>CM071838.1:64956820-66206820 GCA_036507285.1 Trichosanthes cucumerina
ACATATCTTGCATATGTAGTTTGTGCACCAGTGAGTAAATCGAAACCTGAAGACATTCCAGTAGTATGTGAGTATTTAGATGTCTTCCCAGAAGAGCTAACAGGGTTGCCACCTGATAGAGAGGTGGAGTTTACCATAGACCTGATGCCAGGAACAACGCCAATATCTCAAGCCCCGTATAGGATGGCACTGAAGGAATTGAAGGAATTGAAAACTTCGATTCTGCGGGAGTTAGTGGATAAGGGTTATATTCGACCAAGTGTATCTCCGTGGGGAGCACCTGTGTTGTTTGTTAAAAAGAAGGATGGGACATTACGATTATGTATTGATTACCGACAACTGAATAAGGTAACAATACGTAACAAATATCCTTTACCCCGCATAGATGACCTGTTCGATCAACTAAAGGGTGCCTCAGTGTTTTCCAAAATTGATTTACGATCAGGTTACCATCAGCTGAAGATCAATGAGTCCGATGTACCAAAAATGACTTTTCGAGACAAGATATGGGCATTATGAATTCTTGGTAATGCCATTCGGGTTAACTAATGCCCCAAAGAAAGATTCATGGATCTCATGAATCGGGTATTCCATCCTTATCTTGATCAGTTTGTGATAGTATTTATTGATGACATCTTGGTGTACTCAGAAAGTAGAGAGAAGCATGCAGAACATCTTAGAATAGTGCTATAAACATTACGAGATCGGAAGTTGTATGCTAAATTTAGTAAATGTGAGTTTTGGCTGAAACAGGTTGTGTTTTTGGGACACGTAGTGTCAGCAGCTGGGGTTCAAGTGGATCCTCAGAAGACAGAAGCTATAGTAAAGTGGGAGCAACCCACTTCATATAACTAAGTCCGTAGTTTTATGGGACTTGCAGGATACTATCTACGTTTTGTTGAGGGATTTTCAAGATAGGCCTTTCATTAACCAGGTTTGACAAAGAAGAATACGAAGTTCGAGTGGAGTGAAAAGTGTGGAAAAAGTTTTCAAGAGTTAAAGAACGCACTTGTCACAAAGACTCTGTACTAACTCTACCCACCACGGAAAAAGAGTTTGAGGTTTCTTGTGATGCCTCACATCGGGGCCTTGGATGTGTACTTATGCAGGATGGGAAAGTGATTGCTTATGCCTCAAGACAGTTAAAAAAGCATGAATGTAATTATCCTACTCATGATCTGGAGCTCGCAGCAGTTGTGTTGGCCTTAAAGATTTGGAGGCATTATCTGCTTGGTGAGAAGTGTTGTATTTACACAGATCATAAAAGTTTAAAATATATCTTCGAACAAAAAGAGTTGAATTTGAGACAGCGGCGGTGGCTTGAGTTGATAAAAGACTATGACTGCACGATTGAGTACCACCCAGGAAAAGCTAATATTGTAGCCGATGCACTTAGTAGGAAGTCGAAGCAACGTAGGGTTCACTTAATGTCATTAGAGTGGCTTCATTTGAGAGAACTCAAGAGTTCTAATGCAAAAGTGTATATTGGTGACAAAGGGAACTTGTTAGCTCATTTTCGAGTAAGACCTACCTTAATTAATGATGTTATCACAAGTCAAGCTAAAGACCCTACCCTCAAGAAATTGATAGAAGAGGTGAACTTGAATCGGAGAGCGAGACACGGCGTAAGGCGTGATGGAGCATTGATGAAGTATGGTAGATTTTGTGTATCTAAAGATGAATTTTTGAGAAATGCGATACTAGAAGAAGCACATAGTTCAGCCTACGCGATGCATCCAGGAGGTACAAAGATGTATCGAACCTTAAAGAACCATTATTGGTGCCCAGGAATGAAACGAGAAATAGCAGAGTATGTCTCTAAATGTCTAATTTGTCACAGTGAAACTCGAACGATGTAAACCAGGAGGGCTTCTAAATCCACTCCCAATACCTGAATGGAAGTGGGAGCATGTAACCATGGATTTCTTATTTGGACTTTCCCGAACACCGAGTGGTTATGACGGGATTTGGGTGATAGTAGATAGATTGACTAAGACTGCTCGATTTTTACCCGTCAAGGTAACTTTTACTCTGGATAAACTTGCTATATTATATGTTGACAGGATTGTAAGCCAATACGGAGCCCCAGTATCTATTGTGTCGGATAGGGATTCGAGATTTACTTCCAAGTTCTGGCCGAGTCTCCAAGAGGCCTTGGGAACAAAGTTGCACTTTAGTACAAAGATTTCATCCACAAACCGATGGTCAATCGAAAAGAACCATTGAGACCCTCAAGACATGCTTCGAGCATGCGTATGCAATATAAAGGAAGTCGGGAGACTTATCTATCATTGATGGAGTTTGCATACAATAATAGTTATCATTCTAGCATCGAAATGGCACCGCATTTAAGCATTATATGGAAGGAAATGTAGAACCCTATTTGCTGGGGAGGTAGGAGAAAGGAAGGCGATAGGGCTGAGTTGGTCCAAGTTACCTCGGAGAATGTTAAATTTATCGGGAAAGATCAAGACAAACACAAGATAGACAAAAGAGCTACGACCGACAAACGAAGAAGAGATTTAGAATTCAAATCGGAGACAACGTTTTCCTGAGACTATCCCCATGGAAGAGTATTTTGCGGTTCGGAAGGAAGGGGAAATTGAGCCCGATATATATAGGGCCTTACGAGATTCTGGAGTGTGTAGGGCCATCAGCTTACAGATTAGCTTTACCCATAAAATTGTCTCGGGTACATAATGTTTTCCATGTATCAATGTTGAGGAAATACATTTCTGATCCATCACATGTGCTCAAGGTAGAACCAATACAACTTACGGAGAATCTATCAATATGAGGAAGAACCTCTACAAGTACTGGATCGGAAAGAACAGGTGCTTAGGAACAAGTCAATACCATTGGTAAAGGTCTTGTGGAGAAATCACGACGTCAAGGAAGCAACATGGGAAAGCGAAGACACAATGAAAGAAAAGTACCCACAACTTTTCTCGTGCTGAATTTCGAGGGCGAAATTCCTCTTAAGGGGGTAGCAAATTGTAAGCCCTAAACTCTATTTTCTTTTATCATTTTGCACTCGTTCATGAAGTTTTGAAATATGCAAAATCGTATAGGTTGCAATAAATGATGTCGTGATCGAATTTTGGAATCTATTGAATTTGGAGCTACAATGTGTCTAAACTTCATAAGGGGATAGGTAAACCATTGAAATAAGCATATTAAAAGTTGCATTGAAGTAAGTTCAAATCATTAGCAAATTGGAGAAGTTTTAGGTGCATCATGTATTGAATGGAAGATCATATGTCTCACAAACTTAGGATAAGTTGGCTAAATGCTTAGGGTTTATTTACACACTTATATTGGTGTTTTAAAAAGGTGATTATGATGTAAATATTGAAGGAGGAGCTGGCCACGGGAGGTGAAGCCTCGGAGTTAAACAAGGCAAGTAGGTGCTGTCAAATTCGCAGAAAAACAGCAAGCAGCTAGAAAATGGGTCATCTTCAAACGATCATATCTCTCAATCTACTTAACCGAATTCGATGATTTTTGTGTCAAAAGCTCAGAAATTGAGTGTAGAATATGAAACAGATCAACTTTTCAGAAAATACCAAGAGGACGAAGGAGAAAAGTGCAGAACAGTGAAGGGTATTCAGGATTCTCGGGTAGCCGAACAGTATGAGGAGATCAGTCTGTTTTGAGCTCTTGAGGAAGAATTAGAAGCTGAAAGTATGAGGTAAGTAAGCTAAGATGTTGTCCTTGAGGTTTATCAAAAAATATTTGGTGGTTGTGTTGATAAATTTTGAGGAACCCAAGCTGAAAGTTGAACCTGTAATTTTAGGTGAAAGGGAAAAACTTCTAGCAAGAGATTGAAGGAGATTCTCTTCCATTTCTATATACCTTACAACCAATTGTGTGTATGGCTATTCTGAATTGGGTTATGGGACTGAATTAGACCTGTTTCTAAGGTGCATAAGGAAAGGAATTGATGTTACTGTTTTGTTAAGAGGAAGGCAGAAGACAGAAGTATGCTGTCAAATTCGAAAAGTCTCTGATGTTTTGGTTGTTCTGATCTGTATGCTTGGAGTTAGAAGCTCTAATTGGTATGGTTCGAAAGCTTATGGAATTTCCTACAACTTTCGTGAAGAAATCGTGAGTAGAAAATGTCTAGAAGATGTTTTAAATATCAGATTAAATTTGTTGTGCAGCAGGAAATCCGAATCTGGAAACAGCAGAAGTCTGTTTTGAGGAAAGTAGCTTTCGAGGTATTTCTGAACAAAGCCGTTTGGAATGTCAATTTCATGTCCTCATATGATTTTTAAAGGGTTCAAAAAGGAAAAGTTTGGTATAAATTACATTATTTTTGGATAAGTAATGAAGAAGTTATGGTCATCAAAAACAGGTGAAAAATGAAAATGCCGGAAAATTTGAAAGTGTGTTTTCTTGCAAGTTTTAAGGTTAAAAATCATGAGCTCGAGGTTCTAATGGTTGAGTTGGTTTGTTTGACAGGCCAAGAGCAATAGGTCAAGTTTACAAGCCAAGGTTCTAATTCTAATACTGCGAGTGACTCTATCTTAGAACTATGCTTGGCCTATGTTTTTCTTCAAAAACAGAATTGTTGATCGTTGAATCTTGTTTGAACTAATTATGTATAGTTTCATGGAGTTTCTAACATAAAGTTCATGATGGAACCTAATGCTTTGAATTAGTTGTAACTATAAATCCAAGTATGGAAACTAAATTATGAAAGTATGCTTTCCTTTAGAGAATGTTTTGTGTAAATCCACTTGGGAACATGTTTAGATGATAATATGAAAATGTCAAGAAATTGTTGTATGTGTTATAAAGACATGATTTTCATGGTAAACAAGTTATGCCCTTGATCGTGGTTAACCCCTAATACTGAAGGACATTCGAGAAGGTACTTAGGGGGGAATGAATCATAATTTCCCGATACTGAAGGACAATGAGAAGGTATTCGGGTAGTAAATGGTCTTACCTTAATACTGAAGGACATAGAGAAGGTATTAGGGAAAACCAAAGGGCCAAAGGTATTCCACGTGCACGTGAGAGAGGTATGAACCTTATTGGTACAAATGTAACTCTACCACCTCTATGGTTCAAAAGTGGTATCATGCCATGTGTTTTATTGTTATGAGCTTCTACATTATTGATCTATCTACCCTCAATATAATACTACATTATGAGGTGTGTGTTATGCATAAGTGGTGACTTTAACCTGTAAATTGGAAGCATGGTTTGTTTATGTTAAGTTATTTTCTACTTATAGTCTGCCATTTTTTTTATGCTTCACCTGTGAACTTATAATAGACACTCACTGAGCTTCCTAGCTCACGTTTTCTTTATGTCTACTCTTCCTGTGCGCATTTGAGTTTCCAAAGTGCTTAACCTTCACAAGACCTATTTGCCACCATGCCATTTAGCTCTTTGTATATACACTTTCTTTTGTATATGGTTTGTAGTGAGAACATATTAGATGGGTTGTAATAAACTTGGAAACTTTATGATTATCTAAAGAACATAGTAAAGGAAGTGAATGTGTTTCATATATAAGTGTATATTAGTGCTTAATTTTGCTTGTTCAAACATGTTGTGTTACATTTATTTTAAGTTAAGTCTTGGGTTAGTCAAGGAAAGCCAACAAGAGGTTTGGTTATCTTTGTCTTTGCATCTCTTCCTAGGTTAGGCAAGTAAGCTGGGACGGGGTGTGACATCATGAGACCTTTCCCTCCTACTTTCGGCAATCTGTACATCCTTATGGCAGTACACTATGTGTCCAAGTGGGTTGAAGCAGTGGCTTGTCGAGCAAATGATGCTAAAACAGTCATGAAGTTTCTGCGCAAACACATTTTTACCAGATTTGGCACTCCACGAGCCCTCATTAGTGATGAAGGTGATGGAGATCTTATCCCCTTGAGCACGGAAACGTGTTTGGAATTGTAATTGTAAGTTCATTTTTGGTTGAAAAACAAAAACCAGTAGATTAGTGTAAAAACACAGATAAGCATACATTCTAATCTAATTAGACATGGAATAGTCATGCAAACATGCTTAAAAAGATAACTAAACTAAAAGGGAATTCATAATTACCTTTGTAGTTTCACAACTGCAACTCCTTGCTCCAAAAGGTGATTCTCCAGTAACTTAGCAACAAAGAGAAAGTTTTGTTCTTCTCCAAGCAGGACACTACCAAAAGTGAGAACCTCCTATTCTCTGGATTCTCCTTAGATCTTACCTCGGTGGGAAGGTTATCCAACAGTTGGATGTGAGTGAGAGGGAATTTGAGAGAGGAGAATTCTACTAAGAGCAATTTTTCACAAAATCACAGTAAAACATCGATATCTTCACTCTAGGAGAAGAAGCATCTTGTCAAGGGATAACTTCCCCCACTCCCTATCAATGGGGAGTTGGAGGGAAGTGAGAACGTGTCCTCATGATACGTTCCCATTAATTTAATAATAAAATTAAATTAATAATAATTAATCTAATTAATTATTATATATATCAATTAAATCATATCTAATTAATTAAAATTAAATATCTTATTTTTAATTTAGATTAAATCACATTTAATCATCTTACCCTCTAACCTATAGTTTTAATGCACATCTAATGCACATTAAATTTTAACATATAGTTTTCAAATATGAATCACATTCATTTTTTAATTTAATATTTGAACTCTTTCAAATATTTAATTCTCTCATACAATTTAATATGAATCATATTCACATTAAATTTATAATATATAGTTCCAAAACTATATATTATATCGTATCTATATACATTAAATTTATTCCCTAATGAATTTGAACATTTCAAATTCAAATGATCTAAGAACCCTTTACGAGCTAGAAGGTGGGCCTAATGGACCTACAAATATGAAGCTCCAACGATACGAGATTACTCGATTAATCTCATTAACCTCCTAATCAACATTCGTTAACTGCGGGAACACTCCACTAAAGTCCCGCAGTTGCACTCTTCTCACTACAGATATATTTCTGTGTCCACGAATATTGACCAATAACAGCAAATCAATCCTTCACGAATGTTCGTAACACCAGCCGGGTGAAATTACCGTTTTACCCCTGGGTTACATCTTGTACCTTAAGTACCAGTGGTTCTCTAATGAACAATTTGTTTGTGGTCCTAGCAACAAACAGAGTTCCTCTCGGGCCAATGATAGGTTCGGGACCTTTGTTCAAGTCCCGGAGACACCACTTAAGAGAATATTCCTCTACTTACCCTAGTAGGCGGGAATGAGTGAATTCCTTCTTGCAAGGCTAAGTCCCCAGCTATTCACTCGTTCTTGTCTCCAAGAAGGTAGGCATATTGAGTCGGCGAATCTGGCCACTCTCACCCATACTAGTCAAAGGACAATCCCTCGCAAACAGGAGTTCGTAAACTACTCAGGATTGAGGTCAAGTTGCCTAGGTCATCCTAGTGGAATAGAAACCTAACTAGTCACGGAGTTACATGTAGTGGTTACTATTTCGTGGTTCTGTCTTATGTAATCTAATTACATAGGATATCCCCACTCACATGTCATCTACACGAACACGTTATGATCACAGTGTTTGTATCATATACAAAGTGGGTCACATCCATAATTTTACCAGGGTAAGGTACCCAAACCTTATCCCCTTACTATAGACCCTTTAGGTTGTATCTCGAACCGAGATCCTTTATATGTACACTACATTCCGTTAAAGATACATTTTACAACATTGGGTGTTTAGTTTATTGAATTTGGGGTTAAAATAATGGCAATTTCGTAAATAATGATTAATAACACTTTATTGAAGTAATAACAGTTTATTACATTAATTAGAACAAAAAAAAATACAAACTACAAGTTTTATGGCACAAACCCCAACAAACTCCCACTTGAACTAAAACTCTAGTGGGGTACATCATAATCTAAAACAGTGGTTACGGAGATAGAAATACAATAAACTAGGGCATCCATATACCCATTACATATCTCCCACTTGCTCTAGATTAGCCTATGTACATTTCTCGTAGACCTAGACTCTCCAGATGACCCTCGAACACTTTAGTCGTGAGAGTCTTTGTAAACGGATCAACAATGGTGTGCTCCGGCGATCTTCGTGGATCGCCACATCTCTCGTTGCACTATTTCTCGTATCAGGTGATACTTCCTCTCGATGTGCTTGCCTCGCTTATGGTTGCGAGGTTCCTTCGAATTGGCTACCGCACCACTGTTGTCACAATATAAGGTGATGGGAAATTCCATATTTGGAACAACTTCCAAATCAGTAAGGAATTTCCTTAGCCAAAAAACCTCTTTAGCTGCTTCACAAGCAGCGACATACTCAGTCTCCATCGTGGAGTCAGCGATGTATCCTTGCTTGATGTTTCACCATACTATAGCTCTCCCGTTAAGGGTGAAAACTGATCCTGATGTGGATTTCCTAGAATCTTTATCGGTCTGAAAATCAGAATCAGTGTATCCAGTAAGGATCAAATCCTTAGTCCCATACACAAACGTATATTCCCTCGTTCTCCTAAGATACTTGAGGATATTTTTAATTGCGGTTCAATGGTCTAACCCTGGATTGGATTGGTATCTACTGACTATTCCCACTGCATAGCAAATGTCTTGCCTCGTGCATAGTATAACATACATTAAGCTACCGACTGCAGAGGCATAGGGAATACGTCTCATATTCTTAACTTCTTGAGGTGTCTTAGGACACTGTTCCTTAGACAGATGAACTCCATGCCTGAAGGGTAATAAGCCCTTCTTGGAATTCTGCATCGAATATCGAGACAATATTTTATCGATATAAGATGCTTGAGACAGAGCTAGCGTTCTGTTCTTGCGATTCCTGAAAATATGAATCCCAAGAACATATTGAGCCTCTCGCAAATCTTTCATTTGGAATTGGGTCGCAGGCCAATTTTTTATGTCAGTAAGGTATTCTACATCATTCCCAATGAGTAGGATATCATCCACATAAAGCACTAAGAAAGCTACTTTATTGTTGATGATTCTCTTGTAAACGCAAGGCTCATCAACGTTTTAGTCAAACCCATAAGACTTGATCGCAGCATCAAATCTTATATTCCAAGATCTGGATGCTTGTTTCAACCCATAAATGGATCGATTTAGCTTACAAACTTTTTACTTCTGGCCTTGGGTTATGAACCCTTCGGGCTGAGACAGATAGATGCTCTCGTCAAGATTACCATTCAAAAACGCAGTCTCAACGTCCATTTTCCAGATTTCATAATCATAAAATGCGGCTATGAACAAGAGTATCCTGATAGACTTAAGCATAACAACAGGGGAAAAAGTTTTTTCATAGTCAACTCCTTCCCTTTGGGTAAAACCCTTTGCTACAAGTCTAGCCTTAAAGGTCTGTACCTTTCCGACTG
Source organism: Trichosanthes cucumerina (assembly GCA_036507285.1). Classification (NCBI taxonomy): domain Eukaryota; kingdom Viridiplantae; phylum Streptophyta; class Magnoliopsida; order Cucurbitales; family Cucurbitaceae; genus Trichosanthes; species Trichosanthes cucumerina. The sequence continues at coordinate 64,966,202 of CM071838.1, forward strand.
CATCTCTCTTTCTCTTATAGATCCATTTACACCCTATGGGTCTTACCTCTTCAGGTTGGTCTACAAGTTCCCATACTGAATTGAAGTACATTGACTCCATTTCAAGGTTTATGGCTTTGATCCATTGGTCTTTGTCTACGTCATTCATTGTTTGTCTATAAGATAATGAATCTTCTACGCCGTCATCAGGTATGATGACTTGAGTTTCAGCTAGACTCAAGTAGCAGTCAGGTTGGAAAATAACCCTCCCACTGCATCGAGGCATTCCCAACGATTGAGAAGGACGAGACTGACTTGAGGTGTTGGCTTCTCTATCAACTCTTGATGATGGTCCAGCTTGATCAACAACTCTTGTTGGTTCATATGTAACTTCATTTAGTACTAATTTACTATGTGGTTTATGGTTTCTCATGTGATCTTCCTCCAAGAAAGTGGCGTTTGTCGATACAATCACCTTGTTTTCTTGTGGGTCGTAGAAAAGACCGCCTCTCGTTTCTTTGGGATAGCCAACAAATTGGCATAATCTTGAACGAGGTTCCAGTTTCTTTGGGTTTGTCACTAGCACGTGTGCCGAACAACCCCAAATCCTGAAGTGTTGTAAACTATGTTTACGCCCCTTCCACAATTCGAAAGGTGTTTCTGAAACACTCTTTGATGGAACAGTGTTCAAGATTTGAACTGTAGTCTCTACAGCGTATCCCAAAAACGAGGCAGGCAATTGAGCATAGCTCATCATAGAACGAACCATGTCCAACAAGGTTCTATTTCTCCTTTCTGGCACACCATTTTGTTGTGGTGTATTAGGTGCTGAGAGTTGAGATTTAATTCCGTGTTCTATCAAATAGTCATGGAATCTCAAATCCATATACTCTCCACCTCGATCGGATCGAAGTGTTTTAAGGGTTTTCCCTAATGCATTCTCTACTTCAGCCTTATACTCTTTGAACTTTTCAAGAGCCTCAGACTTATGATGCATTCGGTATATATAACCATACCTCGAATAATCATCTATGAAACAGATGAAATATCCGTACCCTCCTCGAGCTTTAACATTCACCGGACAACAAAAATCCGAATGTATAAGTTCTAATGGCTCTATGGCTCTGTAACCTTTTCTAGTAAAAGGTCGCTTAGTCATTTTACCTTCCAAGCAGGATTCGCAAGGAGGTAAAGAATCATCTTCTAACTTGTTTAGTAGTCCATTCTTAGATAATCTCTTAATCCGGTTGAGATTTATATGACCAAGTCTAAGATGCCATAGATAGGTATTATTATGAAAAATTCTTTGCCTTTTACTTTGAGTATTAACAATTTTAAACATCTCATGATTCAAAATTGCTTTAGTTCGATTCGGTTTAAGTACATACAAGCCGTTTTATAACTTAGTCGAACAAATATGACACCTTTCTTAAAAATGAACGCTTCATTAAACGAAAAGGTAATACAGTAGCCAAGTTCAATAAAACAAGAGATAGAAATTAAGTTCATCTTAATATTAGGAACTATATACAGATTTTCTAAAAAAATCTATCTCTAAAAAACAGCTTGACATCTCCCATGACACGAGCTGAGACGACGTCTCCCGTTCCGACCCTGAGCGTCATCTCACCCTCTTCGAGCTCCTTGAAGGAACTAGTTTCCTGAAAAGAAAAGCAAACGTGATTAGTGGGTCTTGAATCAAATATCCAGGTAAAATCTTCATTTTCCACTAAGCAAGTTTCAAGAACAAGTGAATCTAATTTACTTTTCTTCTCTTTGAGCTCAGCAAGGTATTCTGGGCAGTTTCGGTTCCAGTGCCCATCCATGTTACAGTGGAAACATTTTCGTTTGTCTGCAACCTTGGCTTTTTCCTTGCCCTTATCAGCAGCAGGTGCCTTCCATTTCCCTCCTATCTTCTTCTTTTGGGTCTTCTTAAGCCCAGAAGATGAACTACATGACTTAGTCCCAGAGGATGAACACTTCTGGAACCTTCTGGAATGGGCAAACATATTTGCCTCTCCATCAGCATACCCTTAATCTTTATAAGAGACTGGAAAGTTTGTAGTTCATTAAGGAGAGTAGTCAGGTTATACTCTATCTTGTTCATCACCGCATTGTTGCGGAATTGCAGGAAACTTTTCGGAAGAGATTCCAGGATGAACGAGATCTGACTTTACTCGTCAATGACCGCGCCGTTCATTTCAGCCACGTTGAGTGGACCATCAGATCGAGAACGTGTTCTCTCACCGACGACCCCTCCTTCATACGAGAGTTATAAATGTACTTGAGGGATTCATGCCGAAGTTGTGCAGACGGTTGTCCAAACATATCTTGCAACGAACTCATGATCTCATGTGACGACCATCATCACAGGTATTATTATTTATTCTATTTAACGCTCTAGTAAACGCCGTGTTTAGCTGGATTAGTGATTTTTGAGCAAGCTCATGCGAGAGGAGGCCGTAATTTTGTTTAGCTTATGTGAATTGTTTCTTTTAAGTTGAGGTTAACTATGAAAATTAAAGGGGAAGGTAATTTTAAGGGCGTTTTGGTGATTTAGGCCTAAATTAGGGTGATCAATAGCACACAACTTGACCTAGATGGATGGTATATATATCATGAGAAACCCTAGCCTCCACATCTACTCTTCATTGTACCAAACCCTAACCCTAAAAGAGCACACACTTCCTCCTTCTCTTTGATGTGCAAACCCTAAACCTAAAAGACTCCACCCCCTCCTCTTTCACTCAACCCTAGCCGCGCCCGTTGTTCTTCTACTCGCCGCCACCGACCGGCCGTCCATGAGTCTCCACCAACCGCAACCACCGAACGAGGCTGCACGCAGCCACCGGAATTGTGGTCTCGTTTTGGTCTACCGTTCGCAACCCTAGAGTCGAACACCACCGCCGTCTTCGAGGGAACGCACGACCAGCAGCTCACGAGTCTCTAGGTACCCTCGCCGGCGAACGCAGGGAAAGAGGCAGCTTCACCGCTCGTCTGCAACCCGCCGTCGTCGAAGTCGTTCCTCGCCGGCAGCGCAGCAGCCTTACACCGGCACCGCTTTGCGGCTCGCGCGAACCTCACGCCGGATCGACGTGTGTGTGAGCCGCCGCACCACGACCGGCGATCTTGAGTCGCCACCGCGCTCGTGAGATCGAGGAGTGCGCCCATCCGCAAACTCCCGTCGCGCAGCCGGCAGCAATTTCTACCGCCACCACCGCCGAAGATTTGATCCTCGCCCCGCCGTCCCACGAGTTTCGCTCGGCCGTCCCGTGGCAAGGCCAGCCACCCGCGAGTCGTTCACCGGCCGCTGCTCGAGGTTCTTCCCAGCCGCTGCTCGAGGACCATTCCAGCCGCCGTTCACACCTGCACGGCCGAGAGTCCTCTCTACACCGCCGCCGTGACCTTACAAAGAAATGAGGTTTGATCGTTCGGTGAGGATCGTGCTAAGTGTCGAGTTTGATTTAGAATTATTTGTATACCGTCGATTATTTAAGCGTTTTGGTTGAGAACTTAGGTTACGGATTCGAATATCTTTTGTAGGAAGCGAACTTGGAGCGGGATTGATCGTCAAAACGGACTAAGAATTAGTAGGTGTTCGCTTTGAGCTCGAGGTAAGCGGGACACGACGTCTTAATGCAGTATTTCAAGGTTCGCATGATTAGGGTTTAAGTGTGAATACTCGGAGTTTGATTTCGGAAATTATGGTGTGAAGCAGGTTTCACTAAAAGGAGAGTAAGCGGGGAGTTCGATTGGGTTTTGGAATAAAAATCGAAGCTCGAGGTAAGGGACCTTGTGCCGAACTTTTAATGGGAGTAAATGAAAATGATTTTCATGATTTTATGCGAAATAGTTCATATTTTTCACATGAAAATCCACAGATATTATTTTGAGAATACGTGATATTTTATGTGCAAATATTTCGATGTATTATGTGGAAATGAATCATTATTTTATGTGAAAGTATTCTCGTATGTTATGTATAAAGATCCCATTATTTCATGTGAAAATAGGACAGTAGTGTGTATGAGAATGTTTCATGTTTATTACAAAAGTATGATTTATCACCCTGTCCATGAGAAAGTATGAATGATATGTTGATGATGATATTTGTGATATGTACACCATGATTATGTGACTGATGGGACCTTATGCATGTTTTGTATGCCACGAAATGAATTAAGGAATAGTGTGGACATTGGTTATCCTGAGATCGTTATGTGCATGGTCAAACATGCAATAAAGACCTATGGGTCAAAGTACAGGGGTCTGTGAGGGACCCGAAATGAAATAACTCGTGATGACCAATGGCCTCACAATTAAATATACAAACCATGGATTAAAGACTGCAATTGAATGAGCGACCATGGATTAAAGACTGCAATTATATGAATAAATGACCATGGATTAAAGACTGGCAATTATATGAATGTACCATGGATTAAAGACTGCAATTAAATGAACAGCCACGGATTAAAGACCTGGCAATTGAATGAGCAGCCATGGATTAAAGACCTGGCAATTATATGAGCAGTCATGGATTAAAGGCCTGACATTTAAATATGCAGCCATGGATTAAAGACCTGGCAACTCTAGAAAGTTTTAATTTCCCATCTATGTATGTTATGAATGAGTTTAAAGATCATGATTGTATGTGTATGCATATCCCAAACCTCGTGCGAGGTTACTTATCGGGTATTGTTTTGCAATACTCACCCTTTCTTTTAAAAATGTTTTCAGGTAAAGGGAAGGACGTGCAGGGCGTGTGACGGGAGAGCGTTACTAAGACCATGGGAACCAGCATGATTTCCGCATATTCTTATTTTGAACTATTTTTGTCTCTATGTTATTAATTGAAGTTGAACTTGTTTACAGTTTTAATAGGCCAAGTTGATTTGAGGTTTTAACTGATTTGAATGTTTTGTTTTTTTGGGATCCCTGGAACTATTTACGTAAATGGAAATTTCTTTCAAGTTCTTTTATTTCTCACCTATAAATGCATGCATGTGTAGTAATGTCCCTAGGATTTTGTCATAGAAAAGTAGGGCGTTATAGCTTGGTATCGAGCCCTAGGTTTAAGGGTTCTCAGACTTGCTTACTGAGTAAGCACGAGTAGTTCCCATGGTTTAACAACGCTTCCAGATCCGCCGCACGTCGTTCGATATTTTATTAAGAAAGAAAATGATTATGATATGATACGCTTTTATGCATACACATTACCTTAAAAGCCCCAAGGGGTGATTCTATCTTATGATTTGAAAGTAAAGGAAACTGAGTTAGAAACTCTCTATATTGTAGTTTTGACATAATGCCACCTAGAGGCCGAGGGAGAGGTAGGGGACGTGGTAGGGGCCGGAGGGCAAGGGTAAACGTTGACGCCCAACCGGAATTACCCCTGGATCAGGAAGAGATTACTCCACCCGTTCGAGACCTCCCCCAGGACCCGCCTGACCGTCAGGAGAATGTACCTGCAGTTGCCCCTGTGGCAGACCAGGGGAACGCCAATGTTATGACTATGATGGTGGAGGCCATGCAGAGCCTAGTGCGAGCCACGAGAGCCACCCACCGCCCAAGCAAATCGTGGCGAAACGACGCAACTCGAGTCTCGTCACCGAAGGACTTCGTGAAGTACGATCCGAGATCTTTCAATGGGTCTTCCAGTGACCCCACCGTGGCGAGTTGTGGTCGCCCCTCCATTGAGACCATCTTCGATCGATGAACCGCCCGAGGACCGAGGGTGTCCTGTCGCGACCTTCATGCCGAGGGATGACGCGTACTTGTGGTGGGAGTCCGCCAAGGAACCATTGTTGCCGCGGAGAAACGATTACTTGAATCTATTCAAAGAAGCATTCGCGAAATTCTATCCTCGCTGCACTCGTTACGAAGCGGCGCAATTTCTTACAATTGCGCGAACCCGAGGCGATGAGAGATTTATGAGAGGGAATTTACCCGTTTGTCCCGCTTTTGCCCCGAGTGGTGGATACGTAAGCAAAGAAGACCGAGCGCTTCATCATGGGGCTAGATGAGAATGTTCGAGGTTTTATTCAAGCATTAGCACCTCCCGATTACGCCTCGCAGCGAGAGTGGCGCGAATCGATTTGGGTGTAGGCTCGCATCGCACACCGTGGTAGTTAACTCTGGCGACCCATAGCGAATCATAAGAGGAAGTGGGACTAGCCCAATTCCACTCACACACGCCCAACAGACATCGCATAGACCAGGGCATTTCCGTGTGTGTCCCAAAACGAAACCACCATCCAACGGATCGGAGAATAGCAATGAGAGATAGACCACGGTGCAAAGAATGTGGTAAGCGACCTGGGTAAGTGTATGGCTTGGTCCGGAGCGTGTTTCAAGTGTGGGAAGGAAGGGCACAGAGCTAATAATCGCCCGAATCAAGCCAAAGACTAGCCACCACGAGTTATGAGTAGTGGGCTCGCTGTGAAGCCGCCATACATCGTGGAGAGAGCCTATGCAAGCACCAGTAGAGACATCTATGGCTCGGTTCGATGGTTACTGTGTACACTTCCATTACCGGGCACCTCGCTTTGTACTATTCGATTACGTTCTACGCACTCTTTTATTTCTCGCATCCTTTGTAAGTCAAGCCGAGTTAGAACTAGAACGATTCATGTGATGCCCCGCCTCTGCTCCACTCTCGCGGAATAAATTTGTTAGCTAATATGAAAGTCAAGGATGGTAGTGTGACCATCGCAGACCATGAGTTAGCAAAGAACCTAGTGGTCCTAGATATGTTTGATTTTGATGTAATATTGGGCATGGACCGGTTAGCGCAGAACCATGCTTGTATTGATTGTTTCGGAAGGAGGTAGTGTTCACTCCTCCTAACCGACCGCCTCTGAGTCAGAGGCACAATGAGCGAAAGTAGGCCTAAGGTAATTACGCCCTTAAGGCCGAAAAGTTATTGCATCGGGGAGCTTGGGCGTCTTAGCTCGCATTCTAGATGCAAGGTGCACAGAGATCTCGGTGACATCGGTGCGAGGTGAACGAGCGAGTTCTGAGCGTCTTCCCGAGGACCTCCCTAAATACCTCCAATCGGAGAGGTAGATTTTAACATCGGATTGGAGTTGGGGCGACCCCCGATATCCAAGGCCCCGCATGAGAATGGCACCAAAGAGAGTTGAAAGAACTAAAAGTACTGATTACAAGACTTGCTAGACAAAGGGTTTATACGCCCAAGCCGTTTCACCCCGGGAGCACTGTATTGTTCGTGAAAAGAAAGACGGATCCATGCGCCTGTGTATAGACTACAGAGAGTTGAATAAAGTTACAATCAAGAATAAATATCCTCTTCCCAGAATAGATGATTTGTTCGATCAGTTGCAAGGAGCAACAGTATTCTCTAAAATTGATCTGAGATCAGGCTACCATCAGTTGAGGATCAGTGAAGGGGATATCCCTAAAACAAAGATTCGATCACGTTATGGGCATTACGAGTTCACCGTGATGCCGCTTTGTCCACCAATGCCCCCGCCGCTTTCATGGACTTGATGAACCGCTTATTCAAGGAGTTTCTTGATACGTTCGTGATTGTGTTCATCGATGATATATTGATATATTCCGATGTGATGAAGAGCATGAAATGCACCGAGGAAAGTGTTACTCACGCCGAGGAGAATAAGTTATACGCAAAATTTTCCAAGTGTGAGTTCGCTCGCATAAGTATCTTTCCTAGGGCATGTGGTGTCCGGTCCGAGTCTCATGATCCAAATGAAAGTGGAGGCCGTCACACGGTGGCCTCGTCCACCACCGCTTCAGAGGTGCGTAGTTTTCTCGGGTCTTGCAGGGATACTATAGACGCGGCAGTGCGAGATTTTGCCAAGATAGCCATGCCTATGACTCACCGACGCGTAAAGGAAACTCTTTTGTTTGGGATGATGCTTGTGAAGCGAGTTTCCGTGAACTCAAGCCGATTAGTGTCGGCCCCGATTCTTACAGATTCCCGAGGAACAGGGGAGCTTTGTGGTTTACAAAGATGCTTCTAAGAAAGGGTTGGGTGTGTATCGATGCAAAGACGGTAAGGTAATAGCGTATGCCTCCCGACAATTGAAGACGCACGAGGGAACTATCCAACTCATGATCCGGAACTAGCAAAGCGAGTGGTATTTGCATTAAAGATCTGTAGACACTACACCGTATGGCGAGAAAATTCGCATTTTCACGCATCATAAGAGTCTCAAGTATCTGCTCACCCGTAAGGAATTGAACATGAGGCAACGCAGATGGTTGGAATTGGTGAAAGATTATGATATTGACATACGCACCATCCCGTAAGGCTAATGTAGTGGCCGATGCCCTCAAAGCAGAAGCGATTGCATGCATCTGCTGCGAGTGACAGCATAAAGCGCAGAGTTACAGTGCGAGTTTGCTCGAGCTGAAATTGCGCGCTAGTAGGAAAGACCACGCTCGCTTAGCCCGATTAACAGTCAGCAACCGACCTTGAGGCAACGTATTATAGAGGCTCAAAGCAGGTGGACCCTCGCTTAGTGGAAAAACTTACTGCAATAATCTGCAGTGAGTTGACGAGTTTTCCCTATCCACGGATGGAGGATTGCTATTTCGGGGACGATTGTGTGTGCGACGATGACAAGCCGAGAACGAGATCTTGAACGGCCCATAACTCACCATTTTCTATGCATCCCGCGGTACCAAGATGTACCGAGATCCAAACGATCGTTTTGGTGGTGCAACTCAAGCGCGACGTGGCGAGTTTGTCGCCAAGTGTTTGACTTGTCAACGGTGAAGGCACCTAGACAGAGGTCCGCAGGATTGCCGCAACCATTACATGTGCCTCGGTGGAAATGGGAGGAGATCTCTATGGATTTCATAGTTGGACCGCCTAGAACTTTACGAGGTTACACAGGTGATTTGGGTCATAGTGGGCGAGTTAACAAAGTCAAAGACATTTCATACTGTGGAAACCCACATATTCTACAGATAAGTGGGCGCGGCTTTACCTGAAGAGATAGTCCGTTTACATGGAATCCCGACCAAGATTATTTCGCATGTGGATCCACGTTTTACCTCCAACTTCGGAGAAGTTTACGAGAGCGTTAGGTTCGCAGCTTGAACTTCAAGATGACTTTTCATCCACGAGCATTTGATGGGCCAGGCGAGAGCGTTTAAATCGAGATATTAGAGGATATGTTGCGAGCTTGCACTTTAGACTTCCCGTGCAGTTGGGACACTCATTTGCATCTGATGGAGTTTGCTTACAATAACAGTTACCAGTCGACCATCGGAATGGCTCCATTTGAGGCTCTCTATGGAAGACGTTGCAGAACTCCCGTTTTCTGGGAGGAAGTTGGTGAACGCCAGTTGTTGGGCCCAGAATTAGTACAGGTCACGAATGAGGCAATGCAAAAGATTAGGGCACGAATGCAGACCGCCCAAGTCGATACAAAAGAATTATGCCGACACGAGACGAAGGGACCTAGAATTCGATGTTGGGGACCACGTATTTCTTAAGGTGGCTCCAATGAAGGGAATTCTAAGGTTTGGCCGTAAGGGGAAGTTGAGTCCGCGATTCATCGGACCATTTGAGATTTTAGAGAGGATTGGTGCAGTGGCCTACAGATTAGCACTGCCGCCTTCTCTTTTCAATGGCTCATAACGTATTCCATGTCTCCATGTTGAGAAAGTACGTTCGGACGACTCACGTCATAGACTTCAACCATTGCGCTTAACGTAAGATCCGAGTTATGGCGAGCAGCCACCGTACAAATTATTGCAAGAGACCGAAAGACCCTCCAAACCGCGAGATCGGCTTAGTTAAGGTATTGTGGCGGCGAACCACCGCACGGAGGAAGCTACTTGGGAGCGAGAAGAGGAAGTGCGAGCTAAATATCCAGAACTATTTCAAGAATAGGAACTTTCGAGGACGAAAGTTCTTAAGGAGGGAAGATTGTGACGACCATCATCACAGGTATTATTATTTATTCTATTTAACGCTCTAGTAAACGCCGTGTTTAGCTGGATTAGTGATTTTTGAGCAAGCTCGGCGAGAGGGAGGCCGTAATTTTGTTTAGCTTATGTGAATTGTTTCTTTTAAGTTGAGGTTAACTATGAAAATTAAAGGGGAAGGTAATTTTAAGGGCGTTTTGGTGATTTAGGCCTAAATTAGGGTGATCAATAGCACACAACTTGACCTAGATGGATGGTATATATATCATGAGAAACCCTAGCCTCCACATCTACTCTTCATTGTACCAAACCCTAACCCTAAAAGAGCACACACTTCCTCCTTCTCTTTGATGTGCAAACCCTAAACCTAAAAGACTCCACCCCTCTCTTTCTTTCACTCAACCCTAGCCGCGCGCCGTTCTTCGCTTCTACCGCCACACCGTGGCCGTCATGAGTCTCAACCAACCGCAACCATCGAACGAGGCCGCACGCACCACCGGAATGTGGTCTCGTTTTGGTCTACCGCTCGCAACCCCTAGAGTCGAACACCACCGCCGCTTCGAGGAACGCATGACGACCGCACTCCACGAGTCTCTAGGTACCCTCGCCGCCGAACGCAGGAAAGAGGCGCTTCACCGCTCGTCAACCCGCAACCCGCCGTCGTCCGTCGTTCCGCAGGCGTGCAGCAGCGACCTACACCGGCACCCGCGCTTGCCGGTTCGCGCGAAGACCTCACGCCAGATCGACGTGTGTGAGCTGCTCGCACCACGACCGCTGATCTTGAGTCGCCGCCGCTGCTCGTGAGATCGAGGAGTGCAGCCATCCGCAAACTCCCGTGCGCAGCCAGCAGCCCTACCGCCACCGCCGGAAGATTTGATCCTCGTCCCCGCCGTCCACGAGTTTCGCTCCGGCCGTCCGTGGCAAGGCCAGCCACCCGCGAGTCGTTCACCGGCCGCTGCTCGAGGTTCTTCCCGGCCACCTCGCCGAGACCATTCCGGCCGCCGTTCACACCGCACGGCCGAGTCTCTCCTACACCGCCGTCGTGACCTTACAAAGAAATGCGAGGTTTGATCGTTCGGTGAGGGATCGTGCTAAGTATCGAGTTTGATTTAGAATTATTTGTATACCGTCGATTATTTAAGCGTTTTGGTTGAGAACTTAGGTTACGGATTCGAATATCTTTTGTAGGAAGCGAACTTGGAGCGGGATTGATCGTCAAAACGGACTAAGAATTAGTAGGTGTTCGCTTTGAGCTCGAGGTAAGCGGGACACGACGTCTTAATGCAGTATTTCAAGGTTCGCATGATTAGGGTTTAAGTGTGAATACTCGGAGTTTGATTTCGGAAATTATGGTGTGAAGCGTGTTTCACTAAAAGGAGAGTAAGCGGGGAGTTCGATTGGGTTTTGGAATAAAAATCAAGCTCGAGGTAAGGGACCTTGTGCCGAACTTTTAATGGGAGTAAATGAAAATGATTTTCATGATTTTATGCGAAATAGTTCATATTTTTCACATGAAAATCCACAGATATTATTTTGAGAATACGTGATATTTTATGTGCAAATATTTCGATGTATTATGTGAAATGAATCATTATTTTATGTGAAAGTATTCTCGTATGTTATGTATAAAGATCCCATTATTTCATGTGAAAATAGGACAAGAGTGTGTATGAGAATGTTTCATGTTTATTACAAAAGTATGATTTATCACCCCGTCCCATGAGAAAGTATGAATGATATGTTGATGATGATATTTGTGATATGTACACCATGATTATGTGACCGATGGGACCTTATGCATGTTTTGTATGCCACGAAATGAATTAAGGAATAGTGTGGACATTGGTTATCCCGAGATCGTTATGTGCATGGTCAAACATGCAATAAAGACCTATGGGTCAAAGTACAGAAGTCCGTGAGGACCAAAATGAAATAACTCGTGGGATGACCATCGGCCTCACAATTAAATATACAACCATGGATTAAAGACTGCAATTGAATGAGCGACCATGGATTAAAGACTGGCAATTATATGAAACGACCATGGATTAAAGACTGCAATTATATGAATGACCATGGATTAAAGACACGGCAATTAAATGAACGACCACGGATTAAAGACTGCAATTGAATGAGCGACCATGGATTAAAGACTGCAATTATATGAGCGATCATGGATTAAAGGCGACATTTAAATATGCGACCATGGATTAAAGACTGCAACTCTAGAAAGTTTTAATTTCCCATCTATGTATGTTATGAATGAGTTTAAAGATCATGATTGTATGTGTATGCATATCCCAAACCTCATTAGCGAGGTTACTTATCGGGTATTGTTTTGCAATACTCACCCTTTCTTTTAAAAATGTTTTCGTAAAGGGAAGGACGTGCGGGGCGTGTGAGACGGAGAGCGTTACTAAGACCATGGGAACCAAAGATGATTTCCATATTCTTATTTTGAACTATTTTTGTCTCTATGTTATTAATTGAAGTTGAACTTGTTTACGCTTTAATAGGCCAAGTTGATTTGAGGTTTTAACCGATTTGAATGTTTTGTTTTTTTGGGATCCCTGGAACTATTTACGTAAATGGAAATTTCTTTCAAGTTCTTTTATTTCTCGGCCTATAAATGCATGCATGTGTAGTAATGTCCCTAGGGATTTGGTCATAGAAAAGTAGGGGCGTTACATCTCATGAGCTGAGACAATGCCCTCGTGCGTTTTGGCTAGAACTTCAGAAACACTAGCAAAAATGTAGACCTTGGCTTTATCATTGGCCTTGATCCAGCGGTCGTACGCCTCCTTATAAGATTTAGGAGCGTTTCGAGCAGGGACCTGAGGACATTCCTCAGTTAGTATAAACCGAAGGTCGTCAACAACAACAATCGTATTCAAGTCTGACTTCCACGTAGTAAAATTTTCACCAGTTAAACGATCGCTTTTCAGTAAGGCTATAATTGAGGACGACATGCTGAAATACCAAAATAGTTCTAATTAGTTATGTCTTTAACCCATTATAAACCAATCATTTTTAGCAAAATTATTAAAGAACCCTAGTGTCCTCAGTTCTCAACCAATTCTCACTACCAGAACATCTCATGTCCCAATGGTCCTTAGTTACCGTTTGTTTGGTCAAGGACTTGTTAACTAGCTTAACTTATCCCGTAAATGTGACCCTACCATTTTAAGATCAAATAGGTCCGAGCCAATAGGCTATTATTAAGAAAGACAACTGTTGGCAAATTACCTAAGAGACCCTTTCCATTTCTGGAGTTTGCGGTGTTCCGATCCCTATTGTCAGGCCCTACGTAGGATTTGGCTGTTCCAGGACAACCTAGTAGACAGACTATAGAAATCTCACGGTGCGACCTAATGGAGGAGACCGTAGGATATGTTGACACGCGTCCTGCTTCCATTTATTATGGATCCTTCCCTCATTCACCTTGGTATTGAATCATGCAAACACTTACTATGCGGCTTTTGGTGTGCCTTCTCCTCTTAGGGGGGTTGAAACCACTGAAGACTTCGCCTACTACTAAGTTAAGTAAAGGCGGAGAGTGGATTCTAGATTATATCAGTCGGGTAGGCTGGACTGGGATTCTGGAAAAATCTCTACGAATTCTTCTTTGCAAGAGACATCCTGGGTGGTTTAGTGATGTCTCCTGACACTTTGCCGATCTCCGATCGAATAATTTGTTTACAAGACGCTCTTAGGGGTCTTGTTTTCTCGGATTCCAGCTTTTTACTTTTCTAAAAAGGAGACGCCTTATTGACGCCACGTAGCCGATCATGGAACTCACGGTGTGAACTCTTGAGGACGTGAGAGTAAACTTGATGCGAACATCTCGTTTTCTCCCACTAAACCTCCTAAGGTTAGGGTATAGGTTTAACTTAGTCGGATTCTGTCTAAAAGAATCTATCTAAATCTATGCCTATTATAACTATTATAACTAGGTCTTTTAACCTTATGTCTAGGTGAATAAACATTTTAATTACCTAGATATAAATAGAACTAAGGTTAATTCAACTCAAGCTACGGGTCAGTTCCCAGGTAGGAGGTTTTCCGTTAACCGTCAACTTAAGTACCCCCAACCTTAGACAAAACTTCACCAGTAGAGTTCCCTTATAACCAAAGTTCTAATGTCCTCCTATATTTTAAACTATTTAAAATACTATGTAAGACAAACTTTAATTCTATTAGAAATTAAAACTTAAGTCTAAATTAATTTTAAACAATTTAAAACTAATTTAATTTCACCCAAGTTCCTATGTTTGCATGCAATTCTTTGTTATATGTTATGGTTTCTAAACCCCCTTTAATTTATAACACTTATAAATTTTAATAATTAACCTATGACAAGAAACTATATTATAAAACCAACAATTAATTTCAAATTGGAATTATAAAAATTGTTCAACTAATTGAATAATTAAAATACTTAAATAAAATAACAATTATTTTAAACTAAGTAATTTCATGCTCCATGCAATTTATTTTGCACATTTATCTAATTATAACAATTATAAATAAATACTTATGAAAAATAAATTAGATCGTGCATTTCTACCATATTTATATAATAATTATACAAATAAAATGCATGAACATGCTTATCCTAAGATGGGAAAAAATTCTAAATGACATTCATAAAGAAAAATAGTTGTAAAACCGGAATAATTTGGCCCATAAAGTGCAAAAATAATAAAATTACTCTAATTTTATTACAAAATCGGTCCAATACACCTTGAACCAGACTCGAACTGCTCGAACCGAACTAAAAACCAACCGAACTGCCCCGACCGGTCTGCAACATCAGTTTTGGCATCACAGCGTTGCAACGCTGATGGGAGCGTTGCAACGCTGACTTTGTCCACGTGCGCGCCTATCATCGGGGTAGCATTGCAACGCTGAGGGGCGGTGTTGAATGCTGCTAACCCCGGGAAATTCCGCGTCGATAGGGAGGTCTGGCGTTGCAACGCCATTGCTCAGCGTTGCAACACTAATGAACGGCGTTGCAACGTTGTTGCTTCGACAACAGTTTTCTCCTTCGAACACAATGACATCAATCACCAAATTCTCCCTCAATACTCATACGAATTGCACGAAATTTATCCTGAACGACTCTTAACTCGATTACAAACTCGATTATGCACTTAATTGCCCAAAAACACAGGGGCCTTTACAATTAATTTGATCAAATCAAAAGAAAACTAATGCCAAAAATTCCTAAACAGATTTTACAGCAAACCTAATGCAATTCCCACCTTATCCAATGCAATTTTGTTTCAACCAAAACAAATCAATCATTTCTCTAAAACCAATTGATGGAGATCTTATCCCCTTGAGAAGTGGAAACGTGTTTGGAATCGTAATTGCAAGTTCATTTTTGGTTGAAAAACAAAAACAAGTACATTGGTGTAAAAACAAAGATATACATTCTAATCTAATTCGACATGGAATAATCATGCAAACATGTTTAAAAAGATAACTAAACTAAAAGGGAATTCATATTACCTTTGTAGTTTCACAGCTGCAACTCCTTGCTCCAAAAGATGATTCTACAGTAACTCAACAACAAAGAGAAAGCTTTGTTCTTCTCCAAGCAGGACACTACCAAAAGTGAGAACCTCCTATTCTCTGGATTCTCCTTAGATCATACCTCGGTGGGAAGGTTATCCAACAGTTGGATGTGAGTGAGAGGGAATTTGAGAGAGGAGAATTCTACTAAGAGCAATTTTTCACAAAATCACAGTAAAACATCGATATCCTCTCTCCAGGAGAAGAAGCATCTTGTCAAAGGGATAACTTCCCCCACCTTCCTATCGATGGGGAGTTTGAGGGAAGTGGGAACGTGTCCTCCTGACACGTTTCCATCAATTTAATAAAATTAAATTAATAATAATTCATCTAATTAATTATTATATATATCAATTAAATCATATTTAATTAGTTAAAATTAAATATCTTATATTTAATTTAGATTAAATCACATGTAATCATCTTACCCTCTAACCTATAATTTTAATGCACATTAAATTTTAACCTATAGTTTTCAAATATGAATCACATTCACATTTAAATTTAGTATTTGAACTCTTTCAAATATTTAATTCTCTCATATAATTTAATATGAATCATATTCACATTAAATTTATGATATGTAGTTCCAAAACTATATATTATATCGTATCTATATACATTAAATTTATTCCCTAATGAATTTGAACATTTCAAATTCAAATGATCTAAAAACCCTTTACGAGCTAGAAGGTGGACCTGATGGACCTACAAGTCAGAAGCTCCAACGATACGAGATTACTCGGTTAATCTCATTAACCTCCTAATCAACATTCGTTAACTGCGGGAACACTCCACTAAAATCCCGCAGCAACACTCTTCCGATCAGATATATTTTTTGTGTCCACGGATATTGACCAATAACAGCAAGTCAATCTTTCACGAATGTTCGTAACACCAGTTGGGTCAAATTACCGTTTTACCCCTGGGTTACATCTTGTACCTTAAGTACTAGTGCTCCTCTAATGAACAATTTGTTTGTGGTCCTAGCAACAAACAGAGTCCCTGTCAGACCAATGAGAGGGTCGTGCCCTTTGTCCAAGTCCCGGAGACACCACTTAAGGGAACATTCCTCTACTTTCCGTAGTAGGCGGGAAGAAGTGAATTCCATCTTGCCCTTTGTCCAAGTCCCAAGAAGGTAGGCATATTGAGCCGGCGAATTTGGCCACTCTCACCCATATTAGTCAAAGGACAATCTCTCGCATACCGGAGTTCGTAACCTGCTCAGGATTGAGATCAAGTTGCCTAGGTCATTCTAGTGAAATAGAAACCTAACTAGTAACGGAGTTACATCTAGTGGTTATTATTTCGTGGTCCGGTCTTATGTAATCTCATTACATAGGATATCCCCACTCACATGTCATATATACGAACACGTTAGGATCACAGTGTTTGTATCATATACAAAGTGGGCCACATCCAAAGTTTTACCAGGGTAAGGTACCCAAACCTTCTCTTCTTACTATAAACCCTTTAGGTTGTATCTCGAGAGATCCTCTATATGTACACTACATTCAGTTAAAGATACATTTTACAGGCTTGGAGGTTTAGTTTATTGGATTTGGGGTTAAAATAATGGCAATTTCGTATATAATGAACAATAACACTTTATTGAAGTAATAACAGTTTATTACATTAATTTGAACAAAAAAAAAAAATACAAACTACGAGTTTTAGGGCATAAACCCCAACACAAGGGTCTCATTTTGTGAACCGAGCATTGACTTCCTTGTTAGGAAAATACAATGTCAAGCATAAAGTGTCAACAACTTATCATCCACAAAACAATGGATAAGTGGAGGTGTCCAATAGAGAAATTAAAGGCATTCTGGAGAAGGTAGTCAATTCCAATAGAAAGGACTGGTCAATCAATCTTGATGATTCCTTATAGGTGTACAAAACAACTTTCAAAATCCTTTGGGCATGTCTCCTTACATGATGGTTTATGGTAAAGCCTGTCGTTTACCTCTTGAGTTGGAGCATAAGGCTTTTTGGGCCATAAAAGAGTAGAATCTAGATTTAGCAGCAGTAGTGGCCACACGAATACTGCAACTTAATGAGCTAGAAGAGTTTAAACACTTGGCTTATGAAAATGCTAAAGTCTACAAGGAAAAAACCAAGGCCTGGCATGATAGAAAAATTGTCCTCAAGTCCTTTGAAAAGGGGCAAGATGTGTTATTATATAATTCAAGGTTGAAGTTTTTCCCTGGAAAATTAAAGTCAAAGTGGTGTGACCCATTTTGAGTAATTGAAGCATACCCACGAGGTGTTGTTAGCTTGAGAGATGAAAAAAATGGAAGAGAATTCAAAGTAAATAGTCAGAGGCTCAAGCATTATTGGGGAGGAGATTTCAAAAGTGGAATATCCTCTAGGAGGCTACTCTCGGATTGATCAAGCATTCAAGCCAAGGCTATGACAAGAGAGTATTTACTTTTTGAAAATTCAATTACTCCCGAGAGCTATTCATTTTAGTCTTTCCTTTAAGTATTTTTGTTGGTAGTTAGCTTGTTTTTGTTTTCTTTTAGCTTTCCTTTCAAGTGCTTAGTTTTTGTTTGTTTTTTGATAGGTTTCAAGGGTTGTGCACCTAGCTAGAGCACTGGCAGTGGCATCTGTCAGTAAGTTTCTTAATTGGGCAATACAGCAACATTTCTCAGATAAAGTTGTCTGCCTTGCCCATCTATTCCAGTTAAGTCAAAGATCACCTCCGCCATGGAGATTTGGGAATCAAGAAAAGGTTTTATGTAGAAATTTATTGTAACGGACGATTCTTTTGCAGGTGGATTTATTATATTGTTTGAATATCACAACCACCTCTCACCTTCTTGTTCGTTAAATAGAGCAACTCAGCAAGACATTTAGCAGTCCATCTTCAAGCTCCTAAGTAAAAAAAAGGAGAAACAGACAAGTGTTATGGGTCCATCAAAGTCAAAGGGGAAGAACACGTTCGTGGAACCAGTTGAAGAGGAGGTTCCAATTCAAGAACCATTGGAAGAAATTGAGAACTCAAGGCATTCTCATGTAAGAAGTAGGTCTAAATCATCAAAGTCTAAAGGAAAGAAGAAGGTAGTTGAAGAAACTGCTGAAAGAGAAGCTGGTTATGATGCTTCCACAGATCCTAAGCAAGTGGAATAGCCAGCTCCACCACGAGCTTCCAAAAAGAAAGATAAGCATCAAGCCAAATCTTCCAAACGATCTTCTGTGGAGAGGTTTGTGAATACAATAACTAAGGAGCGATTTGAGTTCTTTAAGACGAAAAGTTGCTGCCCGAGAAAGGCTTTGCTCAGCCTTTCACAAGTCTTCCTGTTTTTGTTAAGTCCAATATAATCAATCATGGATGGGAGCATTTCGGCCAGCAGCCTGAACCAACCATCATACTAATCGTGCAAGAATTCTATGCAAACTTAGAATTAAACTCCAACTTCCAAACTATAGTCAAAGGCAAGTTAATAGATTGGACTCCATCTACTATCAATGAACTTTTAAATTTGCAGGATACATCCAATGCAACCTATAACCAAATTGAAGTAGCCACTCCAGACTCATACGTTAACTCTGCAATCAAAGTAGTAGGAGTTCGAGGAGCACAGTGGAGAGTCTCCACCACAGGCATCAGAAGCTTGGAATCTGGTTATCTCACTAATGAAGCCAATGTATGGATGTCCTTTGTGAAGAGTCGACTGCTGGCAACTACTCATGACAAAATTTTGTCTACGGATAGGGTTCTCCTCACTTTTGCAATCTTAAAAGTCTTAAGTATTGATGTGGGTCGCATAATTACAAAGGAGATCCAATCTTATGCTAAGAAGAAGGTGGGGAAGCTTTTCTTTCCGAACACCATCACTAAACTGTGCCTGCAAGTTGGAGTTCCTTTTCAACCAACTATGATAGGTGATCAAGCTACCATTGACCTGAGCAACATTCAAAGGTTAACTAGAGGAGGAAGCAAGGGTGCAGGAGGACTAGCCGTGGGGATCAACACACTTCTGAAGGAACAATCTCAGCTCATGCAAAAATGGGACCACTCTAAAGGTCCATTAGGTCCACTTCCTAGCTCGTAAAAGGTTCTTAGATTATTAGAATTTGAAATGTTCAAATTTCATTAGGGAATAAACATGATGTATAGAGATACATTATAATATAAAGTTTTTATGTACATTGAAACTTTATATTATAAATTTAATTTGAATATGATTCAAAGTAAATTAATTGAGAGAATTAAGTATTTGAAGGAGTTCAAATATTATTTAGATGTGAATGAGATTCATATTTAAAACTATAGGTTAAAATTTAATGTGCAAAAGATGTACATTAAAACTATAGGTTAAGAGGGAGGTTGATTAAATATGATTTAATCATATATATATATATATAACATGAATATAAGATATTTGATTAATTAATTTAAGGATTAATTAATTGATTTAATTAAATAAGTTATATAACTAAATTAGTTTAATTATATAAATTGATTTAATTAATTTAATTAATTAATATGATTAATTGATTTTAAATTAATTACAATAAAATAAATAAAAAAAGAAAGAGGGGAACGTGTCATCGACACGTTCTCCCTAACTTCTCTCTTCCTTTCCTTCTCGATAAATACAAAGGGAGAGGGGACAGTGGTGAATGAATTTATTAATTCAATTGTTGAATTTTTGGTGAACTCTCTCACTCTCAAGATATAGGGAGTGTTCTTCTTTTGGTGGTGTTCTGTAAAAAAGATTAAACAGAGGAAAAGATTGAAGCAATGTTGTATAGGAATTGTTGGATTGCAAGGCGTTGTGATTTAAGTCTACAAAGGTAACTTGTTTTCCCCTTTAGTTTAGTGAAACTATACAACATGTTTATTGCTTTACTTCATGCCTAATTACTTATCAATTATTTATTTTACCAATGTACTTGCATTTGGTTTTGCCAAACCAAAACGAGATTTTGATCCAAATTTAACTTCTGCGGTGCAATTGGGATCTAGATTCCATCAATTGGTATCAGAGCCAACTCGTTTTTTGTTTTGGCAAAACAAATTTGCATTGGCTTGGTGGGATTGTGCATTTTGGATTGTCATTAGACTGTTTAGGAATTTTTTGCCATAGCTTTACTGTTTTTTTATTTTGATCAAATTCTAAATGCCCCTGCGTTTTTTGGCATTTTTGTATCAATTGAGTCTATAATTGGTCATGATTTGCTCGAGAAGCCAATTGGAACCGAAGATTTGCAACTAATTTTTGCAGAATGGTTCTGTATTGGGATTTCTGCAGAAATCGATAAGAAGGTGTTCTGTATTGGGAATTTCTACAGAAATCGATAAGATTTACTAGAGATTTGGTTCGATTTTGGGAAATTTGGTCTGGTTCATGAGATTTGATCCGGTTCAGCCTGGTTCAGAGATATGGTCTGGTTCGTGCAATCTGGTCCATTTTTTTAATAAAATTAATATAATTTTATTTATTTATTATTTTAAGGGGCCAAAAATTCTGGTCTATATAGTTATTTATTGCTTTATGAATATCATTTAGTTAAACTCACCTTAGGATAAGCATGTTTCATGCATCATTTATAATATAAGTCTTATATTATATAGAAATGCATGTTCTAAGTTTTAATTTTCTTAATTAAAATAATTGTTATATTAATTAAAGGAAATTGTATTGTCATGCATATTTATATGGTAATATTATTATTTTTATTTTAGTTTCTATATATATGCATGTGTTTTTTTTTTCATGAGTGATTTAATATAAAGTGTTATATTAAATATATGAAAAATGAAACATGTTGCATGACATTACATAGTTTAATATAAAATGTTATATTAAATAATGTCAAATATTAGTTTAAATGTTTTATTAATTTCATAAATATTTGGTTGGTAAAATAATTAGAATTTGATTATTAATTTATTACACCATAGAAGGATGTTATAAGTTAATATATTAAAATTTATAATAGTTATAAATTTGAAATTACAATCATTAACTTATAATAAAGAGTTGCATTTAAACATAGGATTTTTAGGAAAATCAAAATAATTTTAAAAATTTTAAAATTAATTAAACCTAATATTACAATTTCTAATAAGATTAGAAATTAGTCTTACTTAGTATTTTAAATAGTTTTAAAATATGGTTAAGTAGGACATAATAAGACTTTGGTTATAAGGGAACACTACCAGTGAAGTTCTATCTAAGGTTGGGGGTACTGGTTATAAGGGAACACTACCAGTGAAGTTCTATCTAAGGTTGGGGGTACTTAAGCTGACAGTTTACGAAACACCTCCTACCTGGGAACTAACCCGAAACTTGAGTTGAATTAATCATGGTCTTATTAGCATGCAATAGATCTAGGTAATTAAGAGTTATAATAGTCATAGACTTAGATAGATTCTTTTAGCCAGAATCCACTAAGTTAAACCTAAACCCTAAATTATTAAGATACTTTAGAGGGAGAAAACAAGATGTACGCATCGAGTTTTAGCTCTCACGCCCTCAAGAGTCCACACCGTGAGTGTAACGCCCCAAGCCCAGGATCTCTTGCTACCTGGTTGCGTCACTATATCATCCATGACTGCATGTAAGAGTGAAGACATTATCCCCCCAAACCAACACGGGGTCCTTTCAGCATGCTTTGTCCTCACTCACATGCTCCTTAGGAAAATTCCCAAGAGGTCACCCAACATAGGATTGCTCCAAGCCAAGCACGCTTAACTGTGAAGTTCCTATGATTGAGCAACCGAAAAGGAAGATGCACCTTGTTGGTATAGGTAGTAGCTATCAATTCTTTTTTAAGTTTTTCTCAACTGTACTTTCATATCCTCATGGTCACTCTCATGTACCTCTGTTCCTCGGGCACCATGCTTTCATATCCTTAAGATCCCTCACATTCAGATGTGGACTCGGTTCATTCATGTACCCCTCTTCCTCGGGCGTCACATGCCCACCAGCTTTCGCCTTGGTTCATCCCCTAACCAAATCTTACTGGGAGAGGTTCGCTCTGATACCATTTTGTAACGCCCCAGGCCCAGGATCCCCTGCGACCTGGTCACATCATCATATCATCCATTCCATCCTTAAGTTGATTGTAAGAATGAAAACACTATACCGACAAACCAACACGAAGTTCTTTCAGCATGATTTGTCTTCACTCACATGCTCCCTAGGAAAATTCCCAGGAGGTCACCCAACATAGGATTTCTCCAAGCTAAGCACGCATAAATGTGGAGTTCCTATGATTAAGCCACCGAAAAGGAAGGTGCACCTTGTTGGTATAGGTAGTAGCTATCAATTCTATTAAGCCTTTCTCAACTATACTTTCATAACCTCATGGTCACTCGCATGTACCTCTCTTTCTCGGGCACCATACTTTCATATCCTCAGGATCCCTCTCATTCAGATGTGGACTCGGTTCATTCATGTACCCCTCTTCCTAGGGCGTCTGATAACACACAAAATGTGCTATCCTTAGGCTTAATTATTGCTAGTTTGGAATGATTTCAGAGCTTTTACGTGTCTAAATTAATCAATTTCAGGTTAAGAGCACAAAAAAAGATAATTGGAGACATTTTGGATCACTCGGGATCGAAACAAGGCTATTTGGAGCTAAAAATAACATCAATTGGAAGTAGAAGGATCAATTTAAGCTTGAAGACCCGAGGTGATGGTGTTGCAACGTTATCCTTAGCAGTGCAACGCCGAGCGTGCGGCTTTGGTGCGTTGAAAGCATATGCAGGTAATGTTGCAACGTTGCAACGCTGAATATGTAGCTGCTTGTGAAGCAACTAAGGAGGTTGTTTGGCTAAAGAAGTTCTTAACTGATTTGGAAATTGTTCCAAATATGGAATTTCCCATCACCTTATATTGTGACAATAGTGGTGCAGTAGCCAACTCAAAGGAACCTCTTAGCCACGAGCGAGGGAAGCATATCGAGAGGAAATATGATCTCATTCGAGAGATAGTGCAACAAGGAGATGTGATTGTCACCAAGATCACTTCGGAGCACAACATTGTTGATCCATTTACGAAGACTCTCACAGCTAAAGTGTTTGAGGGTCATCTGGAGAGTCTAGGTCTACGAGATATGTACATAGTGTAATCTAGGGCAAGCGGGAGATATGTAATGGGTATAAGGATGCCCTAGTTTATTGTATTTATAGTAACTCACTGTTTTAGATTGTATGTACCCCACTAGACTAGAGTTTTAGTTCAAGTGGGAGTTTGTTGGATTTTATGCCCTAAAACTCGTAATTTGTAATACTATTCTAATTAAATCAATAAAGTGTTATTGTTTATTTCATGATTTCTCTATATTGCCTTATATTAACAATAAATCCAATAAATGAACATCCATGGTTGTTTTATGTCTCTTAAATTGAATGTAGTAGACATATAAGGATCTAAGTTCGAGAAACAGTCTAAAGAGTTTATAGTAAAAGAATAAGGTTGGGTACCTCATCCTGGTAATACTATAGATATGGTCCACTTTGTATTTGATACAAAACAGTGATCCTACGTGTTCGTGTAGACGACATGTGAGTGGGGATATCCTATGTGATGAGATCACATAAGACCGGACCACGAAATAGTAACATTTAGATGTAACTCTGTTGACTAGTTAGGTTTCTATTTCAATAGGATGACCTAGGCAACTTGATCTCAATCCTGAGCAGATTATGAAGTCTTGTTTGCGAGGGATTGTCCTTTGACAAGTATGGGTGAGAGTGGCCCGAGACGCCAACTCAATATGCCTACCTTCTTGGGGATAAGATCGAGCAGGCGGCTGGGGACTTAACCTAACAAGATGGAATTCACTCCTTCCTAACTTTAGGGTAAGTAGATGAGTGTTCCCTTAAATGGTGTCTCTAGAACTTGAACAAAGGGTCCGACCCACTCATTATCCTGAGAGGAACTTCTGTTTATTGCTAGGACCATAAACATATTATTAATTAGAGGAGCACTGGTACTTAAGGTGAAAGAGGCAACTCAGGGGTAAAACAATAATTTGACCCAGTTGGTGTTACTCGTGAATGATTAATTTGTTGTTATTTGTCAATATCCATGGAAACGAAAATATATCTGTTGTTAGAAGAGTGCAACTGCGGGATTATAGTAGAGTGTTCGTGCAGTTAACGAATGTCGATTATGGGGTTAATGAGATTAATCGAATACTCTTGTATCGTTGGAGCTTCTGATCTGTAGGTCCATTAGGTCCACTTCCTAGCTCGTAAAAGGTTCTTAGAGTATTAGAATTTGAAATGTTCAAATTCCATTAGGGAATAAACATGATGTATAGAGATACATTATAATATAAAGTTTTTATGTACAATGAAACTTTATATTATAAATTTAATTTGAATATGATTCAAAGTAAATTAATTGAGAGAATTAAGTATTTGAAGGAGTTCAAATATTATTTAGATGTGAATGAGATTGATATTTAAAACTATAGGTTAAAATTTAATGTGCATAAATGTACAATAAAACTATAGGTTAAGAGAGAGGTTGATTAAATATGATTTAATCATATATATATATATATATATATATATATATATATAACTTGAATATAAGATATTTGATTAATTAATTTAATAATTAATTAAATAATTTAATTAAATAAGTTATATAATTAAATTAATTAAATTATATTAATTGATTTAATTAATTAATATGATTAATTGATTTAATTAATTAATATGATTAATTGATTTCCAATTAATTAGAATTAAATAAAGAAGGAAAGGAAGGAAGAAAGAAAGAGTGGAACGTGTCATCGACACGTTCTCCCTAACTTCCCCCTTCCTCTCCCTCTCGATAGATACAGAAGGAAAGGGGACAGTGGTGAATGAATTGATTGATTAAATTGTTGAATTTTTGGTGAACTCTCTCACTGTGAATTCTCTCTCAAAACAAGAATTCCCTTTTTTCCCATTTGTTGGAGGCTTCCCACCTAGCCTAGATCTAAGAAGTCAAAGATATAGGTAATGTTCTTCTTTTGGTGGTGTTCTGTAAAAGAAGATTACACAAAGGAAAAAATTGAAGTAGTGTTCTCTAGGAATTGTTGGATTCCAAGGCGTTGTGATTTAAGTCTACAAAGGTAACTTATTTTTTCTTTTAGTTTAGTGAAACTATACAACATGTTTATTGTTTTACTCCATGCCTAATTGCTTTCAATTTTGTATTTTACCAATGTACTGATATTTGGTTTGCCAAACCAAAACGAGATTTTGATCCAAATTTTAACTTCCGTTGTGCAATTGGGATCTAGATTCTATCAGTTGGTTGAGTCCTTGAGCAACTGAGCTCGAACTTTTTTATCTTTAGGTCTGGATAATGTGCTTTCTTGTCTGGTCCTTAAGCAGCTAACCTCGGACTCTTGACTGACTTAGCTAAGCATGTTTGAAGGATTAGATTCTTGTTTTTTAGCTTTGTTGAAAATCTTATGCATGTTGAATTTGTGAGCTTGTCTTGGAAAAGGAGATTTGGATGTTTGAAGGGATTAGGAATTCCCGCAGCGGAAGACGTTGTGAAACGTCGTTGTTTCGTTGTGTAAATCGTATCTTAAAATGAACCTATCTCATAGATTCCTATGCTAAACATGCATATGGAGAAGAAAAATAAAGAAAGCAGTAAGGTAACATGTTACTTACTTGTTGAAGAACTCTTCTTTAACGCTTTCCGCCTCCGGTCACGATCTCTCTCAAACCAACGATCTCCTCGATCTCGATCTTCGAACGGAACAGCAAGACACCTCCAAAGGGTTTTCGAAGATTGTTCTCGTGAGGTTAAGGGAGAGTAGGTGGGACTCCCTTTGGTTTTGGGTGAGGAGAGTTTGAGAGAATTGAGAGAGAGTTGAGAGAGAATTGTTTTGCTCTCTTTGGATCAAAATCCAAAAAATTACAATTAGCTTACCAAAAGCTTCTTGCAAAGCCTTTAAATACTAGTGTGTGGTGGAGTTAAAACCTCCACCAAATCATAATTTTACCACAACTATATGATATACAAATCATATTTGCATATCACATAATATAAGGTATCTCATACCTTACTATACAAATCTCATTTGCATAATTGTGGAATTTTAAATTGAATCACATTCAATTTAATTTCTCTCAATTCAATTTCTCCAATTAGCACTAATTAATCAATTAGACTATTCTATAGTTTATTATGAATCTCATTCACATCAAACTATATATTATGTCATCTATATCTCATATAAATGACATAAATACCCAAATAATGAATTTGAACACTTCAAATTCACAACAAACTGTAAACCCTCAATTTGTCTAATTTGAGCCAATCGAGGGACCTAATGGACCTACAGATGGCGAGCTCCAATGATGTGAGACTAACCTGTCAAACTCTTTGACCCGATTATTCAACATTCATTAGCTACAGTAAGACTCCACTAAAACCCGTAGTTGCACTTGCATCACTGTAGGACAAGTTGTGTCCATCGATATAACGAATTCCCGTGAGTCGACAATTCACAGGTTGTTCGTAGACATTGCTGAGTCAAATTACCATTTTACCCCTGTGTCTACCTCTTGCTCCTTAAGTCCCACTGCTCCTCTAATGAACAACTACGTTGCATGGTCCAACCATAAACAAGAATCCTCTCAGGCCAATAAGAGGGTGGGGCCCCGTTGTTCAAGCCCTGGAGACAACACTTAAGGGAACACCCCCTCTAGTTTCCCTAAATCAGAAACGAGTGAATTCCTTCTTGCGTAGTCAAGTTTCCAGCTCCCCACGTGGTCCTGTCCCTGAGAAGATAGGCATATTGGGCGAGCAAAAGTGGCCACCCTCACCCGTACTAGTCAAATGACAAACCCCCACAGATAGAAGTTCGTAACACGCTTAGGATTAAGGTCGAGTCATTAATGGTCATCTACGAATTTATTAGCTCTATACTGTTAACGGTGCTATAGCTGTAAGTCTAATAATTCATGGTCCGGTCTTGTACAATCTCATTGCACAAGATGCCCCCACTCGCAGGTCAACCACATGAACGAGCTGGATCACCTCGTTTGTATCTAATACTGTAACGCCCCAGAACTTTCTCAATAGCTTTTGTGCCTTGGGTTTAATTTAATGAAAATTATTTAAGTTGGACCTTTAAAATAATTAAATGAATTTAATATGCTTGTACAAATTAAAGAGAATTAGATGAATTAAGGTCTTAATTAAGCTTTGGGGCACTTTTGTAGTTAGGGGATAAAAGAGGGGCATTCTTGTAATTAAATAGAAAAGAGAATTAGGGCTTCCATCTCCTCTTTTGTCTTATTATTGCACAATCCCCAAGAAGCCAATTTTTCTCATCCTCTCCAACCTCACGACAACCCAACTCCCTAGCCGTCGATCGACTTCAGACCAGCGGACCCCGACCGCCGCCATCCATCTTCAGACTGTCGTCTCCCGCCGTTAGACTACCGTGAAGGGGTTCGCGCAGACACCAACTCACCGCATCGGACCTCCGCTGAACAAGCCGTCGTTGTTGTCGCCGACTCCACGTCGTTCCAATCGTAGGCGAGCAGCACCCGACACATCGCCAGTCGATCGTCTCTGCCTTTGGTCGTCGCCTGCCCACAATGCTCCTTACCACTGAACGTGTGGCGAAGCCGCCAGATCTGCAGCGAAGAGGGGACCTCCGTTCAGTAGGCTCGCCGGCGAGCGCGCATCCGATATGAACCCCATCACAGTGAAGCTACACATAACGCCTTTCGCCACCCGCCGATCCCGAGTCCAAACCCACGCACGAAGCTCCTTGGTTTCAAAGGGTCACCTGCTAGAATGCTTAAGCCACGAGACCCTCGCCGGAAAACACGTCGACAACAAGTTTACAGAACGAATCGCCGATTTGGGATTTTGGTTTGAACTTATGAGGTTTATTCTGATCGGTTTTCAAAGTTCTACGACCGGTTCCAAATAGATCAGGCCACGAGCTTTCAAACGACATACTCCACGCTCAGAGACGCGCCGCCGCAGCCCACACGCGCCGCCGCCGGCCGGCCACGCGCCGCCGTCGCTCACCGGACTTTGTTCGATTCCATCTGTTTTGCCTCCCCGAGTCCGTTTCAAGCCTTCGTTAGTGGTAATTCGGCTTAGTTATTGTCGAGTTTCAAACGTAAGTTTATCTATGTATGAATTAATTACGAATCTTGGTTATGACTTAGGAGAGTCGAAATTGGAACGTGTTGAGTTGAACGTGAAAGTAAGAACAAGATGTTAGGAGCTTTCGGAGATCTTGGAACGCAACCTAAGGTAAGGGATTTTTGTATAAATTATTTTAAAAGGGAAGCAAATATGTTTCCGAAAGTATTAGTTTAAAAAGAACGAACTTCAAGATTTATCTAAAGACAGAACTTAGAAAAGTATTTCACTCTTTAACTGGAGATGAATCCAAAAGATTTAAGGGTTTGAGTGGGCCCAAACTGAAATGATTTCAAAGTATTTGGAACGAGTTTTGATACAATCATGTATAGTTATGTAATCTGAGATCTTGCATATTTGCCACTGTGTTGGATACATATACGTATTTTAATTGCAAACGTATTTATGATTTATGATTGAAAGTCATGCTATGATTTATGATGTACATGATTGTTGCATCATTATGAATGCATAGGTATATCTGATTGAATAATGGGACCTCATGCATATTGTATGTATATGAACATGTCATGTAGGCTGTGGCAATTGGTCTCCTGAGAACTTATGCATGGTAAAACATGCATCAGAGACCCTATGGGTCAATATTACAGGGTGCCGTGAGGACTCAAACTTATAGGGTCCAGTGAGGACTCAAACTTATAGGGTCTGTGTGAGGACTCAAACCTATAGGGTCCATGAGGACTCAAGCTTATAGGGTGCATGAGGGACTCAAAATGAAAAGACTCGGGTAGACTCAATTGACCACGCATAGCCAAAGAGAAAAGTCATGATTTTATGAAAGAAAGTTTTAGGTCCCATTACTGAAAAGCTTTATGATTTTAAAAGTCACGAATAATAGTCATGTTTAAAAGTCGATTTGAAGGAAAATCATATGCATGTGTTTGCATTTCCAGACCCCACTTACTCGGGTATTTTATAATACTCATCCTCTACCTTTGTTGTGTTTTCTCTGTTTTAAAATGTTTTCTGTAAAGTCGAGAGCATACCAAAGAGTGGCATGGATGCGCTCACGAAGCCATGGGAACCGAGTCATGAATTCCGCATCCATGATTTAGAAAGAATTTTAAATGATTATTGTCTTCCGCTTATGTAGTACAGAGTTTGAAACTAGAGGCCGAACTTAATTATGTTTCTTGTAAACGTTTTGTATTTCTATGGGATCCCAAATTAATTCGATTTTTATCTATCAACTTTTACTTATTTAAATGCAGTTAGGGCCTCGAATGCATGCATGAGTAGTAATGTCCCTAGGAATTGATGTTATAAAAGTAGGGGTGTTACAAATACAATGCAGGTCGCATCCACAGTGTATCCAGGATTAGGTCTCCAAACCTATCCGTAGACCGTTCGGGTCATTAACTCGAATGTGATCCTCCCCGTGTGTCCACTACACACCGTTCAAGTTCTTAGTTCTCTCATAATACAATGACTCTGGAGCTTAGTTTATTAGATTAAGTTTGTGAAAAAATTGAGAGACACAAAGTTTGAATAAATAACTTTAATTTATTACAACTTGGAATATTACAAACTACACGAGATGAGGACATACATCCCAACAAACTCCCACTTAGACTAAGCTATAATACATTTCTCAAATGTACAATATAGTAATACAATAAACTAGGTCATTGAATACCCCTTACAATACTCCCACTCGCCCTAGTCAAGAAGCACTCGAAGACTTAGACTCTCTAGGTGGCCCTCAAACCTCTTAGTCGTGAGGGCCTTTGTAAATGGATCAGCAACGTTATGCTCTGACGCTATCTACGCTCAATATGCTTGCCCCTCTTATGACTCCGAGGTTCTCTCGAGTTAGCTATTGAACTACTATTGTCACAAAACAGCGTGATCGACAAGTTCATATTTGGAACAACTTATAAATCAATCATGAACTTCCTAAGCCAAACAACTTCCTTTGCAGCTTCACAAGCCGCAACATACTCGACTTCAATCGTGGAATCAGCGATGCATCCTTACTTCATGCTTCACCACACTACAACTCCTCCATTCAAAATGAATGTTGACCCCAAAGTGGATTTCTTAGAATCCTTATCGGTCTAAAAGTCAGAGTCTGTATATTCTGTAAGGATCAAATCCCCACTCTCATACACAAGGCTGTAAATCCTCGTTCTCCTAAAATACTTGAGGATCACCTTCACGGCTGTCCAGTGATCTAATCCTGGATTGGATTAATACCTACTTACAATCTCAACTACATAACAGATGTCGGGCCTAGTACACAACATGACATACATCAGGCTCCCTACGCTGCAGCATAGGGAATTCGTCTCATATCCTCAACCTCTTGAGGAGTCTTAGGACATTGATCCTTAGACAGGTGAACACCATGCCTTAAAGGCAGCAAGCCCTTCTTGGAGTTCTGCATCTTATATCTAGGCAACATCTTGTCAATATAAGACGCTTGAGACATGGCTAGCGTTCTGTTCTTCCAGTTCCGGACTACCTGGATACCTAGAACATACTGAGCCTCTCCCAAATCTTTCATTTTGAATTGTGAAGCCAGCCATTCCTTAATGTCAGTAAGAAATCATACCTCATTCCCAATGAGTAGGATATCATCCACATACAATATTAGAAATGTGACAATACTGTTGACGATTTTCTTGTAGACATAAGGCTCGTCAACATTCTGATCAAAGTCATAAGATTTGATCGCCTCATCAAACCTTATATTCCAAGACCTTGAGGCTTGTCTCAGTCCATAAATAGACCTTTGAAGCTAGCAAACTTTTTGCTCTTGGCCTTGGTCAATGAACCCCTTGGGATGGTCCATGTAGATGGTCTCGTCAAGGTTGTCATTCAGAAAGGCGGTCTTGACATCCATCGGCCATACCTCATAGTCATAATATGTGCCAATGGCCAGAAGGATTCTAATAGACTTTACCATGGCAACAGGTGAAAAGGTTTCCTCATAGTCAACCCGTTCAACCTGGGTAAAACCCTTTTCCACTAGTCTAGTTTTGAAGGTCTACACCTTCCCATCTATGCAACGTTTACGCTTGTAGATCCACTTGCAACCAATAGGTCAACCTCATCTGGTTGGTCCACAAGCTTCCAGACGGAATTGAAGTACATCGACTCCATTTCTTGGTTCATAGCTTTAATCCATTCGTCTTTGTCAACGCCTGTCATTGCCTAATCATAGGTCAATTGATCCTCGCAGTAATCATCAAGAGTGACGACTTGGGTTTTAGCTAAACTCATGTAACATTCAGGTTGTCTCACAACCCTCCCACTATGTCGAGGCATTC
The DNA here is from genome assembly GCA_036507285.1 of Trichosanthes cucumerina. Lineage (NCBI taxonomy): Eukaryota > Viridiplantae > Streptophyta > Magnoliopsida > Cucurbitales > Cucurbitaceae > Trichosanthes > Trichosanthes cucumerina. The sequence goes on from CM071838.1 coordinate 64,998,126, forward strand.
CCAACTCTTGGGAACGGACTTGACTAGACGAGCTAGGATCAACAAAACTTGTTGATGTACTAGCTGTTGGGATTTTTGTCCTAATCTCGTGTTTGTAAGATATTGTTTGAAATTAATAAGAGTTATTCATTTCATCACTTTGTGACTCGCAATATATACAAACTTTTCCAATAAACTAAGCTCCAGGGTCATTGAATTTATGAGAGAACTAGAGCTTAAACGGTGTTTAGTGGACACACAGGGAGGATCACGTTCGAGTTAATGACCCGAACGGTCTACAGTATATGGATAGGGTTGGAGACCTAATCCTGGATACACTGTGGATGCGACCCGCTTTGTATTAGATACAAACGAGGTGATCCGACTTCGTTCATGTGGTTGACATGCGAGTGGGGGCATCCCGTGCAATGAGATTGTACAAGTCCGGCCGTGATTTATTAGCCCTCACGATGTGTAACACCGCTGACAAGATGAGACTAATAACTTCGTGAGATGACCATTAGTGACTCGACTCAATCCCGAGCGTGTTACGGACTCGCATCTGCGGGTCCGTTCTTTGACTAGTACGGGTGAGGGTGGTCACGATTTACTCGCCCAATATGTCTATCTTCTTAGGGACAGAACCAAGTAGGGAGCTGGGAACGTAACTACGCGAGATGGAATTCACTCGTTCCCGCCTTTAGGGAAACTAGAGGGGTTGTTCCCTTAAGTGTTGTCTCCAGGGCTTGGACAACGGGCGCCCACCTTCCCACTTACCCGAGAAGGGAGTTGGCTATGGTTGGACCATCACAATATGTTGTTCATTAGAGGAGCAGTGGGGACTTAAGGAACAAGAGGTAGACACAGGGGTAAGACGGTAATTTGACTCAACCATGTCTACGAACAACCTGTGAAGGGTCGACTCATGGGAATTGGTTATATCGGTGGACACGTAATATTCGCCTACTAACGGGAGTGCAGCCTACAGCGCTATATAGTGGAGTTTTACTGTAGCTAATGAATGTTGGTTAACCGGGTCAAAGAGTTTGGCGAGTTAATCTCGGATCATTGGGCAGCCCGCCATCGTAGGTCCTTTAGGTCCCTCGGTTGGCTCCACATGGGTTAAAAGAAGGGTTAATGTTTTGGTATGAAATTGAAGTGTTCAATTTCACTTTAAGGGCATTTATGTCATTTATATGAGATATGAATGATATAATATATAGTTTAATGTGAATGTGATTCATAATAAACTATAGGTTAGCCTAATTGTTGAATTAGGGCTAATTGGAGAAATTAAATGAGAGAAATTAAATTGGATGTGATTCAATTTAATTAATCCACAATTATTGCAAATGAGATTTGTAATATGAGATATGAGATATCTTATATTATGTGGTTATGCAAATGAGATTTGCATAACCTATGGTTGTGGTAAAGTGGTAATAATGGGGAGATGTTAACTTCCTCATTTGACTATTTAAACCCTTTGCAAGAAGGGATAGGTAAGGACTCTTCTCATTTTTTGTTTTTCACCAAAGAGAAGAAAAGAGAATTCTCTCTACTCTCTCATTTCTCCTCCCTCTCCAAAACACAAAGAAGTTCCCACCAACTTCCCTTCTCCAAAAGAGAACAACCGAGAAGGCCATTTGGTCGTGTTTGAGTTCGTTTTGTGGGAAGATTTCGTTGAGATCGAGTAGCACGAAGAGTTCGTGACCCGAGGAAGAAATTGCTGAGTTTGTCTACAACAAGTAAGTTAAAACTCTATTTGCTGTAAATTTCTTCTTCTTCAAGCATGTTTAGCCTAGATCTAAGTGTTAGATCAATTTTAATAAACAGAAGTTGCATAGTGATACCTCGACGATTCAATCGTCTTCCGCTGCGTGGGATTCTTATTCCCTTCAAATGGTATCAGAGCCATCTCGATGGTTCTTCATTTATGCACTGTTTTGTTAAAATTAGGTGGGTATTTTGCCATAATTTCATGAGATGATTGCTTGGTTTGCATTATGGATGTTTACGGTTTTTGGCACTAGATTAGATTTACAATTATGTTGATGAGATCAATGTAAGGGCCCGTTGTTTTTGGGCATTTTGTTGTAAATCGAGTCTGTAAGTTTGGGTCGTTCATGGCAAGAGTTGCTGTGAAGAAATCGGAGCGGAAACAGGCGGAAATCGATGGAAGAACAACAAAGTGTTTGTTGTTCTGTCGATGGCGTTGAGACGCTGTCCAGCGGCGTCTCAACGCTGTTCTTGCGGAGTGAGGCGTTGCTGCAGAGTAGCGTTGCAACACTGGGCGTAGCGTTGCAACGCTGCTGGCATTGAGCGCGCGCTCGACGCCGAGGCGCGACAAGATTGCAACGCACGCGCGAGAGGAGCGATTCATGGCGATTTCGCGAGGAGTGGGACGTGCACTTCACATTAGTGGGCGGTTATTACGTGTTTTTATTAATTTTATTATTTATAAAATGTAATTATTTATTTATTTTATTATTTTATTAAATAATATTAATATAAATGTTATATTAATGTTATTTAATTAAATAATTGCCCCTAAAGCCAAAAACCTAGTCCATTATTGCTATTTAATTATTTTATGCATGAGATGTATATTTTAATTAATTTCTATGTGCATAATGTATGTCATATAGATTTAAAATCCCACCTTAGGTTAAACATTTCATGCATCATTTATATTATAAGAGTTATAATATATAGTATGCATGATAGGTTTATATTATAAGAGTTATAATATAATGTATGCATGTTTTAATTTATTTAAATATAAGTGTTATATTTTTTAAATTAAAAGCATGCTCATGCATTTAATTCATGTGATGAATGTATGTTATAGTATAGTATTATTCATGTGATGGATGATCAAGCACTATAACATAGAAATACATGCAACCTAAGTTAATTATTAGTTTTAAAGTGTTTAGAACTTGAATAATTAGACTTAGGTTTTCTAATTTTCTAATGAGATTAGAAATTTAGGAAATCAAATATAACCTTTGAATGGAGACTGATAAGTAACTCTGTCTAAGGAAGGTTTTGTCTAAGGTCAGTATTTAAGTTGACGCTTGAACACCCTACCGAAACCACTTTGGGAGTGAATTCGATCCGGAGATTCTTAGGTTATATTCTCGTGAGTGCCGTTAATTAAAAGTTAATTAATTTACTCACATAGACCTAAGTTAATAATGTGATTATAAACTTAGGCTAAATACCATATAAGAGTTATATTGGTAGACTTAGGTAAATTTTAGCCGGTTTATCTAGGTCAATCCCTATTAAAATTAAAGTGTTGAGTGGGAGGAAATATAGTGTATGAGATACATTTGAATTTTCAACCAAAAATCTCCTTAAAGTCCGCACCGTGAGATCTATACTCGGCATCGTGGTGCAAATGGGAGCATCCTTCTTGGGTGGCATTTGTATAGGTCAATATCATCGTGGATGGAGAGAGTACTTATAGTGAGTGGGAGCGGGACTTGTGAAAACGAGACCCACGGTCTCTTCTTTCGATTCACACAGTGAGACCCCTATGATCCGCTCGCTAGTTTGGCTCGACTGCATAATCCCTCTCGGAGGGCTTGATCATGGGAGTCTAACACCGTGTAATTCCCGAAAGGGATCTGATTTCCTAGTTGGTTTTCCTTCTTGGTTCACCCTTCCGGTGGCTATTGTTTGGACGGATACTTGGAAACTTAAAGATTGAGGGTGACACTCACGCAGAATTCGTTAATCAAAATGAATTCAACCGAACAATGGTAATTGGGCGCCTAATGGAATAAGAGTTATTCGGGATTAGGGTCCGATCGAGAAAGTCTCGTCCTAGAGGAGGAGTGTTCTGCTCACACCTTCCGGTGGCGGTCATTCTAAACCTTTAGGGTATCATTGCAAAATTTTGAATGACTTAAGGATCATGAAACAATTTTTGCTAAAACATGATTGGATTTCAAAAGTTTTTTGCGAGACTAATACAAAGTTTTTCTTATTTTTCCAGCTAAAAATGTCTAGCGCAATAATAGCTTTACTCGCTTTGGATAAGTTAGCGGGAGATAATTACCAGAGTTGGAAAAACAACATTAATACAATTTTGGTACAAGACGACATAAAGTTCGTGCTATCTGAGGAGTGTCCTCAGATGCCGGGCTCGACCGCGTTGCGAAGTGTTCTCGATGCGTACGATCGCTGGATCAGGGCCAATGAAAAGGCTAAGGCCTACATAATTGCCAGCATGTCTGATGTCTTGGCAAATAAGCATGAGCTGATGGTTTCCGCTAAGGAGATCATGGAGTCCTTGCAGGAAATGTTTGGACAACAGTCCTTTCAGGTCCGGCATGACTCGCTCAAATACATTTTCAACGCACGGATGAAAGAGGGATCGTCTATCCGTGAACACGTTCTAAACATAATGACCCACTATCATCTGGCCGAGATAAACGGGGCTTCGATCGACAAGTCGAGCCAGGTCAGCTTTATTTTGGAGACTCTTCCGAAGAGTTTCCTTCAGTTTCGTAGCAATGCTGTTATGAACAAAATTAGCTACACTCTGACTACCCTCCTCAATGAGCTACAGAATTTCCAATCCTTGAACAGGGTCAAGGAATTTGAGGCAAATGTTGCCTACAAGTCTTATCACAGGGGCTCCATCTCTGGGACGAAACCTGTTGCTTCTTCACGCCCGAAAGGGAAGAAGAGGATGAAGAGGGGTAAAACTGACCGTGCTACCGCCCACAAGGGCAAGGAGGTTGCAGAGAAAGGAAAGTGTTTCCACTGCAATGGGGGCGGTCACTCGAAGAGAAACTGTCCCAAATTCCTGGTCGAGAGGAAGAATCAAGGTAAATGTGATTTACTTGTGACTGAAACATGTTTAGTGGAGAGTAGTGACTCAGCCTGGATATTGGATTCGGGCGCCACTAACCACGTTTGTTCTTCTTTTTAGGGGATTGATTCTGCAACATTGCTGCGAGGGTGAGGTGACTCTACGGGTTGGATTCGGAGAGCTTGTCTCTCTTTGCAACGATCGCACACGGTGAAGCTACACTTTGGCGGGAAGTACTTATTGTTGGACAATTTGTACATAGTTCCAGGGTTTACTAGAAACCTTGTTTCCATTTCCTGCTTAATTGAACATTGTAATTCCGTTTCTTTTGAATTGAATAAAGCGTTTATTTCTTTCAAAGGGAATGTTATTTGTTCAGCTTCACTCGAAAATAATCTGTATGTTTTGAAACCCAATTCGGTCAAAAGTGTTTTGAATACTGAATTGTTTAAAACTGCAGAAACACGAACTAAGAAAGCAAAAGTTGCTTCAAAAGAAAATGCCCACCTTTGGCATCTTCGGTTAGACCACATTAATCTCAATAGGATTGAGAAACTAGTGAAGAGTGGACTTTTAAACGAGTTGGAAGAAAACTCTTTGTCGGTGTGTGAGTCATGCCTTGAGGGCAAAATGACCAAACGTCCTTTTAATGGAAAAAGATATAGAGCCAAAGAGCCTCTTGAGTTAGTACATTCTGACCTCTGTGGTCCGATGAATGTTAAAACTCGGGGCGGTTATGAGTATTTCGTGTCTTTCATAGATGATTACTCCAGATTTGGGTATATTTACCTAATGCACAAGAAGTCTGAAACTCTTGAAAAGTTCAAAGAGTGCAAGACTGAGGTTAAGAACCTCTTAGGTAAATCGCTTAAAACACTTCGATCGGATCGAGGTGGAGAGTACATGGACACTGAATTCTAGGACTATATGATAGAACACAGAATTACGTCCCAACTCTCAGCACCTGGTATGCCACAGCAGAATGGTGTATCGGAGAGGAGAAACAGAATCTTGTTGGACATGGTTTGGTCGATGATGAGCTATGCTCGTCTCCCTGATTCTTTTTAGGGGTACGCAGTGGAGACTGCAGTTTATATTTTGAACAACGTTCCGTCGAAGAGTGTTTGTGAAACACTTTTCGAGCTCTGGAGTGGACGTAAAGGCAGTTTACATCACTTCAGGATTTGGGGATGCCCGACCCATGTGTTGGTGTCAAACCCGAAAAAGTTGGAACTCCGTTCGAAATTGTGCCTATTCGTAGGTTACCCAAAGAGACTAGAGGTGGTCTATTTTACGATCCTAGGGAAAATAAGGTGCTTGTGTCGACAAACATCACTTTCCTAGAGGAAGACCACGTTAGGGATCATTTACCATGGAGTAAAATTGTATTAAATGAAATGGACAGTACATCAGCAAGAGTTGCTGATGGGGCTAGTACGTCAACAAGTGTTGTTGATCCTAGCACGTCTAGTCAAATCCGTTCCGAAGAGTTGGAAATGCCTCGACGTAGTGGGAGGGTCGTGAGACACCGATCGCTACATGGGTTTAAATTGAAACCTCGCTTGTCGCCTCGATGATGATCGTGAGGATCCATTGACCTATGATCAGGCAATGGTTGATGTTGACAAAGACGAGTGGTTTAAAGCTATGGACCAGGAAATGGAGTCTATGTACTTCAATTCTGTATGGGAACTTGTGGATCAACCGGATGGGGTAAAACCTATTGGTTGCAAATGGATTTACAAGCGTAAACGTGGCATAGATGGGAAGATGCAGACCTTTAAAGCCCGACTAGTGGCAAAGGGTTTTACCCAGGTTGAAGGGGTTGACTATGAGGAGAACTTTTCACCTGTTGCCATGGTAAATTCGATCAGGATCCTTCTGGCCATTGCCGCGTATTATGACTACGAGGTATGGCAGATGGACGTCAAGACAGCCTTTCTGAATGGCAAACTTGATGAGACCATCTACATGGACCAGCCCAAAGGGTTCATTGCCCAAGGCCAAGAGCAAAAGGTTTGTTGGCTTCATAGGTCCATTTATGGGCTGAAACAGACTTCGAGGTCTTGGAATATAAGGTTTGATGAGGCGATCAAATCTTATGGCTTTGATCAAAATGTCGACGAGCCTTGTGTCTACAAGAAAATCGTTGACAAAACTGTCACATTTTTGGTGTTGTATGTGGACGATATTCTTCTCATTGGGAATGAGGTAGAATTTCTTCTTGCGTTAAGAAGTGGCTAGCTTCGCAATTCCAAATAAAAGATTTGGGAGAAGCTCAGTATGTTCTAGGTATCCAAATTGTCCGGAACCAGAAGAATAGAACGCTAGTCCTGTCTCAGGCGTCTTATATTGACAAGATGTTGTCTAGATATAAGATGCAGAACTTCAAAAAGGGCTTGCTGCCTTTCAGGCATGGGGTTCACTTTTCTAAGGATCAATGTCCTAAGACTCCTCAAGATGTTGAGGATATGAGACGAATTCCATATGCTTCAATTTGTAGGGAGCTTTGATGTATGTCATGTCAGTGTACTAGGCCCGACATCCGTTATGCAAGAGGCTCATCGAGAGATATCACCCAATCCAGATTAGATCACTGGACAGCCGTAAAGGCAATCCTCAACTATCTTAGGAGAACGAGGAACTACAGCTTAGTGTATGGAAGTGGGGATTTGATCCTTACGGGATACACAGATTCTGATTTTCAGACCGATAAGGATTCTACGAAATCCACTTCGGGGTCAGCCTTTATTCTGAATGGAGGAGCTGTAGTATGGCGAAGCATCAAGCAGGGATGCATCGCTGATTCCACTATGGAAGCGGAGTATGTTGCGGCTTGTGAAGCTGCAAAGGAAGCTGTTTGGCTTAGGAAGTTCATGACAGATTTGGAAGTTGTTCCAAACATGAACTTGCCGATCACACTGTTTTGTGATAACAGTGGTGCAGTAGCCAACTCACGTGAGCCTCGGAGCCATAAGAGAGGCAAACACATTGAGCGTGATACGGGAGATTGTGCACCGCGGAGACGTGACGGTCACGCAGATAGCGTCGGAGCACAACGTAGCTGATCCATTTACAAAGCCCCTCACGGCTAAGGTGTTTGAGGGTCACCTAGAGAGTCTAGGTCTTCGAGAGCTTCCTGACTAGGGCAAGTGGGAGATGTGTAAACGGGTATTCAATGCCCTAGTTTATTGTATTACTTCATTGTAATTTATGTACATTTCTGAAATTTATTTTCTCCACTAGCTTAGTCCAAGTGGGAGTTTGTTGGGATTTTTGTCCTAATCTTGTGTTTGTAACATATTGTTTGAAATTAATAAGAGTTATTCATTTCATCACTTTGTGACTCGCAATATTTATAAACTTTTCCAATAAACTAAGCTCCAGGGTCATTGAATTTATGAGAGAACTAGAGCTTGAACGGTGTGTAGTGGACACACAGGAGGATCACGCTCGAAAGTTAATGACCCGAACGGTCTCACGATATATGGATAGGGTTGGAGACCTAATCCTGGATACACTGTGGGATGCGACCCGCTTTGTATTAGATACAAACGAGGTGATCCGATTCGTTCATGTGGTTGACATGCGAGTGGGGGTATCCCGCAAATGAGATTGTACAAGTCCGGACCGTGATTTATTAGACTCACCGATGTAACACCGCTGACAATGGGACTAATAACTTCGTGATGACCATTAGTGACTCGACCAAATCTCGAGCGTGTTACGGACTCGCTTTGCAGGTCCGTTTTTGACTAGTACGAGTGAGGGTGGTCACGATTACTCGCCTAATATGCCTATCTTCTTAGGGACGTAACCAAGTAGGGGAGTGGGGAACTTAACTACGCGAGATGGAATTCACTCGTTCCCGCTTTAGGGAAACTAGAGGGTTGTTCCCTTAAGTGTTGTCTCCGTGGCTTGGACAACGGCGCCCACCTTCTCACCGCCCGAGAAGGGAGTTGTATATGGTTGGACCATCACAATATGTTATTCATTAGAGGAGCAAAGGGGGACTTAAGGAACAAGAGGTTGACACGAGGGTAAAACGGTAATTTGACCCAACCATGTCTCACGAACAACCCGTGAAGGGTCGACTCATGGGAATTGGTTATATCAGTGTACACGTAATATTCTGCACTGACGGGAATGCAGCTACGGACTATAGTGGAGTGTTACCGTAGCTAATGAATGTTGGTTAACCGGGTCAAAGAGTTTGGCAGGTTAATCTCGGATCATTGGAGCCCGTCACTGTAGGTCCATTAGGTCCCTCGGTTGGCTCCACCTGCGTTAAAAGAAGGGTTAATGTTTTGGTATGAAATTGAAGTGTTCAATTTCACTTTAAGGGCATTTATGTCATTTATATGAGATATGAATGATATAATATATAGTTTAATGTGAATGTGATTCATAATAAACTATAGGTTAGCCTAATTGTTGAATTAGGGCTAATTGGAGAAATTAAATGAGAGAAATTAAATTGGATGTGATTCAATTTAATTAATCCACAATTATTGCAAATGAGATTTGCAATATGAGATATGAGATATCTTATATTATGTGGTTATGCAAATGAGATTTGCATAACCTATGGTTGTGGTAAAGTGGTAATAATGAGGAGATGTTAACTTCCTTATTTCACTATTTAAACCCTTTGCAAGAAGGGATAGGTAAGGACTCTTTTCATTTTTTGTTTTTCACCAAAGAGAAGAAAAGAGAATTCTCCTACATAAGGTTGTAGTTCCTCGTTCTCCTAAGATACTTGAGGATTGCCTTTACGGCTGTCCAGTGATATAATCCTGGATTGGATTGATACCTACTGACAATCCCAACTGCATAACAGATGTCGGGCCTAGTATACAACATGGCATACATCAGGCTCAATACAGCTGAAGCATAGGGGATTCGTCTCATATCCTCAACCTCTTCAGGCGTCTTAGGACGTTGATCCTTAGACAGGTGAACCCCATGCCTGAAAGGCAGCAAGCCCTTCTTGGAATTATGCATCTTATATCTAGACAACATCTTGTCAATGTAAGATTCCTGAGACATGACTAGCGCTCGCTCTTCCTGGTTCCGACAATGCGGATACCTAGAACATATCGCGCCTCTCCCAAATCTTTCATTTGGAATTGCGGCCACCATTCCTTAATGTCGAGAAGAAATCCTACTCATTCCCAATGAGAAGGATATCATCCACATACAATATAAGAAATGCGACAGCTTTTGTCGACGATTTTCTTGTAGACACAAGGCTCGCTCAACATTTTGATCAAAGCCATAAGATTTGATCGCCTCATCAAAACTTATATTCCAAGACCTCGAGGCTTGTTTCAGTCCATAAATAGACCTTTGAAGCCGGCAAACCTTTTGCTCTTGGCCTTGGGCAATGAACCCTTTGGGTTAATCCATGTAGATGGTCTCGTCAAGGTTGCCATTCAGAAAGGCGGTCTTGACATCCATCTGCCATACCTCATAGTCATAATATGCGGCAATGGCCAGAAGGATTCTAATCGACTTTACCATGGCAACAGGTGAAAAGGTTTCCTCATAGTCAACCCCTTCCACCTAGGTAAAACCCTTTGCCACTAGTCGAGATTTGAAGGTCTGCACCTTCCCATCTACGCCACGTTTACGCTTGTAGATCCACTTGCAACCAATAGGTTTAACCCCATCCGGTTGGTCCATTAAGCTCCCGCACGGAATTGAAGTACATCGACTCCATTTCCTTGTCCATAGCTTTAATCCATTCGTCTTTGTCAACGTCAGCCATTGCCTGATCATAGGTCAATTGATCCTCACAATCATCATCAGGAGTGACAACTTGGGTTTCAGCTAAACCCATGTAACGTTCAGGCTGTCTCACAGCCCTCCCACTACGTCGAGGCATTCCCAACTCTTGGGAACGGACTTGACTAGACGAACTAGGATCAACAATACTTGTTGACGTCGCACCATCGGAACTCTTGGCGATGAACCGCCCATTTCATTTAACACAATCTTACTCCTTGGTAAGTGATCCCTGATGTGGTCTTCCTCAAGGAAAGTGGCGTTTGTCGACACAAGCACCCTATTATCCTTAGGATCGTAAAAGTAACCACCTCTAGTCTCTTTTGGGTAACCTACAAAGAGGCACAACTTTGAACGGGGTTCCAACTCCTTTGGGTTTGACACCAACACATGGGTCGGGCATCCCCAAATTCTGAAATGACGTAAACTGGTTTTACGACCATGCCAAAGTTCGAAAGGTGTTTCACAAACATTCTTCGACGGAACGGTGTTCAAAATGTAAACCGCAGTCTCCACTGCGTAACCCCAAAAAGAATCAGGGAGACGAGCATAGCTCATCATCGACCAAACCATGTCCAACAAGGTTCTGTTTCTCCTCTCCGATACACCATTCTGCTGTGGCATACCAGGTGCTGAGAGTTGGGACGTAATTCCATGTTCTATCATATAGTCTTGGAATTCAGTGTCCATATACTCTCCACCTCGATCCGATCGAAGTGTTTTAATCGATTTACCTAACAGGTTCTAAACCTCAGTCTTGAACTCCTTGAACTTTTCAAGTGTTTCAGACTTCCTATGCATTAGGTAAATGTACCCATACCTCGAATAGTCATCTATGAAAGATACGAAGTATTCGTAACCTCCTCGTGCTTTAACATTCATCGGACCACAGAGATCAGAATGTATAAGCTCAAGGGGCTCCTTGGCTCTATATCCTTTTCCACTAAAAGGACGTTTGGTCATTTTGCCTTCAAGGCATGACTCACATACTAGTAAAGAGTTTTCTTCCAACTCGCTTAGAAGTCCACTCTTCACTAGTCTCTCAATCCTATTGAGATTAATGTGGCCTAACCGAAGATGCCAAAGATGAGCACTTTCTTTTGGAGAAACTTTTAATCTCTTAATTCGCGTTTCAGTTGATTTAAACAATTCGGTGTTCAAAACACTTTTGACCGAATTTGGGTTCAAAACATATAGATTGCTCTCAAGCGAAGAAGAACAAATCAAATTACCATTTCGAGAAATAAATGCTTTATTACTCTTGAAAGAAACAGAAATATTTTGTTCTAATAGGCAGGAAATAGAAACTAGGTTTCTCGTAAACCCAGGAACTATGTACATATTATCCAATAATAAGTACTTCCCGCAAAAAAATAGCTTCACTGTGTTTATTGTTTGCAAATGAGACAACTTCTCTGGATCCAACCCTGAGTGTTATCTCACCCTCTTGCAGCCGCTGCCAGGAACTTAATCCTTGAAAAGAAGAGCAAACATGGTTAGTGGCGCCTGAATCCAATATCCAAGCAGAGTCATTACTCTCCACTAAACAAGTTTTTGTGACAAGTAAATCACATTTACCTGTCATCTTCTTTTCATCAAGGAATTTGGGACAACTCCTTTTTAGGTGTCCGTCCCTGTTGCAGTAGAAACACTTTCTGGCAACATCCTTGATTTCTTTGCATTTTAGAGCGGCAACGCGGTCAACCTTAACTTCCTTCAACTTCTCCTTCTTCCCCTTAGGGCCTGAAGAGTCTACAAACTTTATCTCAGAGGTCGAACCCCTGTGAAAAGGTCTTAAGGCAACACTTGACTCAGCTTCCTGTCCCCTAGTTTGCACCAAGGACTGGAAGGTTTGTAGATTGTTGAATAGGATAGTTGAACCGAGCACCTGAGAACCCTCCTCAGTGAGTGCGAACTCTTGGTCGTCATTTACCAAAATCGATACTGTTTTTCTACGAAATACTATCGCCGACTAACTTAACGGAAGCTAAAGGAGTGTTAAAAGCGTTTGACATTTTGCTGCTGAAATAAAATGAAAAACTTTGTATTAGTCTCGCAAAAACTTTTGAAAATCCAATCGGGTTTTAGCAAATTTTTATCCTATTGTCTCTAGGTCATTCAAAAATTTTCAATGATACCCTTAAGGTTTAGAATGACCACCACTGTAGGGTAGACAAACCCACTCCTCCTTTAGGACGAGACTCTCTCGACCAGACCCTAATACCAGAATAACTCTTATTCCATTAGGCATCCAGTTACCATTTTTCGGTCAGAATCTATTAACTCTTAATGAATCATGTGAGTGTCACCCTCAATCTTTAAATTTCCAAGTATCCGTCCAAACAATAGCCGCCGTAGGGAGGACTAAGAAGGAAAACCAACAAGGAAATCGTATCCCTTTCGGAATTCACGGTGTTCCGACTCCCATGATCAAGGCCCTCCGTGAGGGATTGTGCTGTCCAGCCAAACTAGCGAGTGCAAATCATAGGCGTCTCACGGTGTGAATCGAAAGAAGAGACCGTGGGTCCCATTTTCACAGGTCCCGCTCCCACTCACTATAAGTACTCTCTCCATTCACGTTGATATTGACCCATACAAATGCCACCCGTAGAAGACGCTCCCATTTGCGCCACGAGGCCGAGCATGGATCTCACTAAGTCACGAACTTTACGGAGATTTGTGGATGGAAAATTAAATGTATCTCATACACTTTATTTCCTCCCACTCAAAGACTTTTTAAAATAATCGGGATTGACCTAGATAAACCGACTAAAATTTACCTAAGTCTACCAATATAACTCTTATATTGGATTAGCCTAAGTCTATAATCACATTATTAACTTAGATCTATGTGAGTAAATTAATTAACTCTTAATTAACGACACTCACGAGAATATAACCTAAGAATCTCCGAACCGAATTCACTCCCAGGTCGGTTTCCAGGTAGGGGTGTTCCGCAAGCGTCAACTTAAATACCCCAGCCTTAGACAAAACCTTCCTTAGACAGAGTTACTTATCAGTCTCCATTCAAATGTCATATTTGATTTCCTAATTCTAATCTTATTAGAATTAGAAAACCTAAGTCTAATTATTCAAGTTCTAAACCATTTAAAACTAATAATTAACATAGGTTACATGCATTTCTATGTTATAGTGCTTGATCATTCATCACATGAATAATACTATACTATAACATGCATTCATCACATGAATTAAATGCATGAGCATGCTTTTAATTTAAAAATATAACACTTATATTAAATAAATTAAATCATGCAAACATTATATTATAACTCTTATAATATAATCCTAACATGCATACTATATATTATAACTCTTATAATATAAATATGATGCATGAAATGTTTAACTTAAGGTGGGATTTTAAATCTATATGGCATACTCTATGCACATAGAAATAATTAAATCATACATCTTATGCATAAAATAATTAAATAGCAATATTGGACCGATTTTTGGCACCCTAGGAACATAAAATTAAATTAATTAACATTAATATAACATTTATATTAATATTTATTAAAATAATTAAATAAAAAATATTTAAAAAACCATTTTTACAAAGAAATAAATAAAAATGACAGTTGCACCAGCCCGGGCTCGAACAGTTGCAAACGTACAACGTCCCTGCAATTTTCGCGCGCTCCATGCACCACTACGCCAAGCGTTGCAATGTTGTTATTGCGTTGCAACGCTATAATGTATAGCGTCGCGCCCAGCGTTCTCATCGCTGTGGCGTTGCAACGCCACCGCTAGCGTCGCAACGCTGCACTCCAGCAGCCTCCAGCAGCATGGATGGTGTCGCAACGCTGATGAACTTCCAGCAACACCACTTTTGCTGTTTTTCACCGAAATCGCCCGTTTTTGCTCCGTTTTCTTCACGGAAACTCTTGCCACGAACGACATGGACTTACAGACTCGATTTACATTAAAAAATGCCCAAAACAACGGGCCCTTACATTGATCTCATCAACTTTAATGTAAATCTAAAATGTGCCAAAAACCGAAAACATCCAAAATTGCAAACCATTAACATTCATCTCATGAAAATTAATGTTACCCACCTAATTTTAAGAATTCACAGAATACACAACGGAGAGCAACGATTGGCTCTGATACCAATTGAAGGGATTTTGAATCCCGCAGCGGAAGACGTTGTGAAACGTCTCTGATCCGTTGTGTAAAACGTGTCTTAAAATTGAATCTATCTCATAGACCCTAGGCTAAACATGCAAAATAGGAGAAGAAAACAATAAGGAACTATAAGATACTTGTTGAAGAACTCTTCTTCAACGCTTTTCTCCTCCGGTCATGATCTCTCTCGATCAACGATCTCCTCGAACACGAACTACGATCCGAATAGGGAGACACCTCCAAAGGGTCTTTTCGGTTGTTCTCGGGAGGTTGAGGGAGAGTAGGTGGGACTCCCTTTGGTTTTGGGTGAGGAGAAGTTTTAGAGAGAATTGAGAGAGAATGAGAGAAAGTCACTTGCTCTTTTTGGATCAAAATCCAAAAAATGGCAAAATGCATCCCAAAGGCTTCTTGCAAAGCCTTTAAATACTATTGTGTGATGGAGTTAAAACCTCCACCAAATCACAATTTTACCACAACCATATAATATACAAATCACATTTGCATATTATATAATATAAGGTATCTCATACCTTATTATACAAATCTCATTTGCATAAATGTGGAATTATAAATTGAATCACATTCAATTTAATTTCTCTCAATTCAATTTCTCCAATTAGCACTAATTAATCAATTAGGCTATACTATAGTTTATTATGAATCTCATTCACATCAAACTATATATTATGTCATCTATATCTCATATAAATGACATAAATACCCAAATAATGAATTTGAACACTTCAAATTCACACCAAACTGTAAACCTTCAATTTGTCCAATTTGAGCCAACCGAGGGACCTAATGGACCTACACGTGACGAGATCCAATGATCCGAGACTAACTTGTCAAACTCTTTGACCCGGTTATTCAACATTCATTAGCTACGGTAACACTCCACCTAAGCCCGTAGTTGCACTCTCATCACTGTAGGACAAGTTGTGTCCATTGATATAACCAATACCCATGAGTCGACCCTTCACAGGTTGTTCGTAGTCACAGCTGGGTCAAATTACCGTTTTACCCCTGTGTCTACCTCTTGCTCCTTAAGCCCCACTGCTCCTCTAATGAACAACTATGTTGCATGGTCCAACCATAAACAACAACCCTCTCAGGCCAATGAGAGAGTGGGGCCCCGTTGTTCAAGCCCTGGAGACAACACTTAAGGGAACAACCCCTCTAGTTTCCCTAAGTCGGGAACGAGTGAATTCCTTCTTGCGTAGTCAAGTTTCCAGCTCCCACGTGGTCCTTCCCCTGAGAAGATAAGCATATTGGGCGAGCAATAGTGGCCACCCTCACCCGTACTAGTCAAAGGAGAGACCCCGCGGATGCGGGAGTCCGTAACACGCTTTCGTGATTAAGGTCGAGTCACTAATGGTCATCTACGAATTTATTAGCTCTATCATCATTAACGGTGTTACATCAGTAAGTCTAATAATTCACGGTCCGGTCTTGTACAATCTCATTGCACAGGATGCCCCCACTCGCATGTCAACCACATGAACGAGTCAGATCACCTCGTTTGTATCTAATACAAAGCGGGCCGCATACAAAGCGGGTCGCACCCTATCCATATACTGTAGACCGTTCGGGTCATTAACTCGAACGTGATCCTCCCTGTGTGTCCACTACACACCGTTCAAGTTCTTACTTCTCTCATAATGCAATGACCCTGGAGCTTAGTTTATTGGATTAAGTTTATGAAAAATGCGAGACACAAACCTTAAATAAATAACTCTTATTTATTACACAATGTTGAAATAAATAACTCTTATTTATTTACAACTTGGAATATTACAAACTAGAGGACATACATCCCAACAGTATCGATATGCCTTGCGAGATTTTAATGACGTACTTGCTGGATTTCTTAAAAGCTATTATGATTACACGTGTATTTTTAACGCTTGATTACAGATGCATATGCTCATAGGTTTCCAGGTGATACGATTATGAGTTATAGATCTTAAACTTAGTCACTCACTGAGTTTCATAGATCATTCTTTCAGTGTTTTCAAACTTTTCAGGTAGAGATCGAGCTCCCGGTGCCTGATAACCTTCCATAGTCTGCTGGAAGCTCCACGAATTTGATATTTTGTACGTGGGTGGAGTTGTATAACAAGTCTATATGTATTCTAGGAGGACTATGTAGTTATGTTTGTGTGTACATTCTAGGTTGTGGTTGTGTAAACCATGGTTGGATATGTTTTGGGTTGTGATGCTCATATCCATTTCAGTTTTCAAGAGAGTCTTAAGTAAGGTTACTCCTTATGTACGTTTTGTAATTGTCAATATTCCGCTTTGTTATGTTTAAAGTGTTTCTTATACAAGTATAGTATGCTTATCAGGTAAAATAGGGTCAACAGGTATCGTTAGAGAGGTGAACGATGTCTGTTGGCTTCACGCCGTCTGTCGGGCTAAGTTAGCAGGTAGTTCGGAGAGGGTGTGACATGTTGCGTGTGTCTAGAAAATCCAAAATGCAGTGGCAATTTGTCCAATATTTGTCCTTACATTCTGGCTTGCTTGTCTGCTTACTTTGCTTGTGTGAATGCATCTGCAATTTCTTTAGCATTTTTTCTGCTTCTCTTTTCCTTCACAAAAACAACGAAATTAGCTTGTTTTATTTTTACCTTTTTTCAATCATTTCTTATTTTTCTCAAATTTTAACAAGTTTTCGAAATTTTACTTCGAACTGATATTTTTAGCTTGCCACAAAATAAATAATTGAGATAAATTAGACAAAAATTACTAAGTTTAGATATAAATAATCCTCATAAATGAGAATTATCAGTAAAGATTCTAGTCCAATGAGCAACTGGGGACATTGTGCCACTTTTAGAGCTAATTTTGAGTGTTCGGATGAGTTCGAAGAGATCTGATAGTCAATTGAGCACAATTTGGACCCATGGAGGCCATTTTAGTTATTTTGATCTCGACAGGAACGTCTAAACGCCACACAAAGCTCCCAAGACGCTTGAAGACAAAATGTGTGAAAACAAAGCAGCAATGAGACGCTGTTTCGAAGTTAGAAGCGGCTGAAACAAGACAACGTTGAGACGCTTCTTCGAAGACAAAAATAGCTAAAACAAGGCAGCATTGAGACGCTACCACAACATCTCAATGTTGTTGGGCAAACGTCCCAAGACACTACGGCGAGCCTTCAAGACGTTGGGATGATTAAGCGACAGGGTCTCGACGCTGTGATGACTTCTATATATACATCCTTACCTTCTAGGGCAAAAAGAGAGGAAGAGATTAGAGGATTTTCGAGACAACTTTGTTTCTTTGCTATTTTCAGTATGTTTTAGCTTATCTTATGATATTTTTTATGCTTGTTCTTGTAATTATGGGTGTCGCGCTTGTAGCCACCGAGTCTTCCTAAGAAGAAACGTCGATTTGAAGGCGAGTAACGAGACCTTGTAATGCCATGAGGTTTGGGTTTTAATGAAATTTGATTATCTTGTTGCTTGTTTCCCTTTCAGATTTAATTCCTACGCATGCTCGTACGTAGGATTGACATCCTACGCATCGATTGTGCTTGGTTATGCTATGTATGTTAGTTTAATCAATTATCATGCAATTAGCAGTAATTAGTGTTAGGGTTGATGAGTTTTATGAGTTGTTGAGGAGTCATGAACGACTTAATGAGCCTAAGACTAAGAAGGGAAATAAAAGGTGCAAAGGTTATTTTAAGCTTGCCACCTAATTTAATTTGAGTAGTTCGCTAATCTTAGCTAACTTTAGAGCTTAAACGACCAGTCCCGATATAGCACGTGTTCGTCTCTAGCAAGGACTAATTCTGAAACTAGTATTCTAACGTATTTAATTTACTTTGTTTAGTTTAGAATGCTAGTTAAAGCTTATCGAGGACTCTAGCAAATGAAATTTATAATACCGATCTAAAATTAAATACTTGTAGTACTTAATAGTGGACTGGATCGAACCACAGGGAGGCGAACTAAAATTGGATTTCTATCAATTTGGTTTTTCTTATTGACATGGACTGACTCGGACTGGGGGGAGTTAAGCTTAAAGAGAGAGATAGAAAGACATAGTGTTAAGATAGGGATAAGGCAAGCCCAGTTTATCTAATAATTCCAATCATAGTTTATCTAAAAGGAAACTTCATGCTTCGAATGCACTCACATACCCTAAGGTAAGCCCAAGAGCTTCTAGTCAATTCTAGTGCAGTTCAATTAATCTAAACAATAATTAAACCTAAAACCAATCATAAGTTAGGGACAATACTAAATCGAGTTACAGATTGTAGTGTGCCATACTTAAAACTGGTCGTTTAAGCCCTAGAAATTTCTAGAATTAGTGAGATGCTTAAATTAATCTAAATGCCGAGTTCAGATTAATTCTTACCCTTTTACTTTTTTTAGGATAGAATTCTTTAAGTCGTTCATAAGCGCTCAAAGATCACAAACTTGTCAAATCTAAGTCGTAATTTCTACTGAAATTAAGTGCAACCCCGATGTGTTCAAGCGAACTCAAAACTTACACATAGCTAATCTAAACATACTTGATGAGTAGAAGTTTGTCAGACCTACCTACGAACATGCTTAGGATTAAGTGCGAAGAAGTAAATAGACATTCTAATCATGAAATTAAGCAATAAATACAGAAAACTCAAGATTTATAATCGAATTACCCGTCACTCTGCTCCGAAACAGTAATCCCACCCAATCAAAGACCAAAATCTGAGCAAAACATCCATGGATCAATAGAAAACTCCTAAATTACTCCTAAATTATGACATACTTAAAAGAAAATAGGAGGAGACTGTTATTCGGAGACAACCCCCATTACCTAAATGAAAAACTTTTGATTTATACAAATCAATGTAGTGTGAGACGCTACAAGCAGCGTCTCGACTCTACCCCAAAATTTCTCAGCATTCTGAAGTCTCGTCGTAGCATCGTGCGATGCTCAACGCCTCAGCGTCGAGAAGCTATGACAACGTTTTGATGTTATCCAACATCCAAATGTTTTTGTCCATTTTCAGTGTTTAGATGCTTTGACCACCGTCTAGACACTCTCGTTAGGGACAATATGGTCATTTTACTCCTCTTTGTTGCTCGATTGCTCAAATGACCTCTGTGTTTAGCTCATTTTAGCCTTGTTTGGATGCATTTGCTCCAAATTGCATTTTTACTCGAAATACCTACAAAATAATCAAATGTGCACATAAAATCTAATAAATTAACAAGAAATGGGCATAAAATATAGGACTATTTTAAGTCCTATCAAATACCCCCAACCTAAATTTTGCTAGTCCTCGAGCAAGACTAAAATAAACTAAAGAATAAAAGATTCAATAGATGCAAGAAACATGACTCTAACCTCAATGCTCAAGATAGTTAGTTAAATGTGAAAAGGAAAAACACGATCAAACAAGCCATCAAAAGCATAATCAAAAGTTTTTCCAAGTGTTTCTTGCGTGAGTGTGTGCAACTAGCTTACCTAACGAGGCCTTTACAAGCACGGGGTAGGCTTACAAGGGCCTTAAATCCATCTTCCCTATACACTAGTCGAAGAACTAACAAAAGAGCAAGGAACAATCAAACAAGGGCCTTAAATCCATCTTCCCTCTACACTAGCCAAAGAACTAACAAAAGAGCAAGAAACTAACAAAAGAGCAAGGAACAATCGAACAAGCAATGCTAAGCCTAGGTGCCTAAACCAAAACAAACCCTGGCTAAACTTGTTTTCTTTTACTCCAAATGTGCTAGCTTTCACAAACATGTCACATGGACCCTTATCCAGACCACTCGCTCAATGGATGGCCTAATTGATCGACACAAGAGTAGTTGTTTTCACCAATGGTCCATAGGCAGACAACAAGTCTAATTTTCTTTCCTTTTTCTTTCCTTTTGTAACGCTCCTAACTTTTAAGGACTCACTTCCTAGGGGCATTACTAATCATGCACGCATTTTTAGGCAATCAAATATAATAAAAAATAAATTTAAAACACGGTCAAAACCACTGTTAGGGATCCCAAAAAAACTTAAAACATTTAATGACATAAATAAGTTTGGCCTCAATTTAAAAGTCTGTAAGCTAATAAAGCGGAAAACAAATCATTTAACAATAACTGCTAAAACAGAAATGCGAAAAACATGGCTTTGTCCCCATGGCGTTCGTAACGTGTCCCCGTCACTCGCCCTGTATGCCCTTGCCTTTACCTGAAAATATTTTAAAAAGAAAGGACAAGTATTATAAAAATAATATTCAGTAAGTGATCTCGCTACCGAGGTTTGGGATATGTATACACATACAATCATGACTTTGAAACTTCACATAAAACTTTCATATGCAGGACCTAAAACTTCTTTATAGAAATTTCATATCTCAACCATGACTTTACTTTGGCTTGGGTGGTCAATTGGTCAACCTGAGTCTTTTCATATTGAGTCCCTCACAGACCCCTATAGTTTTGAGTCCCTCACAAACCCCTATAAGTTGACTCATAGGGTTTTTAATGCATAAATACCTCAGGAGACCAATTGCCATAGCCCTTTTACAATCATTTCAGGACATACATACATGCATGAGGTTTCATCTATCATTCATAAACTTTGATGCACCTATAATGAGAAAACAATAAATCATAATTCATGGCATAACTTTCATGATTTAAATAAAACATTACTTTAGTACATACTAGTTTCAAAATTAGAAATAATAAAATACTTTGAAATAAAAACCTTTTATCCCATTTTAATAGTTCGACACAAGATCCCTAACCTTAGTGCTTGCTATAAAATTCAAAAGATTAACTCACCCCCTCAAACTTCTTTCCAACCTGTTAAGTCGACCCTCACTTACGTTCAAGACCAAACATTACCTAAACCAGAGAGCCTTAAAACATTTCATAATTTTTAATTTTTTATCTTGCAATAAATTCTTACGCGAAGTGTGACCGGAAGCTTCTGAACTCGATCTCACGTCACCCTCAAATCACCAAGTCCTAATGATGAGGAAAACTTATTAAAACTCTGAGGTCTATACATCAACTCGCTTTGTCCAACGTTAACAAATGAAATAGTTACAGCAGTGTCGAAAAACACGCTCGAAAGACAAAAAATTACCTAAAAAATGGTTTTTCGACAAGCGGTGGTCGACGGTGGCACGTGCAGTGGCCGACAACGCGTGATGTGGAATTGTGTCGCGTGGACTTGGGTTTTTGAACGTTCGTGAGCCGATCTAACCGAAACCAATACAAACTCTAGCAAAACCGATCGAAAGAGGCGTGAACCGATCGAACCAAAACCCCTCCCCTCCGTTGGCTCTCTCTCTCTCTTCTCGTGCTGCAGACCGCAAGAACGACGACATTGAGATAGACGAAACGGTGAGTTGTAGTTCGCCTTTAAGGTCGGTGGTCGCACGAAGAGGAAGAAGAAGTCGGATGATCAAAGAGCTGCGAGCAGCACTTCACGTCGATGATTCAATGTGCAAAACAATTCGGCGAGCTCGAGCACCAACATCGGTTGCACGTGGGATTGGCAACGATAGTGAGAAGCTTTTCTTTTTCGGTGTGAAGACAAGAAAAACGCGAGGCCGACTGATGCTCTCGCTGGCGGCTGGACGGATGAGGGCGTGGGTAGGTTCAGCTGGGAAGGAGAAGGTGAATAATTCCTCGATAAGTGTGCCATACTAAAGGAAAACAAATCCTAATTCCCTTATACTTAAGCAATTTACAAAAATGCCCCTCCTTCCACTCATAACTACTAAAATACCCTTAGCTCATTTAAATATTTTTAAAAAGAGTCATTCATTATACAAACTTCATAATTCACATAATCTTTCATTAAATTACAAAATCTCAAAGCCCAAATAATTTAATTTCCCTTAAAATAATCCAAAAATACAAATTAAAGGTACCTGAAGTTTAGGGTCGTTACAATCTTCCCTCCTTAAGAACTTTCATCCTCGAAAGTTCCTAATCTTGAATTAGCTATGGATACTTAACTCGCATTTCTGCTTCCCGTTCCCAGGTAGCTCCTTCTGTTCAATTGTTTCGCCATAGTACTTTTACAAAACTTGGCTTCTTAATTACGAAGGGTCCTATACCTATTAGTTGGTGCCCCTTTCAATCCTACTGGATCGTTCTAAAGGGCCTTAACTTAACTGATGTCCCTAACTTGAGTTCTATGCTCGAATTCACCCTTAGGCTAGAGGTAGTCCTGAAAGTACGACTTACTAACTTAGCCAACACTCTACATTTCCTCTAAATTTTACTGCGGAGACCATCAACATAAAACTTTAATCACTCCGATAGTCAATCAACTCACTCCCATCAGAGTGGCAACCACAAGACATAAGTTAACAATCCTAACTCTAGCTTTACTCATCCCACAGACATGCGAAAAATAAGGAATGCAGATATTTTGAAAGAATATTAAAACAAAGTATCTAAGTAATGAGAATGTACCTATGATCGTTGGATCGAAGTTCTTGGTGTCTTGACTAGTATTGGCAAAGGCTCTTCCTTGTTGGGTTGTTTGTTCAAAAGTTCTAGCTCCACCCAAATTTGAGGGTCGACTACTTCTACTATCCTGGTTGGGACAATTCTCAGCTCTATGTCCCTCTCTCCTGCATTTAAAGCATACTCCGAATCGAGCTAAACACATTCCCCAATGTTGTCTTCCACATTCGCCACATCGTGGCTTCTCGCCACTACTACGCTCTGATCGATTCGGTTGCCCCTGACTGGAAGTTAATTGTGAATCCCTTGATGGTAGTGGAGATTGTTGATAATAGTGGAATTCGTAGTCCTCCTGCTCCCATTTTCTTTTCTAGTTTTAGGAAGGTTGTCCTGGGTTAGCCACGATCTGTCGTACACACTGAGTCTACGCACCGATCAATTCAGCTACCCTCAGTGCTGAAGCATAATCACAAGGTGACAATGCCTGGATGAAACCTCTGTTATCCTGTATGTCCTAATCTCGTATTTGTTTGTAATATTCACTATTGAAATAAATAAGAGTTATTTCTTTCATCACTTTGTGTCTCGCATTTTTACAAACTTTGTCCAATAAACTAAGCTCCAGGGTCATTGAATTATGAGAGTACTAGAACTTGAACGGTGTGTAGTGGACACACAGGGAGGAACACGTTCGAGTTAATGACCCGAACGGTCTACAGTATACGGATAGGGTTGGAGACCTAATCCTGGATACGCTGTGGATGCAACCCGCTTTGTATTAGATACAAACGAGGTGATCTGACTCGTTCATGTGGTTGACATGCAAGTGGCGGCATTCTGTGCAATGAGATTGTACAAGATCGGATCGTGAATTATTAGACCTACTGATGTAACACCGTTGACAGTAGCACTAATAACTTCGTAGATGACCATTAGTGACTCGATCTTAATCCTGAGCGTGTTACAGATTCCTGTCTATGGGGGTCTGTCCTTTGACTAGTACGGGTGAGGGTGGTCACAGTTACTCGCCCAATATGCCTATCTTCTCAGGGACAAGACCACGTGAGGAGCTGGGTACTTGACTACGCGAGATGGAATTCACTCGCTCTAGACTTTAGGGAAACTAGAGGGGTTGTTCCCTTAAGTGTTGTCTCCAAGGCTTGGACAACGGGCGCCCACCCTCTCACTTGTCCTAGAGGGGTGTTGTTTATGGTTGGATCATTACAACGTCGTTGTTCATTAGAGGAGCAGTGGGGACTTAATGAGCAAGAAGTAGACACAGGGGTAAAATGGTAATTTGACCAGCAGTGTCTACGAACAACCTGTGAAGGGTCGACCACGGGCATTGATTATATCAATGGACACAACTTGTCCTACAGTGATGGGAGTGCAGCTATGTGTTTTAGTGGAGTGTTACCGTAGCTAATGAATGTTGATTAACCGGGTCAAAGAGTTTGACAGGCTAGTCTCGGATCATTGGAGCTCGTCACCTGTAGGTCCATTAGGTCCCTCGGTTGGCTCAACCTGGATACATAGAGGGTTTAAAGTTTGGTGTGGATTTGAAGTGTTCAAATTCATTAAAAGGGTATTTATGTCATTTATATGAGATATGATTGACATATTATATAGTTAATGTGAATGGGATTCATAATAAACTATAGGTTAGCCTAATTGTTTAATTAGGGCTAATTTGGAGAAATTGGATTGAGAGAAATTAAATTGAATGTGATTCAATTTAAAATCCACAATTATACAAATGTGAGTTGTATAATGAGATATGAGATATCTTATTATATCTAGATATGCAAATATGATTTGTATAACCTATGGTTCTTATTAAATGGTAAATAGGTGGAGAGTTCAACTCTACCTATCACCATTATATAAACTCTTTGCAAGAAGGATTTTGTAAGGATAAGTTTCATTTTTTGGAATCTCACCAAAAGAAACTCACAATTCTCTCTCAACCTTCTCTCAAATCCTCTCCTCCCTTTCACCAAAAGGAGTTCCACTCACTCTCCTTCTACCTTAGGAGAACAGCTGAGAAGCCCTTTTGAAGGTGTCTGGATTGTTCGATTTTCGTTGAGATCGTGATAGTTGAGATCGAGATCGCGAAGTGTTCGTGACTGGAGAAGGAAATCGCGAAGAACGGTTCTTCAACAAGTAAGTATATCTTGCTGTTTTTTTCCTTCTATTGCATGTTTAGCTTAGTTTCTATAGTATAGAAACAATTTTGAGAAAATATTTTCCCAACGAATCCACGACGATTCAATCATTTTTTCGCTGCGGGATTTTTATTCCCATCAACGTCGAACACCTTCATCCAGTCCCATTATAAATCGTTTCGCTTTCTTAGCCTCAGTATCTACCAATTCAGGAGCAAAACATGTTAGTCTCGTGAATTCTCTCTCATACTCCTCTACGGGCCTTCTATTCTAATAAAGCTGCAAAAACTCTAATTGCCTCCTGTATCGTGTCGTGGCAGGTTAAAACTTGCGCCAGAACGCCTCCATGAATAAGTTTCATGTTATTGGCCCCCCGTTGGTGTTAATAGTCCCCTGCGCGAACTCCCACCACAAGTAGGCATCATCCTTCAGCATGAATGTTGCACACGACACCCTATACTCATCAGGACAGTTAATTACCTTGGAAATAGTCTCAATGGAGGATAGCCATAACTCTGCCACGGTAGGGTCGTTCAAAGACCCATCAAATGAACGAGGGTCATATTTCCTCAAATCGTTCAAGTACTTAGCCTCAACTGAGGTGTTTGCCTGAGCTTGACCCGTTTGAGCCAACTGGGTAGCTACTGTAGCTTGTACCAAGGCTTGAATTGCCTCTACCATCATGGTCATCATATTAGGGTTGGTTTGACCCTCTCTTGGCACTACCAGTGGAATATTCCCTCGATGGTTTGATTGTTCTTGAGGTGGATTCGACATAGGTGGGGGATTCCCCTCATGATTCACTGGTAATTCTGGTGGCAGAGTGTCTGTCATTCCTGCCCTTTTTCCTCTTACACGTCCCCTACCTTCGCCTCTTCCATGTCCTCTCAGTGGCATCTTTTTAGTACTACAACATAATAGATTTCTATTGAGACTAGTTGTTTGCAACTATCCATAAGGTAGGGATCGCCTTCAATCTTTTAAGTCAGTCTTATATCATAAAGCATGGTCATATAATGAAACAGTTAACTGTATTTTAAAAAAACATAAACATACCTGGTGATAACTGGGGTTGGTTACTTAACCATGTCATACTAGTGCTCACGATGTAAGCAAGTCTACATAACCTATAACCTAGGTCTCTGATACCAACTGTAACGACCCTATCCATTTTGACTCTCGAGTATGATTTTGACCTCTGTTAGTGGTAATTTGGATTAATTACTGCAAAATTTATTCAAATGATTCTTATATGGATGAACTAATTTGGAGTTTGTATCGTTCTATGGGGTAGGGGTGTTTGACACTAAGTTAGGAAATTGAGACAAATTTAGATCACAAGATTAAGAAAATAATCGAGCTCGAATCATCGAAGAACTAAAGATATCTGAGTCATTGGATTTAAGGATTTAGTGGATTTAAAGTAAGGTTCTTATTGTTTGACTGTAATGTAATTTAGGAGAAATGTTCGTTGAACAGGTTTGCAGGAATCAAGAGAAAAAGGAAATTTAGGATTTTGGAGTTAAAAGTCTAAGGTAAGGGAACCCATGTCAACCTTCTTTTAAAATTGGGATTTTATCTTTTGAAGCTATGATTTATAAGGAATATTTGAATGTGAATTTTGCCTTTAAATGCCATGTTTTTTTTAATTCTTTTGATTTATGATACTTGCGAAATTCCTGAGTCATGAATGTTGCATCGTGATTTGAATGGAAATGTATTGTCTGATCTTATGTTCGTTGTGATTATTGCATTATCATTTACTAATTATGTTGGGACCTCATCCATGTTTGTATGCTTCATGAAAAAGAAAAAAAAGTTTACAAAGGTTGTTGCAAATAACCTCCTGTTGTAGTTTTAAATGCAAGCCATGAATGAATTAGAGTCGACTCAAACTAAAAGGTCATGACCCCGGAGAACTTAATCGGCCACTAAAGGTCGAAGAGAAATTTCATAAAAAGAAAAAAATGTTTACGAAGGTCGTGGCGATTAAACTCTTGATATATATATATATATATATATATTATGCAAGTCATGAATGACTTAGAGTCGACTTAAACTTAGAGGCCATGAGTTAGGAGGAACTTAATTGACCACTTAAAGCCGAAGAGAAAGGCCATGACATTTCTAAAAGAAAGTTTTAGGTCCCACTCATGAAAGTTAAAGCCATGTATGTATGTGATTGCATCTCCCAACCTCGATAGCGGGGTAACTTACTGTGTATTATTTTATAATACTCACCCTTTCTTTTAAAAATGTTTTCATGTAATGTGCTACGAATGCCATGGGAATAGAAGTCATGTCTTCTGCATATTTTTTTGTACTATCATGTTTTATCTTTATGCTTTTCTCTGATGAGAATTACTGGTTAACGGTTATAATTAATTTGAAAATCGAGGTCGGACTTAAATTATATTTATTTTAAATTCTTTGATTTTATGGGATCCCAATTTAAGGTGATTTTAAATTTTTAACGAATTTTACTTCTCGAATGTTAAATTACGACCTCAAGCATGCATGTTTAGTAATGACCCTTAGAAACAGAGTCTAAAAAGTAGGGTTGTTGCACCTTTTCTATTTTCTACCAGATTTTTCTTTTAAGACCTTTTCTTTTTCTCATTCATTTTTTTACTAGGCAAATCTGCACATCTTTTCCTCCTATGTTCATCATTATAAGCTTTTATGCAAAAATCACTCTAAAGCTAGCCTAAGGCCTATCGAAGCGACAATGGACATCTAGCTTCTATAAAGCTATCTTAGGCCTTCAAGACATAGAAAGGGAAGTTAGAGTGTAAGAGAACGTGCAATAAACCCAAGGAAAAAGTTTTGAAAAGGCTAGATCAAGATAAGATAATCATGCTTCAACAACTTACAAGTAAAAAAACTATGGAGAGAATCTCATCAATCGTCGTAATCATGCAACAACCATCCAAATCATCTTCCAAGAAAAGCTAAAAAATTTCCTAAATTTTCAAAAATGCATGTTTAGCACAATAATCTGAACATAGACGCTCAAGGACTCTACATCAAAGCACACTATGAAAACCTAAAGATAAGTTCGAGCTCAGGTGCTTAAGGACTCAACCAATCATGCTAAAAAATTCTCAACAAAGCTCATCATTCAAATTACATACCTACCCCCAACCTAGATCATGCATCTTCTAAAAAATATTCAAATAGAGTAGGGAACTGAAACTTTCCTAATGTTTCAGTAAGGGAGTGGCCTCTTCTTCAAACTTTTATCCTTCCCATCTCAAGCAAAAAGAAATATTTATAAAAAAACACAGCCAAGATCAAAACAAGCAAATTAACTAAAAACTAGGAAAGCAATAAATTTTTTGTCGCATGGGTCCTTTAGGAAGGGCAATTTTTTAATGTCGATTGCTCGACGACCCTTAGGGTTCTTTTTCTTCAGGCAGGATCCATCAAACTCAAACCCGTTCCATCAAACAATTTATCATTTATCATTTCTTGCAAACAAAATCTTTCTTCTCCCTCCAGCATATAAACAGATTCATAAACAACTTTGAAATCACAAACCTTCCTATCAAATGTAACATATACAATCCCTTTATCCACATTTATGTTTGTCCTAACGATTTTCATGAATGACCAATCTAACAAAATTGATGCAGATGCACAAGTCAATAACATAAAAATCCACATGGAACAATAAGTCATGCACTTTTATAAGAAGATTCTCAATCACACCCAGAGGCTTAATAGAAGATTTATCCGCTAACTGAATCAAAATATGAAAATCATGCATACTATTCAAGTTTAGTTCTCAACAAACAGACAAAGGCATAACGTTAATCGATGCACCTAAGTTTAACGTGGCATGTTTAATCTTTTTTCCTCCGATCATACACAGTAATGTAAACATGCAAGGATCATAACATTTTTCAGGCAATGAGTCTAAAGACAAAGCAGACAAATTTGTACTAACCTCTTTCTTACCTTGCACGACCTTTTCGGTGGTGCACCATTTCTTCAAGAATCGAGCAAACTTGGGGATTTCCTTCACTAAGCCCAATAGGGGCTCATCTACCTCTACCTTCATAAATATCTTGTAAACATCCTTCTCTTGTTCTTCTTCTCGAACAGACTTCTCTTCCTTTCTAGGGGCTAACTTGGAAGGAAAAGGTGCACGTGGAACGTAAGAATTCAAACCAAGTGGAGGATCGAATACAATACCTTTCACTTTATTCGGCGCAGAAGGGTGTGTAATTCTTCTTTCTCATCTTTCTCTTCATCATTCTTCTCCTCTTCAAATTCCTTCTCTTCAATCTTTTTCTTCTCTCTAGAGATTACCATGTGGTCGTTCAGCATCTTTCCACTCCTCAACGTAAATGTTGGCTTTTTGGCCCTTAATCTCAAATTAGTTAATTTTAATTAATTAATTAATATTTTGATGAGAAAAAAACTGCTATTAATTACTAATATTTTTAGCATTTTGAAGTTTCCATAATGTAGATCTTGGAATAACGATTCCAACGCCTCTTGAATCACTCAAGCCAGAGCTAAAACGAAGAAGTTGTGGCTAAAATAAATTTGAACGAAAAATTCCGGATGCGATGACGTGGCGGCCAAATGAGCATTGTGGACCATTTGGAGTGTGACATGTGGAGCTATGGGAGAGTGACACTTGGTGGGTCTTTTATTTGCTTTAAAATAAAAGAAAAGAAAAGAAAATTGTATATTATTTTTGTATATATATATAACTTACCATTTGAAATGTCAAAATAAAAAAATATCAAAAACATATATTGCTTCTGACCGTTTGAGATTTAAAAAAAATAAATTTAAACAAATTTTACTTTAGCTACTCACATTTATTTATTTATTTATTTATTTATTTTTATTATTATTATTATTATTATTATTATTTACTTTTTCCTTTAATCTCCACCATTCATTTCTCTTTAACCACAATCCAATGACCCAAATTAATTTTTGGTTTTTACCTCATTTCGCTCTCTCTTTATATCATCTTTTTCTCCAAAATTCCATAACAAATTTACAATTTTTCAATCCTCCAAAAATATTCAAAAGGCCTCCATTATTGCTCTCTTCAAGCTCTCAATTTTTTTCTTTTCATCTTATTCTTAAGAGAGATCTGTTGTGTTATGAGAATTGATTTGTGAGAGTTAAATTTATTAATCCACTCTATTGAGAGAGTTGTAATTGTGTTTTTTAAATTTTATCAAACATTGTAACGGTTTGATCCTAACCCGTCGAAAGGGTCAAGTTTTCTCTTGAACTTGTAAAAATAGCGATGTAGCAGTTGGGCTATCCGTGGAAATAGTCCGTAAGGACTTATTTAAATTTCCAAGAGGCGCTTGGGGAGTGGAGTAGGTCGAGTTTGATCGAACCACTATAAAATTATGATTTCCTCTTCTCTAACTTTTTCTTATTTATTTTTGTAATTAATTGTAGTAATTTATGCAGCCTTAATTTATTCTTATTTGATTATTGTGTTGGATATAATTAATTTTTCATACCTTATATCTATCTTACTTATTGCATTAATTATCTTTTTCAATTGCTTTAAGTTTAAAAAGTTTGTTAATTAGATTAATTGAGCTTACTTAGAAAAAAGTTTAATTAAACTCTATTCACCATCATCTAGTCTTGCCAACCGATCAAACAATTGGTATCAGAGCGAGGTAGCTCTTCTGGAATTTTTTTTATAAACTTTATTGTTTGAGCTTTATGGCAAACCTAGTAGTAAATGGTGTTATTGAAAGACAATCCACCTCTAGGCCTCCTTATTGTGATGGGCCAAATTATGCTTATTGGAAAGCTAGAATTAAATTTTATTTGCAATCCGTTGACTATTATCTATGGTTAAATGTGGTTAAAGATTCAAATATTCTTAAAAAGTGTTAATGAAAATGATGTGCCAAAATTAGAAGAGGAATATGATGACAATGATATGAAAAAATGTGCTTTTAATGTTAGAGCTATAAATTGTTTATATTGTGCTTTAAGTGCGGATGAGTTCAATAGAATATCTATGTGTTCTTCCACTAAAGAAATATATAATACTCTAGAAGTGACTCATGAGGGAACTAATCAAGTAAAAGAATAAAAAATTAGCATGCTAGTTCATAACTACGAATTATTTAATATGTATGCTAACGAATCTATTACTGAGATGTTTTTCTAGATTTACTAACATTATAAATTCTTTGAGAAGTCTTGGCAAATTTTATACAACTTTTGAACATTCTAGGATAATTCTTAGATCTCTACCTAAGAATTGGGAAGCAAAGGTCATGATGATTCTGTTAGGATGTATGTCCTAATCTCGTGTAAGTTTGTAATATTCCAAATTGAAATAAATAAGAGTTATTTTTCCAATGCTTTGTGTTCGCATATTTATAAACTTAATCCAATAAACTAAGCTTCAGGACCATTGTGTTATGAGATAACTATAACTTGAACGGTGTGTAATGGACACACGGGGAGGATCACGTTCGAGTTAATGACCCGAACGGTCTACAGTATATAGATAGGGTTGGAGACCTAATCCTGGATACCTTGTGGATGCGGCCCGCTTTGTATTAGATGCAAACGAGGTGATCCAACTTATTCATGTGGTTGACATGCGAGTTAAGGCATCCTGTGCAATGAGATTATACAAGACCGGACCGTGAATTATTAAACTTATTGATGTAACACCGTTAACAGTATAGGACTAATAACTTCGTAGATGACCATTAGTGACTCAACCTTAATCCTGAGCGTGTTACGGACTCCTGTCTGCGGGGGTCTGTCCTTTGACTAGTACGGGTGAGGGTGGTCACAGTTACTCATCCAATATGCCTATCTTCTTAGAGACAGAACCACGTAGGGAGCTGGAAACTCGACTACGCGAGATGGAATTCACTCGTTCCCGAATTAGGGAAACTAGAGGGGTTGTTCCCTTAAGTGTTGTCTCTAGGGCTTGGACAACGGGTGTCCATCCTCTCACTGGCCCAAGAGGAATGTTGTTCATGGTTAGACCATGCAACGTAGTTGTTCATTAGAGGAGTAGTGGGACTTAAGGAGCAAGAGGTAGACACAGGGGTAAAATGGTAATTTGACCCTACTGTGACTACGAACAACCTATGAAGGGTCGACTCACGGGCATTGGTTATATCGATGGACACAACTTGTCATACAGTGATGGGAGTGCATCTACGGTTTTAGTGGAGTATTACCGTAGCTAATGAATGTTGAATAACGGGTCAAAGAGTTTGACAGGTTAATCTCGTATCATTGGAGCTCGTCATCTATAGGTCCATTAGGTCACTATGTTGGCTCAAACTGGATAAATTGAGGGTTTACAGTTTTGTGTGAATTTGAAGTGTTCGAATTCAATAATTGGGTATTTATGTCATTTATATGTGATATAGTTGACATAATATATAGTTTGATGTGAATGAGATTTATAATAAACCATAGGTTAGCCTAATTGATTAGTTAGTGGAGAAATTGAAATGAGAGAAATTAAATTGAATGTGATTCAATTTAAATTCTACAATGATACAAATGAGATTTATATAATAAGGTATGAGATACCTTATTATATGTAATATGAAAATATGATTTGCATATTATAAGGTTGTGGTAAAATGGTGATTTGGTGGAGATTTCAACTCCACCTCTCACCATTATATAAAGGCTTTGCAAGAAGTCTTTGGTAAGTAACTTGCTCATTTTTGGAATTTCATCTTCCAAGAGCCCTCTCTTTTCTCTCAATTTCTCTCTACAATTCTTCTCACCCAAAACCAAAGGGAGTCCCACACACTCTCCCTCAACCTACTGAGAAGACTCTTTGGAAGTGTCACTGTTTCTTGGTTTGAGGATCGTGATTGTAGAGATCGTTGGAACGAAGGAGTTCGTGATCAGAAGAGAAAACAACGAAGAAGAGTTCTTCAACAAGTAAGTAACTTTAGCTACTATTTTCTCTTTCAATTCAGCATGTTTAGCCTTGGATTAAAGTAGTTTAATTCAATTTTAAGGAATCAGTAGCACAACAAAAACCATGACGTTTCATGGCGTTTTCCGCTGCAAGATTTTCATTCCCTTCATATTCAAGAAGCAAAAGATCTCACCAAACTTCCTTTATAGGAACTTATTGGCTCTCTCATGACACATGAGACTACCTGTAACACCCTAGAATTTCCAAGTACCTTTTATTTCGAGCTTCGGGTTAAAGTATTGGAAATTAAATTAGAGTTGGGCCTTTAGAATATGCAATTTAATTTGGCCTTTGTACAAACTAAGAGAATTAAAAGAATTGAAGTTTTAGTTTAGCTTTGGGGCAAAATTGTGATTTAGAGAAGAAGAGGGTCATTTTGGTAATTAAGAGGAAGTCAAATTAGGGTTTGCTTATAACCATTTTTGTCCTCTAGCTAGCACGATTTTTGAGGCACCTTCTTCCTCATTCACCCGTTTCACAAGCTGCAACAACTCACCCATCTTCTTACCCTCCTTCCGACGACGACGACGACACGACACCGCTAAGCCTGTCGCGGGCGTTTCGCTATCAAGAGCGTGCCGTTGTACACCATAAGTCGAACCTCCGATCGTGGATCTTCGTCGGTCTTGGCGCAATCGTCCGGTGCCGAGCCGCACGAGTCGCTGCCGAAACCTCGAGTGCGCCGCGAGCCGCCAGATCTGGCAGACGTGAAGCCGCGCGGCCGCCGGCCTCTCTCACCGCTTCGGTCGGCGGATCTCGTCGCGCCGCGCCGGCGTGAGAGTGTCGCTCAGGCGCCGGAGGAGCCCAACCGCGAAAGAGGAACCTCGGCGGCAATGGCACCCCGTTGGTTCGGCCGGTTCTCGCCATTCGATCGGTTTTGAAGTTTCAGGGACCGGTTTGGATAGATCGGGCCACGAGGATCTCAACGGTATGTTCCACGCGCCAAGACGCGCGCCTCCGCCACCACACGCGCGCCGCCGCCGCCGCCACTGCGCGCCACGCCGCCGGCGCCACGCGCCGCCGCGCCTTCGCCGGGCGGCTTCCGGTCTACTTTTGATCCCCGAGTTCGTTTTCACCTCCGTGAGTAGTAATTCGACTTATCTTGTATTGGATGTGAAAAATAAGTTTACTTATTAGGTGTTTAATTAGGAAAATGGATTGGATTGAAGGAATGCGAGTACCGAGCAAGTCCGATAAGGACCCTGAGTTAGGAACGGAGCATGAGGAGTTTAAGCGAAGGCTATGGTAAGGGATTTTCTACAAACGATCTTAAAAAGGGAAGTGAATACGATTTCCTGGAATATGTATTTATTTTAAAGGGTGAAAATTGAAGAATGATTTTAAAAGGTGAATTTCCAAAACTCATGCTTAGGGCTTGAATTTAGAAACGGATATTTCAAAGGGTTTTCTCGAGAATCTCGAGTGAATGATTTTCAGAAGGTTCAGTAAGGGACCTTGTGCCGAACTTTTAAATGGGAGTAAATGAAAATGAATTTCATGATTTTATGTGAAATAGTTCATATTTTCCACATGAAAATCCACAGATTTTATTTTGAGAATACGTGATATTTTATGCGAAATATTTCGATGCATTATGTGAAAATGAATCATTATTTTATGTGAAAGTATTCTCGTATGTTATGTATAAAGATCACATTATTTCATGCGAAAACAGGACAGTAGTGTGTATGTGAATGTTTCATGTTTATTACAAAAGTATGATTTATCACCCTGTCCATGAGAAAGTATGAATGACATGTTGATGATAATATTTATGATACGTACACCATGATTATGTGACTGATGGGACCTTATGCATGTTTTGTATGCCACGAAATGAGTTAACGAATAGTGTGGACATTGGTTATCCTGAGATCGCTGAGGTGACTTAGGATGACCAGTCGGCCTCACAACTTAATATACAGCCATGGATTAAAGACCTGGCAAATTTTATGAACAGCCATGGATTAAAGACCTGGCAATTATATGAACAGCCATGGATTAAAGACCTGGCAATTAAATGAACAGCCATGGATTAAAGACCTGGCAATTGAATGAACAGCCATGGATTAAAGACCTGGCAATTGAATGAGCAGCCATGGATTAAAGACCTGGCAACTGAATAAGCAGTCATGGATTAAAGGCCTGACAATTAAACATGCAGCCATGGATTAAAGACCTGGCAACTCTAGAAAGTTTTAGATCACATCTATGTATGTAACGAATGAGTTTAGAGATCATGATTGTATGTGTATGCATATCCCGACCCCCACTTACTGGGTATTTTATAATACTCACCCCTCTACCTTTGTTGTGTCTTTCTTTGTTTTAAAATGTTTCACGTAGAGACGGGAGCATACCAAGCGAGTGGCATGGAGGCGCTACAGAAGCCATGGGAACCAAGTCATGAATTCCGCATCCATGATTTAGAAAGAATTTTAAAAGATTATGGTCTTCCGCTTATGTAGTACAGAGTTTTGAAACTAGAGGCCGAACTTAATTATGTCTCTTGTAACGTTTTGTATTTATATGGGATCCCAAATTAAATTGATTTTTATTTATCAACTTATATTTGTTTTAAGCTTAGTTAAGGCCTCGAATGCATGCATGAGTAGTAATGTCCCTAGGAAATTATGTTGTAAAAGTAGGGGCGTTACACTACCATGAAGGAACATATGGAGGATGAGTCCAAAAAGAAGAAAGGTATTCTTTAAAGGTCATCTCCTTGGAAGTTGAATCCGAAGATGAGGATGTTCTTGATGAAGACGTAGGAAAATTTCATTAAAACCCAAACCTCCTGGCGTTACAAGGTCCCATTGCTCACCTCCAAATCGACATTCTTGCTTAGTCAGAGTCGGTGGCTACTAGCCCGACATCCATTATTACAAGAACAAGCATAAAAACCATCCTAATCAAAGCTAAAAAATAATGAAATAGCAAAGAAACAAAGTTGTCTCGAAAACCCCTCTAATCTCTTCCTCTTTTTTTTTGCTTTGAAAGGTAAGGATGTATATATAGAACGTCGAGATGTTGTCACGTCATACTAGCGTCTTGAGGCCTCGTCGCAACGCCTCAACATTGTCCTCTTTCAAACGCTCTTGTCTTCAAAGTAGCATCGAGATGCTGCTTTGTTTTCACTCATTCTGTCTTCAAGCATCATGAAGGCTCTGTGTAGCGTCTACACACTCCTATCTAGACTAAAACGACTAAAATGCCCTCCATGGCTCCAAATTTTGCTTGGTTGACTTATGGATCTCTTCGAACTCATCACGAACACTCCAAATTAGCTCTAAAAGCGGCATAATGTCTCCAATTGCTCTTCTGACTAAAATCCTTGCAAAATAGATATTAAGCACATTTAATCATTCAAAATGACAAGGAAATGATGAATAAAAATAGGACTCTTTTAAGTCCTATCACAGAGCCCTGCCACCTACCATATTAGTTGTGCCAAACAATATTCCTTATCCTCAGAGATTTAGGAAGAAAAATATCAGCGGTGAGTTCTCTAGGTTCCTTAATATGTTTATAAAGATAAATGCTACTATTCCTTTTGTAGAAGCACTAGAGATTATTTCAAGCTATACAAAGTTCATGAAAGAAATTCTGACTAACAAGAAGAAATTTAGGAATCTAGAGATTGTACACATGATAGAGAAGTGCAATGATGCACTACATAAGAAGTTGTTAACCAAATTAAAAGACCAAAGGAGTTTTGGTTTTCTCTGTGTAAACTTTAGATTACATGATTATACAATAAAACCTTAACATTGTATAGTTTAATAAAAGCCAAGATCTTTGAAATAAATGGTTTTCACAATAACTTGAGTTAGAATAACTTACCTTGATCTATGATATTGATCTTGTAGAGAATGATTGTGTTTCTCTCTCTTGGCCTGTTTTTAGAACTTGAACTTGATTAAGTTTCTTGATGGAGAGAAACTTCTACTTCATTAGGCAGAGAAATGATCAATCCCTAGAATTTTATCTTTATATACATCTTTCCATCATGGTGTTTAAATTAGGAAAATTATCTTTTACTTAATTGACTCACTTTATCAGTAAGCCCAAAACATAAAGCGTAAATAAATGTTAATAGGCCACATTAATGATTTTACATTTAAATAATCTAATAGTCTCCCACTTGGCACATTCGACATTCTTTACCATATAAGGTCATAAAGATAATACGCATAGAAGATAACTTTCATCTTCATATCATGATATCAATATCAAGTCAAGAAACTGATAAGGATCATGGCGATCATACGTCATTACATCGACATAATCCCTTCCATGTATCACGAACCTAGTTCTTCCCTTAACATGATCTATAATAAAGATATTCAATAATGGTCCAATATAAGTTTCTTTATCAAAGATAATGTCCTATTTGATTACATAATTCATTCATGTATATACTAATCATTAGAAATAAGGACAAATAACATAAAATCAGAAACTAAAAATAATTGAGCTCAGAGTATCAAATAACATAATCACAATATCAATAATGGTATCCACTAATGTTCATACATTTGACATGTTCTTTGACTGTCTTCGGTGGCAAACCCTTTTTTAGTGGATCTACAATCATAAGATTAGTGTTATTGTATTTAATTGACACTCTTTGTTATTGAACTTCTTTAATGACAAAATTCAAAAAACTTCATATATTTAGCACCTTTCGAATACTTGAATGTTGCATAATGATCACAATAATTTTTCAGCAACTTGGCAATGATGTCGACAAATTATATGTCCTGAAATAAAGTTATGCATCCATGAACCATGAGTTGTAGCCTCAAAGTATGCTACAAATTTTGCTTTTTTCATAATGGAACTACACTTGAAGAGCATTTATCCATCTTAAAATCTCTTCCTAACTTTATTAATATATGCTTTCTGAGACAATCCTAACAATTTATATGCTCGATTACTGAATATTTCTATTTCAATCACATAGAATAATGTCTCACTTATATCTTTCATTCTAAAGTTCTTACAGTGACATAAAAGTTGCTCAAAACATAAAAACTAATGCTAAGCATACTAATTTGAAAGCATAAATGTCTTAGAAGATTACCTTTGAATACCAATTCTTCAAGTGGTTCCTCGTCGTCTACGAGCTCCTTTTCTCTACTAACGAATTCCCGAACGCCGCCAAAAGACCTTCTCGGTTGTTATCTAGGAGAGGGAGAGAGGTGGGATCTCCTTTGGATTAGGGATGTGAAGGGAATGAAATCCCGTGCAGCGGAAGGGTGATTGACTCACTGTGGTATCGTTGTGAAAATCGTTTTCTCAAAACCATTTCTATCCTATAGAAACTAGATAAATATACAATTAGAAGGAAAAAACAGCAAGCAACACTTACTTGTTAAAGAATCGTCTTCAAGTTTTCCTTCTCCTGTTCACGAACCCTTCGTGATCACGATCTCAACGTCCTTGATCTCCTCTTACGAACAAGCGAACCGGACACCTCCACACAGTTTCTCGGTTGTTCTACGTTTGGTAGAATGAGAGAAGTGGATCTCTTTTTGGTGAGAGGGGAGGAGAGATTGAGAGAGGGTTGAGAGAGAATGCTTGCTTCTTTTTTGTGAGCTTCCAAAAAATGAACAAGAGCCTTAAGAAATCCTCCTTCCAAAATGTTTATATAATGGTGACAGGTGGAGTTGAAATCTCCACCTATTTACCATTTAACCATAACCATAGGTTATGCAAATCATATTTGCATAACCATATATAATAAGATATCTCATATCTCATTATACAAATCACATTTATATAATTGTGGATTTTTAAATTAAATCACATTCAATTAAATTTCTCTCAATCCAATTTCTCAAAATTAGCCCTAATTCAACAATTAGGCTAACCTATAGTTTATTATCAATCTCATTCACATTAAACTATATAATATTTCATTAATATCTCATATAAATGACATAATTACTCTTTAGTGAACTTGAACACTTCAAATCCACACAAAAACTGTAAACCTTCTATTAATCAAGTTTAAGCCAACCGAGGGACCTAATGGACCTACAGTGACGAGCTCCAATGATCCGAGACTAACCTGTCAAACTCTTTGACCCTGTTAATCAACATTCATTAGCTACGGTAACACTCCACTAAATCCCGTAGCTGCACTCCCGTTACAGTAAGACAAGTTGTGTCCACTGATATAACCAATGCCCATGAGTCGACCCTTCACAAGTTGTTCGTAGACACTACTGGGTCAAATTATCGTTTTACCCCTGTGTCTACTTCTTGCTCCTTAAGTCCTCACAGCTCCTCTAATGAACAACAACGTTGTAATGGTCCAACCATACACAACACCCCTCTCGTGCCAGTGAGAGGGTGGGCGTCCGTTGTCCAAGCTCTGGAGACAGCACTTAAGGCAACAACCCCTCTAGTTTCCCTAAAGGTGAGAACGAGTGGATTCCATCTCGCGTAGTTAAGTTCTCAGCTCCCCACGTGGTCCTGTCCCTAAGGAGATAGGCATATTGGGTGAGTAACTATGACCACCCTCACCCGTACTAGTCAAATGACAGACCCCTGCAGATAGGAGTCTGTAACACGGTCAGGATTCAGGTCGAATCACTAATGGTCATCTACGAAGTTATTAGTCTCATACTGTTAACGGTGTTACATCAGTAGGTCTAATAATTCACGGTCCGGTCTTGTACAATCTCATTGCACAGTATGCCCTCACTCGCATGTCAACCACATGAACGAATCAGATCACCTCGTTTGTATCTAATACAAAGCGGGTCACATCCACAATGTATCCAGGATTAGGTTCCAACCCTATCCATATACTGTAGACCGTTCTTGTCATTAACTCGAACGTGATCCTCCCTGTCTGTCCACTACACACCATTCAAGTTCTAGCTCTCTCATAAATTCAATGACCCTGGAGTTTAGTTTATTAGACAAAGTTTGTAAAATTGTGAGATACAAAGAGATGAAAAAAATAACTCTTATTAATTTCAAATGGTAATATTACAAACAGAACGAGATTAGGACATACATCCCAACAAACTCCCACTTGGACTAAGCTAGTGGAGCAAACATACATTTCTCAAATGTACAATAGATTACAATAAAGTAATACAATAAACTAGGGCGTTGAATACCTTTTGCAATACTCCCACTTGTCCTAGTTAGGAAGCACTCGAAGACCTAGACTCTTTAGGTGACCCTCAAACACCTTAGTCGTGAGGGGCTTTGTAAATGGATCAGCAACGTTGTGCTCTGACGCTATCTGCGTGACTTTCACGTCGCTGCAGTGCACAATCTCCTATATCAGGTGATACTTCTGCTCAATGTGTTTGCCTCTCTTATGGCTCTAAGGCTCTCTAGAGTTGGCTACAGCACCATTGTTGTCACAAAACAGCGTGATCGGTAAGTTCATATTTGGAACAACTTCCAAATCCGTCATGAACTTCCTAAGCCAAATAACTTCCTTTACAGCTTCACAAGCCACAACGTACTAAGTTTCCATAGTGGAACCAGCGATTCATCCCTGTTTAATGCTTCACCATACTACAACTCCTCTTTTCAGAATGAAGGCTGACCCCGAAGTGGATTTCCTAGAATCCTTATCGGTCTGAAAGTCAGAATCTGTGTATCCTGTAAGGATCAAATCCCCACTCTCATACACTAGGTTGTAGTTCCTCGTTCTCCTAAGATACTTGAGGATTGCCTTTACGGTTGTCCAGTGATCTAATCCTTGATTAGATTGATACCTATTGATCCCAACTACATAACAGATGTCGAGCCTAGTACACAGCATCGCATACATGAGGCTCTCAACAGCTAAAACATAAGGGATTCGTCTCATATCCTCAACCTCTTGAGGAGTCTTAGGGCATTGATCCTTAGACAGGTGAACCCCATGCCTGAAAGGCAGCAAGCCCTGTTGCGATTTATGCCCT
Organism: Trichosanthes cucumerina; assembly: GCA_036507285.1. Taxonomy (NCBI): domain Eukaryota; kingdom Viridiplantae; phylum Streptophyta; class Magnoliopsida; order Cucurbitales; family Cucurbitaceae; genus Trichosanthes; species Trichosanthes cucumerina. The sequence goes on from CM071838.1 coordinate 65,039,384, forward strand.
AAAACTCGTAGTTTGTAATTATGTTCTAATTAATGTAATAAAGTGTTATTATTTCAATAAAGTGTTATTGTTCGTTGTCTACGAGTTTTCCTTCATTTAAACCCTAAATCCAATAAACTAAACATCCAAGGCTGTTAAATGAATCTTTAACTGAATGTAATGTACATAAAAAGGATCTCGGTTCGAGATACTGACCTAAAGGGTTTATAGTTGGGGATAAGGTTTGGGTACCTTACCCTTAAACTAAACTATGGATGTGGCCAACTTTGTATTTGATACAAACACTGTGATCCTAACGTGTTCGTGTAGATGACATGTGAGTGTGGATATCCTATGTAATGAGATTACATAAGATCGACCACGAAATAGTAACCTCTAGTTGTGAACTCAGCTGACTAGATAGGTTTCTATTTCACTAGGATGACCTAGGCAACTTGATCTCAATCCTGAGCAGGTTACAAACTCCTGTTCGCGAGGGATTGTCCTTTGACTAGTATGGGTGAGAGTGGCCAGATTCGCCAACTCAATATGCCTACCTTCTTGGGGTCAAGACCGAGTGAGCGGCTGGGAACTTAACTTAGCAAGATGGAATTCACTCATTCCCGCCTACTAAGGTAAGTAGAGGAATGTTCCCTTAAGTGGTGTCTCCGGGACTTGAACAAAGGATCAGACCCTCTCATTGGCCCGAGAGGGACACTGTTTGTTGGTAGGACCACAAACAAATTGTTCATTAGAGGAGCACTGGTACTTAAGGTACAAGATGTAACCCAGGGGTAAAACGGTAATTTGACCCAGCTGGTGTTACGAACATTCGTGAAGGATTGACTTACTGCTATTGGTCAATATCCATGGACACAGAAATATATCTACAGTGAGAAGAGTGCAGCTGTGGGACTTTAGTGGAGTGTTCCCGCAGTTAACGAATGTTGATTGGGAGGTTAATGTGATTAACCGAGCAATCTCGTATCGTTGGAGCTTCTGATCTGTAGGTCCATTAGGTCCACCTTCTAGCTCGTACAGGGTTCTTAGATCATTTGAATTTGAAATGTTCAAATTCATTAGGGAATATATTTAATGTATTTAGATACGATATAATATATAGTTTTGGAACTATATATTATAAATTTAATGTGAATATGATTCATATTAAATTATATGAGAGAATTGAATATTTGAAAGAGTTCAAATATTATATTAAATGTGAATGTGATTCACATTTGCAAACTATAGGATAAAATTTAATGTGCACTGGATGTACATTAAAACTATAGGTTAATGATTAAATGTGATTTAATCATATACATATAATCTATTTGATATATAAGATATTCAAATTAATTAATTGAGAATTAATTAATTATTTAATAGGTTATATTTGTTTTAATTAATTATTTAATTAATTAAAAGAGGGGAACGTGTAGATGACACGTTCCCCACTCACCAGTTTCTTCTCCACTCCCTATCGTTAAGTGTAGGGAGTTGGAAGAAGCAGGTGATCGATTGATCATTCAAGCAATTTTGAGAATTGTTGTTGCTCTAGAATTCTCTCACTCTCACATTCCCAAAAACTTTTTTCCAATTGTTGGATTACCTTCCCACCAAGGAAGATCTAAGAATTCAGAGATATAGAAGGTGATCTCTGGTGGTTGTGTTCTTGCTGGAAGAAAACAGAGAAGTCCCTATACAATTGTTGTTTTTTATCGTGGAGCAAGGAGTTGCTGCGAAAAAGCTATAAAGGTAATTTATTCACCGCTCTTCATAGTTTAATCGTTAAACTTCTATCATGTTTGCATGTACTAGTCCATGCTTTAATTAGATTAAATGATGTATCCTTGTTCTGTATTTTGTCAATGTACTGGTTTTTGTTTTAAGCAAAACAATCAAGTACTTAAGATCCCAAACACGTTTCCGCTGCTCAAGGAGATCATATCTCCATCAATTGGTATCAGAGCAATGCTTGATTTGTTTTGTTTTGAAACAAAATTGCATTGATTTGGTGAGAAATGCATTTGGTTTGCTGTAAAACTTGTTTAGGAATGTTTTGGCCTTAGTTTACTTCGATTTTGTTCAAATTGTATGTTAAGGCCCCTGCATTTTTGGGCAAAAAGTTTAAAATTGAGTATGTAATTGAGTTACGAGTCGTTCGGGACCAGTTTCATGCAATTCGGTTGAGAATCGAAGGAGAAATTGAAGTTTGAAGCTGCTGTGTTCGTGGAAGAAAGCTGCTACCGAAGCAGCAGCGTTGCAACGCTGAAGAACGGTGTCGCAACGCCAGCGTTCCCTATCGACGCGGGCGTTCAAGGGGTCAGCAGCGTTGCAACGCTGCCCCTCAGCGTTGCAACGCTACCCCGATACCAAGCGCGCAAGACGACGAAGCGGGCGTTGCAACGCTGGCCTCAACGTTGCAACGCCGTGGGGCATTCCAGCAGCTGCAGACCGGTTTGGTTGGTTCAATTGTTTTTGGTCCGGTTCGAGCGGTTCAAGGCCGGTTCAGGGTATTTTTGGACCGGTTTCATGAAATAAATTAATGTAATTTATTTTTTTTGCACTTTAGGGGTCAAATTATTCCGGTTTTACAGCTATTTATCTTTATGAATGTCATTTAGATTATTCCCACCTTAGGATAAGCATGTTCATGCATTTTATTTATATAAATGTTATATGAATATGGTTGAATGCATGACTAATTTATTTTTTCATGAGTAATTAATTATAAGTGTTATAATTAGATTATATAGAAAATAAATTGCATGGAGCATGAAATTACTTAGTTTAAAATAAATGTTATTTTGTTTAAGTAATTTTATAATTCAATTAGTTGAATTCCTTTTATAATTCCAATTTGAATATTGATTGTTGGATTTATAATATAGTTTCTTTATCATAGGTTAATATTAAAATTTATAAAAGTTATAAATTAAAGGGGTTTTAGAAACCATAACCTATAATAAAGAAATGCATGCAAACATAGGAACTTGGGTTAAGATTTAATTAGTTTTAAATTGTTTAAAATTAATTTAGACCTAAGTTTCAATTTCTAATAGGATTAGAAATATGTCTTACGTAGTATTTTAAATAGTTTAAAATATAGTAGGACTTTAGGACTTTGGTTATAAGGAAACTCTACCATGTGAAGTTCTGCAAAAAAGGTCAAAGGGTACTTAAGTCGACGGTTAGCAACTAACACCTCCTACCGAACCGACCGGAACCTGAGTTGAATTAACCTTAGTTCTGTTTTATCTCTAGGTAATTAAAATGTTTATTCACCTAGACATAAGATTTCAAGACCTAGTTATAATATTTATGATAGGCATAGACTTAGATAGATTCTTTTAGCCAGAATCCAGCTAAGTTAAAACTATACCCTCATTTTAGGAACTTCAGTGGGAGAAAACGAGATGTTCGCATCGAGTTTACTCTCACGTCCTCAAGAGTTCACACCGTGAGTTCCATGCTCGGCTATGTGGCATCAATAGGGCGTCCCTCTACGGTATGTGTTTGCATGGTTCAATACCAAGGTGAATGAGGGAAGTATCCATAGTAAATGAAAGCAGGACGCGTGTCAACGTATCCTACGGTCTCCTCCATTAGGTCGCACCGTGAGATTTCTATAGTCCGCCTGCTAGGTTGTCCTGGAACAACCAAACCCTACGGAGGGCCTGAGTATAGGGATCGGAACACCGCGAACTCCAGAAATGGATAGGGTCTCTTAGGTTGTTTGCAAGCAGTTGTCTTTCTTAATAGTAGCCTGTTGGCTCGGGCCTATTGGATCTGAAAATGGTAGGGTCACATTTACGGGATGAGTTATGTTAGTTAACAAATCCTTGACCAAACAAACAGTAGCTAAGGACCATTGGGACATGAGATGTTCTGGTAGTAAGAATTGGCTGAGAAAGTCTCAATTCAAGGGAGGAATGACTGACCGCCCGACGGAGGCTTTTGTTCTAAACCCTTGAAGTATCGTTGCAAAATTAAAGGTTTAATTTAAACAGTGGGTTTAGTTTAAACACTAGGGTTCTTTAATGATTTTGCTAAATTAGATTGGTTTTTACAATGGGTTAAAAAGGCATAACTAATTAGAACTATTTTGGATTTTTAGCATGTCGTCCTCAATAATAGCCTTACTTAAAAGCGACCGTTTAACTGGTGAGAATTTTACTACGTGGAAGTCCAACTTGAATACGATTCTCGTTGTTGACGACCTACGGTTTGTACTGTCTAAGGAATGTCCTCAGATCCCTGCTCGTAATGCTCCTCAATCTGTTAAGGAGGCGTACGACCGCTGGATCAAGGCCAATGATAAGGCCAAGGTCTACATTTTGGCTTGTGTTTCTGAAGTTCTGGCCAAAAAGCACGAGGGCATGGTCTCAGCTCGTGAGATCATGAGTTCGCTACAGGAAATGTTTGGACAACCGTCTGGACAGATTCGACACGAATCCCTCAAATACGTTTATAACTCCCGTATGAAGGAGGGGTCATCGGTGAGAGAACACGTTCTTGATCTGATGGTCCACTTCAACGTGGTTGAGATGAACGGAGCGGTCATTGACGAGCAAAGTCAGGTATCGTTCATCCTGGAATCTCTTCCGAAGAGTTTCCTGCAATTCCGCAGCAATGCGGTGATGAACAAGATAGAGTATAACCTGACTACACTCCTTAATGAACTACAGACTTTCCAGTCTCTTATGAAGAATAAGGGACAGGATGATGGAGAGGCAAATCTGTTTGCCCATTCCAGAAGGTTCCAGAAGGGTTCATTCTCTGGGACTAAGTCCTATAGCTCATCTTCTAGGCTTAAAAAGACCCAAAAGAAGAAAATAGGAGGGAAAGGGAAGGCACTCACATCGACAAAGGCAAGGGAAAAGCCAAGGTTGCAGATAAAGGAAAATGTTTCCACAAAACGTGGATGGACATTGGAAGCGAAACTACCCAAAATACCTTGCTGAGCTCAAAGAGAAGAAAGGTAAATTAGATTTACTTGTTCTTGAAATATGTTTAGTGGAAAATAATGATTTTACCTGGATACTTGATTCAGGAGCCACTAATCACGTTTGCTCTTCATTTCAGGAAACTAGTTCCTTCAAGGAGCTCGAAGAGGGTGAGATGACGCTCGTGGTCGGAATGGGAGACGCTGCCTCACTGCAAATGGGAGATGCCAAGCTATTTTTCTGAGATAGATTTCTTTTATTAAAAAATATGTATATAGTTCCTAAGCTTAAAAGGAACTTAATTTCTATCTCTTGTTTAATAGAACTTAGATATTGTATTTATTTTTCAATTAATGAAGCGTTCATTTTGAAAGAAGGTGTCAATATTTGTTCTGCTAAATTGAAAAATGGCTTGTATGTACTGAAACCGAACAAAACGAAAGCAATTTTAAATCATGAGATGTTTAAAAATGCTAACACTCAAAATAAAAGGCAAAGAATTTCTCCAAATAATAATACCTATCTATGGCATCTTAGACTTGGTCATATTAATCTCAACCGGATTGAGAGACTCTCTAAGAATAGACTTCTAAACAAGTTAGAAGATGATTCTTTACCGCCTTGCGAATCTTGCTTGGAAGGTAAGATGACCAAGCGACCTTTTACTGGAAAAGGTTACAGAGCCGTAGAGCCCCTAGAACTTGTGCATTCGGATCTTTGTGGTCCAGTGAATGTCAAAGCTCGAGGAGAATGTACGAATATTTCATCTCTTTCATAGATGATTATTCGAGGTATGGTTATCTATACCTAATGCATCACAAGTCTGAAGCTCTTGAAAAGTTCAAAGAGTATAAGGCAGAAGTAGAGAATGCATTAGGAAAAACCATTAAAACACTTCGATCCGATCGAGGTGGAGAGTATATGGATTTGAGATTTCAGGACTATATGATAGAACATGGAATCAAATCTCAACTCTCAGCACCAAATACACCACAAAAAAATGGTGTGTCAGAAAGGAGAAATAGAACCTTGTTAGACATGGTTCGTTCTATGATGAGCTATGCTCAATTGCCTGCCTCGCTTTGGGGATACGCAGTAGAGACTAGAATTCAAATCTTGAACAATGTTCCATCAAAAAGTGTTTCAGAAACACCTTTTGAACTTTGAAGGGGCGTAAACCTAGTTTACAACACTTTAGGATTTGGGGTTGTCCGGCACACGTGCTCGTGACACACCCAAAGAAACTGGAACCTCGTTCAAGATTGTGTCAACTTGTTGGTTATCCCAAAGAAACGAGATGTGGTCTTTTCTACGACCCACAAGAAAACAAGGTGATTGTATCGACAAACACCACATTCTTGGAGGAAGATCACATGAGGAACCACAAACCGCGTAGTAAATTAGTACTAAATGAAGCTACACATGAACCAACAAGAGTTGTTGATCAAGCTGGACCTTCATCAGCCAGCACCTCAAGTCAGTCTCGTCCTTCTCAATCGTTGGGAATGCCTCGACGCAGTGGGAGGGTTGTTTCCCAACTTGACCGCTACTTGGGTTTAGCTAAAACTCAAGTTGTCATACCTGATGACGGCGTAGAAGATCCATTGTCTTATAAACAGGCAATGAATGACGTAGACAATGACCAATGGATCAAAGCCATGGACCTTGAAATGGAGACAATGGACTTCAATTCAGTATGGGAACTTGTAGACCAACCTGAAGGGGTTAGACCCATAGGGTGTAAATGAATCTATAAGAGAAAGAGAGATGCAACCAGAAAGGTACAGACCTTTAAGGCTAGGCTTGTAGCAAAGGGTTTTACCCAAAGGGAAGGAGATGATTATGAAGAAACTTTTTTCCTCGCTATGTCTTTGAAGTCTATATGATACTCTTGTCCATAGCCGCATTTTATGATTATGAAATTTGGCAAATGGACGTCAAGACTGCCTTTTTGAATGGTAATCTTGACGAGAGCATCTATATGTCTCAGCCTAAAGGGTTCATAGCCCAAGGTCAAGAGCAAAAAGTTTGCAAGCTTAATCGATCCATTTATGGATTGAAACAAGCGTCAAGATCTTGGAATATAAGATTTGATACTGCGATCAAGTCTTACGGCTTTGACCAAAACGTTGATGAGTCTTGTGTTTACAAGAGAATCGTCAACGACAAAGTAGCTTTATTAGTACTTTATGTGGATGATATCCTACTCATTGGGAATGATGTAGGATACCTAACTGACATAAAGAATTGGCTGGCGACCCAATTCCAAATGAAAGATTTGGGAGAGGCGCAGTATGTTCTTGGGATTCAGATCTTTAGGAATCGCAAGAACAGAATGCTAGCACTGTCTCAAGCGTCTTATATCGACAAAATGTTGTCCAGATATTCGATGCAGAATTCTAAGAGGGGCTTATTACCCTTCAGGCACGGAGTTCATCTGTCTAAGAAACAGTGTCCCAAGACACCTCAAGAAGTTGAGGATATGAGACATATTCCTTATGCCTCTGCAGTAGGTAGCTTAATGTATGTTATGCTGTGCACGAGACCGGACATTTGTTATGCAGTGGGAATAGTCAGTAGGTACCAGTCCAATCTAGGGTTAGACCACTAGACAACAGTTAAAAATATCCTCAAGTATCTAAGGAGAACGAGGGTCTATATGCTTGTGTATGGGTCTAAGGATCTGATCCTTACTGGATACACTGATTCTGATTTTCAGACCGATAAGGATTCTCGAAAATCCACATCGGGAACAGTTTTCACCCTTAACGGGGGAGCTATAGTATGGCGAAGCATCAAACAAGGATGCATCGCTGACTCCACAATGGAGGTCGAGATGTCGTCGCCAGTGAAGCAAATGCTAACGAGGTTGTTTGGCTAAGAAAATTCCTTACTGATTTGGAAGTTGTTCCAAATATGGAATCTCCCATCACCTTATACTGTGACAACAGTGGTGCGGTAGCCAATTCGAAGGAACCTCGCAGCCATAAGCGAGGAAAGCACATCGAGAGGAAGTATCACCTGATACGAGAAATAGTGCAACGAGGAGATGTGACAGTCACGAAGATCGCTTCGAAGCACAATATTGTTGATCCCTTTACAAAGACCCTCACGGCTAAAGTGTTCGAGGGTCATCTGGAAAGTCTGGGTCTACGAGATATGTACATAAGCTAATCTAGGGCAAGTGGGAGATAGGTAATGGGGTATATGGATGCCCTAGTTTATTGTATTTCTATCTCCTGTAACCACTGTTTTAGATTATGATGTACCCACTAGAGTTTTAGTTCAAGTGGGAGTTTGTTGGGATTTGTGCCCTAAAACTCTTAGTTTGTAATTATGTTCTAATTAATGTAATAAAGTGTTATTATTTCAATAAAGTGTTATTGTTCGTTATCTACGAGTTTGCCTTCATTTAAACCCTAAATCCAATAAACTAAACATCCAAGGCTGTTAACTGAATCTTTAAGTGAATATAATGTACATAAAAAGGATCTCGGTTCGAGATACAACCTAAAGGGTCTATAGTTAGGGGATAAGGTTTGGGCACCTTACCCTGGTAAAACTATGGATGTTGCCCACTTTGTATTTGATACAAACACAGTGATCCTAACGTGTTCGTGTAGATGACATGTGAGTGGGGATATCCTATGTAATGAGATTACATAAGACCAGACCACGTAATAGTAACCTCTAGCTATAACTCCGTTGACTAGATAGGTTTCTATTTCACTAAGATGACCTAGGCAACTTGATCTCAATCCTGAGCAGGTTACGAACTCCTGTTCGCGAGGTATTGTCCTTTGACTAGTATGGGTGAGAGTGGCTAGATTCGCCGATTCAATATGCCTACCTTCTTGGGGACAAGACCGAGTGAGCGGTTGGGAACTTAACTTAGCAAGATGGAATTCACTCCTTCCCGCCTACTAAGGTAAGTAGAGGAATGTTCCCTTAAGTGGTGTCTCCGGGACTTGAACAAAGGGCCAGACCCTCTCATTGGCCCGAGAGGGACACTGTTTGTTGGTAGGACCACAAACAAATTGTTCATTAGAGGAGCACTGGTACTTAAGGTACAAGATGTAACCCAAGGGTAAAACGGTAATTTGACCCAGCTGGTGTTACGAACATTCGTGAAGGATTGACTTACTGCTATTGGTCAATATCCATGGACACAGAAATATATCTACAGTGAGAAGAGTGCAAATTGTGGGACTTTAGTGGAGTGTTCCCATGCTTAACGAATGTTGATTGGGAGGTTAATGTGATTAACCGAGCAATCTCAGATCGTTGAGCTTCGATCCAGTAGGTCCATTAGGTCCACCTTCTAGCTCGTAAAGGGTTCTTAGATCATTTGAATTTGAAATGTTCAAATTCAATAGGGAATATATTTAATGTATTTAGATAAGATATAATATATAGTTTTGGAACTATATATTATAAATTTAATGTGAATATGATTCATATTAAATTATATGAGAGAATTAAATATTTGAAAGAGTTCAAATATTATATTAAATGTGAATGTGATTCACATTTGCAAACTATAGGATAAAATTTAATGTGCACTGGATGTACATTAAAACTATAGGTTAATGATTAAATGTGATTTAATCATATACATATAATCTATTTGATATATAAGATATTCAAATTAATTAATTGAGAATTAATTAATTATTTAATAGGTTATATATGTTTTAAATAATTATTTAATTAATTAAAAGAGGGGAACGTGTAGAGGACACGTTCCCCACTCACCAGTTTCTTCTCCACTCCCTATCGTTAAGTGTAGGGAGTTGGAAGAAGCAGGTGATCGATTGTGAAGGGATTTTGAATTCCCGCAGCGAAAGACGTTGTGAAATGTCGTTGATTCGTTGTGTAATTCCTATCTTAAAATTGAATCTATCTCATAGATCCTAGGCTAAACATGCAAAATAATAGAGAAAACATTAAGTATAATGGATACTAACCTCTTGAAGAACACTTCTTCAACGTTTTCTCCTTCTCCGGTCACGATCTCTCTCGTACCAACGAACTCCTCGAACTCGATCCTCGATCCGAACAGGGAGACACCTCCAAAATGTCTTCTTGGGTTTTCTTGGGAGGTTTGAGGGAGAGTGAGTGGGACTCCCTTTGGTTTTGGGTGAAGAGAAGTTTTAGAGAGAATTGAAAGAGAATGAGAGAAAGTCACTTGCTCTTTTTTGATCAAAATCCAAAAAATGGCAAAATGCATCCCAAAGGCTTCTTGCAAAGCCTTTAAATACTATTGTGTGATGGAGTTAAAACCTCCACCAAATCACAATTTTACCACAACCATATAATATACAAATCACATTTGCATATTATATAATATAAAGTATCTCATACCTTATTATACAAATCTCATTTGCATAAATGTGGAATTATAAATTGAATCACATTCAATTTAATTTCTCTCAATTCAATTTCTCCAAATAACACTAATTAATCAATTAGGCTATACTATAGTTTATTATGAATCTCATTCACATCAAACTATATATTATGTCATCTATATCTCATATAAACGACATAAATATCCAAATAATGAATTTGAACACTTCAAATTCACACCAAACTGTAAACCCTCAATTTGTCCAATTTGAGCCAACCGAGGGACCTAATGGACCTACATATGACGAGCTCCAATGATCCGAGACTAACCTGTCAAACTCTTTGACCCGGTTATTCAACATTCATTAGCTACGGTAACACTCCAATAAGCCCGTAGCTGCACTCTCATCACCGTAGGACAAGTTGTGTCCATCAATATAACCAATACCCATGAGTCGACCCTTCACAGGTTGTTCATAGTCACAGCTGGGTCAATTTATCGTTTTACCCTTGTTTCTACCTTTTGCTCCTTAAGTCCCACTGCTCCTCTAATGAACAACTACGTTGCATGGTCCAACCATAATCAACAACCCTCTCGTGCCAATGAGAGAGTGGGGCCCCGTTGTTCAAGCCCCGAGAGACAAAGACTTAAGGGAACAACCCTCTAGTTTCTCTAAGGTTGGGAACGAGTGAATTCCTTCTTGCGTAGTCAAGTTCCCAGCTCCCCACGTGGTCCTACCCCTGAGAAGATAGGCATATTGGGGGAGCAACAAAGGCCACCCTCACCCGTATTAGTCAAAAGACGCACTTCGCAGATGTGAGTCCGTAACACGCTCGTGGATTAAGGTTGAGTCACTAATGGTCATCTACGAATTTATTAGCTCTATACTCGCATAACGGTGTTACATCAAGAAGTCTAATAATTCACGGTCCTGTCTTGTACAATCTCATTGCACAGATGCCCCCACTCGCATGTCAACCACGTGAACGAGTCGATCACCTCGCTTATATCTAATACAAAGCGGGTCGCATCCACGGTGTATCCGTGGATTAGGTCTTCAACCCTATCCATATATCAGTAGACCGCTCGGGTCATTAACTCGAACGCGATCCTCCCCGTGTGTCCACTACACACCGCTCAAGTTCTTACTTCTCTCATAATGCAATGACCCGGAGCTTAGTTTATTGGATTAAGTTTATGAAAATGCGAGACACAAAGTTTAAATAAATAACTCTTATTTATTACACAATGTTGAAATAAATAACTCTTATTCATTTACAACTTGGAATATTACAAACTACACGAGATGAGGACATACATCCCAACAAACTCCCACTTGGACTTAGCTAGTGGAGTACATGATACATTTCTCAAATGTACAGTAAAGTAATATAATAAAGTAATACAATAAACTAGGGCATTGAATACCCCTTTACAATACTCGCACTTGCCCTAGTCAGGAAGCACTCGAAGACCTAGACTCTCTAGGTGACCCAAAAACACCTTAGCCGTGAGGGCCTTTGTAACTGGATCATCAACGTTGTGCTCGAAGCTATCTGCGCGTGGATCACACGCTCCACGATGCACAATCTCCTTATCAAGTGATACTTACGCCTATATGCTTGCCCCTTTATGACTCGAGGTTCTCTCGGGTTGGCTACTGCACCACTGTTGTCACAAAACATTGTGATTGGCAAGTTCATATTTGGAACAAGTTCCAAATCCGTCATGAACTTCCTGAGCCAAACAGCTTCCTTTGCAGCTTCATAAGCCGCAACATACTCGGCTTCCATCGTGGAATCAGCGATGCATCCCTACTTAATGTTTCGCCACACTACAGCTCCTCCATTCAGAATGAAGGCTGACCCCAAAGTGGATTTCCTAGAATCCTTATCGGTCCTGAAAGTCGAATTTGTGTATCCCGTAAGGACAAATCCCCACTCCCATACACAAGAACGTAGTTCTTCGGTCTCCTAAGATACTTGAGGAATGCCTTTACGGTTGTCCAGGTGATCTAATCTTGGATTGGATTGATACCTACTGACAATCCCAACTGCATAAATGTATGTCGGGCCTAGTACACAAAGATGGCATACAACAGGCTCCCCACACAACCAAGCATAAGGGATTCGCCTCTCATATCCTCAACGCCTTGAGGCGCTGCCTTAGGACATTGATCCTTAGACAGTGAACCCCATGCCCGAAAGGCAAGAAGCCCTTCTTGAGTTCTCGCATCTTATATCTAGACAACATCTTGTCAATATAAGACGCTGAGACATGGCTACTGCTCGCTCTTCCTGCTTCTGACAATCTGATACCTAGAACATACTGCTCCTCTCCCAAATCTTTCATTTGGAATTGCGAAGCCAACCATTCCTTAATGTCGAGAAGAAATCCTACCTCATTCCCAATGAGAAGGATATCATCCACATACAATATAAGAAACGCGACAAGATCATTAACAATTTTCTTGTAAACACAAGGCTCACAAACATTTTGATCAAAGCCATAAGATTTGATCGCCTCATCAAACCTTATATTCCAAGACCTCGAGGCTTGTTTCACCATAAATAGACCTTTGAAGCCGACAAACCTTTTGCTCTTGGCCTTGGGCAATGAACCCTCTTGGGTGGTCCATGTAGATGGTCTCGTCAAGGTTGCCATTCAGAAAGGCGGTCTTGACATCCATCTTCAATACCTCATAGTCATAATATGCGGCAATGGCCAGAAGGATTCTAATCGACTTTACCATGGCAACAGGTGAAAAGGTTCCCTTATAGTCAACCCCTTCCACCTAGGTAAAACCATTTGCCACTAGTCGAGCTTTGAAGGTCTGCACCTTCCCATCTACGCCACGTTTACGCTTGTAGATCCACTTGCAACCAATAGGTTTTACCCCATCCGGTTGGTCCACAAGCTCCCAGACGGAATTGAAGTACATCGACTCCATTTCCTGGTCCATGGCTTAATCCATTCGTCTTTGTCAATGTCTGCCATTGCATGATCATAGGTCAATGGATCCTCGTAGTCATCATCAAGAGTGACAACTTGGGTTACAGCTAAACCCATGTAACGTTCAGGTTGTCTCACAGCCCTCCCACTACGTCGAGGCATTCCCAACTCTTGGGAACGAACTTGACTAGACGAGCTAGGATCAACAACACTTGTTGACGTACTAGCACCATCAGCAACTCTTGTTGATGAACTGTCCATTTCATTCAACACAATTTTACTCATTGGTAAGTGATCCCTGATGTGGTCTTCCTCAAGGAAAGTGTCGTTTGTCGACACAAGCACCCTATTATCCTTAGAATCGTAAAAGTAACCACCTCTAGTCTCTTTTGGGTAACCTACAAAGAGGCACAACTTTGAACGAGGTTCCAACTTCTTTGAGTTTGACACCAACACATGGGTCAGGCATCCCCAAATTCTAAAATGACGTAAACTTGTTTTACGACCATGTCAGAGTTCGAAAGGTGTTTCACAAACACTTTTCGACGGAACTGTGTTCAAAATGTAAACCGCAGCTTCCACCACGCGTAACCCAAAAAGAATCGGGAGACGAGCATAGCTCATCATCGACCGAACCATGTCCAACAAGGTTCGGTTTCTCCTCTCCGATACACCATTCTACTGTGGCATACCAGATGCTGAGAGTTGGGACGTAATTCCATGTTCTATCATATAGTCCTGGAATTCAGTGTCCATATACTCTCCACCTCGATCCGATCGAAGTGTTTTAATCGATTTACCTAATAGGTTCTCAACCTCAGTCTTGAACTCCATGAACTTTTCAAGTGTTTCAGACTTCCTATGCATTAGGTAAATGTACCCATACCTCGAATAGTCATCTATGAAAGATACGGCATTCGTAACCTCCTCGTGCTTTAACATTCATCCGGACCACGAGAGGTCGAAATGTATAAGCTCAAGGGGCCTTTGGCTCTATATCCTTTTCCACTAAAAGGACGTTTGGTCATTTTGCCTTCAAGGCATGACTCACATATCGGTAAAGAGTTTTCTTCCAACTCGCTTAGAAGTCCACTCTTCACTAGTCTCTCAATCCTATTGAGATTAATGTGGCCTAACCGTAGATGCCAAAGATGGGCACTTTCTTTTGGAGAAACTTTTAATCTCTTAGTTCAAGCTTCAAATGCTTTTAAACAATTCGGTGTTCAAAACACTTTTGAATAAATTAGGGTTTAAAACATATAAATTGCTCTCAAGCGAAGCAGAACAAATCAAATTTCCATTTCGAGAAATAAACGCTTTATTGCTCTTGAAAGAAACGGAAATATTTTGTTCTAATAGGCAGGATATAGAAACTAGGTTTCTCGTAAACCCAGGAACTATGTACATATTATCCAATAATAAGTACTTCCCGCTGAAGAACAGCTTCACCGTGCCTATTGCTGCAGCCAAGACAACTTCTCCGGATCCAACCCTGAGTGTTATCTCACCTTCTTGCAGCCGCTGCCAGGAACTTAATCCTTGAAATGAAGAGCAAACATGGTTAGTGGCGCCTAAATCCAATATCCAAGCAAAGTCATTACTCTCCACTAAACATGTTTCTGTGATAAGTAAATCACATTTACCTGTCATCTTCTTTTCATCAAGGAACTTGGGACAACTCCTTTTCAGGTGTCCGTCCCTGTTGCAGTAGAAACACTTTCTGGCAACATCCTTGATTTCTTTTCCTTTTAGAGTGGCAGCGCAGTCAACCTTAACTTCCTTCAACTTCTCCTTCTTCCCCTTAGGGCCTGAAGAGTCTACAAACTTTATCCCAGAGGTCGAACCCCTGTGAAAAGGTCTTAAGGCAACACTTGCCTCAGCTTCCTATCCCCTAGCTTGCACCAAGGACTGGAAGGCTTGTAGATTGTTGAATAGGACCGTTAAACCGAGCACCTGAGGACCCTCCTCAGTTAGCGCGAACTCTTGGTCGTCATTTACCAAAATCGTGTCTATATTGTTTTTCCACGAAATACTATCGCCGACTAACTTAACGGAAGCTAAAGGAGCGTTAAAAGCGTTTGACATTTTTGTTGCTGAAATAAAATGAAAAACTTTGTATTAGTCTCGCAAAAACTTTTGAAAATCCATTCGGGTTTTAGCAAATTTTTATCCTATGATCCCTAGGTCATTCAAAATTTGCAATGATACCCTAAAGATTTAGAATGACTGCCACCGTAGGGTAGACAAACCCACTCCTCCTCTAGGACGAGACTCTCTCGACGCGACCCTAATACCAGAATAACTCTTATTCCATTAGGCATCCAGTTACCATTTTTCGGTCAGAATCCATTAATTCTTAATGAATCCTGTGAGTGCCACCCTCAATCTTTAAATTTCCAAGTATCCATCCAAACAATAACCGCCGTAGGGAGGACTAAGAAGAAAAACCAACAAGGAAATCGTATCCCTTTCGGGAATTCACGGTGTTCTGACTCCCATGATCAAGGCCCTCCGTAGGGATTGTCTGGTCCAGGCCAAACTAGTAGGCGGATCATAGGCGATGGGCCCCATACATCAGAATGCAAAAGGGCGGAGGGAATTGAAACAAGAAGAAGATTGGAATTCGTAGGTCTTGCCCGTGTGGTGTGAATCGAAAGAAGAGACCGTGGGTCCCGTTTTCACAAGTCCCGCTCCCACTCACTATAAGTACTCTCTCCATTCACGTTGATATTGACCCATACAAATGCCACCCGTAGGGGGACGCTCCCATTTGCGCCATGAGGTCGAGCATGGATCTCACGGTGCGAACTTAACAGAGATTTGTGGATGGAAAATTAAGTGTATCTCATACACTTTATTTCCTCCCACTCATCACTTTATATTATTCGGGATTTGACCTAGATAAACCGGCTAAAATTTACCTAAGTCTACCAATATAACTCTTATATTGGGTTAGCCTAAGTCTATAATCACATTATTAACTTAGGTCTATGTGAGTAAATTAATTAACTCTTAATTAATCTACTCACGAGAATATAACCTAAGAATCTCTCTGATCGAATTCACTCCCGTGTCGGTTTCGGGTAGGGTGTTCCGCAAGCGTCAACTTAAATACCCCAGCCTTAGACAAAACCTTCCTTAGACAGAGTTACTTATCACTCTCCATTCAAAGGTCATATTTTATTTCCTAATTCTAATCTTATTAGAATTAGAAAACCTAAGTCTAATTATTCAAGTTCTAAACCATTTAAAACTAATAATTAACTTAGGTTACATGCATTTCTATGTTATAGTGCTTGATCATTCATCACATGAATAGTACTATACTATAACATACATTCATCACATGAATTAAATGCATGAGCATGCTTTTAATTTAAAAATATAACACTTATATTAAATAAATTAAATCATGCAAACATTATATTATCACTCTTATAATATAAATCTATCATGCATACTATATATTATAACTCTTATAATATAAATATGATTCATGAAATGTTTAACCTAAGGTGGGATTTTAAAACTATATGGCATACTTTATGCACATAGAAATAATTAAATCATACATCTCATGCATAAAATAATTAAATAGCAATATTGGACTGATTTTTGGCACCCTAGGGATATAAAATTAAATTAATTAACATTAATATAATTTTTATATTAATATTAATTAAAATAATTAAATAAAATACATTTATAAAATCAAATTTTACAAATAAATAAATAATAAAAAAAATAAAACGGCAGTTGCACCAGCCCAGACTCGAATTGCGCGCTCCACGCACCACTACGCCACAGCGTTGCAACGTTGTTATTGCGTTGCAACGCTAAAATGTATAGCGTCGCGCCTAGCGTTCTCAACGTTGTGGCGTTGCAGCAACGTAACGTCGCGACCGCAGCGACTCCAAAGAAGATGGGCAAAGGCCGCAACGCTGATGAACTTCCAGCAACACAACTTTTGTTGTTTTTCACCAAAATCGCCTGTTTTTGCTTCGTTTTCTTCACGACAACTCTTGCCACGAACGACACGGACTTACAGACTCGATTTACATTAAAAATGCCCAAAACAACGGGCCCTTACATTGATCTCATCAACTTTAATGTAAATCTAAAAAAGTGCCAAAAACCGAAAACATCCAAAATGCAAACCATTAACAGTCATCTCATGAAAATTAATGCTACCCACCTAATTTTAAGAAACCACAGAATACACAACGAAGAGCAACGATTGGCTCGGATACCAATTGAAGGGGTTTTGAATTCCCGCAGCGGAAGACGTTGTGAAATGTCGTTGATCCGTTGTGTAATTCCTATCTTAAAATTGAATCTATCTCATAGATCCTAGGCTAAACATGCAAAATAATAGAGAAAACATTAAGTATAATGGATACTAACCACTTGAAGAACACTTCTTCAACGTTTTCTCCTTCTCCGGTCACGATATCTCTCGTACCAACGAACTCCTCAAACTCGATCCTCGATCCGAACAGGGAGACACCTCCAAAATGTCTTCTCGGTTTTTCTCGGGAGGTTGAGGGAGAGTGAGTGGGACTCCCTTTGGTTTTGGGTGAGGAGAAGTTTTAGAGAGAATTGAGAGAGAATGAGAGAAAGTCACTTGCTCTTTTTGGATCAAAATCCAAAAAATGGCAAAATGCATCCCAAAGGCTTCTTGCAAAGCCTTTAAATACTATTGTGTGATGGAGTTAAAACCTCCACCAAATCACAATTTTACCACAACCATATAATATACAAATCACATTTGCATATTATATAATATAAGGTATCTCATACCTTATTATACAAATCTCATTTGCATAAATGTGGAATTATAAATTGAATCACATTCAATTTAATTTCTCTCAATTCAATTTCTCCAAATAGCACTAATTAATCAATTAGGCTATACTATAGTTTATTATGAATCTCATTCACATCAAACTATATATTATGTCATCTATATCTCATATAAACGACATAAATACCCAAATAATGAATTTGAACACTTCAAATTCACACCAAACTGTAAACCCTCAATTTGTCCAATTTGAGCCAACCGAGGGACCTAATGGACCTACACGTGACGAGCTCCAATGATCCGAGACTAACCAGTCAAACTCTTTGACCCGGTTATTCAACATTCATTAGCTACGGTAACACTCCAATAAAGCCCGTAGCTGCACTCTCATCACCGTAGGATATGTTGTGTCCATCGATATAACCAATACCCATGAGTCGACCCTTCACAGGTTGTTCGTAGTCACAACTGGGTCAAATTACCGTTTTACCCCTGTGTCTACCACTTACTCCTTAAGTCCCACTGCTCCTCTAATGAACAACTACGTTGCATGGTCCAACCATAAACAACAACCCTCTCAGGCCAATGAGAGAGTGGGGCCCTGTTGTTCAAGCCCTAGAGACAGCACTTAAGGGAACAACCCCTCTAGTTTCTCTAAGGTTGGGAACGAGTGAATTCCTTCTTGCGTAGTCAAGTTCCCAGCTCCCCACGTGGTCCTGCCCCTGAGAAGATAGGCATATTGGGGGAGCAACAAAGGCCACCCTCACCCGTATTAGTCAAAGGACGCACTTCCATGCAGACGAGTCCGTAACACGCTCGTGGATTAAGGTTGAGTCACTAATGGTCATCTACGAATTTATTAGCTCTATACTCGCTAACGTGTTACATCGCAAAGTCTAATAATCTACGGTCCGGTCTTGTACAATCTCATTGCACAGATGCCCCCACTCGCATGTCAACCACGTGAACGAGTCGATCACCTCGCTTATATCTAATACAAAGCGGTCGCATCCACGAAGTGTATCCAGAGATTAGGTCTTCAACCCTATCCATATATCAGAGACCGCTCGGGTCATTAACTCGAACGCGATCCTCCCCGTGTCCACTACACACCGCTCAAGTTCTTACTTCTCTCATAATGCAATGACCCCGGAGCTTAGTTTATTGGATTAAGTTTATGAAAAATGCGAGACACAAAGTTTAAATAAATAACTCTTATTTATTACACAATGTTGAAATAAATAACTCTTATTCATTTACAACTTGGAATATTACAAACTACACGAGATGAGGACATACATCCCAACAGATTGATCATTCAAGCAATTTTGAGAATTGTTGTTGCTCTAAAATTCTCTCACTCTCACATTCTCAAAAACCTTTTTCCAATTGTTGGATTACCTTCCCACCAAGGAAGATCTAAGAATTCAGAGATATAGAATGTGATCTCTGGTGGTTGTGTTCTTGCTGGAAGAAAACAGAGAAGTCCCTATACAATTGTTGCTGTTTATCGTGGAGCAAGGAGTTGCTGCGAAAAAGCTACAAAGGTAATTTATTCACCTCTCTTCATAGTTTAATCGTTAAACTTCTATCATGTTTGCATGTACTAGTCCATGCTTTAATTAGATTAAATGATGTATGCTTGTTCTGTATTTTGTCAATGTACTGGTTTTTGTTTTAAGCAAAACAATCAAGTAATTAAGATCCCAAACACATTTCCGCTGCTCAAGGAGATCAGATCTCCATCAAGCCCTTCTTGGAGTTCAACATCTTATATCTAGACAACATCTTGTCAATATAAGATGTTTGAGACATGGCCAGCGTTCTGTTCTTCCAGTTCCAGACAATCTTGTTGACGTACTAGCCCCATCAGCAACTCTTGTTGATGTACTGTCTATTTCGTTTAACACGATTTTGCTTCTAGGCAAATGATCCCTGACGTGGTCTTCCTCAAGAAAAGTGGCGTTTGTCGACACAAGCACCCTTTTTTCCTTAGGATCGAAAAATAGACCACCCCTAGTCTATTTTGGGTAACCTAAATAGGCACAATTTTGAACGGAGTTCCAACTTCTTCGGGTTTGACACCAACACGTGGGTCGGGCATCCCCACATTCTGAAATGGTGTAAACTGCTGTTGCGTAATATTTATGATATTGCAATACCACAGTGTACGGGTCAAGTTTTAGTATAGTGAATTATGAGTCCAAGTATCGTCCTCGGGAATGGGTTTCTAGATTAATTAATTACTAAGATACTAATTCTCAATTTTAGCTAAAGAAACATAACATAGATAGTTGATTCAAAGTAAAGACAAGCGAACAAACAAACATGTGGAGACACGAATTGATAGATTGAGGGAAGCGATTATACAAGTTAATGACTCAATTAACACATGCAATGAACCAATGAGATGAATTTATAAACAAGAAGTAAAATACTCAAGAAAATCTCTCGATTCTTAGTGAGCCTCACACATGCAATAAACTCCATAGTCTCCATATGAACCTATGACATGCATGGCATTAAGCAACTTCTTTATGTGTTTCCCTAAGATTTTTAAGTCATTCTCATGCCAGATTTCTAAGGGTTTTGACAATTTTGCTCTAATTCAAGCTTTATCTCTCGAGTCCATTTAAACCAACAAATTAAGAAGTAAAGAACGAACTGTCAAAAATAAGGACAAAACATGCTTCAATACATAGCAAGAAAGTCATAACAAGTAAATCAAATCCTGACTACAATGTTTAGCTACTCTAAATCACATGAAAATCAAACTAAACAATTAGAAAACGTCTTAGAACGCTATTACAAATTGAAAGAAAAGGAAATTAAACTTATGTGTCGATGTCGGTCCTTCGTCTCCGAGCTCCCGTCTTCGATCTCGAACTTCCACGAATGCTTTGGCTCCAAAAAACACTCTTTTCTCTCTTCTTACAAGGTGTATTTCGAAAATAGGACAAAAATCTACCAAATTCGGCTCCCTTTGCAAGAAGAATTAAGGTTGTATTTATAGGCATAATCGGCCTAGCGTTGCAACGCTGTACCCTAGGCAGCTGGTAAATAAGGAAACTCTCGATGGCGTTGGAACACTGAGGGCAGCGTTGCAACGCCGCTACCCTAACACGCGCGCCTCTCCATTGTGCGGTCCTTCATGTGCGCTTCCTTATCGAGATAAGTTGCGACGCTGCTAGGCAGCGTTGCAACGTGTTGCGTAAAATTATTTTATAGCAATACTGCAGTGTACGGGTCAAGTTTTAGTATAGTGATTTATGAGTCCAAGTATCGTCCTCGGGAATGGGTTTCTAGATTAATTAATTATTAAGGTACTAATTCTCACTTTTAGCTAAAGAAACATAACATGGATAGTTGGTTGAAGTAAATACAAACAAACGAACAAACATGTGGAGACACAGATTGATAGATTTGGGCGAAGTGATTTTACAAGTTAAAGACCTAACTAGCACATGCATTGAACCAATGAGATGAAATTATAAACAAGAAGTGAAAATCTCTCGATTCTTAGTGAGCCTCGCACATGCAATAAACTCATAGTCTCCATATGAACCTACAACATGCATGGCATTAATCAACTTCTTTATGTGTTTCCCTAAGATTTCTAGGTCACTCTCGTGCCAGACTTCCAAGGGTTTTGACAATTTTGCTCTAATTCAAGCTTTATCTCTCGAGTCCACTTAAATCAACAAATTAAAAAGTAAAGAACGAATTGCCAAAAATAACGACATAACATGTTTCAATACATCACAAGAAAGTCATAACAAGTAATTCAAATCCTAACTACTATGTTTAGCTACTCTAAATCACAAGAAAAACAAACTAAACAAGTAGAAAACGTCTTAGAACGCTATTACAAATTGAAAGAAAGAGAAATAAACTTAGGTGTCGATGCCGGGTCCTTCGCCTCCGAGCTCCCGCCTTCGATCTCGAACCTCCACGAATGCTTTGGCTCTCAAAATCACTCTTTTCTCTCTTCTTACAAGGTGTATTTCAATTTAGGCAAAACTCTACCAAATTGTGCTCCCCATTGCAAGAATCATAAGGTTGTATTTATAGGCATCAATGGGGCGTTTGCAACGTTGTACCCTAAACGCGTGGTAAATATGGAAACTATCGCCAGCGTTGCAGCGCTAGGGACAAGCGTTACGCCGCTACCTTAACGTCGGCGCCCTTATCGATCCGGCGTTGCGACGCCGCAAGCGCGTTGCAACGCCTCTTCGCGCGCTTCGTGCATGCCTTCTTATTGAGATAGCGCTGCGACGCTGCTAGGCGGTTGCAACGCTATCGCTCGGGTCTTCAACGCGCCTTGTTGCACATTCGGCGTTGCAACGCTATAACCAAATTATTGCAACGCCATCGCCTCGGTCATCATGCTTGGATTGGTCTTTTCGTCCATTTGATGTTATATTTAGCTCCAAATAGCCTTGTTTTGATCCCGAGTGATCCAAATTGTCTCCAATAGCTCCGCTTTAAGCTCTTAACTGAAATTGAATAAATTAACCACGTAAAAGTCCAAAAATCATCATAAAACTAGCAATAATTAAGCCTAAGGATAGCACATTTTGTGTGCTATCACAACGCTATCGCCTGGAGTCTTTAAAGCCTCTAAACAGCAATCAGGACGTTGCAACGCTATGCTTGGCGTTGCAACGCCATCAACTCGGGTCTACTAGCTTGGTTTGGTCCTTTCACTTCCATTTGATGTTATTTTGAGCTCCAAATAGCCTCGTTTCGATCCCGAGTGATCCAATTTATCTCCAAATGTTATGTTTACGCTCTTAACCTGAAATTGAGTAATTTAAACGCGTAAAAGTTCTGAAATCATTATAAAACTAGCAATAATTAAGCCTAAGGATAGCACATTTTGTGTGCTATCAACTGTCGTTACGTTCATTCCAGAGTTCGAAAGGTGTTTCACAAACACTCTTCGACGGAACATTATTCAAAATATAGACTGCAGTCTCCACTGCATAACCCCAAAAAGAATCAGGGAGACGAAAATAGCTCATTATCGACCGAACCATGTCCAACAGGGTTCTGTTTCTCCTCTCCGATACACCATTCTGCTGTGGCATACCAGGTGCTGAGAGTTGGGACGTAATTTCGTGTTCTATCATATAGTCCTGGAATTCAGTGTCCATATACTCTCTACCTCGATCCGATTGAAGTGTTTTTATCGTTTTACCTAATAGGTTCTCAACCTCAGTCTTGTACTCCTTGAACTTTTCAAGAGTTTCAAACTTCCTATGCATTAGGTAAATATGCCCATACCTTGAATAGTCATCTATAAAAGATACAAAGTATTCGTAACCACCTCGTGCTTTAACACCCATCGGACCACAGAGGTCAGAATGTATAAGCTCAAGGGGCTCTTTGGCTCTATATCCTTTTCCACTAAAAGGACAATTGGTCATCTTGCCTTCGAGGCATGACTCATATACCAGTAAAGAGTTTTCTTCTAACTCGATTAGAAGTCCACTCTTCACTAGTCTCTCAATCCTATTGAGATTAATGTGGCCTAACTGTAGATGCCAAAGATGGGCATTTTCTTTTGGAAAAATATTTACACTTTTAGTTCGTGTTTCTCCAGTTTTAAATAATTCAATATTCAAAACGCTTTTGACTGAATTTGGTTTCAAAACATAATGATTAGACTCAAGTGAAGCAGAACAAATCAAATTGCCTTTGAAAGAAATAAACGCTTTATTATATTCAAAGGAAATTGAAATACATTGTTCAATAAGGCAGGAAACAGAAACAACGTTTCTAGTAAACCCTGGGACTATATACAGATTATCTAATAATAAGTAATTCCTGCCGAAAAAGAGCTTCACTTTGTCGATCGTTGCAGCAGAGACAATCTCCCCGGATCTAACCCGTAGAGTCACCTCACCCTCTCGCATCTGCTGCCAGGAACTAATTCCCTGAAAAGAATGATAAACATGGTTAGTGGCGCCCGAATCCAATATCCAGGCAGAGTCACTACTCTCCACTAAACAGGTTCAGTTACTAATAAATCACATTTACCTGTATTCTTCATGTCGGCAAGGAACTTGGGACAATTTCGCTTCCAGTGATCGTCCCCATTACAGTGGAAATACTTTCCTTTCTCTGCAACTTCCTTGACCTTTTTTTCCCTTTTGGGCGACAACTCAATCAGCTTTACCCTTCTTCATCTTCTTCTTCTTCCCTTTCGGGTGAGAAGGAGCCACAGATTTTGTCCCAGAGGTCGAACCCCTGTGATAGGACCTGCAGGCAACATTTGCCTCAACTTCCGGTGTCCTTATCCTCATAAAGGACTGTAAGTTCTGTAGCTCGTTCAGAAGGGTGGTCAGAGTGTAGCTAATTTTGTTCATAACAGCATTGGTACGAAACTGAAGGAAACTCTTCGGAAGAGTCTCCAAGATGAAGCTGACCTCGTTCGACTCATCGATCGAAGCCCCGTTCATCTCTGTCAGATTAAAGTGGGGCATCATGTCTAGAACGTGTTCTCGGACAAACGCTCCTTCTTTCATCTGGGCGTTGAAGACGTATTTGAGCGAGTCATGCCTGACATGAGAGGACTGTTGTCCAAACATATCCTGCAATGACTCCATGATCTCCTTAGCGGTGATCATCAGCTCATGCTTCTTTGCCAAGACTTCAGATAAGCTGGCAATGATGTAGACCTTGGCCTTTTCACTGGCCCTGACCACCGATCGTATGCATCAGGAACACTTCGTGACGCAGTCGAGCTCGACAACTGAGGACACTCCTCAGTAAGCACGATAAGGTCGTCAGTTACTAGTATCATGTTGATATTGTTTTTCCAAGTTTGGAAATTATCTCCCACTAGTTTATCGGATGCTAGTAACACTATTATTGAGCTAGACAATTTTGTTGAAAAAATCAAATTAAAAATTGTGTCAATCTCGCAAAACTTTTTGAAATCCAATCAAGTTTTAGCAACAATTTATTCTATGATCCCTAGGTCATTAAAAATTTTCAATGATATCGCAAAGGTTTAGAATGACGGCCACCGAATGGTGAACAGAAACACTCCTCTAAGACGAGACTTTCTCGACCAGACCCTGATCCCAGAATAACTCTTATTCCATTAGGCGTCCAATTACCATTTTTCGGTCGAATCCATTAACTCTTAATGAATTCCATGAGTGTCACCCTCAATCTTTAAGTTTCCAAGTATCCGTCCAAACAATGGCTACCGAAGGGTGAACCAAGAAGGAAAACAAACAAGGAAACTGTATCTATTTCTAGGTTTATGTGAGTAAATTAATCAACTTTTAATTAACGCCACTCACGATAATATAACCTAAGAATCTTCAGACCGAATTCACTCCCAAGTCAGTTTTCAGGTAGGGGTGTTTTGCAAGCGTCAACTTAAATACCCCAGCCTTAGACAAAACCTTCCTTAGACAGAGTTACTTATCAGTCACCATTCAAAGGTTATATTTGATTTCCTAATTCTAATCTTATTAGAACTAGAAAACCTAAGTCTAATTATTCAAGTTCTAAACCTTTTAAAACTAATAATTAACTTAGGTTACATGCATTTCTATGTTATAGTGCTTGATCATTAATCACATGAATAACTATATACTATAACAAATATTCATCACATGAATTAAATGCATGAGCATACTTTTAATCTAAGAAATATAACTCTTATATTAAATAAATTAAAACATGCTTTAATTATATTATAACACTTATAATATAACCTATTATGCATACTATATATTATAACACTTATAATATAAATATGATGCATGAAATGTTTAACCTAAGGTGGGATTCTAAATCTATATGACATACATTATGCACATAGGATAAAATTATTTCATACATCTCATGCATAAAATAATTAAATAGCAAAAATTGGACCGATTTTGGCACTTAGGGGTATTAAATTAATTAATTAACATTAATATAACATTTATATTAATATTAATTAATTAATTAAATTAAAATAAATAAATATTACATTTTACAAAATAAAACTAAAATAAAATAAGTAAAAAACGGCCCACTAAGGAAACCACTGATCAACGGCCCACGAACGCGCGAAAATCCCTCACGAACTGCTCCTCAACGCACGCAGCGTTGCAATGTTGTTGCAGAAGATTTCGCCGCGCGACGCCACGTGTTTCCACGCCAGGGCGTTGCAACGCTACGCCTAACGTTGCAACGTTGATCTGCAGCCAGACCATCCTCCGCACGGGCAGCGTTGAGACGCCGAAGAACAGCGTCTCAACGCTGTCGAAAGAACTGCAAGCTCTTGTTGTTTTTCATCGTTTCTCGCCCGTTTTCGCTCCGATTTCTTCACAGCAACTCTTGCCGCAAAAGACACGGACTTACAGACTCGATTTATTTTCTAATTTGCCCAAAAAACATGGGTCTTTACAATTTGATCTCATCAAACAGAAAAAAAACCTAAACTAGTGCCAAAACCGAAACATCCAATCATACAAACCACAATTTATCACATAAATTGAAGCAATATCCACCTAATTTTAAGAAAAAAGATGCACAACTAGAAAGCCAACGACTGGCTCTGATACCAATTGAAGGAAATGAAATCCCGTGCAGCGGAAGGGTGATTGAATCATCGTGGTATAAGGCAAAATTCTGACTGGTTGCAAATTCAATTATTTTATAATGGATTATCTGGTAATAATAAATATCTTTTGGATGCAACCGCTGGAGGGTCAATATTTTCCAAATCTGCAGAGGATGCTCGTACTTTGCTTGAGGAGATGGTTGCCACAAGTTATAATTGGCATTCTGAAAGATCAACTGCCAAACCTGTGGCAGGGATGTACGAGATAGATGAGGTAAGCTCCATCAAGTTTCATATGGCTTCCCTAACTAGTGCGTTGAATTGCAGGTACAGGTAACAGTGAATCCATAGCTGGAGTTGCAGCTGCTAACAAACTTGCAGGTGTTGAAGATCTGGAACCTGAGCAGGCTCAATATGTGAACAACAGAGGTTATGGGTACCGTGGAAATCATAATCAAAATCAGTTGCCCACTCATTATCATCCAGGTTTGCGTAATTATGAAAATTTTTCTTATGCTAATAAGAAAAATGTTTCTGCAACCTCCTCCGTGTTATGCATCTACATCTACAAATTGAGGTAAACCATCCTCGCAAGACATGATGAGTTCATTCATCACCGAATTCAGAATCGAACCAACCAGTTTGAAAATGTAGTGTTAAGTCTGAGTAGCACAGTGAACTCACATGGAGCATCCATTAAGAACATAGAGGTACAAATCAGTCAAATGGCAACCAAATTTCTAAACACGCCAGCAGAAAGGTAAGTTTCCTAGTGACACCGAGGTGAATCTCAGGGAACAAAGCAAGATCAGAACCTTAAGAAGTGGTAAGGAGCTTGCTTGAAACCGAAAAGGTAAATTCTCAAGAGCGACTTCACTTACGATGCCAAGGAGGATACAGAGAAAGCGGTAGAGGAAGCAAGCACATCGAAACAAACAGAGAAGATTTCTGATTTCTCTATTTCTATTGTTCCTAACTCTATTCCGTATCCTCAGCATTTTCAAAAGAAAAAAAACTGATTCTGACTTTGCTAAATTTCTTGATATGTTTAAGAAATTGCATATTAATATTCCTTTTGCAGATGCCTTGGAACAAATGCCCAAATATGCAAAGTTCATGAAGGAAGTCCTGTCAAGAAAGAAGAAGTTTGACAAATATGAGACAGTCAATTTCACTGAAGAATGCAGTGTTGTACTCCAGAGGAAACTACCATAAAAATTGAAAGATCCAGGGAGTTTTACTATTCCTTGCAATATTGGTAGTATTTTTGTTGATAGTGTTGGGATTTTTGTCCTAATCTCGTGTTTGTAATATATTGTTTGAAATTAATAAGAGTTATTCATTTCATCACTTTGTGTCTCACAATATTTATAAACTTTTCCAATAAACTAAGCTCCAGGGTCATTGAATTTATGAGAGAACTAGAACTTGAACGGTGTGTAGTGGGACACACAGGGAGGATCACATTCGAGTTAATGACTCGAACGGCCTCACGATATATGGATAGGGTTGGAGACCTAATCCTCGATATACACCGTGGATGCGACCGCTTTGTATTAGATACAAACGAGGTGATCCGCTCGCTCATGTGGTTGACATGCGAGTGGGGGCATCCCGTGCAATGAGATTGTACAAGACCGGACCGTGATTTATTAGACCTACCGATGTGTAACAATCGCTGACAAGATGGGACTAATAACTTCGTGAGATGACCATTAGTGACTCGACCGAATCCCGAGCGTGTTACGGACTTCCGCCTGCGAGGGTCCGTTTTTTGACTAGTATGGGTGAGGGTGGTCACATTACTCGCCCAATATGCCTATCTTCTCAGGGACGTAATCAAGTAGGGAGTTGGGAACTTAACTACGCGAGATGGAATTCACGCGCTTCGCCTTTTAGGAAACTAGAGGAGTTGTTCCCTTGGGTTGTCTCTGGGGCTTGGACAACGGCGCCCACCTTCTCACCGCCCGAGAAGGGTGTTGTGTATGGTTGAACCATCACAATATGTTGTTCATTAGAGGAGCAAAGGGGACTTAAGGAACAAGAGGTAGACACAGGGGTAAAACTGGTAATTTGACCCACCGTGTCTCACGAACAACCCGTGAAGGGTCGACTCATGGGTATTGGTTATATCGGTGAACACGTAATATTCTCGCATCGACGGAGTGCAATACACGGGCTATAGTGGAGTGTTACCGTAGCTAATGAATGTTGGTTAACCGTGTCAAAGAGTTTGGCGAGTTAATCTCGCATCATTGAGTCCGTCACTGTAGGTCCATTAGGTCCCTCGGTTGGCTCCACTTGGGTTAAAAGAAGGGTTAATGTTTTGGTATGAAATTGAAGTGTTCAATTTCACTTTAAGGGCATTTATGTCATTTATATGAGATATGAATGATATAATATATAGTTTAATGTGAATGAGATTCATAATAAACTATAGGTTAGCCTAATTGTTGAATTAGGGCTAATTGGAGAAATTGATTGAGAGAAATTAAATTGGATGTGATTCAATTTAATTAATCCACAATTATTGCAAATGAGATTTGCAATATGAGATATGAGATATCTTATATTATATGGTTATGCAAATGAGATTTACATAACCTATGGTTGTGGTAAAGTGGTAATTATGTGGAGATTTTAACTCCATCAATTTCACTATATAAACCCTTCTTGCAAGAAGGAAGTAAGCTTAATCTCTCATTTTTTGATTTTGCATCAAAGAAGAGAAGAGGAATTCTCTCAATTCTCTCTCAATTCTCCTCCCTCTCCAAAACTCAAAAGATCCCACCATCTTCCTCTCTCCAAAAGAGAACAACCGAGAAGGCTATTTGGTTGTGTTCGAGTTCCTTTTGTGGGAGTGTTCGTTGAGTTCGAGGAGCACGAAGAGTTCGTGATTTGAAGAAGAAATCTTGAAGAAAGTCTACAACAAGTAAGTAAGAACTCATCTTGTTGTATTTTTCTTCTTCTTTTAAGTATGTTTAGCCTAGATCTAGTGTTAGATCTTTTTTTAATAAAATCATGTTGCATATTGATACCTCGACGATTCAATCGTCTTCCGCTGCGCGGGGATTCTCATTCCCTTCAATTGGTATCAGAGCCAAGTTGATGGTTCTTCAATTTATGCACTGTTTTATTAAAATTTGGTGGGTATTTTGCCATAATTCATGAGATGAATGTTTTGGTTTGCTTAAATGGATGTTTACGATTTTTTGGCATTTTAGATTTACAATTATGTTGATGAGATCAATGTAAGGGCCCTTTTGTGTTTGGGCATTTTTTCTTGTAAATCGAGTCTGTAAGTCCGGGTCGTTCGTGGAAAGAGTTGCTGTGAAGAAATCGGAGCGGAAACAGGCAAAAATCGAGGGAAAAACAGTAAAGTGTTTGCTGTTCTGTCGATGGCGTTGAGATGCTGCCCAACGACGTCTCAACGTTGTCCTTGCGGACGGAGGCCTGCGCAGCGAGCTCAAAGATTGCAACGCTGGGTGTAGCGTTAACGCACCGGGGCGTTGAGAACGCGTGGTCGACGCCAGCACGCGACAATAGCAGTAACGCCGCTTTCACGCAGCGTTACCAACGTTGCACGCGTTGAGGAGCGGTAACAGCTTCTTTTTCGCGAGGAACGTGGGCAACTTCATAAGTGGGCAGCAGTTTTTCGAAATTATTTTATTTTTTATTTATAAAATGTAATTTAATTATTTTATTAAATAATATTAATATAAATGTTATATTAATGTTATTTAATTAAATAATTGCCCCTAGGTGCCAAAAGTCGGTCCATTTTTGCTATTTAATTATTTTATGCATGAGATGTATATCTTAATTAATTTCTATGTGCATAATGTATGTCCTATAGATTTAAAATCCCACCTTAGGTTAAACATTTCATGCATCATATTTATATTATAAGAGTTATAATATATAGTATGCATAATAGGATTATATTATAAGAGTTATAATATAATGTTTGCATGATTTAATTTATTTAATATAAGTGTTATATTTTTTAAATTGAAAGCATGCTCATGCATTTAATACATGTGATGAATTATATTATGTTATAGTATATAGTATTATTCATGTGATGGATGATCAAGCACTATAACATAGAAATGCATGCAACCTAAGTTAATTATTAGTTTTAAAGTGTTTAGAACTTGAATAATTAGACTTAGGTTTTCTAATTTTCTAATAAGATTAGAAATTTAGGAAATCAAATATAACCTTTGAATGGAGACTGATAAGTAACTCTGTCTAAGGAAGGTTTTGTCTAAGGTTGGGGTATTTAAGTTGACGCTTGCGAACACCCCTACTGAAACCGACCACAGGAGTGAATTCGGTCCGGAGATTCTTAGGTTATATTCTCGTGAGTGCCGTAAATTAAGTGTTAATTAATTTACTCACATAGACCTAAGTTAATAATGTGATTATAAACTTAGGTTAATACCATATAAGAGTTATATTGGTAAACATAGGTAAATTTTAGCCGGTTTATCTAGGTCAATCCCTATTAAAATTAAAGTGCTGAGTGGGAGGAAATAAAGTGTATGAGATACATTTGAATTTCCAACCACAAATCTCCTTTAAGTCCGCACCGTGAGATCTATACTCGGCCTCGTGGCGCAAATGGGAGCGTCCCCCTTCGGGATGGCATTTGATAGGTCAATATCATCGTGGATGGAGAGAGTACTTATAGTGAGTGGGGAGCGGGACTTGTAAAAACGAGACCGCGGTCTCTTCTTTCGATTCACACCGTGAGACACCTATGATCCGCCTCGCTAGTTTGGCTCGGACTGCACAATCCCTCGGAGGGCTTGATCATGGGAGTCGGAACACCGTGAATTCCCGAAAGGGATACAGTTTCCTGGTTGGTTTTCCTTCTTGGTTCACCCTTCGGTGGCTATTGTTTGGACGGATGCTTGGAAACTTAAAGATTGAGGGTGACACTCACAGAATTCGTTAAGTGTTAATGAATTCGACCGAACAATGGTAATTGGACGCCTAATAGAATAAGAGTTATTCTGGGATTAGGGTCTGATCGAGAAAGTCTCGTCCTAGAGGAGGAGTGTTCTGTTCACCCTTCGGTGGCGGTCATTCTAAACCTTTAGGGTATCATTGCAAAATTTTGAATGACCTAGGGATCATAAAACAATTTTGCTAAAACTTGATTGGATTTCAAAAGTTTTTTGCGAGACTAATACAAAGGTTTTTCTTATTTTTCAGCTAAAAATGTCTAGTGCAATAATTGTTTTACTTGCTTCGAATAAGTTAGTGGGAGATAATTACCAAAGTTGGAAAAAAAACATTAATACAATTTTGGTACAAGACGACATAAAGTTCGTGGTATCTCGAGGAGTGTCCTCGATGTCGGGTTCGACTGCGCGTCGCTGAGTGTTCGCGACACGCACGATCGCTTCGGATCGTACCAATGAAAAGGCCAAAGTCTACATAATTGTCGCATGTCCGATGTCTTGGCAAAGAAGCATGAGTGATGGTTTCCGCTAAGAGATCATGGAGTCTTTACAGAAATGTTTGGGCAAAGAATCTTTTCAGTCCGGCATGACTCGCTCAAATACGCTTTCAACGCACGGTGAAAGAGGGGTCGTCTGCAATCCGCGGAACACGTTCTAGACATGATGACCCACTTCCATCCGGCCGATGAATGGGGCTTCGATCGACGAGTCGAGCCAGTCGATTTTATTTTGGAGACTCTTCCAAGAGTTTCTTCATTTCGTAGAGCAATGCTTGTATGAACAAAATTAGCTACACTCGACTACCCTCCTCAATGAGCTACAAAATTTCCAATCCTTGAACAGGTCAAGGAATGCGAGGCAAATGTTGCCTATAGGTCTTATCACGGGGGTTCGACCTGCGGGACGAAACATGTTGCTCCTTCACGCCCGAAAGGGAAGAAGAGGATGAAGAGGGTAAAATCGACCTGCCGCCCACCTGAAGGGCAAGAGGGTCAAGGAGGTTGCAGAGAATGGAAAGTGTTTCCACCGCAATGGGGGTGGTCACTTTGGAAGAAAAAGCTCATCCCAAATTCTGGCGAGAGAGGAAGAATCAAGGTAAATGTGATTTACTTGTGATCAAACATGTTTAGTGGAGAGTAGTGACTCTGCTGGATATTGGATTCGCGCCACTAACCACGCTTTGTTCTTCTTTTCGTGGATTGATTCCCGCACCACGCGCGAGAGGGTGAGGTGACTCTACGGGTTGGATCCGGGAGCTTGTCTCTCGCTGCAATGATCGCACAGACGGTGAAGCTAAACTTTGGCGGGAAGTACTTATTGTTGGACAATCTGTACATAGTTCAAGGGTTTACTAGAAACCTTGTTTCAACTTCCTGCTTAATAGAACAATGTATTTCAGTTTCTTTTGAATTTAATAAAGCGTTTATTTCTTTCAAAGGGAATGTTATTTGTTCAAATTTTCACTTGAAAATAATCAGATGTTTTGAAACCCAATTCGGTCAAAAGTGTTTTGAATATCGAATTGTTTAAAATCTATGAGAAACACGAACTAAGAAAGCAAAAGTTTCTCAAAAAGAAAATGCCCAACTTTGGCATCTTCGGTTAGGCCACATTAATCTCAATAGGATTGAGAAACTAGTGAAGAGTGGACTTCTAAACGAGTTGGAAGAAAACTCTTTGTCGGTGTGTGAGTCATGCCTTTAGGGCAAAATGACCAAACGCCCTTTTTAGTGAAAAAGGATATAGAGCCAAAGAGCCTCTTGAGTTAGTAGATTCTCGACCTCTCGTGGTCCGGATGAATTTTAAAGCTCTGGCGGTTATGAGTATTTTGTGTCTTTCATGACGATTACTCGGATATGGGTATATTTACCTAATGCACAAGAAGTCTCAAACTCTTGAAAAGTTCAAGGAGTACAAGATCGAGGTTGAGAACCTCTTAGGTAAATCGCTTAAAACACATCGATCGGATCGAGGTGGAGAGTACATGGACACCGAATTCCGTGACTATATGATAGAACACTAATTACGCCCCAACTCTCGTGTCGGTATGCCACAACAGAGAATGGTGTATCGGAGAGGAGAAACAGAACCTTGTTGGACATGGTTCGGTCGATGATGAGCTATGCTCGTCTCTTTGATTCTTTTTGGGGGTACGCAGTGGAGACTGCAGTTTATATTTTGAACAACGTTCCGTCAAGAGTGTTTGTGAAACACCTTTCGAGCTCCGGAGTGGACGTAAAGGCGCTTTACATCACTTCGAGATTTGGGGATGCCCGCCCACGTGTTGGTGTCAAACCCGAAAAAGTTGGAACCCCGCTCAAATTGTGCCTATTCGTAGGTTACCCTAAAGAGACTAGAGGTGGTCTGTTTTACGATCCTAGGGAAAATAGGGTGCTTGTATCGACAAACGCCACTTTCCTAGAAGAAGACCACGTCAGGGATCATTTACCAAAGAGTAAAATTGTATTAAATGAAATGGATGTGACATCGCCAAGAGTTGCCGATGGGGCTAGTACGTCAACAAGTGTTGTTGATCCTAGCACGTCTAGTCAAATCCATTCCCAAGAGTTGGGAATGCCTCGACGTAGTGGGGGAGGGTTGTGAGACGACTGATCGCTACATGGATTTAAATGAAACCTCGCTTGTCGCTCCCGATGATGATCAGAGGATCCATTGACCTATGATCGTGCAATGGTTGATGTTGACAAAGACGAGTGGATTAAAGCTATGGACCGAAATGGAGTCTATGTACTTCAATTCAGTATGGAGCTTGTGGATCAACCGGATGGGGTAAAACGTATTGGTTGCAAATGGATCTACAAGCGTAAACGTGGCGTAGATGGGAAGGTGCGGACACCTTCAAAGCCCGACTAGTGGCAAAGGGTTTTACCCGTGTTGAAGCGGTTGACTATGAGGAGACCTTTTACCGCTGTTGCCATGGTAAAGTCGATCAGATCCTTCGGCCATTGCCGCGTATTATGACTACGGGTATGGCGCATGATGGACGCCAAGACGACCTTTCTCGAATGACAAACTTGATGAGACCATCTACATGGACCAAATTGAAAGGGTTCATTGCCCAAGGCCAAGAGCAAAAGGTTTGTCGGCTTCATAGGTCCATTTATGGATCAAACAAGCTTCGAGGTCTTGGAATATAAGGTTTGATGAGGCGATCAAATCTTCTCGGCTTTGATCAAAATGTCGACGCAGCCTTGTGTCTACAAGAAAATTGTTGACAAAACTGCCGCATTTTTGGTGTTGTATGTGGACGATATTCTTCTCATTGGGAATGAGGTAGAATTTCTTCTCGACGTTAAGAAGTGGCTAGCTTCTAATTCCAAATGAAAGATTTGGGATAAGCTCGAAGATGTTCTAGGTATCCGAGATAGTCCAAACCTAAGAACAGAACACTAGCCTTGTCTCAAGCGTCTTATATTGACAAGATGTTGTCTAGATATAAGATGCGAGAACTCCAAGAAGGGCTTTGCGCCTTTCGGGCATGGGGTTCACTTGTCTAAGGATCGGTGTCCTAAGACTCCTCAAGATGTTGAGGATATGAGACGGATTCCATATGCTTCAGCTGTAGGGAGTCTTATGTATGCCATGCTGTGTACTAGGCCCGACATCTGTTATGTAGTAGGAAATGTCAATAGATATCAGTCCAATCCAGGATTAGATCACTGGACAGCGGTAAAGGCAATCCTCAAGTATCTTAGGAGAACGAGGAACTACAGCTTAGTGTATGGAAGTGGGGATTTGATCCTTACGGGATACACGGATTTTGATTTTCAGTCCGATAAGGATTCTAGGAAATCCACCTCGGGGTCAGCCTTCATTCTGAATGGAGGAGCTGTAGTATGGCGAAGCATCAAGCAGGGATGCATCCTGATTCCACTATGGAAGCGGAGTATGTTGCGGCTTGTGAAGCTGCAAAGGAAGCTGTTTGGCTTAGGAAGTTCATGACAGATTTGGAAGTTGTTCCAAATATGAACTTGTCGATCACACTGTTATGTGATAGCAGTGGACTCACATGAGCCTCGGAGCCATAAGAGAGGCAAACACATTGAGCGCAAGTATCATCTGATACGGGAGATTGTGCACCGTAGAGACGTGACGGTCACGAAGATAGCGTCGGAGCACAACGTAGCTGATCCATTTACAAAGCCCCTCACGGCTAAGGTGTTTGAGGGTCACCTAAGAGTCTAGGTCTTCGAGAGCTTCCTGACTAGGGCAACTGGGAGATGTGTAAATGGGTATTCAATGCCCTAGTTTATTGTATTACTTCATTGTAATTTATGTACATTTCATAAATGTATTTTCTCCACTAGCTTAGTCCAAGTGGGAGTTTGTTGGGATTTTTGTCCTAATCTCGTGTTTGTAATATATTGTTTGAAATTAATAAGAGTTATTCATTTCATCACTTTGTGTCTCGCAATATTATAAACTTTTCTAATAAACTAAGCTCCAGGGTCATTGAATTTATGAGAGAACTAAAACTTCAACGGTGTGTAGTGGAAACACAGGGAGGATCACGTTCGAGTTAATGACCCGAACGGTCTACAGTATATGGATAGGGTTGGAGACCTAATCCTGGATACACTGTGGATGCGGGCCGCTTTGTATTAGATACAAACGAGGTGATCTGACTCGTTCATGTGGTTGACATGCGAGTGGGGGCATCCTGCAATGAGATTTGTACAAGACCGGATCGTGATTTATTAGACCTACCGATGTAACACCGCTGACAAGAAGGACTAATAACTTCGAGATGACCATTAGTGACTCGACCAATCTCGAGCGCGTTACGCACTCTCGTCATCTGCGAGGGTCCGCTCTTTGACAAGTACGGGTGAGGGTGGTCACGCTTACTCGCCCAATATGCCTATCTTCTCGTGACGAACCAAGTAGGAGTTGGGAACTTAACTACGCGAGATGGAATTCACGCGCGCCCCCGCTTTTAGGAAACTAGAGGAGTTGTTCCTTTAGGGTTGTCTCTGGGCTTGGACAACGGCGCCCACCTTCTCACCGCCCGAGAAGGGTGTTGTGTATGGTTGGACCATCACAATATGTTGTTCATTAGAGGAGCAAAGTGGGGACTTAAGGAACAAGAGGTAGACACAGGGGTAAACAAAGAATTTGACCCAACCGTGTCTACCAACAACCTGTGAAGGGTCGACTCATGGGTATTGGTTATATCAGTGGACACGTAATATTCTGCACTGAAGGGAGTGCAGCTACGGGCTATAGTGGAGTGTTACCGTAGCTAATGAATGTTGGTTAACCGTGTCAAAGAGTTTGACAGGTTAATCTCGGATCATTGGAGCCCGTCACTGTAGGTCCATTAGGTCCCTCTGTTGGCTCCACCTGGGTTAAAAGAAGGGTTAATGTTTTGGTATGAAATTGAAGTGTTCAATTTCACTTTAAGGGCATTTATGTCATTTATATGAGATATGAATGATATAATATATAGTTTAATGTGAATGAGATTCATAATAAACTATAGGTTAGCCTAATTGTTGAATTAGGGCTAATTGGAGAAATTGATTGAGAGAAATTAAATTGGATGTGATTCAATTTAATTAATCCATAATTATTGCAAATGAGATTTGCAATATGAGATATGAGATATCTTATATTATATGGTTATGCAAATGAGATTTACATAACCTATGGTTGTGGTAAAGTGGTAATTATGTGGAGATTTTAACTCCATCAATTTCACTATATAAACCCTTCTTGCAAGAAGGAAGTAAGCTTAATCTCTCATTTTTTTGATTTTGCATCAAAGAAGAGGAGAAGAATTCTCTCAATTCTCTCTCAATTCTCCTCCCTCTCCAAAACTCAAAAGATCCCACCATCTTCCTTTCTCCAAAACAGAACTACCGAGAAGGCTATTTGGTTGTGTTCGAGTTTCTTTTTTGGGAGTGTTCATTGAGTTCGAGGAGCACGAAGAGTTCGTGATTTGAAGAAGAAATCTTGAAGAAAGTCTACAACAAGTAAGTAAGAACTCATCTTGTTGTATTTTTCTTCTTCTTTTAAGTATGTTTAGCCTAGATCTAGTGTTAGATCTTTTTTTAATAAAATCATGTTGCATATTGATACCTCGATGATTCAATCGTCTTCCGCTGCGCGGGGATTCTCATTCCCTTCAGATAGAGCTTTATGTGATCTAGGGACTAGTATTAATTTGATGTCTTTATCTGTTTACAGGAAACTAGGTCTTAGGGAGGTTCAACCTATAACCATCTCACTACAGTTGGTTGACCGTTCTATCAAATATCCCAGAGGTATTGTAGAAGATGTGTTGGTAAAAGTTGAACGATTTATTTTCCCTGCAGATTTTGTGGTCCTGGACATGGAGGAAGATTCTGAGGTCCCAATTATTTTGGGACGACCTTTCCTAGCCACTGAAAGAGCATTGATAGATGTGCAGGATGGTAAGTTAACTCTAAGGGTCGGTGAGGACAAGGTTTTATTTGACATATTTCGATCCTTGAAGTACCCTAATGAGGTAAGTACCTGTCACATGATCAATATTTTGATGTCATTGATTCATTTAAGGAGTTAGTTTTATCTCATGATCCCTTAGAAACTTGCATGACAAATTCAATGTTAGATCGATTAGGGACATTGGACCATGAAATTACTTACATCAGAATAAATCACCAATCAATTGCCTACACCCAATATGAACAATTCTCACAATTGCATCTCAATAATGTGGAAGAAATAAAACTCATGTTCTAGAATTGAAACAATTACCTGCACACCTTCGTTATGCTTTCTTAGGAGATTCATCTACTTATCCTGTGATTATTTCTGTGATCCAATAAAGAAGAGGAAGAAAAGTTGTTGAGAATCTCGATAAGTCATAAGTCCGCTTTAGGGTGGTCAATTAGTGATATTAAGGGTATCACCCATCCGTAGTCATGCATAAAATCTTAATGGAAGATACCTTTAATCCATCGCTTGAACACCAAAGGAGGTTTAACCCAAAATGAAGGAGGTAGTTAAAGCCGAGGTACTCAAACCGTTAAATGCAGGAATTATTTATGCTATATCTGACAATTCTTGGGTGAGCCCTGCGCGTGGGTTCCATTGAAAGGGGGATGATCATCATAAAAATGACAAGAATGAGTTCATATCCACCGGGCGATCCACCGGATGGCGTGTCTCAGATTGACTACGTGAAGTTGAATAAGGCTACACGAAAGATCACTTTCCCTTCCTTTTATTGATCAGATGCTTGATAGACTTGCTGGTTATCCTTACTATTGTTTTCTTGATGGTTATTCAGGTTATAACCAGATTGCTATACTCCACGAGGACCAAGAGAAGACTACTTTCACATGCCCTTATGGAACATATGCTTTCGTGAGAATGCCATTTGGATTGTGCAATGCACCGCCACTTTCCAAATAAGCATGATGGCAATATTCCATGACATGATTGAGGAGATAATGGAGGTTTTTATGGATGATTTTTCTGTCTTTTGTTGTTCATCTGATATCTGTTTGCATAATCTCGCTCGTGTTTTACAGAGGTGCCAGGAAACTAACCTTGTTTTGACTTGGGAAAAATGTCATTTTATGGTCAAGGAAGGTATAGTCCTAAGGCACAAAGTTTCTGAAAAGGGACTAGAGGTAGATAGAGCTAAGATTTCAGCCATTGAACAACTACCACCTCCAATTAATGTTAAGGGAGTACGCAGTTTCTTAGGACATGCCAAAAACTTGTTGCGTAAAATTATATTGCAATACCGCAAGTGTACGGGTCAAGTTTTAGTATAGTGATTTGAGTACAGAGTATCGTCTTCAGGAATGAGTTTTTTAGATTAATTAATTACCAAGATACTTTTTCTTAATTTTAGCTAAAGTAACAAAACTTTGATGGATAGTGAAAAGAAAGATAGAAAATAAATGTACAATTGGAGACACGAATATGATAGAATTGAAGGAAGATGATTTCACAAGATAATTCCTTATTTAACACATGCAATGAACTAATATTATGAATTTATAAACAAGAAGTGAAAATACTCAAGAGAATCTCTCGATCCGTAGTGAGCCTCGCACACACGATAAATTCTAAAGTTTCCTTATGAATTTTAAAAGCATACACGACATTAAGTAACTTCTTTATGTGTTTCCCAAAGAACTCTAGGTCATTCGCATGCCAGATTTCTAAGGATTTTGACAACTTTGCTCTAATCTAAGTTTCTTTCTCTCGAGTCCACTTAAACCAACAAGATTTATGAAATTAAGAACGAATTGCCAAAAATAAATACCATAACAAAGTTCAATACATAATCAATTAAATCTAAAACATGCTAATCAAATTCCAACTACAACGTTTAGCTACTCAAAATCACCATAAAAACAAGCTAAAGTCATAGGAAAAGTCTTTAAACTCAATTACAAACTAAAAGAAAGAGAAATAAACTTATGTGTCGAAGTCGGTCTCTCGTTCCTGAGCTCCCGTCACGATCTCGAGCCTCCACAAACGCTTTGGCTCCCAAGGAATGCTCTTTTTTCTCCCCTTAGAGTGTGTATTTCGAAACTAGGGCTAAAAACTACGAATTTCGGCTCCCCTTGCAATGAAAACAACATGTTGTATTTATAAGGTTTTTCAGTACGGCGTTGCAACGCTGGTCATGGCGTTGCAACGTTGTGCTCGCCACCACCAAATTTAATCATGCGACCATTTTTGTCATATCTTTTCGCTCGGGTGTCCAAATGACCTTCGGTTTGATGCGTTGGAATCGTGGTTCGATGTAGAATCTCTCAGTATACTTTTTATACTCAAAATACATCTATAGTTTTCTTGGGTCTTCAATTAAGCATACACATGTTCCAAATTGCACCAAAATAGCCTAAAAACACTCAATTCTTGCTTCTCAAGCTCAGTTTCCTGAAATAACCATAAAATGCCATGAAAGCTTATGTTTTAAATATAAAAACTAGCTAAAATATAGAAATAAGATAGCATATTTGCATGCTATCAAATACCCCCACACTTAAGCTTTTGCTAGACCTGAGCAAAATAAAATTAAACTATAAGATCTTTCTTATGCATATATCG
Source organism: Trichosanthes cucumerina (assembly GCA_036507285.1). Taxonomy (NCBI): domain Eukaryota; kingdom Viridiplantae; phylum Streptophyta; class Magnoliopsida; order Cucurbitales; family Cucurbitaceae; genus Trichosanthes; species Trichosanthes cucumerina. The sequence continues at coordinate 65,080,047 of CM071838.1, forward strand.
GACTCAAGCATCAAAGATTTAAAAGGAAGTTTCAGTAATCACGGGTAACAATCAAACATGATACTTCAACAAGCAATTTAAAACTTTTTCTAAGTGTTCCTACGTGTGTGTGTGATTAGCCTCCGTTCATTTAATCTCTACTAAGCCCGAAATAACATTATTAGGTTCTCCATTCAACTTCCCCCTACACTGGTCATGATTTCTAATTCTTGAGTCTCCCCACATTCAAGACATAAACAACTTTACTCAGTACTTAACCACTTTTTTTATGTCACTTTTTCTAATTTCTTCTTTTTTTATGTGTGTGTGTGTGCAAGGACACTAGCTTTCACACATCCACTGCAGGGACCCTTACCCAGAGCACTCGCTCAATGAGTGGCCTAACTGATCACAGTGAAGGTAGCTATTTTTGTCCTCACGATTTTTTTTCTTTAACAAACTAAACAACAGAAACAAAACAAATTTTTTCACATAATGCACAAATTTTACAGATCATGCACTTCATATTGTCATTTACCACATCCTGCAGTTTAACTCTCAAATCAGTCCTTAAACCTATCGAGGTGACATCAAACTTCTAAACCTAATAACTTTGTTCTAAGCATTTCAAAACTACAGGAACACAGGCTATGTGTATAATAGTGCAGGAAAAGCTCAAGAAAATTTTTAAATTAACTCAAATTCATATCATGCTCTTAAGTTTTAGCAGAATCACAAAAATTTTCAATTAAATCTCGTCCTAAGCCATCATAATCATACTTATGCATAAGATCAATCAGCAATGCAACACATACTCAAGACAGACACAACAGATAAACAAATCCACCCCCAAAACTTAAACTAAACATTGTCCTCAATGTTTGCAAAATAAGCTCAAAGAAAGTAAGAAGGGTAAGAGTGAACAATACTGTCCTGAGTAATGGAGATTTTCATTTTTCTTTTGAATTCATTGGGCGGCCAAGTTACGTGAGATGAAGTAATGCAGAACGGGAGCATGGATTTCACGAGGGAGACATCAACACAACCTAACAAAACAAAAACAACGAAAACTAAGAACTAAGCAAACAAATACAACAACTAAAGCAAAAACAAAAACGTAAATGAAATGTAAAGCTTGGGTTGCCTCCCAAGAAGCGCTTTCTTTCACGTCTTTAGCTAGACTAGACCCATGGTTGACATCAAGGCACGTAAAATTGCTCATATTTCTTCGGGCCTTCTTACTTGAGTCAATATAGCCTTTTAAGTCTAAAAGGCTCTCTTGTTTTTCTTGGGCACCTGAAAGATAAATATTTTTGTTATTTTTGTTTGAAATAAAAGAACAAAATTCAAAACAGGACTCGTGAGTATAGGAAAAATGGTTATTAAGATTAAAAGAAACTTTTGGAGATAAAGGAAAAGGTGACTTTTCAGCCTCGAACTCTATCACCTGGATTTCTTTTGTGGAAGAGATTGCATTACCATGCTCGACCTCACAAACCTGTTTTTGGTGTGATTCAATCTCCTCCAACTCATCCTCACTATAATATGCATAAGTCCTCCTAGGCTGCTCTTCCTCAGTGGCAAGAATAAGAATTTGCACCTGTATGACCTTAAGGGATTCTACCAGTTGATTAAGATGATGAGTTCTTTCATGTATTATTGCCCCAAGTTCTACCACTTTAGCTTCTAACCTATCCAACCTTTCTAATTTAGCATGACACAAATTTTTAACCCTCAACTCCAAAGTATATTCCATTAATAAATCCACAAGAGAAGAGTTTTCTATAGATTGGTTGGGGTAGGAAAAATTTTGGTTCCAAGTGCCTATATGATTACCATCAAAAGAATTTTCAAAAATCATAGATTCAGAATGGTAAGGATTAGACATTTGGTATCCAAAGAAATCATGATTCACATAACTAGGGTCCTGAGAAGGATAATACATTGGAGAAGAATTATGGTCATGAAAAGTCATAGTTTAAATCACGACAATTCAAATCTAAACTTTTACAGAAAATCAACACAACCAAAACAGGAGACAAAGACTCGAACAACACACAAGACTAAATTAATAACAAAAAAGAAAAAAACAAACAAATAAGGAGAAAAAAAAAGGAAAGAAACAAATAAGGAAAAAAATAAAGAAAGAAATAAGGAAAGAAATAAAGGAAGAAAAAAAAGGAAAAAAGAGGAAAAAAACAAGAAATAAGAAAAACGAATAAGGAAAAAGAAAAAAAAGAAAAACAACAAATAAGCAAAAAATAAAAGAAAAGAAAGAAACCCAAAAGAAAAAACACAAAAGAAACAAAATAAGAAAAACAACAAATAAGAAAAAAAAATGAAAAAATGAAAACAAACAAGTAAGGAAAATAACACAAAAGGAAAGAAAACAAATAAGAAAAAAAAACAAGTAAGAAAAAATGAATAAGGAAAACAAAGAAAAGAAACAAAAAAGGAAAACACACAATAGAAAAAAACAACAAATAAGGAAAAAAAGAAAAAAAAGTAAGGAAAAAAACACAAAATGAAAAAAAACAAATGAGGAAAAAAACAAATATGGAAAAAAAACAAATAAGGAAAAGAAAAAAACAAATAAGGAAAAAAACAAACAAATAAGGAAAAAAACACAAAAGGAAAAAAAAACTTTAATCTAAAATCTCAAATTTTCTCTCAATATTAATCAATCTAAATAATCATCATTCCCCGGCAACGGCGCCAAAAACTTGTTGCGTAAAATTATATTGCAATACCGCAAGTGTACGGGTCAAGTTTTAGTATAGTGATTTGAGCACAGAGTATCGTCCTCAGGAATGGGTTTTCTAGATTAATTAATTACCAAGATACTTTTTCTTAATTTTAGCTAAAGCAACAAAACTTTGATGGATAGTGAAAAGAAAGATAGAAAATAAATGTACAATTGGAGACACGAATATGATAAAATTGAAGGAATATGATTTCACAAGATGATTCCTTATTTAACACATGCAATGAACTAATATTATGAATTTATAAACAAGAAGTGCAAATACTCAAGAGAATCTCTCGATCCGTAGTGAGCCTCAAACACACGATAAATTCTAAAGTTTCCTTATGAATTTTAAAAGCATACACGACATTAAGCAACTTCTTTATGTGTTTCCCAAAGAACTCTAGGTCATTCTCATGCCAGATTTCTAAGGATTTTGACAACTTTGCTCTAATCTAAGTTTCTTTCTCTCGAGTCCGCTTAAACCAACAAGATTTATGAAATTAAGAACGAATTGCCAAAAATAAATAGCATAACAAAGTTCAATACATAATCAAATAAATCTAAAACATGCTAATCAAATTCCAACTACAACGTTTAGCTACTCAAAATCACCATAAAAACAAGCTAAAGTCATAGGAAAAGTCTTTAAACTCAATTACAAACTAATAGAAAGAGAAATAAACTTATGTGTCGAAGTCGGTCTCTCGTTCCTGAACTCCCGTCACGATCTCGACCTCCACAAACGCTTTGGCTCCCAAGGAATGCTCTTTTTTCTCCCCTTAGAGTGTGTATTTCGAAACTAGGGCTAAAAACTACGAATTTCGGCTCCCCTTGCAATGAAAACAACATGTTGTATTTATAAGGCTTTTCGGTACGGCGTTGCAACGTTGTGCTCTTTGCCGCCACCAAATTTCATCACGACCATTTTTGTCATATCTTTTCGCTCGGGTGTCCAAATGACCTCCGATTCAATGCGTTGGAATCGTGATTCGATGTAGAATCTCTCAGTATACTTTTTATACTCAAAATACATCTAGAGTTTTCCTGGGTCTTCAATTAAGCATACACATGTTCCAAATTGCACCAAAATAGCCTAAAAATACTCAATTCTTGCTTCTCAAGCTCAGTTTCCTGAAATAACCATAAAATGCCATGAAAGCTTATGTTTTAAATATAAAAACTAGCTAAAATATAGAAATAAGATAGCATATTTGCATGCTATCAGACATGCAGGGTTTTATAGACGTTTCATACAAGATTTTTCAAAAATTGTGAAACCCCTGTGTAACTTGTTAGAAAAAGATTCTTCTTTTGTATTTAGTGATGACTGTTTAGTTGCTTTTGATCTTTTGAAGAAAAAGCTAACTTCTGCTCCCATTATTGTTGTGCCAGATTGGAGTCAACCCTTTGAGATCATGTGTGATGCGAGTGACTACGTTGTAGGCACAGTTTTAGGCCAATGTTGGGAAAAGATTTTCAGGGCCATTTATTATGCAAGCAAAACTTTAGATAGTGCACAACAAAATTACACTACCACTGAAAAAGAGATGCTTGCTGTTGTGTTTTCTTTTGATAAATTTAGGCCTTATCTGTTAGGGACTAGAGTAATTGTACACACTGATCATGCTGCACTCATATATTTATTTGATAAGAAAGATGCTAAACCTCGCCTGATTAGATGGATTCTTTTGTTGCAGGAGTTTGACTTTGATATCAGAGATAGGAAAGGATGTGAAAATGTGGTAGCTGACCACCTATCCAGGATAGAAAAGGAGGACAATTCACCTTCTCTCCCTATCACAGAAGATTTCCCATGAAAGACTTTATCAGTGCAGGATAATTTACCATGGTTTGCTGATTATGTGAATTATCTTGCAGGAGGAGTAATGCCACCAGATCTGACTTCTCAGCAAAAGAAGAAATTCTTACATAATGTGAAGTCCTATCTATGGGATGATCCACTACTCTTCAAGGTTGGTGCAGATCAACTTATCAGAAGGTGTGTACATCGAGATGAAGTGGGCAAAATCATACATGACTGTCATGCCTCTCCTTATGGAGGACATTTTGGACCCACTCGAACAGCTGCTAAAGTATTACAATTAGGTTTTTATTGGCCTACTCTTTTTAAAGATTGTTATACTTTTGTACGAACTTGTGATCGATGCCAACGAACAGGTAATATTTCACGTCAGCATGAACTTCCTCTTACCCCTATTCTTGAAGTTGAATTATTTGATGTCTGGAGAATAGATTTTATGGGGCCTTTTCCATCTTCACATGGTTATATGTATATCCTTGTTGCAGTAGATTATGTTTCTAAGTGGGTAGAGGCTATTGCCACTAAGAAAAATTATGCTCGTGTTGTCATTAAGTTTTTACACAAAAATATTTTCACGAGATTTGACACCCCTCGAGCTATTATTAGTGATGAGGGCACTCATTTTTTCAATAAACTGTTTGATTCTATGTTAGCCAGGTATGGAGTTAGGCATAAGGTCTCATTAGCATATCATCCTCAGACAAATGGCCAAGCTGAGATCTCAAATAGGGAGATTAAACTCATTCTGGAGAAAACAGTCAAGACCAACAGAAAGGATTGGGCCCACAAATTGGATGAGGCACTATGGGCATATTGCACGACCTTCAAAACACCAATAGGTCCATCAGCGTACCGATTGGTGTTTGGCAAGGCGTGCCATTTACCTGTGGAGCTGGAACATAAAGCCTACTGGGCCATTAGAACTCTTAACTTCGACCTTCAGAAGGCGGGCGAGCAAAGATTGTTGCAAATCAATGAGATGGAGGAGTTCAGAAATCAAGCCTATGAGAACGCCAAGTTATGTAAAGAGAGAACAACTCGTTGACATGATCAACAGATCAAAAATAGAACATTTTCTCCTGGTCAGCAAGTTCTCCTTTTTAACTCACGTTTACGTTTGTTTCCAGGTAAATGAAATCAAGGTGGTTGGGTCCATTAACTGTGAAGGAAGTATTTCCTTATGGGGCAATTGAGTTGCAAGGAAAGGATGGAGCATTGTTCAAAGTCAATGGGCAGCGTGTGAAACATTATTGTGGTGACGAGGAGCGACATTTGGAGAACATAGTCCTTACTGATGGAAATGCCACGTGACCCAACTATAGGTGGTCTAGTTGAAAGTCGTTAAAGAAAGCGCTGAACGAGAGGCAACCCATTGTATTTTAATTCAGTTATTTCAATTTTATTTTATTTCATTTCATTATATTATTTTGTCTTCTTTTATTTTACTTTATTTATCATTTTATCATTTATTAGTTGGTTGACATTTTTTTGTTTTCTGTTTTCAGGTAAAAAAAAAAAAGGTTTGAAACGGCAAGCGTTGCAACCCTTGCATACGGCGTTACTGTAACGTCTGTGTATTGATGTCAGTCTGCGACTGTGAGGACAAGTGTTACTGTATTGTCGTCGCGAATCTGGAATTTTAAAGTTCCAGATTTCACTAACAAATTTCCAAATTTCATCTTCTCCTCTCTTTTCTCTCTTCTTTCTTTCAATCTCTCTCAATATTTCCCCAAGATTGTTCACTTTAACCCTTCTCCACTCACTTTTCTTCCTATTTTGTGCTAGATTGGGCATTTTGGGTAAGATTCATACCCATTTGAAGGCAAATCGTGAGTAACTATTTCTCTACCCTTTTCTTTTCGATTTTTGTGTTGTTTCTGTCATTAGGCCTAAGATTTGTTGTGTGTTTTGCTATATTATTGTTTAGGGTGATGAATCTTGGGCCTAGATGAATTTTCATAGCATATTGTTGAGATTAGGAGATTTGGGTAGTTTAATGGAAGTGCCCTAGATGTGTTTTCATGGTAAATTGATGTTGGTTTTCAATTTTTTCTATCTTTGGGCATTATTACTCCTTAAGGCTTGAATCTTAAGTTTGGGGTATTGAAATCATTGATTTTGGTAACATAAGTCCCTTCTCCTTAGTTGTGCATTTTGATAAATACATGATTTGGTTGTGTGGTTATATCTTTGCTCATTAATTTTGGTAAGACAAGTTCTTGATCATTAGGTACATTTTGATCTTGGTAAGACACTTCTTTGCTCTTTAGTTGTTTTTGTGCTTCTCTTTGGACTACTCTTCCTACATGAGCATGAGATGAGTTGATTGTCCTTGTAGTTGGATTAGTATGTCCATTTGGTCATTTGGATTTCTTCACTTTCTAATAGGGAACTTATTCTTATTGTTGGATGGGGCATGTATAATTGTTTTGCTTAGATCGTTTTTGGGTTTATGCTTATTTTTTCCTTGCTCCTAGTATGTCTATGATGAAGTGGTCCACTTTTATATATGGCCCTCTTGTGTTGTATTTCCACTTCTTGTTCATGATTGATAGGTGGCGAGTATCATTGGGTTCTTATCTTTCCCCCCATTTACATCATCCTTGGGTAGAGAACTTCAAAGTTTATTTTCTTTTATACCTCATGCACCATCCATAGGGCATCTCCTTGTCTTACCTTTTATTTTGCACTAACTTTGTTACTTGCCCTTGTCTAGTTCTTTCTTTTACACTGATCACATATGGCACCAAAAAGGGCAAAGACAACCGCCGGCTCTAGTTCTGAATATGATAGACAACGGTTCGTCGATGTTGAAGCTGAGAGTCGCTACCAGAGCTACGTAGTGCATCGCGCTCTGGTTCCTGAGCGGGGCATTGCTCCTGATGACTCCCATCACCAGGACATCTACACTACCATTCAGCAGCGACATTGGGAGTTGTTGATGCAACAACCCGAGGCGGGCGTGGTCCCCCTCGTGAGGGAATTTTATGCCAACATGCCTCTGGAGGCTTACCATACCACCGTGCGAGGGAAACGCATCTCGCTTGACGTTGTGTCCATTAACAGGTATTTTCACTTACCTGATTATGAGACTGATGAGTACATTATCTATGCCAGGACACAGTTCGACCCTGCACAGGTACTTGCTACGTTAGCACGGCCCGGGACCCAATGGGTTACAAGGAGAGGCGAGGTCTCCAAACTCCGGACAGCGGACCTCACCGTGTCCGACAGAATGTGGCACAGTTTTATCTGTGCTAGATTCCAGCCAGTTGCACACATGAGTGACGTGACGAAGGAGCGCGCCATCCTCTTGTACGCCATTATCACTGGCAAGACGATTGATGTAGGCAAAGTCATCAGTCGATACATCAGGCACGTGCGCCGAGGCACGACCACGGGCGGACTACGCCATCCCTCTCTCATCCATACTCTGATATGATCCGTCTTTTTCTTATTTTTGCTCGAGGACTAGCAATTGTTTAAGTTTAGGGGTGTTTGATAGTACACAAAATGTGCTATCCTTAGGCTTAAATTGTGTTAGTTTTATGATAATTTCAGGGCTTTAACGTATTTAATTTGTGAAATACAGGTTAAAGAGCAATATGAGAATGGATGGAGAATTATGGGTGAAAAAAGGAGCCAAAATTGACATTAAATGGAAGAAGCAAGGTCAAAACAAGCCATCAAATCCGAGGAGATGGCGTTGCAACGCCATTCAGGGCGTTGCAACGCTCTGTGTGCAGCTATTCAACCATAGGAATCCATGTCGATAGCGTTGCAACGCTGCTTTTCAGCGTTGCAACGCCCAAAACGCAACAGCTACACCTTGAAGATCCGTGACGATGGCGTTGCAACGCTGCCTTGCAGCGTTGCAACACTACTTCGATGGCTAAACGCGCGCGAGGGTAGCAGCGTTGCAACGCTTTGCAACGCTGCCTGATATTTTCCATTTATGACTTATTCTCTAGGGCACGGCGTGCAACGCCGTGTTATTGATATAAAAAGGAAACGATGCATCTTGTAAGAGGAGGCCTTTTTGGAGAGATTTGGACACCATTGTTTAAACACTATTGTGAGAGATTGTAAGAGGATTTTTTTTGGGAGATTTCAAGAAGGAGACTTTTTGGAGCTCGGGGTTCGTGATAGGTGCCGGGATCGTTGTCGTTCACGCCACGAGAGTTCTTTCTTCGTTCTTTTCACTTTTATTGTTGAACTATGGTTTTGTATTTGAGTTTAGTAAGATTTATAGTGGACATGAGTAGCTAAACTTGTTATCTTAGGGATAGATGTAACCTTTTAATTATGTTATTTTGTTGAATTGACTGCCTTTGGTTTATTGTAATGCTTTTATTCATGCAATTGCATCCTTAATGCTTATAGACTCTTGATCACGGTTTATTTGTTCTTAGGTCTGAATCTATTCCTGAGAAACATACTTTAGATCTGATCTCTTTTGCATGATTGATAGTTACTTTGACATGAGAATGATTGAAGTGCTATTAGAAACCCATAAGAATTGAACTTAGTGCCATGTTTGATTTTTAGGTTGAACAGAGATGTTTAATTCTATGTCTTGCATGAGATTCACTTGCCTCGAGAGAGGTTATTTGTTATCTTAATTTCTTGGTTTATAAAAGCAGTGCAATAACCCATTAGCATGATCTCAATAAAATAGTTAATTAATTGGTGAAATCTAATCCCTAAGATATTCGTCTCCCCTGATTGTTCTCAACTTTCACTCTTTGATTTTGTGTTTTCACCTCACTTTAAATCTAATTTTCTAGATAAAATTGAGTGGTGTTATTGATAGTAATTGATTGAATTAAATACCCAATCCTGTGGACGATACTCGTACTCAAATTCACTATATTAAAACTGTTTAGGAATTTTTTGCCTTAGTTTTCTTTTGATATGATCAAATTAAATGTAAAGGTCCCTATGTTTTTGGGCAATTAAGTGCATAATCGAGGTTGTAATCGAGTTAAGAGTCGTTCGGGACCAGTTTCGTACAAATCGGATGAGTATCGAGGGAGAATTCGGTGTTTGAAGCGATTGTGTTTGAAGTTTTCTGTTGATGCCAAGCAACAGCGTTGCAACGCTGAGGAACAACGTCGCAACACCAGCATTCCCTATCGATAAGGAATCCAAGGGGGTCAGCAGCGTTGCAACGCTACCCCGATGCCCGATGCCGCCACGCTCGCTCTCATCGCGTTAACGTGCGTGTTGCCGAAATCGATGCCGCAGACTCTGGCCAGGCGGTTCGGTTGATTTTCGGTCCGGTTCGAGCGGTATGAGCTCGGTTCAAGGTGTTTTCGATCGGTTTTGTAATAAAATTAGAGTAATTTTATTATTTTTTCACTTTAGGGGCCAAATTATTCCGGTTTTACAGCTATTTTTCTTTATGAATGTCATTTAGAATTTTTCCCACCTTAGGATAAGCATGTTCATGCATTTTATTTGTATAATTGTTATATAAATATGGTAGAAATGCATGATCTAATTTCATAAGTATTTATTTATAATTGTTATAATTAGATAAATGTGGAAAATAAATTGCATGGAGCATGAAATTACTTAGTTTAAAATAATTGTAATTGTATTCAAGTAATTTAATTATTCAATAATCTGAATAATTTTATAATTCCAATTTGAAATTAATTGTTGGTTTTATAATATAGTTTCTTGTTATAGGTTAATTATTAAAATTTATAAGTGTTATAAATTAAAAGGGCTTTAGAAACCATAACCTATAACAAATAATTGCATGCAAACATAGGAACTTGGGTTAAAATTAAATTAGTTTTAAATTGTTTAAAATTAATTTTGACATAAGTTTTTTAATTTCTAATAGGATTAGAAGTTTGTTTTACATAGTATTTTAAATAGTTTAAAATATAGTAGGACATTAGAACTTTTGTTATAAGGGAACTCTATTGGTGAACTTCTGTCTAAAGTTGGGAGTACTTAACCTGTCGGTTAATGGAACACCTCCTACCTGGAAACTGACCCAGAGCTTGAGTTGAATTAACCATAGTTCTGTTTATTTCTAGGTAACTAAAATGTTTATTCACCTAGACATAAGGTTAAAAGACCTAGTTATAATAGTTATAATAGGCATAGACTTAGATAGATTCTTTTAGCCAGAATCCGACTAAGTTAAATCTATACCCTAACCTTAGGAGCTTCAGTAGGAGAAAACAAGATGTTCGCATCGAGTTTACTCTCACGTCCTCAAGAGTTCACACCGTGAGTTCCATGCTCGGCTACGAAGCGTCAATAGGTCGTCCCCCTACGGCAAGTGTTTGCATGGTTCAATACCAAGGTGAATGAGGAAAGTATCCATAGTAAATGGGAGCAGGACGTGTGTCAACGTATCCTACAGTCTCCTCCATTAGGTCGCACCGTGAGATTCTATAGGGATCGGAACACCGCGAACTCCAGAAATGGATAGGGTCTCTTAGGTAATTTGCCAACAGTTGTCTTTCTTAATAGTAGCCTGTTGGCTCGGAACTATTGGATCTGAAAATGGTAGGGTCACATTTACGGGATAAATTAAGCTAGTTAACAAGTCCTTGACGAAACAAACGGTAGCTAAGGATCATTGGGACATGAGATGTTCTGGTAGTGAGAATTGCCTGAGATAGTCTCAATTCAGGGGATGAGTGGCTGACCACCCGACGGTGTCATTTGTTCTAAACCCTTGAAATATCGTTGCAAAAGTAAAGGTTTAATTTAAACACTCTGGTTCTTTAATAATTTTGCTAAAATTGATTGGTTTATAATGGGTTAAAGGCATAACTAATTAGAACTATTTTTAGAATTTCAGCATGTCGTCCTCAATTATAGCCTTACTGAAAAGCGATCGATTAACTGGTAAAAACTTTACTACGTGGAAGTCCAACCTGAATACGATTCTTGTTGTTGACGACCTTCGATTTGTATTGACTGAGGAATTTCCTCAGGTCCCTGCTCGAAACGCTCCTCAATCTGTTAAGGAGTCGTACGACCGATGGATCAAGGCCAAGGTCTACATTTTGGCTAGTGTTTCTGAAGTTCCAGCCAAAAAGCACGAGGGCATGGTCTCAGCTCGTAAGATCATGAGTTCGTTGCTGGATATGTTTGGACAACCTTCTGGACAGCTTCGGCACGAATCCCTCAAGTACGTTTATAACTCTCGTATGAAGGAGGGGTCGTCGGTGAGAGAACACGTTCTCAATCTGATGGTCCACTTCAACATGGCTGAAATGAACGGCGCGGTCATTGACGAGTAAAGTCAGGTCTCGTTCATCCTAGAATCTCTTTCGAAGAGTTTCCTGCAATTTCGCCGCAATCCGGTGATGAACAAGATAGAGTATAACCTGACTACTCTCCTAAATGAACTACAAACTTTCCAGTCTCTTATGAAGAATAAGGGACAGGCTGATGGAGAGGCAAATCTGTTTGCCCATTCCAGAAGGTTCCAGACGGGTTCATCCTCTAGGACTATGTCCTGTAGTTCATCTCTGGTCTTAAGAAGACCCAAAAGAATAAGATAGGAAGGAAACACTTTACTTGTTCTTGAAACTTGCTTAATGGAAAATGATGATTTTACCTAGATACTTGATTTAGGAGCCACTAATCACGTTTGCTCTTCTTTTCAGAAAACTAGTTCCTTCATGGAGCTCGAAGAGGGTGAGATGCGCTCGTGGTCGGAGCGGAGACGCTGTCTCACTGCAAATGCAATGGGAGATGCCAAGTCGCTTTTTAGAGATAGATTTATCTTTTTAGAAAATCTGTATATAGTTCCTAAGATTAAAAGGAACTTAATTTCTATCTCTTGTTTAATAGAACTTGGATATTCTATTTCTTTTTCTATCAATGAAGTGTTCATTTCGAAAAAAAGTGTCAATATTTGTTCTCTAAGTTAGAAAACGGCGTGTATGTACTTAAACTGAATCGAACTAAAGCAATTTTGAATCATGAGATGTTTAAAACTTCTAATACTCAAAGTAAAAGACAAAAATTTCTCATAATAATACCTATCTTTGGCATCTTAGACTTAGTCATATCTCAACGGGATTGAGAGACTCTTTAAGAATGGACTTCTAAACAAGTTAGATGAGGATTCTTTACCTCCTTGCGAATCCTGCTTGGAAGGTAAAATAACTAAGCGACCTTTTACTGGAAAAGGTTACAGAGCCATAGAGCCCTTAGAACTTATACATTTGGATCTTTGTGTTCCGGTGAATGTTAAAGCTCGAGGAGGGTATGAATATTTCATCTCTTTCATAGATGATTATTCCAGGTATGGTTATTTATACCTAATGCATCATAAGTCTGAGACTCTTGAAAAGTTCAAAGAGTATAAGGTTGAAGTAGAGAATGCATTAGGGAAAACCATTAAAACACTTCGATCCGATCGAGGTGGAGAGTATATGGATTTGAGATTCCAGGACTATTTGATAAAACATGGAATTAAATCTCAACTCTCAGCACCTAATACACCACAGAAAAATTGTGTGTTAGAAAAGAGAAATATAGGACATGGTTCGTTGTATGATGAGCTATGCTCAATTGCCTGCCTCGTTTTAGGGATACGCAGTAGAGACTACAGTTCAAATCTTGAACACTATTCCATCAAAGAGTGTTTCATAAATAACTTTTGAATTGTAGAAGGGGCGTAAACCTAGTTTACAACACTTCAGGATTTGGGGTTGTCCGGCACACGTGCTAGTGACAAACCCAAAGAAACTGGAACCTCGTTCAAGGATATGCAAATTTGTTGGCTATCCCAAAGAAACGAGAGGTGATTTTTTCTACGACCTACAAGAAAACAAGGTGATTGTATCGACAAACGCCACTTTTTTGGAGGAAGATCACATGAGAAACCATAAACCACGTAGTAAATTAGTACTAAATGAAGCTACAGATGAACCAACAAGAGTTGTTGACGAAGTTGGACCTTCATCAACAGTTGATGGGGAAGCCAACACCTCAAGTCAGTCTCGTCCTTCTCAATCGTTGGGAATGCCTCGACGCAGTGGGAGGGTTGTTTCCCAACCTGACGGCTACTTGGATTTAGCTGAAACTCAAGTCGTCATACCTGATGACGGCGTAGAAGATCCATTGTCTTATAGGCAGACAATGAATGACGTAGACAAGGACCAATGGATCAAATCCATGGACCTTGAAATGGAGTCAATTTACTTCAATTCAGTATGGGAACTTGTAGACCAACCTGAAGGGGTAAGACCCATAGGGTGTAAATGGATCTACAAGAGAAAGAGAGATGCAACCGGAAAGGTACAAACCTTTAAGGCTAGACTTGTAGCAAAGGGTTTTACCCAAAGGGAAGGAGTTGACTATGAAGAAACTTTTTCCCCTGTTGCTATGCTTAAGTCTATCAGGATACTCTTGTCCATAGCCGCATTTTATGATTATGAAATCTGGCAAATGGACGTCAAGACTGCCTTTTTGAATGGTAATCTTGACGAGAGCATTTATATGTCTCAGCCCGAAGGGTTCATAACCCAAGGTTAGTAGCAAAAAGTTTGCAAGCTCAATCGATCCATTTATGGGTTGAAACAAGCATCTAGATCGTGGAATATAAGATTTGATACTGCGATCAAGTTTTATGGCTTTGACCAAAACGTTGATGAGCCTTGTGTTTACAAGAGCATCATCAACGACAAATTAGCTTTCTTAGTGCTTTATGTGGATGATATTCTACTCATTGGGAATGATGTAGGATACCTTACTGACATAAAAAATTGGTTGGTGACCCAATTCCAAATGAAATATTTGGGAGAGGCGCAATATGTTCTTGGGGTTCAGATTTTCAGGAATTGCAAGAACAGAACGCTAGCTCTCTCTCAAGCATCTTATATCGACAAAATGTTGTCCCGATATTCGATGTAGAATTCCAAAAGGGGCTTATTACCCTTCAGGCATGGAGTTCATCTGTCTAAGGAATAGTGTCCTAAGACACTTCAAGAAGTTGAGGATATGAGATGAATTCCTTGTGCCTCTGTAGTAGGTAGCTTAATGTATGTTATGTTATGCACGAGGCCAGACATTAGCTATGCAATGGGAATAGTCAGTAGGTTTCAATCCAATCGCGGTTAGACCACTGGACCACAGTTAAAAATATCCTCAAGTACCTTAGGAGAACGAGGGACTATACGCTTGTGTATGGGACTAAGGATTTCATCCTTACAGGATACACTGATTCTGATTTTCAGACCGATAAGGATTCTAGGAAATCCACATCGGGATCAGTTTTCACCCTTAACGGGGGAGCTATAGTATGGCGAAGCATCAAGCAAGGATGCATCACTGACTCCACGATGGAGGTTGAGTATCTCGTTGCTCGTGAAGCAGCTAAAGAGGTTGTTTGGCTAAGGAAATTCCTTACTGATTTGGAAGTTGTTCCAAAAATGGAATTCCTCATCACCTTATACTGTGACAACAGTGGTGCGGTAGCCAATTCGAAAAACCCTCGCAGCCATAAGCGAGGCAAGCACATCGAGAGGAAGTATCAGCTGATACGAGTAATAGTGCAACGAAGAGATGTGACAGTCACGAAGATCGCTTCGGAGCACAACATTGTTGATTCGTTTACAAAGACTCTCACGGCTAAAGTGTTCGAGGGTGATCTAGAGAGTCTAGGTCTACGAGACATGTACATAGGCTAATCTAGGGCTAGTGGGAGATATGTAATGGGTATATGGATGCCCTAGTTTATTGTATTTGTATCTCTGTAACCACTGTTTTAGATTATGATGTACCCACTAGAGTTTTAGTTCAAGTGGGAGTTTGTTGGGGTTTGTACCCTAAAACTCGTAGTTTGTAATTTTTGTTCTAATTAATGTAATAAACTGTTATTACTTCAATAAAGTGTTATTGTTCGTTATTTACGATATTGTCATTGTTTTAACCCCAAATCCAATAAACTAAACATCTAAGGCTGTAAAATGTATCTTTAACGGAATGTAGTGTACATATAAAGGATCTTGGTTCGAGATACAGCCTAAAGGGTCAATAGTAAGGGGATAAGGTTTGGGTACCTTACCCTGGTAAAACTATAGATGTGGCCCACTTTGTATATGATACAGACATTGTGATCCTAACGTGTTCGTGTAGATGACATGTGAGTGGGGATATCCTATGTAATGAGATTACATAAGACCGAACCGCGAAATAGTAACTACTAGATATAACTCCGTTGACTAGTTAGGTTTCTATTTCACTAGGATGACCTAGGCAACTTGATCTCAATCCTGAGCGGGTTACGAATTCCTGTTTGTGAGGGATTGTCCTTTGACTAGTATGGGGGAGAGTGGCCAGATTCGCCGACTCAATATGCCTACCTTCTTGGGGACAAGACCGAGTGAGCAGCTGAGACTTAGCCTAGCAAGATGGAATTCACTCCTTCCCGCCTATTAGGGTAAGTAGAGGAATGTTCCTTTAAGTGGTGTCTCCAGGACTTGAACAAAAGGCCTAACCCTCTCATTGGCCCAGAGGGACTCTGTTTGTTTGTAAGACCACAAACAAATTGTTCATTAGAGGAGCACTTGTACTTAAGGTACAAGATGTAACCCAGGGGTAAAATGGTAATTTGACCCTGCTGGTGTTACGAACAATCGTGAAGATTGACTTGCTGTTATTGGTCAATATCCGTGGACACAGAAATATATCTACAGTGAGAAGAGTGCAGCTACGGGACTTTAGTGGAGTGTTTCTGCAGTTAACGAATGTTGATTAGGAGGTTAATGAGATTAACCGAGTAATCTCGTATCGTTGGAGGTTCTGATCTGTAGGTCTATTTGGTCCAGCTTCTAGCTCGTAAAGGGTTCTTAGATCGTTGGAATTAGAAATATTCAAATTCATGAGGGAATAAATTTACTGTATACAGATACGATATAATATATAGTTTTGGAACTATATATTATAAATTTAATGTGAATATGCTACATATTAAATTATTTGAGAGAATTAAATATTTTAAAGAGTTCAAATATTAAATTCAAATGTGAATGTGATTCATATTTGAAAACTATAGGTTAAAATTTAATGTGCATAAGATTTGCATTAAAACTATAGGTTAGATGAGAAAAAAGATTACATATGATTTAATCTTAATTAAATATATGATTAATTAAATATATGATATTTAATTAATTAATTAATTAAATTTGATTTAATTAATTTTATATTAATTTTATTTAAATTAATTGATGGGAATGTGTCAGGAGGACACGTTCCCATCTTCCCCACCAACTGCCCATCGATAGGGAGTAGGGGAAGAACTCCTCTAAATAACTTCTCGAGTAAAAGAAGTTTTGGGTAAATCGATCATTCTCTGGTGATTTATTCTCTGGAAAAAGAAAAATTGTCCCCTCTCTCATTTTCCCTCTGATGGAGATGTAATCCCCTTGAGCAGCGGAAACGAGTTTGGAATCGTAATTGTTTGATCGTTTTTGTTAGAAACAAAAATCAATACATTGACAAAATAATACAGATAAACATGCAAATCTAATCTAGTTAGACATGGAGAAAAATCATGCAAACATACTAAGTTTAACTATTAAACTAAAAGGAAGAAAAATTACTTTTGTAGTTTTTTTCTCAACCCAGCAACTCCTTGCTCCACAAGAAATCAGCAACTCAGTAGAACATGGACTTCTCTGTTTTCTCCAGCAAAACACTACCACTTGGAGAACCCTCTATCCTCTGAGTACTCAGATCACCCTAGGTGGGAAGGGATCAAACTTTTGGAAGAAATTGGGAAATGCGAGAGAGAGAGAGAATTTTTGCGTGAGAGCAATTCCTAATTGCAATTGCAGCATCAAGTCATTGTCTCCCTCTCACCAAGAGAAGAAGAAGTTGTAGAGGGCATCTCCCACTCCCTATCGATTAGGGAGTTGGGAGAGATGGGGAACGTGTCCTCCTGACACGTTTCCTATTTTAATTAATAATTAATTGTATTAATTAATAAATCAATTAAATCTTATTTAATTAAATTAAATTAAATATCGTATTTTTAATTTAGATGAAATCACATTTAATGAATTTTTCCCTCTAACCTATAGTTTTAATGCACATCTTATGCACATTAAATTATAATCTATAGTTTTCAAATATGAATCACATTCACATTTTAACTTAATATTTGAACTCTTTCAAATATTTAATTCTCTCACATAATTTAATATGAATCATATTCATATTAAATTTATAATATATAGTTCCAAAACTATATATTATATTGTATCTATATACATTAAATTTATTCTCTAATGAATTTGAACATTTCAAATTCAAACGATCTAAGAACCCTTTACGAGCTATAAGGCGGACCTAATGGACCTACAGATCAAAATCTCCAACGATACGAGATTGCTCGGTTAATCTCATTAACCTCCCAATCAACATTCGTTAATCATGGAACACTCCATTAAAGTCCCGCACCGCACTCTCTTCTCACTTCAGATATATATTTACGTGTCCAAGGATATTGACCAATAACAAAAAGTCAATCATTCACGAATGTTTGTAACACCACCGGGTCAAATTACCGCTTTCACCCCACAGGTTACATCTTGCACCTTAAGTACCAGTGCTCCTCTAATGAACAATTTGTTTGTGGTCCTACCAACAAACAGAGTCCCTCTCGGGCCAATGAGAGGGTCGGGCCCTTCGTTCAAGTCCCAGAGACACCACTTAAGGGAACATTCCTCTACTTACCCTAGTAGGTGAGAAAGAGTGAATTCCATCTTGCTAAGTTAAGTTCCCAGCCGCTCACTCGGTCTTGTCCCCAAGAAGGTAGGAATATTGAGTCGGCGAATCTGGCCACTCTCACCCATACTAGTCAAAGGACAATCCCTCGCAAACAGGAGTTCGTGAATCTTCGTGATTGAGATCAAGTTGTCTAGGTCATCCTAGTGAAATAGAAACCTAACTAGTCAACGGAGTTACATCTAGTGGTTACTATTTTGCGGTTCGGTCTTATGTAATCTCATTACATAGGATATCCCCACTCACATGTCATCTACACGAACACCTTAGAATCACATTGTTTGTATCTTATACAAAGTGGGCCACATCCATAGTTTTACCAGAGTAAGGTACCCAAACCTTATACCCTTACTATAGACCCTTTAGGTTGTATCTCTAACCGAGAACCTTTATATGTACACTACATTCAGTTAAAGATTCATATTGCAACCTTGGATGTTTAGTTTATTGGATTTAGGGTTAAAATAAAGGCAATATCGCAAACAACGAACAATAACTCTTTTATTGAAATAATAACACTTTATTACATTAATTAGAACATAATTACAAACTACGAGTTTTAGGGCACAAACCTCAACACCCTCATCTTCCAAAAGTTGGATACCTTCCCACCTAGGGTGATCTATGTAGATACTCAGAGGATAGGAGGTTCTCAATACTGGTGTTGTCCTGTTGGAGAAAACAAAGAAATAGTTTTCCAGTTCATGAGTTGCTGTCAATTTGGAGCAAGGAGTTGCATTTGAGAAAACAACAAAGGTAATTATGAATTCTCTTTTAGTTTATTTAATTCCTAAAGCATGTTTGCATGTTTATATCCATGCCTAATTAGATTAGGAAATGTATGCTTGTTCGGTATTTTTATCCAATGTACTAGCTTTTATTTTTCAACCAAAACGAACTTGCAATTACGATTCCAAAACACGTTTCTGCTGCTCAAGGGGATCTGATTTCCATCAGAAACAACCCTTCACAGGTCATTCGTAGTCACAGTTGGGTCAAATTACCGTTTTACCCTTGTGACTACTTATTGCACCTTAATCACCACTGATGCTCTAATGAACAACAAGTTTATGGTCTAACCATAAACATTATCCCTCTCGCCCAGCAAGGGAGAGGGCCCCGATGTTCAAGACCTGGATACAACTCTAAAGGGAACAACCTATCTAGTTACCCTAGAACGGGGAACAAGTGAATTCCTTCTTGCGAAGTTGAGTCCCCAGCTCCCTACAAGGTTTCATCCCTGAGAAGGTAGGCATATTGAGTCGGCAACTGTGGCCACTCTAACCCGTACTAGTCAAAGGATAATCCCCGGAAGACAAGAGTTCGCAACTCGCTCAGGATTCAGGTTAAATCACTATTGGTCATCGTTTGAATCATTAGCCCTAACCTATCAACGGTGTTACTGGATTAGTCTAACAATTCTTGGTCTAATCTTGTAGAAACTCTGCACAGTATGCCCCCACTCGCATGTCAACTACTTGAACGAGCTGGATTGCCTCGTTTGTATCAAATACAAAGTGGGTCGCATCCATAGTGTTAACAGGATAAGGTTCCCGACCTAATCCATCTACTATAGACCATTTGGGTGACATTCTAAATGTGACCCTGGAGCTTAGTTTATTGGATTTAAGTTTGTAATGGCGAGAATTCAAGTTTAAAGGAAAAAATAACAATTTTATTCATTTTTTCAAATAATTACTAATACACGAGTTTAGGGCATAAATCCCAACAAACTCCCACTTGTCCTAAAGCTAGTGTAGTACATAAAACATTACAATAATGCAAATACAATAAACTAGCGCATTGAATACCCTTTGATACAATACTCCACTTGCCCTAGTCAAGTTCTAATGTGTAAACCTATAGTTTCTAGGTGACCCTTGAACACCTTAGTTGTGATTCTTTGTAAATGGATCAGCAGCGTTATGCTCCGATGCTATCTTCCTGATGATCACGTCTCCTCGGTGCACAATTTCTCGTATCAAGTAATACTTCCGTTCGATGTGTTTTCCTCTTTTGTGACTACGAGGTTCTCTCGAGTTGGCCACGGCACCGTTGTTATCACAATAAAGGGTGATCGGGAGGTCCATATTTGGAACGACTTCCAAATCAGTCATGAACTTCCTAAGCCATATTGCCTCTTTAGCCTCTTCACAAGCTGCTACATACTCAACCTCCATAGCAGAGTCAGTAATGCATCCTTGTTTGATGCTTCGCCAGACTATTGCCCCTCCATTAAGAGTAAACACTAACCCCAAAGTGGATTTCCTAGAATCCTTATCAGTTTGGAAGTCAGAGTTTGTGTATCCTGTAAGGATCAGATCTTTAGCCCCATACACGAGCATATAGTTCCTCGTTCTCCTAAGATACTTGAGGATTGATTTTACCGCAGTCCATTGATCTAATCCTGGGTTGGATTGATACCTACTGACAATCCCAACTACATAACAGAAGTCGGGCCGAGTACACAACATGGCGTACATGAGGCTACCTACAGCTGATGCATAAGGGACTCGTCTCATATCCTCAACCTCTTGAGGTGTCTTAGGACATTGTTCCTTAGACAAGTGAACCCCGTGCCTAAAAGGCAATAAATCCTTCTTGGAGTTTTGCATCTTATATCGAATCAACATTTTGTTGATGTACGATGCTTGAGACAAGGCTAGTGTTTTGTTCTTGCGGTTCCGGCCAATCTGGATCCCGAGAACGAACAACGCTTCTCTCAAATCTTTCATTTGGAATTGCGTAGCCAACCAGTTTTTAACGTCAGTCAGGAATCTTACATCATTCCCAATGAGTAGGATATCATCCACATACAACACTAGAAAAGCGACAGTACTGTTGATTATCTTCTTGTATACACGCAAGGTTCATCAACATTCTGATAAAAGCCATAAGATTTGATAGCCTCATCAAACCTTATATTCCAAGACCTAGAGGCTTGTTTCAATCCATTAATGGATCGTTTCAGCCTGCAAACTTTGCTCATGGCCTTGTTCAATGAACCCTTTGCGTTGGTCCATATAGATGTTTTCGTCAAAATTTGTCGTTCAGAAAGGCCGTCTTGACATTCATTTGCCATACTTCGTAGTCATAATATGCAGCAATGGCAAGAAGGATCCGTATAGACTTAATCATGGCAACAGGAGAAAAGGTTTCCTCATAGTCAACCCCTTCTCGCTGGGTATAGCCTTTTGCCACGAGTCTTGCTTTGAAGGTTTGTACCTTTCCATCTACACCACTTTTTCTCTTGTATATCCATTTACAACCTATAGGCTTAACCCCATCAGGTTGATCCACAAGATCTCAAACGGAATTGAAGTACATAGACTTCAATTCCTGGTCCATGGCTTTTATCCATTCATCTTTGTCAATGTCATCCATTGCTTGATCATATGACAATGGGTCCTCGCAATCATCACTAGATGTGACAACTTGGGTCTCAGTTAAAACCATGTAACGGTCAGGTTGTGTAACAACCCTCCCACTATATCGAGACTATCTCAACTGTTGAGACGAACAACTTTGACTAGACGAGCTAGGGTCAACAACTTTTGTTGGTTTCTTAGCATCGTCAGTAACTTTTACTGACCTAATGTCTAACTCTTTTAACACGATTTTACTTTTAGGCTTGTGATCCCTGATGTGGTCTTCCTAAAAAAAAATGGTGTTTGTCGACACAAGCACCCTATTTTCTTTAGGATCGAAAAACAGACCACCTCTCGTTTCTTTAGGGTAGTCCACAAACAGGCATAATTTTGAACGAGGTTCCAATTTCTACGGATTTGTCACTAGCACATGGGTTGGACATTCCCAAATTCTGAAATGACATAAACTGCCTTTACGTCCTTTCCAGAGTCGTAAGGTGTTTCAGAAACACTTTTCGAAGGAACATTGTTCAAAATGTATACTACAGTCTCCACTGCATAACCCCAAAACGAGTCAGGGAGATGAGCATAACTCATCATCGATCGAACCATGTCTAACAGTGTTCTATTTCTCCTTTCCGATACACCGTTTTGTTGGCATACCAGGTGCTAAGAGATAAGACGTTATTCCATGTTCTATCATATAGTCCTAGAATTCATGATTCATGTACTCCCCACCTCGATCAGATCGAAGTGTTTTGATGGATTTACCTAAAAGGTTCTCAACCTCGGTTTTATATTCCTTGAACTTTTCAACTGCCTCAGATTTCTGATGCATTAGGTAAATGTATCCATATCTTGAATAGTCATCTATAAAAGAGATTAAGTATTCATACCCACCTCGAGCTTTAACTCTCATCGGACCACAAAGGTCTGAGTGTACAAGCTCCCAGGTTTCCTTGGCTCTATAACCTTTTTCACTAAAAGGTTGTTTGGTCATTTTTCCTTCAAGGCATGATTCCCATACAGGTAGAGAATTTTCTTCTAACTCGCTTAGAAGTCCGTTCTTCACCAAACCCTCAATCCTATTGAGGTTTATATGACTTAATCTTAGATGCCAAAGATAGGCATTTTGTTTAGGAGATACCTTTTGCTTTTTATTAGTTCTTGTATTTGTTGTTCTAAATAATTCAGTGTTTAAAACTGATAACACACAAAATGTACTATCCCTAGGCTTATTTATTGCTAGTTTTATGATAATTTAAGGGCTTTAATGAGCTTAAATCACTCAATTTCAGGTTAAGAGCGTAAACAGAACAATTGGAGACATTTTGGATCACTCGGGATCAAATCGAGGCTTTTTGGAGCTAAAAATAACATCAATTGTAAGTAGAAGGACCAATCCAAGCTAGAGGACCCGAGGTGATGACGTTGCAACGCTCGCAAAAACTTGTTGCGTATAATTTTATTATAATACCGCAAATGTACGGGTCAAGTTTTAGTATAGTGATTTTAGAGTTCTAAGTATCGTCCTCGGGAATGGGTTTCTAGATTAATTAATTACCAAGATACTAATTCTCAATTTTAGCTAAAGTAACATATCATGGATAGTTGGTAAAAACAAAGATAAATGATAGACAAACAAATGGGGACACGAATATGATAGTATTGGAGGAAATTGACTTCACAAGTTAACACTTATTTAACACATGCAATGAACTAATGTGATGAATTTATAAACAAGAAGTAGGATACTCAAGAAAACCTCTCGATTCTTAGTGAGTCTCGCACACACAATAAATTCTATAGTCTTCATATGAATCTAAAACAGGCACGACATTAATCAACTTCTTTATGTGTTTCCCTTAGACTTCTAGGTAATTCTCATGGCAGACTTCTAAGAGTTTTGACAACTTTGCTCGAATCTAAGCTTCTTTCTCTCGAGTCCATTAAACCAACAATATCAAAGAATTAAAGAACGAATTGCCAAAAATAAATAACAAAACATACTTCAATACATAGCAAACAAATGTTAAACAAAGAAATCCAATCCTAGCTACAACTATTTGCCACTCTAAATCACCATAAAACCAAGCTAAAAGTGTAGAAAATGTCTTAAAACGATGTTACAATCTGAAAGAAAGAGAAAATAAACTTATGTGTCGATGTCGGTCCCTCGTCTCCGAGCTCCTGTCTCAATCTCGAACCTCCACGAATGCTTTGGCTCCCAAGGATTGCTCTCTTTTCTCTTCTTACAAAGTGTATTTCGAAATTAGGGTGCAATCTCTATCAATTTCGGCTCCCTTTACAAGAAGATATCATGTTGTATTTATAAGGATTTTCGGTACAGCGTTGAAATGTTGTACCCTAGGCGCGTATCATATATGGAATGTGTCGACAGCGTTGCAACGCGTGTGTCCTTATTGATCTAGCATTGCAATGCAAGCAAGCAGCATTGCAACGTCCTCGCCACGGTCCTTCACGCTCATCTTCCTATTGAGATACCGTTGCGACACTGCAAGGCAGCGTTGCAACGCTATCGACATGGCTTCTATATGCATGAAAACAGCAATCACGGTGTAGCAACGCTCTTCAAGGCATTACAACGCAATCACCTCGGGTCCTCTAGCTTGGATTGGCCCTTCTACTTCCAATTGATGTTATTTTAAGCTCCAAAAAGCCTCGATTTGATCCCGAGTGATCCAAAATGTCTCCAATTGTCCTGTTTACGCTCTTAACCTGAAATTGATTGATTTAAGCTCATCAAAGCCCTGGAATTATCATAAAACTAGCAATAAATAAGTCTGGGGATATCACATTTTGTGTGTTATCAGACACCCCCAAACTTAACTTTTCACTTGTCCCGAGCAAAAACAGAATTAAACATGAGATAGTTCTTATACATACATTTGATTCAAGCCTCAAATATTTAAAAGGAAATTTTAGCAATCACAGGAAACACTCAAACATAATATTTCAACGAGCAATTTAGAACTTTCCTAAGTGTTCCTACGTGTCTGTGTGATTAGCCTATGTTCCCTTCATTTTTACTAATCTCGGATCAACTTTATTAGGCTCTCCATTCAACTTCCCCCTACACTGGGCATAATTACTAATCCATGAGTCTCCCCACATTCAAGAAATAAACAACTTTACTCATCACTTAATCACTTTTTATCACTTTTTTCTATTTTCTTCTTTTTTTTTGTGCAAGGACACTAGCTTTCACACATCCACTGCAGGGACCCTTACCCATAGCACTCGCTCAATGAGTGGCCTAACTGATCACAGTGAAGGTAGCTCTTTTTTCCCTCATGATTTTTTTCTTTAACAAACAAACAACAAAAGCAAACTTTTTTTTTACAAAATGCACATATTATACAGATCATGCACTTCGTACTGTCATTCACCCTATCCTGCAGTTTAACTCTCAAATCAGTTCTTAGACCTATAGATGTGACATCAAACTTCTCAACCTAATAACTTTGTTCTAAGCATTTCAAAACTACAGGAAAACAGGCTATGTGCATAATAGTGTAGGAAAATCAAGAAAATTTTTAAATTAACTCAAATTCATATCATGCTCTCGAGTTTCAGCAGAATCACAAAAATTCTCAAATAAATCTCATCCTAGGTTGTCATGATCATACTTATGCAAAAGATCAATCAACAAATCCGCATATACTCAGGATAGTCACAACATATCAATAACATCTCACCCCCAAACTTAAACTAAACATTGTCCCCAATGTTTGCAAAGATAAGCTCAAATCAAGTAAAAAGGGTAAGAGTGAACATTACTGTCCTGAGTAATGGAGATCTTTAGTTTCTTTTCTAGGTTCCATGGATAGCCAAGACATGTGAGTTGAAGTTCTGCTGAACGGGACCATGGGTTTCAACGAGTGAAGACATCATCACCACCTAAAAAACCAAACAAAATAACTACTAGGAAAACAACAAACAGCTAAGACAAACTAAGAACAGAAAACAAAAATAACAAAAATGTAAAGCTTGGGTTGCCTCCAAAAAAAAGCTTTCTTTATTGTCTTTAGCTAGATTGTACTCCCTCAAGGTGTTTCTTTCCTATCCTGCAACGCTCGGAGTGATGTATTCATCTGGCTAATCTGGGTCCCAATATTCTTTATCACAGCTCCATGACTAGTCACTATGCCAGTTAGACTGGTGACTATAAATGTGACCCTACCATTTTCAGATCCAATAGGTCCGAGCCAACAGGCTACTATTAAGAAAGACAACTGCTAGCAAATTACCTAAGAGACCCTATCCATTTCTGGAGTTCGCGGTGTTCCGATCCCTATAGTCAGGCCCTCCGTAGGGTTTGGCTGTTCCAGGACAACCTAGCAGGCGGATTATAGAAATCTCACGGTGCGACCTAATGGAGGAGACCGTAGGATACGTTGACACGCGTCCTGCTCCCATTTACTATGGATACTTCCCTCATTCACCTTGGTATTGAACCATGCAAACACATACCGTAGGGGGACGCCCTATTGACGCCACGTAGCCGAGCATGGAACTCACGGTATGAACTCTTGAGGACGTGAGAGTAAGCTCGATGCAAACATCTCGTTTTCTCCCACTGAAGCTCCTAAGATTAGGGTATAGGTTTAACTTAGTTGGATTCCGGCTAAAAAAATCTATCTAAGTCTATGACTATTATAACTATTATAACTATGTCTTTTAACCTTATGTCTAGGTGAATAAACATTTTAATTACCTAGAGATAAAATAAAACTAAGGTTAATTCAACTGAAGCTCCGGGTCAGTTCCCAGGTAGGAGGTGTTCCGTTAACTGTCAGCTTAAGTACCCCTAGCCTTAGACAGAACTTCACCGGTAGAGTTCCCTTATAACCAAAGTCCTAAACTCCTACTATATTTTAAACTATTTAAAATATTATGTAAGACTAATTTCTAATCCTATTAGAAATTAAAACTTAGGTCTAAATTAATTTTAAACTATTTAAAACTAATTTAAATTTTAACCCAAGATCCTATGTTTGCATGCATTTCTTTATTATAGGTTATGGTTTCTAAAACCCCTTTAATTTATAACTTTTATAAATTTAATAATTAACCTATGAAAAATAAACTATATTATAAATCCAACAATTATTTTTCAAATTTGAAATATAAAAAAAATATTCAACTAATTGAATAATTAAAATTACATAAATAAAATAACATTTATTTTAAACTAAGTAATTTCATGCTTCATGCAATTTATTTTTCATATAATCTAATTATAACAATTATAACTAATTACTCATGAAAAATAAATTAATCATGCATTTTCAACCATATTCATATAACATTTATACAAATAAAATGCATACATGCTTATCCTAAGGTGGGAATAATCTAAATGACATTCATAAAGACATAAAACTGTAAAATCGGAATAATTTGGCCGATAAAGTGCAAAAAATACAATTACATTAATTTTATTACATAAAACCGGTCCAAAACACTTTGAACCGGACTTGAACCGCTCGAATCGGACCGAAAAAGAACCAAAACCGATGAACCGATTTGCAGCTGCTAGAATACTCCACAGCGTTGCAACGCTGATGCAAGTGTTGCAACGCCCGCTTCGTCCTTATGTGCGCCACTACGGGGTGGCGCGTTAACGCTGAGGCGCGCAACAAACACCGACCCCCCCTTGACCCGTTGCAACACTTTACTCTAAAATCTAAAATTTTCTCCTAATATTAATTAATCTAAATAATCGCCATTCCCCGACAATGGCGCCAAAAACTTGTTGCATATAATTTTATTGTAATACTGCAAGTGTACGGGTCAAGTTTTAGTATAGTGATTTTAGAGTTCCAAGTATCGTCCTCGGGAATGGCTTTCTAGATTAATTAATTACCAAGATACTAATTCTCAATTTTAGCTAAAGTAACATAACATGGATAGTTGATGAAAACAAAGATAAATGATAGACAAACAAATGGAGACACGAATATGATAGTATTTGAGGAAATTGACTTCACAAGTTAATACTTATTTAACACATGCAATGAACTAATGTGATGAATTTATAAACAAGAAATAGGGTACTCAAGAAAATCTCTCGATTCTTAGTGAGCCTCGCACACAAAATAAATTCTATAGTCTCCATATGAATCTAAAACATGCATGACATTAAGCAACTTCTTTAGGTGTTTTCCTTAGACTTCTAGGTCATTCTCATGGCAGACTTCTAAGAATTTTGACAACTTTGCTCTAATCTAAGCTTTTTTCTCTCGAGTCCACTTAAACCAACAATATCAAAGAATTAAAGAACGAATTGCCAAAAATAAATAACAAAACATACTTCAATACATAGCAAACAAGTCTTAAACAAAGAAATCAAATCCTAGCTACAACTATTAGCCACTCTAAATCACCATAAAACAAAGCTAAAAGTGTAGAAAATGTCTTAAAACGATGTTACAATCTGAAAGAAAGAGAAAATAAACTTATGTATCGATATCGGTCCCTTGTCCTCGAGCTCCCGTCTCGATCTCAAACCTCCACAAATGCTTTGGCTCCCAAGGATTGCTCTCTTTTCTCTTCTTACAAAGTGTATTTCGAAATTAGGGTGCAATCTCTATCAATTTCGGCTCCATTTGCAAGAAGATATCATGTTGTATTTTTAAGGGTTTTCGGTACAGCGTCGCAATGTTGTTCCCTAGGCGCGTATCATATATGGAATGTGTCGACATCGTTGCAACGCTACTACCTTAACGCGCCCGTCCTTATCGATCTGGCGCTGCAACGCTAGCAAGCAGTGTTGCAACGCCCTCGCCACGGTCCTCCACGCTATCTTCCTATCGAGATAGCGCTGTGATGCTGCAAGACAACGTTGCAACGCTATCAGTATGGCTTCTCTATGCATGAAAACAACAATCACGGCATTGCAATGCTCTTCATGGCATTGCAACGCCATCACCTCGGGTCCTCTAGCTTGGATTGGTCCTTCTACTTCCAATTGATGTTATTGTAAGTTCCAAAAAGTCTCGATTTGATCCCGAGTGATCCAAAATGTCTCCAATTGTCCTGTTTACGCTCTTTAGCTGAAATTGAGTGATTTAAGCTCATCAAAGCCCTAAAATTATCATAAAACTAGCAATAAATAAGCCTAGTGATAACACATTTTGTGTGCTATCAAAAATCATTTTAACTGAATTAGGCCTTAAAACATACAAATTATTTTCAAGTAAAGTTGTACACAATTCTAAACCTTTCAATAAAATAAAAACTTTATTAAATTGAAACGAAATTGAAATACATTGACTAATAAGGCAAGAAACAGAAATGAGGTTTCTAGCAAACCCTGAAATTATATACACGTTATCTAATAACAGTATTTTCTTGCCAAATAGTAGCTCCACTGTGTCCACTGCTACTGCTGAGACAACATCTGCATTTCCAACTCTGAATGTTATCTCCTCTTCTCGTAGTTGTTGTCAGGAACTAGTTTCCTGAAAAGAAGAGCAAACGTGGTTAGTGGCCCCTGAATCCAATATCCAGGTAGAGTTATCACTTTCCACTAAGCATGATTCAACACAAAGCAAATCAAATTTACCTTCTTTCTTCTTATCATCCAGGTATTTGGGCGGTTACGCTTCTAGTGCCCATCTACGTTGCAGTAGAAACATTTTCCTTTTTCTGCAGCATCCTTGACCTTCTTACCCTTCTAGGCGGCAGCACAGTCAGCTCGTTTCCCTTTGGCCGCCTTTTTCATATTCTTCTTCTTCCATTTCGGGTCTGAAGAGGATGAGGCTACAGATTTGGTCCCCGATGACAAACCTCTCTGGAAAGAACGTTGGACAACATTTGCCTCACCCTCCTGTCGCCTGACTTTCATCAGAGATTAGAAGGTTTGTAGCTCATTGAGCAAAGTGGTTAAGGTGTAGCTAAGCTTGTTCATAACAACGTTGCAACAAATTTGCAGGAAACTATCTGGTAGAGTTTCCAAAATGAAGCTCACCTGACTCAACTCATCGATAGATGCTCCATTCATCTCTGCCACGTTGAAGTGGACCATAATGTCGAGAACATGTTCCCTGACGACGTCCCCTCCTTCATTTTGTCATTGAAAATGTGTTTGAGCGCATCGTGCTTGACCTGAAAGGACTGTTGTCCAAACATGTCTTGCAACGATGCCATGATCTCCTTGGCGGTGACCATGTTCTCATGCTTCTTAACCAATATATCAGATATACTGACTAAGATGTAGACCTTGGCCTTGTCATTGGCCTTGGTCCATCTATCGAATGTGTCACGAACACTTCGTGTCGTAGTCGGGCCTGGCACCTGAGGACAGTCCTCAGTGAGTACGAACTTCAGGTCGTCTACAACTAAAATCGTATTAATGTTGTTTTTCCATGTTTGGTAATCGTTTCCAATGAGTTTTTCGGCATCCAAAAGAGAAATAATCGAACTCGACATATTTGCTGAAATATAAGAAAAAACTTTGTATTATTTTCTCGCATTAAACCTATGTATAATCCAATCATGTTTTAGAAAAATTAATCTAGGATCCCTAGGTCAATTAATTTGCAATGATACCCCACAGGTTTAGAATGACTGCCACCGAAGGGTAGTCGAATCACTCCTCCTCTAGGACGAGACAATCTCGACCAGACCTTATTACTGGAATAACTCTTATTCCCTACAAGTTCTAGCTACCATTTTTGGTCAAGATCCATTAACTTTTAATGTATCCCGTGAGTGTCACCCTCTAACTTTAGATCTCAAAGTCCCAATCCAACAAAATCCGCCGAAGGGAGGACTAAGTTGGAAAATAAACTAAGGTAACCCTATCCCTTTCGGAAGTTCGCTATGTTCCGACTCCTATGATCAGGCCCTTCGAAGGGATTGTCTTGTCCAGGCCAAACTAGCAGACGGATCATAAGAATCTCACGGCGCAAACCATTAGAAGAGACCGTGGGACTCGTTTGCACAAGTCCCGCTCCCACTCACTATAAGCACTCTCTCCATTCACCTTGCTTTTGACCCATACAAACACCATCCGAAAGGGGACGCTCTCATTTGCGCCACAAGGCCAAGTATGGATCTCACGGTGTGAACTTAATGGAGATGCGTAGGTGGAAATTAATGTATCATATACACTAATTTCCTTCCACTAAGTACTTTAAGATTAACGGGATGACCTAGATAAATTCGGCTATAATTTACCTAAGTCTACCAATATAACATTTATATTGGAATTTCCTAAGTCTATAAACGATTTATTAAAACTTAGGTCTAAAGTTTATTAACATTTTAATAAACGTCGCTCACGATAAACATAACCTATGAATCTCCGAACTAAATTCACTCCAAGGTAGGTTCCCAGGTAGGGGTGTTCGGTTTCCGTCAGCTTAAATACCACAGCCTAGCCAGAACCTTCCTTAGACAGAGTTACTTACCGGTCACCATTCATAAGTTACATTAGAATTCCTAATTCTAATCTTATTAGAACTAGATAACCTAAGTCTAATTAATAACAGGTTCTAAAACAATTTTAAAAGTAGTTAATTAATACTTAGGTTACATGCATTTCTATGTTATAGTGCTTGATCATTCATCACATGAATAAATTGAAACATATAACATATATCATCACATGAAATAAATGCATACTATGCTTTCAAAAATAATTAACATAACTCTTATATTAATTAAGCATGCATACTATATAATATAACAACTTATATTATAAAATGATGCATGAATATGCTTAACCTAAGGTGGGATTTTAATCTAGATGGCATACTTTATGCACATAAATTAATACACAACATTTGCGTAATTAAAATAGCAAAATTGGACAATGATTTGGCATCCTAAACATTAATTAAAATTAATATAATCAAATTATTAATAATAATTAAATAAATAAATAATAAGTGAAAATATATAAAAAAAGCACCAAAAAAAACATCCAAATCGCGCCAAAAGAAGCCTCCACAACTCCACTTCCCGCGAGCTTCGTGCGAGCTTCGCGCGCCTTCAACCACTATCGTAGCAGCGTTGCAACGATGTCGCCCTCAACGCACGTCTGACGTCTTCACGCTGAGCGGTGTTGCAACGCTGCCCATGCATCAGGCCTTCTACCGCACGCAAGGCGTTGCAACGCTGATGAACAACGTTGAAACGCCATCGTCTAGACAGCAGCAGCAGCCTCTATTTTTCACCCAATTCCGCTCCTTTTTTTACAGCAACACTTTGCCACAAATGACACGGACTTACAGACTCGATTTACAATTGCCCAAAACACCGGGCCCTTACACTGAACTTTTCAATTGAATTGTAAATCTAAATGCCAAATCATGTAAACACCCACTTTTGCAAAACCACATGCAATTTCTCTAAATTGAATGTTATACCCACCTAATTTTAAGCAATTTCTAACACAATTAAAAGCACAATCTGGCTCTGATACCAATTGAAGGGAATTGAATCCCGTGTGGAAGCGATTGATCGCATATGCACTTAATTGTGTGACATAGAAGTTGCTCAAAACATAAAAACTAATGCTAAGCATACTAATTTGAAAGCATAAATGTCTTAGAAGATTACCTTTGAAGACCGATTCTTCAAGTGGTTCCTCGTCGTCTACGAGCTCCTTTTCTCTACCAATGAATACTCGAACACTACCAAAAGACCTTCTCGGTTGTTCTCTAGGAGAGGGAGAGAGGTGGGATCTCCTTTGGATTAAGGATGTATTTTGGAGAGAACTCTTGTGTTTGCTTTGGATGTGAAACCACACAAATGGTTCAAGTGACCTAAAATGCATCCAAAATGATGCTTTTATAGGCAATTTGGGTGGAGACAAATTCTCCACCTATCTTGCCACTATCTCCACTTATTATGCATAAATTCAAAATATAAGGTGTCAAACACCTTATTATATGAATCATATTTATATAATGTGGAGAAATTGGATTTGAATAAGTCCAATTTCATTTCTCCAAAGTTCTATCATATTTTATGTTCCAATTCCATAATTAGACATAATTAAGTTCAATGTGAATCATATTTACATTGAACTATACATTATATCAATTATATCATATATAATTGATATATTCCCTAAATTTGAACTTGAACATTTCAAATTCATTCCAAAACTTTATACCCTCTATTAAATTCCATGTTGAGCCAACCGAGGGACCTAATGGACCTACAGATCATGAGCTCCAACGATACGAGATTGACTAATCAAACTCATTGATCCCGTCAGTCAACATTCATTAACTACGAGTCACTCCACTAAAGACTCGTAGCTGCACTCTCCTCACTGTAGGATAAGTTGTGTCCATTGATTTAACCAATGCCCGTGAATCAACCTTTCACAGGTCGTTCGTAGTCACAGCTGGGTCAAATTACCGTTTTACCCCTATGACTACTTTTTACACCTTAAGCATCACTGATCCTCTAATGAACAACAAGTTTATGTAACCATAAACATTATCCCTCTTGGGCCAGCAAGAGGGAGGGGCCCCGTTGTTCAAGACCTGGATACAGCTCTTAAGGGAACAACCTATCTAGTTACCCTAGAACGGGGAACGAGTGAATTCCTTCTTGCGAAGTTGAGTCCCCAGCTCCCTACAAGGTTTCATCCCTGAGAAGGTAGACATATTGTGTCTGCAACTGTGGCCACTCTCACCCGTACTAGTCAAGGGATAATCCCCGGCAGACAGAAGTTCGCAACTCGCTCAGGATTCAGGTTGAATCACTATTGGTCATCGTTTGAAGCATTAGCCCTGACGCATCAACAGTGTTACTGGATTCGTCTAACAATTCTTGGTTCGGTCTTGTACAAACTCTTTGCACAGGATGCCCCTACTCGCATGTCAACTACATGAACGAGCTGGATTGCCTCGTTTGTGTCAACATGATAAGGTTCCCGACCTAATCCATCTACTATAGACCATTTGGGTGACATTCTAAATGTGACCCTGGAGCTTAGTTTATTGGATTTAAGTTTGTAATTGCGAGAATTCAAGTTTAAAGAAAAAATAACAACTTTATTCATTTCCTCAAATAATTACAAATACACGAGTTTAGGGCATAAATCCCAACAAATTAAACTTAAGATAACACTATCAAAAAGCTTGTTTAAGTTCGTAATTGACATTTTTAGCTTATACACCATGTGTTCCTTTCCTTCAACCACAAAACCTTCAAGTTAATCCATGAACACTTTTTCATCTAAATTCTCATTTAGAAAAGCAGTTTTTCACCTTCATTTGATGAAACTCTAAGTTATAATGAGCTACTAATATCATAATAATTCTTAATGAATCCTTTTTAGAGATAACAGAAAAGTCTCCTAGTAGTCAATACTATCTTTCTAAGTAAAACCTTTGGCAACGAGTCTAACCTTGTGTTGTTCAATGTTGCCATTTGAGTCACGTTTGGTTTTAAAAACTCATTTATATCCGACTCTTTTTCTTTCTTCAGGCAATTCTACAAGGTTCCAAACCCCATTGTGGTTCATTGATTTTAACTATTCTTTTATGGCATCTAACCATTTAACAAAACTGTCACTTTCAATGGCTTGTGAAAAAAAAAACACATAATCATCAGAAATAGCATATCTTTTTTGTCTTACAGATCTTCTTAATTTTGTTTCTAATGATTCTTGTATTGTAGATTCATTATTTAATATCATTATATGGTGTTTGATCATTAAATCATTAATTTGTTGTTCCTGTGAATTATTATCAGAGTCAACAATTATATGAATAACAACTTAAGAAGAAGTTATAGATGACGAAATTTGCACCCTAACTTCTTGAATTTCCACTTTATGTGGTTCCAAACTCCCACTAATTTCACCATTCTCAATGAACCTAACATTTTCAATTTCAACTATTTTTGTACTGCGGCTAGGACAATAAAATCTATACCCTTTAGATTTTTCTAGATAACCAATGAAGAAACTACTAGTTGTTCTTAAATCTAGTTTCTTTTCGTGTATATTATAAATTCTTACTTCTACTTAGTAACTCCAAACATGCAGGTACCTTATACTAAGTTTCCTTCTTGTCCACAGTTCAAAAGGTGTCTTTGGAACTAATTTAATAGGAATCCTATTTAATAGGTATTCATGTTCATTAAAGTACAATTTCGTCTTTTTGCAACACTATTTTGTTGCAATGGTTTTTTGCATTGTGTATTAACCACATATGTCATGACTTTCTAGCAATTTAGTAAATGGCTTAGGACACTATCCATTCGCATCATATTTTCCATAATATTCACAATCTCTATCAGACCTTACAATTTTCACTTTTCTATCTAATTGTCTTTCAACTTCATTGATAAATATCTTTAGAGCATCTATCGATTAAGACTTTTCATGCAACAAGTAGATATATCCTTAATGTAAAAAAAATCATCAATAAAAGTAATAAATACTTTTCTCCACCAAAAGCCCTACAAGAAACAATGTGTGTATAACTTCAAGGAGTTGTGAGCTTTTTTTGGTTGATTTTTTTACTGTGTGTTTTATCTTTGTTCCCTTAATACAATCCACACAAGTTCCAAGATCAGTAAAATCAAAGTTTTGAGGGATTTCATTCTTTACCTATCTTTCAATTATCTTTTTGGATATGTGACCTAAGCGTTTATGCCAAAAGTAAGCTAATGATTCATTGTAAAGAACTTGATTGGTATAACCATAATCAATCTACCATGCATTTTAAGGAACTTCAGTTAAGTTTGATTTGAAACATGACAAAACATTATGCTTCCTTTTACTTTTGATTGTTGCCTTATGTTTCAAACCCCTATCCCTAATTTACTTATTTTATAATTTGGGTAGAAGACTGATTTATCTTTAGTTGTCCCTAATTGCCCTTTCCATACTTCTTTCCTAGTTTCTTCCTAGCTTCTTTATGACTATGAGATTACCATAGTGAATTGTCAGTTCCTTAAACTTTGTTTCCTTTTAAATGAGCATACTTTATAATTCATGCACATTCCATTTATCTTGGGCGTTTGGCTCCTTGATTTGAGTTGAGTTTTAAACCCAACTCAACTTTTTGTCCATGGATAAACTAACTCAACTCAACTCTGTCAACTTAGGATATTAACTCCACCGAATTCTACAGTAACCCTATTAATATATTTTATCACTGATTATCTAGCAACCGACGACCACCGGTGACGATCATAACCACCTTCGACAATCGGCGACCACCTCCAGCGACTGAAAACCACCTTCGATGACCATTTTCGACGATCGGTGACCATCTCCAGCGACTGATGACCACCTTCGACTACCGATAACCTCCTCCAGCAACCGACAACCACCTCTGATGACCTTTACCAAAAACCATCTCCGACAACCATCTCCAGCGATTGACAACCATCTTCGGCAAACAACAACCACCTTTGATGACTTTCTCCAGCGACCAACGACCTTTGTCGGCGACCTTCACTAACGACAACCATATGAGGCAATTGACAACCACTGTTGACTACCTTATCTGATGATTTGCAATAATCGTTTGTGACCTTATTTAGCAACCAGAAGTATCTTCTTTGACGTGTATAGCCAACAATAATTTCCATCGATCGACGATATTTTCATGGTTCAAAATAATATGAAATGCACATGTACTTAGTTGGTCTTACTTTCTGCTCTAACAATTTTTCTTTGGACTTACAAACTCGACTCATTGTTGGCCATTACTTATATTTGTGAACCATAATTATGTTTTTAAATCATGTAAATAGGTCCTTGATACCATAATTATGTTTTGTAAATCATGTAAATAGGTCATTGATAACTTGAATATATTTTGTGAATATTTCACTTTTACATGTCATTAATGTTGAAATATATCATCGTTTTATTGTCATCTTCATATGATTTAAAAAATGTAAGTAAACAATGTTCCTTTCTAAAAAAACGTAATGGTCATTGTATTTTAAAACAAACGACCCTATTAATAATTTAAAAAGGTTATGATAAGTTCCTCATTTGTAAGTTTCAAAGAAGTTTAATATGCGTTTAGACAATGATGCCTTAGATTTCTCTATTTTAATAAAAGTTTAATTTGTGTTTAGAGAAAAGAAAAATACAGGTATATTACCTTTGTTTCCATTCATCAATTGTTATTTATTGTTATAAAGAATACACCATTTGATTTCTATCAATTGAAATAAGTTCAATGTGTACTAAAAATATGTGATTTCTATAAACTCAAAGAAGTTTAATGTATATCAAAAAGAGAAAATAATGCTACATTACCTATATTGTAACGCCCGGTCAAAAAAAAAAATCTCTTCTTCTCCCTTACCGTTTGCACGCGAGGTGCTCCCCCCCGGTGCTTCTTCTTCTTCGGTTCTCTCTCTTTCTGCTCCTCTTCTTCTTCTCCTTCTCGTCGTCAATCGTTAGTCGCCGACGTTCTCCCCATTTTCCTTTCTCGAGTCAACGTCGTTTCCAGCCGCGAACCACCGCGAGCTTCTTCGTTCTTCTTGTCGGTCGACAGCAACACCGTGGCGTCCCTCGCAAGTCGTCCTCTGGCCAACGCCTTCGACCTCCTCTCCGACCATTACGCCAGCAGCAACAATCCGTTTCTCCCCGATCGTTGTAACTCATCCGCCGGTGAGTTTTCCTTAAACCCTTTAGTTTTGGTTCAAGCGGTTCACTAGTTTTTAATCCGGTTCTCTTGTTTTGAAGGTTGGTTCCTAATAGATCAGGTTGCGGGCATTCTGGATCTACGCTCCACGCGCCGCCACTCGCCAAAAGCCACCGCCGCCGCCACGGCCACCGATTGGGTACAGTTGGTCATTTTCTTTTTCTCAATCCCGTTTTAGGCCCTCGTATTTTGTGTTGGTTATTTAAGTCAATCAAATCCAATTATCAATGATTGGAGCGTGACTTTAAGACTTTGTTTGTGACTTAGGGGCCTGAACGTATTAAAGAAGTGTGTGGAACTCGGGATCGGAGTTTCGGGCTTTGTTATCGAGGTAAGTAGTCATTTGGATTAAAGCCTCATAAAGTTATTATGTGATTTGTTTGAATGTTGTAACCCATGAACTGTGTTTATTGCGCGAAAACTGTATTGTAATGCATATGTTTTAGTTTGGTTTTGTGCTAATGTTGCCTGTATTGCTATTGGACTAAGAAAGTAGTTAATATGGGAATAGGGGCTTAAGGCTTCAAGTTAAGAGTGAGACTTAAAGCCTATGGTCGTGATAAGTTGAGAACGAACATTGTGGGGTCTGAGACTGATGTAGTTGGAAGTGGTTCTATGCTCGGGTTCTACCTCAGGGCTGTAGTTGGAACTTGTGAGTCACGAGTAAACCCTAGTTGGGCGAGTGCGGCAAAGTGTAGTTGACCAAACCAATTAGAGACTACCGTGTTGGGCTTAAGGTCGCCTAAGTATGAGACTGTTCTTGAAAAGGGTTCGAGGTTGGGAACTAATGTTTTGGTTACTGTGGTTTGGGCAAAAGTGATCGTTGGGTGCAATGCCTGAAGCTCGGTTTGAGTTTAAGTTGTTTGGATCGTTATAACTAACTTGGTTGGGCGTTAAAGGTGAGCCCTAGGCCACGTTAGAGACCAGTCGTTTCTTTGAAATTGTTTTAGGCGAGCTGGTGATTGATTTATCGAGGAAGTGGTTGTTTCGCGGATCCTCGAATCGATGTATGTTGCCAACTTGATCCAGTAAGCAAGCTCATAAGTGAGAGAGCTGGCTTGCACAGCTTGTTGTTTAAAATCTTGTGTTGTTGTGTATGTTAAAGGGGTTGGTTCCGACCAGAATTGAGTTCACGCTCGTGTGGTTGAGGATCATAATCAATATGCAGCTCATATTGCTCGCATGGTTGTTAGTATGCATATTCGATTATAGTTTTAGTACCAAGTCAAGAGATTTGTATCATGGAACCCCCGGGCTAGTAGTCCCTACCTTACTCCTTATTTAGGTGACGTTATCCTATAACTTTGTGTGGCGAGAAACTAGCATGAGAGTATGTGTATCGATGATGTCTCGTGGTGAGTCACAGTGTGTGTGGCAACAGACCAGGGGCGATGATGTCTTGTGGTGAGCCATGGTAGTCATGGCAACAATCCCTGTAGACGAGAGTGCCTCAAGGTGAGTCACATTGAGTGTGACAACAGACTCGGGGTGGGACATAGCTTACGAGCGTCTTGCGGGGCGGGTCTGGGCTATGTTAGAATGCTAGTTAGGGTTTACCGACGTGAAGCTAGGAGCTGAGCAATTCTGTGTGGGCTTGGGGTAAGGCTAAGTCAGACATCTAGCGGAGTGTGGTTTGAAAGTGGAATTTGAGTACTCTGAGGGGTTGGCTAAAAGTGAAAACCTGGTTGAATTTGGGACCCTTGAGAATGGGTCGGGAATTTTAGGAATGTCTTGTTAGAATCCTAAATAACCTTATGAAGCGCAAAACCCAGCACTTACTAAACCCTGAGTTACGCCTGAGTGAGTCGGAACCTCTAGGTTGACGATATATGATAGGCTCGTGAGACTGGGGTGCGTCCCCGATGAGATCCGGGAGTGGTTGCTTTCCATTATCTTGTGCTAGCTTAGGGGCGATTCCCCATAGGGTGTGTTGGTTACGTACCTCACTGCACTATGCTAGCGTGTTGCGTTGTGAGAGCACACGGGGTGCGTCCCGTCGTGAGTGGTTACTTTCCATTATCCCGTCTTTGGCTTATGGGGCGATTCCCATGTAGCGTATAGGATACGTGCACTGCCCCGCTCTATGCCGCAGTGTGTGGGCATGAGAGTTGCTTTCTCTCATCGCATCGTCAATCAAAGTTCCAGGACCGAAGGTAGAGCTCGAGTTATTACCGCATGAGGGCTCAGGGTGAAGTGTGCTAAGTGTGAGACCTGTGTTGGGGTTGAGTGAGTGTAGAAGACAAGTCTGGTTGGTTGCATGTTGGTTTGTTTGGACGTGAGTGGGCTGCTTACTGAGTATTTTTATACTCACCCATCTACTTTGTTGTTTTTGGTTGCAGGTACGAAACCATGAGGCGGTTGACGATGATGACGACCCGACGAGGTTGTGGGACCCTGCTCCTTCTTGTTTTCCTTTAGCTTAGAGTTTCGTTTGAAATGGTCATGTTTTAGTTTTTGTTTTATTTGTTTGGTCGCGCAACACTATCTTGTCTCCTGTACTTCTTAGTTAGTAATTTTCATTCTGGTTGAGTTGTCTCTCTGTTGCGTGTTCGTTTGTCCAAGATATTGTGTTTTGGAACTCTGGTTGTAGCCCAACCCATTCTCTGATTGTAGTTTGGTGGGAGTTGGGCATTATTTGAAACTCTTTGAAGTGTTTTCTGCTTGTTAGATTCCAAGAAAAAATTCGATTTTCTCCTTGTTATGTCGTTATGCTGCGAAAATTTCGGCGCAAACGGTGTGACAGAGTAACTTCCCTAACATAGGTTCGTCTCGAATTTTAGGGTCGTTACATATATTTTGAAAAAAGTCAATTTCTAAAAAAAAGAAAGATAAAAAATGATATTTTAAAAAAAAATCAATGTTGAAATATATTTTTTTTAAAGTAGACATCTGAATTCAGTGTTGCAAATATGAAAAAAAAATATGTTTCTAGATGAATGACTAGAAATTGTTTTTAAAAAATAGTCAACTAAAAATCAGTCTAATTCAGGTTAGAAAAAACTACATCAGATACCCTGACAACTGAACTCAACTCTACACCCCAAACATAGACTTTCTGACTCAACTCAACACATCTCTACACCCCAAACACAGACTTATGAACTCACTGATAAACTAACTTTGCCCAACTCAACTCAACTCTGCCAAACTCAATTCAACTCTGTGCGCCAAACACCCCCTTAGAGTATTATAGTGTTGGGTTTTATGCCCTAAAACTCGTAATTTGTAATTTTCAATTTTATCAATTAAGTGTTATTATTACTATTCAATAAAGTGTTGTTGAATTTTATTTAGTTTGCCTTATAATAACCCTAAATCCAATAAACAAATATCCTAGGTTATGTTATGTGTCTTGAATTTTATGTGGATACATGAGGGAATCAAAGTTCAAGAAACAACCTAAAGGGTCTATAGTATAGGGAGGAGGTTGGGTACCTTATCCTGGTGACACTATGGATACAACACCCACTTTGTATTTGATACAAACACAATGATCAAATGTGTTCGTGTAGGTGACATGC
The DNA here is from genome assembly GCA_036507285.1 of Trichosanthes cucumerina. Lineage (NCBI taxonomy): Eukaryota > Viridiplantae > Streptophyta > Magnoliopsida > Cucurbitales > Cucurbitaceae > Trichosanthes > Trichosanthes cucumerina. Next base: position 65,120,936 of record CM071838.1, read on the forward strand.
AAGTGGGAGTTTCCTATGTAATGAGTTTATATAAGATCGAACCGTGAAATAGTAACCGATAGATGTAACTCCAGTGACTATTTAGGTTTCTATTTCATTAGGATGACCTAGGCAACTTGATCTTAATCCTGAGCAAGTTATGAACTCCTATCTGCGAGTGATTGTCCTTTGACTAGTATGGGTGAGAGTGGTCCGAGACGCTGACTCAATAAGCCTACCTTCTTGGGGACAAAACCATGTGGGTAGATAGGGACTTAACTTTGAAAAAAGGAATTCAATCCTTCCCAACTTAGGGTAAGTAGATGTTTTCCCTTAAGTGGTGCCTCTAGGACTTGAACATAGGGCCCTATCCTCTCATTGGCCCGAGAGGAATTTTTGTTTATTGGTCGGACCATAAATAGGTTGATCATTAGAGGAGAATTGGTACTTAAGGTCTCAAATGTAATCCAGGGGTAAAATCGTAATTTTGACCCAGTTGGTGTTACGAACACTCATGAAGAATTGACTTGTTGTTATTGGTTTTTATTCGTGGACACAGAAAAATATCTCAGAAGAGTGCAGTTGCAGGTCTTTAGTGCAGTGCACCCGTAATTAACAAATGTTGATTAAGTGATTAATGAGATTAACCAATTAATCTTATATGGTTGGAGCTTCTGATTTGTAAGTCCATTAGGTCCACTTCCTAGCTTGTAAAGGGTACTGAGATTGTTTGATATTAATTGGAATTTGAAATGTTCAAATTCACATTGGGAATGTATGGAGATATATTATAATATAAAGTTTTTATGTTGATTAAAACTTTATATAATATAAATCTAATTTTGGATATGATTCAAAATTAATTTATGAGAGAAATAAATATTTGAAAAGGTTAACGTGAATAAGATTCATATTAAAAACTATAGGTTAAAATTTAATGCACATAAGATGTACATTAAAACTATAGGTTATGGAGAATGTGTGACGCCCGAGGAAGAGGGGTACATGAATGAACCGAGTCAACATCTGAATGAGAGGGATCCTGAGGATATGAAAGTATGGTGCCCGAGAAGAGGGGCAGTACATGCGAGTGACCTTGAGGATATGAAAGTATAGTTGAGAAAGGCTTAAAAGAATTGATAGCTACTACCTATACCAACAAGGTGCACCCTTCCTTTTTGGTGGCTCAATCATAGGAACTCCACAGTTAAGCGTGCTTGGCTTGGAGCAATCCTATGTTGGGTGACCTCCTAAGAATTTTCCTAGGGAACATGTGAGTGAGGAAAAAGCATGCTGAAAGGACCCGATGTTGGTTTGTGGGGATAATATCTTCACTCTTACAAGCAGTCATGGATGACATAGTGACGCAGCCAGGTCACAGGAGATCCTGGGTCTGAGGCGTTACAAATGGTATCAGAGCAGAACCTCTCCTAGTAAGATGTGGTTCGGGGACGAACCAAGGCGGAAGTTGGTGGGCATGTGACGCCCGGGAAAGAGGGGTACATGAATGAACCGAGTCCACATCTGAATGAGAGGGATCCTAAGGATATGAAAGTATGATGCCCGAGGAAGAGGGGTAGTACATGCAAGTGACCTTGAGGATATGAAAGTATAGTTGAGAAAAGCTTAAAAGAATTGATAGCTACTACTTATACCAACAAGGTGCACCTTCCTTTTCGGTGACTTCTATGTTGGGTGACCTTCTAGGAATTTTCCTAGGGAACATGTGAATGAGAACAAAACATGCTGAAAAGACCCGATGTTGGTTTGTGGGGATAGTATCTTCACTCTTACAAGCAGTCATGGATGACATAGTGACGCAGCCAGGTCGCAGGAAATCCTAGGCCTGAAGTGTTACATGCATCATTATGAATGCATATGTATATGTGATTGAAGAACGGGACCTCATGCATATTGTATGATCAGAGACCCTATGGGTCAAACTTATAGGAGTCTGTGAGGGACTTAAACTTACAGGGGTCTGTGAGGGACTCAAAACTTATAGGAGTCTGTGAGAGACTCAAATCTTATAGGGGTCTATGAGGGACTCAACACCTATAGGGGTTTGTGAAGGACTCAATATGAAAAGACTCAGGTAGACTCAATTATCCACGTATAGCCGAAAAGAAAAGTCATGATTTTATGAAAGGAAGTTTAAGTCCCACTACAAAAAGTTTTATGATTTTAAGAGTCATGTTCTAAAAGTCATGTTGCATGTGTTTGCATTTCCCGACTCCCCACTTACTGGGTATTATTATAATACTCACCCCTTTAGCTGTTTTGCTTTCTCCGTTTTCAAAATGTTTTTCAGGTAAAGGCGAGGGCGTACCAGGCGAGTGATGGGGATGTTGGGTTTTATGTCCTAAAACTCGTGGGTTTGTAAACTGAATGTATATTCTATTTTGCAATAAAGATGTTGTTGAGATTTATTCAAATAAAGGTGTTATTGAATAAAGTGAATTGTATGTTTTGAAACCTAATCCATAAAAAACTCATGGCTATAAGATGTATACTTGAACTTTATGTGTGACATAAAAGTGGATCAAGTTCAAGTTATAGCCAGAACGGTCTATAGTATAGGGATAGGGTTGGGTACCTTATCCTTGGGACACTATGGACGCGACCCATTTTGTAAAGTACAAACGATGTGATCCTGAATTGTTCATGTAGAGACATGCGAGTGGGGACATTCTATGCAATGAGTTTGCATAAAACTGGGCCGAGAAATAGTCATTTAGACTTTATAACTCCGTTTACTGTCTTAACTGACTATATTCATACGATGACCTAGGTAACTCAATCTTAATCCTGAGCGTGCCATGAACTCCTGTTTATTCGGATTATCCTTAGATTTGCATGGGTGAGAGTGACCTGAGATTGCCGACTCAATAAGCCTCCCATTTCAGGGATAAGATCGGGTAGATAACTGGAAACATAGTTCTGCAAGATGGAATTCACTCCTACCCGCTTTAGGGATTAGTAGAAAGGTTGTTCCCTTAAGTGCTGACTCCGGGTCTTGAACAAAGGGTCCACCCCTCTCATTGGCCCGAGAGGGTTTCGGTTTGTTGGTTGGACCACAAATCAATTGTTCATTAGAGGATCAGTGAGACTTAAGGAACAATAAGTAATTATAGGGGTAAAACGGTAATTTTGACCCAGCTATAATTACGAACGACCTGTGAATGATCGATTTACTAATCATGGTTATATCGAGTGGGCAGAAATATATCTACAGTGAGGAGAGTGCAACCATTGGGCTTTAGTGGAGTGTCCCGGTGGTTAACGAATGTTGATTAGTTAGGCTAAATAGTTTGGTCGGTTAATCTCGTATCGTTGGAGCTCATGATCTGTAGGTCCATTAGGTTCTCTTACTAGCTCGAACTAAGCCTTGTAACATTTGAGAGAAAATAATTTTAATTATTCAAATTTGGTTTGGGAGAAAACGTTAGTTATATGTGATATACTTAACATGTCATAAATTAATTATGGATTAAACTATGATAAAGAAGAGGTGGACGTATTTAAATATGATTTAAATATTAGTTCGATTTATAACATGAATATGGATTCATGTTCGAACGGTTGATTTAAGAAATCGGGATTGGTCCAATTATTTAAATTGATATTTGATATTTGATATTAAATGAAATAATTATTTAAAATTATTTAATTAATTAATTAAATAAATTAGTTTTAATTTAAAATTAATTTTATATTAATTTTGAATTAAAATTAAAAAAAAAATTCAAATTAATTTTTGAATAAAAAAGGACCAAATACACAATTGGGTGAATAACGTTTTTTGAAAGTCAAATTCACCCAAATTGGCCACCACCTTCTTCCTTAATCCTCATCATCTCTTTGTTGGCTTCTTCTCCTAGCTTAAAAAAGCTAGATATGACCTTTAATTAGAGAAAAAATTGGTGGACTGAATTCTTGGTTTTGAACCATTCTCACTTTTCTTCCAAATTCTCTCAACCTAAGATCCCACAATCTGTTCCAAGGCCTGAGGATAGTAGGGAAGACACTAGAGGTTGTCCACAAAGTGTTTGTGACAAGAAATTGCCCACGGATTTGGAGAATTTTGAACAACAAATGTATGAGTTCTTATTCTCTGTTTTTTCAGATTTGAGCATGCTTTTTGTTTTGTAAAATTGACCAACTTAGAGTGTTCAAGATCCAAAATTGCTTCCGCTTTCTTAATCTACACTCTTTCAGGGGATGAGCTACGGAAGCCATGGGAACCAAGTCATGATTTTTCCACATACAAGATTTAGAAAGTATATTTTTAAGTGATGTTAGTTTTCCGCTTATGTAGCATAACGATTTTTAAATTGAGGCCGAAGTTAGTTATGTTTTTAAATGTTTTGTATTTATGGGATCGCAAATTAAATTAATTTTAATTACCAAGTTTTACTTATTTAAAGTTATTTAGGGCCTCAAATGCATGCATGATAGTAATGACCTTTAGAAAAAGAGTTTTAAAAGTAAGGTTGTTACAGTTTTGCAAGATGAAAATTCACTCCTACTCGCTTTAGGATTAGTAGAGAGGTTGTTCCCTGAAGTGCTGACTCCGGGTCTTGAACAAAGGGTCAACTCCTCTCATTGTGCTGAGGGGGATTCAGTTTGTTGGTTGGACCACAAACCAATTGTTCATTAGAGGATCAATGAAACTTAAGGAACTAGAAGGAATTACAGGGATAAAACGGTTTATTTGACCAAGCTGTAATTACGAACGATCTGTGAAGGTTGACTTACTAATCATGATTATATCGAGTGGACAAAAATATATCTACAGTGAGGAGAGTGCAACCATTGGGCTTTAGGGGAGTGTCCCGGTGGTTAACGAATGTTGATTAGCTACATTAAAGAGTTTGGACGGTTAATCTCGTATCGTTGGAGCTCATGATCTGTAGGTCTATTAGGTACTCCTTACTAGCTCGGACCAAGACTTGTAACAATTTGAGAGAAAAAAATTTGAATTGTTCAAATTCGGTTTTGGGAGAAAAGGTTAATTATATGCGATATATTTAACGTGTCATAACTTAATTATGAATTAAACTATGATTAAGAAGAGGTGGACATATTTAAATATGATTTAAATATTGGATCGATTTATAGCATGAACAAGGATTCACGTTCGAAAAATTGATCGGGATTGGGTAATTTATTTAATTTAATATTTGATATTAAATTAAATTAAAAATTAATTAGTAAACTTATTTATTTTTTAAATTATTTAATTAATTAAATTGATTTTAATTCCAAATCAATTTTATATTGATTTTTGAATTAAAATTAAAAAAGAAAAGAGGAAGAAAATTTAAGTTCTATCTTGAATGCAACTTGCCCACTTGCCCAAGGTGATTCAAACTCAAAATTCACCAAAATTGGTCACCTCCTTCTCCAATCATCCTTATCACTCATGTGTTGACACTTTAGTAAAGCTTAATGAAGCTTTATTTAAAGGAGATTTGTGAGAATTTTGCAGAAATTGTTTCTGTTCTTGGTTTTTTACCTTTGAGTACTCTTCTTCCAAATTCTCTCAATCTAGAATCCCACAATCTGTTTCAAGGTTTGAGGATAGTAGGAAAGACACTAGAGGTGGTCCACGAAGTGTTCGTTGCAAATCGTCCACCGGATGAGGAGAATTTGATCTTCAAAGGTGAGTTTCTTAGGGCCTGTTTGGTAAACAATCTGAAAACAGAAATTTGAAAACAAGGGATTCAATGAAAACAGAGTTGTATTTCATGTTTTCAAATATGTGTTTGGTAGCAGATTTAGAAATTTGATTCCATTCTAAATAGTTATTTAAAGTGTGTCTTATAACATATTTATAGATCATGAAATTAGTTGTAGTTGCAAAACTAATAATTAAATTGAATATAAGTCATTATTAATTAATTTATGAACATGATTTTATAAATTTTATAGTCATTTTGTAATATAATATTATGTAATTATAATACATTATATTATACATATTTTAATTTAACAAAAATAAATTGATTTTTATAACATGAAATATTGTATTTATTAAGATTTTTATCTTTGTTTAATATAATTCTACATTTTAAAATTTAAAATTCAGATCTGGATACAATGAAAACAGGGCCTGTTTGGTAGGTAATCCGGATTCTGTTTTAGGTTTTCAGATTCACTGAATTCAGTGAATACGTGTTTGGCAGACATGTTTTCGAAAACTGTTTTCGAATTCTGTGATGCAAATAGTAGAAATTCTAAAAACAACATTTTTATGTTTTCATTGTATCCAGATTCTGAATTTGAAATTTTAAAATGCAGAATTATTTTAAATAAAGATAAAAATCTTAATAAATATAGTATTTCATATTTATAAACTTAATTTACTTTTTTAAAATTAAAATATGTATAATATAATATATTATAAAATATAAAATATAAAATATTATAAAATAATAATTATATAAAGTTTATATTAAAAAAAACATGTTCATAATTAATTAATAATGTCTTATATTCAACCTAATATTTAGTTTTGCAACTACAACTAATTTTATGATCTATAAATATATTATAGAACACATTTTAAACTACTTTTTAAAATGGAATCAATTTTCTAAATCTGCTACCAAACACATATATGAAAACATGAAGTACAACTCTGTTTTCATTGAACCCCTTGTTTTCAAATTTCTGTTTTCGGATTGCCTACCAAACAGGCCATAAAAATGTTGTTTTCAGAATTTGTACTATTTGGATCCCAAAATCCGAAAACAGTTTTCGGAAACACATCTGGCAACACACATATTCACTGAATTCAGTGAATCCGAAAACATAAAACCGAACCCGGATTGCATACCAAACATGTCCTTAACTCTCTGTTTTTCCAGTTTTGAGCATGCATTTTATTTTGCAAAATTGATCAAAGTAGAGTGTTCAAAATCCTAAATTACTTTCACTTTCTTAATATGCACTCCTTCAAATAAATGTTAATGGGCCACATTAATGATTATTTTATATTTAAATAATCTAACACCCTCCACTATAGCAATTCATATCTTTCATAAACCTTTATGGGGTTGTTTGGCGCGCTGTGTTGGAATCAGAAACCCTGGATTTCAAAAACCCTGGGATTTCTTGGCTGGAATCAGAAACACTGGACTTACAGAAAACAATGTTTGGAGCGCAGGGTTGTGTTAGGTTGTGTTATGCGAAAAACATGTTTGGGGTGTAGTGTTGTCTTTGGAATGGGTTGCATAAAACAAAGATGTTTGGGGTGCGATGTTGTTGTGTTTAGGTTAGGTGTGTGCGATGCTTTTTTCTAAAATAAATACTTAATATTTTTTAAATATAGTAATTTTATCTTCTTACTTTATTTTTAACTTCATAACTACATAATTACCTATCAACAATTTATCTAATATATCTAATTTGAGTTTATAATACTTTGTAGGAGTATATATTATATTTATAATGCACTTCACTCATGATGACATAAAGTAAAACGACTAACTATATGTTGTAATGTGTAATGTAAGAACTGTGGCGTCAATGATAAAGTAAAATAATTTATGCATAGAAATATGTTGGTTAAAGATAACATGTTACGCTGACTGAAATAAATAATAAAAAAAAGTAGAGATAGTTGTTCAACGAAGTTCAGCTAAACATAAAATTCTAAAAAAGTCATAGAGAGTGGTAGATGGAAATAGAATCAGGTTCCCGGTGTTTTTCCCAGAACTTCCACACAGTAATCATACTTCCAATTTGGGGTGATTCATACAAAGAAATAGTTCAATATTATACTATTCGAGAGAAACGTTTTTGCAACAACCATGCAGTCGTGCCTTGTCATCCCTGGGATTGCCTTCAATTTTGCATATAGCTCGTTCACTCGAGCTACTAATATTATATTAATAATATTTACACACAAAAATATTATCCACCACAATGTATGTAGTGCATATATACAAAATCTAATCAATATATATATAATATATATATATGTTTAATTCAACAATCGTCAATTCCCATTCCAATTCATCCATATATGGTTTGCGAGATGTTCCCTTCATTCAGTCCAGACATCTGTTGTCTCTACAAATCCAACGTTATTTGTGTTCATCTCAGTTTAATCGGGGTCACTTGTGTGTGCCTCCTCGAATGTGGGATATGGGTCCATCTTTTGTATAATTAAGTTGTGCAACAAACAACATGCAGTTATAGTCATGCACTAGACTTCTACTGGGTAAAAAGACTTTCCTCTTAGTATCGCCCATCGACCCTTCAGCATACCGAATGCTCTCTCAATGAAATTTCGAGCAGATGAATGTCTCATGTTGAACAACTCTTTCGAATTGGCGGTGGTTGGGGCATCAAAGTATCAAGTTGTTTGGGAAGTCGAGTCGCAAAAGCGATCGTTAAATTAATCTATAGAGTTTTCATTGTAGTTATCGATGGAGGTAATCGTCGCGATGGTCAGGTCGCCGGTGTGGTCGTTGAAGTTTTCATCATCGGTAGTGATCAGGCAGTTATCGGAGTTGCCATTAGAGTTAATCGGTCGCTAGTGTGGTCGTCGAAATTGTCATCGGAGTTGGTCGGGGAGTCGTCAAAATTGTCATCAGAGTTGGTCGGGGTCGCCGGTGTGGTCGTCAAAATTGTCATCAGAGTTTTTCGGGGTCGCCGGTGTGGTCGTCGAAATTGTCATCGGAGTTGGTTAGGGTCGCCGGTGTGGTTTGTCATCGGAGTTGGTCGGGGTCGCTGCTGTGGTCGTCAGAATTGTCATCGGAGTTGGTCGGGGTCGCCGATGTGGTCGTCGGAATTGTTATCGGAGTTGGTCGGGGTTGCCGCTGTGGTCGTCGAAATTGTCATGGAGTTGGTCGGGGGGTCGCCGGTGTGGTCGTCGGAATTCTCATCGGAGTTGGTCGGGGTCGCCGGTGTGGTCGTCAAAATTGTCATCAGAGTTTGTCGGGGTCGCTGGTGTGGTCGTCGGAATTGTAATCGGAGTTGGTTGGAGTCGTCGGTGTGGTTGTTGGAATTGTCATCGGAGTTGGTTGGGGTTGTTGGTGTGGTTGTCAGAATTGTCATCGGAGTTGGTCGGGGTCGCCGGTGTGGTCGTCGGAATTGTCATCGGAGTTGGTCGAGGTCGCAGGTGTGGTCGTCGAAATTGTCATTGGAGTTGGTCGGGTCGCTGGTGCGGTCGTCGAAATTTTCATCAGAGTTGGTCGAGTGGTCGGTGTGATTATCAAAGTTTTCATCGGAGTTGGTTGAGTTGCCAGTGTAATCAGCGGAGTTGTCGTTGTTGGTGGTTGTTTGAGTTGTCATCGGAGTTGGTCGAGTCACTGGTGTAGTCGTCGGAGTTGTTGTCGAAGTTGTCATTGGAATTGTTGTTGAAGTGGCCATCGAAAATAAAAAATGACAAATACAAATGGAAAACATGGTATAAAAAATCCAAAACCCATGGGGTTGTGTTTTCAAAATTTGTACCAAACATGGTGTTAGGTTTGAAACCCAACACCACCCTAACCCAAACCAATGAGCGAAACACCCCCTATGTGATTTAGGTGCATATATTAATTTAAAGCCTTTCTATGTGTTCAAGGTTTTAAGTTTAAAGGAGCTCAAATCAACTAACATCTCTCTACAATTAGCCGATCGCTCGTTAATCTTTCCTAGAGGTATGATAGAGGATGTTATTGCTAAGGTTGATAAATTTATGATTCCTACAGATTTTGTGGTGCTTGACCGGGAAGGGAATGATGATACTCCTATCATTCTTGGTGTCCTTTCCTTGCTAAGGGGAAGCATCTATCAAAGCAAGAGATAGTAACTTTTGACATGCATAATAACACAATGAGGTATCCCCTAGAGGTAAACCAATATATGAGAGTTGACACGGTTGATCTTTTATCTAATGAATTTTCTGAATAATGGTGAATAAGGATCTACCAGAATGATGAATAAGGCTTCTCCATCTCCACGGGTGCCTCGCCCGGCCTATAGACATCTCTGAATTTGGTCGACTGAAAAAAAAGGGGTATTTTTCAAATTTCAAAGAAAAAGAAATAAAAGGAAAAAAAAATCCACCTCTTCGGAAAGGCCCTGAATCTAGCGTTCGTTTCAAGTTCCCTATATAAACCGAAAACTCCAACGGCTCTTTGCATTTTCACAGAGCCAATGCCTTACGTTAATGGCTTCCGAATCTTCCACACCTAAACCCCTAGCAATCGACTCATCCCTCTCCTTCGTCACTGCTATCGAATCATTTTCACGGCAATTGAATCTTTCTCTCCCTCCTCTGAAGCTCCCATTCCGCCCCCCTCCTTTTCCGGCCGATTTCCCCCAATCCAAACTCATCCCCAAATCCCGTTTCGTCGTCGACGCATTTGGTCATGCCGGTGAGTTCTCTGTTTCCTATTTCCTCTCCCATTTCCACTCTGATCACTATGGCGGTCTCTCTCCTACTTGGTGCAAGGGTATTATCTTCTGTTCTGACGTTACTGCCCGCCTTTTGCTCGAAGTTCTCAAAGTCCCTTCGCCGTTTGTCGTATCATTGCCGCTTCGGGAGCCTGTAGAAATCGATGGCTGTGAGGTAATACTTGTTGATGCCAATCATTGTCCTGGTGCGGTGCAGTTCTTGTTTAAGATTCCTTGTGGGGATGGAAAGTTTGAGAGATATGTTCATACTGGTGATTTTCGGTTTTGTGATTCTATGAGAGCCGACCTTGTTTTGGAAAGATTTATTGGCTCGGATGCAGTCTTCTTGGACACTACGTACTGTAATCCGAAGTTTATTTTTCCTTCTCAGGAGGAGTCTATTGAATATATTGTAAACATCATACAAAAAGTTGGAGGTGAAAGTAAGGGTTCTATGGGGAGTGTTCTTTTCCTTGTAGCAACTTATGTAATTGGAAAGGAAAAAATTTTGCTTCAAATTGCAAGTAGATGTAATCGTAAGATAATGGTGGATGCCAGGAAAATGACAGTTTTACGGGTTTTGGGACATGGTGAAAGAGGGGTGTTCACTGAGCATGAAAGTGAAAGTGATGTTCACGTTGTTGGATGGAATGTATTGGGTGAGACCTGGCCTTATTTTAGGCCTAATTTTGTTAAAGTGAATGATATAATGGTGGAAAAGGGGTATTCTAAGGTTGTTGGTTTTGTTCCGACAGGGTGGACTTATGAGGTGAAACACAACAAGTTCTCAGTAAGGTCCAAAGATTCACTTGAGATACATCTCGTGCCATATAGTGAACATTCAAACTACAATGAACTTAGGGAATATGTGAAGTTTTTGAGACCTAAAAGAGTTGTTCCCACTGTAGGTTTGGATGTTGATAAACTTGATAGCAAGCATGCTGATAAAATTAAGAAGCACTTTGCTGGTTTAGTTGATGAAATGGCCAACAAAAAAGAATTCTTGAAAGGCTTTCATCGTGGATCCAGTGAAATGAGTGATGATGTTGATGAAAATGCCACAAAGGCCGAAAATGAGTTCCGGGGCTTTGAAGAGAAGGAAATTTTATCATGTATGGAGACAAGTGTCAAAACAGAAACATGCAGTGGTATGGGGTTGTCTTCTCTGCAAGAAGTTGGCTCTACTAATCTATCCGTGTCAAATGATGAGGAACAAAAGAAGATTATCCAGGATCTTCGTGAGTGCTTGCCTGCATGGGTCACTCAGGATCAGATATTAGATCTGATTAGCAGCTCTGGGAGAAATGTGGTTGATGCAGTTTCTAATTTCTATGAACGAGAAACTGAATTTTATGAACATATTACTACTCTCACGGATAATCTTCCCAAGTTCCAGAGCGAAGTACTAGATAGCCCATTTACTTTTCCTGCAACAGATATCAAAAAGAAGGTTATTTTGGGAAAATTTGACATTTCTTCAGGCCAAGCTTCCAAGTCGTCCAGTCCAAGGGGCATGGCCAAGAGTAAAGCTTCTTCTGGAAAAAGGAAGAGAAATATTCAGGATAAGCCCAAAAATAAGTTAAAAAAGAATTCAAGTCTGCAATCTGGTGGGTCAAAGCAATCTACAATCACAAAGTTCTTCAAAAAAGCTTCACATTTGTCAGAATGTGCTAAAATGGAATCTACAGTAGAGCAAAGTTGTCAAGATCAAAGTTCCCCAAATGATATTACCGAATATGTAAACAAGATTGACAAGTTTATTCAGATAATAAATGGTGATGAATCATTAAAAAAACTTGTTGCATCATTATTAGTAAAGACAAATGGAGACATGAATATGGCGCTTGATTTGTACTATGCTAATCCTCAGGAGAGGCTTGGCCAGAATGAAAAGGGTCACTTCTTCACTGGGAACCCAGTCCAAACTGAAAACAATTTGGATGAATGCTTATCTACCCATAAGGAAAACATGCTAGAAAATGATGGACTCGAGACTGATTTATTGCCAGGTTCAATGAAGAAGATTAGCGAACCTTTTGTATCCCTACCACCTGAGAAGTATGAGCCGGTCGAGCATGGTTTGTATTAGCTTATTTATGATTTTGTTAAGCCGCTGCATTTTCCTTAGATATGTTTACATATTTGATTTTTGATACATTGTGCTTGAAAATCTTGCTTGATGTAAACTTAGCCTGTTGGCGGCATGGCCAGCCTGCCCCATATATACATCTTGTACGTACCTTTGATCTGCTTGAAGTGGAAAAAGGCAAGATAAAAGCTACATCTATGCTTTGCAATATGTTTAGAAGGTTTGGATTCTATTGATTGCGTCTTTTTATTTTATTTTATATTTTAAATGTCTTTTCCTCTGTTGATTATTGGTTAGATTTTACTCCATCTTATGTGGTACATCTGTATGTTTTTAAAATTTTTTGCAGTTTATTGGTTTTGTCTGCTGAGGATGTGCTGCCTGCAGTGTATTTATGCACTAATAAAATTGCTGCTGATCATGAAAACATGGTTTTCTTACTTAACTTTTACTCTCTGTAAATTATATTTCAATAACTCAATTTTACTATGCGTTTTTGTAGAAGTGGGTTTTTTACATGATGAGAAGTTAAGCACGGAAGTTGTTACCCTTTATATCATGAATTGTTTTTTAACCCTTATCATTTTAATGTTTTGATGTTTGATTATTCGAGATTGTGAGTGAGAAGATAAAAGAAAGAAAAAAAAGTTATGAAGATTGAGAAGATGTTGAAATTTTCTTAGTCAAACATTCCTATGATCATATGGATTGGGATTTTCTTGAGAGTGTTGTTGATGGAAGATTTTTTTGGGAAAGAGGAGAAGCTGAGTGAGGAGTTGTCTTAAATCTTTTAAATTTTCAATATTTTTACAAGGGTAAGAATTAAGATTCGAGCTTCTAAGCAAGAGGGATTAGACTAGGCAGTCTCTATTTGTTATTTATAATATAATTATTATTTTAAAAATTTGAAGGGGTAACAAGGTTGCATGTTTGATCCACACTGAGAGGGAAAGTGAGCACTGTTATTAATTTATTTTCTCAAATTCTAAAAGGTGATAATGTTGACATCTCTCTTCTATCCATGAATCTTAGACTAATTCAGAACTTTTTATTAAATCCTCTTTTCTTATTACTCCATCCCAGAATTGAATTGTGCAATGGAATAATAATAGGCATCTTTTGGAAACAAGTTCCTTAAGGAGAAGATTTTTTTTTTGGATGAGGAAACCAAGTTCTCATCGAGAAAAAATGAAATAATACACGGGCATACAAAAAAGAAAGCCTTCAAAAGGGAGCCCACTAGACGTTATATGCATGTTTTATAACATTTTTGGGTTTATGCTGTTTCTAGATTTCACTTCTTAATTACTCTATGCCATTGTTTTGTTCTTGATGATGAGATTCCCTATCATGCTCTATTTCTTTTATATTGATGAATATTATTGGGAATTTCAGTATCTAGTTGAGTGGTGGTGAAGCTGTGAAACTTTTGAATTTAGGGTTGAAAGTGGATTTTTGATATTTAGTGCACTCTTGAATCTCCTTTCTTTTTGCAATAGGAGGGTCCAAGTTATTATTTAGGTCATCTTAGGTGATTGGATTACGGTTCATGTGATTTACAGTGCTTGGAAGGATTATTATCTAAAGAAGGTGAAAATCTTTCTTTGATCTCTTTTTTTTGGTCTTATTCCACGATAATTATAGATCAAACAGTCTAGTTCAGTTATAAGATGTCTCCTTGCGTGGTAGTGTGTTTTGTGCATAAGTGCTTCAGAGTATGCGGATTATATCTTAACTGTCCTATTGCGATTGCCACCTCTTTATGGAGGAAGGATGCCCAATTCCCTTTCATCGTTATCATTTTTAGATTCTTTTGAACGATTCCCAATAAAGGCATGGGTATTGTTTTGTGGAGGAATGTTGTTAGAATTATCATTTGGGAAGTGTGGCTTGAGACAAGATTGAAAATTGTTCATGCGTTCTGTTATTTTTGTTGTCTCCTTCTACACTGTGTGTTCAGAAGTTCATTTTTTGGTTTTTTTTAAATAATTATTCCACTTCTTACATTCTCAACTGGAGAAAATTGTTGTAATTTCATTTATTTTCAGGTTCATTTATTGGATGAAATTCATCTCTCATGGAAAAACATTGCAGGAACTAAATATTGGTGGGAGTGTGGTCACAGCAGCACTTGAAGATGCTTGTGGGGTTAACCGCTCCAAGATAACGGAAATGTATAAAGAATTAGGTGATCTAGGTACATACAATTTATTCTTGCTATTTTTTTTATGTTGTCTCGGACATATTCTTAATCACCCTCGGCTAGGTACCAGGCTAAGGTAATATCAATAACTTGCCTGTGTTTGTTCTATGTTTGAAGGAGATGTTGCTCTTGCATGTCGCCGAACACAGAGATTATTGGCACCTCCTTTACCCCTCCTGATTAAAGATGTATTGTCTACCCTTCGAAAAATTAGGTAAGCAAAGTTGAGCTTGACTCTTTGTCATGATATAATTTGATCACAGTTTTTTTTTTTTTTTTTTTTATATATATTTTTATATATATAATAAGGAATATATTACTAAACAGGAATTACAGAAGGGGTGATGAGAGATCCCTGCACTACCAAAGGGTTACAAAAATGACTCTTAATTGGCCATAATATGAGCAAGGTCATAATTACAAAAAGAATTACAAAGAGAACACCAGATGGATATGTAAAGAGCCTAATGGAATCTCAAAGATCATTGAGACTACATTCTTTCTCTTTGAAGACCCACTGATTTCTTTCATACCACAACTTCCAAAAAACAACCATAATCGTTTTCCTCCACAAAACTCTAGCTTTTTCCTTAAAGGGGGCTCCAAAAAACAACTGAAACACAACCTCATCAACTCTTTTGGGGAAGCACTAGCTCAAACCGAACATCGAAAGAATCATGTTCCACAAAGACCCTTGGAAAGAGAAAGAAAAGAAGAGATGAACCTGATTCTCTCCATTCATTTTACACAGAACACACTAGTGTGTAGAGATAGATCGGCCTGACCATTTCTTTTGAAGTACATCTGCTGAATTGAGTTTCCCTTGTAAGAGAATCCACAAAATAATGCTTTCACCTTCTTGGGCACTTTGGCTCTCCATGTGTTCTTTATCAAATTAGCATCAATAGGGGCTCTATCGTCAATCAAAGCAGGGGTAAGAGAATCACAAATAACTGTCTCCATGTTATTTGGCCTGATGGGTTCCAACATGGTTTGCAAATCTGCCTATGCAAGTCCTGCCTCATCGGTTAAGTTCCTCCTAACCGGCACCACCCAACTGTTCGAGCACTCACAAACCTTGTTGTCCTTGCATTTGTGATGTTGAAAACTCGAGGAAAACAGAACTTGAGAGCTCTACTACCGATCCAGGATCCTCCCGAAACAGAATTCTCTTTATACCACTTATCTATTGTGCAACAAGCTTTAAAACTGGACTTTCAAGAACCTTCAGACCGCGAGCAATGGTCCGGGGATCCATTCCCCCTCTTTTGTCACATATTTCCTTTCAACGACCTCTTTCCAAAGATAATGTTCCTTCTTAAAAAATCTCCAATCCCACTTGGCCAACACTCCCTCCTTAAAAATCTCCAGCCTCACTTGGCTATCAAACTTATGTTTTTACTCTTGAGGTTCCCCTAATCAAGGCCACCTTTGGAGATGGGAAGGGGAGTGGTCTTCCAATTCTCCAAACTACTACCACTTTCTTTAGAGGCCTTTTTGCAGAAGAAATTTTGAATGATCCGTGCCCACATTTTTTTAATATATGGTCAAACTAACAAAAGTGCAGAAGCGAAATAATTGAACCTCAAAATCAAACTAACAAAAGTGCAGAAGCGAAATAATTGAACCTCAAAATCAAAAGTAAAACATGCTTACTTAACTGAAAGAAAGAAAAAAAAACATAAACCAAGCCGAGTCACAAGGGTAAGAAGCCATACACTAACCAACAAAAACGAATTAAAGTAAAGGATAATCAAGACTAAGTCCAACAAGGACCAAAACTGCAAATGCTAGGAAAACCTAATGGAAAAGAAAAACTCCTTCGTCCTGCCAGAATGCTAGACCTCACTCACTGTCGGAATTATCGCTTGATTCATCATCTGAAAACATTTTGAAAAACAAAAATGAGTACAAAAATACCCGCTCTAACAAATCGAACAAAATACTTTTCAAATAATAAAAAAGGTAACAAATATTTTCGCTTAACAAAATAATTCAAAACAAATGCAATTCTCATAAAACCATGCTTTCAGAAATTTTATCAAATCAAAATATAATTATCTCAAATATCTATTTTGGAAGGGATGTAGAAACTACTTGATAAGAATTCCTACAATTCTCAACCTAATTCTCAACCTAATCTTTTGTAATTGGGTCCCCTCTTATTGTTGCCATTTTGTACATTTCATACAATCAATGAAATGCTTATAAGTTTCTCATACAAAAAAAAAGAATTAAGGCCAAACTTCTAAAAGCCTAACAAAACTAACACTTAAAAATCTAAATAAAACACTTAAGGGTCTTGAAAAACTTCAACTAGGAAGCACAAACTTTTCTACCCAGAAAATTTTCTGCTCATACAACAAAACTTTCCTAGAGTTTTTGATCTAAAAGAATCAAGATTTCTACTGTTTTACAAATAAAATCAGATCTGGAAAGTGCCTAAAACTGCTGTAAAAACCTTTAGAACATATTCTTTTCAGGTAGAAATCAAAGATATATACATTAAAGTAACATCATTGGTAAACTTTTGGTACAAAAGAATCTAAAATAAACTTAAAAAAGTCTCAATTTTACAGAAAATAAAACTGGAAAAATTGTGGAAAATTTTCCATCATCAAAATCTTCAATTTAATTTTAAAGTCATAAAAGGAAAAACTTTGATACAAAAATTACGCAAAGAAACCTAAAAACTTTTTAGGGAAAAAGATTTCAAGAATTTTCTATTCTAATCAATTAAGAACAAAAATAAAACCCAAAACCTTGGAAGAAAACATCAATTATCAAGAAAAGAAAAGAAAACAATGAGGGAAAGAAAGAAAACTTATTGTTTTTTTCCTTCTTATAGAAGAAAATGCAAAACATAATTCTTTTCTCTATTGTGGCTGTCAAAACGATTTGTAAAAAGGGTTAAAGCGGCTTTAAGAGACCTTTTATAAGAAACCCTAGCTTAAAACTCTTAAAAATATATTATTTGTTTTTTAAACAAAACGAGATAAAAATGTTTAAATCTCAATTTAAAAAGAAAACAAAATCCTATTCCAAAAAGAATTTATTAAATTCTTTAAAATAAATAAAATATATTAAAAAAAATAACTTATATATTTTTTTTATGGCTGTTACATGTTAATTCTAAGTTACACTTCAAGTAAAAAGGGTTATAAATGTTTTGATCCTTAAACCAAAAAGCTTTCTGTATCTTTTTTAGAAAATCAACTCTATTTTACTCAAAATTCTCTTCAGGGGTGAAACCAAATTTGGAAGATAATTTTGGGGTGTTTCTATTCTTTTTCCTAGTTTTATTTGTCGTGATGTTACCCGCCCTTTGGTGCAAGTGTAGGAACTTCTAAATTAGGGGAAGAAATACTATAGAATAATTCTTTTTTGACTAGGAAACAAGAGAATTTCATTGAAATAATGAAACAACACTAACACTCAAAATACAGACTCCTAAAAGGAGAACAAAATTAGATAAACTAATCAAAATAGCTATCACTCCAACATGGAGAAAAACAAAGGTCGTAAAGAAACATAGAACCTAATCCATGCAAAGATGAGAAGAAAAAGCAACAGTAATCAAGCACTAAATATAATAGGATGCTAACTAAGATATAAATCAGAGACAGAATATCCTACAAATTCATTGGAGAGAGCACACCAGGTAGAAGCCTTCAAATGAATCGATTCAAATTGCATCACCTAGTCCACAACCTTGTCTTCAAAAGATCTTTGATTCCTTTGGAACCAGATATTTGACAACAAAGCTTTTACTATATTCTTCAACAGTAACCTCACCTTAGGAGGCAAAAAGGGTCTTGAAATAAGCTAGACAACATTATCTGACACACTGTTGGAGAATACCCAATTGAATTCAAAGGAATCAAATAACTTTGACCAACATCTCAAAGTGTAATCACACTGATAAAATAAATGGTAACTTGTCTCCAATGCCTTGCGGCAAAGTAAACAGATCAATGGTTGCAACACCAATAAGAGAAATTTTCTTTGAAGAACCTCCGAGGTATTCAACTTTCCAAACATTAAGAGCCAAATCAAAATATTTACTCGTCTCGGACAATAAGAACACCATAAGGCAGGGGAGAGATATGAGTGTCGGTGAGGGAGAGTCTAGGTCGGCGAAGGGAGGAGTGAGGGGCGGCTATCGTGTTGATGTGTTGGTCGACGGGGGGAAATGTAAGGAAGGTCGAAGGGGTCAGTGGAAGTTGGTGTTGGTTGTCGGGCGAATGTTGCTCAGGTGGTCAGAACGGAAAGGAAATACTTCCATTACCTTTCTTCTGGTCAGTTCGGGTCCGTGCCGTTTAGTGGGGAAACCTTACGAGGTGCTCGTGACTAGTCGGTCGTTTGCGGAGGTGACCAGAGGCTTGGGTTCGGAATCAGAAGGTTCTCAGAGCTTGAAGGGGGTCGTTGTGGATGCTCTGTTTGATTTAAATGCTTTAGTTCTTGTGACCAAGGAGCTGGCGCCCGTGACATGGGAGGAGGTTGAGGCTGTCGTGCAGAATCGGTTTAGTGCTCATGTCGGGGTGAGACCCTTCAACGGAAATTTGGCGGTTATAATAGAAAAGGACGAGTCGGTTCGCTGGAATCTGTTGAATTTTGGGAGAGGGTCGTTAGAAGGGATTGCTCTGATTTTTAAACCTTGGAGCTCGGTGAAGGTAGCTGAGGAGAGACACATTGCTTTCGGAGGTGGTTGGGTGAACTTTCTGGGCATTCCTTCTCATCTCCGAACGTTGAAGGTTGTTGAATACTTGTCGGAGTTGTGTGGGGGCTTAGCAGGGGAGGACTCTCACTCTCTGATCGATTCTAGTTGGGTTGGCCCGATTTTGGTTTGTGTTAATGGACGTTCGGACGGTTACATCCCGAGAGGTTGCCTCTTGACGTGGGAAGGGGTCGATTTTCCGATCAGTTTTCAGCCGGCGTACTCTGAGGAGGCAGAGGGAGACGGTGTCACAGAGACTTCCTTTCTGGGAACGACAATGTTGAAGACGACTTCCCCTATTTTCTAATCCTTTCCTGTTTTAGCGATGGGTAAGGCGGGAAATAAAGTTTTGTTGTCGAAGGCTGGGCCAAGAGTTTCCTTCGCTGATGGGCTTTCTTCTCCGATAGAAGTCGACTTGCCCATTTCGAAGCCCACGAAGGTTGGAAGGCTGGAGGTTGTTGGGTTGGACCACGAAATAGACCCAAGGCCTTGCAGGGGGGATTTGGAGCTTATGGAAAATGTTGGGGCTAGTGGGCCTCGGTTGGGCCAACTTTTGGTTAGTCCGAAGGGTGTGAAGGGCAACTCGTTGGTGAACCAGCCTGGGCCGGTTCGGTTTAGAGGTCCAATGGGTTCGGTTGAAGAGGATCCGGTCAAATCAGTGGGTTTAGTTGAGCCGACGACAAAGTTTTCCGATTTTTCTTCCGTCGATTCTGAGAATTTTCGAGCAATTGGCTTACACGATGATGGTGAGAGACCCTTTTCAACCCCGGATCCTTCCGCGGCGAGTTTCGCGGACGACAACTCTTTTTTGTCTTCACCGGCGGTGCGTTTGTCCGAAGAGTTGAACTTTCAGCCTCTGTTTGAGCCCGATTTCGAAGTTTTGGATTCCGAGCGTCTTACTCTGGGAGTGAAGCAAAGTGAGGGGGTGTGGGCGATTCGACAGAGTCTGTTTTGGCCATTGAGCAGTTGGAGGAGGGAGAGGGGGTTTCGGCCACGCAGGTTCTTGGTCCTCATCTTCTGTGTCAGGGGGCTAAGGGGGCTCCACCAGGTGTTTCCGATGGAGTTGGAGGTTTGGGGAGTAGTTTTCCGTAAGGGGAGTTTTGCAGTTGGTGAAGACTAGTTTGTCGCCTACGACTCGTCCTTTTCCAGAGGGTGGGAGTGCCTCGGTTTCTGTCCAAGAGGTCTCTGCTCTGCCCGCTTCGGAGGATCGCCCAGAAGTTTCGGCTGACCAAGTTTGTCTTCCTCCTTTGGGTTTATCGCCTTCCACTCTTTTGGTTACGGGGGTCCCGGGTTTTGGTCAAGTTGGGATAAAGGGTGGTGGGTCTTTCCCTTCTGGAGAGGCCTCGAGTGGGTTGCAGGGGTTCCATTGTGACTCTTGGCCGTTTGTCTCTGGTTGTCAGTTCAAGGATTAGGGAAGTCTTCTTCCTCTTTACCTGTCAACTTTGTGGGGGGCTTTCCGGTTCTTGTTCCTTGGCCTAATGCCTTCGGTGGAAGTTTTCTGGGGGGTTGGTCGCCTTTGGCCTCTGAGTCGCCTTTGGCCTCTGAGTCTGTTGGGAGAGATCAGGTTTTATCGCATCCCCCCCTGGGCCCTTGCGGAAGGGGCCAATCCTCATTCCCTTGCTGGAGGAGGTTTGGGGAGTGGGCCCTCCGTGTTGGCCTCTTTGCTTGCAACAGGTTTACAGGCTGTCCCCCCTTCGGATATTCTTGCCCACTCCAAGGATGCTCAGAAGAAGAGTGTGGGGCCTTCGAAAGGTGGGAGGAGTGGGAGGATTGGCAAGAGGGAAGTAAAAAATTTTTCTTGTTCTATTAACTATGATGGTAGGAAGGCTTTGGATAAAGCCAAGGGCGTAGCCAGTTCTCAATGAAAGTTGTTTCCTGGAATGTTAGAGGTCTTGGGGGTAGAGACAAGAGGAGGTTAGTTTTTTTTGAGAAGATAACAACAAACTTTCATTAAAATAATGAAATGAGACTAATGCTCAAAGTACAAACTTAAAGAGAGTAAAGAAACTATTCAAAAATAAAGTGAGGACAAAGGAGAAAATAACACCTCTCCCAGAACAAACCAAAAGAAGAGGAGAATAACCACAAAATACAAGAATCAACAAGAAATAAAGACCCAATAAAGACCAAAAACTATAAAAACCCAAAGAGGAGAAGCCAATAACGCTAACATAGAAAAACACTCCAGAATGAAGCCAACAAAGCAACAGAACCAAAACACACCACCTAAAACTCCAACAACCAATAACTACTCTTGGAACCAAACATAAACTCCAACAAAGCTAAAATTCCATAATTAAGACCAACAGTGAAGGAACCCAACAAAAACCACCAACCCAACACCTTCCTCTATTGACAACACCACCAAAGAGACCTGGAGATCTCACCTAACCGAGCCAAACCCTTCCAGTAGCCATTGCTTTAAAAACCACATCACCAACAACCCATCAAATCTGCCAAAAGCTTCAATGTGAACCCAACCAAAAACGCCAAATACTCCAAATCAAAATAATCACCCTGCCATCAGCTATCACGTACTCCAAGAAATAAGCTTCCTTAAGAGGAGGAAGAGCACCCACCAACCGAAATTTCTTTAAACTGCAAACCACTCGCCTTAATCAGGGAGCTAAAGCGACTTAGTTCTGGATAGGGAACAATGGAATCAATTACCCCCGAGGAAGAGCACCGCTTCGGAGAATCGAATAAACTTGCAAGATTAATGATAGGGGACCCATCCGTCAAATTCTTAAGCGAATTTTGCCCGTCCGAGCCCAAATCAGGACTACTTAAACTCACCAATGAACCAATAATAGAAACATTATCTAACAAAGACGACGGAAAGTCTACAGCCTTAGCATTCTCCTTCGAATGCTAAAAAGAAGCTTTGATAAAAGAAACTCCCTTCGAACCAACCCGACATTCTTCTAGAGAAAAAGAACACCCCTTTAAACCCACATCGTCCGAATCCTTAGAGGCCGACAAATCCACCTTTGTGGATTGAATACAAGGCATCGAACGTTCAAGAAAATCTGGGTAAACAACCTCTTTTTCATAGGCAACTGTTGCCTGCAAAGGTTTCCCATAACGTCTTGTGTAATATTTCCCGCAAAAACTATTCCTTATCTCTTTAACCGTGGATGGAACCGGGGAAGATAACATATCATCAAACCCAATCTTCTCACATTGCCCAACAAAATCCGACGCCATCAGCTTTACTGGAGACAAAAGGACCTCGTTATCAATCTTGGCGAATTCCTCAAAAGAAGCACTTGACATCAAACTTCCTGCCACATCCAAAACCTCTCCCCGTCGGATCCTCTAATATCAACGAAGTGACAACCTTGAAGGAAGGCTCCAAGTCAGCCAACACGCTTCCAAAGTTATCTGGGTGACTCCTTTGAGAAACATCATTCAATTCATCGAAAGCATCTTGCAATACAGGTTCAATTCGAAACAGATCGATAGGGTTAGAAAAATCCTTAACCGCCAAAGAACAAAATTCCGTTCCAAGTGGTCTCATTCCTTCTAAATCCGTAATATTTATATCAAAATTGCCACCATAGGCATCTGAAACCTCAATATGGGCAGGAAGAAACCCACACAGATTGTGCTTAACCTTAATTTTAGCAGAAGAGAGATCAGTCAAGTTTAAAGTGTCCAAAGCAATTTCAACCAACCCACCCAAATGCATCCCAATGATCACGTTGCATTATTATACTAGGAGACAAGGTAGGGAAGTTCAAAAGAAGAGGGGTCGGCAGCCCTTTCTAATCAACAATGATTTTTTGGAAGATTCCGAGGGATTGTCATTAATGGAGGATAGGCAGACAGTCGGGTCGCTTGGCCTCCAAGAGCAGGGTATCAGTAAGAGTAGGCATTCGAAGGTGGTCAGCTGTGGGGCCAGGCCGTACTGCTTCTCGAAAATTGATTTCAAAAGTCCTCCAAAGAAGGTTGGCCTTTCCCCTGAGCGCCCTGAAGTCGAGGGACTCTTTGATCAGGACTCAGAAGTTAGTCTAAGCACTCAAGGGGGGGAAAGTCAAGACCGGCAAAGCGTTCGTTCATGCAAAGACGATGATAGGTCCCCTTTAGCAATTGTCAGGCACCTTTTCTCTCCCCTGGAGGTTGTCACCTTGTTTTCGGAGGAAGGGGAGGCGGTGGTCGACACACCGCCTAGCGCCGAATTTGACCCGCCGATCGGGCTTGTGGGCTGCGCCCGGGTTGGTGCATGACGGCTCCTCATCCTTGTCTAAATGAGGATTCTTTCGTGGAACACCAGGGGCTTGGGGGATCCCTCCAAGCGTTTAAGCTTGAAAAACTTCGTTCTCAAGGTCAATCCGGACATCGTTATGATACAAGAAACCAAGTTGGAAACGGTGGATGGTAAGTTTGCTAAGTCATTATGGAGCTCCAAAGACGTTAGCTGGGAGTTGGTAGAGGCAAATGGAAGGTCGGGAGGTTTGCTGATTCTATGGGACAACGCCAAGATCAAAGTATTAGAGGTGCTTAAGGGGATCTTCTCCATTTCTGTTAAGGTATTATTCGCCAATTGTCATTTGTGTTGGATTTCGAATTTCTATGGGCCAAACAGGTGTAGGGACCGGAGGCTGCTGTGGAAGGAGTGGAGTGCATTGGCTGCCTATCGGGAAGGGCCTTGGTGTGTAGGAGGGGACTTCAACGTCATCAGGTGGGCTCATGAGAGGAGTCCGGAAGGGAGGCACACTAAAAGCATGAGGTCATTCAATAAGATCATCCGAGACTTGGATTTATGGGAAGTGCCCCTAGCAATGGAAGTTATACTGGTCTCGGTTGGGCTTGAGAACTCTAGATCTCTCACAGTATGCAGTTCTTCATTAATGCAAGTCGACAAGTTGTTTTTGCGGACTCTGTGGTTTCCGGCAGCCAAGGATTTTTTCGCACCATTTTCCTCTCGCTTGCAGAAGCGGGTCATTCCTATGGGGGCCTGCTCCCTTTCGCTTTGTTAACGCCTGGCTTGGAAACAAGGAGTGTGTATCCTTAGTTAGCAAAGCATTGGAGGAGGACCAGTCCTATGGGTGGGCAGGATTTACACTATCTTTAAAATTAAAGAAGCTGAAGGGAAAGCTTAAGAAGTGGGCGCGGATCGTGATCAAAGCGCAAAAGGAAAAGAGAAGAATCTGATTGACGAAATCTCCCTGTTGGATAATAGGCGGAGTCCTCTTCTCTCACCTCTCAAGAGCGGTTAATCCGGGCCATGGCAAAAGGTGAGTTGCTGGAATTATATATGGAGAACGAGAGAAAGTTGATCCAGAAATGTAAGCTAGTATGGCTCAAAGAGGGAGATGAGAACTCAGGCTTCTTCCATAAATATCTAGCAGCAAAAAAGCGGACGTCCTTGATCTCAAGCATCTTGTCTTCAGAAGGAATCCCCCTGGTAAAGTTTGCGGACATTGAATCAGAAATAGTAGGTTTCTTTGGCAAGCTTTATGAGCGCATCCCTGGGCTGCGTTTTGTGCCGGTATTCGAGGGTTGGAAGGGGGTCTCGCCGGAGGAGAATGGGGCACTCACAGCCCAGTTCTCGTTGGAAGAAATTAAGATGGCGCTGGTCTTTCATGATCTTAGGAAGCCTTGGGAAATCAGTTTCGAAGCTGCTCATCTCAAGGCGTCGGCTTGGAGTTCTCTTTCAGGGGCGTTTGTAGGATTCTCAATTTCTGACATCCAGGCCAATTGGAATGCTTTTATTTTTCCTGCTTAGGTTCAGTTCGCTATTTTGCTTCATTTTTGTCCTATGGTTTTGTAGTGTTGATTGAACTTTTGTATCTCTTCATTATCTTAATGAAATCGTGTTGTTACCTTGTCAAAAAAAAAGACCAACCTTTTCCACATATTTAAAGGAAGATTAGAAATGACGACCCATCCTCCATAGCTTTCAATAAGATTAGACAAGCTATGATCCTTTCCTGACCATCTCTCCAACTTGATAAAGGAATCCCCAATTCTTTGCCATTGGCCAATTTTTCCCCCAAACGCCTCTTTTGAGACTTCATCCACCTTAATGATAGCCTTATCCATCGAGAAAGGGTTAATTTGAACCTTCACACAAAAAGAATTTTCAATTGCCAATCTAATCTCAACCCACGAAATACGAGCAAAAAGCCGATTAATAACCAACATGCCTTCAAAGTCGAGTTCCAACACCTCCGAATCTTTCCTAACCCATTGCTTCCTACCCAAAGGATTCTGAACACACAGACCGGACAAAGTATGTTGCTCCATACTCGACTCCCCCACCGCCAAACCATCGAAATTGCTTGCTAAATCCAAACCAGGACTCCTGACCAAGACATCTAAACTCTGCAAGAAGTCACTCAACATATCCCCAAACACCAACCAACCATTCAAATGTTTTCCTAGATCCACTTTGAGTCTATTCCGCCCACCAGAAGGTGGCCAATGAACACAATCAATAGACCAAGAAATGCCTTTTCGAACTTTAAACAAACCAAGCACCCCATTATCATCTTGGAATTTCCTCCTTTGGAAAAAGGATTTGGAATGAAGACGCAAAATCTTAAAAGCCTCCTTAAACCAGCACAGTTGAACCAGAGATAAAGTCAATTTACATCCTTCAGACACATCCTCCAAACAGAACAAATTATCAGTCCTTCGAATGCTAAAATAGGATCCTCCAATATTACAACTAAGCATCACCATGGGAGCTCGACCAGAAATTTCCAATTAGACTTTCAACCACCCCACTTCGACCACCTGGGCAGACGCGATAAGAAAAGAAAAAAAGAAGGCAGCAAACGGAAGCGGTGAAGCCCAGACGACGACTGGGGGAGGCAACAGAGGGCTTGCCGGCCAATGGGAAGAGAAAGGAAGCGGTGGAACGGAACCGGAGGAAAGGCAGAAGGGAAGGCTGAGAGAAGGGAGAAGTGCGAAAAAACAGGTCGGAAGGATGAACCCCTAGGCAGATGGAAGCTCGAAATGAGGAAAGAGACCGGAGGGATCGACCGCCGGCGGGAAGAGAACGGAAGGATCGGCCGAGCAGCAACCAGAGCAAGAGAGAGGCAACCAAACGTGACACCGAAAAGGGAAAGGAACAGCGAACCGGATCTAGTAAAAGGCGAGAAAAGAAAGGAAAGAATGAGACGAGAGACGAAATCGAAAAGGAAAAACGAAAGGAGCCGAAACGAAGAGAGAGGCAAGAGACGAGAGGGGAAAGACGAGAGGCGGACGGCAGAGAAAAAGAATGGAGAGAACGACGGCAAAAGGGCCGCCCAGACCGAAAGAGGGGTTGAGGATCGGCGACACAAGAGACACCGGCAAGGGAAGCGACCGACGGAAACCAGAAGAAGTCGAAATGCCTTAAACGAGGGGAAGAGAGAGAAGAGAGAGAAGAGAGAATCTAGAAAGCTCTCATCTATTCAGAAATTGAAACCAAATAAGAGGAGGTTAGTTAAGGATGTTCTTTCGTCAGCTAGACCTGATGTTGTGATTTTGGTTGAGACTAAGTTGGCTTCTGTCTCTCGTGATCTAGTGAGAAGTGTCTGGGGTAGGAGACATGTAGAGTGGGCTTGCCTTGAGTCGGTGGGGGCATCTGGGGGTATTGCTATCCTCTGGGATAGTATAGTTTGGCATTCCCAGGAGGTGGTTAAGGGGTTTTGTTCCATTTCGGTCTCCTTCGATCTTCCTGAGGGGAAGGTGGGCTGGGTGTCGGGAGTCTACGGTCCCCCTAGGCCTAGAGGCAGAAATGCGTTTTGGGAGGAGTTGGGTGGCCTTTTTGGTCTGTGTGGTTCCTGTTGGTGTTTAGCAGGTAACTTCAATGTGGTCCGAAGCCCTTTGGAAAAATTTCCTAGTGGTACAGAAACGAGGGCGATGCGGACTTTTAACAATTTTATAGAAGAGTGTTTTTTGTTTGATCCCCCGCTTGACAACGATCATTTTACCTGGGCGAATGCAAGGGCTAGGAGCCGTATTGATAGGGTTGAGGGTGGATGGATATTTTTTCCAATGCCACTCTTAGGATGGGCCCTAGAATCACTTCAGATCACTGGCCGCTTTTTTTGGACTCTAGAACTTCTGAATGGGGCCCCTGCCCTTTTCGTTTTCAGAATATGTGGTTAGAACACCCTTCTTTTAAAGTCTCTCTTCCAACTTGGTGGCAGAGGGGGGTGTCTGGGAAGTGGGAGGGATATCGGTTTATGGCCAAAGCTCTTAAGGAGACGCTGAAGATTCGAAACCGTGAGGTTTTTGGCGATGTGAGGGTAAGGGAACAAGAGGTTTTAAATCACCTTCAAGCCTTGGATAGAGTGGAGGAAGAAAGGGGCTTGAAGCTCAAATATTTTTGGAAACATACAACTTAGAGATTGAAAATTCACTTCTTTATCAAGAGCAAGGACGTTCCATAAAGATTATACCTCCACTGGGAAGAGTTGTGATTTTTTTCCTTTTTTTAAATTATTTATCCTTTCGGTGGGTGGACTCCTCTTTTTTCTATTAAACGCTATCATAATGTTATATATTCTTGTTTTCCATCAAAAAAATAATAAAAATTCTATGTTGGCCTCGTTAGCTTTATCCAAAACGTGGACCCTAGTTTGTAGAGAGACTAAAATTCTTGATTTAATCTTTGTGATCATGGCAAGGGAACTTTGGCGTGAAAGAGACTGCATGCTTTATTAGGCAAGGATTGAGATTGAAGTCAAGGATTTTGCTCCCATTTTCCTCTAGCTTTTAATTTGAGTTATGTAATGATTATCCTTTTTCCAATTCAATCCTATTGGAGGTTTTATTTATTTATTTATGTTTAAATAAATTCATTTTCGCTTTGGAAAGGCTTGACCTTGTCATGCTTCCCCCTTTTTTTATACTTTCTTTTTTTCCTTTCATGAGAGTGTTTATAAATGAAAAAAATACATTTTTTCTCATGTAGTATTTATCAGTGTACAAACAGGTATTGGAAGTACTGCACGTAAGAAAAACCTCATTGTCAATCTCATGCGTTCTTGCAGAGAAAAGGAAATGAAATTTCTTGTAAGAACCTTGGTAAGTGTTGTAGTACATATATGTGGATTTAGGAGCTTATTAGTCTGTTGTCCTTTATTTTAATTTTACTATTATTAGTTTACGGCTTCCATGTATATCTAATATATATATTTGGCTCTATTGTATAGAATGGATGAAGTGTAATCTCATATTCTATCTCACAATAACATGGTATTAGAGCTGTTTTTCCTAGAGAATTAGGTTTGTTAACCATTAGGGTTTTGTGTGGGTTTGAGGTTTAAAACCTTTTTGTTTAGCACCTTAGGGTTTGTGAGCTTTGATGTTTGCATTTAAACCCACTGTTGCCATCGTCGCTGTTGCTGTCAGAGTTCGCCGCCGCAACCCTTGCTGCAAATTAGGTCAAATTTTTGTCTCTTTTTTGCCACCACCCAACCAAAAAAGGAAGCCCACTTTCCGATTTGCAAAACCCCAAAATCCAATAGCCAAACCACCCACATGTGGCTTTCATGCACCGCCGGAAGCCGTCACCTCCTATCCCACACACTAGCGCGTGGAGGGTCCGTTTGTCATTCCATCGCTTGGGTTTGTCTCCTTTTGTGATTTCCAACGGTTTTATGTGCTTGGATTTGTCAAAACCTCATTCTTTGTTCTCGAGTTGTGTTATTTGCAGCAGTATTACTAAAATCGTTTGATTCATGAGTTGAATCACATACGATACAACTCGAAATGAAGGGAAATTGATACCGTTTGTGGTCTTGAATCGAAGATGAGAGGTAAAGTACAATTCAAAAGGTTGAATTGTACGTATCAACTTGAATCGAAACGATCCGATTCAAAAATAAAAAATACCATAAGTTGCAGTGTTGTTGGCACGTTAGCTGGAGGACTTTGTTGAGCTAGCTAGAGAGAATACTTCGTAGTCGACGATGGTAGATTCAAAGAGGTGGGTTGAAGATGAAGAGGGTTAGGAACTTGAGAAAAACGAAAAATGAGAGTGTGGTTGGGGACTTGGGAATGTGAAAAGTTGAGGAAAAGGTGTTGAAGAAGTCAAGTAGAGAGAGAAATGGAAAACAAATATAAAAGTGGAAATGAAATGATGGGTGTGTGAGTTGGTAATGTCACTTTGAAATTTGGGAAGATATAAATAAATTAATATAAATAAAATACTTTAAACCATTGTCTTCCTCTCATACACGTGTCTATCATGATATGGAGGGGGCTCTGCCATTCTTTTGGATTTTGATCATTTATTTATTTTTTATTTTTTTAAAAATTGATTTTGACCATTTATTTTTGATGTTTTTCATACTTATTTTGGAGTTAGTTGATGTTTATTTTGTTGGTTATTTTGAACTTTGAACTTTTATGTTTTGATACTTATTTTGGGATTATTTAATATTTGGCTACTTATTTATCTATTTTAGTCTTTGCTATTTATATTTATATTTCAATACTATTTACCAAACAAAAACTTTAGATACAGGATACGTTACGGTATATAATACAACTAAAATTTAATTTAAATGTAAATGGGTGTTTGTAGTTAAGGTCAATCCTAATGGTTCATGGTGTGACCTGAGTTAGTCACTCTGTTTTACTGTGAGAATTATTTACTGTGAGGGTTAGGTAAATGTTGTATTCCTTTGTAAAACGGTTTTACCGTGCAGTAGTTATAACTTCCAGCCCTTATGGGGTTCTTGTATAAAAGGGTGGTTTTTTAGTGAATAAAGGACAGACTTTTTGATTGTTATTCTCCAAAGCTCTTGTGTCCTGATTTACATCAGATTTGGTATCAGAGCCCTCGTGGAAGTACCTGATTGTAACACAGAATTAAGAAAGAATAATATTCGTTCTATTCACATTTGAGGTCTATGACAAATATATATAGGTATACAAAGAAACCCTAATGCTAAGCAATATACAATTACGATAAAGGACAATAAGATATATATATTATAACACTCCCCCTCAAGCTGGAGCAAATATGTCAAACATGCCCAACTTGTTACACAGATAATTTATTCTTGCTCCATTTAAGGATTTAGTAAGAATATCTCCCAATTGCTCTCCAATCTTCACATATCTTGTGGACACCAAACCTCGTTGTATTTTCTCGCGAATAAAGTGATAGTCCAGTTCAATATGTTTAGTTCTCTCATGAAACACTGGGTTAGAAGCAATGTGAAGTGCGACTTGATTATCACACCACAATTTAGCTGGCATAGACATACTAAATCCAATCTCAGACAAAAATTGATGTATCCCCACTATTTCACACACAGAGTGCGGCATAACTCTATATTCTGACTCAACACTTGAACGTGATACCACATTTTGCTTCTTACTCTTCCACGACACCAAATTTCCTCCTACAAAAACACAATATCCAGATGTTGATCTCCTATCTTCTTTAGATCCTGCCCAGTCAGCATCAGAAAAACATTCAATCTTTGTATGACCGTGATCTTTATATAAGATCCCGCGTCCAGGTGCAGCTTTTAAGTAGCATATAATTTGTTCAACTGCAACCCAATGATTCACAGTAGGCGAAGACATATATTGGCTCACAACACTTACTGAATAAGCTATGTCTGGTCGTGTTACTGTCAGATAATTCAACTTTCCAACCAATCTTCCGTATCTCTCAGGATCTTTAAATGCTTCTCCTTCTTTGGTGAGTTGCAAATTAGGTATCATCGGAGTACTACATGGTTTAGCTCCTAGTTTTTCTGTCTCAGATAACAAATCAAGTACATATTTCCGTTGCGACAAAAAGATACCTTTCTTGCTTCTCATCACTTTAATGCCCAAGAAATACTTTAATGTTCCCAAATCCTTAGTATGAAACTGACCCTGAAGGAAAGTTTTCAAAGAGGATATACCTGAAGTATCATCTCCAGTGATAACGATATCATTTACATACACTACAAGCAGTGTATACCCTTCTCAGATCGTTGATAAAAGACAGAATGATCAGATGTGATTTTTTTCATTCCAAACTGCTCAAGTGATTGGCTAAATTTACCAAACCATGCGCGTGGGCTCTGTTTCAATCCATACAAAGATTTTCTAAGACGACAAACTTTATCACTCTCCCCCTGAGCAACAAAACCAGGTGGTTGCTCCATATATACTTCTTCCTGAAGATCACCATGGAGAAATGCATTCTTAATATCAAGCTGATGCAAGGGCCAACCATGAGTAGCAATCATGGAAATAAATAATCGAATAGAAGTCAATGTCAGAATAATCTATCCCATAAGTCTGAGCATAACCTTTAGCAACTAAGCGGGCTTTCAAGCGAGCAACAGATCCGTCGGGATTAACTTTAATAGCAAAAACCCATTTACATCCAATAGCCTTCTTTCCTGCAGGACGAGATACCAAATCCCAAGTACCATTATCATCTAAAGCATGCATCTCTTCGATCATTGCATTACGCCAGTCAGAATGAGACGAAGCTTCATGAACAGAGTTAGGGTAAGTACAAGTGCGTTTACCTTTCTGAAGGGCAATAGGAAGCTCATCACAAGTTCCTGGATCAGATGCCAAAGAATCTTCTGGCATAGGACATGTGTCTGAAGGTTGTTGTGGTATCCGTCTGGTGTAAACTTGGGTAATAGGCGGACGCGGAGGGATAGGTGCTGAAGGAGGCAGAATAGGGAGAGATGAAAGAGAGACGACCTCATAGATAAGTGTGTCGTCCTCCCCCTGACAAGATACTTGTTAAGACTAGGACAATAACAATGATACCCCTTTTGAACACGAGAATAACCCAGAAAGATGCATTTTAAGGATTTAGGATCTAACTTCGTACGATGAGGACTGATATCTCGAGCAAAACAAGTGCAACCAAATATTTTGAGTGCAATTGGTAACAAAGATTTAGTTGGACAAAGAACACGATAAGGGATCTCACTATGAAGAACTGAAGAAGACATTCTATTTATCAAAAAACAAGCTGTGGAAACTGCATCTGCCCAACAATGTTTTGGTACATTCATTTGAAAGGATAAAACTCTAGCTGTTTCAAGTAAGTGTCGATTTTTCCGTTCAGCGACTCCATCCCAGCGCAAGAGGATTGGTAAAGAATGCCATTTGTACATAAGTAAGATCCCAACATGTTAGAAAAATATTCACTCGCATTATCAGTTCGCAAAATTTTAACAGAGGCATTAAACTGATTCTGAATCTCAGCATGAAAATTACAAAAATGGGTAAGTAACTCAGATCGACTTTTCATTAAATATAACCAAGTCAGACGTGAAAAATCGTCGACAAAAGTAACAAAATATCGAAATCCAGTTTTGGACATTACAGGACACGGACCCCAGACATCAGAATGGACTAATTCAAACGGAGCACTAGCTCGTTTATGGACCCTAGGACTCGAACTAAGACGATGAAATTTTGCAAACTGACACGACTCACAATCCAATGAAGACAAAGAAAGAAACTCTGGATACATTTTCTTCAACACGGGCAAAGATGGATAACCTAAACAACAATGGACCTCAAACGGAGATGCAACACCAGAGCATGCCACAACTTTCGGTATCTCATGATAAAAATGTAAAGGCCTTGGACTCTCATATCCTTTACCAATAATTTTCTTCGTCATACGATCCTGAAACAAGCAATAACCAGGAAAGAATGAGATAAGGCAATTAAGGTCATGAGTAAGTTTACTAAGAAAAATCAAATTAAACAAGTCGAGGCAAATGTAAGACAGAAGATAAAGAGAGCGAGGGTGTGAGGTTAATGGTGCCAGATCCAAGAACAGAAGATGTGGAACCATCCACTAAAGTGACAGATGGAAACGGTGCAGAGGACAAAGAGGTACAAAATAGGCTAGAATTACATCATCATGTGAGTCAGGCACCAGTCAATGACCCATTTGGTGGAAGATGTAAGGAGACAATGATTCTTACCTGAGTCAGCAATAGTTGCAATAGGATTTGATGAAAAAGATGCTTGTAGTGAGTCCTGGTACGACTGGAATCGAGCAAAATCGTCTACAGAAATAGTTACCGTTCTCTCAGGTGTATCATTTAGAGACGCAAGCTGAGCTACTTCGGGTCTTTGCTCCCTATTCAACAACTTCCAACAGTCACGTTTCATGTGACCCGGCTTACGACAATAGTTACATATAATCTCTTGTGGCTCTTGTCGTCGATGATGATCAGTACCAAGTCTCTGATGGTTCCCGGCAACGGACGCATGTCTCTGATGATTAGAATCAGGTCTTTGATGACCCGGCTTACCATTCATTCCTTTAGTGACCTTAGGATCATTGGACTGAGAAACATAAGAGCCAGACGAAGAATTTTCTGTACGGAGAACTCTACTAAAAACTTCATCCAAAGAGGGGATCTCGGAGCCTGAGAGAATTTGTGATTTGGCCATATCAAATTCAGAGGAAAGGCCATTAAGAAAGCTCATGACACCCATCTTTTCTCTTTGAGCTTGTTGAACCTTTATATCTGTACTAAATGTGAGTAAAGTGTTCAATTCTGCACATGTCTTCTTAACCTGCATAAAATAATTCGTGACAGATCGATCTCCCTGTTTCGCATGATAAAGAGCTGTGCAGACGTCATACATTCGGTTAACTTACTCTTTTCTCATAAGAATTCTAAAAATTCAAGCAGTTCTTTTACAGAATCACAGTAATTTACCAATCCAACCACCTCACCCCAATTGAATTCTTGATTTGAATGTACAAACGAGCGTCATCACGCAACCAAGTCCTCCTTGTGTATCGTCCTCTGGTGGATCCTGATCGATATGATCATCCATCTCGATTAACCAGAGATAG
This sequence comes from Trichosanthes cucumerina, assembly GCA_036507285.1. Classification (NCBI taxonomy): domain Eukaryota; kingdom Viridiplantae; phylum Streptophyta; class Magnoliopsida; order Cucurbitales; family Cucurbitaceae; genus Trichosanthes; species Trichosanthes cucumerina. The sequence continues at coordinate 65,155,128 of CM071838.1, forward strand.
AACCACGATTGTTCGACTCCAATCATAATAGTTTGAACCATTCAACTTATGCTCCGTGATCTTTGACGAGAGGGGAACCAAATTGGGTACAACTATAGGCTTCATCTCAACCATTATTAAAACAAAACAGTAGGTTAATCTTCAAGGAAACAGAAAACCCAAATCTGAACAGTACCAAAAAGTGCCCTAATCTCACCCAAATGAAGAAACCGAGACAAATGAAGAGGCTAGTGTCGAATCCGAGGTGACAGACAGGTCAGAAAACACGAACAGAGACAAACCCAGGCGGCCGCTCGATGATCGGAGCTCACACGCGCTCCCACGCGCCGGCGCATGGCGGCGGAAACAAAACCTTCAGGCGGCGCGTGAGGCTCACTCGCGGCAGCTTTCGGTGAACGGCGACGACGATTCTCCTTCTCTGACGGCGGCGCTCCTCCTCAGGTAGGTGGTGTCGACAAACAGTCACTCTAAGATGATGCCCCAAACTTCAAACCCTAACCTTACTTAGGAGGAAGAAACCCTAATTTTCAAATGCAAACCCTAAACCCTAGAGATGCTCTGATACCATGTAACACAGAATTGAGAAAGAATAATATTCGTTCTATTCACATTTGAGGTCTATGACAAATATATATAGGTATACAAAGAAACCCTAATGCTAAGCAATGTACAATTACGATAAAGGACAATAAGATATATATATTATAACACTGTTGACTGGAAAGAAAAATCCAGCAACCATCGAAGATCCAACCTACACCGAATCTGAGATGGCCGCCTCCCAAGCAGTACTATCCCCTCGGTCAATGACCAAGAAAATCATCACTATTGAAACAACCATCGACGAGATTAAGAACAGTATGCGAGAAATGCAACTGTTCATGGAATCATTGGCTCATCAATTAGGGAAAACTCCCACCAATCCTCATTCCACATCTGTTCAAGAAAGCACAAGATTTCAAACTGATCAAAGGAATATCCAAAGTAGGTCCGGACCCTCAAATCAAGATTCTCAAGAAAAGTACTCAACACATCAAGATCTACTACCAAGAACGTTCCCACAACAGTTTAAAAGACCAGAATCAAGGATGGATTGTGAAAGACAAACCAAATGGGATAGCTCTAGCAGTGAGGATGAAAACTTACTCCAGAATTACATGCACACACAACCATTTCGAGAAAAGGAACTTCAGATGAGGGGGGAAGATCATTATATGGAGCGGCCACACCCAAATTATACCTACAACCATGGGCACCAATCTTTCCAAGGAACCCCCGATTATAAAATGAAGATAGACCTCCCAACCTTTAGTGGCAAATTGGATCTTGAAGCATTTCTTGACTGGGTAAAAGATGTAGAGATTTTTTTTGAATACACGAATACTCCTGAGGAAAAAAAGGTTAAATTGGTGGCATATAAGCTTAAAGGCGACGCTGCAGCATGGTGGGATCAACTCAAAATGGATAGGAAAAGATATGGTAAACAACCCATTCGAACTTGGCCAAAGTTACTTAGACTTATGAAAGTTCAATTCCTTCCTACCGATTATGAACAACTTTTTGTATAATCAATTACAACACTGCAAGCAAGATAATTGATCAGTGGCAGAATATAACGAAGAATACAACCGATTGAGTGCTCAGAACAACTTGGTGGAAACAGAAAATCAACGAATCTCAAGGTACATTGATGGATTGAGGGGAGACATCCAACGAAAAGTCAAACTACAACCTGTTTACTATTTACCTGATGCCATTTTGTTAACCTATCGGGTGGAACAACAACGTGGGGAAAAGACAGGTATGATGATCAACAAGAAGAATAGTTGGAGTGGATCTAATTTCAGGAAGGGCTATAGTGAGCCATCTAAGGGCTACCAACAAGCTTCTACCACTATTAGTAACAATAAGGGAAAAGAAAATGGAGGAAATAAAGCTCCTTCCATTAGAATGCCTGAAACTACAGCCAGAAAGGGCAATAATATCTATAACCGACCCACACTAGGGAAATGCTTTCGGTGTGGTCTACAAGGCCATTTATCAAATGAATGTCCGCAAAGGGTCATTGAAAATGAAGCTGACATACAAACTGATCAAGAAGAAGGGATTGAACAAATAGACTACTTAGGGGCCGACGAAGGAGAACAACTATCTTGCCTATTACAAAGAATCCTTCTCACTCCCACATCAGACCCCATGTACAGAGGCATTCGTTATTTAGGACAAGATGCACCATTGGGGGAAAAGTGTGCAATATTATCATCGACAGTGGAAGTAGTGAGAACATCGATTCTAGATAATTGGTTGAAGTCTTAAAATTAAAAGTTGATCCACATCCACATCCTTACAAAGTCAGTTGGATTAAAAAGGGAGGGGAAGTTCAAGTAAATGAAATTTGTACAGTACCCCCCTCTATTGTCAGCAGCTACAAGGACCAAATCATTTGCGATATTATTGATATGGATGCTTGTCATGTGTTGTTAGGGAGACCTTCGCAGTATGACGTGCAGGCAAACCATAAGGGTAGAGAAAATACCTATGAGTTTTATTGGATGGGTAAAAAAATCGTGTTGTTGCCATTATCTAACAATGCAGAGCCAAAGAAGAAGGAAGGGCGGGACTTAGCTAGCCCTCTATTCACCATTTTTGGAGAAAAAGGATTTGAGTTAAAAAATCAAAAGGAAGTCTGGATTGTTAAAGAAGAAACCAGGTATGACACACCTCAAGGCCTGCCCAAAGAAGCTGAGCAACTCTTGCTGGAATTCCCCAACATTTTTGAAGCACTCGAGAAGCTACCTCCCCTAAGGGATGTGCAACATCAAATTGATTTGGTACCAGGGGCCACCTTACCAAACTTGGTGCATCACAAAATGAGCCCCAAAGAGTATGCAATCTTGCAAGAACAAATTCAAGAGCTTCTGAATAAGGGTCACATTACCCCAAGCTTGAGTCCTTGTGGTGCATCTTGTCCTAAATAACGAATGCCTCTGTACATGGGGGTCACTCACTCCAAAAAAAGATGGGAGTTGGCGCATTTGCATTGATAGCAGGGCAATAAACAAGATAACGGTAAAATATAGATTCCCTATTCCAAGATTAACTGACTTATTTGATCAACTGTCAGGGGCTACTATATTTTCAAGAATAGTTTTGAAGAGCGGATACCACCAAATATGCATTAGGCCTGGGGATGAGTGGAAGACGACATTCAAGACCAATTTTGGATTATTCGAATGGACGGTCATGCCCTTTGGACTATGTAATGCACCAAGTACATTTTCCAGGTTAATGAACCAAGTCTTACAACCATATATTAATAAGTTTGTTGTGGTATATTTTGATGATATTCTTTTGTATAGCAAAACTCGGGGGGAGCATTTAATCCATTTGCATACCCTGTTTTCTACATTAGTCCATAACAAACTATATATTAACCTGAAAAAATGCTCGTTCTTAGAGTCCAAACTACAGTTTTTGGGATTTATTATAAGTAAAGATGGGATTGAGGTAGACCCTTCGAAAGTACAAGCTATTTGAGATTGGCCTAGGCCCAAGAAAGAAAAGGATATCCAAAGTTTTTTAGGGTTGGCCTCCTTCTACCGCAAATTTATACAAAATTTTAGCTCCATAGCAGCCCCAATCACTGAATGTTTAAAAAGGGGGCGCTTTGTATGGTTAGAAGAACAAGAACAGAGTTTTCATTTATTAAAAGAAAAGCTAAGCACAACCCCAGAGCCCCAATCACTGAATGTTTTAAAAGGGGACGCTTTGTATGGTTAGAAGAACAAGAACAAAGTTTTCATTTATTAAAAGAAAAGCTAAGCACAACCCCTGTTTTGGCTTTCCTTGATTTTAATAAACCATTTGAGGTATCAGTTGATGCCTCCTGGGTTGGAATTGGAGCTGTTCTCTCACAAGAAAACCACCCAATTGAATATTATAGTGAGAAATTAAGTGAGGCTAGACAAAAATGGAGCACATATGAACAAGAGTTATACTCATTAATTAGATCATTAAAACAGTGGGAGCACTACCTATTAGGGAAGGAATTTGTTTTATTTACTAACCATTTTTCTCTCAAGTATTTGCACACCCAGAAGAACATCAACAGAATGCATGCCCGGTGGATTTCTTTTATCCAAAGGTTTGATTTTGTTATAAAGTATAGGACTGGGCAAACCAACCGAGTTGCTGATGCCTTAAGCAGGAAATACAGGCTGCTTACACGCCTCCAGGGAGAGATTACTGCTTTTGAGTACTTACCCGAGAGCTATGCTTCTGATTCTGACTTTGGCAATGCATGGGATAAATGCTCTCAACAAGTGAGCTTTGGAGACTTCCATTTAGTTAAAGGATACTTGTTCAAAGGCAACAATCTATGTATCCCTCATACGTCTTTGAGAGAGGCTTTGATAAAAGAATTACATGGTGGGGTTTGGCTGGGCACTTTGGAAAGGATAAAACTTTCGAACTTTTGTCTTCCAGGTTCTTTTGGCCACAAATGAGAAAAGATGTCAATAGCTTCGTCCAAAGATGTTTCACTTGCTAGACTTCAAAGGGACAACGACAAAATACTGGTTTGTACCAACCATTGCCGATACCCAAGACCAATTGGGAAGACCTATCTATGGACTTTGTCTTAGGACTACCACGTACTCAACGTGGAAATGATTCAGTTATGGTGGTGGTAGACCGCTTTAGCAAGATGTCACATTTTATACCATGCAAAAAGACGTCAGATGCAGTAAACATAGCCAACATTTTCTTTAAGGAGGTTGTCCGCCTACATGGTGTGCCCAAGACAATTGTATCAGACCGTGATGAGAAATTCTTGAGTTATTTTTGGAGGACCTTGTGGAAAAAATTTGACACTACACTCAAATTTAGCTCTACTAGCCACCCACAAACAGATGGGCAAACTGAAGTTACAAATCGAACACTTGGTAACTTAATTCGTTGTCTAAGTGGCACAAGGCCAAAGCAATGGGATTCCCATTTGGCTCAAGCTGAATTTGCATACAATCACATGAGGAATCGATCTACGGGGAAGTCACCTTTTGAAATTATTTATACTTATTTACCCCGATTGACAGTGGACTTAACTAACCTACCCTTTTCTAACTATATTGATCAGGAAGCAGAGGTTATGGCGGAAAGAATTACCCAAATTCATAAGGAAGTCCGTGAGTCCCTAGAAAGATCCAACTCATCATATAAACAACAGGCTGATAAACGTAGGCGAGAGAAGTTATTCAAGGTGGGCGATCTTGTGATGGTTCAACTTGAATTTAGAAGAGAAATAGATATATTGTATTTCTTCTTACTTAATCAAGATACAAGGTCTTCTTATATAGGAGAGAGACCATCTACTAATATCTACTAATAAGGAAAATATCTATCAATAAGGAAAAAGAATATTACAGGTATAAATAATAAAGATACAAATAATACACATTATTATCAAAGATACACAGAAAATCCAACACTCCCCCTCAAGCTGGTTTGTAGATATCTTCCACAGCCAGCTTGTTGATAAGTTTATTGAATTGTCCTTTTGAAAATCCTTTGGTTAGCATATCAGCCGTTTGTTACTGCATGTTGGAAGGTACGATATGCATATCACACCTGCATCAATCTTCTCCTTTATAAAATGCTTGTCAACTTCTATATGCTTTGTTCTCATCATGTAGAACTGGATTACGAGATATGGCAATGGCAGGTTTGTTATCACAATATACTCTTATAGGTGTCTTTTGAGACACTTTCAGCTCGTCGAGTATCCTGTCAATCCATATACCTTCACAAATTCCATGTGCTAGTGCTCTAAATTCAGCTTCACCACTACTTCTGGCTACTACATTTTGTTTTTTACTACGCCATGTAACTAAATTTCCTCCAACAAATGAACAGTAACCTGATGTAGATCTTCTATCGATAGGACTTCCAGCCCAATCGGCATCAGTATACACTTCAACTTGAAGATGGTCATGTTTTTGAAACAATATACCTTTACCTGAAGTTCCTTTCAAATATCTTCAAGATTCTATACACAGCTTCGAAATGAGTAGGTCCAGGCGAGTGCATAAATTGACTTATCATACTTACTGCAAATGCTATATCCGGGCGTGTGCGAGATAAATAGATCAGTCTACCCACAAGTCTTTGATATCTGTCTTTGTCCTTTACCTCTTCAGCTTTTGCTGCTTGTAACTTTACATTTGGCTCGATAGGAGTTTCGCGCGTTCGACAACCAAGTAAACTTGTCTCTTGAAGTAGGTCAATAACATATTTCCTTTGATTAACAAAGATACCTTTCTTGGATCTTATGAATTCCATCCCCAAAAAATACTTTAGGGCTCCCAAATCTTTGGTGCAAAACTCCCTTGCAAGTTTTTCCTTAAGATCAATCAAGCCTTCTTCATCATTTCCCCGTGAGAATAATATCATCAACATAAACAATTAAAATAGCAATTTTACTATTTTCAGTGTGTTTGTAGAAAATGGTATGGTCTCGCTTGACTTTGAAGGTATCCATAACTAGTGATTGCCTTTCCAAACCGTTCAAACCAAGCTCTTGGAGACTGCTTTTTGAGACCATATAGAGATTTTCTCGATCTACAAACTTTATTATTTCCAAGTTCTATTTCAAAACACAGTGGTAGACTCATGAATACCTCCTCCTCTAAATCACCATTGAGAAAAGCATTCTTAACATCTAGTTGATGAAGTGACCAATCTAAATTAGTCTGCAAGAGACAAAAGAATTCGATAGAGTTGATTTTTGCAAGCGAGCAAAAGTCTCCTGATAATCAATTCCATAGGTTTGAGTGAAACCTTTTGCTACTAATCTAGCCTTGTATCTCTCAACAGAACCATCAACATTACACTTTACAGTAAACACCCATTTGCATCCCACTGTCTTCTTATCTTTTGGCAAATCTGTTATTTCCCAAGTACCACTTTGTTTCAGAGCATTCATCTCTTCCATAACTGCTAATTTCCAATTTGGATCATCTAGGGCTTCTTGTATGTTCTTTGGAACAAATAAGTTGTCTATCCTAGAGGTAAAGACTTTATGACTATTTGACAATTTCTCATAAGAGATATAGTTTGCAATGGCATATTTAGTACAAGTTCGAGTACCTTTCCTAATAGCAATAGGAACATCAAGATCAGAAATGATAGGTAAGATATTTTGAACATTTGACAAATTAGGGATAGGAGCGGGATTACTAGACCTTTCATCATTGACAATAGGAGATGAATTTTCAGCATCATTTTCCAGAACTTCAAATTGGATTTGTGTCGGGTCAACTCTTTGGTCTTGGTTCTTTTGATTGATCGCCCTTCTAGTATAAAACTTTAACTCGAGAATTTGACGTGTAGAGTCATTTTGTGGTATTTCTCCCCCTGAATGAGAAGTTTCTATGTTTGACATCGAAGGGCTAGTGACACATAAGTCACGATGGATGACACAAGGAAGAGATTCAGATGTTTCCCAAAAATTATCTTCTAACTCTGATTTCTCCCCACAGAAGAAATTTTGGATAAAATATGGTTGTTTTTCTAAAAAGAAACATCTATACTCACATAAAACTTTTTTTCTCGAGGATCAAAACATTTATACCCCTTTTGGTTTGAAGCATAGCCCAAAAAATGCATTTAATAGCCCTATGATCAAGTTTTGATCGAAAAACATTGGGTATGTGAGCGTATGCAATGCAACCAAATATTTTATGGGTAAATCAAAATGTATACGATTAGTTGGAAAAAAAAAAGTTTTAAGGCAATCAAGGGGGTTCTAAAAGTCAAGACTTTACTAGGCATCCTATTTATCAAATAGGTAGCCGTAAGTCTGACTTCCCCCCATAAATACTTAGGGACATGCATAGAAAACATTATGGCACGTGCAACTTCAAGTAAATGTCTATTTTTCCGTTCAGCAATTCCATTTTGTTGAGGAGTATCTCGACACGTAGATTGGTGTAAAATGCCTTTATCCTTTAAAAAATCTTTCAGGTATTCATTGAAATATTCAGTCCCATTGTCAGAGTGTAAAATACTGATTTTAGTTTGAAATTGAGTTTCAATCATATTATAAAAGTGTAAGATATTTCACCTCAGATTTTTTTTGCATTAAATAAATCCAAGATAGACGTGTGTGGTCATCAATGAAAGTGACAAACCATTTCTTACCACTATGAGAAGGACCCCAAACATCGCTATGTATTACGTAAAACGGTTTAGAGGCTTTGTAAGATTTTGGTAAATATGTGGATCGATGGTTTTTTGCGAAGATACAACTTTCACAATGAAAAGAAGAGCAATCAACATTTTTGAATAAATTTGGAAATAAATGTTTCAGATAGAAGAAATTGGAGTGTCCTAACCTACGATGCCAAAGTAAGACTTGCTCATGAATAGAGAGAGAACTAATACTACTAAGACCACGAAAGTTACTTTATTACTAAAAGGACCTTCATCAAAGTAGTAGAGACCATCAAGCATCCTTGCACACCCAATTTTCTTTCCTGAGTCTTGATGCTGAAAAATACAATGAGATTCAAAGAAAGTGACATGACAGTTAGAATCTCTACAAATTTTACTAACAGATAAGAGGTTACATGCTAGTTTAGGAACATGGAGGACAGACTGTAGGGACAGGTTATCATTTAATTTAATGGTTCCTTTTCCTGCAATAGAAGAGTAACTACCATCTGCAATTCTAATTTTTTCATTTTTATAGGAAAGAGAATAAGAATCAAACAATTGAGAGGAACTAGTCATGTGATCAGATGCTCCAGAATCAATAATCCATGAAGATGAATTACTACAAGAAAAGGCTTGAGGACAGTTACCTATTTGTGCCAAAGAAACACAAAAATTACCAGATGATAAATTGGTGTGCAGCAGTTTCAAAGATTGATCAACTTGCTCTTTTCCAAATGGCCTTGAGGTAATGGTTGTATTATCGAACAACCCATACTCACTTGTGATATATTTCTGAGTCATTTCAACAATCAATTTAGACATTAGTAAAAAACAACTCAATTAAGAAGCTGAAAATAAACCAATTTTCACTGTTGTACTGCCCAAATAAATGCCAAAAATAAATCGGACCAAACTGAGGAAGACAGCGGAGTCGTGAACTTTTGCGTGACAGAGGAGTGTGGGCTTTAGCATGAACGGTAGAAGACCCACGCTGCAGAACCCACGAATCGGAAGAACCAAACCAGGCCAACAACAAACCACGCTGCAGAACCCACGAATCGGCAGAATCTGAGGAGGCTTCTTGGAACCTACAGCGGAGTGGCTTGTTTTTTTTTTCGTTTTTTTCGTTTTCGTCTGAGGAGTGTGGGTTTTTGTTTTTTTTTTTTTTTTTTCAAGCGACGCAGGCGGCGCGCGCGCGATCGGTTAGCGAAGACGAAGACCCACGGCCTGCTGCGCGAAAACCCATAGCCTACCGGTGCGCGACCCCAACCCGAGTCATGCACGCTTTCTGCCGCGGCTGCATTGTGCGAAAACCACGACTGCTTCGTTTTCTTCTTTTGCAGCTGATCGTAACCTTGATACTCCGACCGGAAGTTGGGTGCCTCGTTTGAAGACGATGGCTAGGGTTCCGACGGTTTAGCGGCTAGGGTTACTATAGCGGCGGCGGCTAGGGTTTTTTTTCCTCCTTTTTTTTTTTCTGCTCTGATACGAACTTGAATTTAGAAGAGAAATAGATTTATTGTATTTCTTCTTACTTAATCAAGATACAAGGTCTTCTTATATAGGAGAGAGACCATCTACTAATATCTACTAATAAGGAAAATATCTATCAATAAGGAAAAAGAATATTATAGGTATAAATAATAAAGATACAAATAATACACATTATTATCAAAGATACACAGAAAATCCAACAGTTCATCTACCTTAAGGGCGACTACTAGCAAATACTCATGCTAAACTACATCAAAAAAAGATTGGGCCCTACACTATTTTACAGAAATTGGGGGATATCACGTATCGAGTTGATCTACCATAAGATTTCGCCTATTTTCAATGTAGCAGATTTGTTTGAGTATTATCCTCCTGACCAGTTTGTATTAGCTCCTTAGTTTAACTCGAGGACGAGTTTGATCTCCAAGAGGGGTGGAATTGGTGTAACCTGAGTTAGTCACTCTGTTTTACTGTGAGAATTACTTATTTACTATGAGGGTTAGGTAAATGTTGTATTCCTTTGTAAAACGGTTTTACCGTGCAATAGTTATAACTTCCCTTTCCCTTATGGGGTTCTTGTATAAAAGGCTGGTTGTTTAGTGAATAAAGGACAAACTTTTTGATTGTTATTCTCCAAGAGCTCTTGTGTCCTGATTTACATCAGTTCAGTTGCTAGATTAAAGCACGCCTTGTTGTCGAAGGCTATGCTTACACTTATGAGGTTGATTACTTTGATAATTATAAATATTAAATAATTAATTAAATAAATATTTAAAAATATATATAAAAACCGACTGGTCAGTCGGTCGGTTTTGGTAAGTTTTTTTTTTTTAAAAAAAAAATAGCCCGGTTGAACTGACCGACCTTGGTCGGTTCGGGTGTCGGTTGGGGTCGAAAACTGAACCCGACCGACCGATGCTCACCCCTATCTATGTATATCTCTATCTCACGTTTTTCAGATTTCTTGAAGAGTAAACCGTGCTCGGGAGTCATCTTCAAGTATCTTAAAATTCTTTTTACTGCTTCTATATGATCTTCCCTCGGATTATTGATGTGCTAGCTCACAACACTGACTGAGAAGACAATATAAGGCCTTGTGAGTGCGCTAGGTAGACTAGCTTGCTTATAAGCCTCTGGTATCCTCCTTTGTCAATTGGAATACTTTCTTCACTTCGGTTCGACTTTTTGTTGGGATCCATGGCGTGTCAGTAGGTTTACACCTTAGTAGACCTGTTTCGTAGCCCTAATGCCTTTGATCCTTCCTCCATCCTCTCGCCGTTGCTTTTCCGGCCGTATTCTCTCACCGTCTCTCTTCCTTCTAGTCTTTTTACACTCTTCCTCCTTCTCTGTCGTCTCTTTGTTCTTCAGGTTTCCCCTCGCACTGATTTTCGAATTCTTTCAGGTCAGATTGAGTTCGTTATCCCCTCCCGTTAGCCTTCACCCTTTCATCTTTCCCTTTTCCTTTTTCCAACCAACTCGACTCCGGCGTTGTTGCCTCTTCTCGTCGTCGTCTCTCCCTACGCAGGTTTGGTCCTTTAGTGTTCTTTGGTTACCCTTTCTGTCCGTCTGGTTCGCTCCGACCCGAGTCTTCTTTGCCTCGCGTCGTCTTCGTTTTACCTCTCCTCCGGCAATCGTGCGTTGGTGTCTTCTTCCCCCATCGGTAGTTCTCCTCCCTTTTCTTCAGCTTCGGTTCTCCGTTTGGCTTCGTGGGTTTGGGTCTTCCGGTGTCGTCTGGCAGTGTTGGATTGGTGGTGGTGTGTGGGTCGGTTGTTTTTGGTCGTCTTGGAGGGGTCGACATGAGGCAACTTAGTTGTTGTGTGGGGGACAATGTCTTTTGGGTTTTTTTGGATGGGCTGAGGGTAGTGATAGAAGATTGTGCTCGGAAGGAGACTTCGTACTGCTCTGTTGACCACGTTTGATGGTTTGCGGTTCATTTTGGTACGTTGGGTCGGGATTTCAGACTTCCTTTTAAGCAGAAGAAGTTTAAAGATGAAAACACTACGCTGGGTTTGTTTAAGGTAAGAAGGGCCGATGGTTGGTTTGCTGAATGTTGTCTTTGGCCACCTTCGGGGGGGAGAACTTCTTTCAGAGTGTCAGTGGGGAGTTTCGAGATGGGTTGGAGGGTGTTCAAGGACTTACTAGAGGATTTTTTGAAGTTGGTGGACAGTCGGGTAGGGCAGGAGGTCTCTGAAGTTTATGGCAACAATGAAATGGCTGATGCGAAGGGTTTGGACAACAATGTCATTGCCGCTCGGCTTTCTAGAGCGTGGTGGAGTGGTGCTGCTAGCTATTGGGTTCGAAAGGGGGAAGAAGTGGCAAATTTAAATCTATCAGAGTTGTGGGTGGTCTCCAAGCTGTTTGCGCTGGGTGTGGTGAAAAGGGATTTGGAGAGTTTCTTCAAGAAAGAGGTGAGATTGAATCCCCCATTTGAAGCTCGAAAAATGGAACCATGAAGTGCGTAATTTGCCTGAGTTTATTGGGAGCTATGGTGGGTGGATAACCATTAGAAATCTTCCTCCTAGGCTTTTGAAAAGGCAAGTGTTTGAAGCAATTGGGGAATGTTTGGGGGGCTGGAGGTTATCGCGTTGAACACTCTGAACTTGATTGATATTCAAGTGGCCAAGTTGAAAGTGGCTAAGAATTTGTGTGGGTTTCTTCTCGATTTCATTCTTATTAAAGATCCGCTGGTGGGGGAGGTGAACTTAATTTTTGGTGATGTGGATGCCTTGGATCCTTCGACTGTTTTGTCACAACCACTAATCTTTAAGGATTTGCTCAATCCTTTGGATGTGGTAAGAGTGAGGCAGGTCATGGAAGATGAGCATGTGAGGTGGGTGGATCATAGGTTGGTTGTTGTTGAAGGGGTAGCTGGTTTTCCTTATGAGGAGCCTCTTTTGGTTGATAATCTGGATGCGTTGGAGGAGGTTGATAGCTTGGGAGAGACTTTAGGAGGGAATGTGGGTGAGGGGGCAGGGGCTTGTCCTGATTCGGGGGTTGGTTTGAATGCAGTCTTTGGGGCGTTGCGGGATGACTCGGTTTTGATGGGTCCGTTAGGGGTCGAGAAAGCATCGTTTTCTTCCCCTTTACTGCAACCTGTAGAGGTGGCAAGGGACAGGTTTTGGGATAAGGTTTACGTAAGAAGATCAAGCATGAAATTGGAGGTGGAGAAGGGGTTTCCAGCTAGGGAGTTCTTTGAGCAAGCAGATGAGAGTTTGTGATTCAACATACAAAAGGGAAACAAAACTAAATAGTTGATGCATTAAGCCGCAAAGATACATTACTTACACTTTTAAGGGGCAAATTATAGCATTTGATATAATACCTGAATTGTACTAAGAAGATCCTGATTTTAAAGATTTCTGGCATAAATGCAATAGCCATATTCAATAGCCATATTCAATGCCAAAACTTCCATATACTTGATGGGTTCTTATTCCACAATGTAAATCACCAATTAACCCAAAAGCTTAAGTTGATAGGTTATGACAGATTTAATTATATCAACACCAACACTCCTTCTCACTTGTGGGCCTAGAAATTTGAATAAAAGCCCAACAAGTACAAAACAATATTAATTGGGAGAAAACTACTTCACCAGGGTTCGAACATAGGACCTCCTGCTCTGATACCATGTAAATCACCCATTCACTCAAAAGCTTAAGCTGATAGGTTATGACAAATTTAATTATATCAACACCAACACACAATGATGCCCTCTGTATTCCACATACTTCCTTACGGGAAGCTTTGATTAAGGAAGCTCATTCAGGCGGTTTGGCGGGCCATTTTGGAAGGGACAAAACGTTACAATCCCTTTCTTCCCGATATTTTTGGCCTCAAATCAGAAAAGATGTGAATAACTTTGTTAAAAGATGCTATATTTGCGCCAACAAGAGCGTAGCTCAACTGGCATCAAGTAAGATTTGTGACCAAAAGGTCATGAGTTCGAATCCCCCCCAATTGTTGATGTGCGAAAAAAAAAGATGCTATATTTGCCAGACTGCTAAAGGTGTAAAACAAAATACAGACCTCTACCCATCCCTAACACAATATGGGAAGATCTGTCAATGGACCTCATTTTGGGCCTCCCTCGAACTCAACGAGGTTTTGATTAAGTTTTGGTAGTGGTTGATACCTGGTAAGATGACCCATTTTATACCATGTAAAAAAATAGCTGATGCTCTTAACATAACACATTTGTTTTTTCGAGAAATTGTTCGTTTACATGGAATAACAAAACAATTGTTTCTGATCGAGATGTCAAGTTCATGAGTTTTTTTTGGAAGTCTTTATGGAAACTATTTGGTACAAGGTTGCTTTTTAGCACAACAAGCCACCCTCAAACAGATGGACAAACTGAGGTTACTAATCGCATGCTTGGGAATCTGATTCGTTGCATCAGTGGGGATAAGCCACGACAGTGGGACTTAGCTTTGGCACAAGCCGAATTTGCTATCCACATGGCGAACCGGTCTACAGGGAAGTCACCTTTGAGATTGTTTATACTCATCTACCTAGAATAACTTTCGATTTATCTAACACTCCTTCTGTTGACCTTAGCTCCGAGGTCGAACACATGACTGAAAGAATAAAGAAGATTCATGAGGAAGTAAAGTCGCACCTGGAGATGGCCAATAAGTCTTATAAGCAACATGCTGACTCTCGCCGACGACAGAAGACTTTTAACATTGGGGATCTAGTCATGGTCCATTTGAGAAAATCGAGACTACCCGTTGGTCTTCATTCAAAGATGACAAACAAAAAAATTGGCCCATTCCCTATCACTCAAAAGCTCGACGACAATGCTTACTAGATCGATTTGCCTTCTACACTTCGCATAAGCAATACTTTCAATGTCTCTGATCTCTACACCTACCATGCTCCTGACGAATTCTCTTTGGCATCATAAACTCGTGGACGAGTTTTATTTTGGGAGGAAGGGTTTGATGTAGGATCATCTTATGCTTTTATTAGGTTGTAACCGTGGGATGGTTAGGTGGTTAATTTTCTGTTTGTTTGTTGTAACTTGGTTATTAACCTCTTTAGCCGGTAGCCTTGAGTTAGTTAGCCTCGGCCATATCTATAAATACGGCAACCTTGTATTCAAAAGGGTTATGCAAAATAATACTCTCTCTTTATTCTTTCACTTGTGTGCATCACATCCTCTCCTTGATCTTTTTGCATTCTTAAGGGAAAGTTCCCAGTTTCTTATAAAATATCTATATATATTATATATACACACTTTTAACTGGGCAAGTATTGCAAATGCTAGAATTTTTGGCATATAACGCTCTCTTTATCTTTTTAATTATCTTCCAATGGAGTTCTATGGTGTCCATTTTTCTTTTAAAAACATGTGATCTTATTATCCACAGGTTTTCATTTTCTATCTTTGTCTTCTGTTTAGGTTCGTAACTTACGTATAGGAGCCATGTTGAAAACTGTTCTTCATGCTCTGGCCCAAGCTGTTTTCATAAGTTCCTCTCTCAACATTTACAATGGAGTGGTAGAAAATTTAAAGGAGAAGCTTCAGGTTCAAGTCATATATATATGTTTTTAATGAATCAGAATAACCGAACTTTTATTGAAATAAGAATGAAAAAATACACGGGCATACAAAAGAAAAGCCCACAAAAAGGGACCTGACTTTAAAAATGAACCCACATATTTTTCTGTAGTGACATTTGTTTCTTTAAATGGTTGTTCATTTGATTCATGTATTTTTATAAGAGATCGACTTCATTTGAAGTTAGCATGATGATTTCTTGACTTTTGTTTTTTGTAGTACTTTTCAGCTGATGTACTAGACGCATACAATGTGCTTCCAAATTTTGTAAGTCACTGCTTGTGTGTTGTTAAGTTTGTCGTTGTGCTTTTTGTTTTGCAGCGCGATTAAGGAAGAATAGGAAAAAGAGAGTGAACTACTAAAAACCGAACCTAAGAGAGGAAATACGGCTAAAGGGCTTTGCATTGCTCATTCTTTTTAATGTTTTGAATTTCTTTATTTGATAAGAGAGTAAGAACTTGTGTTGCTCGTTCTTCTACTAAATAAGAAACAGATTCTTATCTTTTGGCAATTCTACTATTTCCCATATGTTTGATTGAAACCTTTAGCTACTAATCTGACCTTATATCTCTCAATACTTCCATCTGTACTACATTTTATGGTAAATACCCATTTACAACCTTCTTATCTTTTGGCAATTCTACTATTTCCCAAGTCCCATTTTTGTTTAGAGTATTCAACTCCTCCATAACTGCTACTTTCCAATTTGGATCTTCTAAGGCCTCATGTATATTCCTTGGAACAAACAAGTCATTTATCCTAGATGTGAAAGCTTTATGACTATTTGACAAATTATGATATAACATGTAGTTTGCAATAGGATATTTGGTACAACTTCGAGTACCTTTTCTAATGGCTATAAGAACATCAAGATCAGACACAATTGATAAAGTATTTTGAGTTGTTGAAGGAGTAGGAATAGAAAAGGATTATCAAGATTTTCAGTTTCATTCGTCGAAGTCTCAGATTGGCTTTGTAAAGGATTAACTCTTTGGTCCTCGTTCCTTTGATTGAATTTTCTTCTAGTATAAAACTTAAACTCGGGAACTTGATCAGTAGGATCATTCTATAGTATTTCTCCCCCTGATTGAGAAGTTTCTGTACTTGATATCAAAGGACTAGTAACATTAGGGCTAACAAGACTAGGGAGAGGAATGGAGACATCCCAAAAGTGATCTTCCAAATTTGATTTCTCCCCCTGAAGAGAACTTTGGGTAAAGTATGGTTGACTTTCTACAAAAGACACATCCATGCTCACAAAAATTTTTTGCTCACAATTTTTTTTATCTGAGGATCAAAACATTTATAACCTTTTTGGCTTGAAGAGTAACGAAGAAAATACAGTTAATAGCTCTATGATCAAATTTTGACCGAAAGTGACTAGATATGTGAACATAAGTAGTACACCCAAAAACTTTGAGAGGTAAATCAGAATATATGCGAGATGTAGGCATTCAATGAGAGTTTTAAAATTCAGGATCTTACTAGGCATTCTATTTATTAGGTAAGCTGCTGTGAGAATTGCTTCACCCCATAAATATTTTAGAACATGCATGGAAAACACTATAGCACAAGCTACTTCTAGTAAATGCCTATTTTTCCTTTCAACAATCTCATTCTGTCCCGACAAGTAGACTAATGAACAATACCTATATCTTTAAAAAATTCACCAAAAGATTCATTAAAATACGTAGTTCCATTATCCGAGTGCAAAATACAAATTTTGGTTTGAAATTGAGTCTCAATCATATTGTAAACATTTATAAAAATGTCTTTGACCTCAAATTTCTTTTCCATTAAATAAATCCAAGATAAGCGAGTATGGTCATCAATAAAAGTAACAAACCATCTGTTCTCACTATGAGTCCTAATCATAGAAGCACCCCAAACATCACTATGAAATAAATAAAAAGGTTTGGAAGATTTGTAAGGTTTTGGGAAATAAGTGGAACAATAATTTTCTTGCTAAAATGCAACTTTCACAATCAAAAGAGGAATAATTAATTTCCTTAAATAAATTTGGAAATAAATACTTAAGATAAGAAAAACTAGGATGCCCTAGTTTAAGATGCCAAATCATAATTTGTTCTTTACCAGAGAGAGAACTAGTACTACTGAGACCCTGCGTTATTTTATTGCTAAAAGAACTTTATCGAAGTAATAGAGGCCATTGAACATCCTGACACTCCCAATCATTGTCCCCGATTCTCGATCCTGAAAAATACAATGAGATTCAAAAAATATAACATGACAATTAGAATCTCTAGAAAGTTTGCTGATAGATAAAAGGTTACAGACTAATTTTGGAACATGGAGGACATACTTTAAAGAGATATTTTCAGTCAATTTAATTGTTCCTTTTCCTCAACAGAAGAAAAATTGTCATCTGCAATTCGAATATTTTCATTAGAATACGAAGGAGAGTATGAGTTAAAAAAATGAGAGGAACTAGTCATATGATTAGAAGCTCCAGAATCAATGATCCATGGAGATAGGTTACCGCATGAGAATGCTTTAGGATAAGTACCTGTTTGTACCAAGGATATGCATGAATGATTCGAAGAAAAAATGGGTGGTAGCAATTTCAAAAGTTGATTGGTTTGCTCCGTATAGAATGACCCCGATTTATCAAATTTGTCATTGAGATTGAGCGTACTTGCTGCCATCAAATTTCTAGCCATTCCAATAACTCACAAATTTAAGAAAATGTGGATAACCTAACTTTTACCTACTATTCACAGTTGTGGAGATTGGTTAGCACTAAAACACCTAGGAGCTTGTTAAAGCCCACTTTGTTAAAGTTCAACCAAGAAGTTCACAACCACTGAGCCCCACCTGGACAATAACAAACTTGTTGGAAGTAGTGTGCGCTGTTTACTACGACTGCTAGGGTTCCAGTGAATGCATCCCGATGAAGTTCAATGGGCTGCAGAAAATGACTGGCAGAGATGCAACTCGACAATACCCAATAAAAGAGAGATAAACCCTATCAAACAATACCAATAAAAGCCAATATAAAGCCCAAACCGAGCTTCAAAAAACAGAGAACAAACGGAAAAGAAGGAAGAAATCACGAAAAAACAGAGCAAATCTGTTAGAATTTGCTGGCGGTCGGAGATGGTGACCGACAAAGGTGGAGAACGCCAGATGGAGTGTCAGAAGCTGCCGGAGATGTCGGACAACAGTGGCTCGTGGTCGCTGATTACTTCGAAAGTTGTCTGTTCGTGGGGTGTAGCTCGTCACACTCGCGCAAGCTTATACGAAAGTCGCCGGAGAAGCTACAAATCTGTCGGCAGCGGCTCAGGCTGAGGTGACGTCGGGTCGGTGATGGGTTCTACGGAGGAGTCTACGTCTAACGACGACGGTGGCAACTAGGGTTGAAGTGGCAGCAACGACGACTAGGGTTAGGGTTAGAAAAAAATTAAGGTTTTTTTTTTGTTGTCTCTGATACCATCTTAATTTTTAGGGTATAAATCTATATTTCATATCAAATATGTGCAACTTAGGTCCTGTTATATATGAGAAACACTTATTACAAATATGGAAATAAATGAATACAATAAAGACAAAATATTGTGTTTGGATACCAACGTCAATCATGCCTAGCTTGATTAAGAACTCTTCCAAAACTTGTCTAAATAAACCCTTCGTAAACATATCAGCTAACTGTTTAGCTGAAGGAACATAAGACATACAAATCTCCTTGCTTTCCAGTTTCTCCTTGATGAAATATCGATCAATTTCAACATGCTTAGTCTTGTATGTTGCAATGGATTGTTCCCTATGCTAATGACCAATTTATTATCACAGAAGAGCTTCATTGGCTTATCAACTTGAACTTTCAGCTCTTCTAAGATCGTTTTCAGCCAAATAACCTCACTTGAGCAATTGCTTGAAATTCTTATTCAGCGCTACTTCGAGCTACAACATTTTTTTTTTACTTCTCCAAATGACGAGATTGCACCACACAAAGTTGCAGTAGCCTGAAGTTGACCTTCTACCACTTACTCTTGCATAATTTGCATTAGTAAAGACCTCAATAATACACCTTTGATTCTTTGTGAATTTCCCTTTTTTTGAACTTCCCTTAAGGTGTAGTAGGATCCTATAAACTGCCGAGAAATGCTCCTATGATGGATAGTGCATGAATTGACTAACAAATCCTACTACAAATGCAATGTTTGGATCACAGAAGAGCTTCATTGCTTATCAACTTGAACTTTTCAGCTCTTCTTGAAATTCTTATTCAGCGCTACTTCGAGCTACAACATTTTTTTTTTACATCTCCAAATGACGAGATTGCCCCACACAAAGTTGCAGTAGCCTGAAGTTGACCTTCTACCACTTACTCTTGCATAATTTGCATTAGTAAAGACCTCAATAATACGACTTTGATTCTTTGTGAATTTCCCTTTTTTTTAACTTCCCTTAAGGTGTAGTAGGATCCTATAAACTGACGAGAAATGCTCCTCTGATGGATAGTGCATGAATTGACTAACAAATCCTACTACAAATGCAATGTTTGGTCGTCTGAGACAAATAGATCAACATCCCAACTAACTTTTGATACCGAACTTGATTCACTAGACCACTTCCCTCTTTGATTCCCAGCTTTTGATTCAGATCCACTGGAGTGGTTGCTAGCTTACATCCAAACATGCATGTTTCCTTCTATTAAGGGGATGTACTTCTGTAGAAAATACCGAGTAGAATGTATTATTTATGTATATTTACTATGAGAAGGAAAAGTTTCTTATATAGGAGAAAACCCTTATTTACAGAAAAGTAAATAATCTTCCTGCACATATAATACAAATAATATAAAAGATACCAAATAGTATCAAATATTCTCATTAACAAATAAGGAAATAACCAACACTCCCCCTCAAGCTAGTCTGAAGATATCTTCCATTGCCAGCTTGGTGATCATCTTGTCAAATTGTACTTTAGGGAGACCCTTTGTCAACACATCAACTATTTGCTCTGTCGTAGGGAGATAGGGAATGCATATGACTCCTGCATCAATCTTCTCCTTTATGAATTGTTTATCAACCTCAATATGTTTTGTCCTATCATGAAGGACATGATTGTGGGCAATGGAAATTGCTGCTTTATTATCACAATAAATACGCATTGGCTGTTTCTGAGAAAACTTTAACTCTTCTAATAATCTTTTTATCCATATGCCCTCACATATTCCGTGGCCTAAGACTCTGAATTCAGCTTCAACACTACCTCTGGTCACCACATTTTTTTTTGCTACGCCAGGTAACTAGGTTACCTCCAACAAATGAACAATACCCAGAAGTAGATCGTCTATCTGTCGTACACCCTGCCCAATCAACATTGGTGTAAACTTCAACATGTAAGTTATCATGCTTCTTAAACAGTATACCTTTTCCAGGGGTTCCTTTCAAGTATCTTAGGATTCTGTAGACTACTTCAAAGTGAGATGGTCCTGGGGCATGCATAAACTGACTTACCACGCTTACTGCAAACGCAATGTCAGGACGTGTGTGAGATAAATAAATGAGTCTTCCTACAAGTCTTTGGTATTTTTCTTTGTCGTTAACCACTTTTCCTGTTGCAACTTGCAATCTCAAATTTGGTTCGATATGAGTTTTTGTTGTTCTGCAACCAAGTAGGCCTGTCTCTTCAAGTAAATCAATGATATACTTCCCTTGATTTACAAGAATGCCCTCTTTTGACATAGCAAATTCCATTCCTATAAAATACTTCAGGGTTCCCAAGTCTTTGATTTGGAATTCATTAGCCAGGTTTTTCTTCAAAGTTGTCAATCCTGCCTCGTCATTTCCCTTAAGAACAATGTCATCGACATATACTCTAAAAACAACAATTTTGTTATTTTCAGTATGTCTATAGAAGATAGTATGATTTGCTTTACTTAGACAGAATCCATAGCTCATGACTACTTCTTCAAACCATGCTCTAGGAGATTGTTTAAGGCCATATAAAGATTTCTTCAACCTGCACATTTTGTTAAACCCCAGTACTTCTTCAAATCCAGGTGGTAAATCTATAAATACCTCATCTTCAAGATCTCCATTGAGAAATGCATTCTTGACATCAAGTTGATAAATAAGCCAGTATGCATTGACAACAATTGATCATAGAACTCTAATAGAGTTAATTTTAGCAACAGGAGCAAATGTTTTCTAATAATCAATCTTATAGGTATGAGTCAAGCCTTTAGCAACAAGTCTACCCTTGTATCTCTCAATACTGCCGTTCGCTTTACATTTTATGTTAACACCCATTTACATTCTATTGTCTTCTTATCTTTTGGTAATTCTGCTATGTTCCATGTGTCATTCTGTTTAAGAGCATTCATCTCCTCCATTACTGTTGGTCCCCCACGTTAAACTCTTATGGTCTTCGATGTTTTTCAGCTTGAGATTTGTAAGATTTATTTGCTATCGAACTTTGTTGTGTAAACGTGCTATGCGATCAACCATTACTTCCGCTTCATTGCTATCATCAACAATAGTAGGTAAATTAGCAAGATCTAGAGTTAATCGGGGAAGATGAGTATAGACTATTTCAAATGGAGACTTCTCTGTAGAATGGTTGATCATATGATTAAAAGCAAATTCGGCTTGTGCAAGTGAAAGGTCCCATTGTTTTGGTTTGTCTCCACTTAAATAACGTAAAAGATTGCCAAGAGTACGGTTGGTAACTTCTGTTTGGCTGTCTGTTTGTGGGTGGCTAGTTGTGTTGAAAAGGAGATTGGTACCAAATTTTTTCCAAAGGGAGCGCCAAAAATGACTCATAAATTTGACATCTCTATCGGACACGATTGTCTTAGGTATGCCATGTAATCTGACAATCTCACGAAAAAACAAGTTAGCAATGTGTAAAACATCATTAGTTTTCTTACAAGGTATAAAATATGCCATCCTGCTAAAACGATCAACCACTACTAGGACGGAGTCAGAACCACGTTGGGTTCGTGGTAATCCAATAACAAAGTCCATTGATAAATCCTCCCATATAGAATTCGGGATTGGTAGAGGAGTATATAGTCCTTGATTGCTTGCTGATCCCTTAGAAGTTTGACAAATGAAACAACGTTTAACAAAGTTAGAAACATCCTTTTTAAGTTGTGGCCAATAAAACTTGGATGAAATGGTAAGTTTAGTTTTATCACGGCCGAAATGAATCAAGTGCAGACGAAATGAATATTGAAGAATGGAAATGGTTGACAAAAAATGTAGATGTTGTCCTTTCCTCTTCCGATCGCCGATAGTAGTCACCGCGCCGTCTCATCAGCGACCTCCTGCCGCATGCCGTGTGCGTGTGTCCCACCCTCGTCGTGCGTTCTCTCTTCGCCAATCCGCTTGCGTCTGTTCTCTCTCTCTGCCCGAATATCCCTACCCCTTCTCTCCTCTTTCGTTTGAAAGGCGGTAGATTGAAGTCATCTCTGCTCGTCGTGTCGCCGTTCCTGCCGACCGACATCCTCCTCGCCTGCTTTCGCGTCTGCATGTGTTTCACCTTTCGCCAACCTCCTCTTCCCGTTTCGTGAAATCGCCGTGTCTCGTTCTCTCTCCCGACCGATCGCGCGGCGGGTATTCACCCTCCCGTTAGCCCCCCTGTCGTTTTCCTCTGTCACCACAGGATCTTCATTTCTTGGCGCTATCCTCTGAGTTGATATCCGGTACACCTTGGTCCCGATCGAAGGTCTTTCTTGACCTCAAATTTGTTCGATTTGATGCCGAATGGAGAGGTCACCGCCTCCCGAAAGCACTCCAATGTCTTTCCATTCCTGTAGTATCGACAACCGTCAGTTTAGGATTTGGAAGGATGTTTCTTTCGTCTTTCTTCAAGATGGCAGTAGAGGTTCGGTGGTATCGTTGTCCTTGGCTCATGTCCACTGGTTTTTGAAGTCCTTCTCGGCGATTGTTTCAAAGTCTTCATCTTACTTTGTTCGAAGGAAATTTAGAGATGATGCAGCAACATTGGGATTATTCAAGGTGCGTTCGCACGCAGATTGGGATGCGGTTGGTGTTGTGTGACCCCCTTCGGGTGGTAAGATATCTTTCCGTGTCCCTTTGGGGAGGTTTTTGAATGGTTGGAAAGTCTTTAGGGATATGCTTGGTGACTTTATCACTACTTTAGAGGATCCAGGGGCGTCAGAAATCTGTGGGGTGCGGTTTTCTTCTCCGGAGTTGGTTGGGGACGAGTTTAGTAGTTCCGAAGGGGTGCGACTTCCTGTTGAAGATTGTGTTAGGTTTGGTTTGGGGGATGCGAGGGTTTGCTTGGTGCAGGATACTGTTTCAACTCCAGTATTAAGGCGGTGGGTTCGAAAGACTGATCAGGTTGTTGAGGTGGATTTCTCACAACTCTTTGTAGTGACTCGTCTGTTTGCCCACATTCCTTGGTCGACTGTCAAGAAGGGGTTGGAGGCTCATTTTCAAGTGATGGTTCAAATCAATCCATTCATGGCCGACAAGGCTATTTTTGTGATTGATGATATTGCGAGTGACTTCTCTGTTTCCAGTATTGGGAAATGGCAAGTGATAAGTAATTTGCATTTGAAAATAGAGAGGTGGACAGATCATTTACATGGTGTTCCGGACGTAATTGGGGGGGTATGGTGGTTGGTTAGTAATAAGGAATTTGCCTTTGAAGCTCTGGAAAAAGGAGGTTTTTGAAGCAATTGGGGTGCAACTCGGAGGTTTGTTGGATATCTCTTTGGAGACCATGAATCTTCTTGATCTTTCAGGGGCTAAAATCAAGGTGGCTCAAAATTTGTGTGGCTTTCTACCGGCTTCAATATCTGTGGTTGATCCACTTCTAGGTGAGTTTTCTTTGAAGTTTGGTGATGTGGAATGTGTAGATCCTCCTCCTGTGTTATCAGGTTCCTTGGTATTAAAGGATGTTTTAAATTCACTTGATCTGACTCGTATCTCTGCGGTTATGGTTGATGAGGTTGGATTTAACTTGTTCTCTTCCCCTGTTGTTGATTACTCCTCCTCACGTGTTTTTCTCAATCCAATGGTGGGACGACCTCTGGGGTCTTGGTGGGAGGCTCGATGAGGTCGTCTTGGGAAGGGATGCTCAGTTGGTCGAGATTCGGGAGGGGATTTTGGGTTGTGGTTTGGATGGAGATACATCCGTTTTTAGCGGGAGGGGGCTTTAGTAGAGGGTGTAGGTCCGAGGCTTGCTTGGTGGTGGTGCGATGAGTCTTGCTGCCTTTCGCCGAAACTCTCTTTTCCTTTGTTGGCTACTCCTGTCACGGGAGTGAAAAAGACATTCTGTGGGAAGTTTTATTCAAGGAAAGGAAAGGTTAGTGCGATGAAGCCTGTGGAGCTGGAGGGCGCTTTTCCTGATTTTCAGGAGCGTCCGGTGTGTAGCTTGCAGTCACAAATCTCTCCTTTGCCTATTGATAGGACATTTGCCAAAAAAGGTTCAAGTATTCCTTCCTTTACTGTTGAGGAGTGCCCGATTGGTAGTAAGGAAGTTTCTTTCATTAAAGCTACTTTTCAGCATCCTATGCCAATCCCTTTAAATGTTGATGGACTTTCCCCTTTGGTTGGTCTTAACTCGATGGTGGATTCGGTGGTTAGCTTGAGCAGTCCAGAGTTAGATTTCATTGGCTTCTCCTCATCAAAGACTTTGGTGGTGGACCCACCTATTATCAATCTGGCTAGTTTGTTTGATTCCCAGTACGCTCAAAAGTGTTGGAAAAGGTTTGTGTGACATCTGTTGCGCATCCATCCAGGTTGTGCCTCCTGAATTAAGTAGATTTGAATCGTTAATCAAAGCCAGTGGTTTGCGGTTTAGAGGCATTGGACCTACTTCTGATGACTTGGTGACTCGTTGAGTTCTTTCTCGTAAAGGGGATTGTTTTGGGAAGAGTTTTTGAGGTGGTTGGACTAAAGATTTTGTTTTAATTGTGGCGTTGTTTTAAGTAGCAGTTCTTTGTGTGATCAGTGTGTTTTCTGCGTGGGGTTTTGTCCTCAAGATTTGATCGCCTTGCTTGCGGTTAGGCGGTGCTTGGAGGTTTTGTTATGTGCTCTCGTTGGTTGGTTGCCGTGATAGTTCTTTAGTCGGCTCTTTTAGTAGGTTTTCTTCATAGGTCTTAACTGGCTTTGCGTTAGTTCGGTGTTTGTTTGATTTTGTTGTGGTTAATGTGGCTTCTTGGTTTCCTTCTTGTTCCTTTTGCCTCGGTTGTCATTGTTTGTTGTTATGTTGTTGGATCTCTTATTGTTCTCTTGGGTGTTGGTTTTGGGCTTTTTTTTTCTTTTTTCATTATATTACTTGTACTTGGAGCGTTAGCCTCCCTTCATTACTTCAATGAAATCTTTGTTACCTTGTCAAAAAAAAAAAAACAACCCAAAAGGCATGACAAGTCATTCAAAAAGTCCTTCATTAGTTTTAAAAGCTATTTTAGAGAAAATTTTGGCTCCACCTAATTGATCCAAAAGATCACTTAATCGAGGAATGAGAAATCTATACTCTATTGTGATTTTGTTTATGATCCTACTATCGATACACAGGCGCCATGATACATCTTTTTTAGGTGCTAAAAGTGCGGGCACAACACAAGGACTTGGGCTTGGTTGTATATGACCTTTGTTTAATAGTTCATGTATTTGGTCATGTAAAGCTTGATATTCCTTAAGGCTCATTCTGAAGTGTGGTAAATTGGGTAGAGAACTCCCTGGAATTAAATCTATGTGACGTTGTATGTTAGTCAGTAAGTAATTGGGAACCCCTTTTATCAATTGACACATTAGAATATTCTGGAGAATCTTCCTTAACAACAAATGCTATTAGAGAAGTGTACTTACTGTGAAGGAATTGCTTACCTGGAGATAGTAGGAAAAGTTGTTTCTTCATTTCTTTGTTTGGGTGGTTCTTGCTCATGTGATCTGTTTTTCCTATGGGGAGTAAAACCACCTTTGTGCCCATCCGAGTGAATTCGTACGTGTTCTCTCGACCCTTATGAATCACCTGATTGTCATATTGCCACGGTCTACCGAGGAGCATGTGACAGGCATCCATGTCTAACACATCACACACAATCTGGTCTTTGTAGTGACTGCCAATAGAGAGAGATTGTACATATTTGATTTACGTTAGTTTCACCCCCTTTTTTGATCCAACTTACCTTGTATGGACTTGGATGAGTTTCTGGTTTGATCCCAAGGGATGTTATCAACTATTTTGAAACAATATTTTCACTTCTCCCATTATCAATGATTACTTGGCAGACTTTACCATTAATAGTGCATCTTGTGTGAAATAACGAATGTCGTTGGGGATGTTGTTCCTTTTTTGGTGTAAGAAGAATTCTTTGTAGTACACAAGATAATTGATCACCTTCATCCGGTTGAGTGTAATTAATATCCTCCTTGTTTTCTGATTCTTCTCTTTGGGATTCTTCATCCTCTAAATCTCTAATTGCTAAAGTTTGACGTTGAGGACACTCATTGGACAAATGTCCTTGTTGACCACACCTAAAACATTTACCCAAAGAAGGACGGTTGTAAGGGTTGGCATTTCTTTTAACTGTATTACTCTCCAAACCTTTAGGGGCCGTTTGGCCCCTGTTTTGGATTTGGATGGTTTTGGATTCCAAATCCAAAACCATGTTTGGCCCAATGTGTTCAAAACCCTTGGTTTTGAAACACAACCTCATGGGTTTCAACAGTGCAACCCCATGGGTTTGTTCCATGTTTTCTTATTTTATTTGTCATCTTCCATTTTCGGCGATTACTTCAACAACAATTTCGGTGACAACTCCAACAACTACACCGGTGACCGACTACAGCTAATGGCTATCTCCGACAACAACTCCGGCGACCCGACCACTGCTGACAATTACCTCCGACGACAACTTCGATGACCACACCGGTGACCCCGCTACCACTGAAGACTACACCGGCGACCCCACCGCTGACGACTACCTCCGACGACCACACCGGTGACCCCTGCCACCGCTGACGACTACCTCCGGCGACAACTCCGACGACCATATCGATGACCCCAACCACCACTGACGACTACCTCCGATGACCCCAACCACCGTTGATGACTACCTCCGACGACCAAACCGACGATCCCAACCACCGCTAATGACTACCTTCGACGACAACTCTAATGACTACATCGACGACCTAACCACTACTAACAACTACTTTCGACAACCACTCAAGAGAATTGTATACGCTTATTCCAATAACTCGATCACTCGAGCAATCAACCACCATAACGACCTAAGTTGTGTGCAATCACCACTTTTCTTATTAGAGTTTGAAAAATAGGTTTTTGGATACTTTGTGGAATAAAATTTTAAATTTTCTAATCACTTAAATAGACTTCCAATTTTTTAATTTCTAAAATAGAATTCCAAAAACAAGTTTTTGAATACTTTATAAAATATAGTTTCAAATTACCTAATTTATTAAATAGACTTCCAATTTTTTTAATTTTAAAATAGAATTCCAAAAAATAGTTTTCTGAATATTATGTGACGTGAAATAGAGTTTTTAATTCCCTAATTTCTTAAATAAACTTCTATTTTTTTAATTTCTAAAATAGAGTTCTTAAAATACTTTTCTAAATTTTTTTGAAAGAGTTTTAAATCCCTAATTTCTTAAATGGACTTATTTTTAAAATTCTAAAATATAGTTCCAAAAATACTTTTCTAAATACTTTGTGAAATAGAGTTTTAAATTCCCTAATTTCTTACCTAGACTTCCAATTTCTTAATTTCTAAAATAGAGTTTCAATTTTATAACCCATTTATGTTATACAAGGGTTTCTACAATTGACAAAACATCCACTAAAAAATAAGAGAAAATAAGAGAACAAAACAACTAAAGAAAAAAGGAAAAAAAAAAACAGCATAAACCCAGGATTTAGAACACTGCACCCCAAACACTGGTTTCTTATTCCCAGGCTTTAGAACACTGCACCCCAAACACAACTTTCTGATTCCCAGGCTTCAGAACCCCCCAGGGTTTTGATTCCAAGACAGGGGGCCAAACAACCCCTTAGTATTCGAATTATTTTTGTCTTGTTGGCCCTCCTTTCTGGCCTGCTGGTTGTAATTTGAAGTATTGCCTTGGGCAAAAGTTTTTGTTGTCTCATAAGCTCCCTTTCCTTGGTTTTGCTGCTGCTTATCCCAAGAACTTCGCATCTGATATGCCTTTATTGGTTTGGAGTCCTCATTTTGTTCAATTTTTGTTGCCAAGGTAATGGCATCTGCAAGATGAGTAAGAAGGTATAGATTAATAACTTCTTTGATGTCTTCTCTTAGGCCAATTATGAATCTTGAAATTTGTTGTTGTTCGATTTTTGGGAGGTTGTTTCTTGCTCCCAAACGATGAAATTCTTCGGTGTAATCTAATATGGAACGCCCTCCTTGCCGATAATGTTGATATTGATCATAGAGTATTTGTTGATAGTTGAGAGGAAGGAAACGTTTCTTCAATAAACGCAACATCTTTGGCCATTTCTTGATGGGTTCTTTCCCATAATATCTTCGGTTATTTTGTAGTTGATCCCACCAAGCCGATGCCCCACTTTGGAGTTTGAAAGTTACTAGTTTTACCTTCTTATCCTCCGGGGTATTAGTATATTCAAAGAAGCTTTCAACCTTTTTTACCCAATCTAAAAAGGCTTCAACATCCATTCTTCCATTGAAACTAGGTAGATCTATCTTCATCCTGAAATCTTGAACTTCATTATTAAACCGTGGCTGTCTTCTTATCAATCCAGCTTCATAATCTTGATGGCTCCAATTATTAAACTCATCTTCTTCTGAGGATTCAGAATCTTGGTTCATAAATCATGGAATTCTTATTTCTGGACTTCTCCTAGGCAATCTGTTTTCTTCTCTTCTTGGAGGAATTTGTTGAAGTTCTTGATTTTCTTGAACTTGTTTATTAGTTCCAAGATTTGCTAGATTTTCCTGAAACTGAGTGTGTATGTTTGTTAAATTCAGTTGCTGAATTAATTGCCCCATCATCTGCTTTAATTCTCAAACTTCTTGCTTGACTTCTTCCACTGTTGATGCCACAACATTCAATCTCCATTGTGTATCTAATTGAGTTGATGAGGAGGCTTCGGCCGCCAGGAACGAAAGATGAAAAGAAGGTTGAGTTGCCAAAAAATGCCCAAAGAAAAATTTTCCACGCCTTGGACCGGACGTGCTCTGATACCACTTGATGTATCAAGATTACTCCAAGAAATGAAACAAACTTTTTATCAACTCTAGCCAACCTATTTATACAAAAGGGGTAGCCGACTTGGCTTAAGACTTGGTAAAACCTGGAAAACTAATTAAACCAAAGGTAAATAAAATAACCCCACGGTTAAAACAGTAAACTTTTAATCTTAAACTAAAGTGCTTAAGAGAATACAAAATCCTTGGCTATAATAAGCCTACATCAAAGACTTAACTAAAACAGTAAATAAAACACTGGTTAATAACTATTACAGTGAGTATTTTACAGTGTTCATACACCACTAGGGACTAAAACTGGATATTTGAAAGTACGGGGACTAAAATAAAACAAAACCCAAAGTACAGGGACGAAAGTGATATTTTAACCTTTTTTTTAACTCAAAAATTAAATGTGATGTTTAAAAAAAGGAAGAATAATAAGCTGTCGTCATTCTGTGCCATTGCAGTTGATTTAAGTCACAATTGTTTACTGGTTCTTCAAAGCAGGATCTGATCGTTCCTTCTCTTATGGGAAAAGGGATTGAATTCTCTTCATCGTCCTTATCAATAATTCCAGGAATACCTATTAAACCAATGCTCGCAAAGTAAATTTATGGGCCAGTTCTTACATTCATCATTTTTTTTTTCAATAATTATTTTTCCTAAAATTGTAATTTGGTTTATTTTTTGTTATTGGTACCTGCTATAGAATTACCAATGGTATTTCTCAAGCGTTGAAAATCTTTGAGAATAAAGCTTTTACATGTGAATACAAGTGAGCCCTCTACTCTTTGGTTGTTTCTTTTAACTCATTCCTTGTATGCATGCATGATGCATCCTTTGGGATCTTTATCTTGTTGATCAGCCCATGAATCGTGCTTCTTAAGAAGTTTAGCTCAAACCATGTTTTGAACATCTTTTTGGATAATAGATGAACTTAGTTTAGTTGTAGTTTTATTTGCAGATCGATAAAAGTAATCTTTTATTTTTTTTTTGCAATTAATTTTCCTCAAACAAGATACAAACTTTTTATTGATGTAATAAAGATTCAAAATGTTATAAGAAAACAACTCTTACGCAATAAAGAAGCAAAATAAAAAATAAGGAGAGAGAATCATTAAAAACAACTCCTACGCAATAAAGAAGCAAAATAAAAAATAAGTACCACTTTGTTATCCAGTTCTATTTTTAATATCTTCTCCATGAGTATGACCAGCTAGGAAGAGCATGAAAGAAATAATAGGGTTCCATCATTAAAAGCCTAAAAAACTAATCACAAACTCTATGAATGAGTGCAAACGAGAGAGAAGAAAGGATTGAACTTTGAAGGAACAGCAAAGACAATCAAATTAGAGGGTGAGAGAGAATCATTGTTCTTTGACTCTTATTACAACTTCATTGTTCTAGCAAATAGCACATTTAAGTAACTTAGGGTATGCTTGGTTAGTGATATGAAAATAAAAATTTGAAAACAAGAGATTCAATAAAAAATGGAGTTGTGTTTTACATTTTCAATGACTTTAAATATGAATTCAGTACAAAATTAGAAACTAGATCTCAATTTAAATAATTGTTGAAGATGTTTTTGGTAATATACTTATAAACAATGAAACTTGTGATAGTTACCAGCTAAATATTTAGCTAAATCTCAAATATTATTAATATATTTTTTTTAAATTTTATAATTATTTCCAGTTAGTTGCATATTCCACTTGATTTAATTTTTCTATTTATATATTTAGATATGATGGTCAGCGTGCCCAAATTCACAAATTGGCTGATGGGTCTATACGAGTTTTCTCTCGGAACAGTGATGATACAACATCAAAATTTCCAGATTTGATTAATGTAATTGACAAATTATGTAAACCTGCTGCCTCATCTTTCATACTGGACGCTGAGGTGTGGGAGCTTTGTGTCAGATAGTGTTTGAACCTTTTTCTTAGGAACTCTTTTATTGGTTCTGTTGGCTGACAATGCTTACTCACTACAAAATGATAGTTTACCGCATGTTTTAGGTTGTTGCGATTGATAGGAGAAATAATTGCCGACTAATGTCTTTCCAAGAACTATCATCACGTGGAAGAGGGAGCAAAGGCTCCCTGATTGCTGTTGATAACCTAAAGGTCTGGTCTGATGTATCATTACTTTTTACCTTGACATGGATTGTTGCTCTGTGGCACAGAAAGCAACGTATAACATGTCCTTTTAATGTTCTTTAAAATACAGATAGAAGACTGTCAAGCATTACTATTTTTAGTTTCCATTTAGTGAAGTTTTCTCATTGTTCTCCTCTTGCTCCTTGTTTTGAAATGACATAGGAGAAGTACCAATTTTCTTTTTTGCCATTTTGGAGCTTCTTTTGTTTCAAATTTAAAAATTCATATTTGTATTTGAAATTGATTAAGTTGGTTATTCTCATTCCTTCTGCTGAAATGTTTTTTTTTTGTTGATATATCCATCATTACCAAACCAAATGTGCAACCATGAAAACTAATTTTCAACATTTGAGAAATCAACTGAACATTTTATTTCTTTCTCATTGAATGTAAATCTGTTTTTATTAAGGGTAACATTTCAATCCAAGGACTAAGCCTAACTGCGTTTGTAGATGCTATACTAATGATAGAAAGTTGAATAGAGTTTAGTGGATAAATGTCTATCACTTACATGGATAGCTATTTTTCACTTTTTGGTTATTGATTCTGAGCAAAATAATTGATTCAATTATCTATATTATTTTGAGAATAGAATAGGGTTCTTAAGAGACCACCCATGTACAAATAATATGGAATTTACAGCAAAGGAAAAAATAAAAATCTAGCATATCTACAATAAAGATATAAAGATACAATAAAGATATTATTTAGCTAAAGAAGGAAATAGTTAAACCAACACTCCCCCTCAAGCTGGTTTGAAAATATCTTCCATTGCCAGCTTGCTTGTCATCTTGTCAAACCGTGATTTTGGGAGTCCTTTTGTGAATACATCGATTTGCTCGGTTGTAGGCGGTAAAGGAATGCATATCACACCTGTATCAATTTTCTCCTTTATAAAGTGTTTATCCACCTCAATGTGTTTTGTCCTATCATGAAGGACTGGATTGTGGGCAATTGAAATTGCAGCTTTATTGTCACAGTAAATACGTATGGGTGCCTTTGTGAAGAATTTCAATTCTTCCAAGAGTCTCCTTATCCACATGCCCTCACAAATACCATGTGCTAAGGCTCTAAATTCTGCCAAAGATCGCTTACAGCCACTACATTTTGTTTTTTACTTCTCCGTGACTAGATTCCTCCAACAAACGTGACATGCATCTGTAGATCTTCTATCTATGGTACTACCAAATTGATCTGCATCGATGTAAACTTCAACATGTAGATGGTCATGCTTCTTAAGCAGTATACCTTTTCCTGGTGTACCTTTCAAGTACCTTAGGATTCTATAGACAGCCTCAAAGTGAGTAGATCCGGGAGCATGCATAAACTGACTTACCATACTAACAGCGAAAAGAGATGTCGGGCGTGTGTGAGACAAGTAAATTAGTCTTCCCACAAGTCTCTCGATATTTTTTCTCTCTCTTTTACCTCTTTCTCTGTTGCGCTTTGTAACTTCAAGTTTGGTTCAATGGGTGTCTCAAATAGCTTTACAACCAAAGTAGTCCAGCTTTCTTCAAGCAAGTCAATGATATACTTCCTCGATTAACAAGAATGCCATGTTCGACCTAGCAAATTCCATTCCTAGGAAGTATTTTAGTGTTTCCAAGTCTTTGATTTGGAATTCATTAGCTAGTCTTTTCTTCTGGATCAATCAATTCTCGCCTCATCATTCCTCAGTAAGGATAATGTCATCAACATATACTATTAGTACAAAGAACTTTGTCTTTCCCAAAGTATGTTTGAAAAAATAGTATGATCGACTTGGCTTTGAAGAAATCCATAGCTTGTGACAGCTTTTCCAAATCGCTCAAACCACGCCCTAGGAGATTGTTTGAGGCCAGTATAAAGCCTTTTTTTTTAACTTGCATACTTTGTTACGCCCAGATTTTCTTCAAAACCAGTGGTAAACTCATGAATACCTCTTCTTCAAGTTCTCCATTGAGAAAAGCATTCTTGACATCGAGTTGATAAAGTGGCCAATCTGCATTTACAGCAACGGATAACAGAACTCTAATGGAGTTAATTTTACGCAAATCGAGCAAATGTTTCTTGATAATCAATTCCATAGGTCTGTGTGAAGCCTTTAGCAACAAGTCTGGCTTTGTACCTTTCAACACTTCCATCGGCCTTGCACTTTATAGTAAACACCCATTTGCACCCTACTGTTTTCTTATTCTTTGGTAATTCTACAACATCCCATGTGCAATTCTGCTTAAGGGCATTCATCTCCTCCATAACTGCTAATTTCCACTTCGAGTCATCTAGGGCCTCCTGTATATTCCTTGGAACAAACAGATTTGTTATCCTAGAGGTGAAGGCTCTATGGCTATCTGACAGTCTATGGTAAGAGAGATAGTTTGCAATAGGATATTTAGGGCAATTTCGAGTACCTTTCCTATGGGCTATTGGAATGTCAAGATCAGATATTTCAGGTGAACGATTCGATAAAGGAATGGGATTCGGAGATATGTTACCTGAATCTTCAGGATCATTCATCGGAGTATTAGATTGGTCTTGTGATAAATTCACTGTCTGGTCCCGATTCTTTTGACTTGTTGACCTTCTAGTATAAACCTGAAGTTCAGTATTTTTATCAATTGGTAGTGTTTCTCCCCCTGAACACAAAGTTTCCATACTTGGCATTGGAGAACTGGAACTGGAATTCTCAAAGCTAGTAATGCTAGGAAGGGGGGAAGTCTCCCAAAAATTATCTTCTAAGGTAGTTATCTCCCCCTGAAGAGAAGTTTTGGTAAAGAAAGGTTGATTTTCCCAAAAAGACACATCCAGACTTTCAAAGTACTTTTGGTTCAAGGGATCAAAACATTTGTAAGCCTTTTTGTGGGAGACATACCCTAAAAAAATGCATTTCACCGCTCGAGGATTTAATTTAGACCGTGAGAAACTAGGTGCATGAACATAGGCAGTACATCCAAACACTTTAATGTGTAGATCAGAAAACAAACGGACATTGGGAAAAAAGGTTTTAAAGTGGTCCAGAGATGTTTTAAAATCCAAAATTTTTGTAGGCATTCGGTTTATAAGATAGGTAGCAGTGAGAATAGATTCTCCCCATAAATAAGAAGGACATTCATAGAAAACATAAGGGCACGAAATGACATCAAGTAAATGACGATTTTTTCTGCTCAAAGAATGCCATTTTGTTGGGGTGTATCTCTACACGTAGATTGATGAAAAATTCCTTTAGCTAGCAAAAAATCATTTAACTGTTCATTAAAATACTCAGTGCCATTATCAGAGTGCAAAATACTAATTTTAGTATGAAATTGAGTTTCAATCATGTTATAAAACCGAATAAAAGTATCTTTCACCTCTGATTTTTTTGTTAACAAATAAATCCAAGTTAAACGAGTGTGATCATCAATAAAAGTAACAAACCATCGTTTCCCACTATGTGTTAAAACTTTAGAGGGACCTCACACATCACTATGAATTAAGTAAAAAGGGGCAGAAGTCTTGTAAGGTTTGGGCAAGTAAGAAGATCTATGATGCTTTGCAAAGATGCAACTTTCACACTGAAAAACAGAGTAATCAATTCCTTTAAATAATTTTGGGAACAAATATTTTAAGTAGAAAAAACTGGGATGTCCTAGTCTACGATGCCAAAGCATGATAGTTTCTTGAACAGAAGGAGAACTAACACCACATAAACCCCAAACTTTTTATGACTAGTTGGAGACTCATCAAAATAGTAGAGGCCATCGAGCATTTTAGCACGCCCAATCATCTCCCCCGAATCCTGATCCTGAAATGTGCAATAAGAGTCAAAAAAGGTAACACGACAATTAGCATCTTTTGAGATTTTACTAACAGACAGCAAATTACAAGTTAATTTTGGGACATGAAGGACAGAATGTAGAGTAATATGTGGGGTTAAACGAATAATTCCTTTACCGGCAATAGAATTAAAACTACCATCTGCAATTCGAATTTTTTCATTGCAGTACATAGGAGAGTATGAGTGAAATAGTTTTGAGGAACCAGTCATGTGATCAGAGGCTCCGGAATCTATAATCCACGGAGAGGAGTTAAAACAAGAGAGGGCTTTAGGAGAATTACCTGTTTGTGCCAAAAAGAAACACTAGGATTACTGTAAGATGAAGTAGTCTTTAGCGACTTCTCTGTTGATCAACTTGCTCTTTGCTCAATGGGTTGGAGTCAACAACATTAGCACCGGAGGATTGTTGATTGCTACTTTTCTCACTTTGCTTAGAACTCTTCCAATTAGCGTGTTTTCTGTGCGCTTTCAACAACAAGTATCCCGAGTATGTCGGGGTTTATTACATGGTCACACCGGACACGAGGTTTTTCATGGTTCTTATTTGATTGATCCGAGGCCTTGTATCGTCAGAGCTTCAACCACTAATGCTTTGAACTTTCAACGGAATCGATGAGGCTTCTTTCCAATCATCACATTTCGACGACTTTCTTCCCTACGCACTTCGTAGAATACTTCGCTGATAGTTGGCAAAGTGGTCTTACCAAGTATTCGCGCTCGACCTCATCAAATTCAACATTGAGGCTGCGAGAAATTTATAAATACGCCATCTTGTACGAGTTTCTGTAGTGTTTCGATCATCTCAGTAGACTTCCATTCATATGAATCAAACAGATCGAGGTCTTGCGGATCCTCTTTAGGGAATGAAAATATTGCGTAATTGTGTTACCTCCTTGTCGTATGTCGTCTAACTTGAGATTCACTCAAATACTTGTGGACTGATTACCCATATCTCGAATACATCTCCGTCACACTATCCCATAGTTCTGTGGTGAGCATAGCACATATAGTTAGAACTAATGTCTTCTACCATTGAATTGACTAGCCACGTCATCACCATGGAGTTTTCAAACATCCCACACAAAGAAACAAAGGATCATCTTTGGCGGTGCAATTTTGTCTCCATGAAGATATCCAATCTTCCCTTGTCATTTAATATACATTCGAACACTTTGAGACCAACGAAGAAAGTTGTCTCCATTAAGCCGAATGGTTGTAATTTGGACGGTAGGACTGTTGGAATGGGTGCGATTATCTGCAGCTTTAACAATGGAAGACTTGTTTTCTGACATTTTTCAAAAAAAATTAGTAGTGACCAGTAATCCAAAATCAAAATCAAGACAGAACAAGAAAGTTTCAAGTGACCCAATTAGGGATTCTCGAAGAGTTGACCGAGGATGACTGGCCGACAGACTATCGGAGATTGACCGACGGTACAGACGGCCGGCGTACAGTGGAGCGGTACAGACGCGTCGACTTGAATCGAAGGGGCTGCAGGACCTGGGTTGCGCACAGTGAAGCGTCGACGTGAAACGGCGTCGAGACCTGGGATGCGCCACCGGAGGAAGCGCTTCGTCGAGGAAGGCGTCGACGTGAAACGGCGTGGGCTGCGGTCGACTCGCGAACGGAAGTGGGTTGCGGTGGCGACGGCGGCGGTTAGGGTAGCGGTGGCGGCGGCAGCAACTTAGGGTTAGGGTTTTGTCTTTTTGTTTTTGAAAAACTAGGGTTGCTCTGATACCATGAGCAAAATAATTGATTCAATAATCTATATTATTTTGAGAATAGAATAGGGTTCTTAAGAGACCACCCATGTACAAATATGGAATTTACAACAAAGGAAAAAATAAAAATCTAGCATATCTACAATAAAGATATAAAGATACAATAAAGATATTATTTAGCTAAAGAAGGAAATAGTTAAACCAACAGATTCATTGTATAAACGAGATGAATTTATTTTATTTTATTTTATTTAATACCACTCAACCAGCTCAATTCTAATAGCCATGCCTGTATGAGGGTAGGGAATATGCTAGGATTAAAATAGCAAAAAGGAGAGCTGTCTTTTGTGTTGGTTGTTGGCTCTTTAGGCTTTGTGATGGTTGATGGCACTTCAGTTTTTGTTTGCTGATCTAGTGAGCTGTTATTATCCCCATCTCAGCATGGTTTTAAGTTTTGGCTTGAAGAAGATTTTATTGTTGCTGCAATCTCTGCTAGGAGTCATTCTCTCTAATTGGTTGATGATGTTGTTAGGAACCCAAATACTAAGAACACGAGAATTGAAATATATTGAAATATAAAGGATAAAAAGTAACAAGATAAACCAGGTATAAGGCCCAAGTATAAGGCACTTGGAACCTCCCTCTCTTGAGTATGCTAACCCAAGCCCTAAAAACACTCAACAATTGCCTCCTTGCCTTAATCCCATTCCCTCTATTTATAACCAAATACACTAATTTATAACCAAATACACTAACTAACTCACTAATTAATTACCCTTATGCCCTTACTAGAACCATCCTACTCCTCCCTAAGAATTCCTATTAGTATCCTTACATGCCGGACCCTTCAAAACAACTTGACCTCAAGGTGTGTTTACAAGACTCAACACAAAAAAGAGTAATGATCAAAACAATACTTTTTTTTTTAACAGAACCCATAACCTGCCATGTGGGGGGGAATTCAGCCCACTCCCAACCCACGATCTTCAGCCAATTCATTCAAGACCAGCCTACTCCCAATCAGCCCGTTTATTCAATTGTGGCCCATTCCAAAATAGATTATTAGGCACATGCCCAAGAGTCACCAACATGCTTCCTGGTTTTTCCTTTTTCTGACAATGCACGTGGCCAACAACTTCCCTCCCCTCGATTTCTTCTTCACGAATGTTGCGTTGGTGCCCTCTAATGGACGTCATCTCTGCCCATGGTTTTCCTTGCCGCTGATGTCGGCCTCCATCCGATAGTGGTTTTCTTTTATCTTCTTTGTCTTCATGAGCAACTTCTGATTCCCCCGCTTCTCCACATTCCTTGAGTCGGTACTTCTCCGTCTCTCGCCACACACGTCAGCGTTGTCGACCACCGTCTCCATCGACCTTTTTTGTTCTTTTCTTTCGGACTTTGCGGCTAGTAAGACGATATTTTCCCCTTAATGGTTGACGATTCAATATGCTAAATTCCCTTCCATCCCCTTCCCGCACGGTCTTCAAACTCCAGCAGAAACCATATTTGCCTGTCGTTGATTGCTTCTCTTCGCTTACTTTCATTCTCAATTGTCGCACAAGCTTCATCTTCCAACCTTGATGTTGTTCTCACCATTGTTGCCCTTTATCTCTCTTGTCTGTCCACCCATCCTCCGACTGAGGATTGATCTTCTCATTCGCGTTCGACGACTCCTTGCACGAAATCACCTTCAGAATTTCTTGAACAATTTTTCCTTGCATTTCTAGAGGTTCTATTGCTTCTTTGACGATCTTCTCCTCTATTTCCTTCCTTTTATCTTCAACACGCAAGATCTTCTATTATATTTTGTTTCTGTTATGAGCTTTCCATAACTTTTGAAGATGTTGATCGAGAGCACAACGAAGCTAACTCTGTCACTATCATTGTTAAAGACTTTGACCGTGATGCTAAGTTTTCCTTGATTGCAGGTAACCTCCTAACCTTCTCTTGGATGTCTCCAATCACAAATTTAATCTCTATTATATCTTGGTCCATCACATCAAATCTTTCCTTGATTTGTTTTTGATCCATCTCCCAAGATGAGTTGCTCTGATACCAAATGTTAGGAACCCAAATACTAAGAGCACGAGAATTAAAATATATTGAAATATAAAGGGTAAAAAGTAACAAGATAAGCCAAGTATAAGGCACTTGGAACCTCCCTCTGTTGAGTATGCTAACCCAAGCCCTAAAAACACTCAACAATTGCCTCCTTACCTCAACCACCCCCCCCTATTTTTAACCAAATACACTAACCAACTCCCTAACTAATTACCCTTATGCCCTTAACTAGAACCATCCTACTCCTCCCTAAGAACTCCTATTAGTATCCTTACAAATGCCTTTTGGATCCTTTGCTTTGTGAAAGTTTTGCTTCTCCTTTGGTCCCTCAGTGTTTGTTGTTGGCCCTTCTCATCGTTTGCAAAGTTTTTTTTTGTCTCAGTCAACACTTCTGCATGTTGGTTCAGTTGGTCATTCAAGATTTTGTTTCCTGCCTCAGAAGGTTTTGTTAATTGCTGTCTCAGCTTGGTCTTTGTTCGAAGAAATCTTTAGCGTTGATCAGTAGCTTTGGTCTTTTTTCTTCTTTTAAAGCCTTTGTTCTTTTGTTGGTGCTCTTGTATATCTTCCTTTTAAGTATTCTTTTTGTTCCAGCCCTTATTTGTCAGAGTTTCTAGCTCCTACGGGTTCTAGATTTTAGTCTTATTGCTTCTCCTTTTGTTTTTCTTTTTTTCCCTTTGGGAGATTGTATCTCTGGACAATTTTTTCTTCCTTTTCATCGATGAATGAAAAGTTTGCTTCTTGTTGAATAAAAAGTATATAAAAAGAAATGGAAACGGACTTCAACAGATTTTATATATAATGCCTCATCTTTTTGGAACTAATCATCTTTTTGTAACTTCAATATTCTGAGAAGTATTTGTTGTACGTCATAAATACTGCATGCTGATCAAATGTTCAAATTTACCCATTCCTCTAATACTTATTTTTTTTTGCAGGTTGATATTTGTGTTTTTGTCTTTGACATCGTGCTTGCCAATGGAGAGCAGTAATCATCTTTGAACACTCAATTTTCTCATCATTTCAAAATTTTGAATTCTGAGTTTCTTAAATTGATTTCGAAGACTAATCCAAAAGGATTAATCTACTGGAGTATTGGTGTGCTGAACACTTTGCCCTTCCCCTTCTATGGGGCTACCTAGAACAATATTTGAATCAATTGGCTATCAATGTCAATCAAGTTATAGATTCGTTCTCTTGCCTTTTGAGTTCAGTTTAAAGAAATTGTTTTTGGCAACTGATGAAGCTTGTAGGTTAGTAGGCTAGTTCATAGTCACATACCAAGTAGTTATTACGTAGATTGGGGGGTGGTAAAAATTTTGTTTTGGATGTATGAGATTCACCATCTTTTTTATCCCAATTCAACTATAATTGTGGGGTGTGCTTATTTGATGTAGGAAGTTGCTATAGACAACGAGAGGCAGCTTGTAATGGAGGGAATGATTTGATATTGGAGAATGTTAATGCTAAAGTATGAGAGAATCAGTCTCATCTATTCCATTCACTCAAGATATATATATATACAAGTATACAGAGTTAACCTAAATAGAAGAGCGTAAAAAGACAATAAAGGACACCCTTAGAGTTATATTAACAAAATACAATTATACTAATATAAGGACTCTAACACTCCCCCTCAAGTTGGAACATATATATCCATTATGCACAACTTGTTAGAGAGGTAATCAATTCGTGCTCCGTTTAATGCTTTGGTGAAGATATCTCCTAATTGCTCTCCAGTCTTCACATATCCTGTCGATATCAAACCTTGTTGTATCTTCTCACGTACAAAATGACAATCAACTTCAATGTGTTTAGTTCTCTCATGAAATACTGGATTAGATGCTATAGACATCAACTTCAATGTGTTTAGTTCACATATCCTGTAGAGCTGCTTGATTATCATACCACAATTTGATCAGTGTTGTGATATCAAATCACTTGAATTTAGAAGAGAAATAGATATATTGTATATTTCTTCTTACTTAATCAAGATACAAGGTCTTCTTATATAGGAGAGAGACCATCTACTAATATCTACTACTAAGGAAAATATCTATCAATAATGAAAAAGAATATTACAGTTATAAATAATAAAGATACAAATAATACACATTATTATCAAAGATACACAGAAAATCCAACACTCCCCCTCAAGCTGGTTTGTAGATATCTTCCATAGCCAGCTTGTTGATAAGTTTATTGAATTGTCCTTTTGAAAGTCCTTTGGTTAGCATATCACCGCTTTGTTCTGCTGTTGGAAGGTACGATATGCATATCACACTCGCATCAATCTTCTCCTTTATAAAATGCTTGTCAACTTCTATATGCTTTGTTCTCACATGTAGAATGGATTACGAGATATGACAATGGCAAACTTTGTTATCACAATATACTCTTATAGGTGTCTTTTGAGACAATTTCAGCTCGCCGAGTATCCTGTCAATCCATATACCTTCACAAATTCCATGTGCTAGGGCTCTAAATTCCGCTTGGCACTACTACTTACAGCTACTACATTTTGTTTTTACTACGCCATGTAACTAAATTTCCTCCAACAAATGAACAAGAACTCGATGTAGATCTTCTATCGATAGGACTTCCATTGAATCGGCATCGATATACACTTCAACTTGAAGATAGTCATGTTTTGAAACAATATACCTTTACCCGTAGTTCCTTTCAAATATCTCAAGATTCTATACACACTTGAAATGAGTAGGTCCAGTCGAGTGCATAAATGGACTTACCATACTTACTGCAAATGCTATATCCGGACGTGTGTGAGATAAATAGATCAGTCTACCCACAAGTTTTTGATATCTGTCTTTGTCCTTTACCTCTTCAGCTTTTGTAGCTTGTAACTTTACAATTTGCTCGATAAGAGTTTTTGCCGTTCGACAACCAAGTAAACCTGTCTCTTGAAGTAAGTCAATAACATATTTCCTTTGATTAACAAAGATACCTTTCTTGGATCTTGCGAATTCCATCCCCAAAAAATACTTTAGGGCTCCCAAATATTTGATCTGGAACTCCCTTGCAAGTTTTTTCTTAAGATCAGTCAAGCCTTCTTCATCATTTCCTGTGAGAATAATATCATCAACATAAACAATTAAAATAGCAATTTTACTATTTTCAGCGTGTTTGTAAAAAATGGTATGGTCTGCTTGACTTTGAAGGTATCCATAACTAGTGATTGCCTTTCCAAACCGTTCAAACCAAGCTCTTGGAGACTGTTTGAGACCATATAGAGATTTTCTCAGTCTACAAACTTTATTATTTCCAAGTTCTATTTCAAAACCTGGTGGTAGACTGATGAATACCTCCTCCTCTAAATCACCATTGAGAAAAGCATTCTTAATATCTGGTTGATGAAGTGACCAATCTAAATTAGCTGCAAGAGACAAAAGAATTCGATAGAGTTGATTTTTGCAAGCTGGAGCAAAAGTCTCCTGATAATTAATTCCATAGGTTTGAGTGAAACCTTTGCTACTAATCTAGCCTTGTATCTCTCAACAGTAACTATCAACATTACACTTTACAATGAAACACCCATTTGCATCCCATCGTTTTCTTATCTTTTGGCAAATCATGTATTTTCCCAAGTACCAGTTTGTTTCAGAGCATTCATCTCTTCCATGACTGCTAATTTCCAATTTGGATCATCTAGGGCTTCTTGTATGTTCTTTGGAACAAATAAGTATTCTATCCTAGAGGTAAAGACTTTATGACTATTTGACAATTTCTCATAAGAGATATAGTTTGCAATGGGATATTTAGTACAAGTTTGAGTACCTTTCCTAATAGCAATAGGAACATCAAGATCAGAAATGATAGATAAGGTATTTTGAACATTTGACAAATTAAGGATAGGAGCGGGATTACTAGACCTTTCATCATTGACAATAGGAGATGAATTTTCAGCATCATTTTCCAGAACTTCAAATTGGATTTGTGTCGGGTCAACTCTTTGGTCTTGGTTCTTTTGATTGATCGCCTTCTAGTATAAAACTTTAACTCGTGAATTTGACGTGTAGAGTCATTTTGTGGTATTTCTCCCCGAATGAGAAGTTTCTATGTTTGACATCGAAGGGCTAGTGGCACATAAGTCACGATGGATGACACAAGGAAGGGATTCAGATGTTTCCAAAAATTATCTTATAACTCTGATTTCTCCCCCTGAAGAGAATTTTGGATAAAATATGGTTGTTTTTCTAAAAAAGAAACATCCATACTCCCATAAAACTTTTTTTTCTGAGGATCAAAACATTTATACCCCTTTTGGTTTGAAGCATAGCCCAAAAAA
Organism: Trichosanthes cucumerina; assembly: GCA_036507285.1. Lineage (NCBI taxonomy): Eukaryota > Viridiplantae > Streptophyta > Magnoliopsida > Cucurbitales > Cucurbitaceae > Trichosanthes > Trichosanthes cucumerina. Next base: position 65,198,636 of record CM071838.1, read on the forward strand.
ATGCATTTAATAGCCCTATGATCAAGTTTTGATCGAAAAATATTGGGTATGTGAACGTATGCAATGCAACCAAATATTTTTATGGGTAAATCAGAATGTATACGATTAGTTGGGAAAAAAGTTTTAAGGCAATCAAGGGGGGTTCTAAAAGTCAAGACTTTACTAGGCATCCTATTTATCAAATAGGTAGCCGTAAGTACAGCTTCCCCCCATAAATACTTAGGGACATGCATAGAAAACATTATGGCACGTGCAACTTCAAGTAAATGTCTATTTTTCCGTTCAGCAATTCCATTTTGTTGAGTATCTCGACACGTAGATTGGTGTAAAATGCCTTTATCCTTCAAAAAATCTTTCAGGTATTCATTGAAATATTCAGTCCCATTGTCAGAGTGTAAAATACTGATTTTAGTTTGAAATTGAGTTTCAATCATATTATAAAAGTGTATGAAAAGATCTTTCACCTCAGATTTTTTTTGCATTAAATAGACCCAAGATAGACGTGTGTGGTCATCAATGAAAGTGACAAACCATTTCTTACCACTATGAGTCATAATCTTAGAAGGACCCCAAACATCTATGTATATTATTACGAAACGGTTTAGCGGCTTTGTAAGATTTTGGTAAATATGTGGATCGATGGTTTTTGCGAAGATACAACTTTCACAATGAAAAGAAGAGCAATCAACATTTTTGAATAAATTTGGAAATAAATGTTTCAGATAGAAGAAATTTGGGTGTCCTAACCTACGATGCCAAAGTAAGACTTGCTCATGAATAGAGAGAGAACTAATACTACTAAGACCCTGAGTTACTTTATTACTAAAAGGACCTTCATCAAAGTAGTAGAGACCATCAAGCATCCTTGCACACCCAATTTTCTTTCCCGAGTCATGATGCTGAAAAAATACAATGAGATTCAAAGAAAGTGACATGACAGTTAGAATCTCTACAAAGTTTACTAATGTGATAAGAGGTTACATGCTAGTTTAGGAACATGGAGGACAGATCAGAGGGACAAAGTTATCATTTAATTTAATGGTTTTTTTCCCGCAATAGAGGAGTAACTACCATCTGCAATTCTAATTTTTTCATTTTTATAGGAAAGAGAATAAGAATCAAACAATTGAGAGGAACTAGTCATGTGTTCAGATGCTCCAGAATCAATAATCCATGGAGATGAATTACTACAAGAAAAGGCTTGAGGACAGTTACCTATTTGTGCCAAAGAAACACAAAGATTACCAGATGATAAATTGGTGTGCAACAGTTTCAAAGATTGATCAACTTGCTCTTTTCCAAATGGCCTTGCGGTAACGGTTGTATTATCGAACAACCCATACTCACTTGTGTTATATTTCTGAGTCATTTCAACAATCAATTTAGACATTAGTAAAAAACAACTCAATTAAGAAGCTGAAAATAAACCAATACCAAACCAATTTTCACTGTTGTACTGCCCAAATAAATGCCAAAAATAAACCGGACCAAACTGAGGAAGACAGCGGAGTCGTGAACTTTAGCGTGACAGAGGAGTGTGGGCTTTAGCGTGAACGGTAGAAGACCCACGCTGCAGAACCCACGAATCGGCAGAACCTACTGCTACAACCACGAATCGGCAGAATCTGAGGAGTGTGGAGGCCTCTTGGAACCTACAGAGGAGTGTGGCTTTTTTTCGTTTTTTTCGTTTTCGTCTGAGGAGTGTGGGTTTTCGTTTTTTTTTTTTCGAACAGAGACGAAGACGTGTGCCAGATCAGTTGTCGAAGACGAAGACCCACGGCCTATTGGTGCGCGACCCGACCCGGAGCCGTCGCCGACGCTTCTGCGACGGCTCGCAATGCGCGAAAAACCCACGACACATTGCGTTTTCTTCTTTTTGCACCGATCGTAACCTTGATACTCCGACCGGAAGTAAGGTGCCTCGTTTGAAGACGATGGCTAGGGTTTCGACGGTTTAGCGGCTAGGGTTACTATAGCGGCGGCGGCTAGGGTTTTTTTTTTTTTCCTTTTTCTACTCTGATACCAACTTGAATTTAGAAGAGAAATAGATATATTGTATATTTCTTCTTACTTAATCAAGATACAAAGTCTTCTTATAGAGGAGAGAGACCATCTACTAATATCTACTAATAAGGAAAATATCTATCAATAAGGAAAAAGAATATGACAGGTATAAATAATAAAGATACAAATAATACACATTATTATCAAAGATACACAGAAAATCCAACAAATTCCCAATTCAATAAGAAGTTGGCGTATCCAGACTAATTCACGAACAGATTGTGCCATCGCTCTATATTCTGACTCAACACTTGATCGTGAAACCACATTTTGTTTCTTACTCTTCCAAGAAACCAAATACGAATACACAATATCCTGACGTTGACCTTCTATCTTCCTTAGATCCTGCCCAATCAGCATCTGAGAAACATTCAATGTTCATATGCCCATAGCTCTTATATAATAAACCACGCCCAGGAGCTGCTTTCAAATAACACAAAATCTGTTCCACTGCAACTCAATGATCAATTGTAGGAGAAGACATGTACTGGCTCACAATACTCACTGAATAAGCTATGTCTGGTCGAGTTACTGTAAGATAATTGAGTTTTCCCACCAACCTCCTATATCGCTCGTTGAATAATTCTCTCTCTTTGTGAGTTGTACATTAGGCATCATCGGGTACTACATGGCTTAGCCCCTAACTTCCTCTGTTTGATCCAACAAGTCAATAACATACTTTCTCTGTGATAGCATGATTCCCTTCTTGCTTCTCATTACCTCAATTCCTAGAAAGTATTTCAACATTCCCAAATCTTTCGTGTGGAATTGACTATGGAGAAAGGTCTTGAGAGATTGGATGCCCAATGTATCATCTCCTGTAATCACAATATCGTCAACATATACAACCAACAGATGACACCACTCTCGGATCAGCTTGTAAAACATGTAATGATCTGATTTGCTCTTTCTCATTCCAAAGCTTTCAATCACCCGAGTGAATTTCCCAAACCATGCTCGTGGACTCTGCTTTAATCCATACAAGGATTTACGAAGGCGACATACCTTTCCCTTCTCCCCCTGAGCAACAAACCCTGGAGGTTGCTCCATATACACCTCTTCCCTAAGATCACCATGAAAAAAGACATTTTTAATATCAAGTTGATGCAATGGCCAGTGATGATTCGATGCTAATGAAATGAATAACCTGACAGAAGTTATTTTAGCAACAGGAGAAAATGTGTCAGAATAGTCAATCCCATAATTTTGTGCGTAGCCTTTAGTAACAAGGCGAGCTTTCAATCGAGCAACAGATCCATCTGGATTGACTTTAACCGCAAAAACCCACTTACAACCAATAGATTTCTTTCCTGCAGGAAGAGACACTAAATCCCAAGTACAATTGTCATCTAAGGCGCTCATCTCTCCCACCATTGCAAAGACGCCAACCAGGATGAGACAAAGCTTCAGGAACAGTCTTAGGAACAGATTTAGATTGGAGGGATGCAATGAATGAACAAGTAGAAGATGACAAATGGTTATATGAAACAAAAGAGGAAATAGGATATGTGCATTGACGCTTACCTTTACGAAGTTCAATAGGAAGATCATCATTTGTTCCTGAATCCAATGACGAATGTTTGTCCGCCATGCATAAAAATTAGACCCATTAAGCTTATGTTCTGTAATATTTGACACCATAGGGATCATCTCCGTCATCACCGTACCTTTCTTGTCAGCCATAACTAAAGGAAAAAAAAAGACCACAAAAAACAGATTGGAAGGCCCAAAACAGAACTGTACCAAAAACCCTAGATTGCCAAAGAGGGGTGTCTCAAACCAACCCTAAACCGAGAGGGATATGACCCCAACAAGCACACCACTAGAAAGAGTATGAAAAACCGAGAGAAACCCAACAAAAAAAAAAAAGCAGATTTCACAAGCGGCGGCGTGGTTTCCAAGCGAACAACAGCAATGGATTTCAAGCGTGAAGAGAGTCCTGATAGTAGTGGCAGCAAGCAAACCTCACACACAAAGGACTTAAACCTTCAAATCTCAAACCCTAATTAGTTTCAAATCCCTAAGGACAACAAAAACAAAGAACCCTAATCGCCCTAGAAAACCCTAGGGTCTGATACCATGTTAATGCTAAAGTATGAGAGAATCAGTCTCATCTATTCCATTCACTCAAGATATATATATATATAAGTATACAGAGTTAACCTAAATAGAAGAGCGTAAAAAGACAATAAAGGACACCCTTAGAGTTATATTAACAAAATACAATTATACTAATATAAGGACTCTAACAGAGAAAAAACAGGTATTGAGGGGGGAGTAGGGAGGAGAGTGAGGGAAGTTTGGGTAGGAAATCCTAGAGGAATTTGATAAGGGATAGAGGAACACTCTCGAATTCCTTCCATTATACCGTGGTCATTATCAAGGAAAGGATCACTCTTGAATCTTATCAAATGTTATGAAAACAGTTCATAGTGGGAATTGTAGCTAGTAAAGAGAAGGAGACCGTACTAGAGTCAATGGAGGATGACTAAAGTTGTGTATGGGAGTTCTCTTTCAAGGAATGTTTTGTCAGAATTACGTATAATTACTCTAATAAAATGTGTTTAATAGTAAAACATTTTATTGTTTGGTTTTAATATTACAAAAGTATATTTGATTTGACTAAACATATTTTTTGAATGATTAATACTTAGTTTAACAAATATTCTAATTCCAGTATTGATAAATAACTAAAATGAAAATAATCAACATTAAATTACTAAATGAACCCCCCCGCATTCTCTCTTCTCTCTCCTCCTCCGTCTGAGCCCTAGCGTCTCCGTCTTCTCCTCCGCTTCTCCGCCGTCGACTTCCGATAGCATCCCTAGCTCTCGTCTACCGAAAAGGTCCCCTGTCGTCTTTCCTCCCCTTTTGGTTAGCTCTCACCCCCTCCCTTTAGATTCTCTCTCTCGTTGGTTTACTTCCAGTGGAACCCGATTCTCGGATTGAGCACATCCGTCTAGAATCTCGTAGTTTGTTGTTGTTCGTCGTGGGTTTAGGGTTGGAGAAGGGTGCGGGTGACTGGAAGTTGGCCGTCGAGGGTGCCCTCGTCGAATTGACGCTTGGTTCTCCTTCGTGCGGTTGGGTATCCCCATGGAGGTCTTCAGCTGCTGCATGGTAATCGAAACTTTCGTATCTGGGCCGATGGGGCTGAAGTGCTTCTTTTGGATGAAGGGTCCTCCTCAACGATTCGACTCTCTATGGATCATGTTGTCTAGTTTAGAGATTCATTTGCCAACATTTCCAAAGATGTTTCCGCTTACTTTTCCAGAAGAAAGTATAAAGATGACCAAGCTACTCTAGGATTTTTTAAGATCTGGAAGAATGTTGGTTGGGTTGCTGAAGACGTCTGTTTGTGGTCCCTTTGGGAAGTAATGGCCTCAGGTGGACAGTGTTCAGGGATTTCCCAACGGATTTCCTTGTCTCACTTGATAGTCCTTGTTTACAGTTGAAACTGGATGGGTTGGGGGTGGTTATTGACAACTCTTCGATGCCTGTGATCCCTGGTGAACGGTGTTCTGATCAATCCGTTCCTTTGCCTTCGAAGGGTTATTGGGTTAGGAAAGCTGAAGTGGTTGTAACAATCGACTTTGCGAAAATATGGGTGGTCACGAGTCTTTTTGCACACATCCAATGGGCAAAGGTGAAGGAGGTGTTCCATCCCTATTTCGGAAGCAACCTGCAGATCAACCCCTCTGCAAGCGATAAAGCCATCATTTTATTCGAAGATTTATTGACTTCATACTTGGAAGGGAACCTGTCTTGCAATAATGGTAGATGGAGGGTGAGTGGGAATCTTCTGTTGAGAAATAAAGTTTTAAATGTTTATTTGTGGCATTTTATTTTTACAATGCTTTTGAGTTATTTGAGTTGTTAAAGTTATGAGAGTTATGTGAGTTATATGAGTTTTGAGAGTTATGTGATTTAGGAGAATTGATGTCATTTATTATTTTTTTTCAAATCGTTATCTTGTGTAAGCCTATATAAAGGCATGCCTTTTTTATTGAAAAAACATCTCCTTTCATATCTTGTCCTCCACATTTGTTTCTAACAAAGTGGTATCAGAGCCTAGTTAAAAAATTGAGAGGAAAAAAATGACCAACGGTGGGTTGAGTTCCCTTCAATTGTCGATGCTTACCAAGCTCAACTATGATAGTTGGAGCATCAAGATAAAAACGTTACTAGGAGCACAAGACATGTGGGAGATCGTGGAGAATGGTTTCCAAGAGTTGGAACCTGAAGCCAATCAAGCGCAAAGAGACGCATTAAAGGAGACAAGAAGGAAAGACAAGAAAGCCCTCTTTATCTTGTACCAATCAGTGGACGAAGATACATTTGAGACCATCGCTAATGTCGAGACATCAAAAGGCGGCATGGGATAAACTTCAATCGACTCATAGAGGAGTCGATCGTGTGAAAAGGTACGGTTGCAATCTTTACGTGGTGAGTTTGAATCATTACAGATGAAGGAAACAGAGGTGATAGCAAAATATCACACCAAAGTAATGACCGTTGTAAACCAGTTGAGACGGAACGGTGAAGAAATTACTGATGTTCGTGTCATGGAAAAGATTTTACGGAGCCTAAATACTAAGTTCGAGATTATCGCCACGACAATCGAGGAGACACAAGATCTCGATAATATGACAATTGAACAATTTGTAGGCTCGTTGCAAGCCTATGAGGAGAAAAAGAAAAGAAAGATGGAGCAAACGGAGACCATTGAACAACTTGTCCAACTCAAACTCAAGGAGGAGAATAGTCGTGGACGTGGAAGAGGTCGCAGTGGTCGAGGCCAAGGTGGAAGAGTGAAACCAACATCGATATTTCTCGAAATTCCTGTGTATCCTTAAGAGGAAGAGGAGGTCGAGGTCGTGGAAGACGTGGTGGAAGGTTCGAGAGAGATAAATCTCAGGTAAAATGTTATAATTGTAATAAATATGGGCATTATGCAAATGAGTGTTACTCATCTCAATCAGAGTCGATCGATCGAAAGAATCAGGACCAGCCAAATGCTCAGACATCTAAAGCCCATCAAGGGCAATCTAATTATGCGGAAGAGAATGGGACCTTGTTTATGGTGTCAAAGGGAGAAGAAGAGAGTCAAGATAGTATGTGGTATCTTGACAGTGGGGCCTCAAATCACATGTGTGGAAAACGTGAGATGTTTGCGGAGTTGAACGAGATGGAGAAAGGTAATATTGTCTTTGGAGACAATTCTTTGGCCGCCATCAAAGGAATAGGTAAAATTGTCATTCGGTTAAAAAATGGAGAAAATCAATATATCTCTAATCTTTATTACATTCCCAATGTAAAAAACAATATATTGAGTGTAGGGCAATTGTTAGAGAAAGGTTTTGAAGTTCAAATGAAAAACAATTGTTTGTATTTGAGGGATAATCATGAGAAACTTGTTGCTAAAGTTTCCATGACCAAAAACCGAATGTTTCCTTTGAATATATGTAATGATGTTCCAAAATGCATGAAAACGTGTTATGAGGATCTCTCTTGGCTATGGCATCTACGGTTCGGGCATCTCAATTTTGGAAGTCTAGAAGATTTGTCGAAGAAGAAGATGGTGCGGGGTTTACCGCACATTCACAAGCCGAATCAAGTTTGTGAAGGTTGCCTACTTGGAAAACATCATCGAAGTAGTTTTCCAAAGAAGTCTATGACAAGTGCCAAGAAGCCTCTAGAACTCATCCATGCCGACCGTGTGTGGAATGATCAAACCAGAGTCTAATGGTAAAAGTAAATACTTCCTTCTCTTTATTGATGATTTTTCTAGAAAAACGTGGGTGTACTTTTTGAAGGAAAAATCAGAAGTATTTGAGACCTTCAAAAGATTTAAGGCACGTGTGGAGAATGAAAGCAACCTTACAATCAAGGCCATGAGAACCGATCGAGGTGGTGAATTCACATCAAATGAGTTCAAAAAATTTTGTGATGAGAAAGGCATCCGACGTCCATTAACAGTGCCAAGGACACCACAACAAAATGGCGTGGTGGAGAGGAAGAATCGAACAGTCTTGAACATGGCAAGAAGCATGCTAAAGACGAAGAAGATGTCGAGGGAATTTTGGGCTGAGGCCGTAGCATGTGCCTTATTTGATAAATCGAGCCCCAACCAAAAATGTGCTTGACAAGACACCTCAAGAAGCATGGAACAAAAGAAAACCCAGAATTGGTCACTTCAAGGTGTTTGAGAGTATTGCATATGCTCATGTGTCGGAAGAAAAAAGGACCAAGCTTGACGATCGAAGCAAGAAACTCATCTTCATCGGCTATGATGCAAGTTCAAGGGGTTATCGCCTTTACAATCCTTTGAATGGGAAAGTAATTATTAATAATGATGTTGTTTTTGATGAGGAAGCTTCTTGAGATTGGAATATACAGGAGAAAGAGTATGATTTCTTTCCATACTTCCAAGAAGACGATGAAAATGAGCCAACTGGAGATGAAATGAGTGAAGTTTTGACCGTTCCAGTGTCACCACATTCGTCCAATCCATCATCATCTGAAAGTTCATCCAGCGATTCAGAGAACGAAGTTGGCCCAAGAGGAACTCGAAGCCTACAGGAACTTAATGAGGTAAATGAAAATCAAGATGACATAATTCTCTATTGTCTTTTTGGTGATTGTGAGCCCATTAGTTTCCAAGAACCCATTGCAAACAAAAAATGGAAGGATGCAATGGATAAAGAAATTCGAGCGATAGAAAAAACGACACATGGGAGTTGACCAAACTTCCAAAAGGACACAAACCGATCGGAGTGAAGTGGGTATACAAGACAAAGAAAAAAGCCAATGGTGATGTTGAGAGGCACAGGGAAAGACTAGTGGTGAAAGGGTATAGTCAACGACATGGCATCGACTATGAAAGGGTATGGTCAACGACATGGCATCGACTATGGGGGCATATAGGTGATTTGCAAAGAAGAAATAAAGCCTTTCTAGATAAATGGGGGTGGAGATTTGGCAATGAACCCTCGACATTATGGAAATGGGTGGTGGCGAGCATACATGGTGTATCAAAGAATGGGTGGACCATGTTGACAGCTAGGGGGAGGAGTTTGAGAAGTCCTTGGCTGAATATTGCTAAGCAATGGGAGGGAGTAAGCTCCCTGGCTCGACTCCATTTTGAGAATGGTAGTCGAATTCAGTTTCCCTTGTTGTTTCTTATTTCGACTAACCCCGAGGGGTGTGTTGCTGATTTCTGGGATAATTTTACCTCATCTTGGAGCATATCCTTCAAAGCGAACTTGAAAGATGAGGAGTCAGCGGAATTAATTCTACTTTTGGGATTATTGAATGATCTAAGGCCGTCAGTCAAGGAAGATTGTAGGGAGTGGAGTATTGAGTCTTCGGTGTTCTTTTCTATCAGTTCTCTGGTATCTTTTTTTGGAAAAGGACTGGTTGTGGATAAGAGATTGCACCAGTCTCTTTGGTCTTAATATATTGCTTTAAAAGGGTGAATGTTCTATTATGGATTTTGATTCATGGAAGGGTTAATACAGTGGAGGTTCTTCAGAAAAAGCAACCTTCCCTGATGCTGCAACCCTCGGTTTGTGGGCTTTGTTTGCAAGCTGAGGAAACCTCTATGCACATTTTCTTTCAATGTGTTTATGCAAGATGTTGTTGGGCATTTTCAGTGTCACTTGGGTCTTTGATAATTCGGTTTCTGGCAACATTTGTCAGCTGCTGGTGGGCCCCGTTTTGAGTACCAAAGCTAGAGTGTTGTGGATTTTTTGAGTCAAAGTTCTTGTTTCAGAGCTATGGTTTGAAAGAAATCAAAGGTTGTTTGAAGAAAAAGGTTTGAAATGGTCTAGAAGATTTTATTCTATCATTCTGAGGGCCTCCTCTTAGAGCTCCCTTAGAGCTCCCTTTCTAAGGACCTGGCTGGATATTCCATCTCAGATTTGTGTTTCTCTTAGCAACCTTTTTTGAGTTCTAGCTAATATTGCTTTAGTTGGCTTTATTTTGTTGAAACACTTTTGTTTTTGTGTTTTCTGCTCTGTATTACCTTTGCTTCCTTGTTATTTTGTGCTTTCATTACTTCAATGAAATTATTCTTTGTTGCCTTGTCAAAAAATTACTAAATGAAAACAATTAAGAAAAGAATGGTTGATGTGTGAATTCAACACATGAGAATCTGCGTAATCTGCTTGATCTCAACCAACCATGGAGAGAAGAATACCTACAAAATCAGTCTATACTCCAGTCTGATGTTCACCAAACATCTTCCAATGCTTAAGTTAGATCTGAGTTTTTGAATTAGTGTAGCAAGAATTAGGATTTTTTTTAGCATATCCCACACGTGAGTCTTATGTTTCTATTTATTTTAATTTGGCATAGGGATGTTGGGCACCCTACCAAACTGACAGGCTTGGCCTGACGAGGGACTGGCTCTAAGGGCGTGATCTCAGGCCTCTGGGCTGTGGCTGGCCTAGGGCTTGGTCAGCCCACGCCCATCTTGCACGTTGGGCTTTTGGCTTACTTCGGGGCTTTGGTCTTCAGGCCCCCCTCATAGCCTTTTTCTGTATTTCAGCTTAGTTCTACCCATAACATGAACTATACAAGGGAAATAAATAAAGGAGAAGTATATAAGGTTCTATTGGTAAAAAACAGCTGCAACCCACGAAATGAAGATTAAAGAGGAGAACTAGTACGCCTTACACATTAGCATTTACAAAATAGGATTTTACATGTTCTCATTCAAGATCTTGTATCTTGTATTCGAAGTACTGCAATGTTCAAATATTTTCCTTTTCGACTAGGGTTTCTTCCTATTGGGGAAAAGTTTTCATTGTTATTGTATCATGTCCAAGACTCAGCAGGTTATTACTGTAATTAGAACTTTGACTTGTGTTATACCAGTGATGCACTTGAGAAATTTTATTTGGATTCTGGGTATGTCAATTTCTCTCATTTTACAATATACTATATAAGTTAGTTAAACATCTCATTGCAGACTGCTGAGGTTACCTCTCCGGCATAGACGGAAATGTATGATCACCATCTCTAGTTATTTTTTCAATTCCTTCGAAGCTATAATCCTTTAAGATCAAGTCTGATCAGATTCACTATTCACTGTCAAAATTTAACAGACTTGAAGGATTTGTTTGGTGATGAGAGACCTGGATATTTTGAATATGCGAAAGAAATTACGGTGAGTACTTGACTTCACGTTTGAATATGGCATCAACCAGTGAATTATGGAATTATTCTATTCTGCAGATTGAAAAGGACGATGCCTGCTCAAACTGTGAATCCACTTTGATTAAAGTAAATTCCTTCCTTGGAGATGCATTCCAATCATCGTGTGAAGGAATCATTGTCAAATCTTTAGATGTAGATGCTGCATATTCTCCCTCAAAGCGTAGTGATACATGGTTAAAGGTCTGAGAAAATTAACTGATGTTTATTTCTATAGATTACTTGTATAGATATGAAATGTATTGAATCTGCATGGCTGATGAAAATCTTCAACTTTATAGGTAAAGCGGGATTATCTTGAAGGGTTTAATGATTCTCTTGATTTAGTTCCTATTGGTGCCTGGCATGGAAATGGAAGAAAAGCCGGATGGTAGTACCATAAATCTTGCCAGTTTACTTCTAGTTATTAATTTGGATACAGCAGTAGCATTTATCCATTCTATATGCTCATCATGTAAGGCAGTGCAAGTCATTTTGTTGTCTGATTAATACTCTTTGCCAAAAGAACTAACAATTTTCTTTCTATCTTTTTTCTTTAGTAATTGGTGGATTTGTGATGCAATCCCTAATTCTCGATGCGAGAAAAAACAAGGCGGACTACTTTATTTATAGTGCCAAAGAAAGCCACAAAATCAGTAGTACTAAGGACTTACTCTAAGTCTCTTCCTACTAGAATCTCTACTCCCTCAAATGACACTCCCTCATACATGTTTTCAGCATTCCGTTATCACCATCTTCTATAAATCTGAAAAGAGTTGGACAAGAATTCTCATTAAACAGATAAAACACAATCTGGATGTGGTTCGAGCGCCCTCCCTATCTTTCCCAGGTCAATCTATCTCTGATTTACTATCCAACGGTTAGCTAGTTATGCTCTCTCCTCCAGGTTACAATTGCTAACCTGTATCTAATATAACGGTGAATAACATTTAACCTAAGTTCTAACTAGCAACTAGCATGAAAGGAAAAGCTAAACAAACTTTAGGGATCAAAGAATAAAAAACAGAACTTTAATAAACCTAACTTTTATAAAGATATTTACAAGAATGCGCTAACTTTTACATTCATTTTCAACACTCCTCTCAAGATGGGTTGTATATATCATATAAACCCAACTTGTTATTCAAATCTTCGAAGTTTTATCTTGGCAAAGGTTTGGTAAGCGTATACACTATTTGTGACTTGATAGATACATAGTTAAGTTTAATTGGCTTACTATTGACCTTTTTTTTAAGAGAAAATGTCGATCAATTTAAACATGTTTTGTCTTATTATGATGAACTCGATTCTTTGTAATATTTATTGTAGCTTGATTGTCACAGTGTGAGAGTGCTAATAGGGATATGTTGGGGATGGTAGTAAGGGTATTATTGCTAATTATCTAGAGAGTCTTGGTTATAAATAGGAGTAGGGTCGGTAGAAATTAGGTTATATTTTTGAAAGCCAGTCCTTAGTAGATTGGTTTTTAGGAGAGACATAACTCTCTCGAAAGGCTATCGATATTGTAATTTTCTTCATTGATATTGTAATATAGTTTATTTGTGTTCTTCGTATTTTCTATGTTTGGATATCTAACAAATTGGTATCAGTGCACATTCATCCTGGAAAATGGTGCAAAAATAACCAGAAGAGAGAATAGAGAAGGATATGGTTGAAACGGAAGAATCTTTACAGAGGATAGCCAAGAGCATGGATCGATTGACGATGAAAATAGAGAATCAAAGAGTCATGATATCTAAAATCTCCAATGGCAAGGTTCGATTAACTTCTGCCATTGTTATAAGCTCTCATCAACAAAACGTGGTAGAAAAGAAGGAAGAATTATTGGAATCGATGGTGGTTGATGAAAATGAATCGTCTCAGTGCAAAAGAGACGAAGAAAGAGAGAAGCTGGTGAACAAAATTAGGAAGCTGAAAAGTGAGGTTGTTTGAAAAATGAAAATAGTGTGATTAGAAAGAAGGTGGGAGAAAAACGATTGAGGGCAAACTAACTTGTCTTCAGTCGGAGTTAGAAGACCACGCGCGAATGGGTTGAAATATTCAGCATGTCGAGGGCTGGATTTCGAGGGTTTAATCATCGACCATTAAGGGGGAGGGAATTCTTCGATACCTGCAAGGTTCGAAAATAAGAGGGCAAAGAATGACAAAGGTCGTTTGTGACAATGCTGACATGTGTGGTCGGAGAAGAAGTTTCGGGGGAAGGCGCTCTGTTAGGAATCCAAACACAGAAAATATAAATAAGACTAAGAAACTGATATATTGCAATAACTATGAAGAAATTACAATACCCAATAGCCTTTCGAGAGGGTTATCTCTCTCCTAAGTCCCACAATAGACTCTCTACCAAAATGATCCACACCAAAAAGAGGACCCTAACACTACTATTTATAAACAAGACACCTTAGCTAATTACCAAAATACCCTTACTGATATACTAATAATCTACCACATATACTCCATAGAATACCATACTAGTACTCTCACACTACTGAGCCCTTCGAAGACACCTTGTCCTCAAGGTGTGTTTTTTTTTTTAATAACGAAAAACTCAGAACCCCTCCAAAAAAAAAACTTAAGAAAACAAAATATCCATTCTTTATAACCCAAGGCACTTCAATCTAATTACCAAAATACCCTTACTGATATACTAATTGTTATAATATATATATTGTTGTCCTTTATCGTAATTGTACATCCTTTAGTATTAGGGTTTCTTTGTACACCTATATATATTTGTCATAGAGCTCAAATGTGAATAGAACGAATATTATTCTTTCTCAATTCTGTATTTTACATGGTATCAGAGCACCCTAGGGTTTAGGGTTTGCATTTGAAAATTAGGGTTTCTTCCTCCCTAACCTTTAGTAAGGTTAGGGTTTGAAGTTTGGGTCATCATCTTAGGGTGGCCGTTTGTCGACACCACCTACTTGAGGAGGAGCGCCGCCGCCAGAAAAGGAGAACTGTCGTTGCCATTCGCCGGAAGCAGCCGCGAGTGAGGCTCACGCGCCGCCCAAGCATTCTGCCTCCGCCTCCACGCGCCGGCGCGTGGGAGCTCCGATCAGCGAGCCGTCGCCTGGGTTTTTCTCCGTTCATGATTTCCGGCCTGTCTGTCACCTCGGATTTGACACCAAACTTCGGTTTGTCTCGGTTTCTTCATTTGGGTGAGATTAGGGCACTTTTTGGTACTGTTCAGATCTGATTTTCTGTTTCCTTGAAGATTAACCTACTGTTTTGTCTTAACAATGGCTGAGATGAAGCCTATAGTTGTACCCAATTTGGTTCCCCTCTGCGTCAAGATCACGGAGCATAAGTTGAATGGTTCAAACTATTATGATTGAGTCGAACAATTAGGCTCTATTTACTGGCTAATCGAGATGGATGATCACACCGATCGGGATCCACCGAGAGGATGATACAAGGAGGACTTGGTTGCGTGATGACGCTCGTTTGTATATTCAAATCAAGAATTCAATTGAGGTGTGAGGTAGTTGGATTGGTAAATCACTTTGTGACTCAGAAAAGAACCGCTCAATTTTTAGAATTCTTATACTCGGGAAAAGAGCAAGTTAACCGAATGTATGAAGTCTGCATGACTCTTTTTATCAAAGTAAACAGGAGACCGACCGATCATCACGAATTATTTTATGCAGGTTAAGAAGACATGTGCCGAATTGAACACTTTACTCCCATTTAGTACAGACATAAAGGTTCAACAAGCTCAAAGAGAAAAGATGGGTGTCATGAGCTTTCTTAATGGGCTTTCTTCTGAATTTGATATGGCCAAATCACAAATTCTTTCAAGTTCCGAGATCCCCTCTTTGGATGAAGTTTTTAGTAGAATTCTCCGTACAGAAAATTCTTCGTCTGGCTCTTCTGTTTCTCAGTCCAATAGTGCTTTAGTTAGTCGCAATGATCCTAAGGTCACTAAAGGAATGCATGGTAAGCCAGGTCATCAAAGACACGAGTTACGATTATCGAGAGACATGGGTCCGCTCTTTGGGAACCATCGAGAGACTGTTTTGATCATCATCGACGACAAGAGCCACAAGAGATTATATGTAACTATTGTCGTAAGCCGGGTCACTTGAAACGTGACTGTGGAAGTTGTTGAATAGGGGACAAAGACCTGAAGTGGCTCAGATTGCGTCTACAAATGATATACCTGAGAGAACGATAACTATTTCTGCAGATGACTTTGCTAGATTCCAGTTGTACCAGGACTCATTACAAGCATCTTCTTCATCGAATCCTATTGCAACTATTGCTGACTCAGGTAAAAATCATTGTCTCCTTACATCTTCCACCAAATGGGTCATCGACTCTGGTGCCACAACTCATATGACAGGTAATTCTAGCCTATTTTGTACCTCTCTGTCCTCTGCACCTTTTCCATCTGTTACTTTAGCAGATGGTTCGATGTCTTCTGTTCTTGGATCTGGAACCATTAACCTCACGCCTTCACTCTCTTTATCTTCTGTCTTACACTTGCCTCGACTTTCATTTAATTTGATTTCTGTTAGTAAACTCACTCATGACCTTAATTGTCTTATCTCATTCTTTCCTGGTTATTGCTTGTTTCAGGATCGTATGACGAAGAAGATTATTGGTAAAGGATATGAGTCTGAAGGCCTTTACATTTTTGATCAACAGATACCGAAAGTTATGGCATGCTCTGGTGTTGCATCCCCATTTGAGGTCCATTGTCGTTTAGGTCATCCATCCTTCCGTGTTGAAGAAAATGTATCCAGAGTTTCTTTCTTTGTCTTCATTGGATTGTGAGTTGTGTTAGTTTGCAAAATTTCATCGTCTTAGTTCGAGTCCTAGGGTCCATAAACGAGCTAGTGCTCCATTTGAATTAGTCCATTCTGATGTCTGGGGTCCGTGTCCTGTAATGTCCAAAACTGGATTTCGATATTTTGTTACTTTTGTCGACGATTTTTCACGTCTGACTTGGTTATATTTAATGAAAAGTCGATCTGAGTTACTTACTCATTTTTGCAATTTCCATGCTGAGATTCAGAATCAGTTTAATGCCTTTGTTAAAATTTTGCGAACCGATAATGCGGGTGAATATTTTTCTAACATGTTGGGTTCTTACTTATGTACACATGGCATTCTTCATCAATCCTCTTACTTACGATACTCCATCCCAAAATGGGGTTCTTTGAGCGAAAAAATCGACACTTACTTGAAACAACTAGAGGTTTGTCCTTTCAAATGAATGTACCAAAACATTTTTGAAGCGAGATCACGCTTTCCACAGCTTGTTTTTTGATAAATAGAATGCCTTCTTCAGTTCTTCATGGTGAGATCCCTTATCGTGTTCTTTGTACAATAAAATCGTTGTTCCCAATTGCACCCAAAATATTTGGTTGCACTTGTTTTGTTCGAGATATCGATCCCTCATCGTGCAGGTTAGATCATAAGTCCTTAAAATGCATATTTTTGGGTTATTCTCGTTCAAAAAGGGTATCATTGTTATTGTCCTAGTCTTAACAAGTATCTTGTCTCTCCTGATGTTACGTTTTTTGAAGATTTACCCTTTACCCCATCATTGTCGAGTTCATGTCAGGAGGAGGACGACACACTTATCTATGAGATCGTCTCTCCTTCATCTCTCTCTCTCGTCGCCTCCTTCAAAGACTATCCCATCGTCCACCTATTACCCAAGTTTACACCAGACGTATACGACAACAACCTTCAGACACATGTCCTATGCTAGAAGATTCTTTGACATCTGATCCAGGAACTTGTGATGAGCTTCCCATTGCCCTTCGTAAAGGTAAACGCACCTGCACTTACCCTATTGCTTCTTGTGTCTCTTATCACCAATTGTCACAGCCTACATATTCTTTTGTTACATCCCTTGATTCTACCTGTTTTCCTAACTCTGTTCATGAAGCTTTATCTCATCCTGGCTGGCGTAATGCAATGATCGAAGAGATGCATGCTTTAGATGATAATGGTACTTGGGATTTGGTATCTCGTCCTGCAGGAAAGAAGGCTATTGGATGTAAATGGGTTTTCGCCGTTAAAGTCAATCCCGACGGATCTGTTGCTCGCTTGAAAGCCTGCTTAGTTGCTAAAGGTTATGCTCAGACTTATGTGATAGATTATTCTGATACATTCTCTCCAGTTGCTAAATTGACTTCTATTCGATTATTTATTTCCATGGATGCTACTCACGGTTGGCCCTTGCATCAGCTTGATATTAAGAATGCCTTTCTCCATGGTGATCTTCAAGAAGAAGTATATATGGAGCAACCACTTGGTTTTGTTGCTCAGGGGGAGAGTGATAAAGTTTGTCGTCTTAGAAAATCTTTGTATGGATTGAAACAGAGCCCACGCACATGGTTTGGTAAATTTAGCCAAGCACTTGAGCAGTTTGGAATGAAGAAAAGCACATCTGATCATTCTGTGTTTTATCAACGATCTGAGAAGGGTATTACACTGCTTGTAGTGTATGTCGATGATGTCGTTATCACTGGAGATGATACTTCAGGTATATCCTCTTTGAAAACTTTCCTTTAGGGTCAGTTTCATACAAAGGATCTAGGAACGTTAAAGTATTTCTTGGGCATTGAAGTGATGAGAAGCAAGAAAGGTATCTTTCTGTCGCAACGGAAATATGTACTTGATTTGCTATCTGAGACAGGAAAACTAGGAGCTAAACCATGTAGTACTCCGATGATACCAAATTTGCAACTCACCAAAGAAAGAGAAACATTTAAAGATCCTGAGAGATATAGAAGATTGGTTGGAAAGTTGAATTATCTGACAATAACACGACCAGACATAGCTTATTCAGTGAGTGTTGTGAGCCAATATATGTCTTCACCTACTGTGGATCATTGGGTTGCAGTTGAACAAATTTTGTGCTACTTAAAAGCTGTACCTGGACGTGGGATTTTATATAGAGATCACGGTCATACAAAGATTGAATGTTTTTCTGATGCTGACTGGGGAGGATCTAAAGAAGATAGAAGATCAACATCTGGATATTGTGTTTTTGTAGGAGGAAATTTGGTATCTTGGAAGAGTAAGAAGCAAAATATGGTATCACGTTCGAGTGCTGAGTCAGAATATAGAGCTATGTCGTAGTCGGTGTGTGAAATAGTATGGATACATCAATTTCTGTCTGAGATTGGATTTAATTGTGGTGTGATAATCAAGCCGCACTTCACATTGCTTCTAACCCAGTGTTTCATGAGAGAACTAAACATATTGAAGTGGATTGTCACTTTATTCGCGAGAAAATACAACGAGGTTTGGTGTCCACAGGATATGTGAAGACTGGAGAGCAATTGGGAGATATTCTTACTAAAGCTTTAAATGGAGCAAGAATAAATTATCTGTGTAACAAGCTGGACATGTTTGACATATTTGCTCCAGCTTGAGGGGGGAGTGTTATATTATATATATTGTTGTCCTTTATCGTAATTGTACATCCTTTAGTATTAGGGTTTCTTTGTACACCTATATATATTTGTCATAGAGCTCAAATGTGAATAGAACGAATGTTATTCTTTCTCAATTTTGTATTTTACACTAATATCTTACCACATATACTCCATAGAATACCATACTAGTACTCTTACACGCTCATGCAAGGTTAGCGGGATTGAGATAGAGGGATTGGAGGGAGACTATCATGAAGAAATCAGAAAAAAGAGTGAAATGCTTGTCGGAGGTCATGGCCGCTGACGACTAGAATGGTCAAGAGATGAAAGCATGGTGGAAGGCTAAACGGTTGAAGAGGGGAAGACTTCGGTAGTTACTGCTAGGGTTACATGGCAGAAGAAAGTCATTATTGGGGAATGGGTTGAATGGGCTTAAACAAGCCCAATTTGATAAAATAGACAAGGGGTTTGATAAGTTGTTTGCTAATGGGTGATTTTTAAGTATCTTGGTAGAGGCCCATTTTCTTTTAAATAAAGAAAGTCTGATGATTGTACAGGATGGGACATGGGTCGTGTTATTCCTTGTTCTAAACCCAGAAACCAAAGGAAGAAAGGTGGAAACAAGGCGAAAATGAGCTAACTCTAATTATGTGGGTCAAACTTCTTGAAGTGGGCTTAGTTTAAAGGAATTGGTTGAGGCCCATTTGCTCTCAAAAGCAGAAAATGGGACTATTATACAAGATGGGACTTTGGTTGGGTTGCACCATATTTTAAATCTAAGATCCAACCAATTTGTCATCAGATCCACATGAAATAAGCAATCCCAGCCGCCTAGTTCTACTTTTCCCTTGTGCCACTATCGTCATTGGATGCAAGAACAAGTGATGATCTTCCTACTGCTCTTTGTAAAGGTAAGCGCCAGTGCACATCATGTTTCCTCTTTTGTTTCATATAACCATTTGTCATCTTCTACCCGTTCCTTCATTGCATCCCTACAGTCTATATTTGTTCCTAAGACTATTCATGAAGGTATCTCATCTTAATTGGCATGCTGCAATAGTAGAGGAGATGATTGCCTTAGATGACATTTGTACTTGGGATTTAGTTTCTCTTCTTGTAGGAAAGAAACCTATTGGTTGTAAGTGGGTCTTTGCAGTTAAAGACAATCCAGATGGGTTTGTAGCTTGGTTGAAAGCTCACCTTGTTGGTAAAGGCTACACACAAACTTATGAGATTGACTATTTTGACCGTTTTTCTCTTGTTGTTCAAATATCTTCGGCCAAACTAGGACAATATCATATGTATCCTTTTTTTAACACGATAATAGCTTAAGAAAATGCACGGTAAAGATTTGGGCTCTAATTTTGTTAGATTAGGACAAACATCTTGAACAAAACAAGTATAATCAAATATTTTTGGCTCAATAGCAAACAAAGGTTTGGTGAGATATAGAACATGATAAGGAATTTGACCTTTAATGCTTTAGAAACATGCATTTGAAGGGATAATGCTCTTGTTTGAAGAACATGCCTATTTTATCATTTTTTGTAACAAGATAGGAAACTTTTAATTAACAAAATGAAAAGAGACTAATGCTCAAAGTAGAAAATTATGGTTAAAGTTATGACATTCATGTAAATTTGTTTTATGATTTATTTCTTTCCTTAGATTTTAAATAGGATAGATTATCCTTTTCCTTCTCTGAAAAGGGTTTGTACCTTGTATCTATATTGGATTTTTGTATAGTCGAAATCAATGAGAAGTAAAGAAATCTTTCAGTCAAAGATACAAACTCCAACTAGGGAGTGATCAAAAGAAAAGACAAAACATTAGCTAACGAAGCATAAAATCGAAATACAAATCAAAACTAAACTAAAAGCCAACATACAATACAAAGACCAAAATAAGATATTAGGAAGGACACAAAAAAGCACTTCAGTTGGGCAGAAATTGTTTCCTTGCAATTTGAATTGGGCCACTGTTTCTGTTAATCAAAAAGCTGAATTTGCTTGCTCCTTTTCCCAGGAAGAAATTTGGGCTGCTGAAAAAACTCTTGGTAAAAATAAAGCTCCAGGGCCGAACGGATTCTCCATTGAATTTTTATAAAAATTTGGGACTGTTTTAAAGAGGATTTACACCGGTTATTTAGAGAATTCCACCACTATTGTCAATCAAATATAATTCCAGTAGCCACCCTTTGACATGAGACAGCAAGCTACATTCTTCTGGAGATACGGAATGATCTTCAGCTTTGGCAACAAACATTGCTATTTCAGCTAAAAGACTTTCTCCTTTTGCTTCCTATTCAACTCATAGTCAGCAAACCATTTCTTAATAACTAATTTCAAACTTCTCAACTCAGAAGAAATAAAAAAATCCAGTCCACCAATAAGATATGTCTTGAGAAAGAGAGTTTTCCACAATAGTTTCACAATCTGCCATATTTAACCAACTATTATAAAAACGAAACGGTGAAGGCCCCCCTACAAAATTTGATGTAATATCAAATGGGAAGTTTTATTAACAACTAAAAGTCTGTCTTAATTTTTTCTAATAATCCTATCAATGAAAAGTTTCGTATCTTGTTAAAAAAAAATAGTTTTTTAATTTTTTTTAATAATCTTTCTAGGAATATCCATCGACATCAACACTTTATCAATATTTTCATTCACATTTCCATAAAATTGAGACGTCGACATTTTAGTCAATATTGGCATTTAAACCCCGACTACACCACGTTTTTTTGCTTAATTAGTGAATTTTTTTGTAATTATCCTTTAAGTCTTTTATTTTAGTGGATTAGAGCCAATTTTTAGTTTGACACCTTCTTGTGGGTTTGAATTTTTGTATGCCCTTTTATTCTATTATTGTTCATTAAAAAAAACATAACAAAAAAAATTGGAAATGAAAACATCCCAATGAAGACAAATATGGTTAAAAAGTATAATTATCAAACAAGGGGAAGAAGACCAATGAGAATGTTTAATCTTGGCCAAATCAAACAGTTCTCTCCAAGTAAGAACTTGTCTTTAAAAATCCTCTGATTATGTTCTAACTAAAGTTCTGAAATAATGCCTTTGACTAGTT
This sequence comes from Trichosanthes cucumerina, assembly GCA_036507285.1. Taxonomy (NCBI): domain Eukaryota; kingdom Viridiplantae; phylum Streptophyta; class Magnoliopsida; order Cucurbitales; family Cucurbitaceae; genus Trichosanthes; species Trichosanthes cucumerina. The sequence continues at coordinate 65,220,403 of CM071838.1, forward strand.
TGACCCAAATATGATAGGCTTTAGGATTTAAAATGGGAGGGAGAAAACGCTTCGAGTCAAAGTGTAAGAACAACTGAAAATGAGATGACTTTGATCGTTGGAACCCTGCCAACAAATAACACAAGTTTATTATTCAAGAAGTGAAAACTTCATGACTAACAATTTCTCAAATTTGAGGGATATTTGGTACAACATCGAATAATTTTTCTTATATTTATAGGAAATCCTAAATCAAATATACTTGCCAAGGTGTTTTGAATATTTGAAGAAGGATTACCAAACTTTTCTAGATCTTCCATTCATAGCCCGCACCATATAGGCTTAGCAAAACTCCGTTTTGGTACTTCGTTTTCTATCTTATGTGTCTTCAATAGTGGTCTTTTAGTATGGTAGCTATTAAGCTTTAGGATTTGTCGTTGGAAGTCGTCTTTGCAGTTTATAAATCAAATGAATGGGGGTTTAACTAAGCAGAGGGAGTTATGTGAATGAGTTAAAATCCTGACTTTTATATGAAGCGTATGTCGTGTTATGTTAGTATTTTCTGATGTATGGGGAGTTAACTAAACAGTGTTTTTATTTCCAATTCCAGGTTCAGCCCTTTCCTCATGGCTTGTTGCAACCCTGACACTGAGGAATTTCAAAGCGTATGTCGTGTTATGTCAGGATTTTCTGATGCATTTTACATTGAGGTAATTAGCTTTTTGTTTACTTTTTTTCTTTTTTCTGATATTTGATATATGGTTTCTTATCCCAATAATCTGAACTTTTATTTTTTATACATAAATTGTAACCTAGAAAGCACCGACCCTTGTAAAATGGCCAAGTGTGTCGGACACTGACACGCGCCGACATGCTGTCGACACGTTAATTAGCGGGTCTGTTTTTTTTTTTTTTAAATTTCCGACACGCCTAGACACTTTAGGGACACGAGATGGGACACAGGAGACACGACAATTACGTCTTTTTTCATGTTTATTCCAAAAGTTGAGCCCATTTAAAAGGCCCATTAAAAAAAAACCAACCACCCACTTTAATTAGGTCTTTTTTCTTCTTCTTCAAGCAACAACAACCACCCTACCCACGATTTGAATCACGACGGATAGAGTATTTTTTACTCTTTTCTTTCTTTTCTTCTGCTAACAGTAGCCACGACATAAAAAAATAAAACAACCCCACTAAATCTTCGACCACCGACCGACGCTCAAACCCAATACTCATCGATGGGGAAAATATTTAGTTTATGGAAGGCTTGTTTTGTTTAATTCATTTTGTATTTTTTTGTTTAAGGCTTATTGAATATTGGATGTTGTTGTTTGTTATTTGTTATTTGTTATCATATCGATATCGTTATCTAATCTTTTTAATGAATTTTATGCATATCCTTTGATGTTTAAAGGTAAAAATTTACACTAAGAGTACTAAATATTGACAACATGTCAAAATATACCTCATATATTTATAAATATATTAAAAAAAGTTAACGTGTCTCTAACGTGTCGTGTCCTACTTTTTTGGAAATTGACGTGTCGCCGTGTCCGTGTCTCGTGTCTGTGTCTGTGCTTCTTAGATTGTAACTCAGTGCATGGTTGAAATATTTATTATTCTACTCAGTATTGGAAAAATATTTAATTGTATTTTAGATTAGGGAGTCACATCTTATATAGGTATAGGTACACAAGAGAACTGAGCAAAAATAAGAGAGATAATCTTTTCTCAATATTTCATTCTATAGGATTATGGTTTCTTAAATAGAAGAAATACCCATGTAGACAAAAGGAAATAAATTTCCAGCAATATATTACATTAAGTACAAATATACTATTGAGCTAAAGAAGGAAAAAATCCAAAATAACCAACACTCCCCCTCAAGCTGGCTTGAAGATATCTTTCATGGCTAGCTTGTTGATCATCTTCATCTTGTCAAAGTGCAACTTAGGAAGCCCTTTTGTCAATACATCAACAATTTGCTCTGTAGTAGGTAGGTAGGGAATGCATATTACTCCTGTATCGATTTTCTCCTTTATAAAATGTTTATCAACCTCAATATGTTTTGTCCTATCGTGAAGGACTGGATTGTGAACTATGAAAATTGTTGCCTTCTTGTTGCATTAGATACGTATAGGTGTACTCTGAGAAGACTTCAATTCTTCCAACAATCTCTTTCTCCATATGCCTTCACAAATGGCATGGGCTAAGGCCCTAAATTCAACTTCAACACTACTTCTAGCTACTACACTCTGTTTCTTGCTTCGCCAGGTAACAAGATTTCCCCCTACAAAGGAACAGTAACCAAAAGTAGATTTTCTATGTGTTATACTGCTTGCCCAGTTAGCATCTGTATATACTTCAATATGCAGATGACCACGTTTCTTAAACAGTATTCCTTTCCCAGGAGTACCTTTTGGGTATCTCAAAATTCTATTAGACGACTTCAAAATGAGGTCCTGGGGCATGCATAAACTGACTTACCATACTAACTGCAAATGCAATGTCAGGACGTATGTGTGACAAGTAAATAAGTCTTCCCACAAGTCTCTGATATTTTTCTTTATCTTTTACTTCTTTTTCTATTGCAACTTGCAATTTTAAATTAGGCTCAATCGGAGTTTCTGTTGTTCTGCAACCCAGTAATCCTGTCTCTTCAAGTAAGTCAATAATATACTTCCTTTAATTGACTAGAATACCATCTTTCGATCTAGCAAGTTCCATTCCTAGGAAATATTTCAGGGCTCCCAGATCTTTGATTTGAAATTCATTGGCATGTTTTTCTTTCAAGGTAGTTAGGCCTACCCCGTCAACTCCTTAAGAATAATGTCATCAACATAAACTATTAGAATGACAATCTTGTCATTTTCAGTATGTTTATAAAAGATAGTATGGTCTGCTTGACTTTGAAGGAAACCATAGCTCGTGACTACCTTGGCAAACATTTCAAACCAAGCTCTAGGAGATTGTTTTAGGCCATATAAGGTTTTCTTCAATCTGCATACTTTGTTAATCCCAAAATCTTCCTCAAAACCAGGGGGCAAATTCATAAATACCTCTTCTTCAAGTTCACTATAGAGAAAAGCATTCTTGACATCAAGTTGATAAAAAGGTCAATCTGCATTAACAACAACAGATAACAGAACTCTAATGTAGTTAATTTTAGCTACAGGAGCAAATGTTTCTTGATAATCAATTTCATAAGTCTGAGTGAAGCCTTTAGCAACAAGTCTGGCTTTATATCTTCCAACACTCCCGTCAGCTTTGCACTTTATATTGAACACCCATTTGCATCCGATTGTTTTCTTATCCTTTGGTAATTCTACTATGTCCCATGTCTGATTTTGTTCAAGAGCAATCATCTCTTCCATCACTGCTAACTTCCAATTCAAGTCATTTAGTGCTTCCTGTAGATTCCTTGGAACAACCAAATTTGTTATCTTAGAGACAAAAGTTCTATGACTATCAGAAAGCCTATGGTAAGACAGGTAATTGACAATAAGGTGTTTGGTGCAGTTTCGAGTACCTTTTCTATGGGTTATTAGAATGTCAAGATCAGATGTATCAGATAAACAGTTATGGATAGATGAAAAAATAGGAATCGAAGGTATGGTACCTGGATCTTCAAAATCATTCATTGGAGCATTGGATTGTTCTCGTGCTAAGTCAACTATCTGGTCTTGGTTCCTTTGATGTACTGCCCTTCTAGTATAAACTTGAAGTTCAGGATTTCGATCACTTTGTAGTGTTTCTCCCCCTGAAGGAGTATTTTCTGTGCTTGGCATGGAACTAGAAGTAGTAACCTCAGGATAAATGAAATTAAGAAGAGGATAAGTATCCCAAAAATTATCTTTTAAGTTTGAGATCTCCCGCTGAAGAGAAGTTTTGGTGAAAAAAGATTGATTTTCCAAAAAGGACACATCCATACTTTCAAAATATTTTTTTTAGTCACTGGATCAAAACATTTATAGGCCTTCTTTTGTAAGAAATAACCTAAGAAGATGCATTTGACAACCCTAGGATTAAGTTTAGACCTAGAAAGATTAGAGGTGTTAACATATGCAGTACAACCAAAGACTTTGATTAGTAAATCAGAGAATAACCAGACTGCAGGAAAGAAGGTTTTAAAATGATCAAGAGGGGTTTTAAAATCTAGTATTTTTGTAGGCATCCTATTAATTAGATAAGTAGCTGTAAGAACAACTTCACCCCATAAATAAGATGGCACGTGCATTGAGAACATAAGAGCCCGAGCAACATCAAGCAAATGTCTATTTTTTCTTTCAGCAATACCATTTTTTTGGGGGAGTGTATGTACACGTAGATTGATGCACAATTCCTTTATCTTGGAAAAACTTAGTTAAACAAGTATTGAAGTACTTAGTACCATTATCAGAATGCAGAATGATGATTTTGGTCTGAAATTGGGTTTCAATCATATTGTAAAAACGAATAAAAACCTCTTTTACTTCTGACTTTTTAGTTAACAGATAAACTCAAGTTAAATGAGTATGATGATCAATAAAGGTAACAAACCACCACTTGAATTTAGGAAAGAAATAGAGATATTGTATTTCTTCACCTTTTAATCAAGATACAAGGTCTTCTTATATAGGAGAAAGGTCATCTACTAATAAGGAAACATCTACGAATAAGGAAAAAATAATATTACAGGTATAAATAATAAAGATACACAAAAATACACATTATTATCAAAGATATACAGAAAATCCAACACTCTCCCTCAAGCTGGTTTGTAGATATCTTCCATAACCAGCTTGTTGATAATTTTATTGAATTGTCCTTTTGAAAGTCCTTTGGTTAGCATATCAACCGTTTGTTCTGTCGTTGGAAGATAAGATATGCATATCACACCTGCATCAATCTTCTCCTTTATAAAATGTTTGTCAACTTCTATATGCTTTGTCCTATCATGTAGAACTGAATTACGAGATATGGCAATGGCAGTTTTGTTATCACAATATACCTTTATAGGTGTTTTTTGAGACAATTTCAGCTCGTCGAGTATCCTGTCAATCCATATAACTTCACAAATTCCATGTGCTAAGGCTCTAAATTCTACTTCAGCACTACTTCTAGCTACTACATTTTGTTTTTTACTACGTCATGTAACTAAATTTCCTCCAACAAATGAACAGTAACCTGACGTAGATCTTCTATCAATAGGACTTCCAACCCAATCGGCATCAGTTTACACTTCAACTTGAAGATGGTCATGTTTTTGAAATAATATACCTTTACCTGGAGTTCCTTTCAAATATTTCAGGATTCTATACACAACTTCGAAATGAGTGGGTCCAGGCGAGTGCATAAATTGACTTACCATACTTACTGCAAATGCTATATCCGGACGTGTGTGAGATAAATAGATCAGTCTACCCACAAGTCTTTTGTATCTGTGTTAGGTATCTACCCTTATCGACAATCTCAGTAACTAATCTCAACAATTATACAGAGTAATCGATAGTAATCCAACCCCTTGGTAATTGAGAGTTCTTCAATTCCAGAAGGAGATATTCATTCATATAATTACGATACAAGGAAAAAGAAAACAAAGAAAGACAACCCAGCTATTCGAGAGGTCGGTACCCTCCTCCACAAGGCAAAAGCCTACAGACCCAAAAACTGTCCTCTCTCTAACTTCTCCCTCCTACAAAACAGCCTCGCACTCCTCTGGCTACCCGTACAGCGCGCACTCTCAGGTGGTCCCCGTTTCACTAGACAACATTACCTTCTTACCCCTTCTAGAATACTTCTTAAGAATTGGGGGCCTTACAATCTGTCTCTGTCCTTTACTTCTTCAGCTTTTGCAGCTTGTAACTTTACATTTGGCTCGATAGGAGTTTCTGTCGTTCGACAACCAAGTAAACCTGTGTCTTGAAGTAAGTCAATAACATATTTCCTTTGATTAACAAAGATACCTTTCTTAGATCTTGCGAATTCCATCCCTAAAATGTACTTTAGGGCTCCCAAGTCTTTGATCTGAAACTCCCTTGCAAGTTTTTCCTTAAGATCAGTCAAGCTTTCTTCATCATTACCTGTAAGAATAATATCATCAACATAAACAATTAACATAACAATTTTACTATTTTCAAAGTGTTTGTAGAAAATGGTATGGTCTGTTTGACTTTGAAGGTATCCATAACTAGTAACTGCCTTTCCAAAACGTTCAAACCAAGCTCTTGGAGACTATTTGAGACCATATAGAAATTTTTTCCGTCTACAAACTTTATTATTTCTAAGTTCTATTTCAAAACCTGGTGGTAGACTCATGCATACCTCCTCCTCTAAATCACCATTGAGAAAACCATTCTTAACATCTAGTTGATGAAGTTGTTGGTTATTATCTTTATTTATTAATAAGGAAATATTGGATATTCTCTTATTTGTCAATAAATATTTCCTTGTATTTTCCATATTATAGATGCTGGATTTTTATTTCCTTGTATGTAAATATAGGTTTCTTCTATATAAGAAACCTTGTACCTTTATTGTGAAATATAGAAAATATTTCTACTCCTTTTATTTTCTACCTGGTATCAGAGTAGAAACCCTAAATCTGTTCAAAGAAAAACCCTAATCCCTTTTTTTTAAAAAAACCCTAAATCGGCAATAGGTTTCCGTTCGTCTTCTGGAAACGTATTAGATCAGCAAACTTCCGTTCGTCTTCTGGAAAAAAAAAAAAAAACCCACGATCTACGAAGACCCACGAGCAACGAACCTGCCGTTCGTCTTCTGCGAAGACCCAACCCGATCTGCGAAGACCCACGAGCAACGATCCACGAGCAACGAACCTGTCGTCGGACCCATCGCCAACACTCAGAGTTTGTCGATCTCCGCCGGTCTCCGCCGTCGATCTCCGCCGCCGGTCTCCGCCACGAACTAACCAGAGTTTGTCGATCTTTGGTCCCTACACCTTTACTTATAGCCTTTTTGGTTAAAGGGAGTTTCTGTTTTTTGGTTTTGTTTGTTATTACTGTGTGGTGATCTCCAATGAATGTCGTCGACAATAAGTTCTTTGCCATTGTAAAAACCTCAGATAGTCGGATCCACTCCAACAGTCCTGTTGTCCAGATTACAACCATTCGACCTAATGGCGATAACTTCCTTCATTGGTCGCAAAGTGTTCGAATGTACATCCGAGGACAAGGGAAGATTGGATACCTTACTGGAGACAAATCCATACCTGCAGAAGACGATCCTTCGTTCGCTGTATGGGATGCTGAAAACTCCATGGTGATGACCTGGTTAGTAAATTCCATGGTAGAAGAAATAAGTTCTAACTATATGTGCTACTCTCACGCTAAGGAATTGTGGGAGAATGTGACTCGATGTATTCGACTGGAAATCAATCACAAGTGTTTGAACTCAATCTTAAACTAGGTGATATACGACAGGGAAATAATTCTATCACACAATACTTTCATTTGTTAAAACGAATTTGGCAGGACTTGGATTTATTTGATACGTATGAGTGGAAGTCAATCGATGATCAAAGGCACTACAGAAAGTTGTGGAAGACGGAGGATTTATAAATTCCTCGCGAAGGCTCAACGTTGAATTCGATGAGGTTAGAGGACGAATCATCGTGAAAAAGCAGTACTCCCAAATATTAATGATGTGTTTTCTCAAGTTCGCAGGGAAGAGAGTCGTAGAAGTGTTATGATCGGCAAGAAAATCATTGATTCGGTTTGAAAGTTCGGCTCTGCGATTGAAGCTACAGACACATAAGGCATCAAATCGGACACCCGAAATAATGAAAAGCCTCGAGTCCGTGTGATTATCGCAACAAGCCTCGACATACTCGTGAAACATCTGCCGAAACTTCACGGAAACTCGCTAACCGGAAGAGTAATAAGCATGGCCCCACTTCATCCGATGACGATGTAAATCAACACTCATCCGTAACCAATCATCATTCTCTGCGCTAATATTGCTGATTCTAATCCATTTAGCAAGGAGCGTGTCGATCAACTCCTGAAGCTGTTAAAAGTCAATTCATCATCGGGTAATCCTAGTGTTTCCTTGGCACAAACAGGTACTTGTCCTCAAGCCCTTTCTTGTCTTAACTCCTCCCCATGGATCATAGATTCCGGGGCTTCCGATCACATGACCGGTTCCTCAAAATTATTTGAATCATACTCTCCGATGTCTTGTAATGAAAAAAATTCGAATTGCGAGATTTGTAGTTTTAATTCCATTGCAGGAAAAGGAACTATTAGACTATCCTCAAAAGTTAATCTATATTTTGTATTGCATGTTCCAAAACTAGAATGTAATTTGTTATCTGTCAGTAAAATATCTAAGGATGCTAATTGTCGTGTCACCTTCTGTGATTCCCATTGTGTTTTTCAGGATCAGGGATCGGGGGAGATGATTGGGCGTGCTAGAATGCTTGACGGTCTCTACTATTTTGAGGAACCCTCGACTAGTCATAAAACAGTTCAAGGCTTGAGTAGTGTTAGTTCTTCCCCTGTTAAAGAAACTATAATGCTTTGGCATCGTAGATTAGGGCATCCCAGTTTTTTCTATTTAAAGTATCTGTTTCCAAATTTATTTAAAGGTATTGATTGCTCCATTTTTCATTGTAAAAGCTGTATTTTTGCAAAAAATCACAGATCAACTTATTCGCCCAACCCTTACAAAGCATCTACTCCTTTTTACCTGATTCATAGTGATGTTTGGGGACCTTCAAAAGTTTTAACTCATAGTGGAAAACGGTGGTTTGTTACCTTTATTGATGACCACACCAGGTTAACCTGGATTTATTTGCTTAAAAACAAGTCAGATGTGAAAGATATTTTCATCCAGTTTTATAACATGATTGAAACTCAATTCCAAACTAAAATTAGCATTTTGCATTCTGATAATGGAAAAGAGTATCTCAATGAATATTTAAATGAATTCTTTAAAGCCAAAGGTATTTTTCATCAATCGACGTGTCGTGACACTCCCCAACAAAATGGCATTGCTGAAAGGAAAAATAGACACTTACTTGATGTTGCTCGTGCACTTATGTTTTCTATGCATGTTCCTAATTACTTGTGGGAGAAGCTATTCTTACTGGCAACACATCTTATTAATCGAATGCCTTCAAAAATTTTGGATTTTAAGACACCTGGATCATTTTAAAACGTTTTTTCCCTCCGTTAATTATTTTCCGATTTGCCTATCAAGGTTTTTTGGGTGTACAACATATGTTCACCTTCCTCACATTTGTCGGTCTAAACTTGAGCCTAGGGCTTCTAAATGTATTTTCGTGGGATATGTTTCAAACAAAAAAGCATATAAATGTTTTGACCCCGTACAGAAAAAATATGTTGAAAGCATGGATGTTTCATTTTTGGAAGATCAATCCTTTTTCAAACCAAATTATCTTCGTGGGGAGATGGTATCTAATTTAGAAGATAATTTCTGATACGTCTCTCTACCCACACTCATTAGTCCCGAGGTTACAAACTCTAATTCTCCAATGCCAAGTGTGGAAAACTCTTCTTCAGGGGAGAAACACTACAAAGTGGTCTTATTGATCAAAACTTGAGCTACAAGTTTTATACTAGAAGGGGTGTAAATCAAAAGAAACAGACTGAGAGAGTAGATTTGTCACAGTAACCAATCTAAAACTCCGACAACCGATCCTCAAGATCCGTACTTCTATTTCCCACTCTGCTTCAAATCACCTATCCGACATATCCGATCTTGATATTCCAATAGCCCATAGGAAAGGTACTGTAATTGCACCAAATATCCCCTATCAAATTACCTTTCTTACCATAGATTATCTCGATAATCATAGGGCCTTTACCTCGAGAATAACAGACTTATTTGTGCCAGGAATATACAAGATGCCCTAAATGACTCGAATTGGAGGATAGCAAAGATGGAAGAAATGAATGCTCTTAAACAAAATGGCACATGGAACGTAGTTGAACCGCCAAAAGGTAAGAAGATCAGAGGATGTAAATGGGTGTTTACTATAAAATGTAAAGCCGATGGGGGTATTGAGAGGTACAAAGCCGGACTCGTTACTAAAGGTTTCACTCAAACCTATGGAATCGACTATCGGGAGACATTTGCCCTCATGCTAAAATTAACTCTATAAGAGTATTATTATCTCTTCTTTGTCAATGCAGATTGGCCCTTTATCAACTTGATGTCAAGAATGCATTTCTCAATGGGGATCTTGAGGAAGAAGTATTTATGGAACCTCCACCGGGTTTGAAAAAGAAATTGGGATCAACAAAGTGTGCGAGATTAAAGAAAGCTCTATATGGACTTAAACAATCTCCGAGGCGTGGTTTGAACGATTCGGAAAAGTAGTTATGAGCTATGGTTTTTGTCAAAGCCAAGCAGATCATACTATTTTCTATAGACATACTGAAAATAACAAAGTTGTTGTTCTAATAGTATACGTTGATGATATTATTATCACAGGAAATGACGGAGCAGGAGTGACTGCCTTGAAGAAACAACTTGCAAATGAATTCCAAATTAAAGACTTGGGAAGCTTGAAGTACTTTCTAGGAATGGAATTTGCGAGATCAAAAGAAGGTATTCTTGTAAATCAACGGAAGTATATCGTTGATTTACTCGAAGAGACAGGCTTACTTGGGTGCAGGATATCAGAAACTCCTATTGAGCCAAATTTGAAATTGCAAGTTGCAACAGGAGGAGATGTAAAAGATAAAGAAAAATATCAGAGACTGGTGGGGAGACTCATTTATTTGTCTCATACACGTCCCGACATTGCTTTTGTTGTAAGCGTGGTGAGTCAATTTATGCATGCCCCAGGACAATCTCATTTTGAAGCAGTTTACAGAATCCTAAGGTATTTAAAAGGCACTCCTGGAAAAGGTATACTATTTAAGAAACATGATAATTTACATGTCGAAGTATACACTGATGCTGATTGGGCAGGGAGTATAACAGATAGAAGATCTACTTCTGGGTATTGCTCGTTTGTTGGAGGCAACCTAGTCACATGGAGAAGTAAAAAAACAGTGTGTGGTGGCTAGAAGTAGTCTTTGAAGTTTGAATTTAGAGCCTTGGCTCATGGAATTTCTTGAGGGCATATGGATAAAACGATTATTGGATGAATTAAAATTTAGTCAGAATCGACCAATGCATATTTACTGTGACAACAAGGCAGCTATTTCCATTGCCCACAATCCGGTTCTTCATGATAGAACAAAGCATATTGAAGTAGATAAACACTTCATAAAAGAGAAGATTGATGCAGGTGTAATATGTACTCCTTATCTCATACAAATGAGCAATGTGGCGATGTGTTAACAAAGGGACTTCCCAAATTACAGTTTGATAAGATGATCTCCAAGCTGGCGATGGAAGATATATTCAAACCAGTTTGAGGGGGAGTGTTGGTTATTATCTTTATTTATTAATAAGGAAATATTGGATATTCCCTTATTTGTCAATAAATATTTCCTTGTATTTTCCATATTATAGATGCTGGATTTTTATTTCCTTGTATGTAAATATAGGTTTCTTCTATATAAGAAACCTTGTACCTTTATTGTGAAATATAGAAAATATTTCTACTCCTTTTATTTTCTACAGAAGTGACGAATCTAAATTAGCTGCAAGAGACAAAAGAATTCTGATAGAGTTGATTTTTGCAACTGGAGCAAAAGTCTTCTGATAATCAATTCCATAGGTTTGAGTGAAACCTTTTGCTACTAATCGGGCCTTGTATCTTTCAATAGAACCGTCAGCATTACACTTTACAGTAAACACCCATTTGCATCTCACTGTCTTCTTATCTTTTGGCAAGTTTGTTATTTCCCAAGTACCACTTTGTTTCAGAGCATTCATCTCCTCCATGACTGCTAATTTCCAATTTGGATCATTTAGGGCTTCTTGTATGTTCCTTGGAACAAATAAGTTGTCTATCCTAGAGGTAAAAGCTTTATGACTATTTGACAATTTTCCATAATAGATATAGTTTGCAATGGGATATTTAGTACAAGTTCGAGTACCTTTCCTAATAGCAATAGGAACATCAAGATCAGAAATAATAGGTAAGGTATTTTGAACCTTTGACAAATTAGGGATAGGAGAGGGATTGCTAGACCTTTCATCATTGAGAATAGGAGATGAATTTTCAACATCATTTTCTAGAATTTCAAATTGGATTCGTGTCGAGTCAACTCTTTGGTCTTGGTTCTTTTGATTGACTGCCCTTCTAGTATAAAACTTTAACTCAGGAATTTGACGTGTAGAGTCATTTTGTAGTATTTCTCCCCCTGAATGAGCAGTTTCTATATTTGACATCGAAGGACTAGTGACACACAAGTCACGATGGATGACACAAGGAAGGGATTCAGATATTTCCCCAAAATTATCTTCTAAATTTGATTTCTTCTCTTAAAGAGAATTTTGGGCAACATATGGTTGTTTTTCTAAAAAAGAAACATCCATACTCACATAAAAAAAATTTGTCTAAGGATCAAAACATTTATACCCCTTTTGGTTTGAAGTATAACCCAAAAAAATGAATTTTATAGCCCTATGATCAAGTTTTGATTGAAAAGTATTTGGTATGTGAACGTATGCGATGCAACCAAAAATTTTTATGGGTAAATCAGAATGTATACGATTAGTTGGAAAGAATGTTTTAAGGCAATCAAGAGGGGTTCTAAAAGTCAAGACTTTACTAGGCATCCTATTTATCAAATAGGTAGCCGTGAGTACAACTTCCCCCCATAAATACTTAGGAACATGCATAGAAAACATTATGGCACGTGCAACTTCAAGTAAATGTCTATTATTCCGTTCAGCAATTCCATTTTATTGAGGAGTGTCTCGACACGTAGATTGATGTAAAATGCCTTTATCCTTTAAAAAATCATTCAGGTATTCATTGAAATATTCAGTCCCATTGTCAAAGTGTAAAATACTGATTTTAGTTTGAAATTGGGGTTCAATCATATTATAAAAATGTAGGAAAAGATTTTTCACCTCATATTTTTTTTTTTTTTTTGCATTAAATAGACCCAAGATAGACGTGTGTGGTCATCAATAAAAGTAACAAACTATTTTTTACCATTATGAGTCATAGTCTTAGAAGGACCCCAAACATCGTTATGTATTATGTAAAATGGTTTGGAGGCTTTGTAAGATTTTGGTAAATATGTAGATCGATGGTTTTTTTCAAAAATACAACTTTCACAATGAAAAGAAGAGCAATCAACATTTTTGAATAAAATTGGAAATAAATGTTTCAGATAGAAGAAATTGGGATGCCCTAACCTACGATGCCAAAGTAAGACTTGCTCATGAATAGAGAGAGAACTAATACTACTAAGACTGTGAGTTACTTTATTACTAAAAGAAACTTCATCAAAGTAGTAGAGACCGTCAAACATCCTTGCACTCCCAATTTTCTTTCCTGAGTCTTGATGCTGAAAAATACAATGAGATTCAAAGAAAGTGACATGGCAGTTAGAATCTTTAGTCAGTTTACTAACAGATAAGAGGTTCCTGGCTAGTTTAGGAACATAGAGGACAGACTGTAGGGAAATGCTATCAGTCAATTTAATGGTTCCTTTTCCTGCAATAGAAGAGAAACTACCATCTGCAATTCTAATTTTTTATTTCTATAGGAAAGAGAATAAGAATCAAATAACTGAGAAAAACTAGTCATGTGATCAGATGCTCTAGAATCAATAATCCATGGAGATGAATTACTACAAGGAAAAGCTTGAGGATAGTTACCTATTTGTGCCAAGGAATGACAAAAAATACCAGATGATAAATTGGTTTGCAGCAATTTCAAGGATTGATCAACTTGCTCTTTACCAAAAGGCCTTGAGTTAAAGGTTGTATTATCGAACAATCCACACTCACTTGTGCTATGTTTTTTAGTCATTTTAACAATCAATTTAGACATTAGCAAAAAAACAAACCAATTAAGAAGCTGAAACTAACCAGACCGAACCAGATAAAATGAACCACCGATTCTTTAATCCTCTTTTGCCCAAATAAATGCTGAAATGAACCGGACCAAACTGAACAAAGTAATAGAACTAAACCAAGGGAACAAGCCAAACCAACCTGACTTTAAGGGGCGATCGACAATGGGCAGAACGACTAGGGTTTTGATGTTTGAAACAAAGGTTTCTGACAGAATTAGGGTTTCGTCTCTAATACCAACTTGAATTTAGGAAAGAAATAGAGATATTGTATTTCTTCATCTTTTAATCAAGATACAAGGTCTTCTTATATAGGAGAAAGACCATCTACTAATAAGGAAACATCTACCAATAAGGGAAAAAGAATATTACAGGTATAAATAATAAAGATACACAAAAATACACATTATTATCAAAGATATACAGAAAATCCGACACCACCGTTTTCCACTATGTGTCAAAACTTTTGAGGGCCCCTAAACATCACTGTGAATTAAATAAAAAGGTGTGGAAGCCTTATAAGGTTTGGGCAAATAAGTAGAACGGTGATGTTTTGCAAAGATACAACTCTCGCAATAAAAAGTAGAGCAATCAATTCCTTTAAAAAGGTTTGGAGGCTAGTATGTTAAATAAAAGAAACTTGGATGTCCTAGTCTACGATGCCAACGCATAATAATTTCTCTAACAGAAGAAGTACTAACACTACTTAAGCCCTGAACTTTTTTATGACTAGTAGGCGGTTCATCAAAGTAATAGAAACCATCAAGCATCCTAACACGTCCAATCGTCTCCCCCGATTCTTGATCCTGAAAGATACAGTGGGTTTCCAAAAATATAACACGACAGTTAGCATCTTTAGAAATTTTACTAACTGATAATAAGTTACAAGCAAGTTTTAGAACGTGAAGTACAGAATGTAAAGTAATGTGTGAAGTTAAGGTAATAATAGTTTCTTTTCCAACAATAGAAGAGAAACTACCATTAGCAATTCTAATTTTTTTCATTACAGTACATAGGAGAGTATGATTCAAAAAGGTTGGAGAAACTAGTCATATGATCGGAAGCTCTAGAATCTATAATCCACGGAGATGAATTGAGAGAAGAAAGGGCTTGAGGATAGTTACCTGTTTGTGCGAAGGAAACACCAAGATTACCAGACGATGAATTGGTCTTTAGCAGTTTCAGGAGTTGATCGACTTGCTCCTTACTGAATGGACTGGATTCAATAACATTAGCACTTGAGGAATGTTGATTTATGGTTTTCTCACCTTGTCGGGTACTTTTCCAATTTGCAGGTTTTCCATGTAGCTTCCAACACGTCTCACGAGTATGTCGGGGTTTGTTGCAGTATTCACACCATACACGCAGCCTTTCATGGGTCGTATTTGAATGATCAGATGCCTTTTGAGCAATAGCCTCAACCAACAAACTAGAATTTTCAACTAAATCAATTGGTTTCTTTCCAATTATAACATTTCAGCGACTCTCTTCCCTGCGTACTTCAGAAAAAACATCATTAATAGCCGGGAGGTTAGTTTTACCAAGTATTCTTCCTCTAACCTCATCAAATTCGACATTTAGGCCAGCTAGGAATTTATAAATACGACCATCTTCAACTATTTTTCGGTAGTGCTTTTGATCCTCGATAGACTTCCATTCATATGTATCAAATATGTCCAGATCTTGCCAAATCCTTTGGAGAGAGTGAAAGTACTGAGTAACAGAATTACCTCTTTGTCGTATGTCACTCAATTTCAGATTTAGCTCAAACACCTGTGATTTGTTGCCCAAATCTGAATACATTTCAGTCACGCTATCCCAAAGCTCCTTTGTCGTAGTATAACACATATAGTTACAGTTTATGTCTTCGACCATACAATTGACTAGCCAGGTCATCACCATGGAATTTTCAGCATCCCATCCGACAAACAAAGGCTCGTCTTTGGTTGGTGCCCTTTTATCTCTAGTAAGTTAGTTGATCTTTCCTTGTCCTCGAATGTACATTCGTACACTTTGGGACCAACGAAGAAAATTTTCGCCATTGAGTCGAATGGTGGTGATTTGGACAATATTGGAATGAACCTGTTTATCTGATACTCTCCCAACTGAAGTTTTGTTTTCAACCATTCTACCTGAAACAAAAAACTTGATGCTTCCTTAAAAAAAAGGTTAGTAACTTTCGAAAAGAAGCCCAAAAAACAGGGACAGAACAACGACGATGGGCTTCGAGGACTTTGACAAAACCAATGCGCGCTTTCTCCCAATGCAATGCATGCCGGCAAATGATGGTCGGTGGTGCAACAAATGACGACGGTCAGTATTACTGATAATAACAATGCGGCGAGTTTTGAAAATAGCTTAATTGGCGGTGAAATACGCGCGGAAGAAGGGAGCCCAGTGGTCTTCGATCCTTTGTGCAGTCAATAAGGTCTCCTTTGAGTTCACGGAAACTAGGAGAAATGGTCTTCGATCCTTTGTGCAGTCGATAAGGGAAGATGCACTGAGAAGTCGATAAGGTTGAGTGGCCTGCAACTAAGGGTAAGATGGCTAGGGTTTTTTTGTTTTGAAAAAAATTAGGGTTTATTGCTCTGATACCATGAGCAAAAATAAGAGATAATCTTTTCTCAATATTTCATTATAAGGGATTAGGGTTTCTTAAATAGAAGAAATACTCAGGTACACAAAAGGAAATAAATTTCCAGCAATATATTACATTAAGTACAAATATACTATTGAGCTAAAGAAGGAAAAAATCCAAAATAACCAACAAGAACTCTAAACTAAGGTATGCATAATTACAATATAGGACAACTATACATAATAACATATATTATAATACTCCCCCTCAATAACCAGTTGTGAATCATGCCCAGCTTGTTGCAAAGATAATTTATTCTTACTCTATTTAAGGCTTGGGTAAGGATATCCGATGTATCAGTTTATCAATAAGCCCAGTATTTGTTAAATTTACAAGTTTAAGTATTTTATTGCTTATAATTCTTGGTATTTACCTTCAATAGTTAAGGCTTGTGGTTTTGTATTTACCTTTAGTAGTATGGTTGAGGTAACCGGCTGTTAAAGTTACTGGTTATTAGTGTTAGGTTGTATTTAAAGGCTTTTCAGCCTTCATTTTTGGGTTAACAGTTGAATATTACAAGGTTTTTCCAAGATTTGGTTACTGATTTACATCAGTTTTGGTACTAGAGCTCCCTCGTGGTAGGACCTAATTGGTGGGAAGAAAACTCCACCAACAACTGGTGATGACTCTGTTCTAACCGAACTTGAAGCTTCGACTTCTCAATACCCCTTTTCCCCTCGAACATTGATAAAAAAGGTATTGTCAATCTTATCGAACATTGACAAGGTAAAAGAAGATCCCATCAAATAACTGTTATGGTTTATTTCACAAACATGTGTGGGTGCGATGGCAAGAAGCTTCCATCTTTCTAAACTAGTGCTTCATCTCCTTCTTCAATAATCATTTAGGGTTCTTTCTTCTATCATCTAGGGTTTTAATTGTTAGATAAGTTAGGTTTTATTTGATTTGTGTTTATTTGTAAGGGTAGATTAGTCTTTTGCTTATTGTTCTCATTAGTGTAAATAGTCTCTTAGATTCTTATCTTATTATGCAATTTTATGCAATGTAAACCCAGCTATCTTTTGTATTTCCTTACCCTTCTCTAAATAAACATTAATAAGAAGGGTACTCCTTTTTTAAGGCAAGTTATACTTTCTTTTTCATCCTTACGCGTGTCTCAAACGTATCTCAAGCATATCTCAACATGTTCGAAAATGAATGAAGTAACTAAAAAATCGAACACTTAATTTGATGTGTCGAACAAGTGTTCAGTGGTTGTCTGTCATTTGAGCATGTTTGTATCCGACATTGATACTTCCCTGAACTTTACGTGCTTGTGCTTCATAGTATACATTTCTAGTAGATGGTGCTTGGGAGGAGACTTCAATTTAATGAGGTTAAAGAATTTGATCTTTCTCATATATTTCAACTATACAAAAACCAATATGAAAATTTAGTATTTCTCATTGATTTTCAACTATGCAAGAACCAATATAAATACAAGGTATAAAATCCTTTTACAATAAGGAAAAGAATATAAAATCCTTTTCAATAAGAAAAAGGAAAAACTTAAAATATCTAAAAAAAAGATAAATCATAAAACTAAATTACAAAAATGCCTAATTTTAACCATAATTTTCAACACTCCCCCTCAAGTTGGGTTGTATATATTATACAATCCCAACTTGTTATTCAAATCTTCAAAGTTAGGTTTTGGCAAAGGTTTGGTAAGGATATCTGTTAACTGTTGTTTAGTAGGCAGGTTTTCCTGGTTTTAATTGATCAGTTGGGCACTGTCCCTTTTCTCTTTTTCTCTCCTCTTAGCCTACCCATTCGATAACCCTCCGTTTTCGCTCCGACCCTTTCGATCACTTCCCGTCAGCCGTTTAACCCTCCATTCACTCACCCCGTGGTCGTCTGGCTTTTTCTTCATCTAATCTAGTTGGTTTCTCTGTCTCCAATCTAGTCTCCCGTTCGTCGATTCCCTCGTTGGACGTCCGCCGGCTCTTCACCTCTCTGGTTTCGCTGTCTATCTTCTTCGGTTGGCTTCTTCGGGGTTGTATGGGTTTGTTCGAGAGGCCTGGGTGTCTATTTTCCGTGACGTTGTGGGGGTTTGTTTTGATTGATGTTTTCGGCATCGTCTAGGGTGTTCAACTGGTTTTTCTCCCTCGACGTCGTGTGGTGTTCCTATTAGAGGTCTTCTGTTCTTTGGCTCCTCGATGACCTTTGGTATTCTCCCCGTCTTTATGTATAGTCGATTGCCTCCCCATTGTTGATTTCTGCTTCTTCGTCATTAATCTTTCCTTTGTAGTTTGCCTTTGCTTCCTTTTTTCCTTTAGACACTTCTTATTCGTTGAGCGTCATTCTCGGTTTCGATGGAAATCTTGTTTCGTTTGAGTTCTCTGTTTTAGTTGTCTTTTGTAGCAACGATTGGGTTGTTTTTGTGGATTTGGTCTTTTTGTTGGATTTTCCATGGACTCTCTCAGTTGTAATATCGGAAGCTCCCGTTTTTGTGTCCGTGATATTGGAGGTTTGTTTCATTTGGAGGATACAACTATGGGGTCTTTGCTTGTGATTTCAATGTCTCACTTACGTTGGTTTAAGGTGGGTTTGATGAGTTAGGGCAACATACAGTTTCCTTTTTTCAGAGAAGAAAGTTTAGAGATAAGGATGGAATGCTCAGACTATTTAAGGTTTGTTATGATTCGTCTTGGTTCGCGGATTGTGTTTTTTGGCACCCTTCTGGTGGTCGAAAACGGATTCGGGTTCCGTTAGGACTATAAAAATGGTTGGATGGTTTTTGGGGAATGTTGACTGATTTTTGTTGCAGTTTGATTTTAATCTTGAAGAAACTCGTTCTAAACTTTTCTTGTCGGCAAAGGAAGGAGATGCTGAGGAACTGGCTTGTTCTGAAGGTTTGATTCAAGACATCCATATTGGGAAGGCTTTTAGTCAAGCTTTTTGGGTTAGGAAAGAAGTAGATGTTTTGGACCTTGACTTTGGGGATTTGCTGGTGGTATCTCGTCTCTTTGCTCATATTCCTTTGATGGATATTAAGTGGATGTTTGAAAAATACTTTCGAGTTAGAATTCAAATCAACCCATTTATGGTTGATAAGGCCTTAGTTTTGGTGGTGGATGGCTCTCTAGGGGCAATTATGACTCATTTGGGGAAATGGCAAGGGTGGAGGACTCATTTCTCAAGGTTGAGAGGTGGTCGGTTAAGAAGCATAGTTTGTAAGAGTATATTGCTAGTTATGGTGGTTGGGTTTGTATTAGGAATCTCCCTCTAAAGTTTTGGAAGAGGGCTACTTTTGAGGCAATTGGTCTTCATTTGGGAGGTTTGTTAGAAATTGCCAATGATACCCTGAATTTGATTGATCTTCCGACTGCTCGTATTAGGGTTAATTCTAATGTTTGTGGATTCCTCCCAGCTTCCATTGAGGCTTCTGTTGATTCTCTTCGTAAGTTTGAATTGAAGGTCGAGGATATTGAAGCTATATCTCCCCCTGATAAGGTCTTTGATTCTCTTGTGTTGGACGATTTTTCTAATTCGGTAGATCTGGCTCGAATTGCTCAGGTCTTGCAGGATGATCTTGGGAAGGTTTGCTAACAGATAAAAGATTTTGAAAAATGCATTGCTCATTTTGATCTTGAAAAATGCAATGAGTTTCAAAGAATATAACACGACAATTAGAATCTCTAGAAAGTTTGCTAACAGATAAAATATTACAGGCTAATTTTGGAACGTGGAGAATTTTCAGTCAATTTTAATGGTTCCTTTTCCTGCAACTGAAGAAAAATGACGTCGACAATTTAAATTTTTTCATTAGAATACGAAGGAGTATGAGTTAAAAAGATGAGTAGAACTTGTCATATGATCAGAGGCTCCGAAATCTATGATTCACAGAGACAGGTTACCACAGGAGAAGGCTTTAGGATACAATATCTGTTTGTGCCAAGGATATGCATGAATTATCAGAAGGAAAATTGGTTGGTAGCATTTTTAAGTGTTGATGACTTTGCTCCACCATCAACTTTGAGTCACTATAAATTTCAACCTTGTCCATTTTAAAGAATGAATGAATTGTATTGAGAGATGATGCTTGAATCACATCAAACCAATGCAACAACGCAAAAAAAATGAACCAAAGAAACCCATGCAAGAAACTTTATCAAAGAAATCAGTGCAAAAAGAGACTGAACCAAACCAAATTTTGATGACCCAAACCGAGCTGAGGTTGAACTGGCCAATTGACTGAACCGAATTGAATGAACCTTTGATCAAGCCTGATTGTCACCCTAAACTAGTTTGAATCAGATAAAACCACAAGCGGGTTGCATGTATGATGGATAGACGGTGGCGGAAAGTTAGGGTTGACAGTGGTGGAATCCTGGAGGTCGACTATGATGGGATCGTCGGTGATCAACAACATTGCACGCGCTGTCACAGTCGCAGCAGGTCGTGGGGCGTGGATCGTAGGCGTAGATCTTCTTGCATCGAGCTTTCTAAGTGCCAAAGTTCGAGGGTTAATGTAGCACAGATGGATGGGTCGTCGATATCTTCACAGATAGATGCATCGAAGATAGGTTAACGTCGGTGACTGATGAACGTCGGCAACAACAGTAGGTGAATTTGCGAACTAATGGTGAATAGAGGAGCTTCGAGCAGATCTACAACTCGCAAGCTTCAATGCTCTAAATGTGCGAGTGAACATACGTGAACCTACGAGCAAGTCGATCTATCGTGTCAAAACTAGGGTGTGTCGTTATAAATGGCAGTTAGGGTTCCGACGACGAGACTGGAACCTAGGGTTTAGAAGTGTGGACAGCTAGGATTTGTTTTTAATCTTCCTGCTCTGATACCGTCTTAATTTTGAGATAATAGACAATATTTTCATACTCACATTTATATTTGCAATTTAGGTCTACTTATATAGGAGAAAGGACCAATTACAAATATGGAAAAGAGTTAGGATAATAATTGTCAAATATTTGACAATTTAATTACAGAAACATTCCTAAAGGGTAGAAATTCCAACCTTTTGCAAGGGTATAAAGTTACATTTGAAGATTTTTTAGTAACTTCATCACAGAAACCTTTATTTGTTTAATTCAGAAGAAATAAACAACCAGCAAAAGCTATGAAAGATTTGAGGCCAAAAAATATGATATTTCCGTTTACATCTCTCTCCCTCCCTCTGATTATAATGCATCTCTTATACTGATGGAAGTTTCGTTATGTTATTATTTTTATTAAGCATGATAACTATGATATTTCTGTTCACACCTTCTTGCTTCTTTGTGGGGTTTTTTTTTTTTTAATATTATTATTATTATTATTTAATTATTATTATTGAGCTGCAGATGAAAGAATTTTTTTCTGGGGATAAGATTTTGCCTAAAAAGCCAGCTTACTATCAAACTGCTGAGGTTCCTGATATGTGGTTCTTGCCAGAAGTTGTTTGGGAAATTAGAGGTGCAGACTTAACAGTGTCACCGGTTCACCAGGCTGCTGTAGGTTTAGTTCATCCTTCTCGTGGCATCTCAATCAGGTTTCCGAGATTTATTCGTTTGATTCGTGATCGAAATCCAGAAGAATGTAGCACGGCTACTGATATAGCCGAAATGTTCAATTCTCAGACAAGGAAGATGGATGTTGCATCAGGAGATTGAGCTTATTTTTCATCAGCTCTTTGGACATGTTGTTTTTGGCTTGACTACTACATGTAGATGTCAACTTGTAAATTTTAGAAAGATGAGTTTTTGATAGTCTTCCTGTATTTTGTAAGGCTGTAAATCAATTAGAGTAGGGGTTGATTTAGAGTTTAGACATGTGAATCTCGTAGTTATATTATGTATATAAAACCAAACATTTCAAGTTTATTCTATAGTCATTTGAAACTTGCCAGAATTTGTACTTGGGGATTCAAAATTCGATGCCTAGTACTGTAACTTCTGTGCTCGTGTTTAAAATGTGTGTATATATATATTAGTTTTGAAAATGTTGTGTAGACTAATTTGAAATTATTAAAAATTTTAAACTACCGACAACGAAAATTAATAAAACAACTATTAAAATCTAATGAAAAAAAATTAATTTATATCCCTAAATTTTGGAGGTTGAAATCTCCAAACTAATATTTGTATTATTATAATTGAGTCAATTTAGACCTATGTTAGAATTTTGTTTTAAAATTGTGTAAGATTCAGACTAGATTGGTGTTTGATGATGTTAGAACTTCAGAGCTGAATCAAAACTACTTTAACGGAAGATTTTGACCTAAAAGTAGTTTTGATTCAGCTTTGATGTTCTTGGAATTGTCATTGCCGGCAGAATTATTTTAATTAGTAGAAAATTTTAGAGAAATATGCATTGTTGGTCCTTGAAGTTTGAGTTTGGTTGCATTTGGATCTCTGAGTTTTTAAATTCAACCATTTTACCTTTGAGGTTTGTAATCGGTAGCATTTTGGTCCCTTCTGTCAATTTTTTTTTTGTTAATTAGCTAATGAAAATATGATGTGTCATTTTGTTACTAAAAGATATATTTTTATTTTTTTCTTTATTTTTTTTTAAAAAAAAAGTTGCTATCCAATGCGAAGCTCAAGGATAAAATTGTCGAGTTTGAAAACTCAAGAACCCAAATGAAACCAAACTCAAACTTTAAAGATCAAATGTGTATTTGTTCGTTTCTTGGATTGAGCTAACTCTCTACCAAGTAGAAGCACCACAAAGGATAATTGGTCAGAGAGTAGGGACAGTGGTATAGAGGACTATGTCTATTGCCTTGACAACTAACAAAGGAGAAGTGAAGTCATGGATTATAGACTCTAGAGTATCAAATCACATGATGGGAAATGGTGGGTTTTTTTTTTTTCCAAAATATCCAGCTAGCGCTTATAATTCTTTTGTGAAATTTAAACGTGAGGACTAGCAAGATAGATTATGTTATCACAGGACTCATTCTTCAGTTTAAACATGACAAGCCAGGTGTCACGGTCGCACCTCTTAAAGGGTCTTGACACGACCGTGTGGCACTTGCTCTCACCCACGAGCAAGTCAGCCAACTCAAATTCGGATCGTCGGCGGCACAACGGGCCTATATCGCAACCTCCACCCCCGTTCTTGAGAAAAGGTTTTAGAAAATGGGGTCAGAGAGAATTTGTGAAAACATTTTAGAAAGCGTTTGTGAGAGTTTAGAAAGTTAGTTATATAGCTGACAAGCAATAATAAAGAAAGCCACACTTATCTAGCATATAACTTTTGGTAGGGAGAATTGATGAATGTTCGCATCCCCCTATAGTACATTCTAGGAATTTTGGCTATGACCCCCTTGCACGTCATTTTGGCGAGGAGTCATACGCCCACAAAAATACATGGAAATGAAATAACAATGCTAAAGCAAAAGCATACATGAAAACATAATGAAAAAGGATGGGGACGGCCATGTGACCATGGGCAACACGCCTTGACAAGCATGACCGTGACATTCTCCCCACTTAATTGGTTGACGCCTCGCCAACCGACACTCTTCGATCGGGATGGTCCTGGTCGCGCCTTCAAGTCTTCACTCGGTCCCAACGGACTTACGCTCCCACGGCTTCCTTCCACATCTGCAAGAATCGCCGCACCTTCTCATATGGGCGCTGTCGACTTCGCCCCTTCACCCAGACCTCAAAGGAGTTCTTGCTTTGATCGGCGGGCTTGTCACGCCGCCGCCTTCATACCACGCTGTGATTGCGCTTTCCAAGCCCGTGGTAGTCCGACTTGACACTCACAGGCTCTGCTCGCTTTGGCTTCACTCTTGGAGGGCTCGCTCTCGATCGTGTCCCTCGACTTCGCGCTCGGCGCTCTTTGTGTGCACTCTTGCACTGAATCGTTTCTTTCCTTCCTCCTTTCGGGGTGTACTTTCGACCACCGCTTCTCTCCGCAGCAATGGTTCATTACTCGTGGCACCTCGCCACAACATTCACTTGGGCCCGCTCTCAGTTGCAAGACCGATATTACTCGCGCGCTCTTAGGCTGCTTCAACTCCGGTGGCACTACGGCGGGATTTCCTCATGTGATTACTAGACAACTCGCTAGGCGCACAGGTATGACTTTGTGCTGAAGAAGGAACTCCATTCTCAACACAACATCGAAGTCGTCCATCCTGACGACGACAAGGTCTACTCGACTACCCCAGCCTCCCATCTTGACCGAGACGCCTTTGCAATTCCTCGAAATAGGTAGGGCAAATTCACGACTTTCATCCTTCCCGATCTCGGCTCCACGACAAGTTCAATCGCCTCGCCGCGCCTCTCGAGACAAAATTATGGGTGGCTCCCGAATCGACCATTGTGCTCTTGGTTGCTTTGTTGTTGACATGTGAATCAACGTACATGAGCCCCTTACTGGATGGGCCCTTTGTCTCTCCCCCATTCTTCTGGAGAGCTGATAAGAATCTTATGGCGCCAATGCGTGGATTCTCTAGATCTTCATCTCGTACGGACTCGATTTTGGTATCGTCGACTTCCTTTCCCTTCTTTGCCTCATAGGACGCTTGAAGGGCCTTGAAAGCTACTTTACTCGGGCATTCACTCACTCGGTGAGGCCCGTCACAAAGAACGCACTTCTGGTAGTAGTTGCCTTTTTTTTGTTGTCTCTGCCACGAATTTTCATTCCTCGGTGGGGACTTCCTGTTGTCCCTTCCTGAACTTCTAGGCCTATCTCCTCCCCCACTCTTGGGAGAGTTAGGCCGATGAGATCGATCATCTCCCGTGGGGAGGTTTTGCTCTTGATCCCGCTTCTTGGGATCGTGCATTAACACCGCTACACTCACTCAGTCAAACAATCGTTCATTCTTTGCATATATGCTTGATCGGTGTTGTACTTGCTGCTCGTACAACTTAGCCCTGGCCCATGGTTGTAGCCCTTCGACAAAGGAGAAGATCTTGTCCTTCTCACTCATATCTCGGATGTCCAACATCAACCCAAAAACCGCTCGACATATTCGCGGAAGGGCCCTTTATGTCTCAACTCTCGAAGCTTGCGCTTTGCTATTATCTCAACATTCTCGGGAAGAATTGCGAGCACAATTCTTGTTTCAAATCTCCCTCCCATGTGTTAATGTTACATCCGCTTCTTGGATGTCCATATAACGGGTCCTCCACCATAGTTTGGCATCGCCTTCCGGATGCATCGTTGCTAAGGTGACTCTTTCTTCGCTCGATCCGTATCATTGCTCGAAAAAGTATTGCTCCATATCGAAGATGAAGTTTTCCAACACTTTGGCATCTCGAACCCCACGAATGGTTTTCGGCTCAGAATCTTCTTCTTCCCGACTTGGTCGCGCCCCTGTGAGGCTTGACTTCCCATCGCAATCATGGTGAGATTTAGCTTTGCGACCATCTCCCCTCTCGCCCTCTGCTGCACCTTAAGGGCGTCTCTCACATCAACAGAAAAGTCAGTAAACATCGACCCAACTCTTTGTGGGAACTGTCCAAACCATCGACACGTTCCTCAATTTGGGCGACACCGCCTAACGAGCTATCACCACGCTCGTAGTTTCCACCTCGGTTTACCCTGTCTTCGAGGGTCTCAACCCTCCCCATCAATTCATAGACGGGCATTCCATCGATGCGTCCAACAATCGCCTCGATCATGTAAGCCTTGGTCGCAATCTCTTCCAGTCGAGATTCCAAGAACCGAATACTGTCAGGGACTTCCGTTAAGAGAAGCAACTGCTCCTCGATCTCGGCCAACCGCTCTTTGTCCGACTTGTTTAATTTGTTTGCGTGCATGATTATCGTGTCTCTTGCCTTCCCGGCCAACTAGGCTCGATACCAACCGCCACACGGTCGCACCTCTTAAAGGGTCTTGACACGACCGTGCGGCACTTGCTCTCGCCCACGAGCAAGTCAGCCAACTCAAATTCGGATCGTCGGCGGCACAACGAGCCTATATCGCAACCTCCACCCCCGTTCTTGAGAAAAGGTTTTAGAAAACGGGGTCAGAGAGAATTTTTGAAAACATTTTAGAAAGCGTTTGTGAGAGTTTAGAAAGTTAGTTATACAGCTGACAAGCAATGATAAAGAAAGCCACACTTATCTAGCATATAACTCTTGGTAGGGAGAATTGATGAATGTTCGCATCCCCCTATAGTACATTCTAGGAATTTTGGCTATGACCCCCTTGCATGTCATTTTGGCGAGGAGTCATACGCCCACAAAAATACATGGAAATGAAATAACAATGCTAAAGCAAAAGCATGCATGAAAACATAATGAAAAAGGATGGGGACGGCCATGCGACCATGGGCAACACGCCTTGGACAAGCATGACCGTGACACCAGGCATCCTTTGAGTTTTATCTTTATTTCTATATTATTGCTTGCTCGAGGACTAGCAAGGTTTAGGTTGGGGGTATTTGACAGGACTCAAATAAGTCTTATTTTCTATACTTAATCCTTAGCATTTTAATCAATTTAATGTGCTTAATTTCATATTTTGTAGCAAATTTAGTCGAATGAGCATTTAGAGATATTTCTGCCAATTTTTTGTTATTTTAGAGTGTTCGGGACAAGTTCGGGGTGATCCGAAGGCCAACCGAAAATAAATTGGAGCTTATGAGGGCAAAATGGTCTTTTGGCCTAGGTGAAGGCGTTGAGACGCTCCACGGAGCCGCCCTCGATGCTAAAAGACAGTAGCTGAATATGCAGGCATGAGACGTCTATAGAATCTTAACGTTACTTCGAAGGCAGAATACGCGAAAATAGGATAGCGTCTAGATGTTGAGGCGTTGAGTATCGTGGGACGGTGCGGCAAGGCTTATATGACGTTGGTATTCAAGTCGACAATGTCGAGACGCTCGAAGTATAAATAGAAATTTGCCATTTTAGGGTTGAATCTTCTTTCCCAATCCCTATCCTATCCAATTCATTGCAAGATTTCTCTTGTAATTTATCCTAGAGTGGAACTTGGTAAATCGACTCTTTACTTTTTTCCAAAAGCAAGAAACATTGAAGAAACTAAGTTGGCCAAACTCAACTTCAACATTAGCAATAAAAACAACTAATTTTCCAACATCAGAGATGCAAACAAGAGCTTAACATTAAATACTAATCACATAAGGTCTCCTAACCTTTGCCTAAGGCAAGTTAGTTCATCGTTGTTACAAATAGATTGTAACGCCCCAGAACTCCAGCTACCTTTTATCCTGAATTATGGGCTAATTTAATGCAAATTAAATTAATCGAACCTTTGAGTTTCTTGTTTCAATCCCTTAGTTTTGAAAATTTAGGAGAATACGTATGGGTGTTACTAAATATAAGTTAAATTGGATTAGTTAATTATGGCTAAGGGCTTTTAGAAGCATTTAAACATGATTAAGGGCATTTTTGTAGATAGGAGTTGAAGGAGGGGCATTTTTGGTAATTTTGGTTCAAAGAGCAATTTAGGGTTATCTCTTAGGGCATCATCTTCTACCTCCTCTTCCCTTTCACGTGCAGGTGACCTTGGAGGACTCTCCCGCCGCCGATAGCATACTACATGACCGCGCAGATCTGCGGCTCGCCGTCGGCTGAGTCGGCCGCGACCTCTGCTCACGCGCCAAACCACCTCCGTCTTGAATGAACTTCTCGTTCCTCGTCTTCATGAGCCGCAACCCTTCAGCCGCCGACGACAGTCAAACACCGATCGAGCAAGCCGCAGCGAAATACGAACCTTCGGTTGTCTTCATCGGACTGCGCAACCAAAGCCGCCATCGCTGCGGAAACCCAAACGCCGGAGCCTACAACTCGAGCTCGCTCGGTGCGTGGTACTCCTAGATCGCTGCAGATATGCCCGCCGGAAGCGTGAGCCGTTCTCGTCTCAGCCAGGTCGACAGTGATGCCGTCAGTTCGTGCGAAGTTTGGGTCAACCGGTTTGGAGCCTTTGTGACCGGTTTTAATGGAGATAGGGCCAGGTTCGAATAGATCGGCTCACGGCTTTGCGAGATCCGCCTCTACGCTCGAGAGCGCCTCCACGCGCGCCACGCCGCCGCCACACGCCGCCACACGGAGTCGCTGCTCGGTCCACTGTTTTTTGATCCTCGAGTCCGTTTCAAGCCTCCGTTAGTGGTAAATTGACCTACTTATTGTCGAATTTCTAATAAAGCTTCTTTAAGTAAGAAATGGTTATGAATTTTTGTTTATGATGAAGGAGATTTGGAAATTGAAGGAATTCGAGTACCGAGCAAGTTTGAGAGGAACCTTGAATTAGGAGCGAGCTTGAGGAGTTTCAAGCTAAGGCTATGGTAAGGATTTTTCTATAAATTATTTTAAAAGGGAAGTAAATATGTTTTCCAAAAGTATTAGTTTTAAAAGAACGAATTTCAAGATTCATCTCAAGACGAGAGTTTAGAAAAGTATTTCACTCTTTAACTAGAGATGAATCCAAAAGATTTAAGGGTTTGAGAGGTCCAAACCGAAATGATTTCAAAGTATTTGGAATAAATTTTGATACAGTCATGGTTAGTTATGTAATTTGAGATCTTTCATATCAGTCACTGTGTTGGATATATATACGTATTTTAATGGCAAACGTATTTATGACTTACGATTGAAAGTTATGCTATGATTTATGATTTACATGATTGTTGCATCATTATGAATGCATAAGTATATCTGATTGAATAATGGGACCTCATGCATATTGTATGTATATGAACATGTCATG
Organism: Trichosanthes cucumerina; assembly: GCA_036507285.1. Lineage (NCBI taxonomy): Eukaryota > Viridiplantae > Streptophyta > Magnoliopsida > Cucurbitales > Cucurbitaceae > Trichosanthes > Trichosanthes cucumerina. The sequence continues at coordinate 65,249,614 of CM071838.1, forward strand.
TAGTCAGGCAATTGGTCTCTCGAGAACTTATGCATGGTAAAACATGCATCGAGACCCTATGGGTCAAACCTACAGAGAGTCCAGTGAGGACTCAAACCTACAGGGGTGCATGAGGACTCAATATTACAGTGTGTCCATGAGGACTCATTATTACAGAAGTGCTGTGAGAGGACTCATTATTTCGAGGGTCCAGTGAGGACTCAAACCTCACGAGGGTCCATGAGGACTCAAAATGAAAAGACTCAGGTAGACTCAATTGACCACGCATAGCCAAAGAGAAAAAAGTCATGATTTTATGAGAAAGTTTTAGGTCCCATTTCAGAAAGTTTTATGGTTTTAAAAGTCACGAACAATAGTCATGTTTAAAAGTCGATTTTGAAGGAAAATCATATGCATGTGTTTGCATTTCCACCCCCACTTACTGGGTATTTTATAATACTCATCCTCTACCTTCGTTGTGTTTTCTCTGTTTTAAAAATGTTTTCAGGTAGAGTCGAGAGCATACCAAAGTAGTGGCATGGATGCGCTCTGAAGCCATGGGAACCGATTCATGAATTCCGCATCAATGATTTAGAAAGGATTTTTAAATGATTACTGTCTCCCGTTATGTAACATTGAGTTTTGAAACTAGAGGCCGAACTTGGTTATGTTTATTGTAAACGTTTTGTATTTCTATGGGATCCCAAATTAAATTGATTTTTATTTATCAACTTTTACTTATTTAAATTTCAATTAGGGCCTCGAATGCATGCATGAGTAGTAATGTCCTTAGGAAGTTATGTTGTAAAAGTAGGGGCGTTACAGTTGGTATCATAGCCCAAGGTTATAGGTCTTGTAGACTCGCTTACAGAGTAAGCAACAAGTATCCCATGGCTAAGTAGCAACTCCAGTCACCGCCAGGTATGCCTTTGAACTAAAAGTTTTATTTTTTCATGAAAAGAAAATTTAGTATTCTTTGTGAAGATATTTTTATATAAAAATCGAGTTTGATGAATTTCCAAACTAAGAAAGAATGAGAATGTATGAGCTAAACTATATGTCTATGAAAAGGAAATGCATAAATGAAATGCTTATATGTGAATCTATATGCGTATATGTCATAGAGTTGACGTGTGCTTACGCCGAAAAGAAAGAGAATTCATGTGATCCCTGCTTTTGACGATAGAAAGGAAAATGTTTTATTTAAGAATGCTCACGCTAAAAATGAAGTTTTATAGCCATAAAACACACATTGTGGGTTGTTAAAAGGTCCGTTTTGACAAAGGGAGCGAAGAGTAAGACTTAAGAGGTTAGAGTGTTAAAGGTTGCTAAGTAACTAGACTACTTAAGTATAGTTTTCAATAATAAAAGTTAAGACTACTCATGAGAAGTTCAAAGTTTGAATGCGTTCGGTAAGAGGTTAGTGGTCTCATTCATTCATGCTAGAACAATTGGATAGAAGGATATGAGATTTAGTAAACGTACCACTTTGGAGTTCTCGCCTTTGTTGGTTCCTAAATAGGGTCCCTCCATCTTCAAGTGAATGCATAACCTTAGTATTTAAGGAGTTGAAAAGTAAAGAGAGCAAGGGTGTTTTTTTGAAAATGGGCTCGAGATGTAAAGGGAAAAATAGATTGTTAATGTTGAGATGAAAATTAGTTTTTTTCAAAATACTTGAAACACTTCGAGTTTAGTTATACCATTGCTCTGAGAGGAAAGCAACGGGGATATACACAATTAATGTGTTACTGCAGATCGGCATGATACGAAGTTTCAAAAGCGATACCATAAACTAATAAACTTAATAAAGACAAGTATAAAGAAGAAAAGTAAGGAGTTAGAGTTTTAGTTTGAAGACACAAGAGAATTGAGTGTCGGGACTCCAGAAACTTGTGCACGAATTGACTGGCGTATGATCACTTGTGTATTCAAGCTTGCGGAATGTGTATAAGAACCTTGCCACTAATTTCTACCTGTTGGACTAAACGTATGTGTACAACTTGAAAGAGATAACATGTGATGTTACCCTTGAACTCTCATGTAGTAAAGTTTCCTTTTCCCAAATCAGAGGGTTAAGGAGAGAGGATTCAGTTAATAGAGGAAAGTGCTTCAAATCTCCTCTTCGCTATATAGCAGTCAAGCTGAGGAACTTCTTTCAATTAGTAAAGTGTATAGGGGTAGTGGTCGAGCGACCATTAGAAACATGAAACTATAAGGTTCCTTTAGTAAAGGCTAGGTTGATAGTGTCTTAAGAGAGGTTTTAGTGAATTTGACATTATAACCAAACAAGTACAAATAGTTGAGAAAGTCCTTAATCTTACTAAAAGAAGAAGGCCAAGTTTAAGGAGAGTAAGCACGAGGATCAATGCGTTAGTATTAGATAAGGAAGGTTTTATCTTTTAAAGTTACCTCTAACACAAGAGACAGACTTAAGTATGGAATTAAAAGTAGAGAGTAATGTGATAATTTCTAATACTCCTTACAGAATGCTCCAGTAAAGTAAAAGAACTCAAGTCACAGGTACATAACCTCCTTTATAAGAGTTAATAGTAGTTTATCGCCATAAGAAGTATTAGTGTGATGCACAAAGGAGAAAGTTGTATCCTTATGCTTGTGCGTAGGAGATGAGAAGTGGAAGAAAGTGGTTGCTGAGAATAAATACCTTCGTCTTTGGGTGAACTACTATTCCACCAAAGATCGCGAGGAGCATAGTGTTCCTTAAGGTGATTTAGAGTCAAGTTAGCGCCTGTCTTGAACCAGGGATTTGAGTTCCCGAGACAACTTTCAAATCACTTTACGAACATCATGAAGATCATAGAGATTTGACTTAAGTATCCCTAATATTTATAGACATGACGGATTTACGGCTTAAGGAAATGCTGAAATATTGTTACGCATAAGTTACTGGAGACGTTCTGGTTTAACCCAAGTCTAAGAAGGGATATAGAAAGTACTTTAGAACGATTGGTTTACGCATAAGGAGGGAAGGGTAAGTTCTAAGAGGTGAAAGTAGTTGAATGGGCACCAAGGAGTTACGTGTCCAAGTAAATTTCAAAAGATGCGCATAATGAAATTCGTCGAGTTAAGAGGAGACGAACAGGTGATCTTAGGTGCTTGGTGTTAGAAAGGAGATGTCTGAGTTGAAGATGTAAGGCTTAAGAGAAATTTGGTCAAGATTAGACACTCACCTGCACGTTAGTAAGAGAGCCAGTTTGGACAAAAGAGGGAAATAGTGGACATTGCGATGTGAAAGTCTCCCAGGAAAACTTTGAACAACTAAGTTCGCGAGTAGAACCTTAACAGAGGAATATTGTAATTTCTCGAAAAGTTCAAAGTCTAGAGGTGTTGAATAAAGTATTTGTATCCAAGGTTTGAACGTTAGGGTTTCATGACAAAAGAGTCGGAAAAGTTAGGAAATGTAGTGGATGCCATTAAAAAGCATCCAACCCTATATGTGTTAAGAAAGTTTCATTACATCCAAATGATTACTTGAGCAGGTTATTTAAGGGAGTGAAGGATAAAGGGAGAATGAGTTTTAAAAGACTAAATTCCTTTTCGCGAGACCGCTTAATACCGACGTTGTTATCGGATGAGTTACATTAAGGGGAGTGATATGAATGACTGTTGTATTGTGCCATAGGCTGAGGAAAGATTAAAGGCGATAGAGTACGAGTTGCATCTTGAATAACTTGTTTTAAAAGGGTCATTCTATTTCCTAGAACCTGCAATGAAAATTTTGTCACTTAGTGCGTTAACCTATAATTGTTTAGACCCTAAAGCAGGGTAAGTCAAGAGGATTCCATTACACTCTTTTAAAGTTTGTTTTAAAGTTAAGGTTGTAACCTGGTTGTTAAATTTTCTTGTCTTTAAAGAGTCATTGTTTACAATTAAAGCAATTGAGTTCTACTTATATTTGATTGTCCAACATTCCTATGTATCGTGTGTTCTGCACTCTGAGTAGTCCTGAAATGAAGTTGTATGATTGGTGGGCTGTCTGATTTTAGAAGTGCAATTTCTATCAAACAGGTGTTAAAGAAAATTTTGGCATGGTTGTAGTTACGCCGTTATGCTGCCGAAATTTTCGGGGCATTCTTGCAATAAGAATGACAGAGTTGTACAAAACATTTCATGTGTCACGACAGCCAAATGAGACCTAAGTTTGAGTTACTCCTACCGTGACTTAAGACTTTCAACGAAGTATTGATGGCAATAGAAAGCCCCAAAGTTAACTAAGTATGCGAGTGGGTTTGTCACTACGACGTTTACTAAAAGGTCGTTGAGAGTAGCGAAAGGTTAACCATTAATGTGAAGAGTCCCGAACAACCGGACAAAGTTGCTAACTTTATCTTTGAGGTCACATCTCTTAGAAAGGTGTTAAAGTTATGGAAACGATGGTCAGTCGGATTGACCTAGTCTTGTCTTGAAATGAATGCTAGTAGCTGGTGCAGCAAACCTTAAAGAGAATTTTGAGGTTCAACAACAATGGAATCGTTTTAGCAAAGAATTCCATTCTAAAATCACAAACGGAAGAAACTAGCTAAAGGACAAGAGAAGGAAATTCGAGCTAAATATCCCGAGTTATCTTAGAATTTAAACCTGAAACTTCCCAAAAATTTAGAATCCAAGTCAAGGGCCTCACTTATGTAGGCCTTAGTAGAAGGACTCCAGTGAAAAGAACGAGCTCAAGTTAAAGTTGTGAGACTGTTGGGTAATAAGTTTACGCTAAGATGTGATACTTGAGGAGCAACTAGTACTAATTCTTACATAAGGATCAAAGACTCGTCGTAACCAAGTGGAGCGGGTGTGAGCAAGCTTTCCCAAAGTATTATAAGATTAGAAACTTTCGAGGACGAAAGTTCTTAAGGAGGGAAGATTGTAACGCCCCAGAACTCCAGCTACCTTTTATCCTGAATTATGGGCTAATTTAATGCAAATTAAATTAATCGAACCTTTGAGTTTCTTGTTTCAATCCCTTAGTTTTGAAAATTTAGGAGAATACGTATGGGTGTTACTAAATATAAGTTAAATTGGATTAGTTAATTATGGCTAAGGGCTTTTAGAAGCATTTAAACATGATTAAGGGCATTTTTGTAGATAGGAGTTGAAGGAGGGGCATTTTTGGTAATTTTGGTTCAAAGAGCAATTTAGGGTTATGTCTTAGGGCATCATCTTCTACCTCCTCTTCCCTTTCACGTGCAGCAGCCTTGGAGGACTCTCCCGCCGCCATAATAGCATACTCCACGACCACCGATCATCATCTGCATCTCAGCTCATCGGCTGGTCGTCGGCCGCGCGACCTGCTGCGCGCACGGCCACCACCTCCGTCTTGAATGAACTTCTCGTTCCTCGTCTTCATGAGCCGCAACCCTTCAGCCGCCGACGACAGTCAAACACCGATTGAGCAAGCTGCAGCAGCCACGAACCTTCGATTGTCTTCATCGGACCTGCAACCAAAGCCGTCACTGCCGTGAAACCCGAAACGCCGGGAGCCTACAACTCGAGCTCCGTCGGTCGTGTACTCCTAGATCGCCGCAGATATGCTTCGCCGGAAGCGTGAGCCGCTCTCGTCTCACCCAGTCGGCGGCGATGATGCGCGGGCCAGTCGCGAGGTTTGGGTCAACCGGTTTGGAGCCTTTGTGACCGGTTTTAATGGAGATAGGACCGGTTCTGAATAGATCGGCTCACGGGCTTTGCAGATCTGGCCTCTACGCTCCGAGAGGCGCCTCCATGCGCCGCCACACGCGCCGTCGTCGGCCGGCCACGCGCCGCCGCTCGCCGGAGCTGCTCCGGTCCACCTGTTTTGATCCCTCGAGTCCGTTTCAAGCCTCCGTTAGTGGTAAATTGACCTACTTATTGTCGAATTTCTAATAAAGCTTCTTTAAGTAAGAAATGGTTATGAATTTTTGTTTATGATGAAGGAGATTTGGAAATTGAAGGAATTCGAGTACCGAGCAAGTTTGAGAGGAACCTTGAATTAGGAACGGAGCTTGAGGAGTTTCAAGCTAAGGCTATGGTAAGGGATTTTTCTATAAATTATTTTAAAAAGGGAAGTAAATATGTTTTCCGAAAGTATTAGTTTTAAAAAGAACGAATTTCAAGATTCATCTGAAGACAGAGTTTAGAAAAGTATTTCACTCTTTAACTAGAGATGAATCCAAAAGATTTAAGGGTTTGAGAGGTCCAAACTGAAATGATTTCAAAGTATTTGGAATAAATTTTGATACAGTCATGGTTAGTTATGTAATTTGAGATCTTTCATATCTGTCACTGTGTTGGATATATATACGTATTTTAATGGCAAACGTATTTATGACTTACGATTGAAAGTTATGCTATGATTTATGATTTACATGATTGTTGCATCATTATGAATGCATAAGTATATCTGATTGAATAATGGGACCTCATGCATATTGTATGTATATGAACATGTCATGTAAAGGTGTGGCAATTGGTCTCTCGAGAACTTATGCATGGTAAAACATGCATCGAGAGACCTATGGGTCAAACCTACAGAGTCCATGAGGACTCAAACCTACAGGGTCCATGAGGACTCAATATTACGAGGGTCCATGAGGGACTCATTATTACAGGGGTCCAGTGAGGACTCATTATTTCAGAGTCCATGAGGACTCAAACCTGCTGAGTCCAGTGAGGGACTCAAAATGAAAAGACTCAGTAGACTCAATTGACCACGCATAGCCAAAGAGAAAAAGTCATGATTTTATGAGAAAGTTTTAGGTCCCATTTCAGAAAGTTTTATGGTTTTAAAAGTCACGAACAATAGTCATGTTTAAAAGTCAGTTTTGAAGGAAAATCATATGCATGTGTTTGCATTTCCCGACCCCCACTTACTGGGTATTTTATAATACTCATCCCTCTACCTTCGTTGTGTTTTCTCTGTTTTAAAAATGTTTTCAGGTAGAGTCGAGAGCATACCAGTCGAGTGGCATGGATGCGCTACAGAAGCCATGGGAACCGATTCATGAATTCCGCATCAATGATTTAGAAAGGATTTTTAAATGATTACTGTCTCCCGTTATGTAACATTGAGTTTTGAAACTAGAGGCCGAACTTGGTTATGTTTATTGTAAACGTTTTGTATTTCTATGGGATCCCAAATTAAATTGATTTTTATTTATCAACTTTTACTTATTTAAATTTCAATTAGGGCCTCGAATGCATGCATGAGTAGTAATGTCCCTAGGAAGTTATGTTGTAAAAGTAGGGGCGTTACATAGATAGCAGATATTCAACACATTAATCATTTGGGCTCTCGGGTACATGAAGGTACAAGAAAGATTATGAGGAGAACAAAAGGAGAAGCGTAAAATTAAGTAGGGGAACAAAACAAATATCCCTCTAGGTTTAAACTCCTTTTTTGCAACAACTTTGACCCACACAAGCTCCTTAAGTGCTTGACCACTTACTCCTTCAAGCCCTTATCGAGAAAGTAAACCCATAGAAATTCTCTTCCAACTCTCCCTCTAATTTGGCTAAAACAAAGCTTATATATGCTCCAAATTAAACCTATTTAGGGTTAATCCAAGACCCAATCAGTCCCACACAAGTTTGGGCTCTAGTTTGTGTGAAAAAATAAATGTGACTAAGGTAACCAAAAAGAAAAGAAAATGATAGAGTTGGTTTTGAACAAGGAATTTAAATGACAAAAAAGTAAATGCAAGAAAAGTAAAGAAAGCAAGTAAAGAAAGCGATAAATGAAATCAAGTAAAGGAAAGCAAGGTAAATGACATAAAACGTAAAGGAAAGCATATGAATGACAAGAAATAAATATTCACATGGTGGAGATGCTTGGGTTCATTTTAAGACAATTAGGTGCAAACAAAAGAAATCTTATGTAGCTAATTGCTTCCTATTAAGCCTATCCAAACCTCTTGACATCATAGCAAGTGTTCATGGTAGTTTTTCTCAAAACTTACCTAAATTTTCAGTAAGTGAATTCTCATTCAAAATGCCTAATATGCTCTTGCTAATATTCTAGGAGAGAGATCGTTCTCAATCTTTCCTTCTTCGACACAAGATTACTCTTAGTGTTTTATCTTAGAATGGAGATGGTAAATCGATTTTCTCTTCTTTCCAAAAGCAAGAAACGGGATGAAAATTAAATTGGCCAAATCTAATTCCAACATTCAAGCAATTAAAGCAACCAATCTTCCAACATCAAGAGTCATACATACACTCAACAACAACCAAATAACTTCACAAGGTCTTCAATCATAACCATTAAACATGAAAGTACATAATCTTTACAAATTAGATGATAGAAATGAAGTTCAACTCAACTAGAGGCTCTCGGCCACAAGGTTCTATACAAGAGAGGAAAGGGTTCAAGAGGGAAAATGTGATCTATAATAAAGGAAGTGATACAAAGATAGATCTAAGTAGGAACTCCTTTTTTTATGAAGCTTTCAAGCTCACACAATCCTTTCTTGATCTTCCTTCTTGAATTTCTCCCTGTAGAACAAGCCCTAGCCGAAATGACCCAAATGTCTTCCCACTCTTCAATTAATGGAATGAAATGCTTTTATAAGCCCCAAATGAACCCTAACCAGAGTCAAGTTAACTCTAACTAAAGCCCAGATGTTTCTAACTAGAGTTAGATGAGATAAGTTGGCCAATCTTTTATAAGCCACTCATGAATCATAATTTATAAACCTATCGATTAAATTCACTCTAAGGTCGGTTCCTAAGTAGGGGTGTTCCATTTCTGTCAGCTTAAATACCCCAACATTGCCTGAACCTTCCTTAGATCGAGTTGCTCTTTAATCATAGTTTATAAATTATTAGATTGCCTAATTCTAATCTTATTACAACTAGATAACCTAAGGTCTAATTAATTCCAATTCTAAAACCATTATAAAACTAGTTAATTAACCTTAGGTTACATGCATTTCTATGTTTTAAGTGGTTGATCATTCATCACATGAATAAATATACATTCATAACATATTCAACACATGAATAAATGCATGGCAATGCTTTTATAAATTAATATAACATTTATATTTATTAAACATGCATACTATATAATATAAAACCTTATATTATAAAATGATGCATGAATATGCTTAATCTAAGGAGGGATTTTAAACTAAATGGCATACTTTATGCACATTAATAATTCACACAACAATTGTAGGGAATTGATTTCCCGCAGTGGAAGACGTCGTGAAACGTCGTTGATTCATTATGCAATGCATTTCTTAAAATTGAACTTATCTCATAATTTCTAGGCTAAACATGCTTTTGTACTAGAAGAAAACAATAACAAATAGGTATACTAACCTCTTGAAGAACCGTTCTTCACTGCTTTTTTTCTCCGGTCACGAACTCCTTCGTACCAACAACCTCTACAACAACGATCCTCGAACCGAAATGTTGGACACCTCCAAAAGAGTTTCTCGATTGTTCTCGGTAGGTTGAGGGAGAGTATGTGGGACTCCCTTTGATTTTGGGTGAGGAGAATGTGTAGAGAGAGATTGAGAGAGAATTCTTCTTCTTTTTTTGGAAGCCAAATCAAAAAAATGCAAGAAGTGTTCACAAAAGGCTTCTCACCAAACCTTTATATAATGGTGTGTGGTGGAGTTAAAATCTCCACCAATTCACCATTTTACAACAACCTTATGATATGCAAATCATACAGTAAGGTATCTCATACCTTATTATACAAATCTCATTTGTATAATTGTGAAATTTTAAATTGAATCACATTCAATTTAATTTCTCTCAATTCAATTTCTCCAATTAGTACTAATTAATCAATTAAGTTATCCTATAGTTTATTATGAATCTCATTCACATCAAACTATATATATTATGTCAACTGTATCACATATAAATGACATAATTACCCAATTAATGAATTTGAACACTTCAAATCCACACCAAAGTGTAAACCCTCAATTTGTCCAATTTAAGCCAACCGAGGGACCTAATGGACCTACAGATGACGAGCTCTAATGATCTGAGATTAACCTGTCAAACTCTTTGACTCGGTTATTCAACATTCATTAGCTATGGTAACACTCCACTAAAGCCCGTAGCTGCACTCCCATCACTGTAGGACAAGTTGTATCCATCGATATAACCAATGCCCGTGAGTCAACCTTTCATAGGTTGTTCGTAGTCACATCTAGGTCAAATTACCATTTTACTCATGTGTCTACCTCTTGCTCCTTAAGTCCCGCTGCTCCTCTAATGAACAACTACGTTGTATGGTCGAACCATAAACAACATCCCTCTCGGGCCAGTGAGAGGGTGGGCGCCCATTGTCCAAGCCCTAGATATAGCACCTAACAACCCCTCTAGTTTCCCTAATTCGGTAACGAGTGAATTCCATCTTGCGTAGTTAAGTTCCCAGCTCCCCACGTGGTCCTGTCCCTGAGAAGATAAGTATATTGAGCGAGTAACTGTGACCACCCTCACCCGTACTAGTTAAAGGACAGACCCCCCGCAGACAGGAGTCCGTAACACGCTCAGGATTCAGGTCGAGTCACTAATGGTCATCTACGAAGTTATTAGTCCTATACTGTTAACGGTGTTACATTAGTAAGCCTAATAATTCACGGTTCGGTCTTGTACAATCTCATTGCTCAGGATCCCCCACTCGCATGTCAACATCATGAACGAGTTAGATCACCTCGTTTGTATCTAATACAAAGCGAGTCGCTTCCACAGTGTAACCAGGATTAGGTCTCCAACCGAGTCGCTTCCACAGTGTAACCAGGATTAGGTCTCCAACCCTATCTGTATATTGTAGACCGTTCAGGTCATTAACTCGAACGTGATCCTTCCCGTGTGTCCACTACACACTGTTCAAGTTTTAGTTCTCTCATAATAAAATGACCTTGGAGCTTAGTTTATTGGATTAAGTTTATAAAATATGCGAGACACAAAGTATTGAAAAAATAACTCTTAATTATTTCAACATAGAATATTACAAACTATACGAGATTAGGGCATACACCCCAACAAACTCCCACTTTAACTAAGCTAGTGGAGTACAAAATACATTTCTCAAATGTACAATAATACAATAAAGTAATACAATAAACTAGGGCATTGAATACCCCCTTACAATACTCCCTCTTGCCCTAGTCATGAAGCACTCGAAGACCTAGACTCTCTAGGTGGCCTTCAAACACCTTAGCCATGAGGGCCTTCGTAAATGGATCAGCAACGTTGTGTTCCGACGCTATCTGCGTGACTATCACATCTCTGCGGTGCACAATCTCTCGTATCAGGTGATACTTGCGCTCAATATGTTTGTCTCTCTTATGAGTCTGAAGTTCTCTCGAGTTGGCTACTACACCACTGTTGTCACAAACAGGGTCACTGACAAGTTCATATTTGGAACAACTTCCAAATCCAACATGAACTTCCTAAGCCAAACAGCTTCCTTTACAGCTTCACAAGCCACAACATACTCGGCTTCCATCGTGGAATCAACGATGCATCCTTGCTTGATGTTTCGCCAAACTACAACTCCTTCGTTCAAAATGAACGTTGACCCCGATGTGGATTTCCTAGAATCCTTATTTGTCTAAAAGTCAGAGTCTGTGTATCCCGTATGGATCGAATCCCCACTTCCATACACAAGGTTGTAGTTCCTCGTTCTCCTAAGATACTTGAGGATTGCCATTACGGTCGTCCAGTGATCTAATCCTAGATTGGATTGATACCTATTGACAATCCCAACTGCATAACAGATGTCGGGCCAAGTACATAGCATGGCGTACATCAGGCTCCCTACATCTGAAGCATAAGGGATTCGTCTCCTATCCTCAACCTCTTGAGGCGTCTTAGGACATTGATACTTAGATAGGTGAACCCCATGCCTAAAAGGCAACAAGCCCTTCTTGGAGTTCTGCATCTTATACCGAGACAACATCTTGTCAATATGATAAGCTTGAGACATGGCTAGCGTTCTGTTTGATGGAGATCTAATCCCCTTGAGCAGCGGAAATGAGTTTAAAATCGTAATTGCAAGATCGTTTTTGGTTGAAAAAGCAAAAACCAGTGCATTGAAAATTAACAGAGATAAACATGCATTCTAATCTAATTAGACATGGAAATATCATGCTAACATGTTGTGTAATTAAAGTAAACTGAAAGAGAATTCATAATACCTTTGTAGTTTTAGTCTCCCAGCAACTCCTTGCTTCTGTTGCAGCAACACAACAAACAAGAACACCAAGCTTCTCTGTTTTCTCCAACAGGACACAACCAATAAGAAAACCTCTTAAGGCTCTGAGTTCCACTTAGATCTTTCTTAGGTGGGAAGGATCCAACAATTGGAGAATGTAGGGAATTTGAGAGAGAATTCTTAAGAGAACAATTCACCGAGAATCATCGATTAACCGCACAAAAACTCGTTTGAGAAGTTTTAACGAAGAGAAACTCTTCTCCCACTCCCTATCAATAGGGAGTAAGTGGAGAAGAGGAGAACGTGTCCTCATGACACGTTCCCATTAATTAATTAGTTAATTAATAATTAATTATTAAATTAATTAAATTTAATTTAATTAATCATTTAATTAAATATCATATATTTAATTAATCTTAAAATATCACATATTTAATTAAGATCAAATCACATTTAATCTAATTCTCTTCTAACCTATAGTTTTAATGCACATCTTATGCACATTAAATTATAACCTATAGTTTTCAAATATGAATCACATTCACATTTAAAATAATATTTGAACTCTTTCAAATATTTAATTCTCTCATACAATTTAATATGAATCATATTCACATTAAATTTATAATATATAGTTCCGAAACTATATATTATATCGTATCTATATACATTAAATTTATTCCCTTATGAATTTGAATATTTCAAATTCAAACGATCTAATAACCCTTTACGAGCTTGAAGGTGGACCTAATGGACCTACAGATCAGAAGCTCCAACGATACGAGATTACTCGGCTAATCTCATTAACCTCCTAATCAACATTCGTTAACTGCGAGAACACTCCACTAAAGTCTCGTAGTTGCACTCTTCTCACTACAGATATATTTCTGTGTCCACGGATATTGACCAATAACAGCAAGTCAATCCTTCACGAATGTTCGTAACACCAGCTGGGTCAAATTATCGTTTTACCCCCGGGTTACATCTTGTACCTTAAGTACCAATGCTCCTCTAATAAACAATTTGTTTGTGGTCCTACCAACAAACAAAGTCCCTCTTGGGCCAATGAGAGGGTCGGGCCCTTTGTTCAAGTCCCGAAGACACCACTTAAGGGAACATTCCTCTACTTACCCTAGTAGGCGAGAAGGAGTGAATTCCATCTTGCTAGGCTAAGTCCCCAGCTGCTCACTCGGGCTTGCCCCCAAGAAGGTAGGCATATTGAGTCGGTGAATCTGGCCACTCTCACCCATACTAGTCAAAGGGCAATCCCTCGTAAACAGGAGTTTGTAACCTGCTCAAGATTGAGATCAAGTTGCCTAGGTCATCCTAGTGAAATAAAAACCTAACTAGTCAACGGAGTTACATCTAGAGGTTACTATTTCGTGGTCCAGTCTTATGTAATCTCATTACATAGGATATCCCCACCCACATGTCATCTACACGAACACGTTAAGATCACAGTGTTTGTATCATATACAAAGTGGGTCACATCCATAGTTTTACCAGGGTAAGGTACCCAAATCTTATCCCCTTACTATAGACCATTTAGGTTGTATCTCGAATCGAGATCCTTTATATGTACGCTACATTCAGTTAAAGATACATTTTACAGCCTTGGATGTTTAGTTTATTGGATTTGGGGTTAAAACAATGGCAATGTTGTAAATAACACTTTATTGAAGTAATAACAATTTATTACAATAATTAGAACAAAAAAAATACAAACTACGAGTTTTAGGGCACATACCCCAACATTGTTCTTTCGGTTCTGGACTATATGGATACCTAGAACATACTGAGTTTCTCTCAAATCTTTCATTTTGAATTGTGAATCCAGCCATTCCTTAAATGTCAGTAAGAAATCCTACATCATTCCCAATGAGCAGGATATCATCCACATATAATATCAGAAATGCGACAATGTTGTTGATGATTTTCTTGTAAACATAAGACTCATCAACATTCTAATTAAAGCCATAAGATTTGATTACCTCATCAAACCTTATATTCCAAGACCTCGAGGCTTGTCTTAGTCTATAAATAGACCTTCTAAGCCGGGAAATCTTTTGCTCTTAGCCTTGAGTAATGAACCCTTTGGGTTGGTCCATGTAGATGGTCTCGTCAAGATTGTCATTCAGAAAGGTCGCCTTGGCATCCATCTACCATACCTCATAGTCATAATATGCAACAATGGGCAGAAGGATCTTGATAGACTTTACCATGGTAACAGAAGAAAAGGTTTCCTCATAGTCAACCCTTTCAACCTGGGTAAAACCCTTTGCCACTAGTTTGGTTTTGAAGGTCTGCACCTTCCCATCTACACCACGTTTATGCTTGTAGATCCACTTGCAACCAATAGGTTTAACCCCATTTGGTTGGTCCAGAAGCTCCCAGACGGAATTGAAGTATATCGACTCCATTTCCTGGTCCATAACTTTAATCCATTCATCTTTGTCAATGTCAGCCATTGCCTGATCATAGGTCAATGGATCCTCGCAGTCATTATCGGGGGTGACGACTTGAGTTTCAACTAAACCCATGTAACGTTCAGGTTGTCTCACAACCCTTTCACTACATCGAGACATTCTCAACTCTTGAGAACGGACTTAAGTAGACGAGCTAAGATCAACAACACTTGTTGATGTACTAGCACCATCAACAACTCTTGCTGATGAACTGCCCATTTCGTTTAACACAATCTTACTCCTTGGTAAGTGATCCCTGATGTGGTCTTCCTCAAGGAATGTGACGTTTGTCGACACAAGCACCCTATTATCCTTAGGATTGTAAAACATACCACCACTTGTCTCTTTTGGGTAACCTACAAAGATGCACAACTTTGAACAGGGTTCCAACTTCTTCGAGTTTGACACCAACACATGGTTTGTTGGGATTTTTGTCCTAATCTCGTGTTTGTAATATATTGTTTGAAATTAATAAGAGTTATTCATTTCATCACTTTGTGTCTCACAATATTTATAAACTTTTCCAATAAACTAAGCTCCAGGGTCATTGAATTTATGAGAGAACTAGAACTTGAACGGTGTGTAGTGGACACACAGGGAGGATCAGACGGTCTACAGTATATGGATAGGGTTGGAGACCTAATCCTGGATACACTGTGGATGCGGCCCGCTTTGTATTAGATACAAACGAGGTGATCTGACTCGTTCATGTAGTTGACATGCGAGTGGGGGCATCCTGTGCAATGAGATTTTACAAGACCGGACCGTGATTTATTAGACCCTCACCGATGTAACACCGCTGATGTGATGGGACTAATAACTTCGTGAGATGACCATTAGTGACTCGACACGAATCCTCGAGCGTGTTACGGACTCCGCCTGCGTGGGTCCTGTTCTTTGACTAGTACGGGTGAGGGTGGTCACGCTTACTCGCCCAATATGCCTATCTTCCCGGGGACAGAACCAAGTAGGGAGCTGGGAACTTAACTACGCGAGATAGAATTCACTCGTTCCCGCCTTTAGGGAAACTAAAGGGGTTGTTCCCTTGAGTGCTGTCTCCAGGGCTTGGACAACGGGCGCCCACCTTCTCACTGGCCCGAGAAGGGTGTTGTGAATGGTTGGACCATCACAATATGTTGTTCATTAGAGGAGCAGTGAGGACTTAAGGAACAAGAGGTGAACACACGAGGGTAAAACGATAATTTGACCCAACCGTGTCTCACGAACAACCCGTCAAGGGTCGACTCATGGGTATTGGTTATATCGGTGGACACGTAATATTCTCTGCTTGGACGGGAGTGCAACTACGGGCTATAGTGGAGTGTTACCGTAGCTAATGAATGTTGGTTAACCGTGTCAAAGAGTTTGGCAGGTTAATCTCGGATCATTGGAGCCCGTCACTGTAGGTCCATTAGGTCCCTCGGTTGGCTCCATCCGGTTAAAAGAAGGGTTAATGTTTTGGTATGAAATTGAAGTGTTCAATTTCACTTTAAGGGCATTTATGTCATTTATATGAGATATGAATGATATAATATATAGTTTAATGTGAATGAGATTCATAATAAACTATAGGTTAGCCTAATTGTTGAATTAGGGCTAATTGGAGAAATTGATTGAGAGAAAATTAAATTGGATGTGATTCAATTTAATTAATCCACAATTATTGCAAATGAGATTTGCAATATGAGATATGAGATATCTTATATTATGTGGTTATGCAAATGAGATTTGCATAACCTATAGTTGTGGTAAAGTGGTAATTATGTGGACATTTTAACTCCACTAATTTCACTATATAAACCCTTCTTGCAAGAAGGATTGTAACTTAATCTCTCATTTTTTGATTTTCATCAAAGAAGAGAAGAAGAACTCTCTCAATTCTCTCTCAAATCTCCTCCCTCTCCAAAACTAAGATCCCACCATCTTCCCTTCTCCAAAAGAGAACAACCGAGAAGATCGCTTGGTGGTGTTCGAGATCATTTTGGTAGAAGTTTTCGTTGAGATCGAGTTGCACGAAGAGTTCGTGACTGGAGGAAGAAATTTGCTAAGTTTATCTACAACAAGTAAGTAAGATCTCTTCTTGCTGTAAATTTCTTCATCTTTAAGCATGTTTAGCCTAGATCATTTTTTAATAAACACTAGTTGCATTTTGATACCTCGACGATTCAATCGTCTTCCGCTGCGTGGGACTTTCATTCCCTTCAGGTCGGACATCTCCAAATTCTGAAATGTCGTAAATTGGTTTTATGACCATACAAGAGTTCGAAAGGTGTTTTTTCACAAACACTCTTCGACAGAAATGTGTTCAAAATGTATACCATAGTCTCCACTGCGTAACTCCAAAAAGAATCAGGGAGACGAACATAGCTCATCATCGACCAAACCATGTCCAACAGGATTCTATTTCTCCTCTCCGATACACCATTCTGTTGTGGCATACCAGGTGCTGAGAGTTGAGACACAATTCCATGTTCTATCATATAGTCCTGGACTTCAGTGTTCATGTACTCCCCACCTCGATCCGATCGAAGTGTTTTAATCGTTTTACCTAGCAGGTTCTCAACCTCAGTCTTGTACTGCTTGAACTTTTCAAGAGTTTCAGACTTTCTATGCATTAAGTAAATGTACCAATACCTTGAATAGTCATCTATGAAAGATACAAAGTATTCGTAACCTCCTCGTTCTTTAACATTCATCAGACCACAGAGGTCAGAATGTATAAACACAAGAGGCTTTTTGGCTCTATATCATTTTCCACTAAAATGACGTTTGGTCATTTTGCCTTCAAGGCATGACTCACAAACCGGTAAAGAGTTTTCTTCCAACTCGCTTAGAAGTCCAATCTTCACTAGTCTCTCAATCCAATTGAGATTTATGTGGTCTAACCTTAGATGCCAAAGATGGGCATTTTCTTTTGGAGAAACTTTTAATCTTTTAGTTCGTGTTTCAATCGTTTTAAATAATTCAATATTCAAAACACTTTTGACCGAATTAGGCGTTAAAACGTAAAGATTACTCTCAAGTGAAACATAATACAAAAAATTCCCATTTCGGGAAATAAACGTTTTATTACTAGAAAATGAAACAGAAATACAATGTTCTAACATGCAGGAAATGGAAACTAGGTTTTTAGTAAACCCTGCTACTATGTACAAATTATCTAATAGTAAGTACTTCCTTCCAAAATATAGCTTCACCGTGTCAACCGCTACAGCAGAGACAACCTCCTCAGATCTAATCTTTAATTAATATATCAACAACGAAATTGTTATAGGTTTTAATTTTTCGCGGTATAATATCGAGTATAGTAGGATTTTTTTTTGTTAATTGTAATTTTCAATAATATTTAAGTAATGTTATGATAAAAAAAAAATTCTAAACTGTAGAAAAAGTTGGAATGGAAAACATGTGTATGAAGGAAATGCAGACGAGCACATGTGGATAGAGGAGGAGTAGAAGAGGAAGACAGAGAAAATAAAAAGAAAATAAAAATGTAAAAAAAGAAAAAACAGATCCCATGTGAGAGTGTTTAGAGTTATTAAAAAATCACAACATCTTTTGGATGATCATTTTTTTCACTCATATGTATAAGGGTAAAAAGAAATAACAAAACTTTATTTAAAAGATTTGCTATATTTGCAAATATTTTTAAAAGTTGTTATATTTGCAAATAATTCACTCTGATTTGTTACCAAATACAATTATCCATAAAAAATATATAATATTTTAGTTTAAAATAAAAATAAAAATTAAATGAGTAATTAAGACTCATTTAATAACTATTTGGTTTTTGAAAATTATGTTTGTTTTTCCATAATTTCTCTATATCTTCTGATGTAGAATGTGGTTTAATACTTGTAACTAACCAAGAAGTAGTTGAGATAGTTAGTTAGTTGATTGCTACTTGTTTGTTATAAGTTGCTTGTTAGTTGGTTGTTAAAAGAGTTGGTTGTAATCTTGTTATAAACAGAATCTATTGTTCTAATTTTTCTATAAATAAATGTCATCTCCCTTCATTTTGAGGTAGAGATTGGTTTCATTCAAGATTAGACTTTGGTATTACACCAAATTGGTATCAGAGCTCCAAGATTCCTTGGACCGATGGCCGGAATAAGGGTAGCTAACCCGAATATGGGTGACCTACGTGCGCAAGACAAAGAGGCGGAGGAAATAACCGTCCTCTCTCCAAGAACAACAACAGTACGCTTGATGTCTGTTGAAGATTCTTTGGGAGATATTCATGGAAAATTGGACAACATGCAAGAAACGATAGAAGCTTTAGCAAGGAGAGTTGAAACACTCGTGGCAACCCCTAATTTCGTTGAAAACAACCCCTGGATGATCAAGAAAGGGGAAGGAGGAGAAGGAATGCTCACGGACAACCGAGACATTTTCAAAATCAACAAGAAATTGTTCAAGAAAGAGGTCAAGACAACTACTTACTTTGAAGGCGGTCCCAAGAACGCTATGAAAGGCTCCAAGAACACCAAGGATTGCGACCAAACTGTTAAGAAAGGTATTAAGAATTCCAAGAATGGGATTCATCAAGCGAGGAAGAATAAGAAGATGATTTTGTTGATTAAAGAAGGAGGCAAGGAGGACCATATGTGGCAAGAGGAGATTCTTATGACTACAAAATGAAAATTGACTTGCCATCTTATAGTGGAAAGAAGCATTTTTGGATTGGAGTAAAAACACTGAAAATTTCTTTGCATATATGAACACACCCGATCTTAAAAAGGTGAAATGAGTGACTTTTAAGCTAAAAGTCGGTGCCTCGGCGTGGTGGGATCAACTTGAGGTAAATAGGAGGAGAAATGGCAAGAGATTATCCGCACGTGGGAGAAGATGAAACGTTTGATAAAGGAATGATTTCTTCCACCAAATTATGAGCAAACACTCTATAATTAATATCAAAATTGTAGACAAGGCTTGCGGTCCGTAGTTGATTATATTGAAGAATTCCATCGGTTGGGAGCAAGAACGAACTTGGTTGAAACAACATTTGATTGCAAGATTTGTTGGTGGCTTGCGGATGGACATTAAAGAGAAGGTAAAATTGCAACAATTTCATTTTTTGGTTCATGCAATTTCTTTTGCTGAAACAGTGGAAGAATTGAATGAAGTTCACTCAAAGAAAGCTTCAAGAAAGGCCCCATGAGATATTTCCGCAAGTAGAAAAGAAAGTACTTCAAATCGTGCTTCTACTACTCACCCTCCTCCACCAACAACAACCTTAGATAAGACCAAAGAAAGGCAAGAAGATGATAATGAGAAGAAAACAAAGGTTGTTTACAAGAGGAGAAGTCAAAATCCTTACAACCGACCTACATTGGGCAAGTGTTTTAAGTGTGGCCAAGCTGGCCACTTGTCCAATGAGTGTCCTCAACGAAACACAGTAGCATATGTGGATGATGGAGAGGATTCTTTGGTTGAATGTAGCGAAAATGATGAGGAAGAAGCCAACTATATTGAGCTGGATGAAGGAGATAGGGTGTCATGTGTTCTCCAAAGAGTATTGATTGCTCCCAAAGGAGATTCTAATCCGCAAAGGCATTGCCTCTTTAAAACAGGATGTACAATTAATGGCAAAGTATGTAATGTCATTATAGACAGTGGAAGTAGTGAGAATTTTGTCTCCAAAAAGCTAGTGGCAACTTTAAATCTTAAGGTGAACCACATCCGAATGCTTACAAAATTGGTTGGGTGAAAAAAAGGAGGAGAAACACAAGTAAGTGAGATTTGCACGGTTCCTCTTTCCATTGGGAGTGGATACAATGACCAAATAGTATGTGATGTGTTAGATATGGATATATGCTACATTCTATTGGGAAGACCTTGGCAATATGATACTTGAACCTTGCATAAGGGGAGAGAAAATGTATATGAATTTCAGTGGATGGGCAAGAAAGTAGTGCTACTTGCATTGAATAAGAAAAATGATGAGGGAGTTAGTTCGAAAAAAGGTGGCAACAATCACTTGTTTACCACAATCAGTGGTAAAATGTTTGACAAAGAAAGAAAAGCTGATATTTTGGGCCTCGTAGTTGCTGAAAGAACATACAATACAAAGAACAGTGAAATTCCTATAGAAGTGCAGAAACTGTTTGAAGAGTTTTCATTGCTCAAAGAGGAACCATCAACATTACCTCCTTTGCGAGACATTCAACACCATATTGACTTAGTTTCGAGTGCTACAATCCCTCATCTTTTTCACTATAGGATGAGCCCTAAGGAGTACGAGATCCTTCACCAACATATCGAGGAGTTGCTAAATAAAGGGCACATAAAACCAAGCCTTAGCCCATGCGTGGTACCAGCTTTACTCATGCCCAAAAAAGATGGTAGTTGGAAGATGTGTGTTGATAGTAGAACTATCAACCGGATTACAGGGAAGTTTCGCTTTCCAATCCCTCGAATAGGTGACTTACTTGACCAACTTGGAGGAGCCTTGTGTTTTTTCGAAGGTGGACTTGAGGAGTGGATACCACCAAATCCGAATAAGGTTGGGGGATGAATGGAAGACTGCCTTTAAGACCAACGAAGGGTTATTTGAATGGCTTGTCATGACATTCGAATTGTCTAATGCGCCTGATGACTTCCAGTTGGCATCCTAACTATCATTCTCGTGGTCGAGTCTGATTTTGAGGGGGTGGAATATGATGTAGAATGTGGTTTAATACTTGTAACTAACCAAGAAATAGTTGGGATAGTTAGTTAGTTGATTGCTACTTGTTTGTTATAAGTTGTTTGTTAGTTGGTTGTTAAAAGAGTTGGTTGTTAAAAGAGTTGGTTGTAATCTTGTTATAAACAGAATCTATTGTTCTGATTTTTCTATAAATAAAGGCCATCTCCCTTCATTTTGAGGTAGAGATTGATTTCATTCAAGATTAGACTTTGGTATTACACTATCTTCTCTACAATGATTTCCATCATTCTTGAGATATCATTTAAGTTGGTAGCCAAATTTCAAAAACAAAAACAAGTTTTTTGAAAACTATTTTTTTTAGTTTTGAAAACTTAGCTTGGTTTTTGAAAAAATACGTACAAACTAGATGAGAAAACATAGAAGTTCACTAATAGAAGTAATATTTTTAGACTTAATCATCAAAAACTAAAAACTATGATTATAGAAGAAAGCCTAAAAATGCTAACTAAAATAAATAATAATAATGAATGTAGTTCTTTATTTTCAAGATCGTACATTCAACTTTAATGTTATATTTCATTTTTAACGTTAAACAATTTCTATTCAACTTTAATGTTATATTTCATTTTTAACGTTAAACAATTTCTATTAACTTTTAGACATTTATATCGAGGCTACACCAAAAGCCCAATTCGTTCGCCGTTCGGGCCGGGCCAGTGACATTCAAAACCTCGCTTCACTCTCAACTTTCTCTTCATCGTTCCTCAGTCGCCAATTCCCCGTCGCAGTAGCAGCCTCTTTCTCTTACGTCAAACCTCACCCGCCATTCTTCTCGTGAGTCTTCTTTGTACCAACGCTTCTGGCTTGAATCTCTCTCTCAATCTCAATATTCTCTTCGTTGGTCGCAGTTTCATTCGTTGGTGCCCGTTCGCTCTATTGGCAGAAATCAATCTTAAAACTCGACCTCGCTATTCCTTGTGGATTAATTGAAAGTTTTTACCTTGCTTGGCCGTCTTCTAGTCTTCGAGTCCTGCTGTGGGTGTGTACTTCTTTTAATCTAATTTGAGAGTTTTAGGTTGAGTTTGTACAGATTACATCCTTTTTCAGAAATTTGGCAAAGAAAATGTTGTTTTCTGGGCTGTGTGTGTTGGATAAATTTTTGTGCAATTCCTGTAAATTATGTACTGGGTAACTTGTGTATTTGCTCGGGTGGTGAAGTGAAGTCTAACCTAGGTAATCATTGGGTTGCATTGGCTCGACCGCGTATAAATTGGGTGTTTGGGCCATATCGACATGCAACCTGAAATATGAGATTGGGTCTAAAACTATACTGAACACGATCCAACCTTAGCTGAAATATCTATAGCCTTGTGATGGCTATAGGTTCTAATTTGTGTTGTTATTTTTGTTTTGGAGTTAACGGTCGTGTTTTTGTACTGTATTCAGTCGCAGCATGCTAACTTTATAACTTGTAAATAAGTGATTAGTGAGTAATTCTCAGCAGACGTTGGGGGAAATTATCAGTTTCATGTTAGCCCTGCGGCTTTACAAGGGATATAACATTCTTGATTGCTTGTATTTGTTGCCTATTCTAGTTGTATTTGTTGCCTATTATAGGCATAGAATGGGATAACAAGTGAAGAGCTGATTTGGATTTATGCCCCCCTTTTAGTTTTTCAGCCGTGATTTGTGAAGTGATGTGGTTTGCTTAGACAATCGCTGTTCTGAATTTTTGGAGTAGTCAAGCTTAGAGGTTTTTCTTATTGAATGACATCCTTTATAAAGCGATTCTTTCCATCAGGTGTTGAGCTTTCCCAAAGTTTTGTAAAGCATGTTTTTAAATGTCTAACACCCTATGCTGATTTCTCTTTACTCCCGGATAGTTTTAGTTGCGCGTTCAATATTCTTTTTCCTTCCCTTTGCTCTTTTACTCTTTTGTTCTGATCTACTGCCTACCTACTGGCCTATTTGACACTGCTAACTTGATTTGTAAATGGATGTATTGTTTTAAGAATCTTGGTTGATAGTTTAGAAAAGAGATTGGGTCAACTATCTTCTTGGTTGACATTATAGATTATAGATAAAATTTTCTTTTTTAATTGAAAGTTCTTTTTAAGATTGTTGAGTCAATGTAAACCATTCCTCAAGAGTGCTCTTCTGTATTTAAGCAAGAGATACGTGTGGTATATGTTATGATGAATTCTTGTTTCTGCCTCAGTTTCACTAAAAGATTAGAAATGATAAAGAGGAGATTCTACAGGCTTGAACATGATGATAAAGATGATGCTTCAGATTCATCATCTGACTCTGAACCAGAAGTAGCTGCAGAGGACTCACAAGATGGTGTAGAAGTTCAAGACGATGATGAATCCTGCTCTACCTCATCTGGTTTGTCCATCTTTATACCATTATTTCTCATAGAATACTGATAAGCTCAATTTCATTTATTAGGACACTGATGCACGTCTCTATGTTGTCTTGAATTTTGTACTTATTTGAAGTTTTAGTTTTTAATATATCATGCTAATCTATTTGGGATGTTCTAGTTAGAAAACAAATTGTTCCTGCGTTGCTGTCTATTTATCTTTGTCTTCCCGCCAACACCGAATAAAAGAAATATACAGAATTTCTAGTATAAATAAATACATTGGAGACATTTTAGTCCATATTGATTTATTCTTTAATTGGAGAAAAAAATATCCTAAATAACTACTCTGTAAACAAATTTAATGTACTCCGGCAGCCATAGATGCACCCCTACTGTATTGTAGCGATATACACACCTGCATGAATTAATATTGACTATTTTTCAATAATTTTATCATGTCAGGGTATGAAAGCGAGGATGGCTCTGCTAACGAGGTTGATGTTGACTCGTCAGGTTCTTTTCTTGTCTGTTAAATCACTACGTTTTGTATGAAGAGTTGCTTTTTCCTGGTCAAAAGTTGATATTGCAACATTTTTACCCAGTTGAACTTATAAGATAGCTTCTGAAATTCTTTTATACTTCCAATTGGCTATCTAGATAGATATATTATACAGATCTCAAGATCTTCCTCAGAAAAACAACGGCAACTGTGGCTGTGTGAGACCCCGATTGTGTTCAAGGAAGGGTAAGAAAGGAAAGTAGTTTTAGTTGGTTATGGCTGTGTGGGCCCAGTTGACCGAGGCCCATTGTGAGGGTATTTGTGTGGTACGTTTTGGGGGAGGAAGTAGGCTGTTTTTGGGATAGACTTGTGTCTAGGGAGGGAACCAACTCTCTCACAAAGTTGTGAGTATCTTCATGTTTTTCTGTGTTTTCCTTATTATCTTGTAGCTGGAATTTCTCTCATGAATGATATAACTGTTGGAGTGTTGATACAATGAAATTTACCATAACCTATCAACTTAAGCTTTTGAGTTGATTGGTAATTTAACATGGTATCAAAGCAGGAGGTCTTGTGTTCAAACTCCTGTAAAGTCGCTTCCTCCCAATTAATATTGATTTGCGCAAGTGAGAAGGAGTGTTAGAGTGTTGATATAATGAAATTTACCATAACCTATCAACTTAAGCTTTTGGGTTGATTGTTGATTTAACAATAACCACAATCTATTGCAAAGTTATCAAGCAGCCTGTTAGATACCTAACATGCTGCATGATTAATTTTAACTAAAATTTATTTCTTGCATTATGATATTATCTTCTGAATTTGACGATTTATTTTGGTTTCAATGTTTCATAGAATGCAATTGTTTAAGATGTTTGACGTCCATTTTATTTTTTGTATCACAGGTCTTCCAAGTACTGAAGATGATCCTGACATTGGAGGAGAAAATCAAACTCTTACAAGTCAGCTACCTGATGAAAGCCCTTTGGGAACACTGGACCTTCAGTCAGACGTCTTAGCCATGAAGGAATCACTACCATCAGATATACCAGTGTGTATTCTTAAATGCAAATCAGTTTTTAAGTGTAGGTTATGCCCTAGAGTTGTCTGTTTGAATGAGGAGACATTAAAGGCTCATCTTAACTCCAAGGTATTATGTGTGATTACTTTCTCCTATTTAAGTCTCATCAATTTCTATTTTGTCCCCTAGATTGGGTTTTGATGTTAGATATCATAATTGCCCTTCCCTTTCCCTCATTATTATTTTGTTCTTTAAATTTTTTTGATAAGGTATAGTTAATACTGCATCTAATAACTCTCTTTGTACTCTTTAATCTTTATTTATATCCTCAAAAGTCTTTTATTGTCTTTCTCCACATCTCCCTAAAGTAGCAAGTGTTGAAGTGGACCACCAAATTCTAGTTTTGGAAGTAAACCTAGAAATTAAAACAGTCTGTAACAATAAAGCATTCACCCTATTTGGCATGAAATTAAGGGATGGAAAACCTCATTCAAGTCCAAACCTGCCCAAACATGGTTGTAAATTCTTCTCTCCAAATAGGATTATATCTTTTGGGGTTAAGGTGTAAAGTCGGGTTAGTTTTTGTATTCTGTGCCTTTCTTTCCCTTCATCTACTTTAAACTTCGTGTGTTTCAGTTTCAGGAAGTGTATATTAGGGAGTGATTTTTGAAATGATTAAGATTACTTTTATCGTATTCTTAAGCAATTCGGAACATGCTTTTAATTATTCAAAATCAGTTCATATGGTATGAAAATTGCATTTAAATGTGTAAAATAAAACATTAAGTTGATTTTCAATGATTAATGACATGTTTTGGAGTAATTTTCAATATGCAAAAGTGATTTTGACAATTTCGAAATCACTCCCAAACATGCCATTAGCAAAGTTCTACATAGGACCCAAGCCAGATCTCTTTCTTTCTCTTTTGTTCCTTCTTTCTTTTTTCTTAGTTATATCGTATTTTCCTTTATGTTTGCAACACCTTCTAGGAGAGGGTTGACCAACCATGAGGAGCTTCGCCATAGATACTAGAAATCACGCTCTTCCACATAACATATTTTTCTTGAGTAAACCTCTATAGCCATTTGAGGAGAAGGGCATTGTTCTTTTCTTGAAAGGCCCCAATCCCTAAACCTCCACATTGAAGAGGAAGAGAACTTATCCCCCAATTTACTAAGTTATTACAAAAACCCTATTTGGCATGAAATTAAGGGATGGAAAACCTCATTCAAGTCCAAACCTGCCCAAACATGGTTGTAAATTCTTCTCTCCAAATAGGATTATATCTTTTGGGGTTAAGGTGTAAAGTCGGGTTAGTTTTTGTATTCTGTGCCTTTCTTTCCCTTCATCTACTTTAAACTTCGTGTGTTTCAGTTTCAGGAAGTGTATATTAGGGAGTGATTTTTGAAATGATTAAGATTACTTTTATCGTATTCTTAAGCATTTCAGAACATGCTTTTAATTATTCAAAATCAGTTCATATAGTATGAAAATTGCATTTAAATGTGTAAAATAAAACATTAAGTTGATTTTCAATGATTAATGACATGTTTTGGAGTAATTTTCAATATGCAAAAGTGATTTTGACAATTTCGAAATCACTCCCAAACATGCCATTAGCAAAGTTCTACATAGGACCCAAGCCAGATCTCTTTCTTTCTCTTTTGTTCCTTCTTTCTTTTTTCTTAGTTATATTGTATTTTCCATTATGTTTGCAACACCTTCTAGGAGAGGGTTGACCAACCATGAGGAGCTTCGCCATAGATACTAGAAATCACGCTCTTCCACATAACATATTTTTCTTGAGTAAACCTCTATAGCCATTTGAGGAGAAGGGCATTGTTCTTTTCTTGAAAGGCCCCAATCCCTAAACCTCCACATTGAAGAGGAAGAGAAGTTATCCCCCAATTTACTAAGTTATTACAAAAACCCTTCGAGCTACCGCCACTCCAATGAATATTTGTTTTATAGTTTTGTTATTTTCCATTTCTATTTTTTCCTTTGTCGGTGCCCTTTTTCTAGGCAATCCTTTTGTCTCATTTACCTTAATGAAAGCCTTATCAGTCATCACAACATAGAAAAATCCCTAAATCATAGTACGCCTCCCAATATCACTTTGTCCATCAATATTTGATTGGGCCATATCAAATAAATGCTATCTTGTGCTTGCGTTTTCTGATTGGATGTAATTAAACCTGCACACTGATGTCAGATATGAAAAATTCTTTTATTGGGGTTTTCCCCTTTTTTGTAATTTAATCTCATCTGTGAAGTGTTTCTTATCCAAAAGAAAAAAGATGTGAGAAAAGAGGGTAATCAACATCTACCCCTCGTTTATATTTTCAATTTGTTTTAGTGATTGTATATATTGTTGGATGTTATATTTAGTGTTTATTGCATATAGTTTTGATATTACTTTGTCCATATGAAAATTTTATAAACTTAGACTATTTCTTAACATGGGTCATTTAACCATGTATATTTAAATAGTGTCATTCTCATGCCCTTGTCATAATGCTAAGACTCTTTTGGATCCTTAAGGCTAATTAAGAGTTAACTAAATTAACGGAAGAGATTAACTATTATAACAACAAAACACAGTGAAATGAGATTAACTAGAGGTCCAAATGCCCACGGAAACAACCACCTTTCGAGAGGGTGGAACTCTCCCGCTATTACCCAGAACGGCAAACCCCCCCACAAAAAATGTAATCCATCTTGTCCTCCAGTTGAAGAACTACTTTCGTATGATGTTGACTGACTCCCACATTGCTTCATGTTCAGGCAAACCCTTCCATTGTATCAACAATTCTCCTTCTTGAGTCTCACTGTTCCAATGATATGCAAAGCATCCTCGGTTATCCATTCAAATTCATTCGATAAAAGTGGTGGTTGTTGTTCCAACTCCACGTGATTGCCCTGAACCTTCTTAAGTTGAGATACATGAAAAACGGGTTGAATATTAGATTCGCTTGGCAACTTCAGGCGGTAGGCTACTTTTACAACCTGCTCCACAATCTCGTATGGACCGAAAAGCTTGGGAGGCCACTTTTCATTCTACCATTTGGCTATAGAAGCCTATCGATAGGGCCTAAGTTTGAGAAAAACCCACAAGCCTACCTCGAATTTGAGCTCTCAACGGGTCAACAAAATTTTTCATTCTTTGTTGAGCCACACATAGTTGATTT
Source organism: Trichosanthes cucumerina (assembly GCA_036507285.1). Classification (NCBI taxonomy): domain Eukaryota; kingdom Viridiplantae; phylum Streptophyta; class Magnoliopsida; order Cucurbitales; family Cucurbitaceae; genus Trichosanthes; species Trichosanthes cucumerina. Next base: position 65,277,950 of record CM071838.1, read on the forward strand.
TTCAGCCTTTACAAGGCGAGGTCCCTCTACCAATTGTTGGTCCAGCGTGCCATTAATGGTTTCTTGGTCTTCGTAGAACTTAATTTTTGGGGGCGTAGACAATTTGTAGCGGGGTGATGTCAATCAAAGCATGATAGGTGATGTTGTACCAAAACTTTGACCACGCTAGCCATTGAGTCCATTTGTGGGGTTGTTCTCCACAAAAGGATTGTAGGTAAGTTTCCAGGCATTTATTAATGATTTCGAACTGCCCATCAGATTGGGGATGGTACGCCGTTCTCCTGTGTAGTCTCATGCCTTGGAGGCGGAATAATTCTCCCCTAAAGTGACCGATGAAAACCTTGTCCTTATCCGACACTATAGTCTGCGGGAACCCATGGAGGTGAACAATCTCCTTAATGAAAACAACTACTACTGACTTGGTTGTGTACAAGTGCCCCAATGCCTTGGAGGCGGAATAATTCTCCCCTAAAGTGACTGATGAAAACCTTGTCCTTATCCAACACTATAGTCCGCGGGAACCCATGGAGGTGAACAATCTCCTTAATGAAAACAACTACTACTGACTTGGTTGTGTACAAGTGCCCCAATACCATAGAGTGGGTGTATTTGCTCAGTTGGTCCACCATGACCATGATTGTGTCCTGACGTTGTGATTGGGGTAGTCCTTCAATAAAATCCGTCGAAATATCCTCCCTTATTCGAACCGCTTATAGGTTCAGAGAAATCCCGACTGGCCTCCCAGGATCGAAGCTTGGTACGAGTACATCGTCGCGAGCCTCAATAGGGATGTGGGGTTCATCTCTAAGCGACTTTTGTATAACAAAGTACTCTGATGTATCAAAAACTTGGGATGAAGGATCGGGTCTTCTTCACATTCTTTCTTGATTTTGGCTAAGTTCAAATCCTCTTCCACTTCGTTTTTGACCTGTTCCACATCCAAGATTGAGGGGGCAGACAAGGCGACCAAGTGCACCATAGGGTTTAGTCGTGAAAAGGTGTCTGCAACCTTATTCTCTAACCTCGGTCGATACTGTATCTCGAAGTCATACCCCTAGCAGTTTATACAACCATTTCTGATATTCCGGTTGGACTTCCCATTGCTCATAAGATGTTTCAATGCCTGTTGATTGGTCCTTACAATGAAATGTTGTCCCAAGAGATACGGTCTCCATTATTTGGACAACAAGGACAATTGCCATTAGTTCCCGTTCATACCCCAACTTCGCTTGTGCCCGTGTTGATAACGAATGGTTGAAATAGGCTATGGGTTGCTGCCTTTGGGATAACACTGCTCCTAAAACCCGTGCCTAAGGCATCCGTTTCGACCACTGGGAAGGGCATCGTTTCGACCACTGGGAAGGGCCAACACTGGTAAAGTGACCATGGCTTGTTTCAGTTGTTCGAATGATGCAGTTGCCTCCTCTGACCACTTGAAGGCGCTTCGTCAGTTGATTGAGGGGAAAAGAGATGGACCCATAATTTGCCATGAACCTCCAGTGTAGTACCTGGTTAGTTCCAAGAATCCTCTTAGCTCTCGTACATTAGTGGGCCTTGGCCACTCCAAAATAACTCGAGTTTTCTTGGGCTTGGCTTCAACTTCGACTACGGAGACCCAATACCCCAAGTATTCAATGCGCTCTTGAGCAAATTGACATTTCTTGATGTTGGCCACTAGTGAGTTTTCTCACAATATTTCCAACGCAGTAGGCAAATGTTTCATGCGAGTGTCCCAATCAGGACTATACACCAATATATCAGCGAAAATGACTCGAATACACCGTTATAGGAAAAGACGAAATAACTGATTCATGAGTGCCTGAAAGGTGGATGGGGGCATTGGTTAGGCCAAATGGCATCACTGTACTCATAGTGGCCCTCGTGCGTACGAAATGCGGTTTTGGGTATGTCACCTTCAACCATTCGAATCTGGTGGTGTCTTGAGCGGAGGTCGAGCTTTGAATAGAAGCGGGAGCCATGTAATTTGTCTAACAACTCTTCGATGACGGGAATAGGAAATTTATTCAACACCATTGCTTCATTGAGTGCTCAGTAATCGACATAGAAGTGCCAACTCTCGTCTTTCTTCTTTACTAACAGGATCGGGCTAGAGTAAGGACTCGTATTGGGTCGGATGATTCTTGTTCTCAACATTTCTTTCACAAGCCTTTCAATCTCATTTTTGGGCATATAAATATCGGTAAGGCCTAACATTGATCGATTCTCTCTCCCCTTTTCTAGGATATGTGATGATCTTGCCTACGCTACGATGGCAACTCGGAAGGTTCTCTTAACACATCCACATATTCCTCGAGTAGTCTTTGAATTTCACGGGGCATCGATGATGAGGGGGCAACCTCTCCTATTTGCAACGCCTCTAGCTGTGCCGATAAAGCTCTACATTCCACTAAGAACCCCTGGTCATTTTTCTCCCATAAGCATTTCAGTCGTTTGAGGGATACCTCTGCTCGTGTCAAGGACGGATCACCTCGTGTGACGACTTTCCCATCATCTTGACCGATGGTCATGGATAACACTCTCTCGTTTACTTTCGTTACCCCTAAAGTGCTCAACCATTGCATGCCAATAATGGCATCGATGCTTTCCAACTCAAGTGTGGAAGCAAGTCTTCCATAATCATTAGGTTTGTCAAAGTGATAACTACCCCCTTGCATATGCCTTTGCCTCTTACTACTGTACCCAAGCCCATGATTGCCTCGAAATGAGTAGTTTCTAAGATGGGTATCTTGAGCTTATCGACTAACCTTTCCAATATAAAGTTGTGGGTGGCCCCACAGTTAACCAGTACCACCACCTCCTCTTGTTCGATAACCCCTTTGATCTTAATCGTCCCTGGTGCGGAGAAACCCACCACTGTGTTCAAGGAAAGTTCTGCTAACTCAACCATTTCTTGGTCTACAACCTTTTCTTTGTTTCACCCTTCTCTTAATGCTTTTTCCTCCGCCAGTTCAACACTCACCACAAGTAACCTCAATTCCTTGCTTTGCATTTGTGCCCTACAAAGAACTTCTCATCACATCTATAACACAACCCCTTTTCTTTTTCGGGTTTGTAGCTCGGTGTGTGTTAGTCGTCGATAGGGAGCTTCTCTTCGGGGATTGGGATTCGAGCTAGCTAATATGATCTTACTAATGGGATTTGCCTCGGGATTTTTTGTTGGTGTCCTGTTTGAGGTGTTTAGAGTATTAACCCCCTACGTGTCACTCACTCCTGTGGTCTGCAAGCCCTTGGATTGGATCGGACGATGTTTACTTGAATGGGCCTGATTTTTGTCTTTGATTCTCTAGGCTGCTTAGAGGCTCAATGGTTCAAAACACAACACTTCTGCGCATATTTCTTCCTCTAGTCCGTTGTGGAACGTACTTTCTAATGCTTCTCCTGACAGATGGGATAGAGGAGTCGATAACGCCTCAAACCTTGCACAGAAATCCGAAATCGTACTCTTTTGTCTGATGGCGAGGAAGCGTGCACACATGGAACCCTCGTGTGATGGCCTGAATCGGTCCATCAGTTGTCTCTTCTAATCCTTCCATCCCTCAAAGGGATTCCGCCCTTCAACCCATAGAACCAACACAACACGACGCTGGCGAAGCACACTGCCACTATTGTGACTTTCTCTGCCTTGGACAGTTGGTTGATATTGAAATATCTTTGTGCTGTTGATCGTTGTTGAACACTAGCATATCCACCTTTTTAAACTTATGGGAGATGTACTGATTGTGTCTAGTGATTTCCTCTTTGTTTCCTGGTTTTGACCTACTGATCTGGGTGCTCGTGGTCCCCCCTTCTTCCTCTGGTGAGTTCCTTTTTTGACTCGGATCCTTGTTTCTCCTCGGTGATCCCCGTGAGTAGTCGGCGACCAGTGTGGTTTATGCTTTCTGGTTATCTTTAGTGGCTTGTTTGTCGTTGATCTTCCAAACTGGTGAATATTCGTTCAATGTTCTTGCTCATGTCTGCATGGTGATCTTTCGAATGCCACATTTTCTTCTTGCAGGGATTTTTTGGATTCTTCCACGCTACCCTCTAAGTTGTGCTGCACCATGCTTTGAGTCTTTCCCAGGATTCCAACTCTGATACCACTTTGTTGGATCCTTGAGGTTAATTAAGAGTTAATCGAAATAACGGAAGAGATCAACTATTATAACAACAAAACACAGTGAAATGTGATTAACAAGAGGTCTAGATGCCCACATAAACAACCACCTTTTGGAACTCTCCCAATATTACCAGAATGGTAACAGCTAACACAAAACATAAAAAGCACGCCCAAAAGATAAACCTCCCAAAATATAAATAACATAAGCATCCTAGCTAGTAGAGGGTGTAATTCCTGTTTTGCCCTTCCTGGTATAAACATTAGTAATAGGTGGTCTAACACATAATAACGTGTCATCATATCATATCTGTATCATGTCCTGTATATTTTTTGAGTATTGCTATGTGTTGAAAATTGGTCGATTGTTAAAGTTGTACTTCTATGCTAAAGCCCATGTTCACAACTTTGCTGCAATAGTTTAGTATATGACATGCACTAATCAATGCCCACCCAGCTATTCATTTGAATGGCATGCAAACCAAATAGTTTGATCTATAGCTTTACCTATCTTTGTCCGACCTCCTTCAAACGGTTTTGGAGATGTGAAAAACTGGATAGTGTGGAGGCACTTTTTTATTTGCAGTGCTCCTGTTCATTTAGTTATTCAAGGGCAAGAGAATTTTCTATGTGGCGCATAAGGCTGCTATGGTCCATTGTTGATCTGATATATATATATCTTTCTAAAATTATGCAGAGACACGCTCGTTCTGAGAAATTATTGAATGAAGGCAGGCTGAAACTAATGTTTGACGACAATGGAGAAATTGAAAATCCGGAAAATTCTACCGAGTCACCTCCCCGACTTCCTGCTTTTCCACCGGTTAATACTCTTGATAATCTGACACAGGCTGATATTTAAGCCTGTATGATTTCATTTATTGATAGTGGATGTATATATACTCATGGATCTTTCAAATCTATTCAGGAACATCGTAGAAGGAAAAACAAGTCGCAACAACGTTACGGATCACAGGCAAAGAGATCAAACAAGGTAAATAAGCTTTGAACTTTAGTTTGGAATGACCATTAAAAGGTGAATGTGAAAACATCCAAATCTTTCTCAAGAGGATATTAAGTGATTTCTCTACAATTTAGAGTGCTTTAAAGTGTTTTTTTCTTTTTTAAGTACTTAGTTCTTTCCATATGATAAACGTGATTTTTTTTTAATTAACTATAACTATCCTAAAAATTATGCATAACTGAAATCAGTTCAAAACATACCTTTTTCAAGAGAGTTTTCAAACATGCTCGAAAACCTGCAAAACTTGTATGGAGTTTGATTCGCTAATATATCCACGGTCTCTCTATTTTGTTGATTTTTCCAACTTTCAGAAAGAAAAGAAGCATTCGAATGGTCAAATTAGGGGATCAACAAAGAGCCTGGTGAAGAAAAGGCGAAAATTGAGTAACTGAAGATTGCTTTTTCACTTCCTGTCCGTTCTAGCTGGGCCAAGAAGTTTTTTGGAATATAAATCGGTTTTGGCCCCCATTGGTTTCTGCAAGCTGACTAAATATGGGATGTTGTACTTCATATTTTTTCTAATCTGTTCTGTTAACTTTTATAATCTTACAAAATGAAATTTGTAAGTTCACTTTTGATAAGGTGTTTGCTGACGATATGTAATTTTGTTTAGTAAATTTTTCATGTGTCTTTTATTTTATAATTTTCTTGATAACCCTGATAATCTGTTCTGTTAGTCTCTGTTTGATAATTATATTTTGTTATTGGTTTTCTATTTGTGAAAATTATGCTGGTTTTCTTTCAATTTTAGGGTGACAGAAAGATATTCTCACCTTGAAAACACAATTGAATTCTAAGTGAATCTTACCACCTTCTGTGGAAATCGTTAATAATACACAACATATAGTTAACCTAATAAAGATCGAGAGGAATCATGGATATCGTATACAAAGGCCAAATAATTTTTAAGATGCAAGTTATTCTGTAGATGCTATATTCATGCCTGTTCGAAATGTGAATCATGGTATTCATTCTTATGTAAATGGGAGTGAAAAACAAGACTTTTTTCTCGAAATATGGACCAATGGAAGTTTAACTCCTAAAGCACTTCATGAATCTTCTCGGAATTTGATTGATTTACTTATCATTCTTTTTTTACATGCGGAAGAAGAAAACTTCCATTTTAAAAATAATAAACAAAAAGTTACTTTACTCCTTTTAACTTTTCATGAGAAATTGGCTAAACTAAGGAAAAAGAAAAAAAAACATTAAAATATATTTTTATTGACCAATTAGAATATTTGGTCTAGGTTTTAAAAAATGTTTATAATGATCTCTAAGGTCATTTGATCATTGGTCAACTAACATAAAGTGATATGGTAGTTAGATTGATGGCTATATATGTGTTTATTTAGCAAACCAAGAAAATTATAGGTGGGTGTAATATTTATAAGCATAATTTTAAAAATAAAAAATAAAAACTGAAATATATTGTAAACATTATCATGTAAATGCCCATTTCTACATGCCATTTTGACTCCTATGCCATGTGGCAAATTATCCCTAGCCAAAGTGTCTCCTATGGCCATAGATTGGTGTACCACATCCTGCTCTCCAAATTGCCTATAAATAGTGGCTTTTGGTGGATGAATAAAACATACAATTGGTGAAATTTTAGATCAATTCTCTTCTACTTCCTCCACTTTCTCAATTTTATTTCTTTTAATTTGCCATATAATTCCACTATCTCATATTTATATTATATATATTCTATTTCCAAACACTTTATTATTATTATTATTATTCTATTCTATTCTATTATATTAGTATTTAAATATTGGTAAAATTATACCCGGTTTCCATTCTATTTTCACAACACGTTATCAACACGAACCTTTGTTGGTTTTTCCACTGAAGGTAGGTCTCCGGGTAAGCCAATTTTTTTTAATGCTATTTTGCATGTCTAGTTTATATTAATTTTCTAATATAAATATAATGCCTCTTGATAGCGTTACTATGAAAAATCTTGCAAAATTAGAATTTGCGACCTTGGATATTAATGGAAATAACTACTTGTCATGGGTCCTTGACGCTGAGATCCATTTAGATTCCATGAATCTTGGAGAAACAATTAAAGAAGGAAATGATGCATCAAATCAAGAAAAAGAAAAAAACCATGATCTTCCTTCGCCATCATCTTCACGAGGGATTGATAATGAAGTATCTTACAATAAAAGATCCCTACATTTTATGGCAAAGTTTGAAAGAAAGGTACGATCATAAAAAAACAGTTATTCTTCCAAAAACTCGTTATGATTGGATGCACCTGAGGTTGCAGAACTTCAAATCAATAAGTGAATATAATTCTGCACTATTCAGAATTAGTTCAAAATTAAAATTATGCGGAGAAAGAATTACTGATGTTGATATGTTAGAGAAGACATTTTCCACTTTTCATGTCTCGAATATGCTCATGCAACAACAATATCGAGAGAAAGACTTTAAAAAATATTCAGAATTGATTTCAACTCGTGGTTGAGCAAAATAACGAGCTATTAACGAAAAATCATGAATCTCGACCAACTGGAGCAACACCATTCCCTGAAGTGAATGCTGTGAATTTTAATAGTCGTGGTCGAGGTCATGACCGCGATAGAGGAAGAAATACCTATTTTCGTGGTAGGCATTGTAATTTTAAGAAACCCACACGAAGTAATGATTATAAAGGAAAGACTCCACAAGATAGGAGTTCAAAAGGTGATGAACATAAATGTTTTCGGTGCGGAATGACTGTGCACTGGTCACGTACCTGTCGTACGTCAAAACACCTTGTTGATCTCTATCAAGCTTCCCTGAAGGAAAAAGGAAAAGAGAAGAATGTGGAGATAAATCTTGCCATTCAAGAAGATGATGTGTTTGACCCCTCCAATATGATGCATCTTGTTGTGGCTGATTATTTTGAATCTCCTGGAGAGAGAATTGATGCAATCAAACAAGTAGAGGATGCTTTGTATGAAGATATATAATTAAGTATTGCTTGTAATTCTAATATGTTTTTGTTGTTTTTGTATATATATTTAAGACTTTTTGTAATCGTTTTCCTTTCTTATCAATGAAGAAATATGGACAATTTCAATATGTTGAGTAACCCGAAAATGAGCAATGAGGATTTATGTCTGGCAGACTGCACAACTACGCACACGATACTCATAAGCAGAAAATATTTTACTAAATTGACAATACTGGAAGCAAAAGTCAATACTATATCAGGTTCTGCAAATCTGATTGAAGGTTTTGGAAAAGAAAGTTTTATCTTGCCTAGAGAAACAAGATTTACAATTAATAATGCTTTGTTCTCTAGCAAATCAAAGAGAAATTTATTGAGTTTCAAAAATATACGTAACAATGGTTATCATGTTGAAACTGATCGTAAAAATAATATAGAGTATCTCTATATCACATCTATTGTTTCACATGAAACGTATATTAGAAACACTGTCAGCTTTTTCTTTTGGATTATATTATACTCATATACGAGTAATCGACAATTATGCAACAATGAACCAGAAGTTCATGAATCCAGAAATATTCGGTGTTTGGCATGATCGACTAGGCCATCCAGGATCGATAATGATGGGGAAAATTATTGAGAATTCACATGGACATCCTTTAAAGAACCAGAAGATTCTTCAATCCAATGAGTTGTCATGTGATGCTTGCTCTCAAGAGAAATTAATCATTAGACCATCACCAGCTAAAGTGAGAATTGAATCACCTGCATTTTTTAGAGCGAATTCAAGGTGATATTTGTGGACTTATTAACCCACCAAGTGGTCTATTTAGATATTTTATGATATTAATTGACGCATCCAGCAGATGGTCACATGTATGCTTATTATCAAGTCGAAATCTTGCATTTGTAAGATTACTTTCTCAAATAATTAAGTTAAGAACACAATTTCCTGATTATACAATTAAGACTATTCGACTCGATAATGCTGGTGAATTTACATCTCAAACTTTTAATAATTATTGTATGTCAATTGGGATAAGTGTTGATATGTCAATTGGGATAAGTGTTGAACATCCTGTAGCTCATGTTCATACACAAAATGGTCTAGCAGAATCATTTATAAAACGTCTGCAATTAATTGCAAGACCATTACTTATGAGAGCTAAACTTTCTACATCGATCTAGGGTCATGCTATTTTGCATGCTTCATCATTATTACATATTAAGCCTGTAACCTATAATAAATATTCCCCAATGCAATTAGCTTATGTCCAGCAACCAAATGTATCTCATCTGAATTTTGGATGTGCAGTATATGTTCCAATTGCTCCACCACAACGTACTAAGATGAGTCCTCAAAGGGGATTAGGAATATATGTTGGATATGATTCTCCATCAATTATTAAATATCTTGAACCCCTGACGGGTGATGTATTTATTGCATGATTTGTTGATTGTCATTTTAATGAAACAGTTTTTCCAACATTAGGGGGAGGAATTAAGAAGTTGGAAAAAGAAATCACATGGAATGCATCATTATTATCTCATTTAGATCCTCGTAGAGATCAATGTGAACTTGAAGTTCAAAAGATATTTCATTTGCAAAATATAGCAAATCAATTACCAGATGCATTCACAGATGCTAAAAGAGTGACTAAATCATATATACCAGCAACAAATGTTTCGTAAAAAATTGATATCTAAAAAGAACAAGTTGTCAATAATGAATCTGGAGCACGCCAGAAGCGTGGTAGACCAATGAGTTCCAAAGATAAAAATCCTCGAAAAAGAAAAGTAGTTGAGAATCAAAATGATTCAATAAAAGGTATGGATGTTCCAGAAGAAATCCAGAATACAACTACTCAAAAGATTATTGATGAAAATCAAACGCTTGAGGATAATAATGAAATTTATATAAATTATGTTACAACGGGAAAGAGATGAAACCGAAATGATATCATTGTTGACAACCTTTTTGCTTATAATGTTGCTCACGATATTATTCATGAAAGTGACGATTAGAATGCCAACGTAGAAAAGATTGGCCAAAGTGGAAAGAAACAATCCAAACAGAGTTGAACTCACTTTCAAAACGTGAGGTTTTTGGACCAGTAGTCCTAACATCAGAAGATGTCAAACCTGTGGGATACAAATGAGTATTTGTAAGGAAAAGAAATGAAAATAATGAAGTCACAAGATATAAAGCGAGACTTGTTGCACAAGGATTCTCGCAAAGGCCTGGTATTGATTATGAGGAGACATATTCTCCTGTGGTGGATGTAATAACACTAAGATATTTGATTGGCCTGACTGTATATGAAAAATTTGATATGCATCTAATGGATGTAGTCACGACGTATTTATATGGATCTCTGGATAATGACATTTATATGAAAATCCCGAAAGGATTTAAAATACCAGAAACATATGAATCAAGTTCTCGAGAATTATATTCAATAAAGTTACAGAGATCATTATATGGATTAAAACAATCAGGACGAATCTGGTATAATTGCCTGAGTGAATATCTGTTGAAAGAAGGATATCAAAATAATCCAACATGTCTGTGTGTTTTTATAAAGAAATCCCAAATCTAATTGTATATGTTGATGACTTAAATATAATTGGAACTCCTGAAGAGTTATCCAAGGCGATAGAATATCTTAAGAAAGAATTCGAGATGAAAGATCTTGGAAAAACAAAATTTTGCCTTGATTTGCAAATTGAACATTTAGCAGATGAGATATTTGTTCGTCAATCAACTTATACAGAGAAAATCTTAAAAAGATTCTATATGGATAAATCACATCCATTGAACATTCCAATGAAGGCTCGTTCACTAGATATAAAGAAAGATATATTTCGACCTCGAGATGACAATGAAGAACTACTTGGTCCTGAAGTACCATATCTTAGTGCAATTAGTGCATTTATGTATCTGGCTAATAACACAAGACCAAATATTGCATTTTCAGTAAATTTTTTAGCTAGATATAGTTCATGTCCTACAAAAAGACATTAGAACGGAGTTAAGCATGTACTCCGATATCTTCGAGGGACAATTGATATGGGTTTATTTTATTCTAACAAATCAAATTATGATCTAGTTGGTTATGCAGATTCTGGTTATCTATCTGATCCACACAAAGCTAGATCTCAGACAGGTTATCTATTTTCATGTGGAGGAACTGTTATATCATGGCGATCAGTGAAACAGATCATCACGACCACTTCTTCAAATCATGCTGAAATCCTCGCAATTCACGAGGCAAGTCGAGAATTTGTATGGCTAAGAACAATGACTCAACACATTCGTGAAACATGTGACATGTCTCCTAGTAAACATCCTCCGACAATATTATACGAAGACAACACAACATCTATAGCTCAAATAAAAGGAGGGTATATCAAAGGAGATAGAACAAAACATATCTCACCGAAACTTTTCTACACTCATGATCTTGAAGAAAATGACGACATCTCAGTACAACAGATTTGTTCGAAGGATAACTTGGCGGACATATTTACAAAGACATTACCAACTACAACATTTGAGAAATTGATTCACAGTATTAGGATGCGACGGCTCAGAGATCTCAAGTGATGTCTTCATGAGGGGGGAGTAAATGTATTATATAAAATATGTACTCTTTTTCCTTCACTAGGGTTTTTTTATCCCATTGGGTTTTCCCCTAGTAAGGTTTTAACAAGACATATTTTATATAAATGGGCATTTAAGGGGAGTATTGTAAACATTATCATGTAAATGCCCATTTCCACGTGCCCTTTTGACTCCTATGCCATGTGGCAAATTATCCCTAGCCAAAGTGTCTCCCATGTGTCCAACAAAGACCATAGATTGGTGTCCAAATGAACCACATCATGCTCTCCAAATTGCCTATAAATAATGACTTTTGATGGATGAATAAAACATACCATTGGTGAAATTTTAGATCAATTCTCTTCTACTTCCTCCACTTTCTCAATTTTATTTCTTTTAATTTGCCATATAATTCCACTATCTCATATTTATATTATATATATTCTATTTCCAAACACTTTTTTTTTATTATTATTATTATATTATATTATATTATATTATATTAGTATTTAAATATTGGTCAAATTATACCCGATTTTCATCCTATTATCACAACAAAATAGTTATTAAATGAGGCTTTAGTTAAATTGTTTGACAGAGAAGTTTGACAAGTGTTAGTTTTTTTTGGTAAATTTATTTGGCATGATGTGTAGGATATGTCTATCCCTAGACAAGTGTTTGAAACCATGGTCAAGTTTCAGATTTTGAAATTGATTGAGAATTTTGTCAAATGACTAATATAAATAAATAGCAAAGATTGAATTGTTCTTTATGGAGAGTTTAGAGACTCTCAGCACATTTGGATGCTGGGGATTAAAAAATAATATATGAAAATTTAAAATTCAAAAGGAAATATTATGAATCTTCCTAAGATATAAATAACTTTTTTTTTTCAGTAATATATCAAATCTATTTTGTCGGAATTGTTTATTTGATTTTTGTCAATTTGTTTGCTATATTGTTTCAAAATACTAACCATCATAGTTAATGGTTTTAGAGTAGAGACTAGACTACTAACAATTAACATATTACTACTAGTTGTAGAATACTTTGTAATTTAACAAAAATTTAACAAATTGTTTAGGTTCCCAAATTACAAAATTTTCATAATTCGAACCCTTCGATTTCACGTAGAAAAAATTTCTTGAATGTGTTTAGGTAAATTTGAAGTTCGTCACTGGAGTTGACCCTCAATTTCGAATCAAGAATCAAGAGAAACCAAGAATTAGTTCTTGGTTATATTATTATAAAACTTGAAACCGGGTTTTTATTTTTATTTTATTACCAATACTTTTGAAATTAATTAATGAGGGTGATGTGATGACACATATCTTATATATTGTGAGTTTTTTCTCTATTTTTCCAATGTGGGATCCTCAACATGCCACTTCGGATCCCAATTTCAATTTTTAGACCGAATACCCGTTTGGGTTTAATGGGGATACCATGTTTAGATTATATGGGGTTCCATCTCAAAACCAATTGGTAATGAGAGGAGTAACCACGCATCTTATATAATGTAAGGTTTCTTCCCATTTTTTCGATGTGGGATCCTCAACAATGCGTATTAAATTTTCCTTCTATTTTATTCACTAAAAAATCTAACTACGGTAGCAATCAATACTCAAGGCAAAAGAAAATAGGGGCGAAGGTACCGTCTGTTTATCTTGATTGTCGTGAAGCAGGGTACAAAGATCATTTATATAGAAAATCCTAGGCATATGGTAATGAAATTACAGAGGGTAAAAGCTTTTACCAAAGAATGAGACAAAGAAAATAACAGTCTAATTTTTACTAGACAGCTGGGTGGAAGGCTCTAGAATTGCTGAGGTGTACACTCTAGTATTTGGGTTCTTCAAATCATCTCTCTCCTTTACATCCCCTCAAACGACAGGAGAGTGGAACAACACCAAGTTTGCCTCGTAGATAGCCAAATTGAGAGTGTGTTAGAGGTTTTGGTAAGACAATCAACAAGTTGATCCGCAGACGGGACATACCCATGAATAAAATGGACATCGATTTCTATATGTTTAATGCGAGCCGGATTCGTAGCTAATGCCCCAACACTAATGTTATCACAACATAGAATTGGCACTAATGGCAAATTAGCACCAGTTTCACCCAAGAGTTGTTTTAACCATATTATCTTAGCAGAAGCATGGGCTAAGGCTCTATACTCAGATTCCGTACTGCTCCGAGCCACGACGGTGTGCTTTTTGGATGACCATGACACTAGTGTATGACCAAGGAAGACAGACAACCACAAATTTTCTGTCATCAACTTTAGCTGCCCAGTCCGCATCAGGAAAGGCAGATATAGAAAAAAATCAGAACTGGGTTGTATTAGCAATCCCATGTACTTGGTACCACTGCCATACCTTAATACCCTTTTTACAGCTTTCCAATGCAAATCAATTGGTGCTTTTAAGAACTGACTTAAGTGGTTAACCACATAAGAAATAGTATTGTAATGCACCAATTGTAAGTACAAGGAGGGATTTTGTCATTGGATGCCCATCAGACGGAGACAGGTGCTTACCCACGATGGTAGAAGAGGGAGTCGATTTGAGATTTTGCATATCAAGCTTAAGAAGTAGATCATCTATGTACTTAGACTGAGACAACAACAACCCAGAATCTAGCCGACTCACTTGACTTCCAAGAAAATAACTTAGAGCACCCAAATCTTTCAGAGCAAATTTTTGATCAAGAGCAGTCACCAACCGAGAAATTAGAATCGCATTATTACCGGTGACAACAATATCATTGACATAAACCAATAGAAAAATAATAGAAGTACCTTGTCCATAGATGAAGAGAGATGTATTAGCTTTACTGCTTAAAAAGCCCTAATTCACCAGAACAGACCTCAAAGTATTGTTTCAAGCACGAGGTGCTTGTTTTAGGCCATAGATGACTTTGTTCAATTTTGTGAAACTGGTAAGGAGAGTACCACATGAGTAGACATGCGATGGAAGGCCGAAGAGGCCGAGGAAGGAGCAAGGGTTGAAGAAGAATGGAGCCACGTGGGCTGACATAGAAGGAGGTTCAGGTGAGGACGACACGTCAGTTGGTGATACAGAGCAATTGGATGAGTTAGAGGCTTGCGGACTTTAGGCAAGTGGGCTTTGGTTTTGTGAGTTATTTATTTTCATAAGTAGGTGGATTTTGGGTTGGTCTTTGGGCAAGTGGGCTTTGACTTTGAGTCATTAAGGGATCACATTCAGTTGAAGGTTTTGTGGTTGATGGGTTGAAAAAATTTGGCCCAAGAGCAGGGTTGGGAGGTAGCCATAATGATAGATCTGGTCCATACTGTGAGACAGTGAACTGTTGGTCGTTGCTATGAACTCTAAATCCTGTACTTCACTAAACTGAACATGTCGAGAAATAATTATCTTACCAGTAGGGCTAAGACATTTATGCCCTTTATGTATTGGGCTAGGACCCAAATAAACACATTCTTCTGTCTTGGACTGAAATTTTCGTTCATTGTAATCGCATAAATTTGGATAACAAGCGCACTCAAAGAATTTTAACTCAAGAACATTAAGTTGTTGATGAACAAGCATTTCCATAGGTTATTTTCCTTGTAACACAAATGAAGGTAGCCTATTAATTAAAAAGATTGATGTGAGAAAAGCATCCCACCAGTAATTGAGAGGCATAAACGCTTGAACCAGCAATGTTAACCCAATTTCAACTATATATCTATACTTGCGTTCTGCCCTACTATTTTGTGCTGACGTTTATGGACATGAAAACCGAGACTGAATTCCCAACTCAGCAGACAAGTTATGAACTTTCTTATACTCTTCCCATTATCTGATTGCAATGCCTTAATTGGCTTTCCAAATTGATTTCTAATCATGGTAATGAAGTGATTAAAAGGCGACAAAGGTGTCACTCTTTAATTTTAAGGGATAAACCCACACAAAACGACTAAAGTCATCCAAAAAATGCACATAATAACGATAGCCTTCTCTAGACATCACCAGAGCAGGACCCCATATGTCAGTCTGAACCAAATCAAACGGAGCAACAACATGAGAAGTCGAATTAGCAAACGAAAGAGCATGTGATTTATCGAATTTGCAAGCTTCACAGAGACTGAACTTGTCATTAGATTTCACTAGTAGATTACAACTATTGATTATAAAACTCAAAGTTTTAAAAGAAGGATGCCCAAATTTTCTATGCCAAACAACTTTAGACACAACCAAATTTACACTATTTTCGAGAGAAACAAAAGCAAAACAAACAATGATATTATTAGCCGACTCCAAGCCAACATCAACTGAACTTGAAGCACTACCAAGAAATTCCACTGAGTCAAGCTGATAGAGTCCATCTTTAAGCACCCCCTTTCAGAACCACCTTGCCCGTACATGTGTCCTTAACAGACAAAAATCAACCTGAAACTCAATAAAGACATTGTTATTTTGAGCTAACTTTGATACACTAATAAGATTTTTTCTATTGTAGTAACACATAACACATTCTCCAAATTCAATAATCTATCAGTTGAAAACAAGTGAGTTGAACCTATGTGTGAAATAGCTAATTTATTTCCATTACCAACAATAACTTTCTCCTTACCTCCATATCCTGTGGCATGACTCACATTGTTGTAGTCAGATGTAATATGATTAAAGGTGTAAAATATAGAATTGAGAAAGAATAATATTCGTTCTATTCACATTTGAGCTCTATGACAAATATATATAGGTGTACAAAGAAACCCTAATACTAAAGGATGTACAATTACGATAAAGGACAACAATATATATATATTATAACACTCCCCCTCAAGCTAGAGCAAATATGTCAAACATGCCCAGCTTGTTACACAGATAATTTATTCTTGCTCCATTTAAAGCTTTAGTAAGAATATCTCCCAATTGCTCTCCATACTTCACATATCCTGTGGACACCAAACCTCGTTGTATTTTCTCGCGAATAAAGTGACAATCCACTTCAATATGTTTAGTTCTCTCATGAAACACTGGGTTAGAAGTAATGTGAAGTGCGGCTTGATTATCACACCATAATTTAGCTGGCATAGACATACTAAATCCAATCTCAGACAGAAATTGATGTATCCATACTATTTCACACACCGATCATGACATAGCTCTATATTCGACTCAAAGACTTCGAACGTGATACCACATTTTGCTTCTTACTCTTCCACGATACCAAATTTCCTCCTACAAAAATATAATATCCAGATGTTGATCTTCTATCTTCTTTAGATCCTGCCCAGTTAGCATCAAAAAAACATTCAATCTTTGTATGACCGCGATCTCTATATAAAATCCCACGTCCAGTGCAATTTTTTTAAGTAGCACAAAATTTGTTCAATCTGCAACCCAATGATCCACGGTAGGTGAAGACATATATTGACTCACAACACTCATCAATAAGCTATATGTCCGGTCGTGTTCTTGTCGCGATAATTCAACTTTCCAACCAATCTTCTATATCTCTCGTGGATCTTTAAATGTTTCTCCTTCTTTGGTGAGTTGCAAATTTGGTATCATCGAGTACTACATGGTTCATCTCCTAGTTTTCGTGTCTCGGATAGAAAATCAAGTACATATTTCCGCTATGCATGAAAGATACCTTTCTTGCTTCTCATCACTTCAATGCCCAAGAAATACTTTAATGTTCCTAGATCCTTAGTATGAAACCGACCACGAAGGAAAGTTTTCAAAGAGGATATACCAAGTATCATCTCCAAAGGTGATAACGATATCATCGACATACACTACAAGCGATGTAATACCCTTCTCGGATCGTTGATAAAAGACGTAATGATCGGATGTGCTTTTCTTCATTCCAAACCGCTCAAGTGCTTGGCTAAATTTACTAAAACCATGCGCGTGTGGGCTCTTTTCAATCCATACAAAGATTTTCTAAGACGACAAACTTTATCACTCTTCCCCGAGCAACAAAACCGGTGGTTGCTCCATATATACTTCTTCTTGAAGATCACCATGAAGAAAGACATTCTTAATATCAAGGCGATGCAAGGGCCAACCGTGAGTAGCGAAATGCATGGAAATAAATAATCGAATAGAAGTCAATTTAGCAACTGGAGAGAATGTGTCAGAATAATCTATCCCATAAGTCTGAGCATAACCTTTAGCAACTAAGCGGGCTTTCAAGCGAGCAACAGATCCGTCGGGATTGACTTTAATGGCGAAAAACCCATTTACATCCAATAGCCTTCTTTCCTACAGATTTGAGATACCAAATCCCAAGTACCATTATCATCTAAAGCATGCATCTCTTCGATCATTGCATTACGCCAACCAGGATGAGATAAAGCTTCATGAACAAAGTTAGGAAGACAGGTAGAATCAAGGGATGTAACAAAAGAATATGTAGGCTGTGGCAATTGGTGATAAGAGACACAAGAAGCAATAGGGTAAGTGCAGGTGCGTTTACCTTTACGAAGGGCAATGGGAAGCTCATCACAAGTTCCTGGATCAGATGTCGAAGAATCTTCTAGCATAGGACATGTGTCTGAAGGTGGTTGTGGTATACGTCTTGTGTAAACTTGGGTAATAGGTGGACGTAGTGGGATAGGTGCTGAAGGAGGCGAAGTAGAGAGAGATGAAGGAGAGACGATCTCATAGATAAGTGTGTCGTCCTCCTTCTGACATGAACTCGACGATGATGGGGTAAAGGGTAAATATTCAAAAAACGTAACATCAGGAGAGACAAGATACTTGTTAAGACTAGGACAATAACAACGATACCCTTTTTGAACCCGAGAATAACCCAAAAATGTGCATTTTAAGGACTTAGGATCTAACTTCGTACGATGAGGACTGATATCTCGAACAAAACAAGTGCAACCAAATATTTTGGGTGCAATTGGGAACAAAGATTTTGTTGGACAAAGAACACGATAAGGGATCTCACCATGAAGAATGAAGAGGGCATTCTATTTATCAAAAAGCAAGTCATGGAAATCGCATCTCGCCCAAAAATGTTTTGGTACATTCATTTGAAAGGACAAAGCTCTAGCTTGTTTCAAGTAAGTGTCGATTTTTCGTTCAAAGAACCCCATTTTGGGATGGAGTATCAGCGCAAGAGGATTGATGAAGAATGCCATGTGTACATAAGTAAGAACCCAACATGTTAGAAAAATATTCACCCGCATTATCGGTTCGCAAAATTTTAACAGAGGCATTAAACTGATTCTGAATCTCAGCATGGAAATTGCAAAAATGAGTAAGTAACTCAGATCGACTTTTCATTAAATATAACCAAGTCAGACGTGAAAAATCGTCGACAAAAGTAACAAAATATCGAAATCCAGTTTTGGACATTACAGGACACGGACCCTAGACATCAGAATGGACTAATTCAAATGGAGCACTAGCTCGTTTATGGACCCTAGGACTCGAACTAAGACGATGAAATTTTGCAAACTGACACGACTCACAATCCAATGAAGACAAAGAAAGAAACTCTGGATACATTTTCTTCAACACGGGTAAAGATGGATGACCTAAACGACAATGGACCTCAAATGGGGATGCAACACCAGAGCATGCCATAACTTTCGGGATTTGTTGATAAAAAATGTAAAGGCCTTCAGACTCATATCCTTTACCAATAATCTTCTTCGTCATACTACCTTGAAACAAGCAATAACCAGGAAAGAATGAGATAAGGCAATTAAGGTCATGAGTGAGTTTACTAACAGAAATCAAATTAAATGAAAGTCGAGGCAAGTGTAAGACAGTAGATAAAGAGAGTGAAGGCGTGAGGTTAATGGTTCCAGATCCAAGAACAGAAGACGTCGAACCATCTGCAAAGTAATGATGGAAAAGGTGCAGAGGACAGAGAGAGTACAAAATAGGCTAGAATTACTCATCATATGAGTTTGACACCGAGTCGATGACCCATTTGGTGGAAGATGTAAGGAGACAATGATTTTTACCTAAGTCAGCAATAGTTGCAATAGAATTCGATGAAGAAGATGCTTGTAGTGAGTCCTGGTACAATTGGAATCTAGCAAAGTCATCTGCAGAAATAGTTACCGTTCTCTCAGGTGTATCATTTGTAGACGCAACCCGAGCCACTTCAGTCTCTTTGCCCCTATTCAACAACTTCCAACATCCGCGTTTCAAGTGACCCTAAGCTTACGACAATAGTTACATATAATCTCTTGTGGCTCTTGTCGCCGATGATGATCAAAACCAGTTTTTCGATGGTTCCCAAAGAATGGACCCATGTCTCTGATAATCAGAACCAGGTCTTTGATGACCTGGCTTACCATGCATTCCTTTAGTGAACTTAGGATCATTGCGACTAACTAAAGCACTGTTGGACTGAGAAACAGAAGAGCCAGACGAAGAATTTTCTGTACGGAGGATTCTACTAAAAACTTCATCCAAAGAGGGGATCTCGGAACTTGAAAGAATTTGTGATTTGGCCATATCAAATTCAGAAGAAAGCCCATTAAGAAAGCTCATGACACCCATCTTTTCTCTTTGAGCTTGTTGAACCTTTATGTCTGTACTAAATGGGAGTAAAGTGTTCAATTCGGCACATGTCTTCTTAACCTGCATAAAATAATTCGTGACAGATCGGTCTCCCTGTTTACTTTGATAAAGAGTCGCGGACTTCATACATTCGGTTAACTTGCTCTTTTCTGAGTATAAGAATTCCAAAAATTGAGCGGTTCTTTTATAGAGTCACGATGATTTACCAATCCAACTACCTCACCTCAATTGAATTCTTGATTTGAATATACAAACGCAGCGTCATCACGCAACCAAGTCCTCCTTGTATCATCCTCTGGTGGTGGATCCCGATCGATGTGATCATCCATCTCGCTTAAGCCAGAATAGAGCCTAATTGTTCGACTCCAATCATAATAGTTTGAACCATTCAACTTATGCTCGTGATCTTTGACGAGAGAGGGAATCAAATTGGGTACAATTATAGGCTTCATCTCAGCCATTATTAAGAAAAAACAGTAGGTTAATCTTCAAGGAAACAAAAATCGATCTGAACAGTACCAAAAAATGCCCTAATCTCACCCAAATGAAGAAACCGAGACAAATACGAGGTTTGGTTTCAAATCCGAGGTGACAGACAGGCTGGAAATCATGAACGGAGACAAACCCAGGCGCGCTCATTGACGGAGACTCCCACGCCGCGCGCGCGGCGTGCGCGGAGAGCGAGAATGGTTGGTTGGCGCGTGAGCCTCACTCGCGGCCGCCCGCGAACGGCGACGACGGTTCTCCTTTTCAGCGGCGGCGCCCTCCTCAAGTAGGTGGTGTCGACAAACGGCCACCCTAAGATGATGACCCAAACTTCAAACCCTAACCTTACTTGGGAGGAAGAAACCCTAATTTTCAAATGCAAACCCTAAACCCTAGGGTGCTCTGATACCATGTAAAATACAGAATTGAGAAAGAATAATATTCGTTCTATTCACATTTGAGCTCTATGACAAATATATATAGGTGTACAAAGAAACCCTAATACTAAAGGATGTACAATTACGATAAAGGACAACAATATATATATTATAACAAGAGGCACCGCTGTTAACATATCAACTTGGATCAACAACCGTTTCTGGGGTGGCTACAAAAGGATTGTTGGAATTTTGGGCCAAAAGGGCTTGTGAATTGCCTCCTATTGACCGATGAGTGTTTCTACTGCCTTCTTGAAATGGTGAAACACCAACACTTTGCCCCCTACTTTGATTCTAATTTGGACTAACAAACTATTTTTCAAATCGATGAAAGCACATTAAAGCAGTATGACCTTGTTTTCCACAAACCTGACAAATAGGTTTATTACCATTGTAGCTATTCCACCGACCCCTACCTCTTCCTCCTCGACCACCACGTTGATTAGAAAATTGTTGTGGTTGTCGATTTATAGATGAGTTTTGTTGTTGTTTCTGTCCTGAAACCCCTTTAGTATTAACAAAATTAGCAGAAGCATTGTGACTAAAAGAAACATTTGTCTTATGAGAGTTTTGAAAGTCCAATCTCTTCTCAAAAGACAACAAACCTCCTTGCATATCAGTCCACAAAATGTTTGATCGACCTTGAATTGTGGGAACAACCGGATTGTATTCCTCATCTAAGCCCAATAGGACTTGAGAAATCAAGGAATGTAGATGAACGTGATTGTCATCTTGTCCCAAATTATCTACATGACACTTCATAATACGTAAGTAATCAACCATTTTAAGAGACACTTTACGTGTAGATTAAAATACCTGGCGAAGATAATCTTGTTCAACTCGAGATTGGACACCAAAGAGTTCTGATTGTTGACTTTTTGGCCTTAATCTAAAATTAATTAATTAATTAATATTTTGATGATAACAAACTTTCTAACAATTACTAATGGTTTTAATATTTTGAAGTATCCATAGCATAGAGCTCGGAATAACGATTCCAATGCCTCTTGAATCACTCAAATCGGAATTAAAACGAAAAAGATATGACCAAAACAAGTTTGAACGGAA
The DNA here is from genome assembly GCA_036507285.1 of Trichosanthes cucumerina. Taxonomy (NCBI): domain Eukaryota; kingdom Viridiplantae; phylum Streptophyta; class Magnoliopsida; order Cucurbitales; family Cucurbitaceae; genus Trichosanthes; species Trichosanthes cucumerina. The sequence goes on from CM071838.1 coordinate 65,300,155, forward strand.
ATTTCTCGATGCGATGACGTGACGGCCAAGTCACCATTGTAGACCAATTAAAGTGTGATATGTGGACCTATGGGAGAGTAACATTTGGTGGGCTTTTGTTTGTTTTAAAATAAAAAGAAAAGAAAAGAAAAATTATATTATATGTTCATTACCGTTGGAAGTTAAAAAAAAAAATCGAATAAAGCGATAAATGCTTTCTCTTGATTTTGAGTTTAAAAAAATCAAAATTCTTTTTACTTTCCGTTAATCACATATATAATTATATATAATTATTATTAATTTTTTTAATAATTATTATTTTTTATTTTTAATCTCCATCTATTTCTCTTTTACCACAATCCAATGATTCAAATTAAATTTTGGTTTTTACCTCATTTCCCTCTCTTTATATACCATCTTATTCTCCAAATTTTCACAACAAGTTTTTGCATTTTACAATCCTCCAAAAATCAAAAGTCTCCATTGATTTTTTTTCTTTTCATCTTATTCTTGAGAGAGTTAGAATTATGTAGTGAGGATTGATTTGTGAGAGAAAAATTTGTAAATCTACTCTATCAAGAGAGTGCATTTGTGCATTCCTCAAATTTACCAAACTTTGTAACGGTTCGATCCTAAACCATGGAAAGGATCGAGTTTGCTCTTGAACTCGTAAAAAGAGCGGTGTAGCGGTTGGGCTCTAATCCGTGGGAAGAGTCAGTGCAAAGTTTTTTTATTCAAATTCACAAGAGGCGCTTGGGGAGTGGAGTAGGTCGAGATTGACCGAACCACTATAGAATTACGGTGTCCTCTTCTCTCACTCTTTGCTATTTATTTTTGCAATTACTAATAGTAATTTATGCATGCTTTGATTTGTTCTTAATTGCTAAGTATTGGATAGAATTAATTTTTTTTTCATACTTTTTATCTATCTTGCTTATTGTATTAATTTTTCTTAACTATCTTTTTCAATTGGTTCTTAAAAAGTTTTTTAATTAGTAATTTTGGACATATTTAGTAAAAAGTTTAATTAAACCCTATTCACCCCCTCTAGGGTTGCCATACCGATCCAACAATTGGTATCAGAGCGAGGTTGCTCTTTTTGAATTTTGTTTATAAACTTTATTGTTTGAGTTTTATGGCAAACCTAGTAGTAAATGATGTTATTGAAGGGTAATCCACCTCTAGGCCTCCTTATTTTGATGGGTCAAATTATTATTATTGGAAGACTAGAATGAAAATTTATTTGCAATCCGTTGATTTAGTTTATGGTTAAATGTGGTTAATGGTCCATATATTCCCATGAAAATTGTTAATGAAAATGATGTGCCAAAATTAGAAAATGAATATGATGAAATTGATTTGAAAAAGTGTAGTCTTAATGCTAGAGCTATAAATTATTTTTATTGTGAGTAAGGATGAATTTAATAGAATATTTATGTGCTTTTCGGCTAAAGAAATATCAAGAGGAACTAATCAAGTTAAAGAATAAAAAATTAGCATGCTAGTTCATAATTATGAATTGTTTAAGATGGATGCTAATGAATCTATTACCGAGATATTTACTAGATTTACTAACATTACAAATACTTTGAAAGGTCTTGGTAAAGTTTATACTAACTCGAAAAATGTTAGGAAAATTCTTAGATCTCTACCTAAGAATTGGGAAGCTAAGGTGACGACAATTGAATAAGCAAAAGATCTCACCAAACTTCATTTGGAGGAGCTTATTGGCTCTCTCATGACACATGAGATCACTATGAAGGAACACATGGAGGATGAGTCCAAAAAGAAGAAAGGTATTGCTTTAAAGACTTTATCCTTGGAAGTTGAATCTGAAGATGAGGGCGTTCTTGATGAAGAAGATATTGCATATTTTTCACGTAAGTATAAAAAAGTTCATTAAGAGGAAGAAACAATTCAATAAACACATTTCCAACCAAAAAGAGTCAAAGAGTGAAAAGAGTAAAAAGAATGAGGTCATATGCTATGAATGCAAGAAACCGAGTCACATAAGAACGGATTGCCCTCTCCTCAAATCATCCAAGAAATCCAAGAAGAAAGCAATGAAAGCCACTTGGGATGATAGTGATGAAAGTGGAAGCGGAAGTGACAATGAATAAGTAGCAAACTTTTGCTTCATGGCTCATAGTGACAAGGGTGATGAACAAAATGATGAGGTAACTCTAGAGCCCCTTTTGTATGATGAAGTATTTGAAACTTTTGAAAATATGCAAAAGGGTTAACTACATAAATGGGTCATTTAAAGTAGACAAATTGTAAATATGTCCAAAAGTCTATAAATTTGCATCTATGTCCAACAATTTAAATAAAGAAAGTTTTTTTAGAGATACAATTACTATTGTACCCATTATATATTAAAAAATAAAAAATAAAATGAAAACACTAAAAAAGGAAACACACATATGTATTCAATTATTTTTATAAATGATTCCTAAAAATAAGCAAATGTCATAAATGATTCCTAAAAATAAGTAAATGCCATAAAAGAATTCTAAAAACAGGCAAATATCCAACAAATTCGTCAAAACTCATTTTATTTCTCTACGATTAACCATTATGCTTCAAAGATTCTTTCATCTAAACGGCGACGACTAGGGTTTTCAGTAGATCGACTCCACAAACGACAAAAAATCAAAAATAAAGTAGAGTCTTGTTTTGCATTGTGGTCTAATATACATAGTACATATCACAAAGTAAGTTATCTAAGACTTTGAGTGTTCAGTATATCACTGTTATTTACAAAATGTAACATGTATTTTGGTTGAAAACTAAAAAATGTTGGTTAGTTTTAGCAGGAGGAAGGTTAAATGCATGTATGTGAGTTTTCATCGAGATAAAATTTGAAGAAATTGTTGGAAGTAATCGATTTCTTTGAGTTACAAAAATTTTGAAAGTATGATTTTACAAAATTTTCTTGGTCATTTTCTTTTAAATTTTTGGTGTTTTGTCAAGTATTTAAATTTGTGGTGTTATGATTCACTACCCATATATTTGTTGGTATCAGTGATTCACCCACTGTAAACTCATTTCTCTTTATCTATGTTAGGAGAATACCATGTGATTTTATTTATTAAATATTGTGTTAGAATGCATATATACATATTTCTTTTTTAATATGGTCAATACAATAGTATAATATAAGAATATATTCATTAAGTGAGAAATATATATTCACAGTTTTAAAAAAGAATTGTGATTATGTGTAATGAAACTTATAGTTATGAAATGATAAAATATACACATTGTATTAATATAATACACTATTTAGTAGAATATGTTGAAGATTTCTAAAGTATAAAGACAAGAGAGAGGAATGAGTCAACAATTTAAAGTCAGAACAAATATGTATTTAAGTCAATGAGTAAAATCATTTTCGTCAACATTAAATCTTATGTTGAAATGCTAATGTTCTTGTAATATATGTTTTATGTTCTAGGTATGACTTATTAACACAAAGGATCATTGTAACGCCCCAGAACTATAAGCACCTTTTAATTTTGTGTTGTGGTCTAATTTATTGGAATTTAAAGTAATTGGACTTTGAAGCTACAAATTCAAGTTAATATTGTGTGATTTGGGGATTTGGATTAATTTATTAGAGACTATTCTTTTATATTGAGTTTTTATAATTTCTTGTTTATTCTAATTGAATTAGTGCATTTAAGAAAAAAAAATGGGCTTTTATGGGTGTTTAATAAAGTTCAAGGGCACTTTGTGGTTTTGGAGAAAAGGAAGGGCATTTTGGTAAAATGAAGTGGTCTAGGGTTTTGAAAGACAACTCTCCTTGTCTTTTACCGCACGGATATCGAGGTGAGCCTCCTCTCTCTTCATCCTCTTCTCCTCCTAGCCGAAAATCACCATGGGAGAGGGGCCATTGCTTCACCAAAATCCCAGCTGCCAGAGGAAGAAGCCCACGGCGCCGGAACCGCTCCCTCCAGCACAGGGAGTCGCGGTCGTCAGCAGGAAGCCGCCGCTGCGTGCTGCAGTCCGTGAGCGCCGCCGCCGTATACCGAGGATCTTCGTGACGGCCACTGGACGAAACCAACGCCATGAGCGGCCATACTGCAGGGTTACCGTGTCGCGCGCCGCGCAAATCGCAAACGCGAACGGTGTAGATCGAGCCGCCGCGTCGGATTCGCGAACGCTTGGTTTGGTGTGTTGGTTCGGGTTTTGAGGGAGTTTCCGATCGGTTTTCAAGTTTTAGGACCGGTTCGGTAGATCGGTGAGTGGGCATCTCGGACCGACCTCAACGACTCAACGCGCCCGCCACGCCGCCACCACGCGCCGCCACACGCCGCCGCCGCCGCCGCGCCACGCCGCCACGCGCGCGTCTCCGCCACGCGCCGCGCCACGCCGAGCTGCTCCGGTCCACCTGTTTTGACCTCCCGAGTTCGTTTTAAGCGTCCGTTTGTGGTAATTTAGCCTATCGATGATTGAATTCAAAATAAGTGTCTAATTATGTAAGTTAATTAAAGAATTGATGAATGTGATTTAGGGGATTCGACTATCGAGCATGACTAAGCGAAACTTTGAGCTAGGAGCAGAATGTAAAGAGTTTCGAGCTAAGGTAAGGGATTTTCTACAAACGATCTTAAAAAGGGAAGTGAATACGATTTCCTGGAATATGTATTTGTTTTAAAGGATGAAAATTGAAGAATGATTTTAAAAGGTGAATTTCCAAAACTCATGCTTAGGGCTTGAATTTAGAAACGAATATTTCAAAGGGTTTCCTCGAGAATCTCGAGTGAATGATTTTCAGAAGGTTCAGTGAGGGACCTTGTGCCGAACTTTTAATGGGAGTAAATGAAAATGATTTTCATGATTTTATGTGAAATGGTTCATATTTTCCACATGAAAACCCACGGATATTATTTTGGGATTACGTGATATTTTATGTGCAAATATTTGGATATATTATGTGAAAATGAATCATTATTTTATGTGAAAGTATTCTCGTATCTTATGTATAAAGATCCCATTATTTCATGTGAAAATAGGACAGTAGTGTGTATGAGAATGTTTCATGTTTAATACAAAAGTATGATTTATCACCCTGTCCATGAGAAAGTATGAATGATATGTTGATGATGATATTTGTGATATGTACCCCATGATTTTGTGACTGATGGGACCTTATGCATGATTAGTATGTCACGAAATGAATTATTGTATAGTGTGGACATTGGTTATCCTGAGATCGCTGAAATGACTCAGGATGACCAGTCGGCCTCACAATTTTATGAACAGCCATGGATTAAAGACCTGGCAATTTTATGAAAAACCATGGATTAAAGACACGGCAATTTTATGAAACGACCATGGATTAAAGACTGCAATTTTATGAATGCGACCATGGATTAAAGACCTGGCAATTTTATGAACAGCCATGGATTAAAGACCTGGCAACTGAATGAATAGCCATGGATTAAAGACCTGGCAACGGAATGAATAGCCATGGATTAAAGACCTGGCAACTGAATGAATAGCCATGGATTAAAGACCTGGCAACTGAATGAATAGCCATGGATTAAAGACCTGGCAACTGAATGAATAGCCATGGATTAAAGACCTGGCAACTGAATGAACAGTCATGGATTAAAGGCCTGACAAATAACTATGCAACCATGGAATAAAGACCTGGCAACTTTAGAAAGTTTTAATTCCCATCTATGTATGTTATGATTGAATTTAAAGATCATGATTGTATGTGTTTGCATATCCCGACCCCCCACTTACTGGGTATTTTATAATACTCATCCCTCTACTTTTGTGGTGTCTTTCTTTGTTTTAAAATGTTTTCAGGTAGAGACGAGAGCATACCAAAGTGAGTGTGGCATGGATGCGCTACGAAGCCATGGGAACCAAGTCATGAATTCCGCATCCGTGATTTAGAAAGAATTTTAAAAGATTATGGTCTTCCGCTTATGTAGTACAGAGTTTTGAAACTAGAGGCCGAATTTAATTATATTTCTTGTAAACGTTTTGTATTTCTATGGGATCCCAAATTAAATTGATTTTTATTTATCAACTTTTATTTGTTTTTAAGCTCAGTTAAGGCCTCGAATGCATGCATGAGTAGTAATGTCCCTAGGAATTTATGTTTTAAAAGTAGGGGCGTTACAGTTGGTATCAGAGCCCAAGGTTATAGGTCTTGTAGACTCGCTTACAGAGTAAGCAACAAGTATCCCATGGCTAAGTAGCAACTCCAGTCACCGCCAGGTATGCCTTCGAACTAAAAGTTTTATCTGCATTTCTACGAAAAGAATTTAGTAGTCTATGAGAAAATATTTTATATAAAAATCGAGTTTGATGAATTTCCAAACTAAGAAGGAATGAGAATGTATGAGCTAAACTATATGTCTATGAAAAGGAAATGCATAAATAAAATGCTTATATGTGAATCTATACGCAGATATCGTCATAAGCGTTGACGTGATCTTACGCCGAAAGGAAAGAAAACACATGTGATCTCTACTATTGATGATAGAAAGGAAAATGTTTTAATTAAGAATGTTTACGCTAAAAATGAAGTTTTATAGCCATAAAACACGTGTTGAGAATTAATAAAAGGTCCGCTTGGACCAAGGGAGTAAAGGGTAAGACCTAAGAGGTTAGAGTGTTAAAGGTTGCTAAGGAACTAGATTACTTCAGTATAGCTTTCAATGATAAAAGTTAAGACTACTCATGAGAAGTTCAAAGTTTAAATGTGTTCGGCAAGAGGTTAGTAGTCTCATTCATTCATGCTAGATCAATGGGATAGAAAGGTATGAAACTTAGTAAACGTACCACTTTGGAGTTTCCGACTCTGTTGGTTCCTAAATAAAGCCCTTCACCTTCGTGAATACACATAAATATGGTATTCAAGGAGTTCAAAAGTAAAGAGAGCAAAGATGTTTTAAAATGGACTCGAGCTGTAAAGGGAAGACTAGATTGTTAATGTTGGAACAAAAATTTAATTCTTCAAAATACTTGAAACACTTCGATTTTATTTAGACCTTTACTCTGAGGGAGAAACCACAGAGATATACACGATTAATGTGTTACTACAGATAGGCATGATCCGAAGTTTCAAAAGCGATACCGTAAACTAAATAGACTTAATAAGGACAAGTATAAAGAAGAAAAGTAGGGAATTAGAGTTTTAGTTTGAGAACACAAGAGAATTGATTGTCTGGACTCCGAGAAACTTGTGCACGAATAGACATTCATATGATCACAGTGTGTTCACGCTTGTGGAATGTGTATAAGAACCTTGCTACTAATTTCTACACCGTTGGACTAGATATATGTGTACAACTTGAAAGAAATAGCCTGAGAGGTTAACCTTGAACTCTTAGGTAGTAAAGTTTCCTCTCCCGATCAGAGGTTTAAGGAGAGAGAATTCGGTTAATAGAGGAAAGTGCTCTGAATCTCTTCTTCGCTATGTAGCAATCATGTTGAGGAACTCCTTTTCGATTGGTAAAGTGTATAGTGGTAGTGGTCGAACGATCATTAGAAACATGAATCTATAAGGTTCCTTTAGTAAAGGCTAGGTTGATGGTTTCTTAAGAAGGGTTTTAGTGGATTCGACTTATAACCAAACGAGTACAAATAGTTGAGAATGTCCTTAATCTTACTAAAAGAAGAAGGCCAAGCTTAAGGAGAGTAAGCACGAGAATCAATGCGTTAGTGGTGGATAAGAAAGGTTCTATCTTTTAAAGTTACCCCTAACACAAGAGACATACTTAATTATGGAAGTAAAAGTAGAGAGTAACAGAAATTTCTAATACTCCTTACAGAATGCCCAGCAAAGTAAAAGAACCCAAGTCACAGGTACGTAACCTCCTTTATAAGAGTTAATAGTAGTTTATCGCCATAAGAAGTATTAGTGTGATGCATAAAGGAGAAAGTGGTATACTTATGCGTGTGCATAAGAGATGAGAAGTGGAGACAGTTGTTGCTAAGGATAAATCTCTTCGTTTTGAATGAACGACCTATTCCACCAGTACGGGAAGCATAGTGTTCCTTGAGATGATTTTGGAGTCAAGTTAGCGCCCGTCATAACCCAGGGATTAGATATCCCGAGACGACTTCCAAATCACTTTACGAACATCATGAAGGTTGTAGAGATTTTACTTAAAAGCCCCTAATGTTTATAGGCTTGATGGATTTAGTGCTCAAGAGAGAGGTAAATCATTGTCGGGATAAAGTTGCCGAAGACGTTCTAGTTTAACCAAGCCTAAGAAGGGGCAGAAATGACAATTCGGAAGGATTGCTTTAGGCATAAGGAGGGAAGAGTAAGTCCTGAGATATGGAAGTAGTCGAAAGGTCACTAAGGAGTTAAGTGCTCAAGTAAACTTCAAAAGGTGAGCATGAGGAAATTTGTTAAGCTAAGAAAAGACGAGAATGTGACCTCGTGTGAGTAATATTATAAAGGAAATGTCCGAGTTCGGGATGTAAGGCTTAAAGGAGTCTTTGTCAAGATAAGACTCACTTATGCGTTATTAAAAAGGAGTAGTTTGGACAAAGGAAAGAAAGGGTAGACATTACGAGGCTAAAATCTTTCGAGAAACCTTGAACAACCGAGTTCATGAGTAGAACCTTAGCAAAGGAGTATTGTAATTCGTGAAAAGTTCAAAGTCTAGAGGTGTTAAATAAAGCATTCGTATTCAAGGTTTGAACGTTAGGGTTTCATGACAAAGGAGTCGGAAAAGTTAAGAAATATAGAGGATGCCATTGTAAAGTATCCAACCCTATTGGTATTAAGAAAGTTGCATTTTATTCAAGTGATTACTTGAGCGGATATATTAGGGAGTGACATGAATTACTGTTCCGTTGTGCCATAGTCTGAGGAAAGATTAAAAGAGATAGAGTATGAGTTGTATCTTGAATAACTTGCTTTAAAAGGTTCATTCTAATTCCTAGAATTTGCAATAAAAATTTTGTCACTTAATGCGATAACCTATAATTATTAGACCTTAAAGTAAGGTAAGTCAAGAGGATTCCATTGCACTCTTTTAAAGTTTGTTTTAAAGTTGATGTCGCAATCTGATTGTTGGATTCCCCTTGCCTTTAAAGAATCATCATTTACAATTAAAGAACTTAGTTTCACTTATATTGGGTTGTTCAACATGTAGGTGTATAGGTGTTTATGAGCCCTGAGTAATCTGAGATGAAGTTTGGAGGCATGATTGGTTTGTTTTCTGATTTTAGAAGTGCAATTTCTATCTATCAGGTGTAGAGAAAATTTAGCATTGTTGTAGTTACACCGTTATGCTGCCGAAATTTTCGGGGCATCCTTGTGATAAGGATGACAAAGTTGTACAGAACAGTTCATGTGTCACGACAACCAAATGAGACTCAAGTTTGAGTTACTCCCACCATGACCTAAGACTTTCAACGAGCTATTGATTTCAATAGGAAACCCCAAAGTTAATGAATTACGCAAGTGAGATCGTCACTGCAAGGTTACTACAAGGTCGTTGAGAGTAGCGAAAGGTTAACCAAAAGTGTAAAGAGTCTTGATCAACGAAACAAAGTTCCTAACTCTGTCCTTGAAGTCACAGCTTTGGTGAAAGTGATGAGGTTACGGAGGCGATGACTAGAGGAAATTATCGAGGCATGTCTTGAAATGAATGCTAGTAGTAGTGCAAAAAAAAAAAAGAGGCTTAGCAACAATGGAACCGTTTAGCAAAGAGTTCCATTCTAAAAATCACAAAATGTAAGAAACTAATTAAAGGACTAGAGAAGGAAATACGAGCCAAATATCCTGAGTTATCTTAAAATTGGAATCTAGAACTTTCCAAATTTAGAATTCGAGTCAAGGGCATCAGTTATGTAGGCCTTAGTAGAAAGACTCCAGTGAAGAGAGCGAACCCAAGATAAAAGTTATGAGACCGTTGGGTAATAAGTTTACGCTAAGGTGTGATACTTGAGGAGCAGCTAGTGCTAATTCTTGCACAAGGATCGAAGACTCATCGTAACCGAGTGGAGAAGGTGCGAGAGGGCTACCCCGGTTTTAGTACAAGATCGGGAACTTTCGAGGACGAAAGTTCTTAAGGAGGGAAGATTGTAACGCCCCAGAACTATAAGCACCTTTTAATTTTGTGTTGTGGTCTAATTTATTGGAATTTAAAGTAATTGGACTTTGAAGCTACAAATTCAAGTTAATATTGTGTGATTTGGGGATTTGGATTAATTTATTAGAGACTATTCTTTTATATTGAGTTTTTATAATTTCTTGTTTATTCTAATTGAATTAGTGCATTTAAGAAAAAAAAATGGGCTTTTATGGGTGTTTAATAAAGTTCAAGGGCACTTTGTGGTTTTGGAGAAAAGGAAGGGCATTTTGGTAAAATGAAGTGGTCTAGGGTTTTGAAAGACAACTCTCCTTGTCTTTTACCGCACGGATATCGAGGTGAGCCTCCTCTCTCTTCATCCTCTTCTCCTCCTAGCCGAAAATCACCATGGGAGAGGGGCCATTGCTTCACCAAAATCCCAGCTGCCAGAGGAAGAAGCCCACGGCGCCGGAACCGCTCCCTCCAAAGACAGGAGTCGCGCGTCGGCCGCCGCAGCCGCCGCGCTGCGTCTTTGCGCGAGCCCGCGTGCGCCGCCCGCCGTATACCGAGGATCTTCGTGACGGCCACTTTGGGATTTAAACCAACGCCATGAGCGCCATATCGCGAGGGGTTCACCGTGTCGCCGCGCTTTGCAAGTCGCAAGCACGCGAACGGTGTAGATCGAGCCGCCGCGCGTCGGATTCGCGAACGATTGGTTTGGTGTGTTGGTTCGGGTTTTGAGGAGTTTCCGATCGGTTTTCGAAGTTTTAGGACCGGCTCGAGTAGATCGGTGAGTGGGCATCTCGGACCGACCTCAACGACTTCGAACGCCACCGCCACGCGCCACATCCAGCACGCCACCACGCCACGCCGCGCCGCGTTCCCGCCACCACGCCCGCCGTGCTCCGCCACGCGCCGCCGCTTTCGAGTCGCCTCCTCGGCCCACCTGCTTTGACCTCCCGAGTTCGTTTTAAGCGTCCGCTTGTGGTAATTTAGCCTATCGATGATTGAATTCAAAATAAGTGTCTAATTATGTAAGTTAATTAAAGAATTGATGAATGTGATTTAGGGATTCGACTATCGAGCATGACTAAGCGAAACTTTGAGCTAGGAGCGAGAATGTAAAGAGTTTCGAGCTAAGGTAAGGGATTTTCTACAAACGATCTTAAAAGGGAAGTGAATACGATTTCTGGAATATGTATTTGTTTTAAAGGATGAAAATTGAAGAATGATTTTAAAAGGTGAATTTCCAAAACTCATGCTTAGGGCTTGAATTTAGAAACGAATATTTCAAAGGGTTTCTCGAGAATCTCAGAGTGAATGATTTTCGTAAGGTTCAAAGAGGGACCTTGTGCCGAACTTTTAATGGGAGTAAATGAAAATGATTTTCATGATTTTATGTGAAATGGTTCATATTTTCCACATGAAAACCCACGGATATTATTTTGGGATTACGTGATATTTTATGTGCAAATATTTGGATATATTATGTGAAAATGAATCATTATTTTATGTGAAAGTATTCTCGTATCTTATGTATAAAGATCCCATTATTTCATGTGAAAATAGGACAGTAGTGTGTATGAGAATGTTTCATGTTTAATACAAAAGTATGATTTATCACCCTGTCCATGAGAAAGTATGAATGATATGTTGATGATGATATTTGTGATATGTACCCCATGATTTTGTGACTGATGGGACCTTATGCATGATTAGTATGTCACGAAATGAATTATTGTATAGTGTGGACATTGGTTATCCTGAGATCGCTGAAATGACTCAGGATGACCAGTCGGCCTCACAATTTTATGAACAGCCATGGATTAAAGACCTGGCAATTTTATGAACAGCCATGGATTAAAGACCTGGCAATTTTATGAACAGCCATGGATTAAAGACCTGGCAATTTTATGAACAGCCATGGATTAAAGACCTGGCAATTTTATGAACAGCCATGGATTAAAGACCTGGCAACTGAATGAATAGCCATGGATTAAAGACCTGGCAACGGAATGAATAGCCATGGATTAAAGACCTGGCAACTGAATGAATAGCCATGGATTAAAGACCTGGCAACTGAATGAATAGCCATGGATTAAAGACCTGGCAACTGAATGAATAGCCATGGATTAAAGACCTGGCAACTGAATGAACAGTCATGGATTAAAGGCCTGACAAATAACTATGCAACCATGGAATAAAGACCTGGCAACTTTAGAAAGTTTTAATTCCCATCTATGTATGTTATGATTGAATTTAAAGATCATGATTGTATGTGTTTGCATATCCCGACCCCCCACTTACTGGGTATTTTATAATACTCATCCCTCTACTTTTGTGGTGTCTTTCTTTGTTTTAAAATGTTTTCGTGTAGAGACGAGCATATACCAGTGAGTGGCATGGATGCGCTACAGAAGCCATGGGAACCAAGTCATGAATTCCGCATCCGTGATTTAGAAAGAATTTTAAAAGATTATGGTCTTCCGCTTATGTAGTACAGAGTTTTGAAACTAGAGGCCGAATTTAATTATATTTCTTGTAAACGTTTTGTATTTCTATGGGATCCCAAATTAAATTGATTTTTATTTATCAACTTTTATTTGTTTTTAAGCTCAGTTAAGGCCTCGAATGCATGCATGAGTAGTAATGTCCCTAGGAATTTATGTTTTAAAAGTAGGGGCGTTACAATCATCATGGTATATCATGCATATTATGTACTAATACATAGTTTTATGTGTATATAATTATTATACTCGACAATGATGAAAGTTAAATTGTTGCAAATAAGAATAGAAAATGAAGACGTAAAAGATTGTCGGAGATGTCAAGAAGAAATGTGTATGATAAAGAAAAGAAAGTGAATAATTACGATAAACTCCAATATATAATTTATATACTAGGTATGTATTTCACAAACCTGGTAAATTAATATAATTGTCCATCTTATATTCCAATGACTGTCATAGATCATGCTTAGGTGAATGTTTATATAATATATGTTTGAATATATATTTATGTGTACAATATACTACATAGAAATAATGATGTTTATATAATATATACCTGAGTATATATTTATGTGAACACTATATTGTATAGTATATTTTTATTATTCGATATCTTAACAAATGTACCAATTCAATATATAAATATATATTTCGTAAAACAAAAAAATGCAAAGTAGAAACATACATTAAGTAAAAAGTTAAATAAGAATACGACTAGATGATTGATTTTTAACCATAAAATAAATTAAGCGAATGAGGATATGGAAGATGCAGAGAAAATAAAGGTAAGTTCAATATATATTTGAAAATCAATATTTTATAAAATTGTAATGTTTATAAATTATGTTGCAGGATGATACCGTTCCGTCTAAAACTATTGCCTTCACTATTCACATCAAGGTTTGGTTTTGCTGAAGAAAAAGGAAAACAGAGAAGATCATCACTGCTGAAGATTTTGATTATCCAAGCTTTATATTTATGTCTCAATTTTAGATTATAAGTATCATTAGTTTTATTTCCTATGTATTTGTTAGTACTTTTTTTATAGACAATGTATGACATAAGATTTGTTTTTTGTTAAATTGACTTCTGAAATTTGAAATACAAAATATGAATGATATGCATAATTTTTCTAGCAAATCATACTCCAAATTACAATTGTACATACGATTTATTTAAATAATAATTAGGGGTAAAAAAAATTAATTATAAAGATGTGATATTATATTAATTGATATGTATATGTTATAAAATCAAGAGTTTGTATTAAATGATATGTGTATATAGTGTATATATATTCCATGTAGAATGATCTATCTTGAGAAATAAAATTTGTATTTGAAATAATTAACTTATATACAAACACATAAATATATAATATAGTAGTCACATCTGTTAAAATAATACCTAAAACAAACAAAATAATAATGGAAAATTGATTGAAAATCTAAATTTTGAATATATTTATACCATTTATAGATATATAAATTTAATAACTAGAATATTGTATATAAGGAAAGGAAATATATATAAAATCAATAATATATACGATTTAATAAAGTAAATAGAATAAATATTTTAATAAAGTAAAATCTAAAGCTAACTCGATTTTTTCGAAATGGAAGAAAAAAAAACTTAAAATAGAATAAATATTGTAATAAAGTAAACATTAATGATAATTACTATAATAATGGAATCGTTTATGTGGAGAGATAAACTTATATATTTATATCATTAAAGATATATGAATTTAATAACTTGAATAATGTATATAAGGAAAGTAAATATATATAAAATCAATAATATATACGGTTTAATAAGGGTAATTTTGTCCCAAAATTTTATTTTTTTCCTTTTCTACAAAATTCGAAAATCCATGATTGCAAAATCTAAACTTTTTGGTCAAAACTACAAATGGGTCTTCAAAAGTGATCATTTATCACAATTTCTCTATGCAAAATGACATAAAAAAGCTTGGTTCTAAATATGTTGTGCTTAAAAAGAAATACAATGCTCTAACTAGTGAAAATAAGTCTTTACTTGATGAAATTGCTTGCTTAAAAGAAAGTGAGCATAATGTTGTGAAAATTGATGAAATAAATATCTCTTGTGATAATCATGTTTTTGATTGTGATGAGAAAAATGCCTTGCTTGATAAAGTTAGATTTCTTGAGCATGATAGTTATGAAAAAGATAATTTGATTAAATTGCTTAAGAAAAATGAATTAAATGCTTTGCAAGAACTTGGTAAGGCTAAAAAGTCTATTAAAAAGTTGACAATAGGTGCTCAAGGTTGGACAAAATAATTGAAGTTGGCAAACCTTATGGTGATAAAAGAGGTTTAGGTTGATGAATGTTCTATTCCTTCAAGTTCTAAAACTATCTTTGTTAAAGCATCTCCCATTGTGCCTAATCATAATATGCCTAAGATTGGGTCTAAGCATGATAAATCTAGTTTTGTGTCTATATGTCATCATTGTGGTGTTGAAGGTCATATTAGACCAACTTGCTTTAAATTAAAATATGCTCATACTACTTCTTCAAGAAGAAATTTTTCTCAAAGAGCAAAGTTTCACAATGCTCTAAGAAAGAATTTATCCAAGAAAAGTAGAGTGTATAACTTTGTCGTAAGAGATAAATCCTTGCATAATGTTGTTTGTTTCTCATTTGACAAGTATGGACATAAAGCTTATTCTTGTTACTTGTCTAAATCCAATGTGAATGCAAAAATATGGGTTTCCAAGTTTGTAAATGCTAACCTTCTAGGACCCAAACAAGTATGGGTACCAAAAGATCTATCTTGAACAATTTTGTTTGTAGGTATGTTTGAAAGTCTCCAAGAAAGACAAAATGGTACTTGGATAGTGGTTGCTCGAGGCATATGACGGGAGACCAATCCAAGTTTGTCAATCTTTCCAAAAAGGATGGAGGTTTAGTAACTTTTGGTGACAACAAGAAAAGTAAAATTATTGGTAAGGGTAATATAGGTAATAGTTCTTCTACTTTGATTGAAAATGTACTTTTTAGTTGATGGTCTAAAGCATGATTTACTTAGTATTAGTCAATTATGTGATAAAGGTTTTAGAGTTGTGTTTGATAAAAATAATTGTATCATTGAGAATGCTAGTGATAGAAAAGTCTTGTTTGTTGGTAATAGGGATGAAAATGTATATACTATTGATTTGAATGATTGCCCTATTAGTGATAAATGTCTTTCGATGTTGCTTGATGATTCTTGGTTATGACATAGAAGACTAGGACATGCTAGCATGCACTTAATTTCAAATATTTCCAAGAATTCTTTAGTTAGAGGTCTACCTAAATTTAAATTTGAAAAAGATAAAGTTTGTGATGCTTGTCAAATGGATAAGCAAACCAAGTCCTCTTTCAAATCTAAAAATGTGATCTCTACATCTAGACCCCTTCAACTATTATACATGGACTTATTTGGCCCTTCTAGAATTGCTAGTTTTGGATGAAATTATTATGCCTTTGTGATATTCAAGATTTACTTGGGTTTTGATGTTAACACATAAAGATGATGTTTTGAAAAGTTTTGTTAGTTTTGCAAAATGAGTTCAAAATGAAAAAGGATTTTTTATTTCTAAAATTAGAAGTGACCATGGAGGAAAATTTGATAGTATTGCTTTTGAAATTTTTTGTGAATAAAATGATTTTTCTCATAACTTCTCCGCTCCAAGAACTCCTCAACAAAACGATGTTGTTGAAAGGAAAAATCGTACTTTGCAAGAATTTGTTAGGTCAATGTTGCATGAGTATGATTTACCTAAATACTTTTGGGCGGAAGCCGTTAACACCGCTTGTTATGTTTTAAATAGAGTTTTAATTAGACATTCTTTAGATAAAACTCCTTATGAGCTTTGGCATAACAAAATTTCAAATATTGGGTATTTCAAAGTTTTTTGGTTGCAAATGTTTCATTTTGAACAACAAAGAAAAACTTGGAAAGTTTGATTCTAAGACGGATGTTGGTATTTTTCTAGGTTATTCATCTCTGCTAGTAAAACCTATAGAGTTTTCAATAAGAGAACTTTAATTATTGAGGAATCTATGCATGTTGTATTTGATGAATCTTGCAATAATGTTTCTAATGAGTCTATTTGTAAGTGATGATTTAGAAAGAAATTTTGGAGATCTACTTGTTAGTGACAAAGGCAAGGAAATTGACTCAAGTAAGCAAGAAGTGAGCTTCAATGAAAAGAAGGAAAATGATTCTTCATCTATGTCTAAAGAATGGAGGTATGCTCCATCCCATCTCAAGGACTTGATTCTTGGTGATCCCGAACAAGGTGTGAAAACTCGTTCCTCTCTTAATTTGTTTAATAATCTTGCTTTTGTTTCTCAAATTGAACCTAAAAGTTTTAAAGATGCGGGAAATGATGAATTTTGGATTTTAGCTATGCAAGAAGAATTAAATATTCAATTTGAAAGGAACAAAGTTTGAGAATTAGTCTCTAGGCCTTCTAATGCTTCTATTATTGAGACTAAATGGGTCTTTAGAAACAAAATGGATGACACTACTCTTTTTATTAAGACTAAGGAAAATGATATGCTTTTAGTACAAATCTATGTAGATTATATTATCTTTGGTTCTACTAACCCTCCTTTGTGTGAAGAATTCTCTAAATGTATGCATAGTGAGTTTGAGATGAGTATGATGGGAGAACTTACTTTCTTCCTTGGACTTCAAATCACACAACTCAAGGATGGTATCTTCATAAGTCAAGAGAAATACACAAAGGATTTGTTCAAAAGGTTCAAGTTCAATGAAGGTAAAATTGCAAAAACTCCTATGAACACATCCACTAAGCTTGACAAGGATGAAAAAGGTAAATGTATGGACATAAAAACTTATAGAGGTATGATCGGATCTCTACTTTATTTAATCGCTACTAGACCCGATATCATGTTTAGTGCATGTCTTTGTGCTAGATTTCAATCTTGTCCTAAGGAATCCCATTTGCATGCCGTTAAGAGAATATTTAAATATTTGCTTGAGACTATTTAATTTGTCTGAGGAGTTAGGAAATTTGTGTCCGGAGTATAAAGTTGTTTTGTTTGGATATAAGAAGTTTGTGTCTGGACTGTATAGTTGTTTTATCTCTAATTCTGAAGTTTGTGTAAAAAGTGCAGGTAACTATTTTTTTAGGTGCAATTTTTTCAACAATAATATAGATTTATTTCATTCTATCTTAAGATTGACTTTTAAATTATATTATTTTATGAATATTTTAAGATTTCATTAAACACTTGTTTCGTCAATTTTAAAATTTTAATTTAAATTTTTCAAGCTTAATAAAATAATTTTTCTTTGTAAAATTTAAGTTCAAAATGAATATATATTTTTTAACACCACTCAAAATGAAAATCATATATACTTTTGTTCAGATTATTATATATTTATGTTATGTATTTTAATAACTGGAGCACTTGCATGAATAACAAAAAAAAATATATAAATATTACACTCATGTCACTCCTTAATTCAATTTGCAAAAATAGCAACAAAAAAATGCCCAACCCAAACGAATGACGTGCAAAGTAAAAAATACCCTTATAATTTTCGCGCGGGTTTTTCAATCTGAAGTATATTAATAGCCTATCAATAGTCTATCAAAAACATACTTATCGATAGTCTATCCATACTGATGATGTACTTATGATATACTATTGATATACTAATGATATACCTAAAATGAAATATACTATTGATATACTACTGATTACTAAATATAAATTATATCAGATATACTGTTGATATACTACTGTATCTAAAAAACTATTGCTAGATTTACAAATACCTTCACCGTGTTGTTCAATATCGAGAAAATCAGTAGTCTATCAATAATAGATCTAATATAGCAACGATATATCTAACAAAAAATGTCTGCATAAGTGATATATTACTGATTCTGTTGATTTCACTAATATTAAGTATATATTAATGTGATATACTAATGATATACTTTATTTAGTATATCAACATTATATCACAAATAGGGATTTATGCTTGATAGTAATTTATGCTAACATACTTTATTCAGTAATATTAGGTATATCAATGGAATCTCAAAATCTATTCCTAGATCTACAAATGCCCTCCTTGTGTTTTTCAATATCGAGAAAATAAGTAGTTTATCAATAATAGATCTGATATACCAATGACATATCCAACCAAAAAGTAACTACATGAATGATATGATATCTGTTGATTTAACTAATATTAAGTATATATCAGTGTGATATACTAACGATATACTTTATTTAATATATCACAAATGGTGATTTATGCTTGACAGTGACGTTGATATATTTTATTATATAGTATTAAATATATCAACGAGATCTCAAAAACTATTGCTAGATTTCGAAATGCCCTCCCGTGTTTTTCAATATCGAAAAAATCAGTAGTTTATTAACAATAGATCAGATATACCAATGATATATCTAACAAAAAAATAACGAATAGTCGCTGATTTCACTAATATTAAGTATATATCGGTGTGATATACTACCAAAATACTTTATTCAGTATATCAACGATATATCACAAATAGTGATTTATGCTTGATAGTGATTTATGATGATATACTTTATTCAGTAATATTAAGTATATCAACAGGATCTCAAAAGCTATTTGTAATGTCCGACATTTCATGTAGAGTAAATTTCAGGTTATGCTTTTAAATTTCAGGTAAAATTCATAATTTAAAACTAAATTAGATTGTTATATCTTATTGTGTGAGATGTGTTATTGTATAAAGTAATATTACTAATATACTACTGATATATGTATATGAAGTTAATTAAGAGTATATCAGTAACTTGCATATGATATATGTTCATTTCACTGATATACTAATGATATACTAAATGTTAGGTATATTAGTAAAATAAACATATCTAAAATGAAGTACATTAGTGATATACTAAAATGAAAAATATCTTTAATTTGCTACGGATATATAGGAAGTATATCATTCTAAATGATATACCTAAAAGAAGGGTATCCGTAGTATATCAATAATATACTATTAACATACTTCGTTTTAGGTATATATTGGTATATAAAAATAAAGTATATCAGATATACTTCTGATATACCAATATAAAGTATATAAGATATAATACTGATATACCAAATGTAAAGTATATCAGACATACTATTGATATACCTGCTGCTACACCAATGAGGGTAAATCTGGAATAATAAAAAAATAAAAATCAGATTTAAAAAAATTGCTAGATTTGCAAATCTAAAAAATCATAGCTAAGTTTGCAAATATGCTAATATTTTGTGCTACCCATTACAATTCTCCTTAATAATTTTATTTTATTAAGTTTGGAAGGAGAAATCATTTGTCTTTTTACTTTAGATGTGATTAATTTGAATACCAAATTATTTTTAATACATTAACATTTTTAACTAATTTCTTAAATTGTAATATGAGTTAGTTTAAAATATGTTTTTCTTATCTTCAAATCATAAAATTATGTTTAATTTCTAGCTATCAATAAAGAGTAAGAAAAAAAAGAAGATAAGATTGTTATTATTATAAGTATTTTTTTTAAAAAATACAAAAAAAATTATAGATGACATATGGAGGAAGTGAGATAAGAAGGTATTTATAATTAAAACATTATTATATAGTACTCTAATTTAGATTAAGAATTTGAATTTAAATAATAGTATCATAACTAAAACATTTTTATATAATTTATATTTGAAAATAAAATTATAGAATAAAAAGAAAACATTTTTGTTAAAAAATATTAAAATTATAGGAGAGAAATAAAAAATATTTTTAATAAATATTTATATTTAATTATTAATTAGTAATAAGAGAATTTGCAATGGGTAGGAAAGGTGACCTTATTATTTGCAGATATAACAATATTTAAAAAGAATTGCAAATAAGTCAAATTTCTTTAAAAACATTTTATAATTCAAGTTTTACCCTTCTTCTTCCTTATTTCACCACTTGTGATAGCCCAATCTTTCCTTCAGAATTTCGAGATCATTAAGCCATCGACGATCGTCGTCTGGCCGACCAATTACAACCACCTCAACACAATCCCAATCTCAATCCCAAAGCCCTAGATTTCACCGACGTTGACCTAATTCGAAATTCCGATCTCCCGCCATCGTAGAAGGTATTCACAGCGATGGCGTGGGTGGGGAGAGTAGAGGTAGAGGTAGAGGTCGGGAAGAGGTGGAATCAGAGGGGATGAAGGAGAAATTGGAGTTGTTGAAGACTCTGAGACTGTCCCAAACGAGGGCGAGAGAAGCGGAGAGAAAACTAGGTGGAGAAATTTATGAAGGAGAGGGATTGTATAAGTAAGGCTTTTGAAGATGAGGCCAGATTTGAAGGATCGGATCCCGCGGCGGAAGCGAATTGAATCGCGTGTTCTCAAAATTTGTTACAAAATCAAATCAAGAACAATACAAAATATTAAGCATATTAAGCATAAGTAAAGAGTAAAATGGATATTATATTACCTTTGAAGAATAAATTCTTCTAGTGCTTCTCACGATCTCACGTTCTCAACGATCCCGATACAAGAGATCTAAGATCACCGTCACTAGATCTTCTCCGTTGTATCTCTACGAGAGGGAGGAAGGTGAGATTCCTCTTAGAAGTTAGGAGAGTTTAGAGAGATTTGAGAGAAGGAGTTTGTTATGAGAATTGCCACAACAAGCTTATGAGCACTAGGTTTCACTATCGCTAGCATCTTCCAAAAGTGCATTCCATGCATCTATTTATAGGAAAATAGGATGAAAATTACCATCCTATCCCTATTGTTCAATATAGTGCTCATATTATGTATATGCAAATCAATTGCATATTTATAATGTATCTCATACCTTATTATATAAATTACATTTATATAATATGTATAAATTGAATCAACATTCAATTTTCATATCTTTCATATACATATTGTTGGGATGTATGTCATCATCTCGTGTAGTTTGTAATATTCCAAGTTGTAAATAAATAAGAGTTATTTATTTGAGCCTTATGATATAAATAAGAGTTGTTTATATGAACTTTGTGTCTCGCATATTTCATAAACTTAATCCAATAAACTAAGCTCCAGGGTCATTGTATTAATGAGAGAACTAGAACTTGAACGGTGTGTAGTGGACACACAGGGAGGATCACGTTCGAGTTAATGACCCGAACGGTCTACAGTATATGGATAGGGTTGGAGACCTAATCCTAGATACGGTGTGGATGCGACCCGCTTTGTATTAAGATACAAACGATGTGATCTGACTCGTTCATGTGGTTGACATGTGAGTGGGGGCATCCTGTGCAATGAGATTGTACAAGACCGAACCGTGAGTTATTAGACTTACTAATGTAACACCGTCAACAGTATAGGGCTAATAATTTCGTAGATGACCATTAGTTACTCGACCTTAATCCTGAGTGTGTTACGGACTCTTGTCTGCTGGAGTCTGTCCTTTGACTAGTACGGGTGAGGGTGACCACTGTTGCTCGCCCAATATGCCTATCTTCTCAGGGATAGGACCACGTGGGGAGCTGGAAACTTGACTACGCAAGAAGGAATTCACTCGTTCCCAACTTAGGGAAACTAGAGGGGTTGTTCCCTTAAGTGCTGTCTCCAGGACTTGAACAACATGGCCCTACTCTCTCATTGGCCTAAAAGGGTTGTTGTTTATGGTTGGACCATGCAACGTAGTTGTTCATTAGAGGAGCAGTGGGACTTAAGGAGCAAGAGGTAGACATAGGGGTAAAACGATAATTTGACCCAACAGTGTCTACGATCAACTAGTGAAGGGTCGACTAACGGGTATTGGTTATATCGATGGACACAACTTGTCCTACAGTGATGAGAGTGCAGCTACGAGTTTTAGTGGAGTACTACCGTAGCTGATGAATGTTGAATAACCGGGTCAAAGAGGTTGACAGGTTAGTCTCAGATCATTGGAGCTCGTCACGTGTAGGTCCATTAGGTCCCTTGGTTGGCTCAAATTGGACAAATTGAGGGTTTACAGTTTGGTGTGAATTTGAAGTGTTCAAAGTCATTATTTGAGTATTTATGTCATTCATATGAGATATAGATGACATAATATATATAGTTTAATATGAATGAGATTCATACTAAACTATAGTATAGCCTAATTGATTAATTAGTGCTAATTGGAGAAATTGAATTGAGAGAAATTAAATTGAATGTGATTCAATTTAAAATTCAACATTTATGCAAATGAGATTTGTATAATAAGGTATGAGATACCTTATATTATATGATATGCAAATATGATTTGTATATCATATAGCTGTGGTAAAATGGTGAATTGGTGGAGATTTTAACTTCACCACACACCATTATAAAAGGATGCATTCAAAGGCATCTCATAAGCCATTTTTGCCATATTTTGGAAATTCATCCAAATAGAGCTTCTCACCATTCTCTCTCCATCTCTCTCCATCTCTCTAAAATTCTCCTCACCCAAAACCAAAGGGAGCCCCACCTACTCTCCCTCAACCTCACGAGAACAACCGAGAAGACCCTGTGGAGGTGTCTCACTGTTCAGTTCGAGGATCGAGTTCGAGGAGATCGTCCGTTTGAGAGAGATCGTGACTGGAGGAGGAAAGCATTGAAGAAGTGTTCTTAAACAAGTAAGTACCGAGATACCTTACTGTTTTTTCCTCTCTTTAATGCATGTTTAGCCTAGGATTAATGAGATTAATTCAATTTTAAGATAAGAATTACACAACGAAACAACGACGTTTCACCACGTCTTCCGCTGCGGGAATTCCAAATCCCTTCACATATATAGTGTATTATGAACAAAATTCACATTAAACTATATATTATATCAATTATATCACATATAACTGATATATCTCCTCATCTGTGAAATTGAACACTTCAACTTCACTCCAAACTTTATACCCTCTATATTTCCATGTTGAGCCAACAGAGGGACCTAATGGACCTACAAATCATGAGCTCCAATGATACGAGATTCAAACTCTTTGATCAAATTAATCAACATTCATTAACTACGAGTCACTTCACTAAAGACTCCCAGTTGCACTCTCCTCACTGTAGACTGTGTTGTGTCCATTGATATAATCAATACTTATGAGTTGACCCTTCACAGGTTGTTCGTAATCACAGTTGGGTCAAATTATCGTTTTACTCGTGTGATATCTTCTTGCTCCTTAAGCACTATTGATCCTCTAATGAACAACAAGTCTATGATCCTACCATAAACATAATCCCTCTTAGCTCAGTAAGAGGGTGGGGCCCCGTTGTTCAAGACCTGGATACAGTTCTTAAGAGAACAACCTATCTAATTCCCTAATTCAGGAATGAGTGAATTTCATCTTGCAGAGTTAAGTCCCCAAGCTACCTACAAGGTTCTGTCCCTGAGAAGGTAGGCATATTGAGTCGGCTACAAGTCACTCTCACCCATACTAATCTAAGGACAAATCCCTATAAGCAGGAGTTCGTAACTTGCTCAAGATTCAGGTCGAGTCACTAATGATCATCTATAAATTATTAGACCTATCTTGTTAACGGTGTTACACTAATAGGCTAATAATTTGCAGTCCAGACTTGTACGATCTTATCGTACAAAATGCCCCCACTTGCATGTCTACCACATGAACGAGTTGGATTACCTCGTTTGTACTGAATGCAAACTGGGTCGCATCGTCCATGGTGTTACCAGAATAAGGTTCCCAACCTTATGCGTATACCATAGACCATTTAGGTCATATATTTGAACATAATCCATCTTGTGTCCACTATACATTTGTTCAAGATCTACCATTATAACCTTTGAGCTTCGTTTATTGGATTTAGTTTTATGTGCGAGAATACAATAATTATCAAAATAAATAACTCTTTATTTATTTGATTAATAATTTATAAAACTACACAATTTTAGGGCATAAAACCCAACAAGATTGATCTTCTGTTACAAACAGTGGCTGAAATTGATGGAGCTTGGGGTTTCGAAGTTGCAGAAGGGCAAAGAAGAAGAAGAAGAAGAAGATTGCAATGGCGGAGAAATGAAATGGGTTTGGGCATTGGCAATTTGTCTTAGTGTTGTGGGAGTGGGCTTTCTCTTGGGCTATACATGTAATGTTGATGAACATCCATTTCTTACCAACAATACCTGACTATATTACCTTTTCAACTCTATCAGTGATAATGATAGACTTCTATCATCGATAGAATTCAAGAAACATTTCAAAGAATAAGTCTATCAGTGATAGTGATAGACTTTTATCATCGATAGAATTCAAGAAACATTTCAAAGAATAAGTCTATCAGTGATAGTGATAGACTTCTACCACTGATAGACTTCAACCAACACTCCAAAGAAGAAGTCTATTAGTGATAGTGATAAACTTCTATCACTGATAGATTTTAATCAACATTCCAAATAAGAAGTCTACTAGTGATAGGGATAAACTTCTATCAGTGATAGTGATAGACTTTTATCACTGATAGACTTCAATCAACATTTCAAAGAATAAGTGTATCAGTGATAGTGATAGATTTCTATTATTGATAGACTTCAACCAACATTCCAAAGAAGAAGTCTATCAGTGATAGTGATAAACTTCTATCACTGATAGACTTCAATCAATATTCCAAAGAAGAAGTTTATCAGTGATAGTGATAGACTTCTATCACTGATATACTTCTATCAACATTCTAATGAAAAAGCCTATTAGGGACAGTGATAAACGTCTGTCACTGATAAACTTCAATCAATGTTTCAAAGAAGAAGTCTATAAGTGACAGTGATACACTTCTATCACTTATAGACATTTATCAACATTCTAAAGTTTAAGTCTATCAGTGATAGTGATAAACTTCGATCACTGATAGACTTCAATCAATGTTCTAAAAAAGAAGTCTATTAGCGGCAGTGATAGACTTATATCACTGATAGATTTTGATCAACGTTCCAAAGGAAAAGTCTATCAGTGATAATGATAGAATCACTGATAGACTTCTATCATTGATACACTTCAATCAACGTTCCAAAAAAAAGTTTACCAGTGACAATGATAGACTTTCTATCACTGATAGACTTTAATAAACATTTCAAAGAAGAAATCTATCAATGATAGTGATAGACTTCAATCAACTCTGATAAACATTCCAAAGAAGAAGTTTATCAGTGATAGTTATAGACTTCTATCACTGATAGACTTCAACAAACCTTCCAAAGAGAAGTCTATCTGTGGTAGTGATTGACTTTTATCGCGGATAGACTTCAATCAACCCTGATAAACATTCCAAAGAATAAGTCTATCAGTGATAGTGATTGACTTCTATCATTGATAGACTTCAATCAACCCTGATAAACATTTCAAAGAAGAAGTCTATCAGTGTTAGGGATTGACTTCTATTACTGATAGACTGCAATCAACCTTGATAAACATTCCTAAGAAGAAGTCTATCAATGATAGTGATTGACTTCTATCACTGATATACTTCAATCAACCCTGATAAACATTCCAAATAAGAAGTCTATCAGTAATAGTGATAGATTTCTATCAGTGATAGACTTCAAAAAATATTTCAAAGAAGAAGTCTATCAGTGATAGTGATAGGTTTCTATCACTGATAGACTTCTATCACAAATGCACAACCATTCAATCACAGATGCAGTTGAATTGTATGGTATGTTTTCATTTATACAGAGAGTTGAGCTTGAAGAATGAGATCAACAATGTTGTGCTCCGAAGCGATCTTCGTGACTGTCACATCTCCTCGTTGCACTATCTCTCGTATCAGGTGATACTTCCTCTCGATGTGCTTGCCTTGCTTATGGTTGCGAGGTTCCTTCGAATTGGCTAGCGCACCACTGTTGTCATAGTATAAGGTAATGAGAAATTTTTTCATATTTGGAACAACTTCCAAATCAGTAAGGAACTTCCATAGCCAAACAGCCTCTTTAGCTGCTTCACAAGCAGCGACATACTCAGGCTCCATAGTGGAATCAACGATGCATCCCGACTTTATACTTTGCCATACTATAGCTCTCCCGTTAAGGGTGAAAATTGATCCTGATGTGGATTTCCTAGAATCCTTATCGGTCTGAAAATCAGAATCAGTGTATCCAGTAAGGATTAAATCCTTAGTCCTATACACAAGCGTATAGTCCCTCGTTCTCCTAAGATACTTGAGGATATTTTTAACTGTTGTCCAGTGGTCTAACCCTAGATTGGATTGGTACTGTAACGGTCCACTGGTTTTAAAAAAAAAATAAAAAAAATAAAAAAAAAAATAAAAGAAGAAGAACGAAAAGTCGGGAGGGCTTTGCCCTCCCTTCCGTTCTGCGCACCGCGAATGAAGCGGCCGGCGGCCGTTTCGGCCAGCAGCTCACGCTCTCCCTCCCTCTCATTCTTTTCTTCTTCTTCCCCTCTCCCTCTCCGAAGCTCTCTCCCTCTCTCTCCCTCTCCTTCTCTCTCTCGCAGTCCCTCTCCCTCTCCTTCTCTCTCTCGCCGCCCCTCTCCCTCTCCTCACCGTCTCTCTCTCTCTCATCCCCTCCCTCCGTCACTTCTCTCTCTCTCTCACGCAGCTCTCTCTCTCTTTCTCAGAACGCCGCATGTCCTCGCCCAGACGCCGCCGGAAATCGAACCGTAACGCAGCAAGGCCACGGCGAACCTAGATCCGTGAGACCCGTCGATTGGTTGGCTGGTTCAGGTCGTTTTAGGCCGATTTTCGAAGATCCGAGACCGGTTCTGGATAGATCGGGCCGTGAGGATTCCGAATCTGCCCCGCGCTGCCGCGCCGTCAGTTCACGCACGCTGCGCTCGCCGCCACGCCGCGCGCGCCCGCGCGCCGCTTGAGCCACGGCCGCCCTTTTCCGTCCGGCGCGCTTGGTCCGTTTCTTGATCCGTTCTTGATCCCGTCGGGTGAGTTGTGCTCTTCGTAAGTTTCTGGGTTGTTTTGTGGTTCGTCCTTTTAACTCCGTTGTGTTTGTTGTTCGTTAGGAGCGTTATCTTGGAATTAGGGACACGTTTGGAGCGCGTCGCATTACTCAAGTCTCCGTCGCGCTTGGAGTTCCTGTAAGTAGTCAGTTGGACGAAACTACCCCTAAGTGTAGGGCTTAGGAGCGTATTGCATGCAATTTATGATTGAAAGTAAAGTTTTGTTAGTAGCATGATAGGTTGAGATGTTTGGTTATGCCTGAATCATGTTTTGTGATTGTTATGTTGATCTGTACTGGAACTCGAACTCGTAGTTCTTTCTGGTTTCTAGATGTCTGTTGGTGCTTGTGTTCATAACTAGTAGGGGTGATGTAATCTTATGCTGAGTTCCTAAACGTTCTTCGTTTTGTGACTATTTGTCCCGAGCCTTAGTCGCCCTGTGCCTAGTCTGTAGTGACTCGGGAAGTGCTATTGAGCCTTAGGTTTGTAGTTAGCACAACTAGCCCTAGTGCAGGCCCATGTCCTAAGTATCTGTGTAACCCTTAGTAGACTAAGACTAGAAGTTGGCGAGATGACGATGATGTGCGACTCGGGGGTACGACCCCTGGAGTCAGAGGGGTTGGATAGAGTCCTTCACCCTAGTGCAGGCCCGGGAATGAGCCCGAGGTCGATTGTGCGCGGTTGTACCGCCTTGATGCTTATGGGATGTGGTGGTCCGCCCCATCCATTTGTGCGCGACTCGGTGTGATCCTTAGAGTCGAGGGGTTGGATAGAGTCCTTCGCCTTGTGCGAGCCCGGGATGAGTCTCGTGGCCACGTCTTGCCAACCCGATCCTAGGAGCTAAGGGTAGGACAGAACTGAGAAAACTGAGTAAGAGTAGGGCCAGGATGCGTGTTGAGGTTGTTTGGCGGGTTAGGTGTCGTGTTTAGCTAAGTCTAAGGTCGTTCTAGTGTTGTTTATTCTTGGACGAAGTGGGCTGCTTACTGAGTATTTTTATACTCATTCCTTCTTTATTTCTTCTTTTGTTGTAGGTAAGGCAAACCAGTGAGATGACCACCGACGGCGAGACCTCTGCGAGGCTATGGAAGACTTGTAGGACTTAGGGGTTGCGTTAGGAGTTGTTCTTTTCACTTTCTTTTCTTCTGTTGCGTTTTGTTGCTTTCATTCATGTTTTAAACTTTATTCTGTCTGTTTTTCATTTCTCGAATCAAAGCATGTTCTGTTGTACTCTTTCGTTTTCAAAGCATGCTTCTGTTGTTTGAGTTCTCTGTTAACTCAGAGGACCTGGAGCCCGTCTCATTGTCTCTGTGTAGATTGGTGGAGGCCGGGTACCTCGTGAGTCTTTTGAAGTGTTCGTGTTTAGGTTCAGGTTTCTTGTAAAATTTTTGGTTTGTCCAGGTTGTGCCGTTATGCTGCCAGATTTTCGGCGCGAACGGTACAACTTGAAAGTAATGCCTCGTTTAGTCGTGTTCGTGTTTTTGGGGCGTTACAGTTGGTATCAGAGCGTAGTTTTAGATCTTGTATACTGCCTACATCGTAGGTGTTTAGTCCTTCATAGCCTCTCGCAAGGAACTCGTCGGGTCGTCAACAGGTTTGCTTTACTTAGTAAGTGGTAAGAGGTTCGTTGTTAAAATTGAGGTGCTTTCCTTTGTCTTTGTACTTCTTGTATCGTTGTTGATGTGCTCTGTTGCTTTTCGTTTTAGATTATGGCCCGTGGTGGTAGGTCGTGCTAGAGCAATGCATCGGTGGTCGAGGTCGGGGTGGTCGCAGGGGTCGAGGTCGGGGTGGTCGCAGGGGTCGAGGTCGAAGGGCCCGAGACCAGGAACCGACCATCGATGCACCAGAGGTTGAGCACTCCGAGCATCGAGAGGGGCTCAACCAGGGTGTCCCAGTGGTCGCCGAGGTCATCACCGGGCGAACGTGAGGAGCCCGAGAAAGGGCAAATGTCCAAGTACCGAACATGCAAGGACCGTCGCCGCCGCTTGAACTCGTGGCGGCGTTCAAAGAATCGATTCAAAGCGAATATAGCGAGTCAAGCTAACCAAACGGCTATGTTCACTCAGGCCATGGAGGCCCTAGCATCCCGAAGTCAGGAACCGACACCTACGCAGAATCCAGGGGTTGCACCGACCTTTACGTTCAGAGCAACAATTGAGGAAGCAGGATACCTGAAGGATTTCAAGAAGTATGACCCGCCCTTCTTTGATGGGCCAGTAGACCATGTAGCTACCGAAGCATCGTTTGCGGCAGTGGACGACATCCTAAGTCGAATGGGTTGCCCCGAGCACCGTAAAGTTCGATTACCACGATCTACGTTAAGGGAAAGTGCTCTCCTGTGGTGGCGAGCTGCTGTACGGTCCATAGATGTCAGTGCAGGACCGATAACTTGGGCGCAGTTCCAAGAAGTGTTCTACGAGAAGTATTATCCGGCTGTGCTTAGAATCGACAAGAAAGCTGAGTTCGTACAGCTCAAGCAAGGGCCGAACCAGACGGTTGAGGAGTACGAGCATGAGTTCACATCATTGTCTCGGTTCGCCCCTGATATGGTAGATACAGAAAAGAAGAAGGTGGAGTGCTTCCTCACAGGTTTGCGAGGAGGCGTATGTGGGTCGACAGTTGCTCACGATCCCAAGACGTACCCCGCAGCAGTTCGAGTGGCATCCCTGATTGATCTGAGACACTGAGACGCATGGGTTCATTTTTCGATCGAGTTCGAGGCGAGTCGAGTTCCGGAACCAGCCAAAAGAGGAAGTTTGAGCAGGCCTTTGCTAGACCAAATAGACTTGGAACTCAGGGACATCAGCCCCAGCAGGCACCAAACAGGGGTTCATGCCTCAGATGTGGAGTTCAGCACAGTGGAACCTCTCATGCAGCTAATAAGATCTGCAATAACTGTGGAAAGATGGGGCACTTGTCGACTGTGTGCAGGCAGGGAGTCAGAGACCAGCGAGTTTGTTATAACTGTGGAAAGCTCGCACTGCCAAAGCTTTGTCTGTGAAAGAAGGACGAGCACGAAACCGCCAGAGGGGTGGAGTTTATGCGAGTGCAAACAGAAACAGGGAGGT
The DNA here is from genome assembly GCA_036507285.1 of Trichosanthes cucumerina. NCBI lineage: Eukaryota > Viridiplantae > Streptophyta > Magnoliopsida > Cucurbitales > Cucurbitaceae > Trichosanthes > Trichosanthes cucumerina. The sequence continues at coordinate 65,330,730 of CM071838.1, forward strand.
TCCGGTCTTTGTGGTGATAGGTACACTACCCGTTCTTGGCCACTTGGCCCTTGTTCTGTTTGATTCTGGTTCCTCGCACTCTTTTATATCTGCTATATTTGTGAAGCAAGCCCAGTTAGAGGTAGAACCTTTAGATGTTGACCTGGCAGTAGCTACCCCGGTGGGTAGAGAGTTAGTAGCTCGGAAAAAAGTTAAGTCTGGTCAGGTAGTGGTAACAGGTCGCGTGCTAGATGTGACGTTGGTTGTGCTTGATATGAGGAACTTCGATGTAATCCTGGGCATGGATTGGTTGTCTGCGAACCACGCCAACATCGACTGTCATTGCCGGGAGGTGGTGTTTCGGCCTCCGGCAGAATCCAGTTTCAAGTTCAAGGGAATTGAGACTGGAGAGTTTCCGAAGATGATTTCAGCTCTTAAGGCAAAGAATTTGATAAGTGAAGGGGCTTGGGCTCTCTTGGCGAGTGTTGCTGATACAAAGAACAAAGGACCAGAGTTGAGTTCGGTTCCTGTTGTTCGAGAGTTTGCAGATGTTTTCCCTGAAGAGTTGCCTGGTCTACCCCCGGTTCGTGAGGTAGACTTCAGTATTGAGCTTGAGTCCGGAACGACTCCGTTGTCTAAAGCTCCCTACCGAATGGCGCCAGCAGAACTGAGAGAGCTTAAGACTCAGTTGCAGGAACTTCTAGACAAGGGGGTTCATCCATGCAGTGTTTCACCTTGGGTGCGGCGTAGTCTTTGTTTGTAAAGAAGAAAGATGGATCGATGCGGTTATGCATTGACTACCGAGAGCTGAACAAGGTGACAGTGAAGAACAAGTACCCTTTACCTAGGATCGATGACTTGTTTGACCAACTGCAAGGAGCGACAGTGTTTTCTAAAATCGACCTACGGTCAGGGTATCATCAGTTGAGAATCAAGGATGAGGACATTCCTGAAAATCGCTTCCGTCCGTGTACGGACACTATGAGTTCACGGTGATGTCCTTTGGCCTGACGAATGCCCCAACAGCGTTTATGGAGCTAATGAACAAGGTATTCAAGGAGCTCTTAGACACCTTTGTAATCGTCTTCATCGATGATATTTTGGTGTACTCCAGGTCAGAGGAAGAACATGAAGTGCATTTGAGGGAAGGGTTGACAGTTTTGAGGACCAACCAATTGTATGCAAAGTTCTCCAAGTGTGAGTTCAGTTGCAAATGAGTTGCCTTCCTAGGACACGTGGTGTCTAAAAGAAGGTGTGACAATGGATCCTGCTAAGATTGAGGCGATGGCGAGATTGGCCTCGCCCTAAAATCAAGCTTCCGAAGTCACGAAGCTTCTTGGGTTTGGCCGGTTATTACAGGAGGTTTGTTAAGATTTCTCCAAGATGGCCACACCTTGACTCGATTAACTTCGAAAAGGAAATCCGTTCGTGTGGTGTGAAGCTTGTGAAGCGTTTTTCGGGACCTCAAGCATAGGTTAGTTTCTCGCACTGCAGCTTGCGATTACTGATGGCTCGTGGAAGTTTTGTGGTCTCATGATGTTTCCAAGAAGGGTTTGGGTTGTGTGTTGATGCGAGAATGGAAAGGTGATAGCCTATGCTTCTCGTCAATTGAAAGATTACGAGCGGAATTACCCAACCCATGATTTAGAGTTGGTTGCCGTGGTCTTCGCTCTGAAGATATGGCGTCACTACTTATATGGGGAAAAGATTCAGATGTACACGGACCACAAGAGCCTCAAGTATCTTTTTACTCAGAAGGAGTTGAACATGAGACAGCGCAGATGGTTGGAGTTAGTAAAAGACTATGAGGTTGAGATACTGTACCATCCAGGCAAAGCAAACGTTGTTGCTGATGCCCTTAGCAGAAAGGTGGCTCACCCCTCAGCGCTGATCACGAGACAAGTTCCCCTGCGTTCAGAAATGGAACGTGCAGGGATAGCAGTTGTGTTGAGTCAGGTCACAGCTCAGCTGAATCAGTTGTCAGTACGGCCGACCTTGAGGCAACGAGTTTTTGAGGCGCAACAGGGAGACTCTAGTCTTAAGGACTGTTGGCGCCAAGCAAGAAGTGGCGAGGAAAGTGAATTCTCTGTAACAGCAGACAATGGACTACTGTTCAGGGGACGTTTATGTGTTCCTGCTGAGGGTGGTCTCAAGGAGGAGATTTTGGGTGATGCTCATAACTCTCCTTTTTCAGTGCATCCAGGAAGTACTAAGATGTATTAGGACTTGAAATCATTCTACTGGTGGCGTGGAATGAAAAGAGATGTGGCAGAGTTTGTCAGCAGATGCTTGGTGTGCCAGCAAGTTAAAGCACCGAGATAGAAACCAAAGAGGTTGTTGCAAATCACTGGAAGTACCCCAGTGGAAGTGGGAAGAGATCTCCATGGACTTTATTTCGGGATTGCCCCGAACAGCGAAAGGATTCACACTGATCTGGGTGATTGTGGACAGACTAACCAAGTCCGCTCACTTTCTGCCTGGTAAGCCTACCTATACAGTTGAGAAGTGGGCACATCTATTCATGGAAGAGATAGTAAGGTTGCACGGAGTCCCAGTGAAGATTGTGTCTGACAGAGACCCGCAGTTCGCCTCGAACTTCTGGGTGAGTTTTCAGAGAGCCCTAGGGGCTCAGAGTAACTTCAGTACAACGTTTCACCCGCATACCGATGGCCAGACGGAAAGGGTGAACCAGATTGTAGAGGATATGCTTCGGGCATGTGCGTTGGACTTCACAGGTAGTTGGGACTCACACCTTCACCTGATGGAGTTCGCATATAACAATAGTTATCAGACAATTATTGGTATGGCCCCTTTTGAAGCCCTTTATGGGAGAAGGTGTAGGACCCCGGTGTGTTGGGGCGAGGTTGGAGAACGAAAATTGCTGGGACCCGAGCTGGTCCAAGTGACAAATGAGGCCATACAGAAGATCAGGGCAAGGATGTTAACGGCACAGAGTAGGCAGAAGAGTTATGCTGATGTCAGGCGCCGAGAGTTGGAATTTGCCATTGGGGACCTTATGTTCTTGAAAGTTGCACCTATGAGGGGTGTTCTGAGGTTCGGTAAGAAAGGAAAGCTAAGCCCGAGGTTTGTTGGTCCTTTCGAGATTCTGGAGCGCATTGGACCAGTGGCATATCGGTTGGCCCTACCGCCGTCCCTCGTGTCGGTCCATGACGTGTTCCATGTGTCGATGCTGCGAGCGTATGTGCCAGATGCCTCGCACATCATCGACTTTGAGCCGTTGAAATTAGACAAGGATCTGAGTTATGAAGAAAAGCCTGTACAAATCCTTGCTCGTGATAGTAAAGTCCTGAGGAACAGGGAAATCCGTTTTGTAAAGGTCCTTTGGCAGAACCACCATCTCAAGGAAGCCACCTGGGAACGCGAGGAGGAGATGCGAGCAAGCTATCCAGAGCTGTTCGAGAGCTAGCTACTTTCGAGGACGAAAGTTCCTAAGGTGGGTAGATCAGAATGGCCCACCAATCGGTTTTTAAAAACAAAAAAAGAAGAACGAAAAGTCGGGAGGGCTTCGCCCTCCCTTCCGTTCTGCGCGCCGCGAACGAAGCGGCCGGCGGCCCATGCTCTCCCTCCCTCTCCTTCTTCTCTTCTTCTTCCCCTCTCCCTCTCCGAAGCTCTCTCCCTCTCTCTCCCTCTCCTTCTCTCTCTCGCCGTCCCTCTCCCTCTCCTCACCGTCCCTCTCTCTCTCATCCCCTCCTGTCGTCACTTCTCTCTCTCTCTCACGCAGCTCTCTCTCTCTCTTTCTCAGAACGCCGCAGGTCCTCGCCCAGACGCCGCCGGAAATCGAACCATAACGCAGCAAGGCCGCCGGCGAACCTAGATCCGTGAGACCCGTCGATTGGTTCGGCTGGGTCAGGTCGTTTTAGGCCGGTTTTCGAAGATCCGAGACCGGTTCTAGATAGATCGGGCCGTGAGGATTCCGATCTGCCGCCCGCGCCGCCGCCGCTGCTGTTCACGCGCCGCCGTCGCCGCCGCTGCTGCGAGCTGCGACCAAATCTTTTCCGTTCGGCTGCCTCGGTCCGTTCTTCAGTCCGTTCTTGATCCCGTCGGGTGAGTTGTGCTCTTCGTAAGTTTCTGGGTTGTTTTGTGGTTCGTCCTTTTAACTCCGTTGTGTTTGTTGTTCGTTAGGAGCGTTATCTTGGAATTAGGGACACGTTTGGAGCGCGTTGCATTACTCAAGTCTCCGTCGCGCTTGGAGTTCCTGTAAGTAGTCAGTTGGACGAAACTACCCCTAAGTGTAGGGCTTAGGGGCGTATTGCATGCAATTTATGATTGAAAGTAAAGTTTTGTTAGTAGCATGATAGGTTGAGATGTTCGGTTATGCCTGAATCATGTTTTGTGATTGTTATGTTGATCTGTACTGGAACTCGAACTCGTAGTTCTTTCTGGTTTCTGGATGTCTGTTGGTGCTTGTGTTCATATCTATTAGGGGTGATGTAATCTTATGCTGAGTTCCTAAACGTTCTTCGTTTTGTGACTATTTGTCCCGAGCCTTAGTCGCCCCGTGCATAGTCTGTAGTGACTCGGGAAGTGCTATTGAGCCTTAGGTTTGTAGTTAGCACAACTAGCCCTAGTGCAGGCCCAAGTCCTAAGTATCTGTGTAACCCTTAGTAGACTAAGACTAGAGGTTGGCGAGATGACGATGATGTGCGACTCGAAGTACGACCCACAGGTCGGAGGGATTGGATAGAGTCCTTCGCCCTAGTGCGAGCCCCGGAATGAGCCCGAGGTCGATTGTGCGCTGATTACCGCCTTGATGCTTATGGGATGTGGTGGTCCGCCCCATCCAGGTTGTGCGACTCGGGGTGTGATCCTTAGAGTCGAGAGGGTTGGATAGAGTCCTTCGCCCCTTGTGCGAGCCGGGGATGAGTCTCGTGGCCACGTCTTTGCCAACCAGTCCTAGGAGCTAAGGGTAGGACAAAACCGAAAAAACCGAGTAAGAGTAGAGCCGAGGATGCGTGTTGAGGTTGTTTGGCGGGCTAGGTGTCGTGTTTAGCTAAGTCTAAGGCCGTTATAGTGTTGTTTATTCTTGGGCGGAAGTGGGTTTTATTCTTGAGTATTTTTATACTCATTCCTTCTTTATTTATTCTTTTGTTGCGATAAGGCAAACCAAAGAGATGACCACCGACGCGAGACCTCTGCGAGGCTATGGAAGACTTGTAGGACTTAGGGGTTGCGTTAGGAGTTGTTCTTTTCACTTTCTTTTCTTCTGTTGCGTTTTGTTGCTTTCATTCATGTTTTAAACTTTATTCTCGCATTTGTTCATTTCTCGAATCAAAGCATGTTCTCATTGTACTCTTTCGTTTTCAAAGCATGCTTCATTGCTTGAGTTCTCTGTTAACTCAGAGGACCGGAGCCCACCCTATTGTCTCTGTGTAGTTTGGTGAGGCCGGGTACCCTCGTGAGTCTTTTGAAGTGTTCGTGTTTAGGTTCGGGTTTCTTGTAAAATTTTTGGTTTGTCCAGTTGCGCGCGTTATCTTTGCTGGATTTTAGTACATGAATCTGTACAACTTGGAAGTAATGCCTCGTTTAGTCGTGTTCGTGTTTTTGGGGCGTTACAGGTACCTACTGACTATTCCCACTGCATAGCAAATGTGTGGCCTCGTGCACAACATAACATACATTAAGCTACCTACTGTAGAGGCATAGGGAATACGTCTCATATCCTCAAGTTCTTGAGGTGTCTTAGGACACTGTTCCTTAGACAGTTGAACTCCATGCTTGAAGGGTAATAAGCTCCTCTTTGAATTCTGCATCGAATATCTGGACAACATTTTATCCACATAAGACGCTTGAGACAGAGCTAGCGTTCTGTTATTGCGATTCCTGAAGATCTGGATCCCAAGAACATATTGCACCACTCCCAAATCTTTCATTTGGAATTGGGTCGCCAACCAATTCTTTATGTCAGTAAGGTATCCTACATCATTCCCAATGAGTATGATATCATCCACATAAAACACTAAGAAAGCTACTTTGTCGTTGCTGATCCTCTTGTAAACGTAAGGCTTATCAACGTTTTGGTCAAAACCATAAGACTTGATCGCATTTTCAAATCTTATATTCCAAGATCTAGATGCTTGTTTCAACCCATAAATGGATCGATTGAGCTTGCAAACTTTTTTCTCCTGACCTTGGGTTATGAACCCTTCGGGCTGAGACATATAGATGCTCTCGTCAAGATTACCATTAAAAAAGGCAGTCTTGACGTCCATTTGCCACATTTCATAATCATAAAATGCGGCTATGGACAAGAGTATCCTTATAGACTTAAGCATAGCAACAGGAAAAAAAGTTTCTTCATAGTCAACTCCTTCCCTTTGGGTAAAACCCTTTGCTACAAGTCTAGCCTTAAAGGTCTGTACCTTTCCGGCTGCATCTCTCTTTCTCTTATAGATCTATTTGCACTCTATGGGTCTAACCCCTTCAGGTTGATCTACAAGTTCTCATACTGAATTGAAGTCTATTGACTCCATTTCAAGGTGTAACGCCCATACTTTTCTATGACCAACTCCTAGGGACATTACTACACATGCATGCATTTATAGGCCAAGAGATAAAAGATCTTAAAAGAAAAACTTCAACCAACATAAATTGTTTTCAGGGATCCCAAATCAAATCATTTAAAACAGATAAAAGTATTGATTTAACATGGCCTACTAAAACTGTAAGTAAATTTAAACTCCAAATAAAACATAAAGAGACAACATCAGTTATAAAAGGAATATGCGGAAAAACATGTCTGTTCCCATGGTTTTAGTAACGCGCTCCGCCACTCACTCGCCCGCACGCCCTTGGCCTTACCACGAAAAACATTTTTAAAAGAAAGGGTGAGTATTGCAAAACAATACCCGATGCAGTGACCTCGCTCACGAGGTTTGGGATATGCATACACATACAATCATGACTTTAAACTTGTTGGAAATATACATATGCGGGACCTAAATCTTTCTCATATTGTCAGGTCTTTAATCCATGACTTCCTTTTTAATTGTGTGGCCGACTGGTCATCCTGAGTCATTTCGTTTTGAGTCCCTCACAGACCCTGTAATAATTTGAGTCCCTCACGCACCCCCTGTAATAATTTGAGTCCCTCACAGCACCCACGTAATTTGACCCATAGGGTCTCTATTGCATGTTTGACCATGCACATAATGATCTCAGGATACCAATGTCCACACTTTTCAATAATTCATTTCGTGGCATACATAACATGCATGAGGTCCCATCATTCACATAATAACAGTGCACATGTCACAAACATCATCGTCGATATGCAAATCATACTTTTCTCATAAACAGCTTGAAGATCATACTTTTGTAGAAAATCATGAAATATTCTCATACAAATTATTGTCATATCCTTACATGAAATACTTTGAAATATCCTTACATGAAATACAGAGACATTCTACATATAAAATACTAGATTATTCACGCATAAAATATTGAGATATCTTCTCATAGAATATCAAAGTACTTTCACATAAAATCTCAGGATATTCTCGTATAAAAATCATTAAATCCTTTTAAGTAAAATATCGTACTAAATCCACATAAAATATTGAAGTTCGTTTTCTTTAATCCCATTTAAAAAGATTCGGCACAAAGTCCCTTACCTCGAGCTTTGATCTTACTCTTTCCTCCCAATTCTTAACTTAACGGTCCTTTCCAAATAACTCCGCCAATCAAGAATCCTTCTATTCGTTATCCTACTACTCGAGTTCATTCTATATACGGAATCTAAATACGCAAAGCGTCTATAATTCTCACTTTGCACCAATTACCTTGACTCAGAATAATAATTCGAACGTGGGTTTGTTTGCTCAAAGCTTGGGAGTCTTGAACTCGAAATTCAGCTCGTTCCTACAATAATTTCATGCAAGATTTTCATGCGAGATAGATCCAATTAATTCTATAATCCAAAATCGAAGGGGTGTTTTCGCGTGGCTCACCTAATCCACAACTTAGACCTCGATTACTTTACGGTTGCGGCGTAACAACGAACAACGGTTCTTTGTCGGGAAGATGGGGCGGCGAGCTCACGGCGATCGCAGCGCGCGCGAGCGTCTCGACGCGTGATCTGCTGTTCGGGCGTGAGCGCCGCAACACCGGGAGGAACACTGCCGAACGAGCGCTCTGCGTCCGCAGCAGTCTTTGAACGGCCTTCGTCCGAGGCCGGGCCGCGCGAGTGGTTGAACGCTCACCGCCGGAGAACTCGCGCGCGTGCGTGTACGTGTCGACGACGGGCGGGTGGCGGCCGGGCGAGGCTCACGAGCGATCGCAAACCTCGGCGCAGCAAGGGAACGGCTGGCGGCGCCGCTTCAGTGCGGAGACGAGGCAGCGACCGGAGGATCTGGCGGCGTTAACGTTGAAACCGGTGGCTTGCCGGCGCGAGGGTACTCGGAAAAGGAAACCGGACGGCGGTTCTTTTGCGAGTTTCCGTCCACGACTTCCGGTGTGGCTGCGGCGTGCGTGTTGGACTGGCCGTACGCGTGATCTCTTGCTCCGATCGGCAGCAGCTGTGGTGAAGGTATGGTGGCTCTCGGTTAGGGCAAGAATTAGGGTTTTGGATTAGGTTAAAGATGAGATGAAGAAGATGATGATGGGGCTAGGGTTTTCTTATGGTTAAATACTAAGGAGGCTAAGGGGTTAGGGTTTTAGGTCAAATTTTAATGTTACTACAAACCCTCATTTACCCTAATACTAAAATACCATTGCTCCTTCTCCTTCTATTAATTTTAACTCAACATAATTCTCTAAAGGAGGATGTTTTGTTTACAACTAGTAGAAATTAGAGACTCATTTACACCGAGCTCGAAGAAATTCACTAGCCCAATTAAACACACACAGGTTGATAGAACGCTAAATAAAATAAATAATTAGTACCTGTGGTGGTGGTCGTCACACAAGGTCCATGGCTTTGATCCATTGGTCCTTGTCTACGTCATTCATGTATGACCGTATGGCAACACTAGAGGGGGGTGAATAGGGTTGTCTACCAACTTTTTCTTTAATTTTAAAAAAAAAATTAATTTCAACACTTTTTAGGCACTTTTTCACACAATGAGAAATTTAAGAAATTTGCACTCAATTAATTTTAATACAACAAACTTTAAACAAAAAGCAATTCAATGATAGAAAGATTGCAGACAAAACAATACAAAAAAGCAAATCCTAAATCATGCAATCTAAAAAAATGCTAGAGCAGAAAGTAAAGTGCGAGAATTAAAAGTTAAGGAAAGAGAGACACCGAAAAATTTTATAGTGGTTCGGCAAATTGCCTACTCCACTCCCCAAGCTCCTCTTGGATATTTCACTAAATTCGATCCTCTTGCGGGTGAGAACCAAACCGTCACGACCCTCTTTTTCCTAGGCTAAAGAGAAACTCAAATCCTTTTTCTGGTTCAGGATTAAACCAATTGAATTTTCACACAACACAAGGTGTACCCACACCTTAATACAATATTCCCAAAAGAAAGAAAATTGAACAAAAGAAAAGATTGCTTCAAAAAAGCAAGATTACACAAATTTCGGATCACGCTTTAATTCCAAAATTCTTACAACAATTGCAGGATTTGCCGGTTTAGAGGATGGTGAGAATTCTTGAAGATTAGAGCCTTTTTGGAGACTTTTTTATGGCTATTTGGTTGCTGGAAATTTTTCAAAAAGTAAGTGAAAGATGATGTTTTTAGAGTTAAAAAGGATTTTGAACAAATGGAAGATAAGCCATTGGATTTAGGTCAAAAAGGATAGATGGTTGTGAATGAATGATTGAATTTTGGAAAGATTTAAGTCCATAATTGGAGAGAAGATAGGAGAAAATATTCTTCTCAAAAATGTCTATGTGTGACATTCTTTTTTTTTTTTTTATAATTCATTTGAATTTCAAAAACTTAAATTTTTGAAAGTTTCTTGCCACATGTACGCTTTTTATTCATCCACATATGTCACGTCAATCACCATCGTCAGCTACCACGTCATTGCCACATCAGTCGTCGCCACGTCAGCACAGTGCCGCGTGTCAGTGCATTATTAGTTTCCCTTTTCAAACTTCTTTTGCTCATATCTTCTTCGTTTGAGCTCCGATTTGAGCGATTCAAATTGCGTTGGAATCGTCTCTTCGAGCTCTACACCGTGGACACTTTAAAACACTGTTGGAAACTCAATCAGACTAAATATTTTGATGATAACAAACTCAAATTTTTGTACTAATCTTTTTAGTATTTCAAAGGGTCTATTTTGTAGAGCTCGAAGAGACGAGTAGAAGGCAATTTGAATTGCTCAAATCGGAGCTCAAACGAAGGAGGTATGAGCAGAAAAAGTTTGAAAAGGGAAACTAATAAGGCATTGACACATGGCACTGTGCTGACGTGGCGACGACTGATGTGGCGATGACGTGGTAGCTGATGATGGTGGTTGACGTGACATATGTGGACGAATAAAAAGCGTACATGTGGCGAGAAACTTTCAAAAATTCAAGTTTTTGAAATTCAAATGAATTAAACAAAACAAAAAAAAAAAGGAAAAAATATCACACATGGACATTTTGGAGAAGAATATTTTCTCCTCCCTTCTCTCCAATTATGGACTTAAATCTTTCCAAAATTCAACCATTCAATCACAACCATCCATCCTTTTTGACCTAAATCCAATGGCTTATCTTCCATTTGTTCAAAATCCTTTTTAACCCTAAAAACATCATCTTTCACTCACTTTTTGAAAAATTTCCAGCAACCAAATAGCCATAAAAAAGTCTCCAAAAAGGCTCTAATCTTCAAGAATTCTCACCATCCTCTAAACCGCAAATCTCAAATTGTTGTGAGAATTTTGGAATTAAAGCGTGATCCGAAATTTGTGTAATCTTGCTTTTTTGAAGCAATCTTTTCTTTTGTTCAATTTTCTTTCTTTCGGGAATATTGTATTAAGGTGTGGGTACACCTTGTGTTGTGTGAAAATTCAATTGGTTTAATCCTGAATCGGAAAAAGAATTTGAGTTTCTCTTTAGCCTAGGAAAAAGAGGGTCGTGACGGTTTGGTTCTCACCCGCAAGAGGATCGAATTTAGTGAAATATCCAAGAGGAGCTTGGGGAGTGGAGTAGGCAATTTGCCGAACCACTATAAAATTTTCGGTGTCAACTTTTCCTTAACTTTTTAATTTCTGCACTTTACTTTCTGCTCTAGCATTTTTTTTAGATTGCATGATTTAGGATTTGCTTTTTTGAATTGGTTTGTCTGCAATCTTTCTATCATTGAATTGCTTTTTGTTTAAAGTTTGTTGTATTAAAATTGATTGAGTGCAAATTTCTTAAATTTCTCATTGTGTGAAAAAGTGCCTAAAAAGTGTTGAAATTAATTTTTTTTTAAATTAAAGAAAAAGTTGGTAGACAACCCTATTCACCCCCCTCTAGTGTTGTCATACGACAATTAAAACAAATTTCATTTATGGATAAAATAAATTGGAATTCACAATCAATGGGTATTCATGAAAAATAAACAATTTCAAGCACTCCCCCTACTAAAAGGAATTTAACAACTCTTTTTCATATCTTATAATACTATTAAAGGAATCATCAAAACATAATGCTTTAATGAGGAGTAAACTTTCAAGCTCATAAAGCATTTAAATAATTCAAAATATTTTCAAACTCAAAGACTTTATACTAATTGTAAGAGTGAAACTCAAACAAAAAAGTATAAGTTAAGATAGTTAAAAAAACGTTAAAACAATTTTTTTTTTCACAATTTAATAACAATAAAGAATAAACAAATTCAAATCAATTTCAATAATCATGCAATATGTAAATCACACAAGTTTCCAAAAAAGATTTAAACATCAACAATTGAATTATGAAAATCAACATGCAAACTATAAAGAAATCAAATATTTCAAACACTCAAAATAAATCAATTATTTGAGACAAATTTCAAATTCAAAACAGTAATGCATGATATGTAATTCTATAAAACAAATAACAAAACAATAGGGAACAAGGATAAATGAAATTTAATTTTCTCAAGAGCACATAATCTTGTAGTCTATAACTAGAGAAACAATAAAGATAAATGTCAAACAATATATTTCATAAATATCTCATAGACATTTAATATATAATAATCAATCAAATAGATTTAATACCAATATGGTAAATAAACAAAAATTCAATAATAGTAAATATCTTTTAAAAAAACAATTACCATGTCAATCATTCAACAATAATAAAAATATATTTTACCAATAAATCAAGAATGTGAAATTGAAGCTCATTATGAAAAGAAACATTCAACTATCTAAAAAAAATTAATAAGAAAATCATATCCAATTTCAATTCCACAAAAATATCACAATAAAACAAATAATAATCTTCCATTCAAACACTTAAAAAAGTCAATTTCAAATTCCAAATATAAAACTTTCCAATAAAACAATTCAAGAGCAAATTCAAATTCAAATTAATTCAAAGATAATATTATAAAATAGCTATGATACCAATTGTAGGATCGTATGGCAACACTAGAGGGGGTGAATAGGGTTGCTTAAAAATTTAAAAACCTTTTTTTTTTTTTTGGAATTAAACTAGATTAATTCAATCTTAAATAATCAAAATAAGCACCCTAAAAATTCTAGAAATATAGAACAAATTTTTTTAAGCATGCAATCTACTCAAATAAATAATTTAACAAAGCAAAGTAAAAGAGCATAGAGGAAGAAATGAAATCGAAGATTTTTATAGTGGTTCGGAAATCCCTACTCCACTCCCCAAGACGCCTTCTTGGGTATTTTACTATGACAGTTCTCTTAAGGGTGAGAACCAAACCGATTTTCCACTCTTTTTAAAGGTTCAAGAGTAAACCCCCAACCGATGATCCAACCTATATCGATCTTTTTAACGGGTTCAGGATCAAACCACTACAAATCCTTTTTCGGGTTCAGGATCAAACCACTACAAATCCTTTTTCGGGTTCAGGATTAAACCACTACAAATCATTTTTCGGGTTCAGGATTAAACCTCTACAAATCCTTTTCCAGTTCAGGATTAAACCGCTCACTCAAAATCCTAAGGTGTATCAACACCTTAATACAACACTCAATTTAAAAGATGAAATACAAATCTCACAAAGAAAGATCTCTCACAAGAGTAGATACACAATTTTAAGCTCTAAAGACACAATCTAATCTCTCATATAAAATTCTCTCAGAAGAATAGAAAATGATGTAACTTTGAAGAATAATCAAGAATGGAGAATGTTGGAGAGAAAATTTCAGCAACTTGGAGATGAGAGTTCTTCTTCAAATGAGAGGGAAAATGATGTTTAAATAAGGTTTAAATTTAGGGTAAAATTTGGGTCATTGGATCTAGGTTAAGATGGATCAAGGGTGGAGGTAATTTGGGATAAAAATGGCAAAAGAAGGATTAAAAGAATAATTTTAAATTATTTCCAACTGTCTTAAAAAGGGGCAACGTGTCGTCATGTAATTCGTTCGCGTCACTGCAAAATAACAGTTTTTCACAATCTTCTTTTGGTCATAACTTTCTCGTTTGAGCTCCGATTTGAGCGATTCAAATTGCGTTAGAATCGTCTCTTCGAGCTCTACACTGTGGACACTTTAAAACACTGAAATCATTAGTAATTTAAATGTTTGTTATCATCAAAATATATGGTTGTATGATTGAAGCTCGTAAAGCTAACAATTCATTGCCTGTTTATAAGACAATGGATCTTCTACGCCGTCATTAGGTATGACGACTTGAGTTTCAGCTAAATCCAAGTAGCGGTCAAGTTGGGAAACAACCCTCCCACTGCGTCGAGGCATTCCCAACGATTGAGAAGGACGAGACTGACTTGAGGTGCTAGCTTCTCCATCAACTCTTCATGAAGGTCCAGCTTGATCAACAACTCTTGTTGGTTCATTTGTAGCTTCATTTAGTACTAATTTACTACGCGGTTTATGGTTCCTCATGTGATCTTCCTCCATGAAAGTGGCGTTTGTCGATATAATCACCTTTTTTTCTTGTGGGTCGTAGAAAAGATCACCTCTCGTTTCTTTGGGATAGCCAACAAATTGGCATAATCTTGAACGAGGTTCCAGTTTCTTTGGGTTTGTCGCTAGCACGTGTGCCGGACAACCCCAAATCCTGAAGTGTTGTAAACTAGGTTTACGCCCCTTCCACAATTAAAAAGATGTTTATGAAACACTCTTTGATGGAATAGTGTTCAAGATTTGAACTGCAGTCTCTACTGCGTATCCCCAATACGAGGCAGGCAATTGAGCATAGCTCATCATAGAACGAACCATGTCCAACAAGGTTCTATTTCTCCTTTCTGACACACCATTTTGCTGTGGTGTATTAGGTGCTGAGAGTTGAGACTTAATTCCATGTTCTATCATATAGTCCTAGAATCTCAAATCCATATACTCTCCACCTCGATCGGATCGAAGTGTTTTAATGGTTTTCCCTAATGCATTCCCTACTTCAGCCTTATACTCTTTGAACTTTTCAAGAGCTTCAGACTTATGATGCATTAGGTATAAATAACCATACCTCGAATAATCATCTATGAAAGAGATGAAATATTCGTACCCTCCTCGAGCTTTAACATTCACCAGACCACAAAGATCCGAATGTATAAGTTCTAAAGGTTCTATGGCTCTGTAACCTTTTCCAGTAAAAGGTCGCTTAGTCATTTTACCTTCCAAGCATGATTCGCAAGGAGGTAAAGAATCATCTTCTAACTTGTTTAGAAGTTCATTCTTAGATAATCTCTCAATCCGGTTGAGGCTTATATGACCAAGTCTAAGATGCAATAAATAGGTATTATTATGAGAAATTCTTTGCCTTTTACTTTGAGTATTAGCATTTTTAAACATCTCATGATTTAAAATTGCTTTAGTTAGATTCGGGTTAAGTACATACAAGCCATTTTTCAATTTAGCAGAACAAATATTGACCCCCTCTTTTAAAATGAACGCTTCATTTAAAGAAAAGGAAATACAATATCCAAGTTCTATTAAACAAGAGATAGAAATTAAGTTCCTCTTAATCTTAGGAACTACATAAAGATTTTTTAAAAATAAAAATCTATCTCTAAAAAACAGCTTGGCATCTCCCATCGCACAGCCGAGAGACGACGCCTCTCCGCTTAGATCCCGAGCGTCCATGTCACCCTCTTCGAGCTCCTTGAAGGAACTAGTTTCCTGAAAAGAAGAGCAAACATGATTAGTGGCTCTTGAATCAAGTATCCAGGTAAAATCATCATTTTCCACTAAGTAGGTTTCAAGAATAAGTAAATTTAATTTACCTTTCTTCTCTTTGAGCTCAGCAAGGTATTTTGGGCAGTTTCGCTTCCAGTGCCCATCCATGTTGCAGTGGAAATACTTTCCTTTGTCTACAACCTTGGCTTTTCTCTTGCCCTTATCAGCAGCAGGTGCCTTCCCTTTCCCTCCTATCTTCTTCTTTTGGGTCTTCTTAAGCCTAGAAGATGAACCACAGGACTTAGTCCTAGAGGATGAACCCTTCTGGAACCTTCTGGAATGGGCAAACAAATTTGCCTCTCCATCAGTCTGTCCCTTATTCTTTATAAGAGACTGGAAAGTTTGTAGTTCATTGAGGAGAGTAGTCAGGTTATACTTTATCTTGTTCATCACTGCATTGCTGCGAAATTGCAGGAAACACTTCGGAAGAGATTCGAGGATGAATGAGACCTGACTTTGCTCGTCAATGACCGCTCCGTTCATCTCAGCCACGTTGAAGTGGACCATCAGATCGAGAACGTGTTCTCTCACCGACGACCCGTCCTTCATATGAGAGTTATAAACGTATTTGAGGGATTCGTGCCGAAGCTGTCCAGACGGTTGTCCAAACATATCCAGCAACGAACTCATGATCTCACGAGCTGAGACCATGCCCTCGTGCTTTTTGGCTAGAACTTCAGAAACACTAGCCAAAATGTAGACCTTGGCCTTATCATTGGCCTTGATCCAACGATCATACGCCTCCTTAACAGATTGAGGAGTGTTTCGAGTAGGGACTTGAAGACATTCCTCAGTCAGTACAAACCGAAGGTCGTCAACAATAAGAATCGTATTCAGGTTGGACTTCCACGTAGTAAAGTTTTCACTAGTTAAACGATCGCTTTTTAATAAGGCTATAATTGAGGACGACATGCTGAAAATCCAAAATAGTTCTAATTAGTTATGCCTTTTAACCCATTAAAAAACCAATCAAATTTAGCAAAATTATTAAAGAACCCTAGTGTTTAAACTAAACCCAATGTTTAAAATAAACCTTTAATTTTGCAACGATATTTCAGGGGTTTAGAACAAAAGCCTCCGTCGGGCGGTCAGTCATTCCTCCCACGAATTGAGACTTTCTCAGCCAATTCTCATTACCAGAACATCTCATGTCCCAATGGTCCTTAGCTACTGTTTGTTTGGCCAAGGACTTGTTAACTAGCTTAACTCATCCCGTAAATGTGACCCTACCATTTTCAGATCCAATAGGTCCGAGCCAACAGGCTACTATTAAGAAAGACAACTGTTGGCAAATTACCTAAGAGACCCTATCCATTTCTGGAGTTCGCAGTGTTCCGATCCCTATAGTCAGGCCCTCCGTGGGGTTTGGCTGTTCTAGGACAACCTAGCAGGCGGACTATAGAAATCTCACGGTGCGACCTAATGGAGGAGACCGTAGGATACGTTGACACGTGTCCTGCTCCCATTTACTATAGATACTTCCCTCATTGACCTTGGTATTGAACCATAGAAACACTTACCGTAGGGGGACGCCCTATTGACGCCACGTAGCCAAGCATGGAACTCACAGTGTGAACTCTTGAGGACGTTAGAGTAAACTCGATGCGAACATCTCGTTTTCTCCCACTGAAGCTCCTAAGGTTAGGGTATAAGTTTAACTTAGTCGGATTCTGGCTAAAAGAATCTATCTAAGTCTATGCCTATTATAACTGTTATAACTAGGTCTTTTAACTTTATGTCTAGGTGAATAAATATTTTAATTACCTAGATATAAAATAGAACTAAAGTTAATTCAACTCAAGCTCCGTGTCGCTTCCCAGTGTAGGAGGTGTTAGTTAGCTAACCAACTTAAGTACCCCCAACCTTAGATGTAGAACTTCACCAAGAGAGTTCCCTTATAACCAAAGTTCTAATGTCCTACTATATTTTAAACTATTTAAAATACTATGTAAGACTAATTTCTAATCCTATTAGAAATTAAAACTTAGGTCTAAATTAATTTTAAACAATTTAAAGCTAATTTTAATTTTAACCCAAATTCCTATGTTTGCATGCAATTCTTTATTATAGGTTATGGTTTCTAAAACCCCTTAATTTATAACTTTTATAAATTTAATAATTAACCTATTGACAAGGAACTATATTATAAAACCAACAAATAATTTTCAAATTGGAATTATAAAAAAAAATTATTCAACCAATTGAATAATTAAATTACTTAAATAAAAAAATAATTATTTTAAACTAAGTAATTTCATGCTCCATGCAACTTATTTTCCACATTCATTTAATTATAACAATTATAAATAAACGCATATGAAAATAAAATAAATCATGCATTTCTACCATATTTATGTAACAATTATACAAATAAAATGCATGAACATGCTTATCCTAAGGTGGAAAAAATTCTAAATGACATTCATAAAGAAAAATAGCTGTAAAACCGGAAATATTTAGCCCCTAAAGTGTAAAAATAATAAAATTACACTAATTTTATTACAAAACCGGTCCAAAACTCCTTGAACCGGGCTCAAACCGGATCGAACCGCCGCTAAACCGGTCTACTTGACCTAGATGCTGCGACAGCGTTGCAACGCTGCCACCCTAACGTATCGGGGTAGCGTTGCAACGCCATGCGAGAGCGTTGCAACGCTGCTAGCCCCCTGGGATTCCTTATCGATAGGAAGCGCTGGCGTTACAACGCCGTTCTTCAGCGTTGCAACGCTAATGAACGGCGTTGCAACGCTATTGCTTCGGCAGAAGCAGATTTCTTCGAACACAACAGCTTCAAACATCGATTTCTCCTTCGATACTCATCCGATTTGCACGAAAGTTGTCCCGAATGACTAATAACTCAATTACAGACTCGATTATGCACATAATTGCCCCAAAACACAGGGGCCTTTACATATAAATTGATCAAATCAATGTAAACTATGGACAAAATTTTCCTAAACTAGTTTTACAGCAAACGAAATGCAAATCCCACCTAACCAATGCAAATTTGTTTCAACCAAAGTAAAACAAGCATTGCTCTAATACCAATTGATGGAGATCTGATCCCTTTGAGCAGCGAAAACGTGTTTAAAATCGTAATTTTTCTAGTTTATTTTGGTTAAAAATCAAATACCCATACATTGGTAAAAATACAGAAAAAGCATATACTTCTAATCTAATTAGGCATGAAAATTTACATGCAAACATGCTTTGTTTAACAATTAAACTAAAAAAGAAGAAATATTACCTTTGTAGTTTTTCCACACAACAACTCGTTGCTTTCAAGAAAAACAACAACACAGGAACACCAAAAGAACGTCTCTGTTTTCTCCAACAGGACACAACCAGTAGAGAGAACCTCCTATTCTCTGGGTGCTTAGAACAATTCCTTTGTAGGAAGAAATCCAATAATTTGATGAATTTGGGAATTGAGAGGTTGAGAGAATTCTTGAAAAGTTCAATCAATGAATTCAATTGATCGATTGATTATTCTGTTCTCACCAGGAGAAGAATAACAATTCGGTGGGTAACTCCCCACTCCCTATCGAGAGGGAGTTGGGAGTAGTGGGAACGTGTCATCCTGACACGTTCAATAATATGATAATTAATTAACGATTAATTAATTATATTAAATTAAATCACATTTAATTCAAATATAATATTAATTAAATGATTAAATCACATTGAATCATTTTACCCTTTATCCTATAGTTTAATGTACATCTCATGCACATTAAGATTTAACCTATAATTTACAAATATGAATCACATTCACATTTGAATTTAATATTTGAACTCTTTCAAATATTTAATTATCTCATATAATTTAATATGAATCATATCCACATTAAATTTATAATATATAGTTCCAAAACTATATATTATATCGTATCTATGTACATTAAGTTTATTCCTTTATGAATTTGAACATTTCAAATTCAAATGATCTACGAACTCTTTAGGAGCTAGAAGGTGGACTTAATGGACCTACAGATTAGAAACTCCAACGATACGAGATTACTCGGTTAATCTAATTAACCTCCTAATCAACATTCGTTAACTGCGGGAACACTCCACTAAAGTCCCGCAGCTGCTCTCTTCTCACTGCAGATATATTTCTGTGTCCACGGATATTGACCAATAACAACAAGTCAATCCTTCACGAATGTTCGTAACACCAGCTGGGTCAAATTACCATTTTACCCCTTGGTTACATCTTGTACCTTAAGTACCAGTGTTCCTCTAATAAACAATTTGTTTGTGGTCCTACCAACAAATATAGTCCCTCTCGGGCCAATGAGAGGGTCAGACCCTTTGTTCAAGTCCCGGAGACGCCACTTAAGGGAGCATTCCTCTACTTACCCTAGTAGGTGGGAAGCAGTGAATTCCATCTTGGTAAGTTAAGCTCCCAGCCGCTCACTCGGTTTTGTCCCAAAAAAGGTAGGCATATTGAGTCGGCGAATCTGACCACTCTCACCCATACTAGTCAAAGGACAATCCTTCTCAAACAGGAGATCGTAACCTGCTCAGGATTAAGATCAAGTTGCCTAGGTCATCCTAGTGAAATAGAAACCTAACTAGTCAACGAAGTTACATCTAGTGGTTACTATTTCGTGGTCCAGTCTTATGTAATCTCATTACATAGGATATCCCCACTCACATATCATCTACACGAACACGTTAGAATCACAGTGTTTGTATCATATACAAAGTGGGCCACATCTATAGTTTTACCAGGGTAAGGTATCCAAACCTTATCCCCTTACTATAGACCCTTTAGACTGTATCTCGAACCGAGATCCTTTATATGTACAAAGATATCTTGATTAAAGATTCATTTCTGACCTTGGATGTTTAGTTTATTGGATTTAGGGTTAAAACAGAGGCAATATCGTAAATAACAATTTATTGAAGTAATAACAATTTATTACAATAATTAGAACATAATTACAAACTACGAGTTTTAGGGCACAAACCCCAACAGATATCAATATGATTTATGTAACTTCTAATATACCCCAAAAATTTCGATAACATAACGATGTAACTACTGTTGGATTTTATGCCCTAAAACTCGTTGATAATAAATGTAAACAATTGATTATTTTCAATAAAGTTTTATTGAGGCTATTCAATAAAGGTTGTTGAATTTTGCTGTATTAGTTTTGCTTTAAATAACCCAAAATCCAATAAACTAACATCATAGGTTGTATTATGTGTCTTGAACTGTATGTGGGGACATAAGGGGATCAATGTTCAAGACATAACCTAAAGAGTCTATAGTATAGGGTGAAACTAATCTTATCTTGGTAACACCATGGATACGAACCACTTTGTATTTGATATTAACGCAATGATCCAACGCGTTCGTGTAGGTGACATGCGAGTGAGAGTATCCTATGCAATGAGTTTGCACAAGGTCGAACCGCGAAATAGTAACGAGTGGATGTAACTCCGTTGATTATTTAGGTTTTTATTTCAATAGGATGACCTAGGCAACTTAGTCTTAATCCTGAGTGTATTATGAACTCCTGTTCACGAGGGATTTTCCTTTGATCTGCATGAGTGTGAGTGGTCAGATCGTCGACTCAATAAGCCTACTATTTTGGAGATATAATTACGCAAGATGGAATTCACTCATTCCCAACATTAAGGAAAAGTAGATGAGTGTTTCGTTAAGTGGTGACTCTGGGACTTGAACAAATGACCCTACCTTCTCAGTGGTCCGAGAGAGTTTCTGTTAGGTTGTTCATAAGAGGAGCACTGGTACTTAAGATCATAGAGGTAACCTATGGGCAAAACGGTAATTTGACCCAGAGGGGTAAAGTTGATGGTTAGAAAAAGTTAAGCTTCCTCTCCCTGAAAGAATTCTTTCTCCCACGAATTTTCATTCTCAAAAAGTTTCGTATTCCCTACCTAATCGAGATTGATTCCCACAAACCAAATCTTAGAAAACTCAGAGACATAGGAAGTTTTCCTTAGTGGTGGTGTTTTGGAGTTTTTGGTCCCAACTGGAGAAACAATTCGTGATTTTTTTTTCTGGAATGTGTTCTACTGTGTTTATCTTTTATTTGTCAATGTATTGGTATTTTTAAAAACCAAATTAAAATACGATTCGATTTCCAATTGGCTTCCACTGTGTAAAGGTTTTTTGAAACCAACAACTACAACACTACCCAATTTTTTTCTAGGCACTTTTATTTCCAGAATAACCCAATGATCACTCCAAACTCCAACCCAAGAATCATTACGACGAAGAACCAACAACATTATAAACATACGAAAGGCACATGTTTTTTAAATCAATGTCAAACTCAAGATAAAACTCAAACTAAGATAAACAACTCAAAGCCCACTACCCTTTGATTTGTCCACCCAACAACATAAAATGTTTGTTCACGAAGTTAATTCATATCTTTAGAATGACTCTTTCCTTTACAACATTGTGTTGATGGAATCATAAGAAGATGTGTGGCATTGTCATTCATCTTCTTATAGAGGCCATTTTGGTGGCCAAAGAACAACAACCAAAGTATTTCAATCAAGATATTATTGGCCTATAATTTTTAGGGATGCACACTGATAACTCACCATAAGTGAGTTATTTTACTAGAATTTTAGTGTTTAATCCACTTGAATTGCATTTAATTTAGTGATCCTCATGTTAGTTTATCCCTAAATTATGTGTGTTAGCTTTAAAATCTTGCATTTAAGCATTAGGTGCAAAAAGAATTAATTTTGATGTTTTTTATGCTTTAATTTAAGAAATTTAGGAAAATAAGCTAACGGTTAATTAAAGACCGAAATTTGAGATTTTTCTTAACTCCAAAAATCCTCGTGTATTTAGTTTGATTTATAATTGACTTCATAAATTTATTTGAGATTTTTCTGTGTGTAGGAGATGTTTAAAAATTACAAGAGTCCCTAAGGGCATTTTAGACATTTTACCCAAAGGGTAATATGGTCTTTTTACTCTTAAGGGTATTTTTGTAATTTGTGGAGTTAGGGCAACACCATCTTATATAAGGAGGCTAGGGTTCACAAGTGCCAAGGGAGAGAAGGAGTAGTCGCAAAAAAGGAAGAGACCGAGAGAGAACGGGCGATTGGCAAAGGTGTGCATTGGAGAGGAAAATCGTGAAGGTTCCATTGCTGTAGCAATCGTGACGAGTGAGGAAAAATTGAAGATTCGTGTGTTATTGCAGAAGAAACCGAGAGGCCATTGTTGTAACAAAATTGAGAGTGCAGTTCGATTTTCACAGATGTCATTCACGAAATTTGTGATTACCGGCGATCCAACCGTTGGATTTTACTAAAACTTTGTCAGCCTGTTGAGGACTCATAGAGCTCCCATTTGAACGGTTGGATCGTGGTTTCGAGCTTTCCTGTGTCAGATATCGCAGTCACATTGGGCGACAACAGCAGTTCGGTTTTTCACAGACGATGCTCACAAAGTTGTCGTTTGGCGGAGTTTCAACCGTTGGATCGTGCTGAAAGTTTGCCAGATTATTCAAGACTCATAGGGCTTTACTTTGAACGGTTGGATCGTCGTTCTGAGCTTCGGTGGATGAGATATCGCTGTCGCACAGAACCTGCAAAACTAAAATCTGCTACTATGGTCTGCTGTCTTTGGTGATATCTTTTGCTTCGTGTCATTACCTCTCCTAATCTCTAATTGTTAATGTTGTTTTTCCGCTATTGGACACATAATTAAGACTATTTTTGTTCACTATTTTAGACCGAATTCGTGACTGTTTTTAGGCTAGAATTGTGACTGATTTATGATAAATTTGTGAACATCATTGGGTTGTTTTCTTGAATTCTTTGATGGATAAAAACATGCATCAATTAGAAGTTTGTGAGTTGATTTTTGTCATGAACTAAATTATCTTAGGCAAGGGTTAGGTTGTTTTAATGTAATTTTGGATTAAATTTATGGTTGATGCCATTAATTGAATTTATGAAATTTTATTAAATTTAACGTTGCATGAGAATTAAAATTGGCCTTTTTAACTTCTCTATAATTCACAAACTTGGGAAAGCTAATGAATTAGAAAACTAAAATTTCATTCTAGGATTATTGAGTTGATTAGGGATAATTAACCCAACCTAGAACCTAAAATCATGAGCATAATTTAGATCACAATTGGGAAATTGTAGGTTTTAAAACTTAGTGATTTTGGAAAGAATCATTTGAATGCATGTGTAGGTAAATTCAAGGCATCACTCAAAATTTATTCCAATTGAACATTAGAACTCTAACCTTGAGCCTATTTTTCATTAAAAATCTCATCTCTTGTATCTCCCTCTTGTTTGCATTCTCCTCTCCCCTCATTTAAATTTAGTTATTTTCTTGAGTCTAGTCTTGTCTTTGCACACTTATCACATCAATTTATTTATTTACAATAGTAATTTGCACACTCATACATTGCACTAAAATAAGGAAAAATTGCTAGGACACTCATTCATTTAGGTTTAGCTAGTCCTCGTGGGATCGATACTTTAACTTATCACTTGTCGCTCTCGACCGTATACTTGCACGTCGTAGAAGTGTCGGAGTCTTATTCTAATTTACATTAGTTTAGGGCACTCGATATTTTCGCATCAAGTTTTTGGCGCCGTTGCCGGGGACTAGTTTTGATTCTTATCTTGTTTGAGTTGATTTTAGCATTTTATCCTTGTTTTTCTTGTTGGGTGTGTCTTGTTATCTTTGTTTCGTATTTTTATATTTGTTGAGTATTGGTTATTCTTTCTCGTTTGTGTTGGTTCATATTGTGTTTGTTGAGCTCATTATAATTGATTTATTATTTTATTATGGCTTATGATAACTTTGGGTGGTCTTCATGCCCAATGAGCAAACACAATATAGTTCTTTTCTTATGATCATCCATTTGCCAATTTAGAGTCTTCTAGTGAGGGTATGGATCTTATGGCTACCAAATGCCTAATTATTATCATAGTAACCCTATGACTTATGGGGATCACATGTATGATAATAATCAGAGCAATTGGGCCTATGAACCATATCCTAGGGGTTTGAGCCATATCCTTCCCAAATCCAAGAACCCTGTAGAAGATGAATCTTCCCTTAAAACGTTGTTATTAGAATATATGAGAACCACAAAGAGAGGAATAGGCAAATAGAAGAGATGAATATTCAAATAGGGAGTCAATTCAACGCCTAACGGATACACTTGTCTCCCCTTAGAGAACAAATGTATTTAGACTCATCCGAGGTTGAACATCCTAGGGAAGAGAGTGAAGGAGGACCCACACTCATAGATAGTTCGGTGAGTCACTTGATCACCGACCCACTCGATAGAACCTCGTGATCCTAGTCCTTCAAATTTTTCTAAGTATGGGCATTTAGAGGATTGTGCTTTAGATGTAAAAGAACTAGAACCTCTTAGCACACACCGTGATAGAGTTAGTGAGAGTGTGGAAGAAGTCGAGCTGTTGAGTTAGGCCGGAGGTAGAGTGTGAGGCTTTTGAGTCTATGTCGGTTCTATCTTCCGATTTTTCTCTTATTGGTGAGTGTTTTTCTTTCTATTCTCTCGAGTCGATGTCTTTTTGTGAGTCTGCTTCATTTTCTGTTTTTCCTTCTTTTCTTTTATCAAACAAAAACCAAAAATGTTTATTTTGTTGTTTTTCCTTCTTTTCTTTTAATATATAAAAATCAAAAAATATATCTCCTTTCGCTCTCACGAGAAGTTAGTATTCTTGCTAGCTCGATTTGTTTTGTAGATTCAAGAAAGGGAGGCCCAAGAAGTGGGAAAATTTTTACGTGCCTTGACGAGCCCACGTATACTACGTCAAGCTAATGACGTTAAATAAGCGCTTCTTGGGAGGCAACCCAAAGTTTATTTCGTTTGTTCGCTTTTATTTTCTATTTTTAATTTTTTTCTTTTTTTTTTTTTTTAGTTATTTTTGTTTTTAAATAAATAACCCTTGCCTATCTTGCAGCTCCCTTAGGGTTTGTTGATATGCGCTGCAGTGGAGGTCTCATCGATTCAGGGCAGTATTGTTCTCCCTTCCATCTTTGTTAGTTGTCCTTAAGCATGCTTAAGTGAGCATTTTTTTTTTTACATTAAGGGCAATGTATGCCTTAACCATGAGGGAGACATGTGTTGTTCTGAATCTGATTTGGGGCTTGATTGAAAATTTTTTGTTGGTGACTGTGTGTTGTTAGCGTTTATAGGGTGTTGCATGCCTTTGTGTTTATAAAGTTATTTACTTGTTTTAGGACTTTAAAATGAACTAATTTGACTACTAGATTTCATGTTAGTTGTTTGTTTCATGGTCTTTTATATGCATGATGTAGGTAGTTGATTCGTTATGTTTAAGCAAGTAAATATTGGAAAGATGGTTGTTGTTCCTTGTTGAAAAATTAAGTTTCTGCAAGTTTTTTTTATGGTAAAAAGTGTGTTGTCATTGGTAGAAACTTGATATGCATCTCCTTGAAAATAAAAAGTTAAGGTCAAATCTCAAGGTTAATAAAAATAAGAGTTGTTGCTTGTGTTTGAGGCAAGAGTATGTTATCTTATTTGGTGTTTCTCGAGGTCAAGCTTGTCATTAGGGTTCTCTAGTGCGCTTATGGTTAGTGTGTCAATCAAAGTAGTTAGGATTCAACTCCTAGGCCAAAAATTTCGAAAACTAGAAGCCATGACAAGTTAGGTAACCCATATATTTTTTAGAGCACTCCAAAATTAGTAAACTTCAAATTTGTGATCATTTCAAGTTTGGGGGAGTTACCCGACCTCCCTAACTCAATGAGGACATTGAGTACTCTAAGTTTGGGGGGAAAGGTAAATTCTTCGTGTTTATTTTTAAGGAAAAAAGAGAGAAAAAAAAAAAAGAAAGAGTGTGCAAACCTTCCATTTCCCTAAAACTTTGTTGAGCTAGAAAAAAAAATATGCTACTTATTTTGTTATTTAGAGTCAGTTCAGGCAACTTGGTGCTCGATGCCAGGGGGTCTGGGCATTAACCATGTTGGCCTCTTGGAGCGAAGGTATCAAGCAAGAAGCCTATTCTCATTGCTTAGGTGTCTTTGCGCTAACCACGTGTGCCATTCTAAGAACTACTGGAAGCCCCATTGCTTAGGTGTCTGCTGCAGCTAAACACGTGTGCCATTCTAAGAACTACTGGGAGAGTCAAAAAATATATAAAAATAAAAAAAGTAAAAAAAAAATCTTGCCCTTAGCAAAGTGAGTTTTATGGAAATTGAGGGAATAATGCACATATATTTTTTTAAAATATATATATATATATATATATATATATATATATATATATATATATATATATATAAAAAGGAATGATCATTAAATTGTAGCTATGCGAGTTTTGGAGTATGACTTATTTTTAACTATGGGTTGCTTTATTTGAATGATTAGGAATCTAGTGGTTGAGCTGGAGGATAGGTGTAGAATCCTAGTTGGTTTGCTCTTGGTTATTGATACATAAGTGTAGCTAGGAAACCCCAGATGAGCCACTTAGAAAGCATGAAATAAATGGTCACTTGTAGCTTAGAACATAAGTGTTCAACCCTTGTTTAGTTACTCTTAATAATTTGAGTCTTTAAAGGTCTTCTAAGTCTTTATGGAATAGAACTCATTGAGGACAATGAGTAGTTCAAGTTTGGGGGTTTGATAACTCACCATAAGTGAGTTATTTTACTAGAATTTTAGTGTTTAATCCACTTGAATTGCATTTAATTTAGTGATCCTCATGTTAGTTTATCCCTAAATTATGTGTGTTAGCTTTAAAATCTTGCATTTAAGCATTAGGTGCAAAAAGAATTAATTTTGATGTTTTTTATGCTTTAATTTAAGAAATTTAGGAAAATAAGCTAACGGTTAATTAAAGACCGAAATTTGAGATTTTTCTTAACTCCAAAAATCCTCGTGTATTTAGTTTGATTTATAATTGACTTCATAAATTTATTTGAGATTTTTCTGTGTGTAGGAGATGTTTAAAAATTACAAGAGTCCCTAAGGGCATTTTAGACATTTTACCCAAAGGGTAATATGGTCTTTTTACTCTTAAGGGTATTTTTGTAATTTGTGGAGTTAGGCAAACACCATCTTATATAAGGAGGCTAGGGTTCACAAGTGCCAAGGAGAGAAGGAGTAGTCGCAAAAAGGAAGAGACCGAGAGAGAACGGGCGATTGCTACAGCAAAAGGTGTGCATTGGAGAGGAAAATCGTGAAGGTTCCATTGCTGTAGCAATCGTGATGAGTGAGGAAAAAATTGAAGATTCGGTGTTATTGCTGTAAAGAAACCGAGAGGCCATTGTTGTAACAAAATTGAGAGTGCAGTTCGATTTTCACAGATGTCATTCACGAAATTTGTGATTACCGGCGATCCAACCGTTGGATTTTACTAAAACTTTGTCAGCCTGTTGAGGACTCATAGAGCTCCCATTTGAACGGTTGGATCGTGGTTTCGAGCTTTCCTGTGTCAGATATCGCAGTCACATTGGGCGACAACAGCAGTTCGGTTTTTCACAGACGATGCTCACAAAGTTGTCGTTTGGCGGAGTTTCAACCGTTGGATCGTGCTGAAAGTTTGCCAGATTATTCAAGACTCATAGGGCTTTACTTTGAACGGTTGGATCGTCGTTCTGAGCTTCGGTGGATGAGATATCGCTGTCGCACAGAACCTGCAAAACTAAAATCTGCTACTATGGTCTGCTGTCTTTGGTGATATCTTTTGCTTCGTGTCATTACCTCTCCTAATCTCTAATTGTTAATGTTGTTTTTCCGCTATTGGACACATAATTAAGACTATTTTTGTTCACTATTTTAGACCGAATTCGTGACTGTTTTTAGGCTAGAATTGTGACTGATTTATGATAAATTTGTGAACATCATTGGGTTGTTTTCTTGAATTCTTTGATGGATAAAAACATGCATCAATTAGAAGTTTGTGAGTTGATTTTTGTCATGAACTAAATTATCTTAGGCAAGGGTTAGGTTGTTTTAATGTAATTTTGGATTAAATTTATGGTTGATGCCATTAATTGAATTTATGAAATTTTATTAAATTTAACGTTGCATGAGAATTAAAATTGGCCTTTTTAACTTCTCTATAATTCACAAACTTGGGAAAGCTAATGAATTAGAAAACTAAAATTTCATTCTAGGATTATTGAGTTGATTAGGGATAATTAACCCAACCTAGAACCTAAAATCATGAGCATAATTTAGATCACAATTGGGAAATTGTAGGTTTTAAAACTTAGTGATTTTGGAAAGAATCATTTGAATGCATGTGTAGGTAAATTCAAGGCATCACTCAAAATTTATTCCAATTGAACATTAGAACTCTAACCCGAGCCTATTTTTCATTAAAAATCTCATCTCTTGTATCTCCCCTCTTGTTTGCATTCTCCTCTCCCCTCATTTAAATTTAGTTATTTTCTTGAGTCTAGTCTTGTCTTTGCACACTTATCACATCAATTTATTTATTTACAATAGTAATTTGCACACTCATACATTGCACTAAAATAAGGAAAAATTGCTAGGACACTCATTCATTTAGGTTTAGCTAGTCCTCGTGGGATCGATACTTTAACTTATCACTTGCTGCTCTCGACAGTGTATACTTGCACGTCGTAGAAGTGTCGGAGTCTTATTCTAATTTACATTAGTTTAGGGCACTCGATATTTTCGCATCACACACCTCTTTAGCAAAGCATGTGATGTTTGCCAAAAAAGGGAAAATATAGGATAAAGAGATGAAACACTTTTAACCTACATCCTGGAAGTAGAACTCTTTGATGTATGGGCAATAGACTTTATGGGGTCATTTTTCACTTTCAAAAGGGAATCTCTACACCATGATGGTTGTAGATTATGTCTCCAAATGGGTAAAAGCTATTTCCTGCCAGTCAAGTGATGCCAAGACTGCATGAGATTCTTACATAGACACATCTTCATTAGATTCGAAACTCCTAGAGTTCTATCTGATGAAAGATATCTTTTTGTCAACAAGGCAATGAACTTCCTGCTGGCAAGATATAATATAAAGCATAGGATCTCAACATCATACCATCATCAAAGAAATGGTCAAGCTGGAATTTCTAATTGGAAAATCAAGACAATTCTGGAAAAAGTTGTAAAGTCTAACATGTAAGATTGACCTTTTAGGTTGGATGAAGATTTATGGGCTTACAGAACAACTTTTAAAACCCTTATAGAAATGTCACCTTACAGGATGATATTTGAAAAAACTTGTCATTTATCCCTAGAATTGGAATACAAAGCATTTTGGGCTTTAAAAGAATTAAATTTGAATTTGAAAGCAACAAGCATTCTCAGATTACTTCAATTGAATGATATGGATGACTTTAAGAGATTTTCATATGAAAATATGAAGTTATATAAGGAAAAGACTAAAGCTTGGTGACCAACTTGGTCACAAGGTCCTCTTGTATAATTCTAGACTTAAGTTATTTCCAGGTATGTTTATATCATGGTCCCTTTATAATCATTGAAATTTTACTCTTTGGTGCTATTAGAATTCAAAATGAAAAAGATGAAACTCAATTCACTGTGAATGGGGCCATAGGTTGAAACACTATTGATCAAGTGAATTCCAAAAATTCTCTTCATCTTAGAGAAATGTGAAAAGGACATGAAATTTGGGAGTCAAACAATTACTGCAAATCCCAAAAGACTCATTGAAAAAGAATTGATGTTCATGTTGTAATCTTAGGTGTTCAATATTATTGAGAGACAGTACTTTAATTGGTAGCATAGTTCCTCTTTAGTGAAAAGTTAGGTGGTCCTTAGTTGAATGTGAGTTGTAAATAAATTTAGTTGGTTAGTTTTCTTGAGTAATTGAAAAAGAATTCCTAGTTGCTTAGGAACCAAATTAATTACAAGCTCCTCCAATTAGTTAGAATGTGATAGTAAAGGAATAATATATTGCATGTCATGCATCCATCACCTTGACATTGGAATTCAAAAGAATCTTGGTAAAAAAAACAGAATCCTCCAGGCAAACACATCCATGTTTTTAAGGTTGATTTTCAAGAATATTTCAGCATGTCTTAATTGCTTATGGACTGCTTGAGGACTGTCCTTTGTAGTTGACTAAAATGGTTGAAGATTTGAGCTAGGCAAGTGTTGAATTCAACCTACCCGAAGTTGTCTTTGCTCCTGCTACCCGAGAACTTCCCATTTCCCTATTCTCCATTGCCATAGCTTTTAGTTCCAATGCAAGTAGAATGCTGACTTTGTTATTGACTGCCATAGCTGCAACATCATAGACCTTCTATCTGTCGGCTAAGGAGAAGAATCAAGTGAATTCTCTTCAGCTACCTGAGCGCTACAACAACAATTTTTTTCTTTTTCTTTCACTCGAGGAAGGCCAAACCAACTTATTCTTCTTTGTGTAGCTTCTATTTTCAACGACTATAGGCTTTAGTTTAGTGAATTGACTACAGTTTTTGATGTCATCCTTCTAGCGTGCATTGAGGTAGAGTTTACTTAAAAAGAGAGAGGGAATGCAAGTTTAATACTTGCTAGTTCAAGCTACTTGAGAGCTTTCCCTTCTTTCTTTGCTCTTACAACTTAAGTTCTATCTTCATCTACACAACCCTTGTTCTTTCACCATGCTAAGGAAAGATAAGAGACAACCACCCCTCAAGATTTAGCCATCCAAACTCGATCCAGTGAGTACCACATTCCTTGTGTATTTTTTGTTTTTATTGGGATGCGTCTGTAGTAGAAACACATTCGACCTACCACTCCCCACTCACGCAACACTTTGTTAACAAAAATTAATAAAATAAAAAATAAAATCTTAACTAACCACTCAATAAAATAAAATATCAAATATTGATTAACTCATCATTTTTTTCTTTTCATTTTTTAAATATATGAATAATTATAGTATCATTTTATTCATCACAATCCTAGTTTATCTCTCCTTAACCAAATATTACTTTTTTTTTTTTGTTAATTTAGCTAAAATATGTCTAAACAATTTATTTTGTAGGATGAATAAAATATCCTTTAATTTTCTAAAAAATAATTTCACATAAAAGAAAAAAAATACATTATTCTCATTGAAATATATATATATATATATATGAGTATGACCAAATAAAATGATAAAAAAAAAAAAATTGGATGTACAACTTAATTCATGTTTGTGCGAAAAAAATCATACAAATAAATGATTACTTAAAAATTTTCTTTACGAAATTTCATTTCTTAGGTAATAAGTAACTTCTAACAATAAAAATATTCTTTTATTCATTCAATAATTTTGTAATGAATCCTTTTATAACCCTTCAATAATGATCTTTTTACCATATAAACAACTATTTTACAATAATGTATTTCTTAACAATCATCTTTTTATAACCCTTCTGTAATTTTTGTTCTAGTTAAAATCACTCAACAATCATTTCCATGTCTTTGATTACTTTTAATTATGTTTGTTAACCATTTGTGTTTTTGCAATTCTTGTTGAAATTTGTTCCCTTAGGTACGATACTTTGAAATACTCCAGTTTAATATTACTTCGATCACGTGCACTTGCGTGTAGCCAATCACCTTTGTTGTGTTATTATTAACCTATTTCTGTGATTGTGTGGTTTATCTTTGTCCTTGCAGGAATCGATCCCTCATTGAGAACAATGAGCAGTTCAAGTTTAGGGTCTTGCTAACTCTATATCAAAGAGTTATTTCTACTTAGTTTGAGCCTTAAACCTTGACAATTGTGTGATCAATGTGCCATGTTTTCTCCTTTTTAGCATTCTAATCTTGTATATGAGTATGAATTAGCCAAGTTATGAGAAAGGGTGATCTTTGAGTTTTATATTGTCAAATGGAACTTATTTGTTGATTACTTTTGCTTGGATAGGTTGGAAAAAGGTGAAACAAAGGGCTTTAGCGAAGGAATAATTAAAATATGGAATGCAGAACAACTTTGTTTCAGCAATCTGTCTTAGCAAAGAAACTGCAGTCTAGTCTACGCGAGGAAAGTCAACTTTTTAAGAAAATGGAGTTGTCTTATTGGAGAAGCACCTGAGACGCTTCACTTGGAAGCTTCTACAACTTGGAGACCAAGGCATTCATCATCTAAGAGGACTCTAATTTTCATCTAAGGACCCCCCGATTGTAGAGATTGTAAGAGCACCTACAGAAAATATATTTTAGGAATTTTTTTGGAGGAAAATGGAGATGTTTTCGAGGAAGCCAAGGAGGTTAAGGACAATATACGGAGAACACTGATTGCCATAATCACCATAGGATTGTGTTAAGGACTATTCCCACAATGAAAATAGATAGGTTAGAGATAATCATTTTACTAGGTGTGAGAAAATGACAAGAAATCAAAAGGGATTTAAAATGAGGGCATTTAAGTAATTGTTTACAATGGCATTTTGGTAATTAAGTTAAAATTCTTAATTAGGTTATTTTGTCTTTTCCGTGTGATTGAAAATAAAAAGCAAAAGGAGAAACAAAAAGTGAGTGCAGCGGCCGCACGAAGAAAATAAAAAAAAATTACAGAGAGTGAGACTTGTGTGACTTTGGCTTCCGCTTTAGGCCTCGGCGTGGGTGACTTTGGCGTGCATTTCGTGAGTTCCGGTGTGAGGTTCTCGGATTCGATACTCAAATGAGTATCGGTTTTTGCGATCGGTTTCTGAGCGTGGGTTTCGGATCTCGGCCTTTGGTAATAGTTCCTGCGTGGGTTGAGCAAGGTTCACTGCTTTTGGGGTCCATTCAGCGTGGTTCCGGGCCGGTGATTCGGGACGTGGTCTCGGTATAGGGGTGAAAACGTCGTGGGTATTATCTCTCCGGTCTTATCGAAGGCCGTTTTATCGGTGGTATTCGGTAAGAACTCGGATCGCATCTGATTTGAGGTATCGGATCGTTTTATCGATCCGTTTCAATCCATAAATAGTTTTGGATTGGTTGTTGCTATTGTACTTGTATTTGTGATTTATCTGCACGCTTAATAAAATCCTTTCAAGTTTGGTTCTCAAAGTGGATGTAGACCAAAGGTTGAACCACTATATACCTCGGTGTTGATTCATCTCTATTGCTTTGATTAGTTGCTTATTGATTTTCTTGCGTTACGATTTTGGGCAAATCCCGAGTTCCTTGGCATTATATATATTTTACAACAAGTGGTATCGAGCTCTATTCAATCCAAAGTTTGGAGGTTGTGGTTTTGTGCTTCGTTGAATTTTCTGCGTTTCAGGATATTATTTGTGAGGTTAATGGCTTCGATGTCGACTCGATTTGAGGTTGCTCGATTTGATGGGAAGGGTGATTTCGGTTATGGAGGAAGAAGATTAAAGCTCTTTTGGTTCAAAAAAGGTAGCAAAAATCTTGTGTGATTTAAAAGGACCTTCCTACTACACTCACGAGTAAGATGAACGAAGGAAATGGATGAAATTGCCTATTCGACAATTTTACTCTATCTGTCAGATGGAGTGCTTAGGCAAGTGGATGAGGCAACTACCACGATAGAGTTGTGGAAGAAATTAGAGAGTCTTTATTTGACCAAGTCTTTACCAAATAAATTGTATCTAAAGGAGAAATTTTTGGATATAAGATGGATCGAATAAAGGCTTAGAAGAGAGAACTTAGATGATTTTCGAAAGATTGTGGTCGATCTCAATAACATCGATGAGAAGATGTCGATGAGAATCAAGCAGTCATTCTTTTGAACTCTTTGCCTGATACATTTCGAGAGGTTAAAGCAGCCATAAAATATGGTAGGGATTCTCTGACCATGGATATTGTGGTGGATGCTTTGAAAACGAAAAATCTCGAAATTAAGAAAGAACGCAGGGAAGGAGAGTTACTTGTGGCGGTGGAGAACGGAAAAGAAGACTTGGAAAGGAAAGGAATCTAGAAGCAGGTCTAAGTCCAAGGGAAAAGGCAAGAAGTGTTACTTGTGTCGTAAGGAAGGGCATTTTAAGAAAGATTGTCCTTTGAACAAGTACAAAGAAACTTCTCATGAGAAGAAGGGTGAATCGAGTGCAGCCAATATAACAGATGGGTATGATTCAACAGAGGTCTTGATGGTGTCCAGTAAGGAGTTTCAAGAGGAATGGATCATGGATTACGGGTGCACATTTCACATGACTCCAAAGTGGACTATCGATCGATTTTCGAAGTCAATGGGGAAAAGTTTTCTTTGGGTGATAATGGCGTCTGTAATGTGAGAGGAACAGGGTCAATTCGGCTTGCAACACATGATGGGTTGATCAAAGTGCTTACAAATGTAAGGTATGTTCCAGAACTCAAACGAAATCTGATCTCTTTAGGTGAATTAGATAGAACAGGTTATTCATATAAATCTGTGAATGGAGTTCTGAAAGTTTCCAAAGGGTCCTTGGTTAAATTGAAAGGAACTTTGAGGAATGGTCTCAGATGTGTTGGAAGGTTACGCTATTACGAGAAACGTTGCGATTGCATCCAAAGAAGGGAACAGATATGACTATGTTATGGCATAGGAGGTTGGCTCATGTGAGTGAAAGAGGGTTACAAGCTCTTTCACAACAAGGCTTACTTAGAGGGGTTAAAAATATTGAACTTCCATTCTGTGATCATTGCATAATGGGAAAGTCTACTGAGGTGAAGTTTGGAAAAGGGAAGCATACAACTAAAGGCATACTAGATTATGTACACTCAGTTTTGGGGGGTCCTACTAAAGTACCTAGTATGGGAGGTTCAAGGTACTTCATGTCTATCATTGACGATTTTTCAAGGAAAGTGTGGATTTATCTACTGAAACAAAAGGATGAAGCTTTTGGGAAATTCCTTGAATGGAAGAAGCAAACCGAGAACCAAACAGTAGAAAGGTAAAATATTTGAGGATCGACAATGGTTTAGAGTTTGTGAATAACAAGTTCGACAAACTTTGCAAATCTGAGGGATTACGAGACATTTTATGTTACACACACTCCACAAAGAGAATGGTTTAGCCGAGAGGTTCAACGAGCGATAATGGAGCGTACTAGATGTCTCTTGTCTAATGCTTCGTTACCTTTGAAGTTTTGGGGGAAGGCGCCCCAAAACCGCTGTTATTTGATTAACAGGACTCCGTCTTCTGCCATAGACTTTAAGACTCCACAGGAGGTATGGAAAGGAGAAGCTCCTAGTCTTGATCATCTCAGGATATTTGGTTGTTCAGCTTATGCTCATGTCAAGGAAGGAAAGCCTAATAACAGGTAGGTATTGAAGTGTATGTTTCTGGGCTATCCTCCAGGTGTCAAAGGATATAAACTTTGGTGTCTGGAAGAGGGTAAGAATAAATGTATTATCAGCAGAGATGTAACTTTTAATGAAGAAGAGATGCCATTTTGTACTAAGGGCCAGCCAGAACAGAAGTTAGTTGAGAATGTTGAAACTGAAGTCAAGATTGATTCAGAAACACGTCCGTCAGGTAGTTCAGGTGAATCTAGTGATGAGTCTTCTCTGGTTCCGCAAACAGAGTTTTCACAGAGTTCTGAATTTGATGGGGAACAGTCTCAACAGGAAAGGATTTTGATTGATGAGGGAGCTTTCACAGAGGAAAGTTCAGGTAACCATGACTTACAGGATTATCAGCTTGCACGTGATAGATCTCAGAGAGTGAGACAGGCACCTACCAGGTATGGTTTTGCTGACCTTGTAGCTTTTGCTTTTAATTGTGCATCTGATAGTGTTGAGGCAGAGCCTATTACATACGAAGAGGCTATTGCATCTGATTTGAAGGAACAATGGAAAGCAGCAATGGAAGAAGAATTGTTCTCTTTGCATAAGAATCAGACGTGGTCATTGGTTCCAAGGCCTCCTAAACAGAAACTCATTCAATCAAAGTGGATTTACAAAATCAAGCCAGGTTCAGGTGGTGACAGCAAGCCTAGGTATAAAGCTAGGCTAGTGGCCAAGGGCTTCACTCAGAAGGAGGGAGTTGATTTTCATGAGGTTTTCTCTCCGGTTGTGAGGCATTCATCCATTAGAATAATTTTATCTATTGCTGTTCATTTTGATATGTTTCTTGAACAGATGGATGTCACCACAGCATTCCTTCATGGGGAATTGGAGGAGGTAATTTACATGGCTCAACCTAAGGGCTATGAGGTGAAGGGAAAAGAAGATATGGTTTGCCGCCTTCACAAGTCCATTTATGGACTGAAGCAGTCGCCAAGACAGTGGTATATTCGGTTTGATACTTTCATCCTGAAGCAGGGGTTTCACAGGAGCTCATATGATGCATGCGTGTATTGGAAACTATCTCGGAAAGGTATTTATATCTATCTACTTCTCTATGTAGATGATATGATATTAGTGTCTAAGGATTATGCTGAAATTTGTAAACTCAAGAAACAGTTGAGTGGTGAATTTGAAATGAAAGATTTAGGGGCATTAAAAAGGATCTTAGGCATGGATGTTCAGAGAGATAGGGAAAAAGGTTTGTTAACCATTTCGCAGGAGAGCTATGTGCATAAACTGCTTGACAGGTACAACATGTCTAATTGTAAGGCAGTTTCGACACCCTTAGCATCTCATTTTAGACTTTCTTCGTCCCAGTGTCCTACTACTGATCAAGAAAGGTTGGAGATGTCAAACATTCCTTATTGTAATGTTGTTGGGAGCATAATGTATCTCATGATTTGTACTAGGCCTGACTTGGGTTACTCAATGAGCATGATAAGTAGGTTTATGTCAAATCCTGGGAAGGAACATTGGAATGCAGTTAAGTGGGTGCTTCGGTATTTGAAAGGTACTTCAAATGTTTCACTCGTGTTTTGGGAGCAGTGTAATAAATCAAAGATTGATAGAAGGCTTCGCAGATGCAGATTATGCTGCAGATCTTGATAAAAGAAGATCTTTGTCTGGGCACATTTTTCGATTGTATGGTAATGTGGTCAGTTGGAAGGTCTCTTTACAGCCAGTAGTTGCCTTGTCAACTACTGAATCAGAGTATATTTCTGTGGGGGAAGCAGTTAAGGAAGCAATGTGGTTGAAGCGTATTGTTGGTGAGTTGTTATCGCAGGAGTTCATTCCTATCATCCGTTGTGATAGCCAGAGTGCTATTCATCTTGCGAAGAATCCATCTCATCATGAACGATCTAAACATATCGACGTCAAATTTCATTTTATCAGGGATGCAGTGGTTCAAAATGAAATTGAATTGGTCAAAGTTCATACAGATCAGAACTTGTCAGATATGTTGACAAAGGTACTTGCAGCTCATAGGTTTAAATACCTGTTAAATGAGCTGAATGTAAAGCCAGGGTGATAGGGAACTTTGAGAGAATCAGCTTGTGACTTAAGATGTTCTTGTCATGAGGGAGATTTGTGAGAAAATGACAAGAAATCAAAAGGGATTTAAAATGAGGGCATTTAAGTAATTGTTTACAATGGCATTTTGGTAATTAAGTTAAAATTCTTAATTAGGTTATTTTGTCTTTTCCGTGTGATTGAAAATAAAAAGCAAAAGGAGAAACAAAAAGTGAGTGCAGCGGCCGCACGAAGAAAATAAAAAAAAAAAATTACAGAGAGTGAGACGGTGTGACTTTGGCTTCCGGCTTTCGGCTTCCGGCGTGGGTGACTTTGGCGTGCATTTCCGGCGAGTTCCGGTGTGAGGTTCTCGGATTCAGTACTCCAGCGAGAGTATCGGTTTTGCAGTCGGTTTTACAGCGTGGGTTTCGGATCTCAGCCTTTGGTAATAGTTCCGGCGTGGGTTCAGGCAAGGTTCACTGTTTTAGGGGTCCATTCAGCGTGGTTCCGGTCAGTATTCAGACGTGGTCTCGGTATAGGGGGTGAAAACGTCGTGGGTATTATCTCTCTGGTCTTATCGAAGGCTGTTTTATCAGTGGTATTCGGTAAGGAACTCAGATCGACATACAGATTTGAGGTATCGGATCGTTTTATCGATCCGTTTCAATCCATAAATAGTTTTGGATTGGTTGTTGCTATTGTACTTGTATTTGTGATTTATCTGCTGCTTAATAAAATCCTTTCAAGCTGGTTCTCAAAGTGGATGTAGACCGAAAGGTTGAACCACTATATACCTCGGTGTTGATTCATCTCTATTGCTTTGATTAGTTGCTTATTGATTTTCTTGCGTTCTGATTTTGGGCAAATCTGAGTTCCTTGGCATTATATATATTTTACAACACTAGGGTACTAAAACATTGAGCTTCACAATGTAATTGAATGAAAATTTGTTACTTAAAAATATTGGAAAATATGAGAAGAAACCTGAGTTAAAATGTGTGGCACAAATGGGCATTATACATGCTTTAGCATTATGAACTCGATTGCGTAAGGAACCCCTCAAATAGGAGCCTATCATTATCGTAGCATTATTCTCCTCTATCATGTAGTATTTGCAAGTTTTAACTATCGTTCGAGCATAGTCGGTTTGTTGTGTTGCTCTTGTATCTTTGTTTATGTTCTAGCATTAATTAGGGTACTAAAAAAACTCATTCTCAAATTGTCTTTAATTTAGTTATTGCCCCCATTCACTT
This sequence comes from Trichosanthes cucumerina, assembly GCA_036507285.1. Classification (NCBI taxonomy): domain Eukaryota; kingdom Viridiplantae; phylum Streptophyta; class Magnoliopsida; order Cucurbitales; family Cucurbitaceae; genus Trichosanthes; species Trichosanthes cucumerina. The sequence continues at coordinate 65,369,470 of CM071838.1, forward strand.
TAATTAAAACTTAAGCTAGATAGTTCATGGTTCTAATCCCTATAGAAACAAAACTTTTTTACTTATTACATGCTGCAATAAACTGTGTGTATACTTGCATATTAAAAGTAATATTTGCACATTAGTTGCTTATTATCACGTATCTCGCACCCGTATCATAGGTCCTCCCAATCGAGATTAGAAAAATATCAGCCATGGATTGAAATATGAAAGAAATCGAAAATCATAATTTAAAAGGAAAACAAGTAAAAGGAGAAAAAAACTAGAATCTTAAAGCCCGTGAAGGGTACAACGAAAAATGCAGGTCGATGTAGAATGAGTGAAATTAACGAAAGACGAAGAAAAGATAGCGACCGACGAACCATAGCAAATGGCGACCGACGACTGGCGAACGGTGGATGGCAGATGCAAACGATGCACAGGCTGATAGAAAACAATGGTGAGACTTCCTAACAGAAAATTAATTAAGGCTATAGTTTTAGGAATGTTTAATTTAAAAAAAAATTATAAAAATTTTAAGTAAGATGCACTAACTGGTTTTTTGTTAGTAAATTCAATTTATTTTAAACTATACTATCTTTTGTCATTTAAAACGTGGCAAGCAAATCATGATAAAACTTGACATTTTAGAAATGGCAAATTCAAAATTAGTGTAAAAAAGTTCAAAGATTTCCGTGCACCTCTGCCATTTTTCATTTTTCTTGACTTTTTTTTTTTCTTGAAAATGCATGTTACTTGAAGTTGACGTTTTTAACAGAAAAAAATGCTAAGTAATAAAAAATTACAAATGTCAAGTAATATAAAATTTGTAATAGTGTAAATCTATAATTAAATACTACTTTTACATATAGTTTTTCATATTTTTTTATCTACTTTTTAGATATGTTTTAAAAATCAAACCAAGATTAGAAAACTAAGAAAAAATAGTTTTCAAAAACTTGTTTTTGTTTTTGGAATTTAGTTAAGAATTCAAGTGTTTTCTGAAGAAAGATAAAAATCATTGTAAAAAAAATGAAACTATTGTAGTGTAGAGAAATGGTGAGAAAACAAATTTAATTTTCAAAAACTAAAAATAAAAATTAAATGGTTATCAAACGAGATCTTAGTTTGTTTTTTTTTTTTTTCAGTTTAACTTACGCCCCGTTTGATAACCATTTTGTTTTTTGTTTTTAGTTTTTGAAATTTAAACCTAAAAATACTACTTATACCAATGAGTTTATATGTTTTCTTATATATTTTGTACCTATGTTTTCAAAAAACCAAGTCAATCTTTGAAAACTAAAAAAAGTAGCTTTCAAAAACTTGACTTTGTTTTTAGAATTTGGCTAAAAGTTCAAATGTTTACTAAAGAGAGAATCGAGATAATCTCTACAATTTTGTAGAGAAATTAGGTAAACATAAGCTTAACTGATAATAGATAGTGGTTAATTAGTTAATTATTGTATAGCTGGGGAGGTTGTTATGAGGTTGTTATGATTAGTTTAATGGTTAGCTTTCCTTTTATAAATAATAGTGTAATCCCTCTGTTGAATATATGAAGATATCTCTCACATTTATGAGAGAACATTACATGGTATCAGAGCAAATTTTTTGACACGCGTCAGAGATCCTCTATTAAGTGGTGCCCTTTGTTGAGAGGTACCTTTTGTCTCTACTCACTACATCATCAGTCTCTCACTGAGTTCCTTTTTTCCTCTCACCATCAGTCTCGTTCTTCTTTTCATTCTCTCACTGAGCTTGAACGTCTCCGATGGCGGAATCATCGACCAAAGAACTATCCTCGCCTATTTTTTTGCTATCAAACATTTGTAATCTCGTCTCCATTTGACTTGATTCCTCGAATTACGTTCTTTGGCGCTTCTAACTACACAAAATTTTGAGAGCACATAAGCTTTTTGGCTTTGTAGGTGGATCTGTTCCGAGACCGTCTCCCACCGATCCTGATCTTGAAGACTGGATTACGAAGGAACATGCTCTCATGACCCTACTGAATGCTACACTTTCGCCGGCGGCTCTGGCCTATGTTGTTGGATGTGAAACGACGAAAGATCTCTGGGACACTCTTGTTCGACATTACTCATCCAGTTCTAGGGCAACTGTTCTCAGTATCAAGACTGATCTTCAATCGATAACCAAGAAAGCCTTAGAGACCATTGATCAGTATATCCAACGTATTAAACAGTTGAAGGACAAGCTCTCCAGTGGCTGTGTTGATATTGATGATGAAAACCTGGTTATTTACACGCTAAATAGACTTCCGACCGAGTTCAATACTTTTCGCACCTCCATTCGAACTCGAGCAACACCGGTGAGTTTCTCTGAACTTCATGTTCTTTTGGTTTCAGAAGAGAGTTCCATTGATAAACAAATCAAAAGAGATGAAGTTTTTGCCTCTCCCTCTGCTCTTGTGGCCACTCAAAACTCACCACGAAGTCAAAATGTTTACCCCAATTCTGGAAGAGGGCGTGGCCCGTCTAACTCCGAACGGAATAAAGGGAGCAGTTCAGGCCGTGGAGGCAATGGTGGTAGAGGTAATCATAATGGATACGGAGGAAACAGTGGAGGCAGAGGTCGTGGTATGCCATTAAATCCTCTGCCCTTGTCTGGAAATAATATGAGTACAAATCGAGTTATATGTCAAATTTGCCAGAAGCCTGGTCACTCCGCTCTTGATTGCTACAACCGGATGAACTATAGTTATCAAGGTCGACATCCTCCTGTTCAACTAGCAGCAATGGTTGTCAATCACAATAACGCTACTCTAGCCACTGGTAATTCATCATGGCTTACGGATTCAGGCTGCAATTCTCATGCTACGCCTGATTTATCTCAGTTCTACTCAGTTTCTGAATACTCTGGTGATGATCAGATTGGGGTTGACAATGGGAAGTCTTTGCCCATTACTCATATAGGTTGTGGTACCCTTCAAACTCAAACCTTTTCTTTCAACCTTAAACATATGTTTCAAGGACCTAGTGTCAATAGTCTATACCCTATCCAACCCAACACTCGTCCATCACAACCTCAAACTATTGCTCATGTTGGAACGTTGATCTCTTCATCTCTCTGGCATAATCAATTAGGCCATCCTCATATATCTACTCTTAATATTGTTCTTCGTTTACTAAATCTCCCTGTGCCTAAAAATTCTGGTTGTGTATGTAAACACTGTCTTCATGGAAAAATGTGTAGATTACCTTTTCCAAAGTCCTTCTCTGTTTCTGTAAGTCCCTTAGAACTTGTTCATGTTGATGTATGGGGCCCTGCCCCTGAACGCTCAATAAATGGATTTAATTACTATGTTTCTTTTGTTGATAATTACTCCAAATACACATGGTTGTATCCTTTAACTCACAAGTCTTCTGTTTGTGATGTTTTCATGACATATAAGCCCTTAGTTGAAAACATGTTGAGTTGTAGAATTAAAAATCTTAGAACTGATGGCGGTGGTGAATTCATAAACCATAGACTTGACTCTTTTCTCCAAAACCATGGCATTCTCCACCAAAAGTCATGTCCCTATACACCTCAACAAAACGGGGTTGTTGTAGAAAGGAAACATCGGCATATTGTTGAAATCTCTCTTACTCTCATGTCCAAAGCCTCACTACCTATCCAATTCTGGCCTTTTTCTTTTGCCACTGTCGTGTTCATCATCAACCGACTCCCATCACCATATCTCAATCATAAGTCTCCCTTTGAGCTTCTTTTTCACAAAAAGCCTGACTATACATTCCTTAAAACCTTCGGTTGTGCTTGTTATCCTCTTCTCAAACCATATACTTCCCATAAACTAGAACCAAAGACATCACAATGTATATTTCTTGGTTATCCCTTGGAGCATAAAGGGTATCTCTGTTACAACATGAGCAATAATCGTTTATACATTTCTCGCCACGTTATATTTGATGAATCCCTTTTTCCTTTTGCCAATTTATCCTCCCAAGATCCTCAATCTTCTAGACCTCCCTTTATGCCCTTCGATGACACTCTAATTCCTCGATATGTTGTCCAATAACACTGTACCACAACCAAATAAGTCTGTCTCAATATTGAACACCCATACAAATGAAGTCACAAATGAAGTTGCTCATGGCCCATTGAATATGGTTACTGCTGCTAATGATAATGTTCATCCCATGAAAACGTGCAGCAAGTCAGGAATCACTAAGAAAAAGTTTTTTCTTGCTGTTGCTAATACTTCCAACGAGGAAGAACCATCTTCTTACACCAAGGCTTCTAAACATTCTGTCTGGTGTGAAGCTATGTCTGAGGAGTATGTTGCTTTGATCAAACAAAACACATGGAGTCTCACACCTCTTCCTGAAGGTAAAAATGTTATTGGATGCAAATGGGTTTATCGTATAAAGAGGCACCCTGATGGAAGTATAGCTCGATACAAGGCACGTCTTGTTGCAAAAGGTTTTCATCAACAGGAAGGTGTTGATTTTGATGAAACCTTCAGTCCGGTGGTTGAGAAACCAACTGTTCGTATAATACTGTCCTTAGCTGCCCAATTTTGTTGGAAATTACGTCAACTAGACGTTAAAAATGCCTTCCCTCCATGGAAATCTCCACGAATAGGTCTACATGCAACAACCACAAGGTTTTGTTCATCCTGAGTATCCAAACCATGTCTGTAAGCTTTCAAAGTCTTTATATGGCCTTAAGCCAACACCGCGTGCCTGGTTTGATTGTTTTAGCAATTATATACTCACACTTGGTTTTCAAGCCTTATTAACTGACTCCTCTCTCTTTATTCGCAATAATGGTGGTGCCTTAACATACCTACTTGTATATGTAGATGATATAATTGTCACTGGGAATAATTCATCTTACATTGACTACTTTATATCTCAGTTACGACAACAGTTTGAAATGACTGATTTATGGCATTTAAGTTACTTTCTTGGCTTGGAAATTAAGAATGCATGTGATGGTATACTAGTGCAACAGACGAAATAATCAAAGATGTCTTAAAGAGATTTGGTATGGAGGGAGCCAAATCATGCAACACTCCTATGAGCCTTGTCACATCTCCAGATCTTGGAGCTCTCTGTTCTACTGAGGATGCTTCGCATTTTCGAAGCCTAATTGGGGTGCTTCACTACCTCACTTTTACAAGTCCTGATATTATGTTTGTTGTAGGTAAACTATCTCAACAGATGCATTCTCCTCGAGAACATCATCTTACTGCAGCAAAATGCATACTTAGATACTTAAATGGCACCTTACATCATGGAGTGTTGTTCAAGAATGATGATAACCCTGTCCAATTGCAAGCTTTCTCAGATTCTGATTGGGCAGGTGATTCGGTTGGCAGACGATCGACTTCTGGTTTTGTCATATACCTTGGACCAAATCCTATTTCATGGGGCTCCAAGAAGCAAGCCACAGTGTCACGAAGTTCCACAGAAACAGAGTATCGCTCATTAGCAGCAACTGCAACTGAGCTATTCTGGGTTCGACAATTACTTAAGAAAACTTCACATTTTCAGCTCGCAACCTTCACTTCTATGGTGTGATAACTCCTCTGCAATCCAACTATCTCGAAATCCTATTTTTCATGGGCGCACAAAGCATGTGGAAATTGATTTCCACTTCATACGAGAGCGGGTTGTTCGGAAAGACATAGATCTACGGTACATTACAACCAATGAGCAGGTTGTAGACTTGTTCACTAAGCCGCATACACGTGCTCGCCTACATTTTCTTCTGCCCAAACTTCTGCTTTTGCAAACATGTGTGTGAGGGGGTGATAACAGATAGTGGTTAACTAGTTAATTATTGTATAGCTAAAGAGGTTGTTATGATTAGTTAAATGGTTAGCTTTCCTTTTATAAATAGGTAGTGTAATCTCTCTCTTGAAAACAAAATAATTATGAAACGAAGTTTTAATCTTTTAGTTTTATTTCAAGATCTGGTGGGTGTTTTTTTTTATTTTAATACAATATGCATAAATTTTCAAAAAAAAAAAAGAAAAAGAATTAGGGAGAGGCCGAGGGAGGCAAATTTTCATAAGCTACGCAACTCAGAAAATTGTGAGCAAAAAGAATATTAAATTGTTACTTTTGACAAAGCATTCAAAAAAATAGTCAAATTTTAGACACTCCATGCATGTTTTGACTACCAAAATAGATTCTTGCATCATCTTGATATTTCTGCTTCCTCATAAGTCATATCATATAACGATTTAAATATTAATTTATAGGATTGATTCTTTTTACAGCTAAAAAAAAGAATAATAATAAAAAGTTGTTCTGTTTATTTAAGTCTCTAAATTATGATGAATCTTCAAATATATTTGGGAAGATTCTTCAACTGGTTTTATATTTTATATTGAATATACATATCGTATTAAAAATATATAAGGTAATTTTTTTAAAAAAAATAAATCAACTTAGAGTGGGAAAATATACAACTATATAGTTCAGTAGTTAAACATCTTTTAATCTATCTATCTATTTATCTATATATAAACATATATATGTGTGTGATTTTGCATTTTGAAATTTAAAAATCAAAATCTAGATACATAGTAAAAATGTTGTTTTATTCAGAATTTTCACTATTTTGAATCACATAATCTAAAAATAATTTTTAAAACAAATCTACCAAACAAATATTTACCGAATTTATTTTATTTTATTTTTTTTATAAGATATTCACAGAATTTATTAGATTCATGAAATTTGAAAATGTAAAACAAAACCAAATCTGCATAGTAAATAGGTCCTCTAATGTAAATCAATTATTAAGGTCTCATTTTGATAACTATTTAATTTTATATTTTTGAAAATTAAGCCTATAAATATACTCCCACCAATGAATTTCCATTTTTTTATATATTTTATATATATATTCAAAAACCAAGCCAAGATTTCAAATTTAACAAAAAGTAGTTTTTAAAAATATATTTTTTTAAAAAAATTTGTCTCGAACAATATGAAAGCTATTATAAAGAAAGAAAAAAATATTAGAAAAATTAGAAAAAAATAATCACAATTTTTAAAAATAAAAAACCAAAAATCAAATGAAACCGACTTAAATTAACTACATATTCGTCTGATGTTCTTAAATTGACTTGGTGAAAAAAATGATAGGGAGAAAACCTGAGGGAGGTAGAATATGATGGGTGAGGCAAAGCAACGTCACAAAATTGTGGAGAAAGATTGGACGTGGGTGATGGCTGAGGGAAGGAGCAAAGAATTGGAGAAAAACAAAAACAAAAACACACAAGTAAGGCCCCGTTTGATAACCATTTTGTTTTTCGTTTTTTAGTTTTTGAAAATTAAGCTTATTTTTATATAATTTATCTATAATGGAGATCATCTCTCTTTAAGTAAGTATTTGAACCCCTAGCCAGATTCTAAAAACAAAGTCAAATTTTTTAAAGCTATTTTTTTTTAGTTTTCAAAAGTTGGCTTAGTGTTTGAAAACATAGGTACAAACTAGATAACAAGACATATAAACTCATTAGTAAACAAAAAAACAAAAGGATTATCAAACGGGACTTAAGGAATTTAGATAACACTGTTTTTTTTTTTTCTTTTCAAATTCGCAGTCTCTTTGGAAATTAAGAAGAAATAGACCAAATCATATCTAAAATTTTAAATCAAAATTTGACACAAAAGCTCGTGGGGGCAAGCTAACCCATACCCATTCTAAATAATGCTATTTTGTCATCTACTATATTTTATGTTTCATTATTATAATTTGGAAGTGGTATTCAATTTCATATTCTTCTCTCTTTTTAACACCAACTATATTGTATTGTTGCTTAAATTATTAGTTTATTCATTAAACTTTTTGATTAAAGGCAACCAAAATTCTATATCAGTTAAGAAATTTAAAGATGATGGATATTTATGTAATGATGGCTATCTTTACTGATATGAAAGTCAAAGTAAAATCATGAGGGTTGGTATCTAAATTGAACAATATTATACTATTATCATTGGTACAATTTCGAGATTTCATGACATAGCCACATTACATGATTTTTTTTTCAGTCCTAAAAGCTACCATCAAGTAAACTCTATACATAACACATCCAAAAATATGTCATAATTAATTATTTTATGACAATTAATAGTGGTAAAAAAATGTATTCAAGACATATAAAAGTCATGGTAAACTTTTTATGACAATTAAACATCGTCAATAAATAACTCTTAATTAAAATCGACGTTTCCATCAAGATATATATATATTAACGACAATTTTTTAAACATCATAGAAATTTGGTTGATGACAGGATTTCAGTGTCAAACATGTTTTTCTTTGACAACAATAAAAACTTTTAATGACAATATTCTTGTGTTAAGTATTTGCTTTTTTTTTATAGTTTATAGTAATCAATAAAAAAATTTACTCAACGTCCAGTTTACCTCAAGCTTAACAAGCCCATCAGAAGCCATGTTAATATTGAGTTAAAATGGAGGGAGAGACATTTTATAGGAGAAGATTACTTCTCTAAAACATTTTTTTTTTTTTGATGTGGGATAATGGAGTGAGACTTGACGTTTCAAAACTGTCATAAATTTGTGATCTCGAAAAACTTTCATAAATTTTTTAAAACATGAAAGATCTTCGTTTTTTCTTTTCAAAAACGCGCCTCCAACCATTATGACAATTTTTTTATCTAACTCATGAATGTTTAACATTGAAAACTGTCACAAATTTATGAATGTTGAAAAACTGTCATAAATTTTCGAAAATACGAAAATCTCCATTTTTTCTCGCTAAAAATGCGCCTTCAACAATTTATAACAATTTTTTTCTCCCTCCCTCTTATTTGGCTTAGATATGGTGTCATAGAATGTCAAAATTGTAGTAATGTGTAAAATGTGGGGAGGTGTAGAGTTGTCCTTGATATTTTCGTTGTTTTTGTTGTTGTGTCAAATGAATCTATGAATCTTTAAAAGTCTCTAATAGGTTTTTAAATTTTTAATTTTGTGTCTAATAGGTTTATGGACTTTAAAAATCATGTTTAGTAGATCATGAACTTTCAATTTGGTATCTAAATAGGTTCTCACTTATTAGACTATTTTTTAAGATTCATGGTCTTATAAGATATAAAATTGAAAGGTCAGGGTCTTATGAGACCTATTGTTTGAAGCAAACTAACATAGATTCTTCATCGAAAGTCATTGTCAGGTCCTCAATCTCCATTTGGAAGATGAAAATTTATGCCCGATAAATTCATGGATTTAGAAAAATGTTAAGTAGGTCAAAAACCTATTAGACACAAAATTGAAAATTTGTAACCTGACTAGACACTTTTTAAATTTAGAAACCTATTAGGCATAAAATTGAAATTTTAAGAACATAATAACTATTTTTAAAAGTTTAATTAGACCTATATTAAACACTATATTGTTTAATAGACCTATATTAAACACAATATTGAAAGTTCATACGCAATTTTTGTAATTTAACTTATTTTGCAGTGGTTAAAGATACAAATATAGTATTACATCACTTAGAATTTGAGAATACTTTTGTATATAAATAATGAAGGTGAAATCAAAATTTCATGTGGATATGGGTTTAAAGTGAATTATATCTTAGTATCATAAAACATTTCAAGGGGTTTAAAGTGAATTATATCTTAGTATCATACAAACATTTCAAAGGGCAAATTGCTGAAATTAACGGAAATTCAAAAACCTTATTAAAAAAATGACGACTTTTTGAGATATACTTTATTTGACATTTTTACTTTGTGAAATTTCCTTTACACACCTGACTTAAAACTAACAAAAAGTTTTTTTTTTCATCTCTCTTCTCTCTCATATTCCTATTCCAATTAAGAGTGTGTTGGGTGATAAAAGAGTGCTACTAAAATTTGAAAAAAAATAATGAAATAAAAGAATGGGATTCAAGTTGCTTTTGCCCCTTCGAAGAAAATGGTGTCGAAAATGCGGTAACAATTGTGTCAGCTATTCCAAATCTAAGTAAATCGGGTTTGTTTCCTATTCGGTTTTGCTCTCAAAACCTTTAGGAAACTAAACAATTAAACCTACATGTTTGTCGCTAATTGAGCTTAGATGGTTCCCGCACACAACCCTCTTGATTTCGGAGTCTCACCTTATGTCTAGGGTCGAAGTTTTGAATCATATGTCTAAGTCATTTCCTCCATTGTTTTTATGAGATCTATTGTTCCTTCACCCTTTCAGTATCAAGTTCGAGCTTGATGGGCAAATCCTAGTGATATGCTAGGGTTGCCCAATTAATATTCAATAAAAACAAACTTAGAGTTGGTTCCCGATACAACTACTTTGCTAATTTAAGTTTGGCATCTCTCTTCTAGGGCATTCACAACTTGAACCCCTAGAGAGAAATTAGCTCATGGTTAAAATGAAGGAAAACATTTTCTTGCTTGTTGTAAATGTAAAAGACATATTGCAATAACCAATAAAACTCGACAATGGGCGAAGTAAATAAAAAACTGAAATTTGAAAAATAAATGGAGGCCTCGACCTTTTCTTTTTATTCAATACAGAACTTAAATCAAACGTAGATCACTATGAAATGAAATCAACTCAAATTACAGAATTTACTAAAGTTGCAACACGTAAAGAACAAGAGAAATCTAGGAATTCTTTCGTTGATCGACTTCAAAATCACAAAGGAAGTTGAGAGTCTTACCTCCAATACTTTCGTAAGAAGGGATCAACCAAGAACTCGTTACAAACTAAGAAATAAGAAAAAGGTTGTTGGAAAAATAAAGGAAAAATAAATTGTTGTGATGAATACAGTAACAGAAGAAAACTGGAATGAAAATAGAGAAGAAATTGAGCTTAGTAGCCTCCTTTTGGATTCGCCTCTTTCTCTAGGGTTTCTTGTGCATTTATAGGTGATTTCCTTTAGGGTTTCCTTGTTTGAACTCTCATGAATGGTGGAAAATCAATCAATCACGAATCTGGGTTGTCAACGGTTTCAAAAATGAAAAAAATCTTGTAATTCACGTAGCTTCCATTTTCGGCAGATTCTCACAATGCAACATGCAATTTAGCTAGCATTTTGTCTTGTCTGATCTGGGTATTCTGCAGGTAAAAATGTGGCCCGCAATTTTCCTGACCTTTTTTATGTCTCATTTTCCTTAAACACACTACATTAGTTTGTTTTTCACCATTTTCCACTAATTTCTGATTCTTTACTAATTTTAGCAACCTTGAACAATTTTACTCATGAATGGTATTTTTAGTTTTCCTTGTTATGAATATTTGCAGTAAAATAGACAAAAATGACTAAGTTTAAGTATGAATAATCCTCATAAATGAGAATTATCACCCACCCAGAAGTCCTGAGGAATTCTATAAATAGAGAGTTTCCTTCTTCATTTCCAGGGGTTCAGAAGTGAAGACGCTCAGAGAGAATTTAGAAACAAAGTTGTAAAATCTCCAGAAACTACTGAAGATCGAACACCGTGTGAATGAAGAACATTTTGCGGAGATCAAGAACACTCCAAGAATGTGTTAAAGTTTCAATCTTGAGAACAAGCATTTCAACTTTTGAACAAAGTACAAAAATATGAGAGAGAATTAGAGGATCAAATACTAGAGATTATACCCACAATAATAAAAGTACTAAATTTATTTATTGAAATCTGGTGTGGACCATTAGAATGTAGTTTAAATATTTAGTATATATATTTGATGATTTTTCTCATGTTTCATCTTATTCTCACAATTGGAAACATCAAAAGTCTCGTTGAGAAATCAACCAGCCTACTTTCATTACAGAAAATAATTGTTTTTGTGCACAAAAAATAAAATAAATCAAAATAGTATAAGGAGGAATCTCTGTACTCAACTAATAATATGTTTGGCTGTCGTTATTATCAAATGAATAATAATAATATATAATATAAGGCTTGTTTTCTAATAAGTTGAAATCTTGCCAACATTGGGCCCAAATGGATGACATTCAGTCTTGTTTGCGTTGTTTAAAATTTTCGAATTTGGATTTTTTAATTGATTTTATTCCGAAATAGGTACGAAGGATTAAGACGTGAATAATTTAAATATAATATAGCGTGCTTTTTGACAAAGGAGTAAAAATATTATTGTGATTATAAAAGTACAAAATGTATATTTTCCCGGAAGGTTCTACTGTTTCTATGAATTTTTTTTAGTTAAATGGTGAATTTCAAGTTTATGGTTTAGAGAAAGTTACATTTTAGTCTCTCTAGGCTTAAAAGTTAGAATTTCTAATAAAATCTCAGAAATAATTTCTATAGTTTAATATAACGATTGAATACTATTTATGTGATTTTATTAATAATGAAGATAAATTCTAGCTTGTAAAATCGTAAGGACTAAATTCTAATTTTATCTCAAATATAGAGACTAAATTTATAATTTAACTTGTTTTGTTTTAATAACATATATTTTGGTAAAGAGAGAATATTAGCAAAATGTTTCTTAGAATTGATGAGTACTACTTTAGGCTAACTATATTAACAAAATGTAATTTTTCTTTTAAGCTGGTTGGCTAGAGCAACTTCATAATTAAATATGTTTGACTCGGAGAAATTCTAGGTAGGGTAATCTCTTTGGGACGGTTTGGTATAAAATATGTTCCAGAGAAATTTTTGGCTATTTATAGGTTAAATTAGTCGAATTTTCAAAAGTTACCTCAAATAGGTCCTTAGACCTTAAACTTTAAAACTATCTAATATATTCTTAAGCTTTTAATTTTATGTTATATATATATATATATATCTTTGAAAATTTTAAAAGTATTTAATACATCATCCCTAAATTTTCAATTTGATTAAATCATAAAAAAATACTCCTAAACTATGGAGTTGATTTCAATAATACCCATGAACTTTGAAAAGTTTCATTTTAACTCTTGAATTTTGAAATTTGTTTCAAAATAACCCTGGAAGGTTTTTTTCGTTAAATACTATCCATGAATTTAACGAAAAAAAGCCTCCAATGGTTGTTTTGAAAACTTTAAAGTTCAAGGGTTAAAATGAGTTTTTCAAAGTTGGGGTATTGTTGAAATCAATCCCATAGGTAGGGTATTGTTGAAATCAATCTCATAGTTCAGGGGTATTTTTTTAATAATTTAACCTTTTAATTGTGTATCTTATAAGTTAGTGATCCATATATTAGACATTTTGTACAAGTCCTAAACGTAGATACAAAATTGCAAGGTTATGGACATATTAAAATTCAATTTAAGTCTAAATATGTTCGTGGATTTTAAAAATTGTCGAATAGGTCAGAGGTATATTAGACATAAATTTGAAATTGTTCATTGATCAATAAACATTCTTAAAGTTTAGAGACTTATTAGATACAAAATTGAAAGTTTAGGCCCAATTTGATAACCATTTAGGGGTTGTTTGGGGCGCTGAGTGGGTTATAATAACAGGGGTTATAATAGTCTGTGGGTTATTATAGTCTGTGAAACATATAATATTATTTAAAATGCAGACTAGTATAGTCTGGGGTTATAATAGTCTGTGTTGGGGTGCAGAGTATTTCACAGGTTATTATAACATGGGTTATAATAACCAGTGGGCCAAACAAACCCTTAGTTTTTTGTTTTTGAAAATTAAGCCTATAAATACTACTTCTACCTATGAGTTTCTATGTTTTCTTATCTACTTTGCACCTATGTTTTAAAAAACCAAGCTAAGATTTGAAAAATTAAAAAAAATAAAAGTAGTTTTGAAAAAACTTGTTTTATTTTTTAAATTTGGCTAAAAACTTAAATGGTTTTTCAAGAAAGATGAAAATCATTGTAGAGAAGATGAAGAGAAACTGTGAACTAACAAGCATAATTTTCAAAAACTAAAAACAAAAAACAAAATGGTTATGAAACGAGGATTTATAGACCTATTTAATATTTTTTAAAAGACCTCTAAATATAATCATGAAAGTTTAAGGAGTAAACTTATAATATACCCTATTTATTTAATTTTAAAACTGGCTAAGGTTTTGTTAATTTTTTTAAGAAGTGAAAAGAAAAAAAAAAGATAATATATGCACGTACAAGTGGATATTGTAAACTTAATTTTCAAATAGATTATCAAAACCAAAATTGTTATCAAATAGGACCATAATTAATAAGTGAAAGTTTATTTCCCATATTGAAGGTAGGGGTGAGCAAAAAAAGATCGAAAACCACTCGACCGACCGAAATTGATCGAACCGAGGGCGGTCGATCGGTTTTGTGGCTTTTTCGGTCGGGGTCGATTTTGTGCTTGACAAAACCGATCGATATTTAATATATATATATAATCATAATAATAATAATAATAATTAAAAAACTAAAAAGATTTTCTCAAAATATATTAAATAATAAGTATAAATTGTTAAATAATAATAAAATAATAGTTATAAATTATTTAATAATTAAATAAATATTTAAAAAATATATAAAAAGCAAACCAAATCGATCGACCGAATCCGAATTTGGCCATTTGATCGATTTTGGCCGCTTTTTAAAAAAAAAGAAAAAAGGGTCGACCGAACCGACCGACCTTGGTCGGTTCGGGGGTCGGTTGGGATCGAAAACCGACCTCGACCGATCGATGCTCACCCCTAGTTGAAGGTTAGGGGTGTTAAAAGAAGGATATCTTGAGAAACCTTATCAACCCACTCTAATTTTTACAATTTGAATTAGGTTATGAGATTGTTTGGATTAAGATGAATTAAATTTTTTGAATTTAGATTTGTTCGTAAGCTTCTTTAAAATTAGCTTAAGTTGAACCTTACCATATTAACAATGAGTGTAAATCAATCTTGCATGATTTTTCATTAATGATGACCTCAATAAATAGCCAAGTGTCATACATTTTCGGTAGTTATTCTAACAATTCAACAAACTATATATAGACCATATTGTTGGAATTTTTGTCCTAATCTCGTGTTTGTAAATTACTATTTGATATTAATAAACAGTTATTTATTTCATCATTTTGTGTCTTGCATTTTATACAAATTTTGACCAATACACTAAGCTCCAGGGTCATTAGATACATGAGAGAAATAGAACTTGAACGGTGTGTAGTAGACACACAGGGAGGATCACGTTCGAGTAAATGACCCGAACGGTCTACAGTATATGGATAGGGTTAGAAACCTAATCCTGGATACACTGTGGATGCGACCTGCTTTGTATTAAGATATAAACGAGGTGATATGACTCGTTCATGTTGTTGACATGCGAGTGGGGGCATCTTGTACAATGAGATTGTACAAGACCGGACCGTGAATTATTAGACCTACTGATGTAACACCATTGTGATGGGGAAGATCGAGCAACTTCGCCGATGACCATTAGTGACTCGACTGGATCTGAAAGCGTGTTACGGACTCGCACATGCGGGTCTGTCCTTTGACTAGTACGGGTGAGGGTGGTCACAGTTACTCGCCCAATATGTCTATCTTCTCAGGGATAGGACTAAGTAAGGAGCTGGGAACTTAACTACGCGAGATGGAATTCACTCGTTCCCGCCTTTAGGAAAACTAGAGGGGTTGTTCCCTTAAGTGATGTCTTCAGGGCTTGGACAACGGGCGCCCACTCTCTCACTGGCACGAGAGGGTTGTTGTATATGGTAGTACCATTACAACGTTATTGTTCATTAGAGGAGCAGTGGGGACTTAAGGAGAAAGAAGTAGACACAGGGGTAAAACGATAATTTGACCCAGCAGTGTCTACGATCAACCTGTGAAGGGTCGACTCATAGGCATTGGTTATATCAATGGACACGTAATATTCTGCACTGACGGGAGTGCAACTACAAGCTTTAGTGGATTGTTATCGTAGCTAATAAATGGTGATTAACCGGATCAAAGAGTTTGATAAGTTAATCTCGGATCATTGGAGCTCGTCACTGTAGGTCCATTAGGTCCCTCGGTTGGCTCAATCTGGGTTAAAAGAAGGGGTACTGTTTTGGTGTGAATTGAAGTGTTCAATTTCACTAAAGGGCATTTATGTCATTTATGAGATATGAATGATATAATATATAGTTTAATGTGAATGAGATTCATAATAAACTATAGGTTGGCCTAATTGTTGAATTAGGGCTAATTGGAGAAATTAAGTTGAGAGATATTAAATTGGATGTGATTCAATTTAATAAATCCACAATATTGCAAATGTGATTTGTGATATGAGATATGAGATATCTTATAATATATGGTTATGCAAATATGATTTGCATAACCTATAGTTGTGGTAAAATGGTAAATAAGTGGAGATTTCAACTCCATCTATCTCCATTATTTAAACCCTTCTTGCAATAAGGGTGGTAAGTCATTCTCTCATTTTTGGATTTTCACCAAAAGAAAAGAACACTCTCTCTCGAAAAGTCTCTCAAGCTTTCTCCTCTCAAAAACCAAAACACAAAGAAGTTCCCACCAACTTCCTACTTCCAAAAGAAGAACAACCGAGAAGCCGAAGGATGGTGTTCGTTCTTTATCGTGAGAAGGATTCGAGATCGTTGAGTTCAAGAAAACACAAAGAGTTCGTGGATCGTTGGAAGGAATTTTGAAGCACGTCTTCAACAAGTAAGTATTGTGTTTAATTTACTGTTTTTCTTCCAATTTTGTGCATGTTTAGCCTAGATCTAAGTGTTAGATTGATTTTAACAATTAATAGTTGCATAACAACACCGCGATGATTCAATCATCTTCCGCTGCGTGGGAGTTTCATTTCCTTCAATTGGTATCAGAGCCATACGTTGGTTCGATGTTGTGCACTATTTTTCGTTGAAATTAGGTTGGTATTGCCTTAATTTATGAGTTAAATTGTTGGTTTGCATAATGGATGTTTACGGTTTTGGCATTAGAATAGATTTACAATTTTATGTTGATTTGATCAATATAAGGGCCCCTTGTTTTTGGGCATTTTGTTGTAAATCGAGTCTGTAAGTCCGAGTCATTCGTGGCAAGAGTTGCTGTGAAGAAATCGGAGCGAAAACGAGTGAGAAACGACGAAAAACAACAAGAGGAGCTTGCTGTTCTGTCGACAGCGTTGAGACGCTGTTCATCGGCGTCTCAACGCTGCCATTGCGGGAGCTAGACGCGCTGCAGAGCAGCGTTGCAACGCCACTGGCATGGAGCACGCAGGCGTGACGCTTGACGCTGCAGCGTTGCAACGCTACATGCGTAGTGGGCGAGAGTGCAGCAAGCTTTTCGCGCGAACGTGGGCTGGTGCAGAAGTTAGACTTCGTAGGGTTGTTTTACAAACGTTTTTTTAATTTAAAAATGTAATAATTATTTTAATTAATTTATTTTATTAAATAATATTAATATAAATGTTATATTAATGTTATTTAATTAAATAAATGTCCCTAAGTGCCAAAACTGGTCAATTTTTGCTATTTAATTATTTTATGCATGAGATGTATGATTTAATTAAATTCTATGTGCATAATGTATGTCATATAGATTTAAAATCCTACCTTAGGTTAGACATTTCATGCATTATTTATATTATAAGAGTTATAATATATAGTTTGCATGATAGGTTATATTATAAGAGTTATGATATAATTAAATGCATGTTTTAATTTAATTAATATAAGTGTTATATTTTTTAGATTAAAGTATGCTCATGCATTTATATTCATGTGATGAATTATTTTTGTTATAGTATATAGTTATTCATGTGATGAATGATCAAGCACTATAACATAGAAATGCATGCAACCTAAGTTAATTATTAGTTTTAAATTGTTTAGAACTTGAATAATTAGACTTAGGTTTTATAGTTCTAATAAGATTAGAATTAGGAAATCAAAATGTAATCTTTGAATGGTGACTGATTAGTAACTCTGTCTAAGAAAGGTTTTGTCTAAGGTTGGGTATTTAAGTTGACGCTTGCGGAACACCCCTACCTGAAAACCGATCTGGGAGTGAATTCGATTCGAAGATTCTTAGATTATATTTATCGTGAGTGTCGTTAATTAAAAGTTGGTTAATTTACTCACATGGACCTAAGTAATAATGTGATTATAAACTTAGGTTAAATACCATATAAGAGTTATATCGGTAGACTTAGGTAAATTTTAGCCGGTTTATCTAGGACAATCTAAAAAATTATAAAGTGCTGAGTCGGAGGAAATAAAGTGTATGAGATACATTTAATTTTCCGACCACAAATCTCTGTTAAGTCCGCACCGTGAGATCCATACTCGGCCTCGTGGCGCAAATGAGAGCGTCCCCCTTCGGATGGTATTTGTATGGGGCAATATCAACGTGGATGGAGAGAGTACTTATAGTGAGTGGGAGCGAGATTTGTGAAAACGGGACCCACGGTCTCTTCTTTTGATTCACACTGTGAGACCCCTATGATCCGCCTGCTAGTTTGGCCTGGACCAAACAATCCCTTCGGAGGGTCTTGATCATGGGAGTCGGAATACCGTGAATTTCCGAAAGGGATACAGTTTCCTCGTTGGTTTTTCTTCGTTGTTCACCCTTCGGTGGCTATTGTTTGGATGGATTGTTGGAAACTTAAAGATTGAGGGTGACACTCACAGAATTCGTTAAGTGTTAATGAATTCGACCAAATAATGGTAACTGGACGCCTAATGGTATAAGAGTTATTGTAGGATTAGGGTCTGGTCGAGAAAGTCTTGTCCTAGAGGAGGAGTGTTTCTGTTCACCCTTCGGTGGCGGTCATTCTAAACCTTTAGGATATCATTGCAAATTTTAAATGACCTAGGGATCATAGGATTAAATTTTGCTAAAACTTGATTGGTTTTCAAAAGTTTATGAGAGGCTGACACAAAATTTATTTGATTTTTTCAGCTAAAAATATGTCTAGCTCAATAATCGCTTTACTAGCTTCCGACAAACTAGTGAGAGATAACTTCCAAACATGGAAGAATAATATCAACACGATTTTAGTAACTGACGACCTGGAGTTCGTGTAACTTCTTGCGAGTGTGTCCTCGATTCTTAGAGCTCGACTGCATCACAAAGTGTTCGTGATGCATACGATCGATGGATCAAGACCAATGAAAAGGCCAAGGTCTATATCATTGCCAGCTTGTCTGAAGTATAAGCAAAGAAGCATGAGTTGATGGTCACTGCTAAGGAGATCATGGATTCGTTACAAGACATGTTTGGACAACAGTCCTTTCAAGTCACGCACGATTCACTCAAACACATCTTCAACGCACGGATGAAAGAAGGGTCGTCTGTCCGTGAACATGTTCTAGACATGATGACCCACTTTAATCTGGCGAAGATGAACGGGGCTTCGATCGACGAGTCGAGCCAGCCGGCCTTTATTCGGAGACTCTTAGAAGAGTTTCCTTTGGCCAGTAGTAATGCAATGTTTGTATGAACAAAATTAGCTACACTCTGACTACCCTCCTCAATAGGCTACAAAATTTTCAGTCCTTGATGAAGATTAGGGCACTGGACGCTGAGGCAAATGTTGCCTACAGGTCTTATCAAAGGGGTTCGACCTCTGAGACTAAACATGTTGCTCCTTCTCGCTCAAAAGGGAAGAAGAAGATGAAGAGGGGAAAAACTGACCGAGTTGCCGCCCAAAAGGGCAAGAAGGTCAAGGAAGTTGCAGAGAAAGGAAAGTGTTTCCACTGCAATGGGGACGACCACTAGAAGAGAAACTGTCCCAAGTTCCTTGCCGAGAGGAAGAATCAAGGTAAATGTGATTTACTGGTAACTGAAACTTTCTTAGTGGAGAGTAGTGACTCTGCCTGCATTTTAGCTTCGGGTGCCACTAACCACGTTTGTTCTTCTTTTCAGGGAATTGATTCCTGGCAGCAGCTGCGAGAGGGTGAGGTGGCTCTACGGGTTGGATCCGGAGAGATAGTCTTTGTTGCAGGTATCAACAAAGTGAAACTCTATTTTGGCAGGATATACTTATTGTTAGACAATATGTATATAGTCTCAGGGTTTACTAGAAACCTTGTTTCTATTTCCTGTCTTATTGAACACTGTATCTCAATTTCCTTTGATAATAATAAAGCGTTTATTTCTTTCAAAGGTAATTTGATTTGTTCAGCTTCACTTGAGTCTAATTTGTATGTTTTGAAATCAGATTCGGTCAAAAGTGTTTTGAACACTGAATTATTTAAAACTGCAGAAACACGAACTAAGAGAGTAAATGTTTCTCCGAAAGAAAATTCTCATCTTTGGCATCTAAGGTTAGGCCACATTAATCTCAATCGGATTGAGAGACTAGTGAAGAGTGGACTTCTAAGTCAGTTGGAAGAAAACTTTTTATCGGTGTGTGAGTCATGCCTCGAAGGCAAAATGACCAAACGTCCTTTTAGTGGAAAAGGATATAGAGCCAAGGAGCCCTTTGAGCTTATACATTCTGACCTCTGTGGTCCGATGAGTGTTAAAGTACGAGGCGGTTACGAATACTTCGTTTCTTTCATTGATGATTATTCTAGGTATGGGTATATTTACCTAATGCATAGGAAGTCTGAAACTCTTGAAAAGTTTAAGAAGTACAAGACTGAGGTTGAGAACCTGCTAGGTAAAACCATAAAAACACTTTGATCGGATCGAGGTGGAGAGTAAATGGACACAGAATTCCAGGACTATATGATAGAACACGGAATTATGTCCTAACTCTCAGCACCTGGTATGCCACAGTAGAATGGTGTATCGAAGAGGAGAAACAGAACCTTGTTGGAAATAGTTCTGTCGATAATGAGTTATGCTTGTCTCCCTGATTCCTTTTGGGTTTACGCAGTGGAGATTGTAGTGTATATTTTGAACAATGTTCCGTCGAAGAATGTTTGTGAAACACCATTTCGAACTCTGGACTGGGCGTAAAGGTAGTTTACACCATTTCAGAATTTGGGGATGCCCGACCCACGTGTTGGTGTCAAACCCGAAGAAATTAGAACCCCGTTCAAAATTGTTCCTATTCGTAGGTTACCCAAAAGAGACCAGAGGTGGTTTGTTTTACGATCCTAAGGAAAATAGGGTGCTTGTGTCGACAAACGCCACTTTCCTTGAGGAAGACCATATCAGGGATCATTTGCCTAGAAGTAAAATCGTGTTGAACGAAATGGACAGTACATCAGCAAGAGTTGCTGATGGGGCTAGTACATCAACAAGTGTTGTTGATCCTAGCACGTCAAGTCAAGTCCGTTCCCAAGAGTTGGGAATGCCTCGACGTAGTGGGAGGGTTGTTAGACAGCTAGAATGTTACATGGGGTTAGCTGAAATGCAAGTCGTCAATCCTGATGATGACTGTTAGATCCATTGACCTATGATCAGGCAATGACAGACGTTGACAAGGACGAATGGATTAAAGCTATGGACTAGGAAATACAGTCGATGTACTTCAATTCTGTCTGGGAGCTTGTGGATCAATCGGATGGGGTAAAACCTATTGGTTGCAAATGGATCTACAGGCGTAAACGTGGCGTAGATGGGAAGGTGCAGACCTTCAAAGCACGACTAGTTGCAAAGGGTTTTACCTAGGTCGAAAGGGTTGACTATGAGGAAACCTTTTCACCTGTTGCCATGGTAAAATCGATCAGGATCATTCTGGCCATTGTCGCGTATTATGACTACGAGGTATGGCAGATGGATGTCAAGACCGCCTTTCTGAATGACAACCTTGACGAAACCATCTACATGGACCAACCCAAGGGGTTCATTGCCCAAGGCCAAAAGCCAAAGGTTTGTCGGCTTCATAGGTCTATTTATGGACTGAAACAAGCCTCGAGGTCTTGGAATATAAGGTTTGATGAGGCAATCAAATCTTATGGCTTTGATTAGAATGAAGACGAGCCTTGTGTCTACAAGAAAATCATTGACAAAACTGCCGCATTTATATTATTATTATACGGGATGATATTCTTCTCATTGGGAATGAGGTAGAATTTCTTCGACGTAAAGAAATGGCTAACCGCAATTCCAAATGAAAGATTTTGAGGATATGAGACGGATCCCTATGCTTCACCGCGCAGGAGCTGATGTATGTCATCTTTGTGTACTAGGCCCGACATCCATTATGCAAGAGGGATTGTCTGTAGGTATTAATCCAATCCAGGATTAGATCACTGGACAGCCGTAAAAGCAATCCTCAAGTATCTTAGGAGAACGAGGAACTACAGCTTAGTGTATGCCGGTGGGGATTTAATCCTTACGGGATACACAGATTCTAGAAATCCACTTCTGGTCGACCTTCATTCGAATGGAGGAGTCAGAGTATGGTGAAGCATCAGCGGGATGCATCGCGATTCCACTATGGAAGCAGAGTGCGTTGCGGCTTGTGAAGTCGCAAAGGAAGTCGCTTCGCTTAGGAAGTTCATGACGGATTTGGAAGTTGTTCCAAATATGAACTTGTCGATCACACTGTTTTGTGACAACAATGGTGCAGTAGACAACTCTAGGGAGCCTCGGAACCATAAGAGAGGCAAACACATTGAGCGGAAGTACCACCTGATACGGGAGATTGTGCACCACGACGACGTGACAGTCACACAGATAGCGTCGGAGCACAACGTAGCTGATCCATTTACAAACCCCCTCACGGCTAAGGTGATTGAGGGTCACCTAGAGAGTCTAGGTCTTCGAGTACTTCCAGACTAGGGCAAGTGGGAGATATGTAAACGGGTATTCAATGCCCTAGTTTATTGTATTACTTAATTGTAATTTATGTACATTTCAGAAATGAATTTTCTCCACTAGCTTAGTCCAAGTAGGAGTTTGTTGGGATTTTTGTCCTAATCTCGTGTTTGTAATTACTATTTGAAATTAATAAGGAGTTATTTATTTCATCATTTTGTGTCTCGCATTTTATACAAAATTTGACCAATAAACTAAGCTCCAGGTTCATTGAATACATGAGAGAAATAGAACTTGAACGGTGTGTAGTGGACACACAGGGAGGATCACGTTTGAGTAAATGACCCGAACGGTCTACAGTATATGGATAGGGTTGGAAACTTAATCATGAATACACTGTGGATGCGACCCGCTTTGTATTAAGACACAAACGAGGTGATCTGACTCGTTCATGTGGTTGACATGCGAGTGGGGGTTGTTGGGATGTATGTCCTCATCTTGTGTAGTTTGTAATATTCCAAGTTGTAAATGAATAAGAGTTATTTATTTCAACATTGTGTAATAAATAAGACTTTGTGTCTCACATTTTTCATAAACTTAATCCAATAAACTAAGCTCCAGGGTCATTGTATTATGAGAGAACTAAGAACTTGAACGGTGTCTACTGGACACACAGGGAAGATCGCGTTTGAGTTAATGACCCAATCGGTCTACAGTATATGGATAGGGTTGGAGACCTAATCCTGGATACACTGTGGATGCGGCCCGCTTTGTATTAGATACAAACGAGGAGATCTGACTCGTTCATGTGGTTGACATGCGAGTGGGGGCATCCTGTGCAATGAGATTGTACAAGACCGGACCGTGAATTATTAGACTTACTGATGTAACACCGTTAACAGTATAGAGCTAATAAATTCGTAGATGACCATTAGTGACTCGACCTAAATCCTGAGCATGTTACGGACTCCTGTCTACGGGGGTTTGTCCTTTGATTAGTACGGGTGAGGGTGGCCACTGTTGCTCGCTCAATATGCCTACCTTCTCAGGGGCAGGACCACGTGGGGAGCTGGGAACTTGACTACGCAAGAAGGAATTCACTCATTCCCGACTTAGGGAAACTAGAGGGGTTGTTCCCTTAAGTGTTGTCTCTAGGGCTTGAACAACGGGGCCCCACTCTCTCATTGGCCTGAGAGGGTTGTTGTTTATGGTTGGACCATGCAACGTAGGTGTTCGTTAGAGGAGCACTGAGACTTAAGGAGCAAGAGGTAGACACAGGGGTAAAACGGTAATTTGACCCAACTGTGACTACGAACAACCTGTGAAGGGTCGACTCATGGGTTTTGGTTATATCGATGGACACAACATGTCCTACAGTGATGAGAGTGCAGCTACGGGGTTTAGTGGAGTGTTACCATAGCTAATGAATGTTGAATAACCGGGTCAAAGAGTTTGACAAGTTATTCTCGGATCATTGGAGCTCGTCACGTGTAGGTCCATTAGGTCTCTCGGTTGGCTTAAATTGGACAAATTGAGGGTTTACAGTTTGGTGTGAATTTGAAGTGTTCAAATTCGTTATTTTGGTATTTATGTCATTTATATGATATATAGATGACATAATATATAGTTTGATGTGAATGAGATTCATAATAAACTATAGTATAGCCTAATTGATTAATTAGTGCTATTTGGAGAAATAGAATTGAGAGAAATAAAATTGAATGTGATTCAATTTATAATTCCACATTTATGCAAATGAGATTTGTATAATAAGGTATGAGATACCTTATATTATATAATATGCAAATATGATTTGTATATTATATAGTTGTGGTAAAATGGTGAATTGGTGGAGATTTTAACTCCACCACACACCATTATAAAAGGATGCATTCAAAGGCATCTCAAGACACTTCTTGCCATTTTTGGATTTCCATCCAAAGAGAGCAAGACAATTCTCTCTAGAATTCTCTCAATTCTCTCAAAAACTTCTCCTCACCCAAAACCAAAGGAAGTCCCACCTACTCTCCCTCAACCTCCCGAGAACAACCAAGAAGACCCTTTAGAGGTGACTCCCTGTTCGGATCGTGGTTCGTGTTCGAGGAGAACGTTGGATCTAGAGAGATCGTGACCGGAGAAGGAGAAAACGTTGAAGAAGAGTTCTTCAAGAGGTTAGTACTTTTTACTTACTGTTTTCTTCTTCTTCTTTGCATGTTTAGCCTAGGATCTATGAGATAGATTCAATTTTAAGATAAGAATTACACAACGGATCAACGACGTTTCACAATGTCTTCCGCTGCGGGAATTCAAAATCCCTTCAGGGGCATCCTGTACAACGAGATTGTACAAGACCGGACCGTGAATTATTAGACCTATTGATATAACACCGTTGACAGTAAGGACTAATAACTTCGTAGATGACCATTAGAGACTCGACCTGAATCCTGAGCGTGTTACGAACTCCTATCTGCGAGGGTCTGTCCTTTGACTAGTACGGGTGAGGGTGGTCGCAATTACTCGCCCAATATGCCAACATTCTCAGGACATGACCAAGTAGGGAGTTGTGAACTTAACTACGCGAGATGGAATTCACTCGTACCCGCCTTTAGGTAAACTAGAGGGGTTGTTCCCTTAAGTGATGTCTCCCAGGCTTGGACAATGGGCGCCCACCCTCCCACTGGCACGAGAGGGTTGTTGTATATGGTAGGACCATTACAACGTTGTTGTTCATTAGAGGAGCAGTGGGGACTTAAGGAGCAAGAAGTAGGGTAAAACGGTAATTTGACCCAGCAGTGTCTACGAACAACCTGTGAATGGTCGACTCATGGGTAATTGTTATATCAGTGGACACTTAATATGCTGCACTGATGGGAGTGCAGCTACGAGCTTTAGTGGAGTGTTACCGTAGCTAATGAATGGTGATTAACCGGGTCAAAGAGCTTGATAAGTTAATCTCGGATCATTGGAGTTCGTCACTGTAGGTCCATTAGGTCCCTCGGTTGGCTCAATCTGGGTTAAAAGAAGGGTTACTGTTTTGGTATGAATTGAAGTGTTCAATTTCACTAAAGGGCATTTATGTCATTTACATGAGATATGAATGATATAATATATAGTTTAATGTGAATGAGATTCATAATAAACTATAGGTTGGCCTAATTGTTGAATTAGGGCTAATTGGAGAAATTAGGTAGAGAGATATTAAATTGGATGTGATTCAATTTAATGAATCCACAATATTGCAAATGTGATTTGTGATATGAGATATGAGATATCTTATAATATATGGTTATGCAAATATGATTTGCATAACCTATAGTTGTGGTAAAATGGTAAATAGGTGGAGATTTCAACTCCACCTATCTCCATTATTTAAACTCTTCTTGCAAAAAGGGTGGTAAGTCATTCTCTCATTTTTGGATTTTCACCAAAAGAAGAGAACACTCTCTCTCGAAAATTCTCTCAAGCTTTCTCCTCTCAAAAACAAAAACACAAAGAAGTTCCCACCAACTTCCTTCTTCCAAAAGAAGAACAACTGAGAAGCCGAAAGGTGGTGTTCGTTCTTGATCGTTAGAAGGATTCGAGATCGTTTAGTTCGAGAAAACACGAAGAGTTCGTGGATCGTTGGAAGGAATTTTGAAGCACGTCTTCAACAAGTAAGTATTGTGTTTAACTTACTGTTTTTCTTCCAATTTTATGCATGTTTAGCGTAGATCTAAGTGTTAGATTGATTTTAACAATTAATAGTTGCACAACAACACCGCGACGATTCAATCGTCTTCCGCTGCGTGGGAGTTTCATTTCCTTCACATATTACATAATTTCTCCTAATACTCCCCTTCAAGATGGAGCTAGAATATTAAGAAGACCCATCTTGAATATCCTTTTTGAAAAAACAGACAAAGGCACAACTTTTGTGAACACATCTACAAGCTGTGAATCAGAACATATAGGACTTCTTTTTTAACAACTCGCTAATGACAAAATGAAAGTCAAGTTCGATGTGCTTGGTTCTCTCATGAAAAATTGAATTTGTAGCAATATGAATGGTCGAATCATTGTCGCAGTAGATCAAAGCAGGAACTTGCGGTTGAATTTGAAGCTCTTTGAGAAGCTGAGTCAGCTAAATTAGCTCATTAGTTGTTGTAGCCAACGCACGATAATCTACTTCAGCGAAAGACCAAGAAACAGTGGTTTACTTCTTAGCTTTCCATGATACAAGAGAGTCTCCTAGGAAGATACAAAAACCAGAGGTAGACTTTCTTGAGTCTAGGCAAGAGGCCCAATCAGAATTTGTGAATGCCCGTAATTGAAAGGAAGAAAAAGGTGGAAAGAAAATACCTTGTCCAGGAGACCCTTTCAAGCAACATAACAATGCATGAATATCAGAGAGTTGAGGTTGTCTAGGTTGAGCAACAAACTGACTCAGTTTGTGTACTGCAAAGGTGATGTTTGGTCTGGATATAGTGAGATATAAGAGCCACCCTACAAGCTTCCTATATAGTGTCAGATCATCCAATAATTCTTCTTGATCAGAACATAGTTTTAAACGTCGATCTAAAGGCTATGATTCTGGTTTACAAGAGAGAAACCCAGTATCTTCAAGCAATTGCAAGGTCTAATTTCTTTGACTCAACAGAATACCTTTTGTAGTATGAGCAAGCTTTAAACCCAAAAAATACTTAAATAAACCCAAATCTTCCAGTTTAAAATTTTCATTAAGATGAGTTTTAAAAAGATTTTTATCATTCAAGGAGGCCCCTGTGATAATAATTTCATCTACATAAACGAGCAAAACTATAAACTTTGATCTAACACCACGAGTAAATAGTGAATCCCAATGATAACAACACATGAGAAAACTTATCGAATCATTGCCTAGAAGTCTGATTGAGTCCATATATGGACTTTTATAGTTTACAAACTAAGTGTTCATTCTTAAGAGCAACAACATCATGTTTTTAACCAGGAGGCAAAGACATGTAAACTTCTTCATGTAAATCTCCATGAAGGAATTCATTATTAATGTCAAATTGGACTAACGACCAACTTAATGAAGAGGCAATGGCTATGAATACCTTGGAGTGGCTAGTTTAGCCACCGGTGAGAAAGTTTCAATGTAATCGAGACCTTCTTGTTGCGTGTATCCCTTGGCAACAAATCGAGCTTTATACCTTTCCACGATCCCATCAGACTTTTGTTTGACTTAAACCTATTTGCACCCAAATGATGTGTTGTCCTTTTGGGAGAGGAATAACTGTCCAGGTCTTATTGGTCTCCATAGCTTTTATTTTATCTTCGATGGCCTTTTTCCAATGAAGGAAAGGCACAACCTGATGATACAACTATGGTTCAAAAACAAAAGAGACATTAAGTAGGAATGTTTATGTTGAGGAGATAACTGATTATGAGAAAGAACTCTAAACAAAGGATACTTTGTTCGAGCATCAGAGGGCATATCAGTAAAGTATAACAAATTGCAATGATAGTCACGAAGGTAAGAAAGCAACTTTGAAGACCTGGAAGAATATCGAGGCATAGGCTCATTCAGAATAGCATTATTATGAGCATTCGGTATAGATTGTATAAGTTATGACTCATAAAAAACATCATTGTCTACAGTAATATCATGTATGGCATCATGTTGCAATTCAGAACATACATTATTGTTGATGGTCAAATGAGGTTGTTGTAACTCAGAATGATCATTGTTATCAGCTAACTGAGGAACCGATGTATTATGCACTGACTCATAATTAACATCACTATCAACAACATGAATATATGAAGGTATGTCATGCTGAGACTCAGAATAAACATCATTGCCTGTAGTGCATGGGTGAAAGTAGACATACTAGAGTAGTTAAATGCGGCTGATAGTACCAAGTCTAGAAAAGGGTCTATCAAAGCCTCCTGAATATTAACATTGTAAAAGGGGAAGATGTGTTCATGGAAAACCATATCACGGGACACAAAGAAACGCCTCTTTTCAATGTCATAAAGTCGGTAGCCTTTGATTCCTACTGGATAACCAAGAAACGTTACAGGCAGATGAAACTTGGACCCAAGTTTGAAGAGTGGAGGCAAAGCGTAAACTTCCAAATACTCACATATGAGAATAATCTGCATGTTTTCCATTCAACCGATAAAAAAGAGTCAACCATTTCAATAAAGGGGATGGAGTGCGATTAATAAGGTAGCAAGCTATCAAAACACACTCCCCCCAGAATTGTATGGGAACTCTAGACTAAAAGAGAAGAGACCAAGCCACATTTAGCAAATGTTGGTATTTACGTTCAACTACTGAATTCTGCTAAGAACGAGCTACACAGGACAACTGGTGAACAACCTCTTTAGAAGGGAAAAAATTTGGTAAAAGATAGCTCAAGAGCATTATCTGAGTGCAATTTTTTAATAATGACCCCTATTGAGTTTCCACTATCGCAAAAAAATGGAGAACAACGTTTAAAGCATCTGATTTTTGTTTCATTAAAAACACCCATGTATAGCTTGAGTAATCATCTACAATTGTGAGAAAAAAAAATGAAATCCAGCATGAGTGGGTAATTGGTAGGGACCCCAGATATCACAATGCACCAATTCAAGCAATCGATTAACCATGTTATTATTGGAGTGAAACTGCAGTCGGCGCTGCTTTGCTAAGGGACAAATCATACATGCTGAACTATGAGCAGAAGTAAAGGGAATAAAAGGTAGTAAGTTTTTCAAAGAAGATAGATGCTTGTGAAGGGTGACCAAGTTGATCATGCCATACATCAATTGTAACGACCCCAAAATTTAAACTATTCTAAGGAAACATTACTAAATTTACAACCGTGATATCCCAAAAATTTCGGCAGCATAACGACATAACAAGGATACTAACAAAAAATTTTGCAAGTACTTGTTAAACATAGACACACTTCTTAAGCAAGCCATTGTAACGAGTCAAAAGGTTTCCAACCCACCAAGAGACAGAACTAAATTAAGCCTTTGCGTAACTGTAACAACAAAACACTATTCAGACGTAAAATAAGCCCGAACATTTTCTAACTATAACTCAAACCAATTTAGTCAACGATTAGTAAGCCTACTTTAAAGGTAGTAAGGAACAACGGAACCAAAACCACAAAGGTAAAGTTGATTAGAAGACTACTTAAAGTGAAATTAAATGCAACAGAAATACTTAATCGTAAATAACTATCCAACTATGGTCTTTCTCTTCTCATGCCTCCTCTTCAGCATCACTGAGGTTAGAGTACTCCTCATTACCTGCAAAATTTGTGGGCGGGTCAGTACAAATCACGTACTGGTAAGTAGCTCACACTTGAGGAGCAATCAAACAACATACAACATACAAAGCAACATCATGCTACTCATATCCAACTAAACATGTTTTCTATACATTAAACAAGAAAAACGTGCAATTCAAAAGTACAACATCAAACCATGCACACTCGAGTCACAACTAACTTCATGAACTCAATAGACTCCACTAAACTACTCAACGTTCGTGACCTAGCTCTTATAAGGTTTTCTCCAAGCCTTATCCTTCGAGATACATTAACTCGATCATGTATGACCAAACTACCTGAGACTAATTCCTCTGAGACCCGCCAACCCCTGGCCATTTTTATCCAGGGCCTCAACGTGCCTCTACAACGCTCAGCGTTCGACCCTTGACCAATTTTACCCAAGGCCTCGGACTTTGCATCACTCCCTTGACCATTTTTACCGAAGGCAAACGATGGCTTGACCTTGTCGACTCTTGACCATCCTTACCCAAGGCCTCGACGACTCAATCCACATCGACCCTTGACTATTTTTACCTAAGAGCTCGATGACTCAATCCAGATCGACCTTTGACCATTTTTACCTAAGGCCTCGATGTTTCTCTAAATTCAGTGGTGACATACTATTCTTCAACCATTTTTACCCGAAGCGCACTAGCATTCACCTAACCATTTCTTTATCTCATCCAAGGTTTCTAACCACACCTAAGCTTACTAGGATGCATTGAATCTACACATCATGCTCCCAGCTCATATTCACGTCAAATTTCACATAACACACATGTGACATGTGAAGGGAATAATAGTCCCAGCGCAGCGAAAGACGATCCAATCGTCGTGGTGATGTTATGCAACTTAATTAAGTTAAAATTAACTATCAAATAATTATAGGTTAAACATGAAACTAGGAAGGAAATCAACAAGTTTAGAGTAGAGGTACTTACTTGTTCAAGACTTTCTTCAAGATTCCTTCCGTTCACGAACTCTTCGTGTTTTCCTCGATCTCAATGATCTCGATCTCCTCACATGAACAACGACCGGACACTTCCATTTGGTTACAAGGTTGTTCTTCTTTTGGAAGAAGGAGGATGGTGGGATCCTTCTTTTGGTTAGGGAGGAGAGCTTTTTCAGAGGAATTGAGAGAGGAGAGAACTCTTCTTTTGGTGAGAATTCCAAAAATGAGAGTAAGATCCTTAACCCTTCTTGCAAAAAGGGTTTATTTAATGCTGATAGGTGGAGTTGAAATCTCCACCTATTTACCATTTTACCACAACTATAGGTTATGCAAATCATATTTGCATAACCACATATTATAAGATATCTCATATCTCATTTTTACAAATCACATTTGCATTATTTTGTATTTTTAAATTGAATCACATCTAATTTAATTTTTCTCAATTTAATTTCTCCAAATTAGCCCTAATTCAACAATTAGCTAACCTATAATTTATTATGAATATCATTCACATTAGACTATATATTATATCATTTATATCTCATATAAATGACATAAATACCCTTAGTGAATTTGAACACTTCAATTCATACCAAAATAGAAAACCTTCTTTTAATCCAGTTTGAGCTAACTGAGGGACCTTATCGACCTACAGTGACGAGCTTCAATGATCCGAGATTAACCTGTCAAACTCTTTGACCCGGTTAATCAACATTCATTAGCTACGGTAACACTCCACTAAAGCCCGTAGCTGCACTCCTGTCAGTGTAAGATATTACATGTCCACTGATATAACCAATACCCATGAGTCGACCCTTCACAGGTTGTTCGTAGACCCTGCTGGGTCAAATTATCGTTTTACTCATGTGTCTACTTCTTGCTCCTTAAGTCCCCACTACTCCTCTAATGAACAACAACGTTGTAATGGTCCAACCATATACAACAACCCAGGTCTTGAACCTCGTAGGTAGCTGGGGACTTAACTATACAAGATGGAATTCACTCATTCCTACACCTAGGAATTAGATAGGTTGTTCCCTTAAGAACTGACTCCAGGTCTTGAACAACGGGGCCCCGCCCTCTAAGAGGGTATGAGTCTATGGTAGGACCTTAGACTTATTGTTCATTAGAGGATCAGTGGTGCTTAAGGAACAAAGAGGTAATCACAGGGGTAAAACGATAATTTGACCCAAATTGTGATTACGAACAACTGTGTGAAGGGTCGACTCATGGGTAATGATTATATCAATGGACAAAATATAATCTACAGTGAGGAGAGTGCAGCTATAAGTCTATAGTGGAGTGACTTGTAATTAATGAATATTGATTAATTGGATCAAAGAGTTTGATCAGTTAATCTCACATCATTGGAGCTCATGAACTGTAGGTCCATTAGGTCCCTCCGTTGGCTCAACATGGTAATATTGAGGGTATAAAGTTAGGAATGAAATTGAAGTGTTCAATTTCATATATAAGGTGTTATATCAATTATATGTGATATAATTGATATAATATATGGTTTTAATGTGAATTAGATTCATATATAAACTATATATTAATGAGAGAATGAAGGAGGGATAGGATGGTAATTTCCATCCTATTTCCTTATAAATAGTTGCATGAGATGCAATTGTAAAGTGAAGCAAAATCTTGGAAAATCCTAGATTATCAAGTGTCTTTGTCTTGTTGGAAAAGTTCTACAAAACAAAACACAACCTCTCTCACAACCATCTCACCTCATCCTAAAGGAACCCACCTTCCTCCCTCACCTAGAGAATAACGGAGAAGATCCGGTGGTAGTGTCTGTGATCGCTCGGGTTCGAGTTCTTCAAAGGTATAATTTCTTGTTGTCCATCTTGTAGAAATGCATGCTTAATCTAAATAGATTAGTTCTTGATAGTAATCCATGTAACTAAATTAAGAACCCGCGATTAACAATCGTTTCCGCTGCAGGATTCGATCCCTTCAATTGGTATCAGAGCCCAATTGTGTTCTTAATTTTCGTTCTAGATTTATCAAGAACGGGTGAGATTCACTGTTTTTCATGTGATGAATGAACAGTTTGCAAATTAGATGGTTTCAATTTTGGCACTTAAATTTACATAATTTCGTTGAACTGTTCAATGTAAGGGCCTATTGTTTTGGGCATATTATTATGGAAATCGAGTTTGTAAGTTCCTGTCGATCGAGGCAAGGTGGTTGCCAAGAAGAACGGAGCAAAAAACGAGCCAAAACAATGGAGATTGTTGTTGTTCTGTGAATGGCATTGCAACGCCACTGCAGCAGGCGCGGGACTGAGAACACGACAGCGTTGCAACGCTGTCCTCGGCGTTGTGTAACGCAGGAGCTGAGGCGCGCTTCAACGGGCAGAAACGGACAACGTGCAGCGTTGCAACGCCGAAGGCGTTTCAGCAAGCTGTCTAACGGGTGAAAAATATTTTTTAATTATATATTAAATATAAAAATATTTTATATTTAATTTATATTTATATTTAATTTTAATTAATATAATTAGATTATGTTAATTAAAATTGAATTTAGGGTGCCAAAATTGGTCTAATCTTGCTATTTAAATTATGTAATTGTTGTGTAATTATTTCCATGCATAATGTATGCTTTTAATTTAGATATCCCACCTTAGGTTAAGCATTCTCATGCATCATTTATAATATAAAGAGTTATATTATATAGTTGCATGATTAATTAATATAAAGTGTTATATTAATTTATGGACAACATTGACATGCATTATATTTCATGAGATGATTATGCTATGTATATCTTATTATTCATGAGATGAATGATCAAGCACTATGACATAGTATGCATGTCATCTAAGGTTAATTATTAGTTTTAAAATGTTTAGAACTTGGAAATAATAGATCTTAGGTTATCTAGTTCTAATTAGATTAGAATTAAGAACCAAGTAATTTATAAACAATGATTAAAAGAGGAACTCTGTCTAAGGAAAGTTCTGTCTAGGCTAGGTTATTTAAGCTGACGGAAACGAAACTCCCCTACCTGGGAACTGACCTGGGAGTGAAATTTAATCAGAGAGTTTATAAATTATAGTAGCGTCAGCGGGTTTATTAAGGGGTTAATAAACTAGAAATCCTAGGCTTAATATAAAGAGTTATATTAGCAAACTTAGGATAAAATCAATATAAGAGTTATATTGATTATCGATATAAGAGTTATATTGATAAGTCTAGGTAAAACCATTAGTCGAGTTTTAGCCTAAGTAAATTTTCTATAGAGTTAAAGTATCCAGTGGGAGGAAAAGTGTACATGATACATAAATTTCCACCTACGTATCTCCGGAAAGTTCACACCGTGAGACTCATACTTGGCCTCGTGGTGCAAACGGGAGCGTCCCCCTTCGGATGGTGTTTGTATGAGTCAATATCAAGGTGAATGGAGAGGGTACTTATAGTGAGTAGGAGCAGGTTTAATGAAAACAAAACCTATGGTCTCTTGGTCAATGGTTTACACCGTAAGATCACTATGGTCACCGCTAGTTTGGCTCGGGCGAGAGACAATCCCTTCGGAGGGCTTGATCATAGGGATCGAACACAGTAGATACCCGAAAGGGATAAAGATTTCCTTAGTCTGTTTTTCAATCTAGTCCTCCCTTCGGCGGATTTTATTGGATGGTGACTCTGGGATCTAAAGACAGAGGGTTACACTCACAAGGTACATAAGAAGTGTATGTATTCTGACCGAATAATTGTAACTAAAGCCTATAGGAATAAGAGTTATTCTGGCATTAGGTTTTGGTCAAGATTGTCTTGATCCAGAGGAGGAGTATTTTTTATTACCCTTCGGGGTCATACATTCTAAACCTTTTGAGTATCATTGCAAATTATAAATGACCTAGGAATCATTTGATAATTAGCTAAAATATGATTGGATTAGACAATCATAGCAAGAAACTCATACAAGTTTTGTTTGTAAATTTTGAGCAAAAAGGTCTAGCTCTATAATTTCCTTATTGGGTGCGGAAAAGTTAACCGAAGAGAATATGATGACATGGAAAACAAACTCAACACTATATTGGTAGTAGACGATCTGAAGTTTGTGCTAACTGAGGAGTGTCCTCAGGTGCCAGGCTCGAATGCTTCACGAAATGTTCGTGATGCATATGATCGATGGATCAAGGCCAATGATAAGGCCAAGGTCTACATGCTGGCAAGTATGTTTGACATATTAGCCAAGCAGCATGAGGGCATGATAACCGCTAAGGAAATCATGGATTCAGTGCAGGGTATGTTTGGACAACATTCCACACAAGCCCGACACAATGTCCTCAAGTACATATTCAACTCGAGGATGCCAGAGGGTACATCTGTTGGGGATCATGTCCTGGATATGATGGTACACTTTAACATCGCAGAGTCGAATGGTGCTTCCATCGATGAATCGAGCCAGATCAGCTTCATTCTTGAAACCCTTCCAGATAGTTTCCTACAGTTTAGAAGTAATGTTGTTATGAACAAGCTTACTTTTAATCTTACCTCCCTTCTGAATGAACTCTAGACCTTTCAATCTTTGATGAAAATTCAGGGATCGAAAGGTGAGGCAAATGTTGCCAGTAGGAGTTATCATAGAGGTTCGACCTCTGGATAAAAAACAGTGGCTTCATCTTCTTCTAACCTGAAAGGGAAGAAGAAGAACATGAAAAAAGGTTGGTAAAGGGAAACGAGCTGACAAAACTGCCGCCCAAAAGAGCAAGAAAGTCAAAGAAGTTGCAGACAAAGGAAAGTATTTCCACTGCAACGAAGACGGGCATTGGAAATGGAACTGTCCGAAGTACATTGCAGAAAAAAAGAAGGAAGGTAAATATGATTTACTTTACTTAGAAGGTTGTTTAGTTGATAATGACAAAACTTCTTGGATACTTGATTCAAGCGCCACTAATCATGTTTGTTCTTCTTTTCAGGGAATTGATTCCTGGCAACAACTACAGAAAGGAGAGATAACACTCTGGGTTGGAAATGGAAAAGTCGTCTCAGTTGTAGCAGTAGGCACGATGAAGCTTTACTTTAGCAAGAAATATATATTGTTGGACAATATATTAGTGATACTAGGGTTTACTAGAAACCTTATTTCAGTTTCGTGCCTTATAAAACAATGTATTTCTGTTTCTTTCTCATTGAATAAAGTGTTTATTTTGAAGAAAGGTGTGAAAATATGTTCAGCTTCATTAGAAAATGGGTTGTATGTGATGGAGATCTAATCTCCTTGAGCAGCAGAAACGTGTTTGGGATCGTTAATGTGCTTGATTGTTTTGCTTAAAACAAAAAACAGTACATTTATAAATACAGAACAAGCATGAAATTCTAATCCTATTAGACATGGATTACTTGCATACAAACAAACTAAGTTTAACAATTAAACTAAAGGGAAGAAGGAATTACCTTTGTAGACTCGCAGCAACTCCTTGCTCCAAGCAAATTCCAGTAAATCAGCAACACAACAATTCTCTGTTTTTCAAGCAGGAACACTACCACTTGGAAAACCCTCTATGTCTCTGGATACTTAGATCTTCCTTGGTGGGAAGGATCGAACAATTGGAAGAAGAAGGGAATTTTGGAGATTGAGAGAGAGAACGACTTTTTTCTTTCTGTCAAATATGAAAAATCAATCGATCAATCATCTCCTTCTTCTCACCAAGAGAAGAAGAACCTTCAGTGGGCAACTCCCCACTCCCTATCGAGGGGGAGTTGGGGAGTAGTGGGAACGTGTCCTCCTGACATGTTCCCAACTAATAATATATAAATTAATTAATTTCATTAAATTAAATCATATTTAATGAAACTATAGTATTAATTTATTGATTAAATCATATTTAATCATTTTACCCTTTATACTATAGTTGAATGTACATCTCATGCACATTATGTTTTAACCTATAGTTTTCAAATATGAATCACATTCACATTTAATATTTGAACTCTTTCAAATATTTAATTCTCTCACAAAATTTAATATGAATCATATCCACATTAAATTTATAATATATAGTTCCAAAACGATATATTATATTGTATCAATATACATTAAGTTTATTCCCTAATGAATTTGAACATTTCAAATTCTAATGATCTAAGAACCCTTTAAGAGCTAGAAGGTGGACCTAATGGACCTACAGATCAGAAGCTCCAACGATACGAGATTGTTCGGTTAATCTCATTAACCTCCCAATCAACATTCGTTAACTGCGGGAACACTCCACTAAAGTCCCACAGCTGCACTCTTCTCACTGCAGATATATTTCTGTGTCCATAGATATTGACCAATGACAGCAAGTCAATCCTTTACAAATGTTCGTAACACCAGTTGGGTCAAATTACCATTTTACCCCTGGGTTACATCTTGTGCCTTAAGTACCAATGCTACTCTAATGAACAATTTGTTTGTGGTCCTACCAACAAACAGAGTCCCTCTCGGGCCAATGAGAGGGTCGGGCCTTTTGTTTAAGTCCCGAAGACACCACTTAAGGGAACATTCCTTTACTTACCCTAGAAGGCGGAAAGGAGTGAATTCCATCTTGCTAAGTTAAGTTCCCAACCGCTCACTCGGTCTTGTCCCCAAGAAGGTAGGCATATTGAGTCGGCGAATCTGGCCACTCTCACCCATACTAGTCAAAGGACAATCTCTCGCGAACAAGAGTTCTAACCTGCTCAGGATTGAGATCAAGTTGCCTAGGTTATCCTAGTGAGATAGAAACCTAACTAGTCAACGGAGTTACAGTTAGAGATTACTATTTCGTGGTCCGGTCTTATGTAATCTCATTACATAGGATATCCCCACTCACATGTCATCTACACGAACACGTTAGGATCACAGTGTTTGTATCAAATACAAAGTGGGCCACATCCATAGTTTAACCAGGGTAAGGTACCCAAACCTATCCTCTAACTATAGACCCTTTAGGTTGTATCTCGAACCGAGATCCCTTTTATGTACATTACATTCAGTTAGAGATTCATTTAACAACCTTGGATGTTTAGTTTATTGGATTTAGGGTTTAAATAAAGGCAAACTCGTAGATAACGAACAATAACACTTTATTGAAATAATAACACTTTATTTTAATAATTAGAACATAATTACAGACTACGAGTTTTAGGGCACAAATCCCAACAAACTCCCACTTGAACTAAAACTCTAGTGGGGTACATCATAATCTAAAACAGTGGTTACAAGAGATAGAAATACAATAAACTAGGGCATCCATATACCCTATTACATATCTCTCACTTGCCCTAGATTAGCCTATGTACATATCTCGTAGACCCAGACTTTCCAGATGACCCTCGAACACTTTAGCCGTGAGAGTCTTTGTAAACGGATCAAATAATATTGTGCTCGGCGATCTTCATGATATCACATCTCCTCGTTGCACTATTTTTCGTATCAGGTGATACTTCCTCTCGATGTGCTTACCTCGCTTATGGCTGCGAGATTCCTTCGAATTGGCTACCGCACCACTGTTGTCACAGTATAAGGTGATGGGAGATTCCATATTTGGAACAACTTCCAAATCAGTAAGAAATTTCCTTAACCAAACAACCTCTTTAGCATCTTCACAAGTAGCGACATACTCAACCTCCATTGTGGAGTCAGCGATGCATCCTTGCTTGATGCTTTACCATACTATAGCTCCCCCGTTAAGGGTGAAAACTGATCCTGATGTGGATTTCTGAGAATCCTTATCGGTCTAAAAATCAGAATCAGTGTATCCAGTAAGGATCAAATCCTTAGACCCATACACAAGCATATAGTCCCTCGTTCTCCTTAGATACTTGAGGATATTTTTAACTATTGTCCAGTGGTCTAACCCTGGATTGGACTGGTACCTACTGACTATTCCCATTGCATAACAAATGTCCTACCTCGTGTGCACGACATAACATACATTAAGCTACCTACTGCAGAGGCATAGGGAATATGTCTCATATCCTCAACTTCTTGAGGTGTCTTGGGACACTGTTCCCTAGACAGATGAACTCCGTGCCTGAAGGGTAATAAGCCTCTCTTGGAATTCTGCATCGAATATCTGGACAACATTTTGTCGATATAAGACGCTTAGACAGTGCTAGCGTTCTGTTCTTGCAATTCCTAAAGATCTGAATCCCAAGAACCTACTGCGCCACTCCCAAATCTTTCATTTGGAATTGGGTCGCCAGCCAATTCTTTATGTCAGTGAGGTATCTTACATCATTCCCAATGAGTAGGATATCATTCACATAAAGTACTAACAAAGCTACTTTGTCCTTGATGATCCTCTTGTAAACACAAGACTCATCAACGTTTTGGTCAAAGCCGTAAGACTTGATCGCAGTATCAAATCTTATATTCCAAGATCTTGACGCTTGTTTCAATCCATAAATGGATCGATTAAGCTTGCAAACGTTTTGCTCCTGACCTTGGGCTATGAACCCTTCGGGCTGAGACATATAGATGTTCTTGTCAAGATTACCATTCAAAAAGGCAGTCTTGACGTCCATTTGCCAAATTTCATAATCATAAAATGCAGCTATGGACAAGAGTATCCTTATAGACTTCAGCATAGCAATAGGGGAAAAAGTTTCTTCATAGTCAACTCCTTCCCTTTGGGTAAAACCCTTTGCTACAAGTCTAGCCTTAAAGGTCTGTACCTTTCCGACTGCATCTCTCTTTCTCTTATAGATCCATTTACACCCTATGGGTCTAACCCCTTCAGGTTGGTCTACAAGCTCCCATACTGAATTGAAGTCCATTGACGCCATTTCAAGGTCCATTGCTTTGATCCATTGGTTCTTGAATACGTCATTCATTGCCTGTTTATAAGACAATGGATCTTCTACGTCGTCATCAGGTATGACAACTTGAGTTTCAGCTAAACCCAAGTAGCGGTCAGGTTGGGAAACAACCCTCCCACTGCGTCAAGGCATTCCCAACGATTGAGAAGCACGAGACTGACTTGAGGTGTTGGCTCTTCCATCAACTCTTGATGAAGGTCCAGCTTGATCAACAACTCTTGTTGGTTCATGTGTAGCTTCATTTAGTACTAATTTACTACGCGGTTTGTGGTTCCTTATGTGATCTTCCTCCAAGAACGTGGCGTTTGTCAATACAATCACCTTGTTTTCTTGTGGGTCGTAGAAAAGGCCACCTCTCGTTTCTTTGGGATAGCCAACAAATTGGCACAATCTTGAACGAGGTTCTAGTTTCTTTGGGTTTGTCACGAGCACGTGTGCCGGACAACTCCAAATCCTTCAGTGTTGTAAACTAGGTTTATGCCCCTTCCAAAGTTCAAAAGGTGTTTCTGAAACACTTTTTGATGGAACACTGTTCAAGATTTGAACTGCAGTCTCTATTGCATATCCCCAAAACGAGGCAGGCAACTGAGCGTAGCTCATCATAGAACGAACCATGTCTAACAAGGTTTTATTTCTCCTTTCTGACACACCATTTTGTTGTGGTGTATTAGATGCAGAGAGTTGAGATTTAATTCCATGTTCTATCATATAGTCCTGGAATCTTAAATCCATATACTCTCCACCTCAATCGGATCGAAGTGTTTTAATGGTTTTTCCTAATGCATTATCTACTTCAGCCTTATACTCTTTTAACTTTTCAAGAGCTTTAGACTTGTGATGCATTAGGTATAGATAACCATACCTCGAATAATCATCTATGAAAGAGATGAAATATTTGTACCCTCCTCGAGTTTTGACATTCACTGGACCACAAAGATCCGAATGCACAAGTTCTAGGGGCTCTACGGCTCTGTAACCTTTTCCAGTAAAAGGTCGTTTGGTCATTTTACCTTCCAAGCAAGACACGCAAGGCGGTAAGAATCATCTTCTAACTTATTTAGAAGTCCATTCTTAGAAAGTCTCTTAATCCGATTGAGATTAATATGACCAAGTCTAAGATCCCATAGATAGGTATTATTATCTGGAGAAATTCTTTGCCTTTTATTTTGAGTGTTAGCATTTTTAAACATCTCATGATTTAAAATTGCTTTCGTTTTGTTCGGTTTCAGTACGTATAAGCCATTTTTCAATTTAGCATAACAAATATTGACACCCTCTTTCAAAATGAACGCTTCATTAATTGAAAAAGAAATACAATAACGAAGTTCTATTAAACAAGAGATAGAAATTAAGTTCCTTTTAAGCTTAGGAACTATATACAAGTTTTTTTAATAAAAGAAATCTATCTCCGAAAAATAACTTGGGATCTCCGACTGCACGAGCTGAGACGACATCTCCCGTTCCGACCCTGAGCGTCATCTCACCCTCTTCGAGCTCCTTGAAGGAACTAGTTTCCTGAAATGAAGAGCAAACGTGATTAGTGGC
Source organism: Trichosanthes cucumerina (assembly GCA_036507285.1). NCBI lineage: Eukaryota > Viridiplantae > Streptophyta > Magnoliopsida > Cucurbitales > Cucurbitaceae > Trichosanthes > Trichosanthes cucumerina. The sequence continues at coordinate 65,410,607 of CM071838.1, forward strand.
TCTGAATCGATTATCCAGTGTCAAATCATTATTTTCCACTAAACAAGTTTCAAGAACAAGTAAATCGATTTACCTTTCTTCTCTTTGAGCTCATGAAGGTATTTTGGGCGCTTTCGCTTCCAAAGTGCCCATCCACGCTTGCGGTGGAAACATTTTTCTTTATCTCGCAACCTTGGCTTTTCCCTTGCCTTTGTCGATGGCAGTGTCTTTCCCTTTCCCTCCTATTTTCTTCTTTTTGGTCTTCTTAAGCCCGTAAGATGAGGTACGAGACTTAGTCCCGCAGGATGAAACCTTCTCGCAACCTTCTCGGAATGGGCAAACAGATTTGCTCCTCCATCACCGTCCCTTATTCTTCATAAGAGACCGGAAAGTCTCGTAGTTCATTAAGGAAAGTAGTCGGGTTATACTCTATCTTGTTCATCACCGCATTGTCGCGAAATTGCAGAAACTCTTCTAAGAGACTCCGGGATGAACGATACCGACTTTGCTCGTCAATGACCGCTCCGTTCATCTCTCACCACGTTGAAGTGGACCATCGATCATCAAACGCGTTCTCTCACGGATGACCCCTCCTTCATACGGGAGTTATAAACATATTTGAGGGATTCGTGACGAATCTGTCCAAACAGTTGTCCAAACATTTCCTACAGTGAACTCATGATCTCACGAGCTGAGACCATGCCCTCATTCTTTTTGTCCAGAACTTCAGAAACACTAGCCAAAATGTAGACCTTGGCCTTGTCATTGGCCTTGAGGAGCGTTACGAGCAGGGATCTGAGGACATTCCTCGAGCATACATACATACCATAGATCATCAACAACCAGAATCGTATTCAGGTTGGATTTCCACGTAGTAAAATTTTCACCGCTTAAGCGGTGCTTTTAAGTAAGGCTATTATAGAGGACGACATGCCCGAAATCCAAAATAGTTCTAATTAGTTATGCCTTTTAACCCATTGTAAAACCAATCAAATTTAGCAAAATTATTAAAGAACCCTAGTGTTTAAACTAAACCCAATGTTTAAATTAAACATTTAATTTTGCAACGATATTTCAAGGGTTTAGAACAAAAGCCTCCGCCGTCAAGCACAAATCATTCCTCCCTTGAATTGAGACTTTCTCACCATTCTCACTACTGTAACATCTCATGTCCCAATGGTCCTTAGCTACCGCTTGTTTGGTCAAGGATTTGTTAACTAACTTAACTCATCCCCAGAAATGTGACCCTACCATTTTCGATCCAATAGGCTCCGAGCCAACAAAGCTACTATTAAGAAAGACAATCTGTTGGCAAACAACCTAAGAGACCCTATCCATTTCTCGAGTTCGCGGTGTTCCGATCCCTATAGTCGTGCCCTCCGTAGGATTTGGTTGCTTCTTCGTGACAACCTAGCAAAGTGACTATAGAAATCTCACTGTGCGACCTAATGGAGGAGACCGTAGGATACGTTGACATGCGTCCTGCTCCCATTTACTATGGATACTTCCCTCATTCACCTTGGTATTGAACCATGTAAACACATACCGTATGGGGACGCCCTATTGACGCCACGTAGCCGAGCATGGAACTACTCTTGAGGACGTGAGAGTATACTCGATGCGAACATCTCGTTTTCTCCCACTGAAGTTTCTAAAATTAGGGTATAGGTTTAACTTAACTAGATTTTGGCTAAAAGAATCTATCTAAGTCTATGCCTATTATAACTATTATAACTAGGTCTTAAAACCTTCTGTCTTGGTGAATAAACATTTTAATTACCTAGAGATAAAATAGAACTAAGGTTAATTCAACTCAGGTTCCGGTCGGTTCTGTGTAGGAGGTGTTCCAAGCTAACCGCGACTTAAGTACCCCACCGCCTAGCACAGAACTTCACCACCTAGAGTTCCCTTATAACCAAAGTTCTAATGTCTTACTAGATTTTAAACTATTTAAAATACTACATAAGACCAATTTCTAATCCTATTAGAAATTAAAACTTAGGTCTAAATTAATTTTAAATGATTTAAAACTAATTTAAATTTTAACCCAATTTCCTATGTTTGCATGCATTTCTTTATTATAGGTTATGGTTTCTAAAACCCCTTTAATTTATAACTTTTATAAATTTTAATAATTAACCTATGATAAAGAAACTATATTATAAATCCAACAATCATTATTCAAATTGGAATATAAAAGAAATTCAACTAATTGAATTATAATATTACTTAAACAAAATAACATTTATTTTAAATAAGTAATTTCATGCTCCATGCAATTTATTTTCCATATAATCTAATTATAACACTTATAATTAATTACTCATGAAAAAAAATTAAATTAATCATGCATTGAACCATATTCATACAACATTTATATAAATAAAATGCATGAACATGCTTATCCTAAGGTGGGAATAATCTAAATGACATTCATAAAGACATAAAATCAGAAACCTAATAATTTGGCCCCTAAAGTACAAAAAAAAATACATTAATTTATTTCATGAAACCGTCCAAAAATACCACCCGCACCGCCTTGAACCGCTTCGAATCGACCAAAACTATCGAACCAGGTCGAACCGGCTCAGTAGTCTGCCGGAATGGAATGCCCCACGGCGTTACCAACGCTGATGCCGCTGTTACAACGCCCGCTTCGCTCGTCTTGGCGCGCGCTGTATCGGGGTAGCATTGCAACGCCGCCGACTTTTGAACGCTGCGTCGATAGGGAAACGCCGGCGTTGCCACGCCGTTTTCTTCAACATAGTAACGCCGCCGCTTTCGGCTTGGCGGCGAGCTGAAACTCACGAACACAACAACTTCGTTCTTCAATTTCTCTTTCGATTCTCAATCGAATTGCATGAAACTTGTCTCGAACGACTCGTAACTCAATTACAGACTCAATTTTGTACTTTATGCCCAAAAACGCAGGGGCCTTTACATACTAATTGATCAAAATCAAAGTAACTAAGGCCAAAAAATTCCTAAACAAGTTTTACGGCAAACCAAATGCATTTCCCACCAAATCAATGCAATTTTGTTTCAAACCAAAACAAATCAAGCATTGCTCTGATACCAATTGATGGAGATCTAATCTCCTTGAGCAGCGGAAACGTGTTTGGGATCGTTAATGTGCTTGATTGTTTTGCTTAAAACAAAAAACAGTACATTGATAAATACAGAACAAGCATGAAATTCTAATCCTATTAGACATGGATTAATTGCATACAAACCAACTAAGTTCAACAATTAAACTAAAGGGAAGAAGGAATTACCTTTGTAGACTCGCAGCAACTCCTTGCTCCAAGCAAATTCCAGCAAATCAGCAACAGAACAATTCTCTGTTTTTCAAGCAGGAACACTACCACTTGGAAAACCCTCTATGTCTCTGAATACTTAGATCTTCCTTGGTGGGAAGGATCCAACAATTGGAAGAAGAAGTGAATTTTGGAGATTGAGAGAGAGTGAATTTTTTCTTTCTGTCAAATATGAAAAATCAATCGATCAATCTTCTTCTTCTTCTCACCAGGAGAAGAAGAACCTTCAGTGGGCAACTCCCTACTCCCTATCGAGGGAGAGTTGGGGAGTAGTGGGAACGTGTCCTCCTGTCACGTTCCCAATTAATAATATATAAATTAATTAATTAATTAATTTCATTAAATTAAATCATATTTAATTCAACTATAGTATTAATTTATTGATTAAATCATATTTAATCATTTTACCCTTTATACTATAGTTTAATGTACATCTCATGCACATTATGTTTTAACCTATAGTTTTCAAATATGAATCACATTCACATTTAATATTTGAACTCTTTCAAATATTTAATTCTCTCACAAAATTTAATATGAATCATATCCACATTAAATTTATAATATATAGTTCCAAAACCATATATTATATTGTACCAATATACATTAAGTTTATTCCCTAATGAATTTGAACATTTCAAATTCTAATGATCTAAGAACCCTTTAAGAGCTAGAAGGTGGACCTAATGGACCTCTGCATCGTAAGCTCCAACGATACGAGATTGTTCTGTTAATCTCATTAACTCCCAATCAACATTCGTTAATCATGGAACACTCCACTAAAGTCCCACACCGCACTTTTCTCACTGCAGATATATTTCTGTGTCCATGGATATTGACCAATGACAAGCAAGTCAATCCTTCACAAATGTTCGTAACACCCGCTTGGGTCAAATTACCGCTTTACCCCCTGGGTTACATCTTGTGCCTTAAGTACCAAGGTTCTCTAATGAACAATTTGTTTTTGGTCCTACCAACAAACAGAGTCCCTCTCGCCCAATGAGAAGGTCGGGCCCTTTGTTCAAGTCCCGAGACAAAGACTTAAGGGAACATTCCTCTACTTACCCTAGTATGCGGGAAGGAGTGAATTCCATCTTACTGGTTAAGTTCTCACCGCTCACTCGGTCTTGTCCCCAAGAAGGTAGGCATATTCACTTCAATGCGAATCCGCCACTCTCACCCATACTAGTCAAAGGACAATCCCTCGCGAACAGGAGTTCGTAACCTGCTCAGGATTGAGATCAAGTTGCCTAGGTCATCCTAGTGAAATAGAAACCTAACTAGTCAACGGAGTTACAGCTAGAGATTACTATTTCGTGGTCCGGTCTTATGTAATCTCATTACATAGGATATCCCCACTCACATGTCATCTACATGAACACTTTAGGATCACAGTGTTTGTATCAAATACAAAGTGGGTCACATCCATAGTTTAACCAGGGTAAGGTACCCAAACCTTATCCCCCTAACTATAGACCATTTAGGTTGTATCTCGAACCGAGATCCCTTTTATGTACATTACATTCAGTTAGAGATTCATTTAACAACCTTGGATGTTTAGTTTATTAGATTTAGTGTTTAAATAAAGGCAAACTCGTAGATAACGAACAATAACACTTTATTGAAATAATAACACTTTATTATAATAATTAGAACATAATTACAAACTACGAGTTTTAGAGCACAAATCCCAACAGTATGTTTCAAGGCCTAATTCAGTCAAAATGGTTTTGAATACTGAATTATGTAAAACTGCAAACACACAAACTAAGAAACGTAAAATTTCTCCTAAAGAAAATGCTCATCTTTGGCATCTTGGATTGGGTCACATTAACCTCAATAGGATTGAGAGATTGGTAAATAATGAACTTCTAAATGAGTTAGAAGAAAATACTTTACCTGTATGTGAATCCGTCCTAGAAGAAAAATGACTAAAAAACCTTTTAGTGGAAAAGGTTATAGAGCCAAAGAACTTCTTGAGCTTATACAATCAGACCTTTATGGTCCGATGAGTGTTAAAGTCAGAGGAGGTTATGAATATTTCATCTCCTTTACAGATGATTATTCCAGATTTGGGCACATTTACCTAATACAACATAAGTTTGAAGCACTTGAAAAGTTCAAGGAATTCAAGACTGGAGTTGAAAATCAATTAGGTAAAACTATTAAAACACTTCGATCAGATCGAGGTGGAGAGTACATGGATTTAAAATTCCAGAACTATATGATAGAACATGGATTTACATCCCAACTCTCAGCTCCCGGTACACCACAGCAAATTGATGTATCGGAAAGGAGAAATAGAACCCTGTTGGACATGGTTCGATCAATGATGAGTTATGCTCATCTCCCTAGTTCCTTTTGGGGTTACGCAGTAGAGACTGCGGCATACATTTTGAACAATGTGCCATCAAAAAGTGTTTTTAAAACACCTTTTGAACTCTGGAAAGGACGTAAAGATAGTTTATGTCATTTCAGAATTTGGGGTTGTCCAGCACATGTGCTAGTGACAAATCCAAAGAAGTTGGATTCACGTTCAGAATTGTGCCTATTCGTAGGCTACCCAAAAGAAACAAGAGGTGGTTTATTCTATGATCCTAAGGAAGATAAGGTTTTTGTATCGACAAATGTCACTTTCTTAAAGGAGGACCACGTAAGGGACCATAAACCAAGAAGTAAAATTGTGTTGAGTGAGTTAGACAGAACAATAGCAAAGGTTGCTAATAAAACTAGTACGTCAACAAAAGTTGTTGATACTACCTTGTCTAGTCAAGAGAGTCCATCTCAAAAGTTGAGTATGTCTCGACGTAGTGGGAGGGTTATAACGCATTACATGGGTTTATCTGAAGCCCAAGTTGTTATATCGGATGACGACTGTGAGGATCCATTGACTTATAATCAAGCAATGGTTGACAAAGACGAAGACAAATGGTTCATAGCTATGGACCAAGAAATGAAGTCTATGTACTTCAATTCTGTTTGGGATCTTGTAGATAAACCTGATAGGGTAAAACCTATAGGTTGTAAGTGGATCTACAAGAGAAAGCGTGGTGTAGATGGGAAGGTGCAAACCTTTAAAGCTAGACTAGTAGCAAAGAGTTATACCCAGGTTGAAGGGGTTGACTATGAGGAAACTTTTTCACTTGTTGCTATAGTAAAGTCTATCTGTATCCTACTTGCCATTGCCGCATATTATGACTATGAGGTATGGCAAATGGATGTTAAGACAACCTTTTTGAATGACAACCTTGACGAGAACATCTACAAGGACCAACCCAAAGGGTTCATTGAACCAGGACAAGAGCAAAAAGTTTACATGCTTAAAAGGTTCATCTATGGACTGAAACAAGCCTCTAGGTCCTGGAACATAAGATTTGATGAGGCAATCAAATCTTTTGGTTTTGACCAGAATGATGATGAACCTTGTGTCTACAAGAAAATCATTAATAGTTCTGTCGCATTCCTAGTTCTATATGTAGATGATATCCTACTCATTGGGAATGAGGTAGGATATCTTACTGACATTAAGAATTGGCTAGCTACGCAATTCCAAATGAAAGATTTGGGTGATGCACAGTTTGTTCTTGGGATCCAGATTGTCCGGAATCGCAAGAATAGAACACTAGCCTTGTCTCAAACTTCTTACATAGACAAAGTGTTGTCAAGGTTTAAGATGCAATACTCCAAAAAGGGCTTATTGTCTTTTAGATATGAAGTTTATTTGTCTAAGGAACAATGCCCTAAGACACCTCAAGGAGTTGAGGATATGAGACGGATTCTGTATGCATCGGTTGTTGGGAGCCTGATGTACGCCATGTTGTGTACTAGGCCTGACATCTGTTTTGCAGTTGGAATGGTCAGTAGGTATCAATCCAATCCAGGACCTGAACACTGACAACGGTTAAGACAATCCTAAAGTATCTACGGAGAACAAGGAACTACATGCTTGTGTATGGGGCTAAGGATTTTATCCTTACAGGATACACGGATTTTGACTTTCAGACTGATAAAGATTCTCGGAAATCTACATCAGGGTCAGTATTTACTCTTAACGAAGGAGCTGTAGTATGGCGAAGCGTCAAGCAAGGATGCATCGCTGATTCCACCATGGAGGTTGAATATGTAGCAGCTTGTGAAGCAGCTAAAGAGGTCGTTTGGTTGAGGAAATTCATGCTAAATTTGGAAGTTGTTCCAAACATGACTTTGCCCATCACGCTGTATTGCGATAACAGTGGTGCAGTGGCAAATTCAAGGGAACCCCGAAGTCACAAGAGGGGAAAGCATATTAAGCGAAAATATAATTTCATCTGGGAGATCGTGCATCGAGGAGACGTGATCATCACGAAGATAGCCTCAGAGCACAACATTGTTGATCCTTTTACAAAGGCTCTCACGGCTAAAGTGTTTGAGAGCCACCTAGAAGGTCTAGGTTTACAAGTCTACCCCGACTAGGACAAGTGAGAGTATTCTGTACAAAAGGGTTTAAATGCCCTAGTTTATTGTATTCACATTACTGTAATGTTTTAGTACTCCACAAGCTTTAGGTCAAGTGGGAGATTGTTGGGATTTGTGCCCTAAACTTGTGTAATTTCGATCAAATAAATAAAGAGTTATTTGTTCTGATAAAATTATGTTCTTGCTTTATAAATCCAATAAACTAAGCTCCATGGTTATAATGTATCTTGAACATCAGTGTAGTAGACACTATTTGGATTGTGTTCAAGAATATAACCTAAATGGTCTATGGTATAAGAAAAAGGTTGGAAACCTTATTCTGGCAACACCATGGATGCGACCCACTTTGTAATTAGTACAAATGAGGTGATCCAACTCATTCATGTGGTTGACATGCAAGTGGGGGCATCCTGTATGAAGAGTTCGTACAAGACCGGACTGCAAATTATTAGTCTAACCAGTATAACACCATTAACAGGATAAAACTTATAATTTATAGATAGTCATTTGTGACTCGACCTGAATCCCGAGTAAGTTAAGAACTCCTGCTTATAGGGGTTTGTCCTTAGACTAGTATGGGTGAGAGTGGCATGTAGCCGACTCAATAAGCCTACCTTCTAAGGGACAGAACCTCGTAGGTAGCTGGGGACTTAACTATACAAGATGGAATTCACTCATTCCTACACCTAGGAATTAGATAGGTTGTTCCCTTAGAATCGACTCGGTGTCTTGAACAACGGGGCCCCGCCCTCTAAGAGGGTATGAGTCTATGGTAGGACCTTAGACTTATTGTTCATTAGAGGATCAGTGGTGCTTAAGGAACAAAGAGGTAATCACAGGGGTAAAACGATAATTTGACCCAGCTGTGATTACGAACAACCTGTGAAGGGTCGACTCATGGGTAATGATTATATCAATGGACAAAATATAATCTACAGTGAGGAGAGTGCAGCTACAAGTCTATAGTGGAGTGACTTGTAATTAATGAATATTGATTAACCGGATCAAAGAGTTTGATCGCTTAATCTCACATCATTGAGCTCATGAACCGTAGGTCCATTAGGTCCCTCCGTTGGCTCAACATGGTAATATTGAGGGTATAAAGTTAGGAATGAAATTGAAGTGTTCAATTTCATATATAAGGTGTTATATCAATTATATGTGATATAATTGATATAATATATGGTTTTAATGTGAATTAGATTCATATATAAACTATATATTAATGAGAGAATGAAGGAGGGATAGGATGGTAATTTCCATCCTATTTCCTTATAAATAGTTGCATGAGATGCAATTGTAAAGTGAAGCAAAATCTTGGAAAATCCTAGATTATCAAGTGTCTTTGTCTTGTTGGAAAAGTTCTACAAAACAAAACACAACCTCTCTCACAACCATCTCACCTCATCCTAAAGGAATCCACCTTCCTCCCTCACCTAGAGAATAACGGAGAAGATCCGGTGGTAGTGTCTGTGATCGCTCGGGTTCGAGTTGTGTTGGTGTTGCTGAGATCCTTATCGTGGGAGAAGGAGCACTAGAAGAAAGAGTTCTTCAAAGGTATAATTTCTTGTTGTCCATCTTGTAGAAATGCATGCTTAGTCTAAATAGATTAGTTCTTGATTGTAATCCATGTAACTAAATTAAGAACGCGCGATTAACAATCGCTTCCGCTGTGGGATTCGATCCCTTCACTTCTCACAATGTAAGGCAACAGAGTACTAATGGCATCTTTAATTTATATGTAAGTCTCATTAAAAACATTATGGGAAGAATTCAGAATGCAGTTTGGACATTTAAACCTAGGAATGTTGCATATAGGAAGCATTCAAGGTGCAGTTTGGACATTTAAACCTAGGAATGTTATATAAGAGCTTAAGTAGAGGTTTAGAAAGGTTGAGTTTTGATTTTTAAAAATTAAGCTTATAAATATTATTTTCATTTATGGTTTTATATTTTGCTAACTACTTTTAACATATGTTTTAGAAAACCAAGACAAGTTTTGAAAATTAAGTGTTCATTTGATAACCATTTGTTTTTAGAAAATTAAGCCTAAAAATATTACATCTACCAATGAATTTCTATGTTTTTTCATGTACTTTGTACTTCTAATTTAAAAAAAACTAAGCTAAGTTTTAAAAACTAAAAAAATGTAGCTTTTCAAAACTTGTTTTTGTTTTTTAAATTTGGTTAGAAACTTAAGTAGTACCTCAAGAAAGATGGAACTAATTGTAGAGAAGATGAAGAGAAATTGTAAAAAAACAAACATAATTTTTAAAAACCAAATAGTTATCAAACGGTGCATAAAAAGAATAGTTTTCTAAAACTTAACTTTTGCCTAGCTTCCGTCGGTTAGATATGTTCAAGCACTCTCCTCAAGCCAGACCTCGTCCCGGTTGTCCACGCCAGTCTCGTTGTTGTTGCCCATGCGTTTTCCAGATCTTCATCTTTCAAATTTGCATGCACCCTCCAGATCTCCGACTAAAGCATCTCAAATATCTGTTTTTCCCTCGTTTTCGTTCTATCTCTTCCCTTCGAAAGCACAACACGAATGCCATCATTCTAAAAAAAGTGCCCTGGATCTACTGGCATGGACACTTGAAAATCTCTGTTTTGCTCCATTTCGTCGTTTTGATCTTCATTCTGTCGTTTCGATTTCTTAGATAGTCGTCCCATCATCCGAATGTCTTTTTGTAGAGTGGCTCTAATTGATTCGTCCCCAACATTCCGCACATGAAAGAGAACTGGTTCAATCAACCCATTGACTTACTTAGACTTGATTGGTTTAGTCAGTGCATATCTGTTTGGTTCGATTAGATCGGTTCAACTCAATTCATTTGGTTCTTTGATTCTATTGGTCATTCATTGTTTCCAATAGCAAAAGTTCATGTATCTCTTATCTGCTTCTCCTTCTACCTATGCTTCGACATCTGACTCCTACCTGCGATGCTTCGACATATGTCTCTGAATCTGCTAGTGTTTGACACCCTACCTGTCTGCCTTGTCCATGTCTGACATCGTTTAGAAAACTCACAAATATTGTGAGTTTGAGAGGGGATGTTCGATTATATTATGTTTTATTTGATTTGATTTGATTTCGTCTTGTCATTCTGATTAGTATACATAGATCCTTTAGGTTTGTATCTTATCAATACAATTATTATACAATGTAATCCCTAGTCGCCTCTTGTGTTCTGCCTTTTTTCCCTTCCATACTCTAAAATTCACAAATTCAAAGTTCACGCAAGAAAGATGAAAATCTTTATAGAGAAATCATGAGAAAATATGCTTAATTTTCAAAAACAAAAAACCAAATGGTTACGAACAAAGTATGTTTGTTTTCTCACAATTTTTTATAATAGTTTTGTTGTGGGTGAAATTGAACCAAGAAGATAAATCCGAATGACAAGAGGAATAAGGTAAGATTAACCTTTTTAAATCTTATTCCTAGATAGAAAGGGAAATCTATTTAAATCCTTATCTAAAAAGGAATAGGAAAGTCAAAGATCCTATAAATAGATCATTCTGACTCCAAGACATGGGAGCTCAACTGAACTATCATTCTCTAAATTATAGTATTTTCTTTTTAGATTATGGATGACTACACTTTTCTTCCTTCTTGCCCAAGTTTTTCCTTGTCTTGCAGGTCACGTTCTTCCACAAAGAATACAAATTTACCGTCGTTGTCACGTGGAGGTCAGGTGCATTCTCCTATCTAAAATTTGACAACAACAGTTGGCGCCGTCTGTGGGGAACGACAACGCTTGCTTGAAAAATCTTATGCTTGAGTCAATCTGACAACATTGACAAGTACCTGTTGAAAATCTTCGAAAAACTCGACCAACAAGACTTCAGAGAGAAGAACGACACGAAGAGGAATCATCTCTTATACGAGATCCAAGAAAAGGAAAAAAGCGAATGTGGTTGAGAGAATGAGAAAATCAAAATCTCATACCCAAAAACCAACCTCACACCATCGTCGGTCAAAAATAAGGTGAGTAAGGTAGGTAATTTGAAATTTGTTGTGCATGTTATCTCGCAAGGTTGATGCCCGAAGTCGACCATGCTTTGTTGAAAAGACGATCATGAAAAGCATTGAAGCGACATTAGACTTACAAAGTGTAATCAATCAAAAAAAATGGAGAAACTGACACTCTAGGAGACTAAAGATCCTCATAAGAACGGACAACAATAATTAGAGAGAATTCGAGGCAAACCTCGAAATGTCAAGAATGACTCCAAAAATTTGATAGATTACTCCCAAATAAGTCTCCATGTCAATAACTCATGACAACAAAGCTAAACCATGAATCCTAATTAGGGAGTGGGGCCTAACGTTGTGGGTGAAATTGAACCAAAAAGATAAGTCCAAATTACAAGAGGAATCAACTAAGATTAACCTTTTTAAATCTTATTCCTAGATAGAAAGGGAAATGTATTTAAATCCTTATCTGAAAAGGAATAGGAAAGTCAAAGATCCTATAAATAGATAATTCTGATTCCAAGACAGGGGAGCTCAACTGAACCCTCATTCTAAATTATAGTTTGTTACACTTTTCTTTCTAGGCTATGGATGACTACACTTTTCTTCCTTCTCTGACTTAAGCATCGGAGCTGGTGTGGCAAGCGCCACACCGGTGCCCAAGTTTTTCCTTGTCTTGCAAGCCACGTTCTTCCACAAAGAATACAAATTTACCGTCGTTGTCGCGTGGAGGTCAGGTGCATTCTCCTATCCAAAATTTGGCAACAACAGGTTTCATCTTTCTTAAGGAAACATTTGAACTCTTATCAAATTTCTAAAAACAAAACACAAGTTTTTAAGAACTACATTTTTCTTAGGTTTCCAAATTTGGCTTGGATTTTAAAATGTTTGTAAATAGTAGATACCAAAACAAAATATGGCATAGGTGGTAGAAGTAGTGTTTATAAGCTCAATTTTCAAAACCTAAAATCAAACTAATGTCTCATTGATAACTATCTCATTTTTTATTTTTGGTATTAAAAAATTAAGCATATAAAGATGATGAGCTTCCACATGTGGGATTCTTCGTTTTTATTATCTACTTTTGACAAATGTATTCTAAAAATCCAAATTTAAGTTTTGAAAACTAAAAAAATAATTATTTAAGATATGCTTTTGTTCTTACAATTTGCTAAAAGTTCAAATATTTGCTTAAGTAAGATAAAAATCATTATAAATTAATTCTTAAAACCAAACTTAATTCTCAAAAGCCAAAAACTTAAAACCAAATGGTTATTAAATAATGTCTAAGTTTGTGTCTATAGGTCACTGAATAGGGATGAAAATTTTTTTTGCGAGGTCGGGGTGAGGATGGGGTAAAACCGGAGATTAAAATTGGGTCCCCGCCCTTGATCTGCCTTGATTTATTTATTTATTTTTCGTATTTTTTAAAATATATAATTTATATCATAATAAAATATGATAATATTATTAATAATGTATTATATTATACCATTAATAATATTTTATATAGAAAAATATAAAATTCAAAGTTGTTACAAGTGTACTGTTCTGTTTTACTTTTTTACTTTTTAATTTTTTCAATTACTATTATAATAGGGATGAGTTCCCGCACGGACTCGTTCCCTAATTGAGGAATTCACTCTGATCTAGGGGTGACGGAAATTAAGGGGGCGATTGGCACGCAGAGTTGAGTTGAGTTGAGTTTTGCAGAGTTGAGTTGAGTTGAGTGCAAGAACTCTGTGTTTGGGGTACAGAGTTGAGTTGAGTTGAATGTAGGAAGTCTGTGTTTGGGGTGCAGAGTTGAGTTGAGTTGTGCAGGGGTATCTGGTGCAATTTTTTTTTAAGATCAAATAGTCAGTTTTTATCTTACTGATGATTTTTAGATATTCTATCTAAAGCATTTATCTTCAAAACACAATACCACCAAGTTCTAACATTGAATTCATGTGTGAACACCGAACTTGTGTTGTATGATAACTTCAGTATAATGAATGTGTATAATATTGACTTGCATAATGATTGAACATGATGGTTTGTTATCAAGTTTTGTTATTTTTTTTCTTATCAATTGAATTCTCCAATTAATATGTAATTAATTGGAATTAATTTAATATTTGTAAGGTTTATAGAAAAAGAAAAGAACAATTCAATTGAGCAGATAACTTACGATCAATATCTAAAACAAACTTCATGAAAGATTGTCAAAAGGGTGTTTACTATTTCCCATCATTGACGATACATTCATTCATGACAAAAGAATTAATGACATGCTATCAAATCTTGTCTTCCATGCCCCCAAAAAATTAAAGTATACAAAAAATATTATCGTTCACAAAATATATCTAACGAAATAAACATGAAGTGTTTGGGTCATCTTGGTTTAGTAAAAGATGGTTGGAGTAGGTGTTCAACCAGTCTACCAAGAAGATGCAAGCAGTATCTCTTCTCGAATTCTGGTGGGACTTGGAATAAGCAGTCCGTCTTCTGGATGTCTCCGACTAAGGGGATCATCCTTGATCAACCCTTCTATTGCATACAGTTGGTCTGCAACATCTTTACGTACAACAGATTCCATTTCATATTTTTCTTTTCTTAATCACTCCCCTGTAACTTTTCTTTTCGTTTCAGCAATGGAACTTATGGATAATTCAACTTAAACCCCATCTCTTTTTTTGTAACACCCCGTAAAATCAAATGCATTAATTGTATTTGATTTAAATTTGAATTTTTGGATAATCGGATAAGGATTATGAATATAGAGATTTTTTAGGAAATGTTGTTTCAATGTCTAAAAAGGAATAGGATTTATGTTTTAAAAAAAGGGATTAAGATTTCTTTTTCTAAAAAAGAGGATTAGGATTTCCTTTTTTAAAAAATAGGATTTCTTGTTCTAAAAAGGATTAGAACTTTTTGCTACCTCTTTAAACTAGAGTAATTGAAACTTGAAGGGTGCACTTCAAAACTCTCATCTTCTTCTCCTTCTTTTCTTTTCATCTCACTCTTCATCCCGTCGGACAATCACGCGGAGTTTCGTCGGACAATCGCGCGGAAAGTCATCGGACCATCGTCGAAAAGTAACCAAGTCACCGCCGGAAGTCGTCGGAACACCACCAAAAGTCGTCGGGCCACCGTCGAAAGTCGTCGGACCACCGGAAGGGAATCAAGGTTTAGGAAAATTGGTGGAGAGGTGTGTGAATTGATTTTGTGGGGAGATGTAAGTTGAGAAAATTGGAGTAGATATTTGGGAAAGTGGGGAGTTGGGAGTTGGGAACTTAACCCAACTTAATGCCCCAAACACTGAGTTGGTTTTTTAAACCAACTCAACCCAACTCATACCAATGGCCTAAACAACCCCTAAGAGATTTTTTGAGGTGTTGAGTGAGTTATAATAAAATGTGTTATAATAGTCTGTAGGGGCTGTTTAGGGCACTGAGTGAGTTATAATAACAGGGGGTTATAATAGTCTGTGGGTTATTATAGTCTGTGAAACATATAATATTATTTAAAATGCAGAGTAGTATAGTCTGGGGTTATAATAGCCTGTGTTTGGGGTGTAGAGTATTTCACAAGTTATTATAACACGAAGTATAATAACCAGTGGGCCAAACAGACCCTAAGATCCTGTTTGGAGCACAAGTTATTATAACTAATGGAATAGTTTTCACCTCAAACACAGACTATTATAACCTCAGACTAAATAACTCTATATTTTAAATAATATTATATAGTTGTTGGGATTTGTGCCTTAAAACTCGTAGTTTGTAATTTTGTTCTAATTAATGTAATAAAATGCTATTATATCAATAAAGTGTTATTGTTCGTTATCTACGAGTTTGCCTTTATTTAAAACCCTAAATCTAATAAACTAAACATCCAAGGTTGTTAAATGAATTTTTAACTGAATGTAATGTACATAAAAGAGATCTCGGTTCGAGATACAGCCTAAAGGGTCTATAGTTAGGGGATAAGGTTTGGGTACCTTACCCTGGTTAAACTATGGATGTGGTCCACTTTGTATTTGATACAAACACTGTGATCCTAACGTGTTCGTGTAGATGACATGTGAGTGGGGATATCCTATGTAATGAGATTACATAAGACCGGACCACGAAATAGTAACCTCTAGTCAGAACTCAGTTGACTAGTTAGGTTTCTATTTCACTAGGATGACCTAGGCAACTTGATCTCAATCTCAGCGGGTTCACGAACTCCTGTTCGCGAGGGATTGTCCTTTGACTAGTATGGGTGAGAGTGGCCAGATTCGCCGACTCAATATGCCTACCTTCTTGGGGACAAGACCGAGTGAGCAGCTGGGGACTTAACTTAACAAGATGGAATTCACTCCTTCCCGCCTACTAGGGTATGTAGAGGAATGTTCCCTTAAGTGGTGTCTCCGGGACTTGAACAAAGGGCCCGACCCTCTCATTGGCCCGAGAGGGACTCTGTTTGTTGGTAGGACCACAAACAAATTGTTCATGAGAGAGAGCACCGGTACTTAAAGCACAAGATGTAACCTGGGGGTAAAACGGTAATTTAACCCAGCTGGTGTTACGAACATTCGTGAAGGATTGACTTGCTGTTATTGGTCAATATCCATGGACACAGAAATGCATCTGCAGTGAGAAGAGTGCAGCTGTGGGACTTTAGTGGAGTGTTCCCGCCGTTAACGAATGTTGATTGGGAGGTTAATGAGATTAACCGAGCAATCTCGTATCGTTGGAGCTTACGATCCAGTAGGTCCATTAGGTCCACCTTCTAGCTCGTGAAGGGTTCTTAGCTCATTTGAATTTGAAATGTTCAAATTCATTAGGGAATATATTTAATGTATTTAGATACGGTATAATATATAGTTTTGGAACTATATATTATAAATTTAATGTGAATATGATTCATATTAAATTATATGAGAGAATTGAATATTTGAAAGAGTTCAAATATTATATTAAATGTGAATGTGATTCACATTTGCAAACTATAGGATAAAATTTAATGTGCACTGGTTGTACATTAAAACTATAGGTTAAAGGGGTAATGTGATTAAATGAGATTTAATCCAAATTAAATATATGATATTTAATTTGTATTATTTAAATATGATTTAAATGAATAATTAAATTTGATTTAATTATATTATTATTATTATTATTATTATTTTAATAATAAATGAGGGAACGTGTCATCCAGACACGTTCTCCACTACCCTTCCCCTTCTCCCTATCGACAGTTTAACAGGGAGAAGGGGGTTGCTCAATATGATTGATCGATCATTTTTGCAATTGAGGAATTGCAACTTCCTAGAATTCTCTCTCTCACTCTCTAATTCCTAAAACCTCCAATTGTTGGATCCTTCCCACCAAGGAAGATCTAAGAACTCAGAGATATCGAAAGTGATCTCTGGTGGTTGTGTTCTTGCTGGAAGAAAACAGAGAAGTCACTGGACAATTGATTTGTTGTACAACCTTTGGAGCAACAAGTTGCTGGAGAAAGTCTACAAAGGTATCGCTCTATTTTATTAGTTTAATCATTAAACTTATAGCATGTTTGTATGCAATTAATCCATGTCTAATAGGATTAGAATCCATGCTTGTTCTGTATTTTTTATCAATGTACTGGTTTTTGTTTTAAGCAAAACAATCAAGTAATTAAGATCCCAAACACGTTTCTGCTGCTCAAGGAGATCAGATCTCCATCAATAGTTCCACAGGCTATAATAACCCACAAACTATTATAACCCATGTTATTATAACCCACTCAACGCCCTAAATAGTTCGTGAGTTAATATAGTGTATGAAAATATATAATATTATTTAAAATGTAGAATTATTTAGTTTGGGTTATAATAGTCTGTGTTTGGAGTGTTGAGTATTTCACAAGTTATTATAACACAAGTTATAATAACATGTGCCCCAACCATACCCTAAACATCTTCACGTCGATGGAGAGGGGACGAGGAATGTCCTCATTTCTGCCCCACCCCATTGTCAACCCTAAACTCTTAATTCTATGTCTAATAAGTTCTTAAACTTTAAAAAGTACCGAATAAATTCTAAAGTTTTGATTTGATATCTAATTTTTTTATCTAAGAAGTTCTTGACCTATACAATATTTTTTAAACTTCACTAGCCTATTAGACATAAAATTGAAAGTTTAACATTCTATCAAATAAAAAATTAAAAGTTGTTAATCTTTTAAAAAATGTTGAATATATTAAAGAACTTATTTGACATATTTAAAATTTAGGAACCTATTAGTAGGAGAGAAAGAAACCGACATGACCTAGCCTGATTCAGTTTGGATTGGGTCAGACCTATGCTGATGACCACATGCAGAAACCTCCTACATAAAAATGATGATTGAGGACAAGCATACACTTCCTTCTTTTCGTGAAGCATACCCATATGACGTGTGGTAACGTTGTCGAGACCTACCAAAATTAAATTGAGTTCCTACTCTAACTTGTAGAAATAGTGGACTAGGTCGATTTCAACATAAACAAATGGTTGTTTTTTAAATTGGTTTATGAAAGAAATTTAAATTAAACTGAAAATAATAAAAAGGAATGAAAAATATTAATTCTTACCAAATCCAATTCACAGGCATAGTTTAACCCAATTGTAATATAGATCATATGCATACAAGATAATTTTACTAAACTTAGCGAATACTTGGTCAACTTAATTAGAAACCCTAAAAGGTGATAAATTCCCTAGATTCATTAACTTTACAAATGCCTAAGTTCATTTCAATTATCCTAATTATTTAGTACGAAGTCGTTCTCAAATAATTAGGATAATAGCATTATACATTTTGGAAAGACCAAGACATATAATTAGATTAAGCAAGTGTGAAAATATGGAAACTCATAAATCACATGCAGTCAAACCTCTATTGATACATGTTCAAACAACATGACAATTACAGATCATGCTTCAAGAATAACAGTAAAACATGCAAAAACAATCGAAGCGTCAATTTCAATCAAAACCCCATGCTTATAAATAAAAATTGGAAACTTAAGAATATTTGATAACAAAGTCAATAACTAAAACAATAGCCTCACTACATTACAAATGGGTATAACCGACCTATGAATTAGAAGAAGGATTTAGCTGCTCATTATCAAGATAATCTCAAAAGCCTCAATTGTCTCCATTGATACAACCAAAAAACTCAAAAAATCTAAATTAAACTCACAAAAACTTTAAAATACTGGCTTTATCTCGAAAATTGGAACAAAATACTGGAATGAATCTAACCCTCATGGAAAAGGGTGTTTAAGTAGGGTTGGGAAGCATCTAGATGCTAAGGAGAGCATCTAAACGCTCCCTCGTAAAATAAGGAAAGTATCGAGCGAAAAATCTACCAGCGTCTAGGCAAGTCTCCCCACGATGTCGAGCAAGCATTCTATTTCTTTAAAGCACCAACATCTAGACGTTATTCATACGAGTCTTCAAGCTTGACACTCGACAGCGTCTAGGCGTTGCTACAGACAACCACTTTAGCTTGGTCAATTATTTTTCTTCTACATCGATTTTTAAATTGGCTCTATTTCCCTCTTTTAACTTCAATCCTTCTAAAGCCTCTTCTTGAGATGCTTCAAATTGTTAATTCCCTATAAAACAAACTAATAAACACATGAGGGCAACAAAACTAGCATGAAATGAATAATTAAAATAACACTATTACAGTGTTATCAACGTGTCTCTGCTGAGCATCTCCTTCCTTTGACAAAACAGATCCACACAGAAGAAGAAGACCAACTTTGACTCAACCCGACATAATTCAACCCAAGTCGGTTCAAAATCAAATTGAGTTAGGTCGAGTTAGCTTTTTTAGAAACTAAGTTGACCCAACCTGATTTCATCCCTATCTATTAGAGAAAAAAATTAAAAGTTCAAAAATCTATTAGACACAAACGAAAGTTTGAAGACTAAACTTGTAGTTTAACAATAATTAAATATAACAAATGTCAATAAAAATCTCTGCGATATCAATAATAAAGATGTATCTTTTAAACTAATTATTTTTCCCTTAATCCAAACAATTTATATGCTTTCAAATTCTTATACTTTTCTGAAAATAACCGTTGGTTTTCAAAAAAGAAAAAAAAAACCATTGACATACTTTCTTTTAATAGATTTTTAATAGTTGTGTACACGTCTATGTAAAATTAAAAATTCGGATGTATAGTTATAATAGTCTAGTTATATGTTTAAAAAAAAAAAAGTCTAGTTTTATAATTTGTGTATTAAATATATAATTGTTTAATCTAAATTACAACCATATGTGTTAAAAGTGCATAATATTTACATAATATCCACTAACTCCTTAAATTTAATTATTTGACAGAAGTGGATTTTTTTTAAAAAATAAGAACATTTCTTTTTAGAAAAATAAAAACAATTCTTTCTTCCAAGAAAGAGGCAAAAGCTGCAATTCTCAAAACAAAAACGCAAATTTGCAACCTTCAATAAGTCCAACAAAGCACAATATTTCCACATTTCCCATATTACCCACGTCCCAATCCATATAATCAACGAAACTTTGAAGGGTATTCTCGTAAACAAAAACGGTATGAAAATTCGTACCGGCGGTTTATAAATCCACTCGTCACTTCCAAGCGTAATATCTCAGATTTTTCATTTTTGCGCTTTCACTCTGATCCTTACACTCCATCATTTCCCACAGGGACAATCTCAGAACTCCAATGGGGGATTCCGCCGGAGATCTTCAAAGCGACCTCAAATTTCACGGTCCGATCGACGGCAACGTCTTCGCCGCCATGGCGCTCGCCCGCTTCGGCGTTGTCCGGATGTTCGGCGTCGTCGGAATCCCTGTTACCTCTCTGGCAACACGGGCCGTTTCTCTCGGAATCCGATTCATCGCCTTTCACAACGAACAATCGGCTGGCTATGCCGCTTCTGCTTATGGATATCTAACGGGTCGCCCTGGTGTGCTTCTTACTGTTTCTGGCCCTGGTTGCGTTCATGGCCTTGCGGGGGTTTCAAACGCCATGGCTAATGCTTGGCCTCTGGTGATGATCTCTGGTTCTTGTGATCAGAGAGATTTCGGCCGTGGTGATTTTCAGGAGCTTGATCAGGTTGAGGCTGTGAAGCCCTTTTCCAAATTTTCCGCGAAGGCTACGGATATCTCCGAGATTCCGAATTGTGTCGCTCGAGTTCTTAATTCGGCCGTCTCTGGTCGGCCTGGGGGATGCTATCTTGATCTTCCATCGGATGTCTTGCATCAGACTGTTTCCGAGTCTGAGGCGGAGAGATTATTGGCCGCGGCGGAGAAATTTTCACATCGCGAAGTGATTCACAGAGTTCCGAATTCGCAGATTGAGGAAGCGATTTCGTTGTTAAAACGTGCGGAACGGCCATTGATTGTGTTTGGTAAAGGGGCGGCGATCGCGCGTGCTGAGGGGCCGTTGAAGAAGCTTGTGGAGAGCACTGGAATTCCATTTCTTCCGACTCCAATGGGTAAAGGATTGTTGCCTGATACACATCAGCTAGCGGCTACGGCCGCTAGGTCGTTGGCGATTGGTAAGTGCGATGTTGCGCTTGTGGTTGGGGCGAGGCTTAATTGGCTGTTGCATTTTGGCGAGCCGCCTAAATGGTCCAAGGATGTGAAGTTCATTTTGGTTGATATTTGCAAGGAAGAGGTTGAATTGAGAAAGCCCCATTTGGGTTTGATTGGCGATGCAAAAGAGGTGTTGGAATCCATTAACAAGGAGATTAAGGATGACCCATTTTGTCTTGGGAAGTCTCACCCATGGGTTGAAGCCATTTCGCAGAAGGCAAAGGACAATGTAGGGAAAATGGAAGTTCAGCTGGCGAGGGATGTTGTGCCATTCAATTTCTTGACGCCAATGAGAATCATTCGAGATGCTATTTCGGCTCTCGGTAGCCCTGCGCCCATATTGGTCTCTGAAGGGGCCAACACAATGGATGTCGGTCGCTCAGTTTTGGTTCAGACTGAGCCAAGGACCAGGTTGGATGCAGGAACATGGGGGACAATGGGGGTTGGCTTGGGCTATTGCATTGCTGCTGCAGTTGCTTCACCCGATCGATTGGTAGTTGCTGTGGAAGGCGATTCTGGTTTCGGCTTTAGTGCCATGGAAGTTGAGGTATTCAATCTCCCCTTTGCACTTTTCTTTCGTCATTGCAATTGATTAGAATGTTGTATGATCAGTGTCTGATTCTTAGCCCATTGAACAGTGTCCTGCACATTGAAGCATTGTTTTGTTGGCTGAAAATGCTATCTTAAGTCAATCATCATACTTACTTTTTGTTTTGGAAATGTTTGTTTGTTTGTTGGTTACTATGTTTGATTTTAGTTGTCTCTTGGGCAACATGACTGAGGTAAAAAAAACATGTAGACACTGGTGATCAGTAGTTCTAGGACTATTCTCGGACATGTTTTGTAGGCTGTGTTACTTCCTTGTTATGATGGTCGAGTTTTAGATGTCATTCTCATTTCTTTATAGGTTCTATCTGTTTGTTTGTTTCACAGTGAAGGACTAGACTTCCCTTATTTTCTGCACCGAGGTAGATCTTTATATTTTTTGATTCCGTATTTTTTTTTATTACTACGAGTATTCGGTCAATTTAGATGTGCCACATCAAGTCTTTCAGATCAGCTGCTCTTGCCTACAATATTGATCTCAGATGATTTAATATCCTAAGTAGGTACCATGGTATTATTATATACAAATTTTCCGTCATTCAAATTTGAAATTTAGATGATGCTTTCAAGTCATATAACTTTGTCGGTTGTGAATTTTTTTAAAACCTCTTTTGAAGCTCCAGATGATGTTTCTGTATCTGATTTCTGTTTGTAAAGTTGTAATCTTACTTCGAGTTCGTATTTATTGTAAATAGAATGAAGTTCTCTCTTGTGTTCTTTCTGAAGAGTTCCTGATTATCTCTTAAGTCTTAATTGGCCAGTTTTCTTTTCATAATCTCAAAATATATCCAATCGAGATCTCAGAAACAAACAGATGGTTTCTTTTTCTTTCCTCTTTACAAATGTCTCCATGACAGTCTTTCCAATCAACTTCGAGTTGAATCAAGTTTCGAGCTTTCATAATTCACGTGTCGATACTTTTCCTTTTTTTTTTTCTTTTGCGAGGGATATGTTCTCATTTAATTTGTTCATGTCATTTTACATTTTTCTGCTTTCCAACAGACGCTTGTTCGATACCAATTGCCTGTAGTCGTGATAGTTTTCAACAACGGTGGCGTGTATGGTGGTGATCGGAGGACACCACAAGAAATTACTGGACCCTATAAGCACGATCCTGCGCCAACCTCATTTGTCCCATCAGCAAATTATCACCAAATGATCGAGGCTTTCGGAGGCAAAGGATACCATGTCGAAACGCCTGAAGAGCTAAAATCTGCACTTTCTGAATCCTTTTCTGCCCGGAAACCAGCAGTCGTAAACGTCAAGATCGATCCCTATGCTGGTGCAGAAAGCGGGAGGCTGCAACACAAGAACTGAAGAGGCTGCAACACAAGAACTGAAGATAAGTGGTTAAACTTGTATGTTCTTCGCCTGGGACTCATTTGTGCCAACAGAGTTTAAAGCAAGCTTAGATTTCTCTTCTTTGTTTTCTTTTCATTACCACTAAATTATGCGAAATTATGAAGTTGGAATAAAGTTAAATGTAACTTGTAAAGCCAGCAGTTGGAAACAGCTGCGTATTTTGATAAATGATAAAATAGAACTGTCTCTGATATAACTTATAAGTGGGTTGGTTCAGCTTGGATCTCTGTCAAATTGACATATTATTTTATTTTTTAAAAAAATTCAAAATTAAGGGAGAAATGGACTTTAATGTCTGTACCAACTCATGTGCATCTCGACTAATTTGAACGAATTCATAAATGACTTCCACATGGCCTGAATCTAATATTCTAAAGCCTCTTTACTTTCTTTCCAAATGCCTCTTAATACATTAGGTCAACTCTAAATGGGGAGCAAGTGATTTTTAATTTTATTTTATTATTCCTTAATCTATCAAAACTAACTACCAACTATAAAAAAGGGAAATTTCTAGTCTTATCGTTGGAGGGAAATTACTTAAAAAGGAACTAATCATAAAATTTTAAAAATTGAACTGATCATAATAATTTGTCAGGTTGGTTTTCGTTAGTTTGGTTCTTTGGTTTTAGCTCACGACCCTAGGTGGGGTGTGTTTTACAATTGTGTTAAAATCGTATATTGATGTTTTTTCTATAAAAAAAACAAAAAGATTAAATTACTTTAGTCCATGAACTTTGAGGTTTATGTCTATTTGGTCCTGAACTTTTAAAAGTGTCAAATAGATCACTGAATTTTCAATTTTGTATCTATTTGGTCCATAAACTTTGAAATGTGTCTAATAAGTCCTCATTTTCAATTTTGTATCCAATAGATACTTGAATTTTCAATTTTGTGTCTAATAGATCCTTGACCTAGTGGAGGTTTTTTAAAATTCATAAACTTACTAGGCATAAAATTGAAAGCTTCTATTGGACAAAAAAATCAATTTTATGTCTAATAGATCGCTTAATTTTTTAAAAAATTGTGAATATATTAAGGGACCTATTTGAAGTTTAAGGACTAATTAGACATTTTTAAAGTTAAAGAACTTATTAGATACAAAATTGAAAGTTTAGGGATCTATTTGACGCTTTTTAAAATTTATGGACTAAATAGACACAAATCTCAAAATTCAAGGACTAACTTTAATTTAATCTTAAAAAAATGATCATATTCATATTGACATGTCACATGACATTTGTTTATATTTTAAAAATAGCATGCATCGACATTCTTTAGATTTCTTAATATATATATTTTTTAAAATCATTAAAAAATTATTATATTGTCATGGTGTCTCACACGACATCTGTTTATTATATTTGCAAAATATCATCAGCAATCTTGTGATATTTTTTCTTTATTGCTAATTTTGTGATTTTTTATTGAATACAATATAAAAAATTCTCCACTATTTAACTTTATATATAATCAACAACTTTCATAATAAAAAATTATCATATGGTATCTCACATGATATCTGTTTATTATCCTTTTTGTGATATTTTTTAAAATTCTTTTATTTTTGACCATAGATGAGATGAGAGACTTGAACCTTTAACTTCTTAGTTAAAAGTACATAATTATACCAGTTGAATTATGTTTATGTTGGTTTTTTAAAATCATCTTAATCGATAATTGTTTATTTTTTTTATTGTATAACATTATAAAAAACTGCCCATCATTTTATTTGATGATGTATTTTTAGGTTAAATATTATATTTGGACAATGTATGCATTCATTTTTAATTTCATCCTTCATATTTTGAAAGCTCTATTTTCTTTTTCCTCAAGAATATAATATTATAAATGCAAGGATGATAACTCAAAGTTTTAACTAATAAGAGACGTTATCAACACCTTAACTAGTTGAGTCATGTTCGAGTTGACTTGAAAATTTTAATGTATACAAATTTTTCAATTAAGCCCTCGTTAAATAACATTTTGAAATTTAATATAGAATGGTGATGTGGTATTTAAAAGTACTTGTTTGTTTTTATGACCTAGCGGGTCTTAGAGCTTTACTTTTAGGAGTCGTGACTCTCCATATCGAATGTCAAGAGATCATACTGAATCAATGCACAAGTAAGTAGGACTATAGGAGTGCAATGCTCCTCCGAGTTTGGATCACAATTTGTCTAAATGTGTATCACTTTTGAGTGTGGGGATGGAAAGTAAATCGACATTTGATACATTAAATCATCCACTCAAACTGTGCCAAGTGAGCATAGCTCAATGATAATTGACATGCACCCTCAATCAAGAGGCCAGAGGTTTGAATTCTCTACTCCAAATGTTGTTGAACTAAAAAAAATAAAATCAAATGATTGTGCCACCAAATCCGAGAAGCCTATAACAGGTGTCTCCCACTGAATTTGACTTAATACGTGTGTTGGAAAAAGATCTTGATCATTTATTGGAGGAGGGAGTAGATTTACTAGAAGTAGCAATCTCGAGAGAATTGACTTGAATTGTTAGAAGTACTAGCAAAGTCCAATATTGGCTAGGAAAGGAAGAGATTCATAGTATATAAATAAGAACAATTATCTCCATTGGTATGAGCCTTTTTGTTGGGAGAATAAAAAAACAAAACCATGAGGATTTACGCTCAAAGTGGACTATATCGAAATTGGAAGTATGAAATTGAAAAATAAGTTTTTATATTTATTATTGTTTTAGTTGGAAAGATAAAGATTGATTGAAAATAAATAAAAAATAATAGAAAGTAAGCAAGAGAAAGTGAGTTAAATAATATTTTTTAATTAAAAAACACATGTGGTTTTTGTGAAACCACATCAGGAAGGGTCTTGATTTTGAGATTAAGAAATAATAATAAAAAAAAGGCTTGTTGGAGAAGAAACACACGCTGAAGAAGAAGAGGAAGTAGAAAGTGGAAGAGAGGCGTTTGATTTAGGCTATTTTGGAGTAGAAAAAAAAAATAAATAAAAAAGAGCCTCCCACAACCTTGGATTGAAACCTTGGGTAAGTTTTCTAACTTTGGTTGAAGTTTTCATGAGTTTTAGAAGCTAGATTAAGAGGTTTGTTGTGGGTTTTCTTCCTTTAAATGAGACACTCCATTGACTAACTTGAAAATTAAGGAGAAGGTAATGGTTGAGTAGGTAGAGAGAAATCTTGGTGAAAGTCATGAGTTTTAGCAAAATATAGAATAAATGGACTACTTTGTAGGTAGAGATTTCAATTTCTTTTCTTAGAAAAAGAAAACCAATGAAATTGTTTATAGAGAAGAAGAAATGAGAAGAATGAGATTTTTTTTATGAAAAAGGAAAACATTGAAGTTCATTGAGAATTTTATGTTTGAATTATAGTCTTAAATTACTTTGTAACTTTAAGAGTAAGACTATGAGAATGATGGTTAATTTAAAGGACAAATTAAAGACTTGGATAATTTAGCGTTGTTGCACCTTAATTTTTGGCATAAAAAAAGTTATTAATACATAGACCTTAATATGACTTTCTTAGACTTGCAAGATATTCTTTAATTTATGTTTTATTTTATAAGCATGTATGTTGATTAAATTGATGTCTTAACAAATTATATTCATTCAATTGTTATTCATGAGACATGATCTGTAACGTGTTTATTGACCATAATAGCATTAGGACTACTACATTTTTGTATTTTTATGGACTTTGTTTCCACAACTACATAGCTTGCATGTGTAGTCCTAGAATATAAAATTTGTTTTTGGTTAATTCGGAGTAATGTCTTGGTCCTTCCATTGTACTTAATGCTTTTGTTTAAATAATTTGGGAACGGTTTAGTGCCATGTTATTTAGTCAATTAGCATTGATTTTGAGGTTTATTGGAATCAACATCTGGAAAGCATTGCTTGTTGGGGTTTACTAATAAGTCGACCTTGTGCCTGCCAAACTAAGTTAATTTTTGTGTGCCTATGATCAATTTTGTAATTGGATAAAACCGTGCCTTTGGATTGGATTTTGGTAAGATTTGATTTTTCCTCCTTTTAATTATTTGTTATTATTGTTTTCAATTTATCTTTTAAAAATTTTAAAAAAACCCTCTTTTATTTCCTTTTACAAATTTAATTTGAGAAATTTATATTTGGTTCCTTGAGATCGATCCGATCCACTCAATGCTACAAATAGTTTAGGATCGATCCGCTTATAAACTGTGATTTGATGAGCACTCGACAGGCTCACATCAAATTTATGTGTCCTTGAAAAAGTCCCAATCAAGACAACAACACTTGTTGATCTTCATGCAAATGTTTTTCATTAATTTTTGGGTGATGCCATCTTTTTACCTCTTCATAGAGTTTAGAATTCTACCCTAGTTCATCCAACTTGTTTAGTTGTAATTTTTGTTTCAACGCTACTTGATCCATGCCCAAATTTAGCCTCTTCAATGCCCAAAGTATCTTGTGCTCTAGTTCTAAGGGGTAGATGACAAGCTTTTTGAAAGACAATATTGTTTGGAGACCTTATTAATGGTGCCTTGAAGATTGTCCTATGTGCCCAAAGTGCATTATCAAGCTTGAAAAACCAATCTTTCCTTGATGGATAAATAGTCTTTTCTAGGATGGTCTTGATCTCCCTAATCATCCGTGAATAATATGTTGTTGCAATCCTGTTGTTGACATTATACTTTTTCAAGAGATATTTTATTGCCTTGTTCAAAAAATGGGTCCCCTCATCGCTCATTAACACCCATGACATTCCAAACCTAGTAAAGATAGTCCTGTGAAGTAATTTCTTCACTACTTTGGTATTATTAAAACTTGTTGTTATTACTACAACCTACTTTGAGACATAATCCACTGCAAGAAAGACGTACACATTTCCAAAGGATAGAGGAAAGGGTCACACGAAACCAATACCCCACACATCAAAGATTTTCACCTCTAACATGTAATGTATTGACATTTCATTCCTATTTGTTAAGTTTCACGTTCTCGGGTACTCGTCACATCTCTTAACAAAGAGATGTGCATCCTTAAAGTGTTCGATTATTTAAATATAAATAATCATTAATGTGGCTCATTAACATTTATTTAAACTTTATGTTTTGGGCCTACTGATAAAGTAGACCAATTAAGTAAATGAAGGGATTGAAACCCGCAGTAGAAGCGATTGTGAATCACGTGTTCTTTATTTTGTTATACAGATTTCAATCAAGAACGGTGAGATGTGGAGATTATGAGAGAAGTTGTGTTTGGAATTTTTCCAACAACACAATAGTATAGTATTTTCTAGGGTTACCAAAGATTGGTCTCAAAATTGCATCTCATGCAACTATTTATAAGGAAATAGGATGAAAATTATCATCCTATCCCTTCTTCATTCTCTCATTAGTATATATAGTTAATATGTGAATCTAATTCACATTAAAACCATATATTATATCAATTATATCACATATAATTGATATGACACCTCATATATGAAATTGAACTCTTCAATTTCATTCATAACTTTATACCCTCAATATTACCATGTTGAGCAAACGGAGGGACCTAATGGACTTACAGTTCATGAGCTCCAATTATGTGAGATTAAATGATCAAACTCTTTGATCCAGTTAATCAATATTCATTAACTCCAAGTCACTCCACTATAGACTTGTAGCTGCACTCTCCTCACTGTAGATTATATTTGTGTCCATTGATATAACCATTACCCATGAGTCGACCCTTCACAGGTTGTTCGTAATCATAGCTGGGTCAAATTACCGTTTTACCCTTCTGATTACCTCTTTGTTCCTTAAGCACCACTGATCCTCTAATGAACAACAAGTCTATGGTCCTACTATCGACTCATACCCTCTTAAGTCAGTTTAGAGGGCGGGGCTTCGTTGTTCAAGACCTAGACTCAGTTCTTAAGGGAACAACCTATCTAATTCCTTAGTGTAGGAATGAGTGAATTCCGTCTTGCATAGTTAAGTCTCCAGGTACCTACGAGGTTCTGTCCTTGAGAAGGTAGGCTTATTGAGTCGGCTACAGGTCATTCTCACTCATACTAGTCTAAGGACAAACCCCTATAAGCAGGTGTTCTTAACTTGGTCAGGATTCAGGTCGAGTCACTAATGACCATCTATAAATTATCAGTCTTATCATGTTAACGATTGTTATCTTCGTTAGACTAATAATTTCTGCAGTCCGATCTTGTATGAACTCTTCATACAGGATGCCCCCACTCGCATGTCAACCACATGAATGAGTTGGATTACCTCATTTGTACTAATGACAAAGTGGGTCGCATCCATGGTGTTACCAGAATAAGGTTTCCAACCTTATTCTGATACCATAGACCATTTAGGTTATACTCTTGAACACAATCCAAATAGTGCTTACTACACTGATGTTCAAGATACATTATAACTTTGGAGCTTAGTTTATTGGATTTAAAAAGCAAGAATATAATTTTATCAAAACAAATAACTCTTTATTTATTTGATCAAAATTACATAAGTTTAGGACACAAATCCCAACAATCTCCCACTTGACCTAAAGCTTGTGGAGTACTAAAACGTTACAATAATGTAAATACAATAAACTAGGGCATTTAAACCCTTTGTACAATATACTCCCACTTGCCCTAGTTGGGGAAGACTTGTAGACCTAGAGCTTCTAGGTGACTCTCAAATACTTTAGTCGTCAGAGCCTTTGTAAAAGGATCAGCAGTTGTGCTCTGAGGCTATCTTCGTGACGATCATGTCTCCTCGATGCACGATCTCCTGAATGAGATGATATTTCCGCTCAATATGCTTTCCCCTCTTATGACTTCGGGGTTCCCTTGAATTTGCCACGGTACCACTGTTATCACAATACATCGTGATGAGCAAACTCATATTTGGAACAACTTCCAAATCCAACATGAATTTCCTTAACCAAACGACCTCTTTAGCTTTTTCACAAGCTGCTACATATTGGATTGATACCTACTGACCATTCCAACTACAAAACAGATGCTTGGCCTAGTACACAACATGGCGTACATCAGGCTCCCAACAGCTGATGCATAAGGAATCCGTCTCATATCCTCAACTCTTGAGGTGTCTTAGGACACTGTTCCTTAGACAAATGAACTCCATATCTAAAAGGCAATAAACCCTTTTTAGAGTCTTGCATCTTAAACCTCAACAACACTTTGTCGATGTAAGATGTCTGAGACAGGGCTAGTGTCTTATTCTTGCGGTTTCGGACAATCTAGATCCTAAGAACAAACTGCGCTTCTCCCAAATCTTTTATTTGGAATTGCGTAGCTAACCAATTCTTAATGTCAGTAAGATAACGTACATCGTTTCCAATGAGTAGGATATCATCCACATATAGAACTAGGAATGCGACAGAACTTTTGATGATTTTCTTGTAGACACAAGGTTCATCATCATTCTGATCAAAGCCAAAAGATTTGATTGCCTCATCAAATCTTATATTCTAGGACCCAGAGGCTTGTTTCACTCCGTAGACGACCTTTTAAGCCTGCAAACCTTTTGCTCTTGTCCTGGTTCAATGAACCTTTTGGGTTGGTCCATGTAGATGTTCTCGTCAAGATTGCCATTCAAGAATGTTGTCTTGACATCCATTTGCCAAACCTCATAGTCATAATATGCGACAATGGCAAGTAGGATACGAATAGATTTTACCATAGCAACAGGTGAAAAGGTTTCTTCATAGTCAACCCCTTTAATCTGGGTATAACCCTTTGCTACTAGTCTAGCTTTAAAGGTTTGCACCTTTCCATCTACACCACACATTCTCTTGTAGATCTATTTACAACCTATAGGTCTTACCCCATCAGGTTTATCTACAAGATTCTAAACAAAATTGAAGTACATAGACTCCATTTCTTGGTCCATGCCTATGACCCATTTGTCTTTGTCTTTGTCAACCATCAGTTGATTATAAGTCGATGGATCCTCATAGTCGTCATCTGGTATAACAACTTGGATTTCAGATAAACCCATGTAACGGTCAGGTTGTGTTATAACCCTCCCAATACGTCGAGGCATACTCAACTCTTGAGATGGACTCTCTTGACTAGACAAGCTAGTATCACCAACTTTTGTTGACGTACTAGTTTTATTAGCAACTTTTGCTATTGTTCCGTCTAACTCACTTAACACAACTTTACTTCTTGGTTGTGGTCCCTTATGTGGTCCTCCTCTAAGAAAGTTGCATTTGTCGATACAAAAAACCTTATCTTCCTTAGGATCATAGAATAATCGACCTCTTGTTTCTTTTGGGTAGCCTATAAATAGGCACAATTTTGAACGTGAATCCAACTTCTTTGGATTTGTCACAAACACATGTGTTGGACAACCCCAAATTCTGAAATGACATAAACTACCTTTACGTCCTTTCCAGAGTTCAAAAGATGTTTCAGAAACACTCTTTGATGACACATTGTTCAAAATGTATCCATGCATCTCTCTCAAGCGTAACCTCAAAAGGAATTAGGGAGATGAGCATAACTCATCATTGATCGAACCATGTCCAACAAGGTTCTATTTCTCCTTTTCGATACACCATTTTGTTGTGGCGTACCGGGAGTTGAGAGTTGGGATGTAATTCCATATTCTATCATATAGTTCTGGAATTTTAAATCCATGTAATCTCCACCTCGATCTGATCGAAGTGTTTTAATTGTTTTACCTAATTGATTTTCAACTTCAGTCTTGAATTCCTTGAACTTTTCAAGTGCTTCAAACTTATGATGCATTAGGTAAATATGCCCAAATCTAGAATAATCATCTATAAAAAAGACGAAATATTCATAACCTCCTTTGGCTTTAACATTCATCGGACCACAAAGGTCTAAATGTATAAGCTCAAGAGGTTCTTTGGCTCTGTAACATTTTCCACTAAAAGGTCTTTTAGTCATTTTGCCTTCTAGGCAGGATTCACATACAAGTAAAGTATTTTCTTCTAACTCATTTAGAAGTCCATTCTTTACCAATCTCTCAATCCTATTGAGGTTAATGTGACCCAATTTAAGACGCCAAAGATGAGCATTTTCTTTAGGAGAAATCAGTTCGTGTACTTACTATTTTGAATAATTCAGTGTTTAAAACTATTTTAACTGAATTAAACCATTGCAAATAATTCTCAAGAAGAGAAACACATAGTTCAATACTTTTCCAAAGAAATAAACACTTTATTCAATTAAAAAGAAATTGAAGTACAATATTCGCTAAGGCAAGAAATAGAAATAAGGTTTCTAATAAACCCTAAAACTCCATACATGTTATCAAATAACAACTTTTCTTGTCAGACGATTGCTCTTTATTTGCTCGTTTTCTTTTTCTTCTGTATCTTCTTAAGTTCAGAAGTATGAATGCAGTACTTAGTTCCAGAGGGTGAACCCTTATGAGAACTTTTGGAATGGGCAAACAGATTTGTCTCTCCATTCTGTTGTCTCTTATCATCCATAAGAAACTGATAATTCTGCAGCTCATTTAGCAGAGAAGTCAGATCATACTCTATGTTGTTCATCGCCGCATTGCGGTGGAATTGCAGAAAACTCTTCGGAAGAGATTCTAGGATGAACGAAACCTGACTTTTCTCATCTATGACTCATCTATGACCGTCCCGTTTAATTCCGCTATGTTGAAGTGAGCCATCAGATTGAGAACATGTTCTCTTACTGACGTTCCCTCCTCCATGTGCGCGTTGTAAACGTACTTTAAGGCTTAATGCTGAATTTGTTTGGACGATTGTCTAGACAAATTTAGCACGAAATCCACGATCTCACGAGCTGAGACCTTGCCCTCCAGCCTCCTGGCTAAAACATCAGGTATGCTAGCCAGGATATAGGCTTTTGCCTTTTCATTGGCATTGATCCAGCGGTTATACACATCCTCAACAGATTGAGGTGTGTTTTGAGCAGGGAATTGAGGACACTCCTCATTGAGAACGAACTTAAGATCATGTACAACTAAGATTATGTTAAGTCTATTCCTCCAAGTCATTATGTTCTCTCCGGTTAATTTTTCTGCACATAGTAAGGAAATAATTGAGCTAGACATATTGCTGAAAATTTACAAAAAAAACTTGTATAAGTGTCTTGCTATAATTGTCTAATCCAATAATGTTTTAGCTAATTATTAAATGATTCCTAGGTCATTTATAATTTGCAATGATACTCCAAAGGTTTAAAATGTATAACACTGAAGGGTAATAAAAAACACTCCTCCTCTGGATCAAGACACTTTTGACCAAAACCTAATGCCAGAATAACTCTTATTCCTATAGGCTTTAGTTACCATTATTCAGTCAGGATACATACACTTCTTATGTACCTTGTGAGTGTAACCCTCTGTCTTTAGACCCCAGAGTCCCCATCTAATAAAAACCGCCGAAGAGAGGATTAGATTGAAAACAGACTAAGAAAATCTTTATCCCTTTCGGGTGTCCACTGTGTTCGATCCCCTATGATCAAGCCCTCCAAAGGGATTGTCTGGTCCAGGCCAAACTAGCAGGTTGACCATAGTGATCTTACGATGTATCGATAGAAGAGACCATAGGTTTTTTTTTTCATTAAACCTGCTCCCACTCACTATAAGTACCTCTCCATTCACCTTGATATTGACTTATACAAACACCATCCAAAGGGGAACGCTCCCGTTTGCGCCACGAGGCCAAGTACGAGTCTCATGGTGTGAACTTTCCGGAGAAACGTAGGTGGAAAAATATAACTCTTATATTGTTAACTCTATAGGAAATTTACTTAGGCTAAAACCCGATTAATTGTTTTACCTAATCTTATCAATATAACTCTTATATTGATAATCAATATAACTCTTATATTGATTTTATCCTAAGTTTGCTAATATAACTCTTTATATTAAGCCTAGGATTTCTAGTTTATTAATCCCTTAATAAACCCGTTGACACTACTATAATTTATAAATCCTCTAATTAAAATTCACTCCCAGGTCAGTTCCCAAGTAGGGGTGGTCCGTTTCCGTCAGCTTAAATACCCCAACCTAGACAAAACCTTCCTTTGACAGAGTTCCTCTTTTAATCATTGTTTACAAATTACTCGGTTCCTAATTCTAATCTAATTAGAACTAGATAACCTAAGGTTTGTTTATTCCAAGTTCTAAACATTTTAAAACTAATAATTAACCTTAGGTGACATGCATATTATGTTATAGTGCTTGATCATTCATCTCATGAATTATAAAACATACATAGCATAATCATTTCATGAATTATAATGCATGTCAATGCTGTCCATAAATTAATATAATACCTTATACTAATTATACATGCAAACTATATAATATAACACTTTATATTATAAATGAGGCATGAAAATGCTTAACCTAAGGTGAGATATCTAAAATAAAATCATACATTATGCATGACAATAATTATACAACAATTGCATAATTTAAATAACAAAATTAGACCATTTTTGGCACCCTAAATTAATTTTAATTAATATAATCTAATTATATTAATTAAAATTAAAAAATATAATTAAATATAAAACGTTTTTATATTTAATATATATAAAAATAACGTTTTTCGTCCGTTTGGAAAACTGCTGAAACACCTTCGGCGTTGCAACACTGATGACAACATTGCAACGCTGCCTCTGATGCGCGCCTTCATCCGCAAGCGTGGCATTGCAACGCTGCACGCAGAAAACAAGTGATCCTCCATTGTTTTGCTCGTTTTTTGCTCCGATCTTCTCAACAACAACTTTGCCTCGATCAACACGGACTTACAGACTCGATTTACAATTAAAATTACCCAAAACACCGGGCCCTTACATTGAACGATTCAATGGAAAAAATTGTAAATCTATGTGCCAAAAATAAAAACATCTAATTTGCAAACTATTCATTTATCACATGAAAACAGTAAATCTCACCTTTGTTCTCGATAAATCCAGAACAAAATCAAGAACACAATTGGGCTCTGATACCAATTGAAGGGATCAAATCCCACAACAGAAGCGATTGTGAATCGCGTGTTCTTTATTTTGTTACACAGATTTCAATCAAGAACGATATATATAAGATTAAGCATGCTTTACAACAAGGACAACAAGAAAATTACATTTGAAGAACGCTTTCTTCTCGAACTCCTTCTCCCATGGTCACGATCTCAGCAACTCGAACCCGAATGTGTGAAGATACCACCACTAGATCTTCTTCGTTGTTCTCTAGGTGAGAGAGGAAGGTAGATTCCTTTTAGGGTGAGATGTGGAGATTATGAGAGAAGTTGTGTTCGGAACTTTTCCAACAACACAATAGTATGATATTCTAGGGTTACCAAAGATTGGTCTCAAAATTGCATCTCATGCAACTATTTATAAGAAAATAGGATAGAAATTACCATCCTATCCCTCCTTCATTCTCTCATTAGTATATAGTTAATATGTGAATCTAATTCACATTAAAACAATATATTATATCAATTATATCACATATAATTAATATGACACCTCATATATGAAATTGAACTCTTCAATTTCATTCCTAACTTTATACCCCTCAATATTACCATGTTGAGCCAACGAAGGGACCTAATGGACCTACAGTTCATGAGCTCCAATGATGTGAGATTAACTAATCAAACTCTTTGATCCAGTTAATCAATATTCATTAACTACAAGTCACTCCACTATAGACTTGTAGCTGCACTCTTCTCACTGTAGATTATATTGTGTCCATTGATATAACCATTACCCATGAGTCGACCCTTCACAGGTTGTTCGTAATCATAGCTGGGTCAAATTACCGTTTTACCCCTGTGATTACCTCTTTGTTCCTTAAGCACCACTGATCCTCTAATGAACAACAAGTCTATGGTCCTACTATAGACTCATACCCTCTTAAGTCAGTTTAGAGGGCGGGGCTTCGTTGTTCAAGACCTAGACTCAGTTCTTAAGGGAACAATCTATCTAATTCCTTAGTGTAGGAATGAGTGAATTACGTCTTGCTTAGTTAAGTCCCCAGCTACCTACGAGGTTCTGTCCTTGAGAAGGTAGGCTTATTGAGTCGGCTACAGGTCATTCTCACTCATACTAGTCTAAGGACAAACCCCTATAAGCAGGTGTTCTTAACTTGCTCAAGATTCTGGTCGAGTCACTAATGACCATCTATAAATTATCAGTCTTATCCTGTTAACGGTGTTATACTGGTTAGACTAATAATTTGCAGTCCGGTCTTGTATGAACTCTTCATACAGGATGCCCCCACTCGCATGTCAACCACATGAATGAGTTGGATTACCTCATTTGTACTAATGACAAAGTGGGCCGTATCCATGGTGTTACCAGAATAAGGTTTCCAACCTTATTCTTATACCATAGATCATTTAGGTTATACTCTTGAACACAATCCAAATAGTGCTTACTACACTGATGTTCAAGATACATTATAACCTTGGAGCGAAGCAAGAATATAATTTTATCAAAACAAATAACTCTTTATTTATTTGATCAAAATTACATAAGTTTAGGGCACAAATCCAAACAGTAGAAGTTAGTTTCCCTAATTTAAACATCATGATGGGAAGGTGTATGTAAAGATAAAACCCCTAGAGATTGGTCCTCTCTCTTCCTAATGAAGTAGAAGTTTCTCTCCATCAAGAAACCTAATCAAGTTCAAGTAAAGGAAGGCTAAGAGAGAGAAACACAATTCTTCTCTACTAGAAGAATACCATGGATCCAGGTATGTTATTTTATCTCATATTATTTGTAAAAATCTTCTTGTTCAAAGATCTTGGCTTTTATTGAATTATACAATATTAGAGTTTTATTGTATAATCATGTAATCTAAAGTTTACATGTAGTATCAGAGCCAAGTTGAGAACATGAGATTTTCTATTGATGTTTTCATGTATGAATTTATGTTTCCACTGCAAATAACTATGTTTGGCTTTTCATGAATCATGTAATCAAATTTATGAGGGTAAAGAATTAGTTGTTATTGCATTCAAGAATCTTGCATTCTTGATTATTTCTTTAATATTTGTGTTCAAGAATCTTGAATATGTGTTGATTGATTTTCATTCTTGTTCAAAAATTCATAATCTAATATTCTTGATTATTTCTTTAATTCTTGCATTCAAGAATCTTGTATATCTTGATTGATTTTTGTTTAAGAATTCATTGTTATTGCATTTAAGAATTAAGTTTATGGATTGATTTAAATTAATATTTAAGTTTCAATAGATCATGTGATCTATTTGAATTAAGTTCCTATTTTCAAGATTTCATATGAGTTCTTGATTAAGAAAGAATCTTCTTTTATTTATGATTTGTTTTAAGTTATTGTATTTCAAGAATGTATGCAAGAATTCATATGAATTTCACACGTGTTCATCAATTAAGATTTTTTGATTGGATTGTATAGGAATTCTTGTATTTCAAAATTTTGAATCCCAATAAGTTTCCTAATTGGATTTCGTTTGAGTTGATCATGTTATTGATTACAAACAAATCAAATTATTATTGGTGGCCCTACAAACTTCACTTTGAATTTAAAAAAAAATCAAATTCGTGAAATTCAAATAATTTATTTATTATCATTATCATCTTCAAGGAAATAAATGTTTTAAGTAATAATAATGATACTTAATTTGATTTATCTAAATTTATCATTATTTTATCATGATATTTTTGTTATGAATAATCATTATTTTATCATGATATTTATGCTATAGATAATGTGACGACCACCATCACAGGTACTATTATTTATTTTATTTAACGCTCTTAACCGCTGTGTTTAGTTGGATTAGTGATTTTAATCAAGCTCGGCGAGAGTGAGGCCTTAATTTTGTTTAGTTTAAGTAAATTGTTCCTTTTGAGATGAGATTATTTATGAAATTAAGGGAAAAGGAAATTGCAAGGGCACTTTGGTTATTAATCACTAAATGAGGGGTACATAGGACTTTTGATTATTGGCCTAATGTTTGTAGTATTTAAGCTCCTTATAGTTCAAATTAAAGCAAGAAAAAAACCCTAACCCTAAGCATCTTGGAGGCAAAACCCTAACCCTAAGCATTCTCTTCTTCCTCCACCACTTAACCTAGCCGACCACCTCTTCCTTGTGCGTGTGCCCTAGACGACAGCCACCCTTCACACTGCTCCTACTGCCGGCAAGCCCACGTGCACTACAGATACCCTCGCCGGCGAACGCAAGGAAGGAGACTGCTTCATCCGCTCGCCTGCAACCCACGCACGGAAGAGGACTCAGCCACCAGAGACTACGCCGGAGATCGGCGAGCCTTCGGCGAGCCGTCGAGCGCCCATCGATCGCAGTCGGAGCTTCTTTGCGCTGTCCCGGCCGTTGCGCCACCGCGCAAGCCATCGCGTGCACCGAAAGATCACGCCGTCGCGAGCTCGAAGCTCCACGAGAGCCTCCACGGACGCGCTTTCACGAGCAAAGCCACCACCCGCGAAGCCGTCGTCGCTCGCGAACGCTGCAGCGTCGTTTGAGCTCGAGCGTGAGCCGTCGCCGGCCACGAACCGCCCTCCGAGCCGCAGCTTTCTACCCGATCGTGGATCGCAGCAGCAGCCGTCGATGTTCAGCTTCGCCTCCGATCACCACGCCGCCAAAGAACTATACAATAGTTTCGAGTTCATCCGGTGAGCGATCGATTTAAGTTTCATACTTAATTAGAAATTATGTGCGATCTATCGATTAATTAAGCGTTTGATTGAGAATTTAGGTTACGGGTTCGAACACATTTTTGTAGGGACCAAACTTGGAGCGGAATTGGAGGTCGATCGTCAAAACGGACTAAGGGATATTAGGTTTTCGCATTGAGCTCGAGGTAAGCGGGCACGACATTTTAATACCGTAATTTAAGTATCGCATGATTAGGGATTTAGTGAATACTTGGAGATTGAATTCGGAAACTATGGTGTGAATCGGTTTTCACTAAAGGAAGAGTAGGCAAGGAGTTCGATTAGGTTTTGGGCGAAGTCTAACTAAGGTAAGGGACGTTGTGCCGAACTTTTATTGGGATTGAAGAAAATGATTTTCATGATTTCATGCGAAATTAGTTTATATTTTTCATATGACAATATACGAGATATTTTAAGTGAGAATACTTAATATTTTATGTACAAGTATTTCAATGCTTCATGTGGAAATAAACTATTATTTTATGTGAGAATATTCTTGTATTCTATGTAAAAGTATTCCAGATTTCATGTGAGAATATGACAGTAATTTGTATGAGAATATTTCATGTTTTCCTACAAAAGCATGATCTTCAAACCGCTCTATGAGAAAAGTATGATTTGCATAGTGACGATGATGTTTGTGACATGTACACTATTATTATGTGAATGATGGGACCTCATGCATGTTATGTATGTCATGAATTGAACTAATGAAAAGTGTGGACATTGGTCTCCTGAGATCAATATGTGCATGGTCAAACATGCAATAGAGACCCTATGGGTCTAATTACAGTGGTCCAGAGGGACTCAAATTATTACAGGGTGCCGTGAGGGACTCAAATTATTACAGGGGTCTGTGAGGGACTCAAAATGAAATGACTCAGGATGACCAGTCGGCCACACAAATAAAAAGGAAGTCATGGATTAAAGACCTGACAATATGAGAAAGTTTTAGGTCCCGCATATGTATATTTCGAACAAGTTTAAAGTCATGATTGTATGTGTATGCATATCCCAAACCTCGGTAGCGAGGTCACTTATCTGGTATTGTTTTGCAATACTCACCCTTTCTTTAAAAAATGTTTTTCAGGTAAGGCCAAGGGCGTGCAGGGCGAGTGACGGAGGCGCGTTGCTAGAACCATGGGAACATACATGTTTTTTCTGCATATTCCTTTTTCAACTGATGTCGTCTCTTTATGTTTTATTTGGAGTTTAAATTTACTTACAGTTTTAATAGGCCATGTTAAATTGATACTTTTATCTGCTTTTAAATGATTTGATTTGGGATCCTCAAAACAATTTATGTTGGTTGGAAGTTTTCCTTTTAAAATCTTTTATCTCTTGGCCTATAAATGCATGCATGTGTAGTAATGTCCCTAGGAGTTGGTCATAGAAAAGTAGGGGCTTTATGAGCTTGGTATCGAGCCCTAGGTTTAAGGTTTCTCAGACTTTGCTTACGAGTAAGCACAGAGTAGTTCCCATGTTTGAACAACGCGCTCCGGTCACCGCCAGGTACGTTCTAGTATTTTATTGATTAAGTAAATGATTATGATGTGATTCTGTTTTATGCATATACATGAACTTGAAACCCCAGGGGTGACCCTATCTTCTGAGATAGAAAGTAATGAAACCGAAGTTAGAAACTCTTCGTATTGTAATCTTCGACAAAATGCCACCTAGAGGTCGAGGGAGAGGTAGGGGACGTGGTAGGGGCCGGAGGGCAAGGGAAAACGTTGACGCCAACCGGAA
The DNA here is from genome assembly GCA_036507285.1 of Trichosanthes cucumerina. Lineage (NCBI taxonomy): Eukaryota > Viridiplantae > Streptophyta > Magnoliopsida > Cucurbitales > Cucurbitaceae > Trichosanthes > Trichosanthes cucumerina. The sequence goes on from CM071838.1 coordinate 65,451,314, forward strand.
TTACCATCGAAGCAGAAGAGGTTGCTCCACCCGCTCGAGACCTCCCCAGACCACCGGCCGCCGCGGAGAATGCACTGCGCAGCTGCACCGCTGGCGGATCAAGGGAACACCAACGTTATGACTATGATGGTGGAGGCTATGCGCAGTCTAGTGCGGGCTACGTGAGCCACTCACCGCTCAAGTAAATCGTGGCGCGAAACGATGCAACTCGAGTCTCGATACCGGCGGACTTCGTGAAATATGATCCTAGATCTTTCGATGGGTCTTCCAAAGACCCCATCAGAAGTTGTTGTGGTCGTCCTCCATTGAGACCATCTTCGATTGATGAACCGCCCGAGGACCGTAGGGTGTCCTGTGCTACCTTCATGCCGAGGGATGACGCGTATTTATGGTGGGAGTCCGCCAGGGAACCATTGTCGCCAATGAGAGAAACGACACACGAATCTGCTCAAGGAAGCGCTCGCGGAAATTTTATCCTCCCGCACTCGTTACGAGAAGCGGGCGAGAATTCTTACGCTTTTGCCGTAATGGGAGGGCGGTGGAGGAGTATGAGAGGGAATTTACCCGTTTGTCCCGCTTTGCTCCCGAGCCGGGATACAGAGGCAAAGAAAACAGAGCGCTTCATTATGGGACCGGATGAGAATGTTCGAGGCTTTATTCAAGCACTAGCACCTCCCGATTATGCCTCCGCAGAGAGAGTGGCGGAATTGATTTGGGTGCAGCGCAGATCGCACGCAAAGCAGTAGTGGTTAACCTGGCAAAATTTCATGGCAAATCATAAGAGGAAGTGGGACCACCAAATTCAAGCTCACAAATGCGTCGGCAGTACACCGCATAGGCCGAGACATTTTCGCATGTGTTCAGTGTCGAAACCACGAGTCAACAGAACGGAAATAACGGTGGAGATAAGCCACGCAGTGCAAAGAGCGTGGTAGCGAAGCAAAGACTGGGTAAGTGTTTGGCCCGGTCCGAGTGTGTTTCAGTGCCGGAAAGAAGGGCACAGAGCTAATAGTCGCCCGAGTCAAGCCAAAGACTAGCCAACCTCGTGTTATCAATAGTGGGCCCGCTGCGTGAAGCCTGTTATACATCGTGGGAGAGCTTATGCAAGCACCAAGAGAGACATCTATGGCTCGGACTCGGTGGTTCTGGTACACTTCCATTACTTGGGCACCTTGCCTTTGTATTATTTGATTCTGTTCTACATACTCTTTTATTTCTCGCATCCTTTGTAAGTCAAGTCGAGTTAGAACTAGAAACGATTCTGATGCTCTGCCTGCATCTCCACTCCTGCGGGGATAAATTTGTTAGCCACGATGAAAGTCAAGGATGGTAGTGTGACCATCGCAGCACCATGAGTTAGCAAAGTGAATCTAGTAGTCTTAGACATGTTTGACTTTGATGTAATATTGGGCATGGATGGTTAGCGCAGAACCATGCTTGCATTGATTGTTTCGGGAAGGAGGTAGTGTTCACTCCTCCCGACCAACCCGCTACGAGTTCAGAGGCACGATAGCGGTAGAAGTAGGCCTAAGGTAATTCACGCCTCTTAAGGCCGTAAAGTTATTACATCGGGAGCTTGGGGCGTCTTAACTTGCATACTAGATGCAAGGTGCACGGAGATCTCGGTGACATCGGTACATGGTGAATGAATTTACTGACGTCTTCCCGGACCTCCCGAATACCTCCGGTCGAGAGGTAGATTTTAACATCGGATTGGAATTGGGGACGACCCGATATCCAAGGCCCCGTCTGAGAATGGCACCGCAGAATTGAAAGAACTCAAACTACGCTTGCGGTGACTTATCGGACAAGGGGTTTATACGCCTAGCGTGACGCCCAGGGAGCACTGTGTTGTTCGTGAAAAAGAAAGACGGATCCATGCTTTGTGTATAGATTACAGGAGTTGAATAAAGTTACGATCATCAGAATAAATACCCTCTCCCGAGAATAGATGATTTGTTCGATCGGTTGCAAGGAGCAACAAGTGTTCTCCAAGATTGATCCGAGATCGAGCTACCATCGCTTGAGAATCGGTGAAGAGGATATCCCTAAAACGGCATTCGTGATCACGTTATGGGCATTACGAGTTCACACCGATGCCGTTTGTCCGACCAACGCTCCCGCCGCGTTCATGGACTTGATGAACCGCTTATTCAAAGAGTTTCTTGATACGCTCGTGATTGTGTTCATCGACGATATACCGATATACTCCGTGTGTGATGAAGAGCATGAAATGCACCGAGAAAAGTTTTACTCACACCGAGAGAGAATAAGTTGTATGCAAAATTTTCCAAGTGTGAATTCGCTCGCATGTATCCTTCTTAGGGCATGTGGTGTCCGGCCGAGTCTCTGTTGACCCAAGCAAAAGTGGAGGCCGTCCACACACGCTGGCCTCGTCCGACCACCGCTACGGAGGTACGTAGTTTTCTGGGTCTTGCAGATACTATAGACGTTTACGTGCGGGACTTCGCCAAGATAGCCATGCCCATGACTCACCGGTGCAGCAAGGGAAACTCATTTGTTTGGGATGATGCTTGTGAGGCGAGTTTCCAGGAACTCAAGTACAGATTAGTGTCAGCCCCGATTCTTACAGTTCCCGAGGGGACAGGGAGCTTTGTGGTTTACAGTGATGCTTCTAAGAAAGGTTTGGGCTGTGTTCTAATGCAGCACGGTAAAGTAATAGCCTACGCATCCCGACAATTGAAGACGCACGAGAGGAACTATCCAACTCATGACTTGGAACTAGCAAAGATGGGTCTTTGCATTAAAGATCCGGAGACACTACCGTATGGCGAGAAAATTCAAATCTTTACAGATCATAAAAGTCAAGTATCTGCTCACCCGTAAGAATTGAACATGAGGCAACGCAGATGGTTGGAATTAGTGAAGGATTATCACATTGACATACAATACCACCCCGGTAAGGCTAATGTAGTGGCCGATGCCCTCAGCAGGAAGCCAGTGCATACTTCTGCACGAGTTACGCATGCAGTAGAGTTACAAAGTGCGCAGTTTGCTCGAGCCGAAATTGCGATGACTAGTAGGAAAGACCACGACTCGCTTAGCCCGATTAACAAGACAACCGACCTTGAGACAACGCATCGTTGAGTCTCAACAGTGTGACCTCGCTTAGTAGAAAAGCGTCTCGCAAAGAACTTACAGTGAGTTGACAGAGTTTTCCTTATCCACGAGATGGAGGATTACTATTTCGGGGACGATTATGTGTGCGACGATGACAAGTCGAGAACCGAGATCTTGAGCGAGGCCCACAACTCACCATTTTCTATGCATCCCGGCAAAGTACAAGATGTATCGAGATCTCAAACATCGTTTTGGTGGTGCAACATGAAGCGCGACGTAGCGAGTTTGTCGCCAAGTGTTTGACTTGTCGGCAGTGAAGGCACCTAGCGAGAGACCCGCAGGATTACACGCAACCTTTACATGTACCTCGGTGGAAATGGGAGGGAGATCTCTATGGATTTTATAGTCGGATCGCCTAGAACCTTACGAGGTTACTCGGTGATTTGGGTCATAGTGGGCCAGATTAACCAAGTCAAGACATTTCATACCGTGGAAACCCACCTATTCTACGAGATAAGTGGGCGCGACTTTACTGAAGAGATAGTCCGTTTGCATGGAATTCCAATCAAGATTATTTCGCATGTGGATCCACGCTTCACCTCCAACTTCCGGAGGAGTTTGCAAAGAGCGTTAGGTTCGCAGCTTGAACTTCGATCACGCTTTTCATCCACGCACGGATGGGCGCATGAGCGTATAAACCGATATTAGAAGATATGTTGCGAGCTTGCACCTAGACTTCCCGATAGTTGGGACACTCATTTGCATTTAATGGAGTTTGCTTATAATAACGCTTATCAATCGACCATCTAAATGGCTCCATTTGAAGCTCTCTATGGAAAACGCTGCGAACTCTCTGCTTTCGGGAGGAGGTTGGTGAACGCCGCTTATTGGGTCCAGAGTTGGTACAGTCACAAATGATGCGGACAAAAGATTAGGGCGCGGATGCATCACCCAAAAAGCAGATGGAAGAGTTATGCCGACACGAGACGAAGGGACCTAGAATTCGATGTTGGGGACCACGTATTCCTTAAGGTGGCCCCAATGAAGGGAATTCTAAGGTTTGGCCGAAAAGGGAAGTTGAGTCCGCGATTCATCGGACCATTTGAAATTTTAGAGAGGATTGGTGCAGTGGCCTACAGATTAGCACTGCCGCCTTCCCTTTCAGCGGTTCATAACGTGTTCCATGTCTCCATGTTGAGAAAGTACGCCTGCACTGACTCATGTCGTAGACTTCAACCATTGCGCTTAATGTAAGATCCGAGTTATGGCGAACGGCCACGTGCAGATTATTGCAAGAGTTCGAAAGACCCTCCGTAACCGTGAGATCAGCTTAGTTAAAGTGTTGTGGCAGAATCACCGCACGGAAGAAGCTACCTGGGAGCGAGAAGAGGAAGTGCGAGCTAAATACCCAGAGTTATTTCAAGAATAGGAACTTTCGAGGACGAAAGTTCTTAAGGAGGGAAGATTGTGACGACCACCATCACAGGTACTATTATTTATTTTATTTAACGCTCTTAATCATTGTGTTTAGTTGGATTAGTGATTTTAATCAAGCTCGGCGAGAGTGAGGCCTTAATTTTGTTTAGTTTAAGTAAATTGTTCCTTTTGAGATGAGATTATTTATGAAATTAAGGGAAAAGGAAATTGCAAGGGCACTTTGGTCATTAATCACTAAATGAGGGGTACATAGGACTTTTGATTATTGGCCTAATGTTTGTAGTATTTAAGCTTCTTATAGTTCAAATTAAAGCAAGAAAAAACCCCAACCCTAAGCATCTTGGAGGCAAAACCCTAACCCTAAGCATTCTCTTCTTCCTCCACCACTTAACCTAGCCGACCACCTCTTCCTTGTGCGTGTGCCCTGAGACGACGACCACCCTTCACACCGCTCCTATCACTGGCAGCAAGCCCACGTGCACTACTGAGATACCCTCGCCGCGACGAACGCAAGGAAGGAGACTGCTTCATCCGCTCGCTTTGCAACCCACGCGACGGAAGAGGACTCACCACCGTGAGACTACGCCGGAGATCGAGCGAGCCTTCAGCAGTCGTCGGAGCGTTCCATCGATCGCAGTGTCGGAGCTTCTTTGCGCGTCCGTCCGCTTTGCGCCGCTGCAAGCCATCGTCGTGCACCGAAAGGATCACGCCGTTCGCGAGCTCGAAGCTCCATGTGACGACCGCCATCTCAGGTACTATTAGTTATTTTATTTAACACTTTATTAGCCGCTGTATTTAGTTGGATTGGTGTTAATCAAGCTCGGTGAGAGTGAAACCTTAATTTTCGTTTAGTTTAAGTGAATGGCTCCTTATAGAATAAGATTACTTATGAAATTAAAGGGAAAGGAAATGACAAAGACACTTAGTAAATAATACCTAGGTAAGGGTTATTTGGGACTTTTAACAATGACCTAGACCTCATTGTTCAACCATATATTTATATATATATATATATTTACAAGAGAAAAAGGATGGAATCAAAACCCTAACCCTAAAAACCATATACACTCTCATCTCCTCCTTCTCCTTAAAATTTTTGCCCTAACCTAAACCCTAGAAGCATTGTGCCGCTGCCGACTGCACTCCATCCTCGGTCAGTGGTGATCGCCACGATAAGAAACTGCAATCTAGCACGCCCCACGAGCCTCATCAGCGGGCACCCTCGAAGCCAACGCCGCAGAAAGCGCGAGACCGCCGAACTTCGACGTCCACCGCGAGCCTCGGAGCTGCACGCCGCCACCCAAATCGCGAGGCACTGACGCCGGTGAAGCCCAGCGAGCTTTGCGCCGCCGCTGCTCGTGAAATCGAGTTGTTTCGGCCGTCCGCAAACTCCCGTGCGCAGCCAGAATCGCCAGCCAACCTCGGACGAAGGTCATTCAGCAGCTCGCCGGTTCTCAAGTCGTTAGCGCGCCGCCGGCCGCTCGCTCGTCGGCACCAAGTCCGCCAGCCGTTCGTGAGGTGACTTCCTTGAAGCCGATCGCAAGCCGTCGCCGGCACCGAACCACCGCCGATCCACGAACGCCTGCAGCAGCACCGAAGTTTCATCCGTTCGCCGGACTCCACGCACGCCGGACACCGCGATTTGTCAGCCGGTGAGTGTTCGTGTTGAGCCGTTTCGCTGGCGAAAATTTAGTGTGAATCGTTATATACCTAAACGTCTAATTGAGAGTGTAAAACTACGGTTTGACGCAAAGTTGTAGGGAACCAAGTTCGGAGCGTAATCGAAGGTCGAACGCCAAGGCGAATTAAGGGATATCGAGCCTTCACAATGAACTTAAGGTAAACTAACATGAAATCTTAGGGACTTGGATTAGGTACCTTACAATTATGATTTTAGTGAAGGCTTAGTGAATAATTTCGAATCATTGTGTGAGTCGTTCCACCAAAAGAGGAGTAGTCAAGAATTCGGGTTAAGTCTTGGAGTGGAATTCGAATTAAGGTAAGGGACCTTGTGCTTAAACTTTTAATGGGAGTAAATGAAAATGATTTTCATGATTTCATGCGAAATAGTTTATATTTTTCATATGAAAATACACGAGATATTATTGTGAGAATACGTGATATTTTATGTGCAAATACTTCATGTATCATGTGAAATGAACCATTATTTTATGTGAAAGTATTCTCGTATGTTATGTATAAGTATTCCATTATTTCATGTGAGAATAGGACAGTAGTTTGTATGAGAATGTTTCATGTTTCTTACAAAAGTATGATCTTCAAACTGTCCATGAGAAAGTATGACTGATATACTGATGATGATGTTTGTGATATGTACTCTATTGTTATGTGACCGATGGGACCTCATGCATGTTTTGTATGCCACGAAATGAATTAGCGAATAGTGTGGACATTGGTTATCCCGAGATCGTTGTGTGCATGGTCAAACATGCAATAGAGACCTATGGGTCAAAGTACAGTGGTCCATGAGGACTCGAAATGAAATGACTCAGGATGACCACCGGCCCCACAATTAAATGAGCGACCATGGATTAAAGACCTGGCAATTAAATAAATAGTCATGGATTAAAGACGACAACTAAATGAATAAATATGGATTAAAGACCTGACAATTAAATGAGCAGCCATGGATTAAGGACCTGGCAACTAAATGAACAGTCATGGATTAAAGACGACAATTAAATGAGCGACCATGGATTAAAGACCTGGCAACTAAATAAGCAGTCATGGATTAAAGGCCCGACAATTAAATAGCGATCATGGATTAAAGACTCGACAATACTAGAAAGTTTTAGGTCCCATCCATGTATGTTACGAATGAGTTTAGAGATCATGATTGTATGTGTATGCATATCCCAAACCTCGTGAGCGAGGTTACTTACTCGGGTATTGTTTTGCAATACTCACCCTTTCTTTTAAAAATGTTTTTCGTAAAGGAAGAAGGACGTGCGTGCGGCGTGTGGCGGGGAGTGTTACTAAGACCATGGGAACCAAAGAGATGATTTCCGCATATTCTTATTTTAAACTATTGTTGTCTCTATGTTTTAATTGAAGTTAAACTTACTTACGCTTTTAATAGGCCAAGTCGATTTGATGTTTTTAATCGATGTTAATGTTTTGTTTTTGGGATCCCCGAACTATTTACGTTAATTGAAATTTCTTTTAAGTTCTTTATCTCTCGGCCTATAAATGCATGCATGTGTAGTAATGTCCCTAAGGGTTAGTCATTCAAAAGTAGGGGCGTTACACTCCAGCCGAGAGCCTCCACGGACGCGTTTCACGAGCGCGAAGAACCACCTTGAAGCCGATCGTCCGCTCGCGAACGCTCGCTGCTGCGTCGGGAGCTCGAGCGTGAGCCGTCGCCGGCCACGAACCGCCTCCGAGCCGCAGCGATTTTACCACCGATCGTGGATCGCAGCAGCTGCGTCGACGTTCGCCTTTCCTCCGATCACCACGCCGCCAAAGAACTATACAATAGTTTCGAGTTCATCCGGTGAGCGATCGATTTAAGTTTCATACTTAATTAGAAATTATGTGCGATCTATCGATTAATTAAGCGTTTGATTGAGAATTTAGGTTACGGGTTCGAACACATTTTTGTAGGGACCAAACTTGGAGCGGAATTGGAGGTCGATCGTCAAAACGGACTAAGGGATATTAGGTTTTCGCATTGAGCTCGAGGTAAGCGGGGCACGACATTTTAATACCGTAATTTAAGTATCGCATGATTAGGGATTTAGTGAATACTTGGAGATTGAATTGAAACTATGGTGTGAATCAGTTTTCACTAAAGGAAGAGTAGGCAAGGAGTTCGATTAGGTTTTGGAGCGAAGTCGGAACTAAGGTAAGGGACGTTGTGCGAACTTTTTTATTGGGATTGAAGAAAATGATTTTCATGATTTCATGCGAAATTAGTTTATATTTTTCATATGACAATATACTGAGATATTTTCGTGAGAATACTTAATATTTTATGTACAAGTATTTCAATGCTTCATGTGAAATAAACTATTATTTTATGTGAGAATATTCTTGTATTCTATGTAAAAGTATTCCAAAGATTTCATGTGAGAATATGACAAGAATTTGTATGAGAATATTTCATGTTTTCCTACAAAAGCATGATCTTCAAACCGCTCTATGAGAAAAGTATGATTTGCATAGTGACGATGATGTTTGTGACATGTACACTATTATTATGTGAATGATGGGACCTCATGCATGTTATGTATGTCATGAATTGAACTAATGAAAAGTGTGGACATTGGTCTCCCGAGATCGGTATGTGCATGGTCAAACATGCAATAGAGACCCTATGGGTCTAATTACAGTGGTCCATGAGGACTCAAATTATTACAGGTCCATGAGGGACTCAAAATGAAATGACTCAGGATGACCAATCGGCCACACAAATAAAAAAGAAGTCATGGATTAAAGACCGACAATATGAGAAAGTTTTAGGTCCCGCATATGTATATTTCGAACAAGTTTAAAGTCATGATTGTATGTGTATGCATATCCCAAACCTCGGTAGCGAGGTCACTTACTGGGTATTGTTTTGCAATACTCACCCTTTCTTTAAAAAATGTTTTTCAGGTAAGGCCAAGGGCGTGCAGGGCGAGTGACGGAGGCGCGTTGCTAGAACCATGGGAACAGACATGTTTTTTCCGCATATTCCTTTTTCAACTGATGTCGTCTCTTTATGTTTTATTTGGAGTTTAAATTTACTTACAGTTTTAATAGGCCATGTTAAATTGATACTTTTATCTGTTTTTAAATGATTTGATTTGGGATCCCTGAAAACAATTTATGTTGGTTGGAAGTTTTCCTTTTAAAATCTTTTATCTCTTGGCCTATAAATGCATGCATGTGTAGTAATGTCCCTAGGAGTTGGTCATAGAAAAGTAGGGGCTTTACAGATAATTATTATTATCATTATTTTATCATGATATTTATGTTATGAGTATTTATTATTATCATTATTTTATTATGATATCTATGTTATTGATATTTTATTAGCTACCAAAGTAGCCGAATTAGAATATTAGTAGATATCAAATTAAAGTAATGTCAATTATACAATTTGGAATGCATGAAATTTTTCTAAATTATTTATTGATAAAATTATTTGCAATGTTGATGTCTTGCAAATTATGTGATAAAAATTACTTGTTATTATTATGATATCTAGTTATGAATAATTTGTTAGTTACCAAAGTAGTCGAATTAGTATGTTTTATAGATATCAAATTAAAGTTAATTCAATTACTCATGTTTTTGTGATGCTAATGAATGAGATGACATTAATGATTTTATCATGAGTATATTGAAGCTCATTATTATAAAACATTTTGAATTGCCCAAAGGTTGATTAGTAGTTTTATAATTTTGAACATTATCGTGGTCAATTGAGGTGTTTGATTAGATATTTTTAGTATATCCAAAGATAACGAATGTATCTAATTTGAGCATTTTAATTACCAATTATGTAAAATAAAATCTAGCATCAATTATGTATTCATGTTGTATATTGTTGTACCTCCCAAAGGAGAACTTCAATGTATTCTTAGTGTTTGTTTAATGTCTAATGAATATGCATTATATATTTAAGTTTATTTTCAAAGCAATGATGTGTAAGCATATTTTATGTATTTGCAAATAAATGTTTCAGTTTCTTTTCATTTGCAAACCAATCTATTAGTAAGTTTAATGGACTCAATTTTCTTATTGATGCAATCAAATCCGATTCTATCTTAATGTTTTGGATCTTGATTTGGCACTCTTTGATAAGAAACCCTGTTGCACTTACTAATGCTAGCAGTGATGAGGAAAGATCATTCTATAAAGTTTAAGAAAGATCAAATAGATTGGACTTAATGTTTATGCGAATGAATGTAGCAAACAATTATGTCAAGTCCACAATTACAAAAATCGAAAGTGATTAGAAATTTATGAATTTATGGAACATTGTTCTCAATTTAAGTTAGCTGATAAGTCACTTGTTGGGGACATTTGATGAGTAATATAACCGCCATTAAGTTTGATGGTTATCATACTATGCATGAGCATATCATTGAAATGAAAACTTAGCAGCAAGGCTAAAGACCATATGGAAATGAAAATTTTATAATAATATTTATCCCTAACTCCTTACTTCCAAATTATGGTTTATTCCATATGAACTATAGGTGAGTTATACCGAGTACTCAGTAAATTATAGACCACTTCAAATCTTCGTTTTCGAGAGGGATAATCAACTCCGCAAATATCGATCGAAACTTGAACCCTTGTATAGGTATGCAATTTGAGAAAGCACAACAATTGAAATAGGTAGTCCGTATTGGTATCCGATCTATTCCCATGTTCCGATCTTTCTCTTTTTTTGACCCATTTCTTGGGGAGAGTCTCCCAACTATATTTGAAAATGGATTGGTTATCCATAAAGATAAAGAAAGCTTTCTTGTAGTTCCGCTTCTTGCTCGAAAAATGAAGAAAGACTTGTCGGAAATCGCCGGTTGGGTTGGTCCAACCAAGAAAGGCATGGGAGTCTTTGGGCATTGCTTGGGCCGAGTTAAGTAAAGACCTAGCTACCTAGTGACCGACTACTTTATGCACACTTTCTATATATCTTTCTCCTCCCCTCTTTCTTACAACTAGTTGCTTTGCATGCTATCGGATCTCGAGCAATGGGAGGTTACAATTTGGAATCCACACTCTCATTTATTTTGGATATCGAAACGATTTTTAGGCAGTGAGTCTCAATCTTAGAGATAAATGAAATGTGAATAAATTATAAAGTATGCTCATTTAAATCACTATGGTAATCTCATAGTCCTAAAGGTGCTAAAAGAAGTATGGAAAGGGAAATTACGGACAACTAAAGATAAATCAGCCAATGGTACCATCATATCTTTTAGATTTAAAGAAAATATCGTTGATCGATTTATATATCTAAAGATCAATGGGAGTAAGTTTATATTTCTTGTTATGTATGTTGATGTCAGGATACCACATGTAAACTTTATATTACATGATTATACAATAAAACCCTAACATTGTATAATCCAATAAAACCAAGATCTTTGAACTAGATGATTTTCACAATAACATGAGTTAGAGTAACATACCTGGATCCATGATAATTTTCTTGAAGAGAAGGATTGTGTTTCTCTCTCTTAGCCTTCTTTTAGAGCTTGATTAGATTTCTTAATAGTGTTTCTTGATAGAGAGAAACTTCTACTTTTTTTAGGCAGAGAGAGCACCAATTCCTAGGGTTTTATCTTTATATACACCTTTCCATCATGGTGTTTAAATTAGGGAAATTATCTTTTAGTTAATTGGCCTATTTTATCAGTACGCCCAAAACATAAAGTTTAAATAAATGTTAATGGGTCACATTAATGATTATTTATATTACGGACTTAAATAAGCTTCCTGACAATAGTATATTAAGTTTAATGATACCATTACATCTTTTAGATTTAAAGAAAATATCGTTGATCGATTTATATATCTAAAGATCAATGAGAGTAAGTTTATATTTCTTGTTATGTATGTTGATGTCAGGTTATATTTCTTGTTATATATGTTGATGGCATATTACTGACTACTTATGACTTTAGTTTATTAGGTCAAACTAAGGAATTTCTCTTCAATAAATCTAAAATTAAAGATATGAGTGAGACATTATCCTATGTGATTGGAATAGAAATACTTTGTAATGGAACACATGAATTGTTTGGATGGTCTCAGAAAGCATATATCAATAGAGTATGAAGAGATTTAATATGGATAAATGCTTTTCAAGTGTAGTTCCATTATGAAAGCAAAATTTGTAGCATGCTTTGAGGCTACAACTTGAAAGGAATGAAACTACCGCAACGAAAATGATTTGAAACGTCGTGGTGTTCGTTGTGAAAAACGTTTCTTAAAATTGAACTAAACATTTTAATTCTAGGCTAAACATGCTTGAGAAGAAGGAAAAAAACAGTAAATTAAAAGTAACACTTACTTGTTGAAGAACTCTTGTTCGCAAATTCCTTCTCCGATCTCGAACTCTTTCGTTCCAACAATCTCACGAACCAGAACAAATTGATATTCTCGATTGTTCTCGATCGATTGAGAAAAAGTGGTGGAACTCCCTTTGGTTTGGGGTAGAGAGAATTTGAGAGATGAGAGAGTTCTTTGGATGAAAATCCAAAAATGGCAAAATGAGATTCTAAAACCTTCTTGCAAAGGTCTTTATATAATGGTGATAGGTGGAGTTGAAATCTCCACCTGTTTACCATTTTACCACAACATTAGGTTATGCAAATCATATTTGCATAACACATATAATAAGATATCTCATACCTTATTATACAAATCACATTTGTATAATTGTGGATTTTAAATTAAGTCATATTCAATTTAATTTCTCTAAATTAGCACTAATTAATCAATTAGGCTAACCTATAGTTTAATATGAATCTAATTCACATTAAAACTATATATTATGTCTATCATATCTCATATAAATGACATAAATACCCTTTTAATGAATTTGAATACTTCAAATCCACATCAAACTGTAAACCCTCAATTTATCCAGTTTGAGCCAACGGAGGGACCTAATGGACCTACAGATGACGCGCTCCAATGATCCGAGATTAACCTGTCAAACTCTTTAACCCAGTTATTCAACATTCATTAGCTACGGTAACACTCCACTAAAGCCCGTAGCTGCACTCTCATCACTGTAGGACAAATTGTGTCCATTGATATAACCAATGCCCGTGAGTCGACCCTTCACAGGTTGTTCGTAGACACTGCTGAGTCAAATTATCGTTTTACCCCTATGTCTACCTCTTGCTCCTTAAGTCCCACTGCTCCTCTAATGAACAACAATGTTGTATGATCCAATCTTAAACAATATCCCTCTCAGGCCAGTGAGAGGGAGGGCACCCGTTGTCCAAGCCCTGGAGACAACACTTAAGGGAACAACCCCTCTAGTTTTCCTGAGTCAGGAACGAGTGAATTCCATCTCGCGTAGTCAAGTTCCCAGCTCCTCATGTGGTCCTATTCCTTAAAAGATAGACATATTGGGTGAGTAACTGTGACCACTCTCACCCGTACTAGTCAAAGGAAAGACCCCCCACACACAGGAGTCCGTAACACGCTCAGGATTAAGGTCGAGTCACTATTGGCCATCTACGAAGTTATTAGTCCTATACTGTTAACGGTGTTACATCAGTAGGTCTAATAATTCACGGTTCGGTCTTGTACAATTTCATTGCACAGGATGCCCCCACTCGCATGTCAACCACATAAACGAGTTGGATCACCTCGTTTATATCTAATACAAAGAGGGTCGCATCCACTGCGTATCGAGGATTAGGTCTCCAACCCTATCCGTATATTGTAGATCGTTCGTGTCATAAACTCGAACGTGATCCTCCGTATATGTCCATTACACACCGTTCAAGTTCTAGTTCTCTCATAATTCAATGACCCTGTAGCTTAGTTTATTGGATAAAGTTTGTAAATATGCAAGACATAAGGTGATGAAAAAATAACTCTTATTTATTTCAATAAGTAATGTTACAAACATATACGAGATTAGGACATACATCCCAACAAACTCCCACTTGGACTAAGCTAGTGGAGTACAAAATACATTTCTCAAATGTACAGTAAGAATACAATAAACTAGGGCATTGAATACCCTTTACAATACTCCCACTTGCCCTAGTCAGGAAGCATTCGAAGATCTAGACTCTCTAGGTGACCCTCAAACACCTTAGCCGTGAGGGCCTTTGTAAATGGATCAACAACGTTGGGCTCCGATGCTATCTGCGTGACTGTCACGTCTCCGCAGTGCACAATCTCCCATATCAGGTGATACTTCCGCTCAATATGCTTGCCCCTCTTATGACTTCGAGGTTCTCTCAAGTTGGCTACTGCACCACTATTGTCACAAAACAGGGTAATCGACAAGTTCATATCTGGAACAACTTCCAAAACCATCATGAACTTCCTAAGCCAAACAGCTTCCTTTGCAGCTTCACAAGCCACAACATACTCGGCTTCCATTGTGGAATCGGCAATGCATCCCTGCTTGATGCTTCGCCACACTACAACTCCTCCATTCAGAATGAAAGCTGACTCCGAAGTGGATTTCCTAGAATTCTTATCGGTCTAAAAGTTAGAGTCTGTGTATCCCATAAGGATCAAATCCCCACTTCCATACACAAGACTGTAGTTCCTCGTTCTCCTAAGATACTTGAGGATTGCCTTTACGGCTGTCCAGTGATATAATCCTGGATTGCATTGATACCTATGACAATCCCAACTGCATAACCGATGTCGGGCCAAGTACATAACATGACATACATGAGGCTCCCTACAGTTGAAGCATAGGGGATTCGTCTCATATCCTCAACCTCTTGAGGTGTCTTATGACATTGATCCTTAGACAGGTGAACCCCATGCCTGAAAGGCAGCAAGCCTTTCTTGGAGTTCTGCATCTTATATCTAGACAACATCTTGTCAATATATGATGCTTGAGACATGGCTAGCGTTCTGTTCTTCCGGTTCCGGACTATTTGGATACCTAGAACATACTGGGCCTCTCCCAAATCTTTCATTTGGAATTGTGAAGCCAACCATATCTCAACGTCAGTAAGAAATCCTACCTCATTCCCAATGAGAAGGATATCATCCACATACAATATTAGAAATGCGACAGTACTGTTGACGATTTTCTTGTAGACACAAGGCTCGTCAACATTCTGATCAAAGCCATAAGATTTGATCGACTCATCAAACCTTATATTCCATGACCTCGAGGCTTGTTTAAGTCCATAAATAGACTTATGAAGCCGACAAACTTTTTGCTCTTGGCCTTGGGCAATGAACCCTTTGGGCTGGTCCATGTAGATGGTTTCATCAAGATTGTCATTCAGAAAGGTTGTCTTGACACCCATCTGCCATACCTCATAGTCATAATATGTAACAATGGCCAGAAGGATCCTGATTGACTTTACCATGGCAACAGGAGAAAAAGTTTCCTCATAGTCAACCCCTTCAACCTGGGTAAACCCCTTTGCCACTAATCGGACTTTGAAGGTCTTCACTTTCCCATCTACGCCACATTTACGCTTGTAGATCCATTTACAACCAATAGGTTTAACCCCATCTGGTTGGTCCACAAGCTCCCAGACGAAATTGAAGTACATCGACTCCATTTCCTGGTCCATAGCTTTAATCCATTCGTCTTTGTCAACGTCTACCATTACTTGATCATAAGTCAATGGATCCTTGCATTCATCATCAGGGGTGACGACTTGGGTTTCAACCAAATCCATGTAACGTTCAGACTGTCTCACAGCTCTCCACTACGTCGAGGCATTCTCAACTCTTGAGAACGGACTTGACTAGACGAGTTAGGATCAACAACACTTGTTGATGTACTAGCCCCATCAGCAACTCTTGCTGATGTACTGCCCATTTCATTTAACACAATCTTAGTCCTTGGTAAGTGATCCCTGATGTGGTCTTCCTCAAGAAAAGCGACGTTTATCGACACAAGCACCCTATTTTCCTTAGGATCGTAAAACAACCCACCCCTAGTCTCTTTTGGGTAACCTATAAAGAGGCACAACTTTGAACGGGGTTCCAACTTCTTCGGATTTGACACCAACACATGGGTCGGGCATCTCCAAACTCTGAAATGGTGTAAACTGCCTTTACGCCCATTCTAGAGTTCGAAAGGTGTTTCACAAACACTGTTCGACGAAACGTTGTTCAAAATATATACCATAGTCTCTACTGCGTAACCCCAAAAAGAATCAGGGAGACGAGCATAGCTCATCATCAACCGAACCATGTCCAACAAGGTTCTGTTTCTCCTCTCCGATACACCATTCTGCTGTGGCATACCAGGTGCTGATAGTTGGGACGTAATTCTGAAGGGATCGAATCCCGCAGCGAAAACGATTGTGAATCGTGTGTTCAAGATTTTTGTTACACAGATCTCAAAATACAAGAATCAAATCTAAGATTAAACATGCTTTTATAAATAAGACAGCAAGATATTATCTATGAAGAACACTTTCTTCACGAGTTCCTCTTCCAATGATCACGATCTCAGCAACGAACCCGAACCTTGTGAAGATCCACCACTAGATCTTCTCCGTTGTTCTCTAGGTGAGTGAGGAAGGTGGGTTCCTTTAGGATGAGGTGAGTGTTGGGATTTATGCCCTAAACTTGTGTAATCTTGATCAATTAAATAAAGTGTTATTTGTTTTGATAAGATTACAGTCTTGCTTTTATAAATCCAATAAACTAAGCTCCAAGGTTATAACGTGTATCTTGAAATCAGTGTAGTGGACACTAATTGGGTTGAATTCAAGATTATAACCTAAATAGTCTATGGTATAAGAATAAGGTTGGAAACCTCATTCTGGTAACACCATGGATGCGACCCACTTTGTAATTAGTACAAATGAGGTAATCCAACTCATTCATGTAGTTGACATGCGAGTGGGGGCATCCTGTATGAAAAGTTCATACAAGACTGGATCGCAAATTATTGGTCTAACCAGTGTAACACCATTAACAGGATAAGACTAGTAATTTATAGATGGGTATTAGTGACTCGACCTGAATCCTGAGGAAGTTAAGAACTCCTGCTTATAGGGGTTTGTCCTTAGACTAGTATGGGTGAGAGTGGCCTGTAGTCGACTCAATAAGCCTACCTTCTCGGGTGACGAACCTCGTGAGGTAGTTGGGAACTTAACTGCAAGATGGAATTCACCCATTCCTCTCTGGAGGAATTAGATAGGTTGTTCCCTTAAGAACTGACTCCAGGTCTTGAACAACGGGGCCCCGCCCTCTATGAGGGTATGAGTCTAAGGTAGGACCTTAGACTTGTTGTTCATTAGAGGATCAGTGGTGCTTAAGGAGCAAAGAGGTAATCACAGGGTAAAACGGTAATTTGACCCACCATGATTACTGAACAACCCGTGAAGGGTTGACTCATGGGCAATGACTATATCAGGATGGACACAATAATATCTCTGATGAGGAGGAGAGTGCAACTACAAGTCTATAGTGGAGTGACTTGTAGGTAATGAATATTGATTAAGCTGGATCAAAGAGTTTGATCGATTAATTTCACATCATTGGAGCTCATGATCCAGTAGGTCCATTAGATCCTCCGTTGGCTCAACATGGTAATATAGAGGGTATAAAGTTATGAGTGAAATTGAAGTGTTCAATTTCATACCTGAGGAGTTATATCAATTATATATGATATAATTGATATAATATATAGTTTTAATGTGATTTAGACTATATACTAAAGAGAGATTAAAGGAGGGATAGGATAATAATTTCCATCCCAATTCTCTATATATATGGTTGCATGAGATGCAACTAGGTTAAGGGTTTTTCATAGAATCATTAGCCTCCTTGTTGTGTTGTTGGAAGAGTTCCAAAAACACACATCTATCTCAAAATACCTCACATCTCCTAAAGGGAACCCACCTTCCTCCCTCACCTAGAGAACAACGGAGAAGCTCCGGTGGTCGTGTCTTCGCACGTTGGAGTTCTTGTTGCTGAGATCGTGACCGTGGAGAGAGGAGCACTTGAAGAAAGGTTCTTCAAAGGTAACTTCTTACTATCCAAACTCTTATTTTATGCTTAATCCATGTTTTACATTCTTGAAATTTCCATTGTAACTAAATCAAGAGCGCGCGATTCGCGATCGCTTTCGCTGCGGGGACTTCGATTCCCTTCAATTGGTATCAGAGCCCAATTGCGTTCTTGATTTGTGTTCTGGATTTTTCAAGAACAAGGTGGGATTTACTGTTTTTGCATGTGATGTATGAACGGTTTTGCGAAATTAGATGTTTTCGATTTTGGCACTTAGATTTACAATTTTTCATTGAAATGTTCAATGTAAGGGCCCAGTATTTTGGGCAAATTTAATTGTAAATCGAGTCTGCAAGTCTGTGTCGTTCGAGGCAAGGCGGTTGCTGAGAAGAACAGAGCAAAAACGAGCAAAGAATGGAGATTCTCAATGCTGTCTGTGTGCAGCGTTGCAACGTTGTTCATCGGCGTTGCAACGCCGCGCTTGCGGGAGAAGGCGCGCGCAGGAGGCGGCGTTGCAACGCAGCCTTTAGCGTTGCAATGATCGGCAGAAAACGACAAAAGCAGCACTGCAACGTTGCTATCAGCGTTGCAACGCCGAAGACGTTTCACGCGGGAGCAACGGGCAGAAACCGAAATTTTATTATTTATATTAATTATAAAAACGTTTTATTTTAATATATTTAATAATTTTAATTTTAATTAATATAATTAGATTATATTAATTAAAATTATTTCTAGGGTGCCAAAATTGGTCTAATTTTTGCTATTTTAATTATGCAATTGTTGTGTAATTATTGCCATGCATAGTGTATGCTTGTATTTTAGAAATCCCACCTTAGGTTAAGCATTTTCATGCATAATTTATAATATAAGGAGTTATATTATATAGTTTGCATGATTAATTAATATAAGGTTGTTATATTAACTTTTGGACAACATTGACATGCATTATATTTCATGAGAGGAATATGCTATGAATGTTTTATTATTCATGTGATGAATGATTAAGCACTATAACATAGTATCCATGTCACCTAAGGTTAATTATTAGTTTTAAAGTGTTTAGAACTTGGAAATAATAGACCTTAGATTATCTAGTTCTAATTAGATTAGAATTAGGAACCAAGTAATTTATAAGCTATGATTAAAAGAGGAACTTTGTCTAAGGAAGGTTCTGTCTAGGCTGGGGTATTTAAGCTGACGGAAACGGAACACTCCTACCTGAGAACTGACCCGGGAGTGAAATTTAATCAGAGAGTCTTATAAATTACAATAGTTATATTAATAAACTTAGGATAAAATCAGTATAAGAGTCTTATAAATTACAGTAGTTATATTAATCTAGAGGAGGAGTGTTACACTCACGGGGTACATAAGTTGTGTATGTATTCAGACCGAAAAATGGTAACTAAAACCTATAGGAATAAGAGTTATTCTGGTGTTAGATTTTGGTCAAGAGTGTCTTGATCCAGAGGATGAGTGTTTTTTATTACCCTTTGGTGTCATACATTCTAAACCTTTGGAGTATCATTGCAAATTATAAATGGCCTAGGAATCATTTGATAATTAGCTAAAACATGATTGGATTAGAGTTATAGCAAGAAACTCATACAAGTTTGTTTGTAAATATTTCAGCAATAATGTCTAGCTCTATGATTTCCTTATTGGGTGCGAAAAAGTTAACCGGAGAGAACATAGTGACATGGAGGGATGGACTCAACATAATTTTGGTTACACATGATCTAAGTTCGTTCTCAATGAGGAGTGTCCTCAATGTCCTGCTCAAAATGCATCTCAAGCTGTTGAGGATGCGTATGACCGCTTGATTAATGCCAACGAAAAGGCGAAAGCCTATATCCTGGCTAGCATACCTGATTTTTTAGCCAGGAGGCTGCAGGGCAGGGTCTCAACTCGAGAGATCATGGATTTTGTGTTAAATTTGTCTAGACAACCGTCCAAACAAATTCGGCATGAAGCCCTAAAATTCGTTTATAACGCACGTATGAAGGAAGGTACATCGGTGAGAGAACATGTTCTCAATCTGATTGCCCACTTCAATATAGCAGAATTAAACGGAGCGGTCATAGATGAGAAATGTCAGATTTTGTTCATCCTAGAATTTCTTTCGAAGAGTTTTCAGCGATTCCGTAGCAATGCAGCGATGAACAACATAGAGTATGATCTAACTTCTCTGCTACATGAGCTGCAAAATTATCAGTTTCTTATGGATGATAAGAGACAACAAAATGGAGAGGCAAATTTGTTTGCTCATTCCAAAAGTTCTCAGGAAGATTCATCCTTCTGGGACTAAGAATCAGCTATGACCATGCTTCCGGACTTAAGAAGATACGAAGAGAGAGGAAAGGAGCGGATAAAGAGCAACTATGCTGCAAAGAAAAGTTGTTATTTTATAACATGTAGCTTAAGGGTTTATTAGAAACCTTATTTCTTGCCTTAAAGAACATTGTACTTCTTTTACTTTTCAATTAAATAAAGTGTTTATTTCATTGGAAAAGTATTGTACTATGTGTTGCTCTTCTTGAGAATTATTTGCAAATGGTTTAATTCAGTTAAAATAGTTTTAACAAGTGAATTGCAAGTACACGAACTAATTTCTCCTAAAATGCTCATCTTTGGCGTCTAAGATTGGGTCACATTAATCTCAATAGGATTGAGAGATTGGTAAAGATTGGACTTCTAAACAAGTTAGAAGAAAATTCCTTACCAGTATGTGAATCCTGCCTAGAAGGAAAAATGACTAAAAGACCTTTTAGTGGAAAAGGTTATAGAGCCAAAGATACTCTAGAGCTTATACATTTAGACCTATGTGGTCCGATGAATGTTAAAGCCAAGGGAGGATATGAAAATTTCATCTCTTTTATAGATGATTATTCTAGATATGAACATATTTACCTAATGCACCACAAGTCTGAAGCACTTGAAAAGTTCAAGGAATTCAAGGCTGAGGTTGAAAATCAATTAGGTAAAAGAATTAAAACACTTCGATCGGATCGAGGTGGAGAGTACATGGATTTAAAATTCCAGAATTATATGATAGAACATGGAATTACATCCCAACTCTCAGCTCCCGACACACCACAGCAAAACGGTGTATCAGAAAGGAGAAATAGAACCTTGTTGGACATGGTTCGATCAATGATGAGTTATGCCCATCTCCCTAGTTCCTTTTGGGGTTATGCAGTGGAGACTGCAATATACATATTGAATAGTGTGCCCTCCAAAAGTGTTTCCGAAACACCTTTTGAACTCTGAAAAGGACGTAAAGGTAGTTTATGTCACTTCAGAATATGGGGCTGTCCAGCACATGTGCTTGTGACAAATCCAAAGAAGTTGGATTCACGTTCAAAGTTGTGCCTATTCGTAGGATACCCAAAAGAAATAAGAGGTGGTTTATTCTATGATCCTAAGGAAGATAAGGTCTTTGTGTCGACAAATGCCACTTTCTTAGAGGAGGACCACATAAGGGACCACAAACCAAAAAGTAAGGTAGAGTTGAGTGAGTTAGACGGAACAATAGCAAAGGTTGCTGATAAGAACACTAGTACGTCAACAAGAGTTGTTGATACTAGTTTGTCTAGTCAAGAGGGTCCATCTCAAGAGTTGAGTATGCCTCGACGTAGTGGGAGGGTTGTGATACAACCTGACCGTTACATGGGTTTAGCTGAAACCCAAGTTGTTATACCAGATAAAAACTGTGAGGATCCATTGACTTATAATCAAGCAATGGTTGACATTGACAAAGACAAATGGGTCATAGCAATGGACCAAAAAATGGAGTCTATGCACTTCAATTCTGTTTGGGATCTTGTAGATAAGCCTGATGGGGTAAAACCTATAGGTTGTAAGTGGATCTACAAGAGAAAACGTGGTGTAGATGGGAAGGTGCAAACTTTTAAAGCTAGACTAGTAGCATAGGGTTATACCCAGGTTGAAGGGGTTGACTTTGAGGAAACCTTTTCACCTGTTGCTATGGTAAAGTCTATCCGTATCCTTCTTGCCGTTGCCGCATATCATGACTATGAGGTCTGACAAATGGCTGTCAAGACAGCCTTTTTGAATTATAATCTTGAGGAAATCATCTACATGGACCAATCCAAAGGGTTCATTGAACCAGGACAAGAGCAAAAGGTTTGCAGGCTTAAAAGGTCGATTTATGGACCTAAACAAGCCTCTAGGTCCTGGAATATAAGATTTGATGAGGCTATCAGATCTTATGGTTTTGACCAGAATGATGATGAACCTTGTGTCTACAAGAAAATCATCAATAGTTCTGTTGCTTTCCTAATTCTCTATGTGGATGATATCCTACTCATTGGGAATCATGTAGGTTATCTTACTGACATCAAGGAATGGCTAGCTACGCAATTCCAAATGCAAGATTTGGGTGATGCGCAATTTGTTCTTGGGATCCAGATTGTTCGGAGCCGCAAGAATAGAACACTAGCCTTGTCTCAAGCATCATACATAGACAAAGTGTTGTCAAGGTTTAAGATGCAAGATTCCAAAAAGGGCTTGTTGTCTTTTAGACATGGAATCCATTTGTCTAAGGAACAGTGTCCTAAGACACCTCAAGCAGTTGAGGATATGAGACGGATTCCTTACGCATCAGCTGTTGGGAGCCTGATGTACGCCATGTTGTGTACTAGGCCTGACATCTATTTTGCAGTTGGGATGGTCAGTAGATATCAATCCAATCCAGGACTTGAACACTGGACATCGGTTAAAACGATCCTTAAGTATCTTCGGAGAACAAGGAACTACATGCTTGTGTTTGGGGCTAAAGATTTGATCCTTACAGGATACACGGATTCTAACTTTCAGACTGATAAAGATTCTAAAAAATCTACATCGTGGTCGGCCACTCTTAACGGAGGAGTCAGTAGTATGGCGGCGTCAAGCAAGGATGCATCGATTCCACCATGGAGGTCAAATATGTAGCAGGTTGTGAAGCAGCTAAGGAGGTCGTTTGGTTAAGGAAATTTATGCTAAATTTGGAAGTTGTTCCAAATATGATTTTGCCCGTCACACTGTATTGCGATAACTTGGTGGTGCGAAGGCAAAATTCGAGAAACCCCAAGTCACAAGAGGGGAAAGCACATGAGAGCGGAAGTATCATCTCATCCGGAGATCGTGCACAGAGGAGACGTGATTGTCACGAAGATAGCCTCAGAGCACAACATTGCTGATCCTTTTACAAAGGCTCTCACGGTTAAAGTATTTGAGAGTCACCTAGAAGATCTAGGTTTACAAGTCTTCCCCAACTAGGGCAAGTGAGAGTATTTTGTACAAAGGGTTTAAATGCCCTAGTTTATTGTATTTACATTAATGTAATGTTTAGTACTCCACAAGCTTTGGGTCAAGTGAGAGATTGTTGGGATTTATGCCCTAAACTTGTGTAATCTTGATTAATTAAATAAAGTGTTATTTGTTTTGATAAGATTACAGTCTTGCTTTTATAAATCCAATAAACTAAGCTCCAGGGTTATAACGCTTATCTTCGAAATCAGTGTAGTGGATACTAATTGAGTTGAATTCAAGATTATAACCTAAAAAGTCTATGGTATAAGAATAAGGTTCGAAACCTCATTCTGGTAACACCATGGATGCGGCTCACTTTGTAATTAATACAAATGAGGTAATCTAACTCATTCATGTAGTTGACATGCGAGTGGGGGCATCCTATATGAAGAGTTCATACAAGACTGGATCGCAAATTATTAGTCTAACCAGTGTAACAACCCGTTAACAGGATAAGACTAGTAATTTATAGATGGTCATTAGTGACTCGACGAATCCTGAACAAGTTAAGAACTCCCGCTATATAGGGGTTTGTCCTTGAGACTAGTATGGGTGAGAGTGGCACATGGCCGACTCAATAAGCCTACCTTCTCGGGACGACGAACCTCGTAGGTAGCCGGGAACTTAAGCTGTGCAAGATGGAATTCACTCATTCCTCTCTCGAGGAATTAGATAGGTTGTTCCCTTAAGAACCGACTCCAAGTCTTGAACAACGGGGCCCGCCTCTACGAGGATATGAGTCTAAGGTAGGATCTTAGACTTGTTGTTCATTAGAGGATCGGTGGTGCTTAAGGAACAAAGAGGTAATCACGGGGATAAAGCGGTAATTTGACCCACCGTGATTACTGAACAACCCTGTGAAGGGTCGACTCATGGGCAATGACTATAACGAGTGGACACAATAATATCTCAACATGAGGAGAGTGCATTTGCACAAGTCTATATAGGAGTGACTTGTAGGTAATGAATATTGATTAAGCTGGATCAAAGAGTTTGATCGCTTAATTTCACATCATTGGAGCTCATGATCTGTAGGTCCATTAGATCCCTCCGTTGGCTCAACATGGTAATATAGAGGGTATAAAGTTATGAGTGAAATTGAAGTGTTCAATTTCATACCTGAGGAGTTATATCAATTATATATGATATAATTGATATAATATATAGTTTTAATGTGATTTAGACTATATACTAAAGAGAGATTAAAGGAGGGATAGGATAATAATTTCCATCCCAATTCTCTATATATATGGTTGCATGAGATGCAACTAGGTTAAGGGTTTTTCATAGAATCATTAGCCTCCTTGTTGTGTTGTTGGAAGAGTTCCAAAAACACACATCTATCTCAAAATACCTCACATCTCCTAAAGGGAACCCACCTTCCTCCCTCACTGAGAAACAACGGAGAAGATCCGTGGTCGTGTCTTTGCACGTTGGAGTTCTTGTTGCTGAGATCGTGACCGTGGAGAGAGGAGTACTTGAAGAAAGGTTCTTCAAAGGTAACTTCTTGCTCTCCAAACTCTTATTTTATGCTTAATCCATGTTTTACATTCTTGAAATTTCCATTGTAACTAAATCAAGAGCGCGCGATTCGCAATCGCTTCCGCTGCGGGGACTTCGATTCTTTTCAGTGAGAAGATCTTTTGGTATTGGGTTTAGAACTCTTTCCCAACACAAAATGAGAGAACTCTAGGGTTATGTCAAAAGCCTTCACCAAATTTGCATCTCATGCAACTATTTATAGGGAAATAAGATGGAAATTACCATCCTATCCCTTCTTCATTCTCTCATTAGTATATAGTTAATATGTGAATGTAATTTACATTAAAACCATATATTATATCAATAATATCACATATAATTGATATAACACCTCATATATGAAATTGAACACTTTAATCTCATTCCTAACTTTATACCCTCAATATTACCATTTGAGCCAACGGAGGGACCTAATGGAGCTACAGTTCATGAGCTCCAATGATGTGAGATTAACTAATCAAACTCTTTGATCTAGTTAATCAATATTCATTAACTATAAGTCACTCCACTATAGACTTGTAGCTGCACTCTTCTCACTGTAGATTATATTTTGTCCATTGATATAATCATTACCCATGAATCAACCCTTCACAAGTTGTTCATAATCACAGTTTGGTCAAATTACCGTTTTACCCTTGTGCTTACCTCTTTATTCCTTAAGCACCACTGATCCTCTAATGAACAACAAGTCTATGGTCCTACCATAAACTCATACCCTCTTAATCCAGTTTAGAGGGCGGGGCCCCGTTGTTCAAGACCTGGACTCAGTTCTTATGGGAACAACCTATCTACTTCCTTAGTGTAGGAATGAGTGAATTCCATCTTGCATAGTTAAATCCCCAGCTACCTACGAGGTTCTATCCCTGAGAAACTAGGCTTATTGAGTCGGCTATAGGCCACTCTCACCCATACTAGTCTAAGGACAAACGCTTATAAGCAGGAGTTCTTAAGTTGCTTAAGATTCAGGTCGAGTCACTAATTACCATCTATAAATTATCAGTCTTATCCTGTTAATGACGTTATACTGGTCAGACTAATAATTTGCAGTCCGGTCTTGTATGAACTCTTCATACAAGATGCCCCTACTCGCATGTCATCCACATGAATGAGTTGGATTATCTCATTTGTACTAATTAGAAAGTGGGTCGCAACCATGGTGTTACCAGAATAAGGTTTCCGACCTTATTCTTATACGATAAACCATTTAGGTTATACTCTTGAACACAATCCAAATAGTGTCTACTACACTGATGTTCAAGATATATTATAACCTTGGAGCTTAGTTTATTGGATTTATAAAGCGGGAATATAATTTTATCAAAAAAAATAACTCTTTATTTATTTGATCAAAATTACATAAGTTTTAGGGCACATATCCCAACAAATTCCATGTTCTATCATATAGTCCTGGAATTCAGTGTCCATATACTCTCCACCTCTATTCGATCGAAGTGTTTTTATTGTTTTACTTAACAAGCTCTCAACCTGAGTCTTGAACTCCTTGAACTTTTCATGAGTTTCAGACTTTCTATGTATTAGGTAAATATACCCATACCTTGAATAGTCATCTATAAAAGATACAAAGTATTCGTAACCTCCTTGTGCTTTAACACTCATCGAACCACAGAGGTCAGAATGTATAAGCTCCAGAGGTTCTTTGGCTCAATATCCTTTTCCACTAAAAGGACGTTTGGTCATTATGCCTTCAAGGCATGACTCAAATACCGGTAAAGAGTTTTTTTCCTACTCGCTTAGAAGCCCACTCTTCACTAGTCTCTTAATCCTATTGAGATTAATGTGGCCTAACCTTAGATGCCAAAGATGGGCATTTTATTTATGAGAAACCTTTATTCTTTTAGTTCATGTTTCAGTCGTTCTAAACAATTCAGTATTGAAAACACTTTTGACCGAATAAGGTTTCAAAACGTACAAATTATTCTCAAGTGAAGATGAACATAACAAGTTGACTTTGAAACAAATAAATGCTTTATTTAATTCAAAGTTAACAGATATAGAATGTTCAATAATGCAGGAAATGGAAACAAGGTTTCTAGTAAACCCTGACACTATGGACAAATTATCTAATAATAAGTACTTACCGCCAAAATAAAGCTTCACTGTGCCGACAGTTGCAGCAGAGACAACCTCCCTGGATCCAACCCATAATGTTATCTCACCCTCTCACAGCTGCTGTCAGGAACTAATTATCTGAAAAGAAGAATAAACATTGTTAGTGGCGCCTGAATTCAGTATCAAGGTAGAGTCATTACTCTCCACTAAACAGGTTTCAGTTACTAGTAAATCATATTTACCTTCTTTCCTCATGTTGGCAAGGAACTTGGGGCAGTTTCTCTTCCAGTGACCATCCCCGTTGCAGTGGAAACACTTTCCTTTCTCAACAACTTCCTTGACCTTTTTGACCTTCTAGGCGGCAGCACGATCAACTTTTACCTTCTTCAACTTCTTCTTCTTCCCTTTCGGGCCTGAAGAACCTATAAATTTTGTCCAAGAGGTCGAACCCCTGTGAAAGGACCTGAAAGCAACGTTTGCCTCAGCTTTCGGTGTCCTGATCCTCATCAGTAGTTCGTTGAGAATGGTGGTCAGAGTGTAGCTAATTTTGTTCATAACAACATTGCTACGAAACTGAAGGAAACTCTTCGGAAGAGTCTCCAAGATAAAGCTCACCTGGCTCGACTCGTCGATCGAAGCCTCGTTCATCTCTGCTAGATTGAAGTGGGTCATCATGTCCAGAACGTGTTCACAGACAGACGCCCCCTCTTTCATTCTAGCATTGAGGACGTGTTTGAGGGAACTGTGTCGGACCTGAAAGGACTGTTGTCCAAACATTTCCTGTAGAGACTCCATGATCTCCTTAGCGGTGATCATCACCTCATGCTTCTTTGCCAAAACTTCAGATAAGCTGGCAATAATGTAGACCTTGGTCTTTTCATTGGCCCCGATCCACTGATCGTACGCATCACGAATACTTCGTGATGCGGTCGAGCCCGACACCCTGAGGACACTCCTCACTGAGCACGAATTTTAGGTCGTCAGTTACCAAAATCGTGTTGATATTATTCTTCCACGTTAGAAAGTTATCTCCTACGAGTTTGTCTGAAGCTAAAAGTGCAACTATTGAACTAGACATTTTTGCTTAAAATATGAAAAAACTTTGTATTAGTCTGGCAAAAACTTTGAAAATCCAATCAGGTTTTAGCAAATTTTTATCCTATGATCCCTAGGTCATTAAAAATTGCAATGATACCCCAAAGGTTTAGAATGACAGCCACCGAAGGGTGAACAGAAACACTCCTCCTCTGGGACGAGACTTTCTTGACCAGACCCTAATACAAGAATAACTCTTATTCTACTAGGCATCCAGTTACCATTATTTGGTCAGAATCCATTAACTCTTAACGAATTTCGTGAGTGTCACCCTCTATCTTTAAATTTTCAAGTATCCGTCCAAACAATAGCCACCGAAAGGTGAACCAGGAAGGAAAACCAATAAGAAAATTGTATCCCTTTCGGGAATTCACGGTGTTTCGACTCCCATGATCAAGGCCCACCAAAGGGATTGTCTGGTCCAGGCCAAAGTAGCAGGTTGATCATAAGCGTCTCACGGTGTGAATCGATAAAGAGACCGTGGGTCCCATTTTTACAGGTGCCGTTCCCACTCACTATAAGTACTCTCTCCATTCACGCTAATATTGGCCCATACAAATGTTGGGATTTTTGTCCTAATCTCGTGTTTGTAAATTACTGTTTGAAATTAATAAGAGTTATTTATTTCATTACTTTGTGTCTTGCAAATTTTACAAACTTTTCCAATAAACTAAGCTCCAGGGTCACTGAATTTATGAGAGAACTAGAATTTGAACGATGTGTAGTGGACACACAGGGAGGATCACGTTCGAGTTAATGACCCGAACGGTCTACAATATATGGATAGGGTTGGAGACCTAACCTGGATACATTGTGGATGGGGCCCGCTTTGTATTAGTTACAAACGAGGGGATCTGACTCATTCATGTGGTTGACATGCGAGTGGGGGCATCCTGTGTAATGAGATTGTACAAGACCGTGAATTATTAGACCTACTGATGTAACACCGTTGACAGTAAGAACTAATAACTTCGTAGATGACCATTAGTGACTCGACCTAAATCCCGAGCGTGTTACACGGACTCCTCATCATGCGAAGTCTGTCTTTTGACTAATGCAGTGAGGGTGGTCACGATTACTCGCCCAATATGCCTATCTTCTAAGGGCGTGACCAAGTAGGGAGCCGGTAACTTAACTACGCGAGATGGAATTCACTCGTTCCGCCATTAGGGAAACTAGAGGGGTTGTTCCCTTAAGTCTTTCTCTCGTGGCTTGGACAACAGCACCCACCTTCTCACCGCCCGAGAAGGGTGTTGTGTATGGTTGGACCATCACAATATGTTGTTCATTAGAGGAGCAATGGGGACTTAAGGAACAAGAAGTAGACATAGGGGTAAAACGGTAATTTGACCCAGCCGTGTCTACGAACAACCTGTGAAGGGTCGACTCATGGGTATTGGTTATATCAGTGGACACGTAATATTCTGCACTGACGGGAGTGCAACTACGGGCTATAGTGGAGTGTTACCATAGCTAATGAATATTGATTAACTGGGTCAAAGAGTTTGATAAGTTAATCTCGGATCATTGGAGCCCGTCACTGTAGGTCCATTAGGTCCTTTGGTTGACTCCATCTGGGTTAAAAGAAGGGTTAGAGTTTTGGTATGATATTGAAGTGTTCAATTTCACTTAGAGTCATTTATTTCATTTATATGAGATATGAATGATATAATATATAGTCTAATGTGAATGAGATTCATAATAAACTATAGGTTAGCCTAATTGTTGAATTAGGGCTAATTGGAGAAATTAATTGAGAGAAATTAAATTGGATGTGATTCAATTTAATAAATTCACAATTATTGCAAATGTGATTTGCAATATGAGATATGAGATATCTTATATCATATGGTTATGCAAATATGATTTGCATAACCTATGGTTGTGGTAATAATGTGGAGATTTTAACTCCATGTTTTTTCCACTATTTAAACCCTTCTTGCAAGAAGGATGATAACTCATTTTCTCTCATTTTTTGGATTCTCACCAAGAATAAGAGAAACCTCTCTCAATTTTCTCTCCAACCCTCTCCTCACCAAAAAACACAAAGATCCCACCATCTTCCTTCTTTCCAAAAGAAGAACAATCGAGATTCCAAGTGGTTGTGACCGGATCTTGTTCGTGAGTTCGAGTTCGTTGAGATCGAGAAGCACGAAGTGTTCGTGATCAAGGAAGAAAGATTGAAGAATTGTCTTCAACAAGTAAGTATGTTCTTCTTGCTGTAATTTTCTTCCTTTAATTTATATGTTTAACTTAGATCTAAGTATTAGACCGTTTTAACGAAATTCTAGTTGCATAAACTTCACCACGACGATTCAATCGTCTTCTGCTGTGTGGGACTTTTATTCCCTTCAACAAATACCATCCGTATAGGGGCGCTCCCATTTGCGCCACGAGGCCGAGTATGGATCTCGCGGTGTGAACTTAACGGAGATTTGTGGTCGAAAAATTAAATGTATCTTATACACTTTATTTCCTCCCACTCAGCACTTTAAATTAATCGGGATTGACCTACATAAATCGGCTAATATTTACCTAAGTCTACCAATATAACTATGATATTGGATTAACTTAAGTCTATAATCACATTATTAACTTAGTTCTATGTGAGTAATTTAATTAACCATTAATTAACGACACTCACGAGAATATAACCTATGAATCTCCAGACCAAATTCACTCCCAGGTCGTTTCCCAGGTAGGGGTGTTCCGCAAAGCGTCAGCTTAAATACCCTAGCCTTAGGCTGAACCTTCCTTAGACAAAGTTACTAATTAGTCACCATTCATAAGTCATATTGATTTCCTAATTCTAATCTTATTAGAACTAGAAAGCCTAAGTCTAATTATTCAAGTTCTAAACCATTTAAAACTAATAATTAACTTAGGTTAGATGCATTTCTATGTTATAGTGTTTGATCATTCATCTCATGAATAATACACTATATAACTGATGGAGATCGAATCTCCTTGAGCAGCGGAAACGTGTTTGGGATCGTAATTGCAAGATTATTTTTCTTGAAACAAAAACTCATACATTGACAAAAACAGAACAAGCATGGAAATTCTAATCCTATTAGACATGGATAATAGCATACATGCAAACATGCTACAAGTTTAACAATTAAACTAAAGGGAAGAAAAAGAATACCTTTGTAGTTTCTAATTCTCCTGCACAACAACTCCTTGCTCCTAACTTTTCAACAATACAACAACACTTCTCTGTTCTTCTCCAAGAAAGACACTACCAACAAGAGAACCTCCTATGTCTCTGAATGCTTAGATCTTCCTTGGTAGGAAGGATCCAACAATTGGAAGAAGAAGGGAATTATGGAGATTGAGAGAGAGAGAATTTTTTCTTATGTCAATTGGAAAATGATCAATTGATCGATCACCCAAAATGAACAACCCCCTTCTCCCTGTTAAACTGTCGAAGGGGAGGGGTAGTGGGGAACGTGTCTGGATGACACGTTTTCTTATTTTATTATTAAAATAATAATAATAATAATAATAATAATAATAATATAATAATTAAATCAAATTTAATTATTAATTTAAATCATATTTAAATAATACAAATTAAATATCATATATTTAATTTGGATTAAATCTCATTTAATCATATTACCCCTTTAACCTATAGTTTTAATGTACATCCAGTGCACATTAAATTTTAACCTATAGTTTTCCAAATGTGAATCACATTCACATTTAATATAATATTTGAACTCTTTCAAATATTCAATTCTCTCATATAATTTAATATGAATCATATTCACATTAAATTTATAATATATAGTTCCAAAACTATATATTATATCGTATCTAAATACATAAAATATATTCTCTAATGAATTTGAATATTGCAAATTCAAATGATCTAAGAACCCTTTACGAGCTAGAAGGTGGACCTAATGGACCTACAGATCAGAAGCTCCAACGATATGAGATTGCTCGGTTAATCTCATTAACCTCCCAATTAACATTCGTTAACTGCGAGAACACTCCACTAAAGTCCCACAGCTGCACTCTTCTCACTGCAGATATATTTCTGTGTCCATGGATATTGACCAGTAACAGCAAGTCAATCATTCACGAATGTTCGTAACACCAGATGGGTTACATCTTGTGCCTTAAGTACAAGTGCTCCTCTTATGAACAATTTGTTTGTGGTCCTACCAACAAACAGAGTCCCTCTCGGGCCAATGAGAGGGTCGGGCCCTTTGTTCAAGTCCCGGAGACACCACTTAAGGGAACATTCCTCTACTTACCCTAGTAGGCGGGAATGAGTGAATTCCATCTTGCTAAGTTGAGTTCCCAGCCACTCACTCGGTCTTGTCCCCAAGAAGGTAGGCATATTCAGTCGGCGAATCTGGCCACTCTCACCCATACTAGTCAAAGGACAATCCCTCGCGAACAGGAGTTCGTAACTCTCTTTCGAGATTGAGATCAAGTTGCCTAGGTCATCTTAGTGAAATAGAAACCTAACTAGTCAACGGAGTTACAGCTAGAGATTACTATTTCGTGGTCCGGTCTTATGTAATCTCATTACATAGGATATCCCCACTCACATGTCATCTACACGAACACGTTAGGATCACAGTGTTTGTATCAAATACAAAGTGGGCCACATCCATAGTTTAACCAGAGTAAGGTACCCAAACCTTATCCCCTAACTATAGACCCTCTAGGTTGTATCTCGAACCGAGATCCTTTTTATGTACATTACATTCAGTTAAAGATTCATTTAACAGCCTTGGATGTTTAGTTTAATGGATTTAGGGTTTAAATAAAGGAAAACTTGTAGATAACGAACAATAACACTTTATTGAAATAATAACACTTTATTACATTAATTAGAACATAATTACAAACTATGAGTTTTAGGGCACAAATCCCAACAATAACATACATTCATCACATGAATAAATGCATGTCCATGCTTTTAATCTAAAAAATATAATACTTATATTAATTAAATTAAAACATGCATTATATTATAACACGTATAATATAATCCTATCATGCATACTATATATTATAACTCTTATAATATAAATATGATGCATGAAATGTTTAACCTAAGGTGAGATTTTAATCTATATGACATACATTATGCACATAGAATAATAAATTTCATACATCACATGCATAAAATAAATTAAATAGAAAAATTGAACCGATTTTGGCACCCTAGAGACTTTAATTAAATTAATTAACATTAATATAACAATTATATTAATATTAATTAATAAAATTATAAAATAAATATATTTTACATAAAATAAAATAATTAAAAATAAATAAAAACCGTCCACAATGTAAAACTGCCCCTCAATGCCACTGCACGGGCGGACTTCTCGTTGGAATCGCCACTACGCGCGCCAAACGTTGTACCTCGCGCGCTAACGCCTCGCCTCGGCGTTGTGTGGCGACTTTGCAACACAACAACTCGGATCGCGCAGGACAACGTTGAGACGCCGAAGAACAACGTCTCAATGTCGTCAATAGAACAACAAACTTCTTTGCTATTCTTTATCGTTTTTCGTCCGATTCCGCTCCGATTTCTTCACAGCAACTCTTACCACGAACGACACGGACTTACAAACTCGATTTACATTAAAATTGCCCAAAATAACGGGCCCTTACATCGATCTCATCAACGAAATTAATATAAATCTAACTAGTGCTAAAACAGAAATATCCAACATGCAATACCATCAATTCATCATATGAATTAAAGCATACCCACCTAATTTTAAGAAAAAATAGTTTGCACAACGAACCAATTGAATGGAATGAAACTCCCGCAACAGAAATGACTTGAAACGTCGTGGTGTTCATTGTGAAAAACATTTCTTAAAATTGAACTAAACGTTTTAATTCTAGGCTAAACATGCTTGAAAAGAAGGAAAAAACAATAAATTAAAAGTAACACTTAGTTGTTGAAGAACTCTTCTTTGCGAATTCCTTCTCAATCTCGATCTCTTTCGTTCCAACAATCTCATGAACCAGAACAAATTGGACACTTCCAATTGATCTTCTCGATTGTTCTCGATCGAGGGAGAGTGGTGGAACTCCCTTTGGTTTAGGGTAGAGAGAATTTGAGAGATGAGAGAGCTCTTTGGATGAAAATCCAAAAAATGGCAAAATGAGATTTCAAAACCTTCTTGCAAATGTCTTTATATAATGGTGATAGGTGGAGTTGAAATCTCCACCTATTAATCATTTTACAACAATATTAGGTTATGCAAATCATATTTGCATAACACCTATAATAAGATATCTCATACCTTATTATACAAATCACATTTGTATAATTGTGGATTTTAAATTGAATCATATTCAATTTAATTTCTCTCAATTCAATTTCTCTAAATTAACACTAATTAATCAATTAAGCTAACCTATAGTTTAATATGAATCTCATTCACATTAAAACTATATATTATGTCTATCATATCTCATATAAATGACATAAATACGCTTTTAATGAATTTGAACACTTCAAATCAACACCAAACTGTAAACCCTCAATTTATCCATTTTGAGCCAACCGAGGACCTAATGGACCTATAGATGACGAGCTCCAATGATCCGAGATTAACCTGTCAACTCTTTGACCCAGTTATTCAACATTCATTAGCTACGGTAACACTCCACTAAAGCCCATAGCTGCACTCCCATCACTGTAGGACAAGTTGTGTCCATTGATATAACCAATGCCCGTGAGTCGACCCTTCACAGGTTGTTCGTAGACACTACTGGGTCAAATTACCGTTTTATCCATGTGTGTATCTCTTGCTCCTTAAGTCCCACTGCTCCTTGAATGAACAACAACGTTGTATGGTCCAACCATAAACAACATCCCTCTCGGCCCAGTGAGAGGGTGGGCGCCCGTTGCCAAGCCCTGGAGACAGCACTTAAGAGAATAACCCCTCTAGTTTCCCTGAGTCCGGAACGAGTGAATTCCATCTCGCGTAGTCAAGTTCCCAGCTCTCCACGTGGTCATGTCCCTGAGAAGATAGACATATTGGGTGAGTAACTGGGACCACATTTACGCGTACTAGTCAAAGGACAGACCCCCGCAGACAGGAGTCCGTAACACGCTCAAGATTAAGGTCGAGTCACTATTGGTCATCTACGAAGTTATTAGTCTGATACTGTTAACGGTATTACATCAGTAGGTCTAATAATTCATGGTCCGGTCTTGTACAATCTCATTACACAGGATGCCCCCACTCCATGTCAACCACATGAGCGAGTTGGATTACCTCGTTTGTATCTGATACAAAGCGAGTCACATCCACAACGTATCTAGGATTAGGTCTTCAACCGTATCCGTATACTGTAGACCGTTCGGGTCATTAACTCGAACGTGATCCTCCCTATGTGTCCACTACACACCGTTCAAGTTGTAGTTCTCTCATAATTCAATAACCCTGAAGCTTAGTTTATTGGATAAAGTTGGTAAATATGCGAGACACAAAGTGATGAAAAAATAACTCTTATTTATTTCAATAAGTAATGTTACAAACATATACGAGATTAGGACATACATCCCAACACAACTCATGGTTTATGGTTGCAGAACTTTATTTCAGGACTTAGAATTGTTGACATTATTCCCAAATCGCTGGAAATTTATTGTGATTATTCTGCAATATTCAAGGATTCAAAAGCTGTTAAATATATGAAGTTTTCGAATTTTGTGATTAAAGAAATTTAGAAACAAAGAGTATCAATTAAATACATTAGCACCAACCTTATGATTGTAGATGCACTGATGAAGGGATTGCCACCTAAGACATTTAAGGAACATGTCAAACGTATGGGCATTAGTGGATACCATTATTGAAATTATGATTATGTTTTTTTGACACTCTGAGCTCAAATATTTTTAGTTTCTGATTTTATGTTATTAGTCCTATTTCTAATGATTGGTATATACATAAATGGATTGCGTAATCAAATAGGACATTGTCTTTGATAAAGACACTTATGTTGGACCATTATTGAATATCTTTATTATAGATCATGTTAGTTGAAGAACGAGGTTTGTGATACATGGAAGGGATTATGTCGATGTAATGACATATGACCGCCATGATCCTTATCAGTTTCTTGACTTGATATTGATATCATGATATGAAGATGAAAGTTATCTTCCATGCGCATTATGTTTATGACCGTATGTGGTAAATAATGTCGAATGGGCCAAGTGGGAGACTGTTAGATTATTAAATATAAATAATCATTAATGTGACCCATTAACATTTATTTAAACTTTATATTTTGGGCCTACTGATAAAGTAGACCAATTAAGTAAAAGATAATTTCCCTAATTTAAACACCATGATGAAAATGTGTATATAAAGATAAAACCCTAGGGATTGTTCCTCTCTCTGCCTAATGAAGTAGAAGTTTCTCTCCAACAAGAAACCTAATTAAGTTCAAGTAAAGGAAAGCTAGGAGAGAGAAACACAATCCTTCTCTACTAGAAGAATACCATGGATCCAGGTATGTTATTCTATCCCATATTATTTGTAAAAATCTTCTTGTTCAAAGATCTTGGCTTTTATTGAATTATACAATGTTAAAGTCTTATTGTATAATCATGTAATCTAAAGTTTACATAAAGAGTGTTGACCAAAAGTATCTGCTTTTAAGTGCTTCAACTGTTGTTTTTGTACTTGCAAAATGCTCTCATATGGAGCAGTGTGACAAGCTTCCAAGATCTTCAACACGTCCTCTTCTACAACACATCTTCTAAGCACTTGGTTTGGTCCCGAAAAGACCTTTCCTGGAAAGGTTGACCAACATAGTTGCATCAACCTCTCCTAGAAAGGCCAATCAAATTAGGGGCATCGACCTTTCTGGAAAAAGCAAACCAAATTAGGGGTGCCGACCTTTTTGGGAAAGGTCGCCCAAATTAGGAGTGTCACCCTTTTCGAGAAAGGTTGACCAACATATTGCGACACCTATTCCTAGAACTGTCGACCACATTAGTGTCATCGACCTTTCCTTGAAAAGGTCGATCAAAGATGGTTGTGTTAACTTTACCCAAAAACACCGACTAGACCTCGTACACGAGTCAACAAAAGGATTCCCGACGAAAAATTGCCAACTGATCACTTGACGCGAGATTTGGCATCGACGAATCATTTGTGGATGCATTTTAGGTCAAAAAAGCCAAAATTCTTGTAGTGTCTTCTTGACTTATGATTGCATGCATGATTAAATTGGCTTTTAAAGATTAATTAATCATGAAACTGATAGAAGAAGTAAATTTCCTAAGATGTTTCTGTTAGAAACGTAGTAGACCCTCACAACTCAAATCAAGAGACAAGAGAAGAAGATTGTTCTCTTACTCACACAATTTAGGAGAAACGAGAACTTGAATTTAACTTTCTTTTTCTTTTCTTTTCTTACTTACAAATGAGGATCTGACACATATTTATACTAGAAAAAGTACATAAAAAAACATCAACAATAAATACCAATACATGAACATTCATCAATGTATCTAGTAATTCATGTGGATAACTATTCCTTGAATCTCAACTATTCAGGTACGTAATTAAATGTAATTCATGTATTTGAATATAAGTATAGATTAATTTTAACATCCTCTCTTAATCTAGACTTGATCAACTCTAAGCTTTCTTTTGAACTTAACGAATAAGTCAAACTTCAGCACCTTTGTAAAAATATCTGCCACTTGATCTTGAGTCTTGCAATATTTCACTATCACTTCTCCATCGCTAACCAAATCTATGATGAAATGATACTTGATTCTAATATGCTTGCTTCTTCCATGAAAAACTTGATTTTTTGATAATGTTATGACAGAACCATTATCGTAAAATAAAACAGTCTCACTTCTTTGGGTACACTTCAATTATTTCAACATCCACCTAAGCCAAAAACTTAACATTCAGCTGCAGATAAAGAGATATATTCTGCTTCAGTAGTAGAAAGAGCAACAACAAGTTGTTTCTTTAAAGCCCATGAAAAAACACCTGAGCCAATGCTAAAAACATAGCCTGATGTACTTTTATGATCATCAACATTACCACCTGAGTCACTATCACAAAAACTAGACAACACTGATTTTGGAACTTTCTTGTAAAAAATTTCGAAATTAATGGTACCAAGAATGTAATGAAGAACTCTTTTACTTGCTTCTCAATGACTTCTCTTCTGGTTTGTCATGAATCTACTTAACATACTTACAACAAACAAAATATTAGGTCTTGTTGCAGTCAAGTACATCAAGCTTCCAACTAAACTTTGATACAAACTTGGATCAAATCCTTTTCCATTATCATTCTTGCTTAATTTCAAATTTGCATCCATAGGAGTGTTGCAAGGAAAAGCATTTTCCATCCTGATTTTTTTTTAGCAAATCACGACCATATTTTTGTTGTGAGATGACAATCTCTCCATCTTTTTGATTGACTTCAATTTCCAAAAAATAATGGATGAGACCCATATCACTCATCTCAAATTTCCTTTTCATGGAATTCCTAAAATCATCACACAACAATTTACCATTTCCAATAAAAAGTAAATCATCAACATAGAGTGAAACAATAAAAAATTTGTCATGCTTATCTTCTTTGACATAAAGTGCATGTTCATATGGACACCTTCGAAACCTTGTCTTTATAAAGAAATTGCCAATACGACTATACCAGGATCGCGGAGCTTGCTTCAATCCATACATGGCCTTTTTCAACTTATACACCTTCTCTTCTTCTCATTCTTTCACATAACCCAAAGGTTGTTTAACGAATATCTCTTCCTTCAAGTGTCCATTCAAAAAAGCGAATTTTACATCCATTTGATAAACTTTCCACCTATTTTGAGCAACCAAAGACAAAACCAATCGAATGGTCTCTATTCTGGTCACAGGAGAAAATATCTCTTCATAATCCACTCCATACCCCTGCTTGTAGCCTTTTACAACAAGTCTTGCCTTATATTTTTCAACTTCACCATTTGGGTTCAACTTTGTTTTGAACACCCATTTTACCCCAAGAGCCTGTTTGTTTACTGAAAGGTCCATCAACTCTCATGTTTCATTTCTTTTTATTGCATCAATTTCTTGATCCATTGCAATCTTCCATTTTTCATCTTGAATTGCCTCATCAAGATTTATAGGGTCAACACCAACAAATAACGCAAAATCAGCAAAATCATCGTCAATTCTGCTTGTAGCATTATAAATTTCTTGAATATTTCTCATTCTCCTTGGTGACATATCATCATCATTTGTGGAAGATGGCGATAAAGATAAAGATGACGCCACTGTTTGAATCTCTACTTGTTTTGAGTCTTGAGCATCTCCATTCTCATCCATGCTAACATGAAATGGACTTTCAGCTTTACCAACAACATCCCAATTCCAGGATTCATCTTCATTGAAAATCACATCTCTACTGATAATAATTTTTTTTTTACATGGGATTATACAATCGATAAGCTTTATAATTTCCACTATAGCCTACCATAATGCATTTTTTCGATTTATCATCTAACTTTCCTCTTAGCTTATTTGGTATATGAGAATAAACTATACTCCCAAAAACTCTCAAGTGACTAACACATGGTTTTTCACCACACCATGCTTCATAAGGAGTCATACCTGGAACACTTTTTGTTGGAGCTCGATTCAAAATGTAA
Organism: Trichosanthes cucumerina; assembly: GCA_036507285.1. NCBI lineage: Eukaryota > Viridiplantae > Streptophyta > Magnoliopsida > Cucurbitales > Cucurbitaceae > Trichosanthes > Trichosanthes cucumerina. The sequence continues at coordinate 65,491,199 of CM071838.1, forward strand.
GCAACACATGCAACAACATCTCCCCAAAACTCATCTGACATTTTTTTTTTTTTTTGCTTTTAGCATACTTCTCGTCATCTCCATGATTGTTCTATTCTTTCTCTCTGCAACTTCATTCTATTGTGGAGTCATTCGAGTTGTCTTTGATGATGAATACCTCGTTCCTTTAAAAAATCATCAAAAGCTATATATTATCCACCACAGTCAGATCTCAAAGTTTTTATTTTATGATCACTTTGATTCTCAGCTAAAGCTTTGAAAGATTTAAAACATTCAAAAGCTTCACTTTTTTCTTTCAAGAAATAAATCCATAACTTTCTGTTGAAATCATCAATAAAGGTTACGAAATATCGATTACCTCCATTTGATATTGTACGCATGGGACCACACAAAATTGTATGAATTAACTCAAGAGGTTTGGAAGCCCTCCAAGCTTTACCAGTTGGAAACGAATCTCGGTGATGTTTTGCATGTATACATACTTCACAAATATCTGTCTCACAGTTGATATTTTGAATGCCCCTAACTATACGGTTTTTGCACAAATACAATAGTGATCCGAAATTCAAATGACCATATCGAAAATGCCAAAGCTGGGATGGATCCTTTAATATGCCGCTAAAATAAGAGACTTGCCTATATGTAAATTTAAGAGGAAATATCTTATTAGCTGTCATTTTTACCTTCGCAATAAGAACGCTAGTCTGATCTTTAATTGCATATTCACCACCTTCAAATGAAACTTTTAGACCTTTCTAAAGTAGTTGGCCAATGCTCAAAAGATTATGCTTCAGACCCGAAACATAGAACACATCCACAACTCGTTTTGTTCATTTCTTTGTTTTGATGAGAATATCGCCTAGACCTTTGACTTGCAATCTGGTATTATCACCATTTTTCACTTCACTTTGGAGAGATTCATCCAAAGAAACAAATACACTTCTATTTCCTGTCATGTGGTTACTATAACCACTATCAAGATACCATGTAGGCTCTATAACATCGTCTTGAGCACTACATGCAAGAAATAAAACACCTTCATCATTTTTCCCCTCTTTATGCATAATGGTAGAATTTTCATCTCTATTTTTCAGTGCCCAACAATCTGCTTGAAAATGACCATATTTTTTACAGTTAAAACATTGAATATATGAAAAATTACCACAACCACTTCCTTGGTTTCTGCCAAAGCCTTTTTGTCACACCCCCTCCCGAACTACCTGTTAACTTAGCCCGTCAGACGGCGTGAAGCCAACAGTCATCGTTCATCTCTCTAACGATGCTCAGTGACCTGCTACTCGATAAGCATACTATACTTGTATAAGAAACACTTTAAACATAACACAACGGAATATTGACAATTACGTAACCTACGTAAGGAGTAACCCTACTTAAGACTCTCTGGAAAACTGAAACGTATGTGAACGTCACAACCAAAAACATACCCAACCATGGTTTACACAACCACAACCTAAAATATACACATAAACATAACTTCATAGTCCTTCTTCTATACATAGAGACTTTCTATACAACTCCACCCACGTACAACATATCAAACTTGTGGAGCTTCCAGCAGACTATGGCAGGTTATCAGGCACTGGGAGCTCGATCTCTACCTGAAAAGTGGGAAAAACACTGAAAGAACGAGCTATGAAGCTCAGTGAGTGACTTGAGTTTAAAAGAAAACTATTAACTCGTAAATCATATCACCTGGCCATCTATGAGCATATGCATCTGTAATCAAATGTTAAAAGTAACTTTGTAATCATAATAGCTTTTCAGGAAAACCAGCAAGTATGTCATTAAATCTCGTAAACCATATGAATGATATAAATCCTTTTTAAAACATGTCACAATCTACGTTGTGTAGGGCACGCCCAGTACAACCAACGTTTACTCTACGATGTAGTGGGACCCGCCCAGCACTCACGACAACATTGTTGTCACGGAGTACACTCAACGTCGACAATAGAAAATGACCTGTGTGCATACGGTACCATATAGCCTCGAGCTCAATATCTCAAAAAACATCATACAAACATTTGAACATGCCTGCTTATTTTTTCTTTCATAAAACTCAAGCTTACTCAGCTTGTTCATAAAACTGAAAATCTTTAAATCATACTTGCTTGAAATTATTACATTTCCATAAATTTCAACAATCAAGAACATATGCTCATATATAAATTTCATCAAGACATTTAGGCTCACAACGAGCACTTGAAATCATTTCATAGAAAATATGAATACTCATAAACATGTGTATCAAGGAAAACTTAAAGCATTGAAATCTTTCATTCTTGCAAAACTTGCATTTCTTAAAGCATTTTTCAAGCATATAGTTCATTTTCGAAGTTCGTTTTGTCACTCACAGTGTTAGAACTAGAGTCTTGACCCGTACACTTGACCTATTTCTTCTTGGCCTGCCAAAAAAACCAAAACCATGTTTAAGAACCTCGAGCTCATGGATTTTAACCTTGAAATTACAAAAAAAACACACCATTCAAAATTCCAGCATTTACAAATTTCATGCCCTGTTTTCAGACACTCATAACTTCTTCATTACTTAGCCAAACAGGGTGAACTTTATACCAAACTCTTCTTTTTTGAATCCTCTAAAAATCATATGAAGACATAAAATTGAGATTCCCAACGGATTTGTTCGAAAATACCTCGAAAGCGTCTTCCCCAGGAACTAACTTCTGCTATTCCAGATTCGATTTCCTGCTGCAACCCGAAACTTGACCTGATATTTACAACATCTTCCAATCATTTTCTATTCACGATTTCTTCACGAGAGTTGTAGGAAATGCAATAAGCTTTCCAACCATACCTATTAGAGCTTCTGATTCCAACTCTACAGATCAGGACAACCAAAAAAACCAGAGACTTTTCGGATTTGACAACAAATTTCTGTCTTCTGCCTTCTTCTTCATAAAACAACAACTTAAGGTCAGAATTGGCTCAAGCATCCTTCACGAACTTTGTTCAAAAATGAATTAGCTTTCAAGAAAGAAAAGGTTAATGTATTATGGTTGGATTTGTTTTGAAAAGAAAAGAAAAGAAAAGAAAAGAAAGGAAAAAGGAAAAGAATGAAAAAGGGAAAGTGGGAGGTGGGACCCCACCTTTGTTTTCTTTTTAAAAACTCTTCCTCCATCGATCTTCTTCTTCATTTATCAAAGGAAGGTAAGGGTTTCGTGGGAGAAGCTTAAAGGAAGAGGAAGAAGGTGATTTTGGAGCTTGAATTGCAGAAGAGAGGGAGGAAAACTCAAAGTTTGATTATTTAGCAGCAAGGTGATCAACTCAACCTTGTTCTTGTTTTCTGTTCATCTCGAGCTCCACAGGAAGAGGTAATAGTTACAGATGCATATGCTCATAGATGGCCAGGTGATATGATTTTCAAGTTAATAGTTTTCTTTTAAACTCAAGTCACTCACTGAGCTTCATAGCTCATTCTTTCAGTGTTTTTGGTTGTGACGTTCACATACGTTTCAATTTTCCAGAGAGTCTTAAGTAGGGTTACTCCTTACGTAGGTTACGTAATTGTCAATATTCCGTTGTGTTATGTTTAAAGTGTTTCTTATACAAGTATAGTATGGTTATCAGGTAAAGCAGGGTCAACAGGTATCGTTAGAGAGGTGAACGATGACTGTTGGCTTCACGCCGTCTGTCAGGCTAAGTTAGCAGGTAGTTCGGGAGGGGGTGTGACACTTTTCCTCTTCCACCTCCTCTTCCTTGAGATGAAGAAGAGCTTTCTTGTTGATTTTCAGAATTCATACCATTTCTATTACCATAGTTTCTTCCTTCTCCTCGTCTGCCATGACCACCACGTCTTCCACGAGTATCACCTCTGAATGAAGTTTGCATCTGAAATGCTTCCTCAGGAGGAGTAACATCATGTTGTTTTAATCTAAGCTCATGGGATTGAAGGGATCCCATCAAGCTATTTACAGACAATGTAGATAAGTCTTTTGATTCTGCAATTGCAACAATAATATGCTCAAACTTTCTCGGCATACTTCTAAGAATCTATTCAACAACTCTTTGATCACCAATTTCTTCTCCATTTGATCTTAGATTGTTGACAATGACAAGAATACGATTAAAAAAATCTTCAACACTTTCGGTCTCTTTCATTTTATGGAATAAAATTCAGATATGAGGGCTTGTAATCTTACCATTTTTACCCTATCTTCTCCTTGATAAGTGGATTGTCCAAAGCCGCCTTTGCAGAAGTAGTTGTTGAAATTCTTTCAAAGATTCCTTCATCTACAGCTTGATAAATAAAGAATAAAGTCGTCTTGTCTTTCTTACGATTTTCTTTCAACTCAGCAAGTTGTTGATTTGTGAGTCCGTCTTGATTTTCAACTTCAGTATATCCTCTTTCAACAATATCCCACAAATCTTGCGAGCCGTATAACACTTTCATTTGAATACTCCATTGACTAAAATTCTTCCCATTGAATTTTTAAAGTTGGGGTTGCAACTGATGGAATTAAGATCTCAATTGCACAACGGAAGTTCCATTGGATCAAAATCTTTTTTTTTTCATTTTGAAAATACAAATACCCATACATTGGCAAAAACATCGATAAACATACAGAAGCATGAAATAACAGTAGAAGCATAAAAAAACCTTTTCCTAAATTAAAGTTTATGGAAGTTTTACCTTTTGGCTTCTAAAACTGCAATGACGTGCATCTCTTAGAAAAAACGCACAATGGCTCCTTACTGCTTTCAACAGAACACCACCATTGAGGTAGACCTCCTATTCTCTAGATTCTTAAATCAAGATTTGTGAGAACCTTTGATTTTGTGAGAAGGGAATACAGAGAGAATTTTGGTTGAGAGAGTTTTCTCCAAAATTTCTCCAAAAACTCATCGATTAATTTACTTCTCCCAACTCTCTCTATCTTTATCGACAGAGTAAGGGAGAAGATGAAGGGGAGTGGGGAACGTGTCTCACGTTCCCCATTTTGTTAATTAATCAATCAATTAATTAAATCATATTTAATTAATATTTAATTAAATCATATTTGATTAAATATATTTACTACCTAACCTAAAATTTTAATCAATTTAATCAAATCATATTTAATTAAGTTAATTAAAATTTTAAATTAATTAATTTTGTAATTAATGAATTCATAAACTAAATATCATATATTTAATTTAGGTTATGAATGATTAAATCATATTTAACCACACTCCCTTACTATAGTTTTAATGTGCATCTTATGCGCATTAAATTTTAACCTATAATTTTTAACATGAGTCTCATTCACACTAAAACTATATTTGAACCCTTTCAAATATTCAATTCTCTCAAGAAATTTACTTTGAATCATATTCAAATTAAATTTATACTATAAAGTTTTAATGTGCATAAAAATTTTATATTATAATGTATCTCCATAAATTAGACTAATTCTCAAAGTCAATTTGAACAATTCAAACCGTAATCAATATCTAGTAATCTAAGAACCCTTTACGAGCTAGGAAGTAGACCTAATGGACCTACAAATAAGAAGTTCCAACGATACAAGATTAATAGGTCAATCTCATTAACAACCTATTCAACATTCGTTAACTGCGAGAACACTCCACTAAAGTCCCGCAGTTGCACTCTTCTCATTGTAGATATGTTTCTGTGTCCATGGATAGTGACCAATAACAACAAGTCGATCCTTCACAAGTGTTCTAACACCAGTTGGGTCAAATTACCATTTTACCCCTGGGGTACATCTTTTACCTTAAGTACCAGTGTTCCTCTAATGAACAACCTGTTTATGGTCCTACCAATAAACAGAAGTCTCTCTCGGACCAGTGAAAGGGTCAGGCCCATTTGTTCAAGTCTTGGAGGCACTACTTAAGGGAATACTCATCTCCTTACCCTGAAGTCATGAAGGAGTGAATTTCTTCTTGCTAGGTTAAGTCCCCAGCTGCCTGCGCGGTTTTGTCTCCAAGAAGGTAGGCTTATTGAGTCAGCATCTCAGGCCACTCTCACCCATACTAGTCAAAGGACAATCCCTTACAAACAGGAGTTTGTAACCTGATCAGGATTGAGATCAAGTTGTCTAGGTCATCCTATTGAAATAGAAACCTAACTAGTTAACGAAGTTACATCTATTAGTTACTATTTCGCGGTCCGGTCTTATGTAATCTCATCACATAGGATATCCCCATACACATGTCGTCTACACGAACACGTTGGATCACTGTGTTTGTATCATATACAAAGTGGGTCATATCCATAGTGTCACCGGGATAAGGTACCCAACCTCATCCTTATACTATAGACCCTTTAGACTATTTCTCGAACCGTGATCCTTATATGTTTTCTACATACAACTCAAGAGACATACAACAACCTGATGTTCGTTTATTGGATTTAAGGTTAATACAATGCAATATATAGAAATAATAAAACTAATAACACTTTACTGAATTAATTTGAACAAAAGCTATAAACTACGAGTTTTAGGGCATAAAACCCAACAACAACATGTTGTTACTTGAAGATGATATCTCTGATCTTGAGCTCTGATACCACTTGTTGGAAACGTAGTAGACCCTCACAATTCAAATCAAGAGACAAGAGAAGAAAATTGTTCTCTTACTCACACAATTTCGAAGAAACAAGGACTTGAATTTAACTTTCTTTTTCTTTTATTTTCTTACTTACGAATCAGGATTCTTACACATATTTATACTAGTAAAAGTACAACAAAAGACATCAACAGTAAATACCAATACATGTGACTCTTCACCAATACATGAACATTCATCAATATATCTAGTAATTCATGTGGATAACTATTTCTTGAATCTCAACTATTCAAGTATGTAATTAAATGTAATTCATGTATTTGAATATAAGTTTAGATTAATTTTAACAGTTTCAACTCATTGTCTCCACTCATAAATATTTAGATTCAGTTTAATTTTAGTTAATTCATTCTTCCTTTCTGGTTCGCTAGATAAAATTAAATGTTAGTAACTATGGTAATCAATTAAACTGGAAATTCAATCCTGGGGATGATTCTCTTTACTCAAATTCATTATACTAAAACTTGACACATTGCACTTGTAGTTTTGCATTGCATAACTAAAAAGTAATGCAACAAGTTTTATGTGTCGTTGTCGGGGATGGACAATTATTCAAATTTGATAAATATTGTGGAGAAAGCATAAAATCTTAATGTAGATTGTAAATATTATATATTTTATATAATCTCTGTATTTTTGTATTTTCAGTTTTTATTTATTTTTCTTTACTTTTTTTTTTTTGTTTGTGTCTTTATTTTTATATTTCTCATTTATTTAGATCCACACAAATAATAATAATAACGACTTACTAAGTAAAATAAAGTAGACATACTTATCTAACACAGTTGAAAGATACCCAACAAGAAGAGAGAATGCATATGAAGATCAAGAAAACACAGGAAGAGCCAAAATGAAAAAGCTATGTGGAAAAAATTGGAGGGCTGAATTAAATCTTGTGATGAGATAGTAGAGCTATTTAGTAATTAGTGATGAGAGTGTTTAAAAAGTTTAATTATACAAAATTTGAAACATTTAAAGTTATATAGGGTTAAAAAATCGAAACCCCAAGCAAAAATCTTAGGGATATTAAAATGAAATTTTAACAAACACAAAACTCAAATCTTGATAAGTTTCATCCACACAAATAATATTAATAATAACAATACCTACTTCAAAGAGACCAAAGGAAAGAGATGCTTTTTGATAATTGAAAAGAGACCAACAAGAAGAGAGAATGCATATGAAGAAGAGAAAATAGGAAGCCAAGAGGAAGAGGATATGTGGAAGAAATTGGAGGGCTGAATTAAAGGTGATGACAGAAGAATAGAGAGCACAAAGGAAAGAGATGCTTTTTGATGTCTCTCACTTGCATTTGCATCTCCCCATCTGTGCTCTCTATCTTCTGTCAGCAACATTATAATCACCATTAAAGCCCTCCCAAAAACTTCAAAATCCACTTTTCAAAAAAAAAAAAAAAAAAAAAAAAAAAACTAAATCCACAGATACCCCAAACACACCCAAAATAGAAAAAAAGAGGAGAGAGATAAAGAATGTGAGGAAAAAGGCTTGTCAAATTTAGGATGGTTTAAGTCACTCAAAGAGACCCTCTATTTATAGGGCACAACTTTACTCTTTTTTGCTGTATTCTTTTGTGGTTCATTTTTTGCTTTCCTTGCACATATTACATTTTCTTAACTTAGCTTAGAAAATTGAGAGGTTAATTCATTAGAATGTTGGGAATTTTTCAAGGTATATTGTCTATTGCCTTTTAGCAATTTGTCAATGTTGTGTGAAGACCAAATATAAATGTTGGAGTGTTGATATAATTAAATTTACCATAACTTATATCAGCTTAAGTTTTTGGCTTCATTGATGATTTAAGATGGTATCAGAGTACGTAAGAAGACCTATGTTCAAACTCAACTAATGTTAATTCCTCCTCCAATTAATAAAACCCATAAGTGAGGGGGTGTTGGAGTGTCAATATAATTAAATTAACCATAACCTATCAAACTTAAATAGAATTTTTAGTCTATGTGGTTTTAAAAAATTAAAAATTGATCATATGATTTGATAAATCTCATAAATAGTCTTTACCATTAGAAACTACTAAATTCTAACTTGTTTCAAAATATACGGATCAAATTTATAAGGTCTGTTTGGTAGGTAATCCGGATTTTATTTTATGTTTTTGGATTCACTGAATTCAGTGAATATGTGTTTGATAGACATGTTTTCGAAAACAGTTTTTGGATTCTGTAATCCAAATAGTAGAAATTCTGAAAAACAACATTTTTATATTTAAATTGTATCCAGATTCTGAATTTGAAATTTTAAAATGCAGAATTAGTTTAAACAAAGATAAAAATCTTAATAAATATAATATTTCTTATTTATAAACTGAATTTACTTTTGTTAAAGTAAAATATGTATAATATAATATATTATAAAATATAAAATATTATATTATAAAATAATAATTATATAAAATAATTTATATCGAGGAGCAAAGCAGTAGATAAAACATTGTTTCTTTATTTTATTGGTTTTGCCCGACTCAGTATCATAAAAGGGAATGACTCGACATAAAAAAAACATGTTCGTAATTAATTAATAATGTCTTATATTCAACCTAATATTTGGTTTTGCAACTATGATTTTATGATTTATAAATATATTATAGAACACATTTTAAATTACTGTCTAAAATGGAATCAAATTTCTAAGGGCATGTTTGGGAGTGATTTTGGAGTGACCAAAATCACTTTTGATATGTCTGAAATCACTTTTCTACCCAAAGTGTGATGTTTGGCAATATTAAGCAAGTGATTTTGGAAGAATCCAAAATCATTTGAAGTGATTCTCTTTCAATCACTTGGAAGGTGATTCCAAGTGATTTTTGTCAAGTGATTGTAATTTAAAATGACTATTATTTATTTTTTAAAATAGTATACTTTTAATGATGAGTAAAAACCGTAATCTTTTGTCAAAATTCATAAATTTCCATAAAAAAGTGATTTTTTTCAAAACCAAAATCACTATTAAAAGTATAGAACCAAACATGAAAATGATTATATAAAAATCACTTTTATAAATCAATTATAGACAAATCAATTACACTAAAATCAATATTTCTAAAATCAAACATGCACTAAATTTGCTACCAAACACATCTAAAAACATGAAATACAACTATGTTTTCATTAAATATGTTGTTTTCAAATTTCTGTTTTCGGATTGCCTACCAAACAAACCCTAATTTACCTATTAATTATTAAGGCTCCGTTTGATAATCATTTCGTTTTTTATTTTTAGTTTTTGAAATTTAAACCTAAAAATACTACTTCTACCAATGAGTTTATATGTGTTCTTATCTATTTTGTACCTATGTTTTCAAAAACTAAGCTAACTTTTGAAAACTAAAAAAAGTAGTTTTCAAAAACTTGACTTTGTTTTTAGAATTTGGCTAAGAGTTCAAATGCTTACCTGAAGAGACGATCTCTATTGTAGAGAAGTAGGTGAAAATAAGTTTTTTAAAAAACTAAAAACCCAAAATAAAATGGTTATAAAATGGGGCATAAATTATTTGCTTTGGATTCTAGTTTGTCTAAAAATACTTTTGAAATTTAGTTCAAAATTAAAATGATTTTTTTCAAAAACTACACTTTTATATAAAACTTGACTAGGACGAAGGTCATGCATCCTGCATCTTTTAGTGGGGATGACTATTTATTTATTTGTTTGTTTTATTTGCTTAGTTAGATGATAGGAGCAAAAATGAAAACCATCCTCTTAACTTAAACAAAATTTGCATATGTCCTCCCAATGTTTTCCACCATTTATCACCATAATTATTTTCATGAGTTAAACCATTAGTGGTAATAGACATTTTTAAATTTTTCAGGCATCGAAATTAAAACACCTTAACCATTTGAGTTTATTCTTCAAGCCTGATTATTAGCATAACAATACTGACTTATATATTCAGATTCTCTAAAAAATTGATGATATTATTAGAATATAATATTATAAATATAAGAGTGAAGATTCGAACGGATTTTGAAGAGAACCAATCCTCTGAACAAAGACATAAGCTTTATTGGAAAACGTCGCGGTTGAGAGAAAGGGAGATGAGATGGCGTGATAGATTAGGTTTAGAATGCATGAAGGGCATCTGCAGAAGAATGGCCGCAAAAAGACACCATTAACTCCCCGGCCATTCAATTCTTATCCTTTGGATGTCATCCATTTGGACCTTTGCATAATTTTTCTATCAAATCAATAAAGAGAAGGCAGAGCATATTATAGAGGTTAAAAATCTACGGTCACATTTGGCAATATGCAAAATGAAAACACAAGGATCATTTCAATGGTTTGACTGATATATATTAATGTGATATATAATATTTCTCAAAGTAATTTTCATAAGAATTCAAAATATGGAAAATATTTGGGTATCCCTAGGCTGCACTCATGTATTATACGCACCTACTTTATAACATAAAAAAAGTTTAGTTTTTTTTTTAATATATTTTGTGGTAGAAAATTGGGTAGGTGTTGCATCCAAGTTGTGCTTTCAATAGAATTTTGATATAAAAGGATAGTGAGAGCTAGCAATTTTGAGGTTGGTATCTATAAGTGATCATAATATAATGTGAAAAAAAAAATTATTTATTTATTTGTTAATCTTAGCATGATGGATCAATTTATGTCTTTTAATTTTGGTCGATTTAACCTTGGCTTAATGATGTGTTTGGATTTTTACCGCCTTTGAACAATTTTCACTACACTTGTCCACTAATTTTTAGTAAAAAAGGATTTTTTTTTTCCAAAACTTACCAATATTAACAACAAACACCTATTATTTAAAATTAAATTTGACGAATGCAATGAGATTGACGATTGAACAAATCTCCCAAAACAAACAAACTTTCAATAAAAAAATCTAATTTTTGTATTGTTTTTTCTAAGTATTAGATTATAGGAGGTTTCATCTCAAAACCAATTGAGAATGAGAGGAGTAATCCATATATCTTATATATTGTGAGGTTTCTCTTCACTTTTCCAATGTAGAATTCTCAACACGAAGACCCATCAATTTAATTTTGTACTTGATATGTGTTTATAATTCAATCTCTAAAATCAAAGTTTATCATAAGGTAAAAAGTAGCACTTATTAAAGTTTAAAGTAAATATAGCAATACGTATCATAGTTTTAGATACAATTTTATGAAATTAAAAGTTTCAAGTAAAAATTGCCAGATATTATCAAGTGTAAAAAGTTCATATTTTTTTTTTCTCAATTTAATTCGGATCAATGCAAGGCTCTGGTGCATGCACCTATTGATCCTTTTTACATAACTTTGATTAATTTTTAAAATTGTCTTTTTATAATATAATTCTTTAATATTCTAATATATAATTTATTTTTTTAAGGAAATACTTGCGTGACTGCTCCCATATTATATTTTCCAGTCCAGGCTGCACCTAAATTATCTTCTTTGAAATTGAATCCACCCTATAAATGACAATCTCATCCTAGAATACATAAAGCTATTAAATCATATCGTCAAAGATAAACTCGTCTCTCTAATCATCTAGAATATTGATTGTTTATGAAAAATGAAGGTAAATGCATATATGTTGCTATGGTACTAAATAGGGAGTACTTGTCAATCTTAATACAGTTCAATCGTTAAGATACATATCTCGGACTAAGAAATTAGAGAGGTTTATAAATCCTCATCTTCATGTATTATTGAATTAAATAATGAATGAAATAAAGAAAATATAATAATTTTGGAGGGAAGAAAGCAATAAATGCATCTCATATATGAGCTGAACTGAATTTATATTTAGGATCATTAGATTAGTTGCGACACTTCGGTTCCCATCTTGTGTCCAACGTTAACCTGTCATACGGTCCATACCAAGCAATTAGATTATATTGAATGTCTTTTTCGCAACAATTGTCCCTCATTATGTAAAAATTATAATATGTATCGGTAACTAAAGTTAATTTTCCTAATTATTAATAAGTTGACAAAGTAAATATTATATCAATAATCAAACTTCGTTTTTTTTTTTCCTTTTTACTTCGAAAGTGGACGAATTTAAATCTCTAACAACTTGATCAAGAGTCGGATCGAAACGAAGTCGAAGTGAAAGAATTCAAATTTTGACCTTTTAATCTAAGACATATGCCTTAACTAGTTAGTTGAAGACCTATGTTCAAATTGGCTATCAATAATTAAATTGAAGTAGTACATTAAAACCATTCATAAGGCATAATATATGAACCACGATATATGAATGAAAGTTAAAACTGTCACAAACAATAATTGTCAAATTGTAGATGCTCAAATCTTCCTCTCTTTTTAGAATTATGATCTTCTCTGTTGATTTATTTTATTTTATTTTTTCAGAAAAAATAGTAGTTCGAGACGAAATGATGGAAGGCAAGGAACCACATCCTTAACCCAAGGGAATTTTGCTAGATTGTTAGGATATGTGAAAACCAAATCTTAGACTAACCCACCTTAGGCATTAACTTTTTAAGAGGGATAAGATTATTCTTTCCCTATTTGGACGAATGGCAACCCCATGAAGTCCCCACTATATACATATATCAATATCAACATCACAAATCACAAATCACTTTTTATATTTGGATTCCAAAATTATGGGCATACCCCAATCGTAAAAGCCAAATATGCATAGGAATAACATCTTGAGAGGAATTAGGACAAAAGAATAAAGAAATCCATATTCATTTCTCCTTTCAAACAAGCTAGGAAAGAGAGCTGTCCACTAGGACAAATAAAGAAACATACCCACTAACTCATGTTGAGGAACTACTTAAATTCTCTCTTTTGACTTAGATGTTTTAGTTTCTAAAACTTTAAAGGCTCGTTTGGAGTTCAAGTTCGAAATCAGTGAAGTTTGACATAGATTAGAGAGAGTTCAACAACCTAGCTAAGTTTGTATAAACCCATGTTTGAGGTGCTATGTTGAGTAACATGAATTTGTATAATTCGTGTCTGGAGTGTAAAGTTGTGTAACCTAAATTTGTTAGGGTGAATGTGATGACAAAATATAATCGATCTAAATCCTACCAGATTCATACAATATATATTTTATCTCAAATCTCAGATGAGGTTATAATTCCAAATATTTTGCGGAATAATCAATTTGGAATTAGCAAGCCTAAAAGAGTAGATAAACCAACCTAAACTTTTAAGCTACAAGGACGATAAATAAATCAAGTTTAAGGGAAGAGAAATTGACACAAAATTTATACTGGTTCACCCAATGATGACTACGTCCAATTCTCTGTTATCGATGCAGGTTCCACTAAAATCGTCAGGGAGAAAGTTACAATAGTTTACAACGCTCAATAGTGATTTCTCTCACTTTTCTCTCAAGGAAAAGGCTTACGAATCACTTTAGCTCACAAAACTCTTAATGGGGAAAAACACACCAAAGAAAAACTTCAAGAAAAGGATTCAATTTTTCTCTGTTTGTTTTTTTTCTTCTCTGTAAAAGGGTTGTGACAAACACGAATCCTCACCCTAAAAAAAAAAAACTTCAGCCCTAAATATATATATATATATATAGGTTAAGATTAAATTGGGTCGTGGGCCTTTTTTGGCTCCTTTATTTCTAACAATCTCCCAATTGGAGACAAAAATAATCAACATGTCTCTCCTGCAACGGTAGAGACTCCTCTCTGGGGAAGTCCAAATGAAGTTGCACATAACTTTAGTTTGTTAATAAGAACGATCTTAGAAAATATATCGGCTAGATTCTGACTTCCTGAATCTTTTCAAGCACCAACGCTCCATCTTCCAAAATCGATCTGATAAAATGGTACCTCACCTGTATGTGTTTCGTTCTTGAATGAAACACTGGATTCATGTTTAAATGAATAGAACTCTGACTGTCACAATGCAAAGTCCCTTTTCTCAGTTTCAAGCCAAGTTCTTCTTAAAAAGACTGATGTCATATCATCTCTTTACTTGCCTAAGTAACAACAACACACTCAGCCTCTGTAGTAGACAGAGCTACTATCTTCTGCAGTTCAGAAACTCAGCTAATAGCAGTATCACCGAAAGTCAAAACATACCTGGTAGTACATTTCCTGCCATCTGTATCACCTGTCATATATGCAACTACATAATCTTGCAGTTTGAAATCCGACTTCTTAAAATGCAGAGCATAATCAGTTGTCTCTCTCAAATATCTAAAAATCCACTTCACAGCCTCCTAGTGTTGCTTCCCTAGATTAGTCATATGCCTACTAACAACTCCCACTGCATGTGCAATGTCTGGTCTTATGCAAACCATGGTGTACATCAAGCTACCTATAGTTGAAGCATATGACACTCTAGCCATATGATCTCTTTCGTGCTCAGTAGTGGGTGAGTGTTCCTTAGATAATTTAAAATGACAAGCTAAAATGAGTACTCACAGGTTTTGCATCTTCCATGTGAAATCTGTTCAAAACCTTTTTCACATTTTCTTCCTTTGACAATGTCAATGTACACAATTTTCTCTCAATCCTCATTCCTAAGATTTGTTTAGCAATCCTCAAATCTTTCATATCAAATTCTTTAGATAATTCAACTTTTATCTTCAGAATTTCATGTTTGTTTGCACCTGCTATCAACATATCATCAACATATATAACAGTATAATAATGCATGAGTTACCTTGGGACTTTATGTAACAACAATGATTTGTCTAACATCTCTGAAATCCATTGTTGCATATAAAACTTTCAAACTTCTTATACCATTGTCTGGGAGCCTGTTTGAGACCATATAGGTTTCTCTGAAGTTTGCAAACCATTTTTTCCTATCCCTGAACTATAAAACTCTATGGTTGTACCATGTAAATTTCTTCCTTCAAATCACCATGAAGAAAAGTTGTCTTTACATCCATCTGTTCCAGAAACAGATCCTCTTCTGCCACTATTGACAACACAGTTCTAATAGTAGTTAATTTAACTACGGGAGAAAATATTTCATGAAAGTCAATACCTTCTTTCTGTTGAAAATCTTTGACTACAAGCCTTGCTTTATACCTTTTGCTGCCATCAGGTTTTTGCTTGATTCTATAAACTCATTTGTTATGTAAAGCTTTCTTACCTCTTGGTAACTCAACCAGTTTCCATGTCTGATTCGTCATAAGAGAATCCATCTCATCCTTCATGGTCGACTCCCACTTGACAGAATCTTCCAGTTGAACCACCTCATCATAACATTCAGGTTCACCTCTATCAGTCAATAATATATAATTCAAAGTAGGAGAATACCTTCGTGGTGATCTGATAGTCCTGATAGACTTCCTGACTGTTGTAGGTGGTGTTTTCTGAACTTCATCAGACTCTACAGTCTGCTCATTTGGTCCTACAACTAATTCCTCAGATTCCACTACTGTTTCATCAGGAGCTACTGAAAGAAATTGGGCCTTTCCCGATGCGGTCAAACGTCAGTATAGAGGGTAAAATGCGTCGGGAAATCCTATCCCGACGCCCCAATGCGCGTCGGCCTTGTCGTCGGCATATCTTTGCCGACGCGCCTTTTTATTGGCGTCGGGATCACCCCCTCTATACCGACGCGAACTTATCCGCGTCGACATAGAGTATTTCCTGCACTGTCTGCCGACGCGTGAAGACCGACGTCAGGTAAACCATCCTATGCCGACGCGGTCGAAGATGGCGTCGACATAGGCTCATTGTATGGTCTTTGCCGACGCTAAGCATCTCGCGTCGGCATAGCCTTAACTTTTTTTTTTTGGATATTTTATTTCTCTAATCTAAAACTCTAATTTCAACCTTCTTGAATGAATATGAAATAAAATAGAATGTAAAAGGTATTTGAAACATAATATGAATAAAAAGCTAAACATAATAAAATTTGAGATCAATAATAAAATTATGTTTACATAATAAAAAAAACCAAAGTATCATAATTCAAAATTAGAGATACATAATAAAATTACATAATCTAAACAAAAAACACAATCATAGACCTATGTGTTCAAAGTTTGCGTGCGTAATATTTCCAGTCTTCGGAGTACCTAAAAATAAATGAAAATCTTATTAATACTTTAGCTATATATAGTAATTCATAAAAAACATAAATTCAACCTAACATCTAATAACAACTAAACATAAGACATTCAAACAATCATAACAAAGTCCAACAAACAACTAGCCTAAAACCTATTAAGTAGTTAAATTCAAATTCAGACGTTCAACAAACAACATATATAACTCCAAGTTCTAACACCTACCCTCAACAAAGAAATTAAAATCTAACAATTTGAGATTGCACCCACCAAAATGCTCGAAATTTCGGCAGCATAACGAAATAACTAGGAAAAAACCAAAAATTTATATAACCTGAATAAGAGAATACACTTCTTAAGTTCATAAAAAGATGCCCAACCTCCTTCATACTTCAATTACAAACAGGTTGGGTTTCATATCCACAAAGTTAACAGAACAAACCACGTACACGACAAATTTCTAAAAAAAGCTAAGGTAAAAAAGGCTAAGGTCACAAATTTCTAAAAAAACTAAGCAAAGTTAACAGAACAAACCACGTACACAAGAAAGAAATTTATATCTATGTTCATGGTGCTCCTCATGACTCCATCATCTTCTTAATCATTTCTTGCATTTCTGCTCGATGTTGCTCCATCCGCTGCTCCAACCGTTCCTCCATCCTTTCTTCAACCCTGTCCAATTTTTCATTTGCTTCTGCTAGTTGCGCCTTTAACTCGTCAACTTCTTGACTTGAGGACCCACCTGATGAACTACCAGTTGATCTCCTACTTGATTTAGCAGGCTTCGACCCCCAACCAAGGCCTTTAACGTGGCCTGGTCGTGTCCCTAATACTGATGCACATATTTCTGCTTCCGAACGTGGTTTGACCTGTTCTTGAGTGGAGGATTCTTGCAATGGAATCATTTTATTCTGCAATTATAAATCAAATAAGTGGACATGTGATTGTCAAATGCTTCAATTGATAAATACAAATAACCTTTAACGAAAACAGACTTACATGTGCATCCTCCGCAGCCGGATTGATCCACTTTCCATGTCTTGAATGTGTCAACTGGAATAGGTCAACATGTCCTATATCTCGACCTTCTTTCTCTTTCTACAACTCAAGTCAAAAGGAAATATATTAAAAAAGATAACGTACTAACATGAAAGAACGAGGGTTTAGGTTATTCAACCTATCGCAGCTTGTTGCAAAGCGATGAAAGTCTTCGACCCACATGTGTGGTTAAACGTTAGCGTCGCCCGACTCTTTTGACTACTTTTTGATTTTTCCTAATGAAATGAATGATTATTAAACAATTGTAGACAATATAAAATAATACTGTTGTGAGCACATACATACCTGAAATTCAGGATCCTCGAATCTAGTGCATAAAGCATGTCAGTCTTCAATGGAATTCTTCAACCGCTTAGGTGGATTAACACATGCCTGCTCAGGAGTGTCAAAAGTCTTGTAGTGTCTGTGTAACTCAGCCCTATACTCCTTGAACGTCGTTTGCATTTGTCGTTCGATAAATTGTACGACTTCTGGTTTGGAGAAATCAAAAGCGAAATGATTCTAGAAAGAAAAAAGAGACAATTATTACAATGTCTATTTTATCATCATAGTACTCACAATAAACAAAAATATCAACTTACCAACAAAGTTGCTTTACCGAGTTCTATTACATTTCTTGGTACATCCTCGATCGATGCGCAACGAACCGAAAAAAAGTCCCTTATCGTCTAACCAATAGCCAAGCTCAACGTCATAGCATGTGGCCCGACCGACTTCTTAAACTCTGGATTGATCTCTATTCGAATCCGTCCATGTGCATTAACATATCGATCAAGCTCAAGCTTACGCATATACCCATATCAATTTCTATTCGTAGAAGGACCATCTGAAGAAAAAATATAACTGAATTAATACATATATAAGATAATATTAAATTGGGAAACAAATAGAATTATAAACCTGAAGTGTCGCCCGTGGATGATCCTCCACCAACCGGGTCGCTATCGAAGAATTCATCATCAACATCATTCATCTGCTCTGCGGGAGTACTCATTGTCTATCTAGTGATGTGGTCGGGCTTCTATTGATCAGATAGGTTGTCGTATTGATTGCCTCTACCCAGAACATCTTAGGCAATCCTGCTGTAATCTCATGCTCTTGGCACGCTCATTCATCGTTCTATTCATTCTCTCAGCCACACCATTCTGTTGTGGTGTCCCTGGAATGGTCTTAACCATCACAATTCCCTTGTTTGCACAATATCTTTTGAAATCTCCATCAACATATTCACCACCGTTGTCTTATCTCAAGTTTTTAACTTTCAGACCTGTCTCATTCTCAACCATAGCCTTCCAAGTTGTGAAAACAGAAAACACATCAGATTTATGTTTGAGAAAATAAGTCCATACCTTCCTGCTTGAGTCATCTATGAAGGTCACATAGTATCTGGAACCACTAATGGAAGATACTTCAGAAGGCCCCCACACATCAGTGACAACTAACTCCAACTTCATGGATTTTAGTTTTGCTCATGTCTTTGAGAAACTGACACACTTTGTTTCCTAAATACACAACCCTCACACAACTTGTGTTCAACTGCCTTTAATCCCTGTAACTTCCCTGTAGACTGAAGAATTTTCATATTTTTTCACTCATATGTCCCAGCCTGTTATGACATAAATCAGTCTGACTCGAATTATCCACAACATCTACCATGTCTTTGTCATTGCTGTTGATATACAGAGTCTCCAATTTGCTTCCTCGAGCAACTACCATGGCACCTTTAGTAACCTTCCAGTTTCCTTGGCAAAAACAAACCTCTCATCCTTCACTCTCTAACTGCCCTACAGAAATCAAGTTCTTCATCATATTTGGAACGTGACGTACCTTGCGAATTTTTTTTAGATTGAACCAGTCACCATTTTCAATTTCACATCACTGATCTCAATGATGTCCAAAGGCTCTCCATCAACTAATACACCTTTCCATGATTTCCTGCAACATAATTTTCAAGAATGTCACGTTGTCCTATAGTATGAAAAGACGCACCTGAATCTATCACACGTGGGTCATGAGCATTTTCCACTACTAGAACCAGAGCATCTTGTGTCTCATTAACAACAACATTTCCACTAGGTTCATTCCTCCTCAGTTTTCTTTGGAGCCTAGCAGTTCCTTTTCAGATGTCCAGTCTTACCACAGTTCCAACATTCTAATCTGTTGTTTCTAGACTTACTTCTGTTGTTTTTCGATTTACCTCAATTCCTATGAGTTCTGTTATTACTCCTCCCTCTATCCACATTCAATGTTGAACCCGAGGTAGAAGTAACACTTGAGTCCTTTCTACGAATCTCTTCTTCAATTGAAGAATCTCTATGTAACGCCCCAAAACTCCAAGTGCCTTTTAATTTGTGTTTTGGATTAATTTATTGGAAATTAAATTTAATTGGGCATTGGGGCTTTGTAATTTAATTTAAGATTCATGCAATTAGTGAATTTTTTGTAATTAAAGGACCTTTGAAACAATTAAATAGGAATAAGGGCTTGTGTGATTAAAAGAAAGAGAAATGAGCATTTTTGTAGTTAGGAGTTATTATAGGGGCATTGTTGTAAATTGCAATAAGAAGATTAGGATTTTCTTTTACTTTTGTATAGCACACTCTACAATGACCTTCTTCTTCCCTCTTCACGTTCACAACCGACAACCAACCCCACCTCACCGCTGTTCGCCTTTCTGCAGCCACGCCAGTAGTCGAACCGAACGTTTCCAGCTGCAACACTCGCGCATCTCACCGTCGACGTCTTCTTGCTTCCAGACCACGACTGTTGCACGTCGTCCTCGCTGCCAAGCTTCGGTCGTTGCGAGCGATGGCAAGCCGAACTCCTGTGTAGCCGCCGGAGACCTCGCGCCAAATGCCTCGAGTCCGTCCAGCCGAGAGCCACGCGCCGTCAAATCACCTAACCTTCAGTCGTCAAATGAGTTGTAAGCCTCGCCGTCGACGGAACCCACGCCAGATACCTCCAACCAATCGGACCCACGCCGTTGTCGTCATCTAGACACTATGATGTTGCTCGAGTCATTGGATCCAAAGGTTGGTGGGAAGCAGTGTGTCGTTCGTCGACCAACAACGTCGATCTGAACCTCCTGGATTCGCCATCGTCGCCTAGAAGATGTTGAAGAAGCAGCCGCCGGTTCAACTTTTGGTTCGAGCGGTTCGTCTAGTTTTCAACCAGTTTTGGGGGTTTAGACACCGATTTTGGATAGATCAGCTCACGAGCTTCTTGGATCTGACCTCTACGCTCCGAGGCGCGCTGCCGGCCGATTTTGGTTCGATCTGCTTAATTTGTTTTCCGAGTTCGTTTTAAGTGTCTGTTTGTGGTAATTTAGCCTAACTTACAATGGATTCGGAAATAAGCTATGATTATGTGTTTTAATTAAGATAAATGTATTGAATTTAGGGGATTCAAGTAGGAAGCATGTTTGAAAGCAACCTTGAGTTAGGAACGAAACCATAGGAGTTCCAAGCGAAGCTGAGGTAAGGGATTTTCTATAAATGATTATGTAAAGGGGAATAAGCATGTTTTATGAAAGATCTATTTCAAAAGATGAAATTCAAAGATTTATTCCAAAAAGAGGAATCTCAAGGATTTATTGCAAAGAATGACTTTCCAGGATTTGTGCTTAAGACTTGAATAAAAAAAAAAGAATATTTAAAAAGGGTTTGAAAGGACCCTGAGTAAATGATTTTCAGAAGATCTAGAAAGGAACTTCATCTTGAAATTCGAGAGGATTCCAGATGATTTAAGGGTTTGAGATGACCCGAATAGAAATGACTTTGAAGTATTTGAAAAAGAGTTCTAACACAGTTATTCAGATTTTCATAGAATGAGATTTTTCCTTCTGCCATTATGATGAATATGTATTTTAAATTGTGAATGTATTTATGATTTATGACTGAAAGTTATGTTATGATTATATGATTTATATGATTGTTGCATCATTATGAATACATATGTATATGTGATTGATGAATGGGACCTCATGCATATTGTATGTATATGAACATGTTACTGAAGGTTGTGGCAATTGGTCTCCTGAGGATTTATGCATGGTTAAACATGCATCAGAGACCCTATGGGTCAAACTTATACGAGTCTGTGAGGGACTTAAACTTATAAGGGTCTGTGAGGGACTCAAACTTATAATGGTCCATGAGGGACTCAAACCTATAGGGGTCTGTGAGGGACTCAACATGAATAGACTCAGGTAGATTCAATTGACCACGTATAGCCGCAGAGAAAAGTCATGATTTTATGAAAGGAAGTTTTAGGTCCCACTACAGAAATTTTTATGCTATTAAAAGTCACGATTAACAGTCATATTTAAAAGTCATGTTTAAATAAAGTCATGTTGCACGTGTTTGCATTTCCCGACCTCCACTTACTGGGTATTATTATAATACTCATCCCTTTACCTTCGTTGTGTTTTCTCCGTTTTTAAAATGTTGTCAGTTAAAGGCGAGGGCATACTAGGCGAGTGACAGGGATGCGCTACAGAAGCCATGAGAACCAAGTCATAGTTTTCCGCACACATGTTTTAGAAAGAAAATTTAAAAGATTACCGTTTCCCGCTTATGTATCACAGAGATTTGAAACTAGAGGCCGAACTTATTTATGTTTTAAATGTTTTGTATTTTTATGGGATCCCAAATTTAAGTGAATTTAATTATCAAGTTTAATCTATTTAAAGTCATTTAGGGTCTCAAATGCATGCATGAGAGTAATGACCCTTAGAAAGAGAGTCTGTAATAGTAGGGTCGTTACAGTTGGTATCAGAGCCCTAGGTTATGGGTTCTGTAGACTTGCTTACATCGTAGGCACTAGTAATCTCATGGCTAAATAGCAACTCCCAGTCATCGTCAGGTATGCCTTTGAAATAAAGTGTGTTTCGTTTATGAAAAGAAAATTTTGGAGTTTTATATGTAAAGTTATATGTATATGAGATTTGAGCATGATGTGTTTTTAAGCTATGAA
This sequence comes from Trichosanthes cucumerina, assembly GCA_036507285.1. NCBI lineage: Eukaryota > Viridiplantae > Streptophyta > Magnoliopsida > Cucurbitales > Cucurbitaceae > Trichosanthes > Trichosanthes cucumerina. Next base: position 65,513,858 of record CM071838.1, read on the forward strand.
AGAATGAAAATATGTGATTCTGACTGTTTGTTTATAGAAAGAAAATGCATATATGTGAAGCTATATGTATATGTGATATGAAAATGATGAATTTCTGCGGTGAGGAAAAAGGACATGTGTGATTCCTACTGTTAGTGATAGAAAAGAAAAAGCTGAGTTAAAAGGTCGATTCCTAAAGGAAGTTTTGCAAACTTGAGACACTGGCGTGTTGTTCAAAGGGTTGACTTAGGCAAAAGAGAGGGAAGAGTAAGTTATGGGAAGGCAATCAAAAGGTCACTGAGCAGTCAAGTGCCCCAAGTAAACTTTGAAAAATGAACATGATGTATTTTGTTAAGCTAAGGAAAAACGAATGTGTGACCTTCAAAGTTTGATGATAGAAAGGAAATGTCTGAGTTAAGAATGCTAATGCTTAAGGGAAGTTTTGTCAAGATGAGATACTTGCTTGCGCGTTATTAAAAGGGTCAGTTTGGACAAAGGAGTGAAAGAGTAGACCTTAGGAGGTGAAAATCTTCCAAGAGACATTAAACAACTAAGTTCCTCAAGTAAAACCTTGATAGATGAATATGGTTTCTTGAAAAGTCCAAAGGGTGGATGTGCTAAGTAAAATATTCTTGCTCAAAATCTGAATGTTATGGTTTCATGACAAAAGAGATGGAAAAGTTATGAGAAGTAGTGAATGATATTCTAAAGTACCCACCCCGTGTTAAGAAAATTTCATCACATTCAAGTGAACACTCGGACAAAATAGTAAAAAGTTGAAGAGTAGAGAGAAAAATGAATTTTAAAAGGCTAAGGTTTGTTTTCAGAGGGTCACTTGATGACCAATGAGATGGAAAAGTTTTGAGGTGTAGTGTGTATGCTTCCATGAAGTGTTTAACCTTAAAGTGTTAAAAAAGAGTTCTTTCGCCTCCAAGCGAATATATGAACTTAGTATTTAAAGAGTCGAAAGGTTAGAAAAAGGAGAGTTATCAAAGATTGAAGTTGTTTTCAAAAGGGATACTTGATGTAGAAGTGTGGGTCTTTTGGGTGAGACTTTTAAAAGAGGTAATATGAATGACTGTTGTGTTGTGCTATAGGCAGGAGAAAGGTTAAAAATGGAGGATAAGTGGTATGGCGAAGAACTTTCCTTAAAAGGTTCATTCTATTCGATACATGATAAAAGAAACCAAAGCAGTTTGGAAATCAAATCCGGAAGTTTGAACTGAAAAATAAAAGTGGTTTTCAGTTCAAAGTTAAGCTTTCAAGATACTTTGAAATACTTAGATCTTAACCATGATGAGTAATGTGGGTAGAGGCAACTAAGATATTAATGGGATAGGGTTTGCATGAAGTTTTAAAAGATGACACCATAAGGTAAATGACCTTAATAAGGACGAGCATGAAGCGGAAGAGTAAAGTCAGAATTTTAACTTTAAGCATAAAGGGACTGAATACTTGGATTTAAGATACTTGAGTAGTTTGAATTTTGCAGGGTCATTTATGTGCACGAGTTTTGTTGGAATTTGTTTGAGGAGCTTCCCTGATAATTCAAACTTCATGTTATGATATATGTCTAAGTTGAGAAGATTCAATCTGAGTTTTTAATTTTGAACCGCCTAGCAAGGTCGTTAACTCAATCTTTAGTGAAGTCACATCTCTTGGAAAGGTGATAAGGTTATAGAACCGATGGTCGGACGAACGATTGAGTTATGCCTTGAATTAAATGCTAGTAGTTGGTGCAGTAAACCTTAAGGGAGTTTTGAGGTTCAACCAAAAAGGAATTAGTTAGTAGAACTTTCCACTCTAGAATCGCAAGACAGAAGAGACTACTTGGGGGCAAGAAAACAAAACACGAGGTAAATATCCTTAGCTATTTCAGGATTTGGATTTGGAACTTTCAAGATTTGGAATTCGAGTCAAGAATATCAGATATTTAGGCCTTAAGAGGAAGTCCCAATAAGGGGGAAGAAGCTCGAGTTAAAGTTATGAGACCGTTGAGTAATGAGTTGTACGCCAAGGTATGGCACTTGAGAAGCAGCTAGTACTAACTCTCGCATAAGAATCGAAGGACTCTCTATAACCGAGTGGAGAAGGCGCGAGCGAGCTATCCCGAAATTATCACAAGATTGGAAACTTTCGAGGACGAAAGTTCTTAAGGAGGGAAGATTATAACGCCCCAAAACTCCAAGTGCATTTTAATTTGTGTTTTGGATTAATTTATTGGAAATTAAATTTAATTAGGCATTGGGGCTTTGTAATTAATTTAAGATTCATGCAATTGGTGAATTTTGTGTAATTAAAGGGCCTTTGAAACAATTAAATAGGAATAAGGGCTTGTGTGATTAAAAGAAAGAGAAATGGGCAGTTGTGTAGTTAGGAGTTATTATAGGGGCATTGTTGTAAATTGCAATAAGAAGATTAGGGTTTTCTTTTACTTCTGTAAAGCACGCTCTACGAGGACCTTCTTCTTCCCTCTTCACGTTCACAATCGACAACCAACCCCACCTCACTGCCGTTCGCCTTTCGACAGCCATGCCAGTAGTCGAACCGAACATTTCCAGCCGCAACACTCACGCATCTCACCGTCAACGTCTTCTTGCTTCCAGACCACGACTGTTGCACGTTGACCTTGCCGCCAAGCTGCGGTCGTTGCGAAGAGTCGATGCGAGCGATGGCAAGTCGAACTCCTGTGTAGCCGCCGGAGACCTTGCGCCAAATGCCTCGAGTCCGTCCAGCCGCGAGCCGCGCGCCATCAAACCACCTAACCTGCAGTCGTCGAATGAGCTGTGAGCCTCGTCGTCGATGGAACCCACGCCAGATATCTCCGACCAATCGGATCCACGCCGTTGCCGCCATCTAGACACTGTGATGTTGCTCGAGTCGTCTGATCCAAAGGCTGGTGGGAAGCAGTGTGTCGTTCGTCGACTTGCAGCGTCGATCTGAACCTCCTGGAGTCGCCATCGTCGTCTGGAAGATGTTGAAGAAGCAGCCGCCGGTTAAACTTTTGGTTCGAGCGGTTTGTCTAGTTTTCAACCGATTTTGGATAGATCGGCTCACGAGCTTCTTGGATCTGACCTCTACGCTTCGAGGCGCGTCGCTGCCGGTTGGTTTTGATTCGATCTGCTTAATTTGTTTTTCGAGTTCATTTTAAGCGTCCGTTTTTGGTAATTTAGCCTAAGTTAGATTGGATTCGAAAATAAGCTATGATTATGTGTTTTAATTAGGATAAATGTATTGAACTTAGGGGATTCAAGTAGCAAGCACGTTTGAAATCAACCTTGAGTTAGAAGCAAAACCATAAAAGTTCCAAGCTAAGTTGAGGTAAGGGATTTTCTATAAATGATTTTGTAAATGGGAATAAACATGTTTTATGAAAGATCTATTTCAAAAGATGAAATTCAAAGGTTTATTCCAAAAAGAGGAATCTCAAGGATTTATTGCAAAGAATGATTTTCCGGGATTTGTGCTTAAGACTTGAATAAAAAAAATATATATATATTTCAAAGGGTTTGAAAGGACGCTGAGTAAATGATTTTCAGAAGATCAAGAAAGGAACTTCATCTTGGAATTTGAGAGGATTCCAGATGATTTAAGGGCTTGAGAGGGCCCGAATAGAAATGACTTTGAAGTATTTGAAAAAGAGTTCTAACACAGTTATTCAAATTTTCATGGAATGAGATTTTCCCTTCTGCCATTATGATGAATATGTATTGTAAATTGTAAATGTATTTATGATTTATGACTGAAAGTTGTGCTATGATTATATGATTTATATGATTGTTGCATCATTATGAATACATATGTATATGTGATTGATGAATGGGACCTCATGCATATTGTATGTATATGAACATGTTTATGAAAGTTGTGGCAATTGGTCTCCCGAGGATTTATGCATGGTCAAACATGCATCAAAGACCCTATGGGTCAAACTTATAGGAGTCTGTGAGGGACTCAAACTTATAGGGGTCTGTGAGGGACTCAAACTTATAGGGGTCTGTGAGGGACTCAAACCTATAGGGGTCTGTGAGGGACTCAACACGAATAGACTCAGGTAGATTCAATTGACCACGTATAGCCGAAGAGAAAAGTCATGATTTTATGAAAGGAAGTTTTAGGTCCCACTACAGAAAGTTTTATGCTTTTAAAAGTCACGATAAACAGTCATATTTAAAAGTCATGTTTAAATAAAGTCATATTGCATGTGTTTGCATTTTCCGACCCCTACTTACTGGGTATTATTATAATACTCATCCCTTTACATTTGTTGTGTTTTTCCCGTTTTTAAAATGTTTTCAGGTAAAGGCGAGGGCATACCAGGCGAGTGACAGGGATGCGCTACAGATGCCATGGGAACCAAGTCATAGTTTTCAACACACATGTTTTAGAAAGAAATTTTAAAAGTTTACCGTTTTCCGCTTATGTATCACAGAGATTTGAAACAAGAGGCCGAACTTATTTATGTTTTAAATGTTTTGTATTTTTATGGGATCTCAAATTTAAGTGAATTTAATTATCAAGTTTAATCTATTTAAAGTCATTTAGGGCCTCAAATGCATGCATGAGAGTAATGACCCTTAGAAAGAGAGTTCGTAAATGTAGGGTCGTTACACTCTAACCTGTGAAAACTACAATTTCACTTTTCCACGTGAATTAGAAAGTGTTACTTTCATGGTTTCCCAACTATCAAGCAAAGATCTCAACAACAAAATCGCATTTCGTTCATTAGTAAATTTTAACTCAACAACAACCAATTTATTTATTAACAAAACAAATTCATTAATATGGGCAGTGACAGATGCACTTTTAGTCATCTTCAAATTAAAGAATTTGGTTGCGAGATATACCTTGTTGTTTACAGAGGGTTGTTCATACATGTTAGACAAAGCTTCCATTAGCTCTGTTGTGGTTGTTGCCTTCGCTAAACTGCTTTGCACATTCTTTGTCAGAGTTAAGCGAACAATCCCCAACACCTTTCTGTCTAAATTTTTCCATTCAGCTTCTCTCATGTCTTCAGGCTTTCCTTCTAATGGCAAGTCCAATTCCTTGGAATGCAAATAATCTAATATATGACACTTCCAAAACGAAAAATTAGATCCATTAAGAGTAACAAATTTCTCATCTCCTCCTGACATCGTTCTACAACCCAATGCTCTGATACCACTTGCTATGGTGAATGTGACGACAAAATATAATCAATCTAAATTCTACCAGATTCAGACAATATACATTTTATCTCAAATCCCAGATCAGGTTATAATTCCAAATATTTTGTGGAATAATCAATTTGGAATTAGCAAGCTTAAAAGAGTAGATAAACCAACCTAAACCTATAAGCTACAAGAACGATAAATAAATTAAGTTTAAGGGAAGAGAAATTGACACCAAATTTATACTGGTTCACCCAATGATGGCTACGTCCAGTTCTCTACTACCGATGCTCAGGTGTTGCATGAAATTTATATTGCAATACCGCAAGTGTACGAGTCAAGTTTTAATATAGTGATTTAGAGTTCAGAGTATCGCCCTCAGTAATGGTTTTCTAGATTGATTAACTACCAAGATACTAATTCTAAATTTTATCTAAAGCAACAGAAAATTGGATAAAGAGGTGAAAATAAAGATAGAAAAGTAAATATATAAGTGGAGACACGAATATGATAGAATTGTTAGGGGAATTGATTTCACAAATTATTTCCTTAATTAACACAAACAATTGACTATGGTTGTGAGATTATAAACAAGAAGTTAAAGATATACAAAAGACTCTCTCGAGCTCTAATGATTCTCATGCATAGCGATAAATCCTAAAGTCTGCTTATTAATTTTAAAAGCATGCAAGACATTAAGCAACTTCTTAAAAATGTTTCCCAAAGAACCTGTCACTCTCGTGTACGGATTTACTAAGGGTTTTGGCAATTTCATCTAATCTAAGTTAATTCTCTCGAAATCAACTTAAACCAGTAACAACATGCTAGACTTGGCCAAAGAAAAGCACACATTAAGAAAGAATTACAAAAAACAAAGCAACACATTCAAAGTTCAATACAATACTAAAATAAGTTCATACTAGCTACATCAATCCCCTAACTATGACAATTAGCTACTCATAATCACTACAAAACCATACTAATGTCATACTAGAGTCTATAACAAAACTAAAAACTAAAAGGTAGAAGAAAGAAAACTCGTCGGTGTCGATGTCGGTCCTCGTCTCCGAGCTCCCGTCACGATCTCGAGCCTTCACTCTCGTGCTTGGCCCCCAAAGAATAGTCTTTTGTGAAAAAATATTTGATATATCAATACAAATCTAGAAGTTTTCATTACAAATCTAGAGATTTAGTAGACAACAACATTTCAGTACATATGAAATGGTCTGTGCAGAAGTAGTAACTAAAGAATAGTGACTACAGAACAAGTACATTGCATGCCTTATCTAGTTGGGAAAGAACTTGACTGCTTAGCCAAACCATATGTTAAATTACAAAAATATATTTATTTGGCATATAGGTTTTTGAAGCATGAAATTGCTTACTTAGGTTATTTATTTGGCATATACTTTTTTTTTTTTTAGTTCAACAACATTTGAGAATAAAGAGTTTCGAATCTATGACACTTTTAGTCATAAGCCATACTTCATACCAGTTGAGTTATGCTTTGTTGGTAGCATGAAATTGGTTATTTAGGTTATTTTTTACTAAGGATTCTTCATACTAAATTTACAATCTTGTTATTTATTACCGCACATAACTTCATTGTATCAATCTAGCTATAACAAATTTTGCCCATATTAACCAAAGAATTATAAGCCCTTTATTGCAATGTTAGAATTACAAGCTCTTTATTGCAATGTATGAACGACATATATATTCTCTATCAAGAATAAAATGGGTACTAGGCAAAACAAATAAGGATGAAGGCCATACAGATAGACAAATACAAACATCCTCTACTTTTATCATATTTCACAATCAAGTAGTCAATTTTTTAAGTAGAAATACATACGATTTATACTACCTAAATTCTCAAATACATGAAACCACCCAAAATCGTAAAAATAAGAACTCATAACAAACACATATGACAAGACCAACAATCAAAAACCATGTCTAATAGAATCAATTTCAGTACTCAAAATTGTTGTTTTTTAAAGTTTTATGAAAAAACGAGTGGTGAGTTTTTTTTAAAAAAATCACACTAAACTTTTGATCTAATCCATTTTTTTTAAACTGCAAACCACAATTATTGATTTAAATTTTACTTAAAAAACATGATGGGTTGGGGCAAACAGGGGGGAGCAACCGGACGAACAGTAGGAATGGTAGCCAACGAACAACAAGAACCCAACTATTTACATAGAGCAACTAAAAAGGGAATGGTGGCAACCGAACGCTTCAGGCAGGCAACAGAGCAAAGATTTAGAGAGATTGGAATAATAATGGTTGAGGTTGATGGATGAGAAGATTGAAGGTGATTGTGACAATGACGACAACAAAGGAAGAAAAGAGGGTAGTCGGCATGGTGGGGTTTGGTTGATTTTGAGTGATAAAGGTTTAAGCGGTTGGGAGAAGAAAATCTCAATCAATTTAGGGTTTGTATCTTTTGTTTTTAATAATATACCAACAAAACAACCATGTTCCGCATAAATTACTTTTCATAATAAAATAAAATGCTCTATGTTGCCTGTCAACAAAGGTCATCTATATTGAAACATCTTGACCTCAACAAAGACCTCATTCACGCCTCAACAAAAGTAATGTATCTTGACGGTTCTTGACTGTCAACAAAGACCTTCTTCTACGCGTCAATAAAAGAATAAATAGTTGACACGTATTAGCCGTCAACGAATATAAAATACGGAGACACCCAATTTTGACGTGATTTTTCGAAAATATTGTCAATAAAACTAATAATGTTGACAGTTTACTGCATCAACTTAAATATAGACTTTTGTTGACGTTTAATAACTGTCAATATATTTATTTCTTAATTAACAATTTATTTTAAAGTGAAAGTAAACCTTTTATTGACGTTTTTTTGTTTGAATCGTCAACAATTCGATTAAGTCACGCGTCAATAAAGACCAAATTTGTAGTAGTGTGAAATAAATAAGAGTTATTTTTTCATCACTTTGTGTCTCACATATTTACAAACTTTGTCCAATAAACTAAGCTCCAGGGTCATTGAATTATGAGATAGCTGGAACTTGAACGATGTGTAGTGGACACACAGGGAGGATCACGTTCGAGTAATGACCCGGACGGTCTACAGTATAAAGATAGGGTTGGAGACCTAATCCTGGATACGTTGTGGATGCGGCCCGCTTTGTATTAGATACAAACGAGATGATCCAACTCGTTCATGTGGTTGACATGCAAGTGAGGGCATCTTGTGCAATGAGATTGTACAAGACCGAACCGTGAATTATTAGACCTACTGATGTTAACACCGTTAATAGTATATGACTAATAACTTCGTAGATGACCATTAGTGACTCGACCCAAATCCTGAGCGTGTTACGAACTCCTGTCTGCAGGGGTCTTTCCTTTGACTAGTACGGATGGGGATGGTCGCAGTTACTCGCCCAATATGTCTATCTTCTCAGGGATAGGACCCCGTGGGGAACTGGGAACTTGACTACGTGAGATGCAATTCACTCGTTCCCGACATTAGGAAACTACAGAGGTTGTTCCCTTAAGTGTGTCTGCAGGGCTTAGACAACGGGCACCCACCTTCTCACTGGCCCGAGAGGGGTGTTGTTTATGGTTGGACCATACAACATTGTTGTTCATTAGAGAAGTAGTGGGGACTTAAGGAGCAAGAAGTAGACACAGGGGTAAAACGGTAATTTGACCCAACAATGTCTACGAACAACCTATAAAGGGTCGACTCATGGGCATTGGTTATATCAATGGACACAACTTGTCTTACAGTGATGAGAGTGCAGCTACGGGCTTTAGTGGAGTGTTACCGTAGCTAATGAATGTTGATTAACCGGGTCAAAGAGTTAGACATGTTAGTCTCGGATCATTGGAGCTCGTCATCTATAAGTCCATTAGGTCCCTTGGTCTGCTCAAACTGGATACATAGAGGGTTTACAGTTTGGTGTGGATTTGAAGTGTTCAAATTCATTAAAAGGGTATTTATGTCATTTGTATGAGATATGATTGACATATTATATAGTTTAATGTGAATGAGATTCATAATAAACTATAGGTTAGCCTAATTACTTAAATAGGGCTAATTTAGAGAAATTGGATTGAGAGAAATTAAATTAAATGTGATTCAATTTAAAATCCACAATTATACAAATGTGATTTGTATTATAAGGTATGATATATGTGGTTATGCAAATATGATTTGCATAACCTAAGGTTGTGGTAAAATGGTAAATAGGTGGAGATTTCAACTCCACCTATCACCATTATATAATGCCTTTGTGAGAAGGCATTAGTGAAGAAATTCTCATTTTTTTGGATTTTCCATCTAAGAACTCTCTCAAAACTCTCTCCATCTCTCTCAAATTTTCTCTCTTCCCTAAACCAAAAGAGTCTCACCACTCTCTCTTTACCAAAGGAGAACAACCGAGAAGACCTTTCGGAGGTGTTCGAATTGTTCGTTGTACGGGAGATCGTGAACGTAGAGATCGAGAGCACAAACAGTTCGTGACCGGAGAAGGAATTCGTGAAGAAGTGTTCTTCAATAAGTAAGTAGTTCTTCTTACTGTAGTTTCCTTCATTTTCAGCATCTTTAACCTAATTTCTATAGGATAGATTTAATCTTAAAAATTATTTTCACAACGAAAACCAAGACGATTCAAAGTCGTTTTCCACTGCGGGAGTTTCATTCCCTTCAAGTAATACATGCAACAACATCTCCAAAAACTCATATGGCATTTTTTTTGCTTTTAGCATACTTCTCGCCATCTTCATGATTCTTCTATTTTTTCTCTTTACAACTCCATTCTGTTGTGGAGTCATTCGAGCTGCCTTTAGATGATGAATACCTCGTTCCTTTAAAAAATCATCAAAAGCTATATATTCTCCACCACGGTTAGATCTCAAAGTTTTTATTTTATGGCCACTTTGATTCTCAGCTAAAGCTTAGAAAGATTTAAAACATTCAAATGCTTCACTTTTTTCTTTCAAGAAATAAATCCATAACTTTTTGCTGAAATTATCAATGAAGGTTATGAAATATCGATTACCTTCGTTTGATATTGTTTGCATGGGACCACACAAATCTGTATGAATCAACTCAAGAGGTTTGGAGGCCCTCCAAGCTTTACCAATTGGAAACAAATCTCGGTGATGTTTTGCATGTATACACACTTCACAAATATTTGTCTCATGGTTGATGTTTTGAATGTCCCTCACCATATGGTTTTTCAAATACGATAGTGATCCAAAATTCAAGTGACCATATCGAAAATGCCAAAGCCAGAATGGATCCTTTAATATGCTGCTAAAAGAAGAGATTTGTCCATATGTAAATTTAAGAGGAAACATCTTATTAGCAGCCATTTTTACCTTGGCAATAAGAACGCCAGTCTGATCTTTAATTGCACACACACTACCTTCAAATGAAACTCTTAGACCTCTCTTAAAGAGTTCACCAATGCTCAAAAGATTATGCTTCAGACCCGGAACATAGAACACATCCATAACTCGTTTTGTGCCTTTCTTTGTTTTAACTAGAATATCTCCTCGACCTTTGACTTGCAATCTGGTATTATCACCAATTTTCACTTCACTTTGGAGAGATTCATCCAAAGAAACAAATAGACTTCTATTTCTTGTCAGTTGGTTACTATAACCACTATCAAGATACCATGTAGACTCTATAACATCCTCTTGAGCACTACATGCAAGAAATAGAACACCTTCATCATTTTTCTCCTCTTTATGCATCATGGTGGAAGATCTCTATTTTTCGGTGCCCAACAATCTGCTTGAAAATGACCATATTTTTTGCAGTTAAAACATTGAATGTGAGAAAAATTACCACGACCACTTCCTTGGTTTCTACCAAAGTCTCTTCCTCTTCCACCTCCTCTTCCTCGAAATGAAAAAGAGCTTTCTTGTTGATTTTCATAATTCATACCATTTTTATTACCATAATTTCTTCCTTCTCCTCGTCTTCCACGACCACCACGTCTTCAATGAGAATTTCCTCTGAATGAAGTTTGCATCTGAAATGCTTCCTCGAGAGGAGTAACATCATGTTGTTTTAATCTAAGCTTATCGGATTGAAAGGATCCCATCAAGCTATTTACAGACAATGTAGATAAGTCTTTTGATTCTTCAATTGCAACAACAATATGCTCAAACTTTCTCAGCATATTTCTAAGAATCTTTTCAACAACTCTTTAATCACCAATTTCTTCTCCATCTGATCTCAAATTGTTGACAATGGCAAGAATACGATTAATAAAATCTTCAACACGTTCGGTCTCTTTCACTTTTATGGAATCAAATTCATATATGAGGTCTTGTAATCTTACCATTTTTACCCTATCCGCTCCTTGATAAGTAGATTGTAAAATATCCTAAGTCGCCTTTGCAGAAGTAGATGTTAAAATTCTTTCAAACATTCCTTCATCTACAACTTGATGAATAGAGAATAAAGTCTTCTTGTCTTTCTTACGATTTTCTCTCAACTCAACAAGTTGTTGATTTGTGAATCCCTCTTGAGTTTCAACTTCAGTGTATCCTCTTTCAACAATATCCCACAAATCTTGCGAGCCATATAACACTTTCATTTGAATACTCCATTGAATTTTAGAAGTTGGGGTTGCAACATGTTGCCACTTGATGACATCTCTGATCTTGGCTCTGATACCACTTGTTGTAAACGTAGTACACCCTCACAATTCAAATCAAGAGAAAAGAGAAAAATATTGTTCTCTTACCGACACAAAAGGACATCAACAATAAATACCAATACATGTGACTCTTCACCATACATAAACCTTCATCAATGTATCTAGTAATTCGTGTGGATAACTATTCCTTGAATTTCAACCATTCATGTAAGTAATTAAATATAATTCATGTATTTAAATATAAGTCTAGATTAATTTTAACACACTCTTTCTCGAATAGCTATACTCAAAAAACACCAGTCCACGGGCAGGCTAAAGGAAAGATCACTACGGATCCCTCAACCAACACCAAGGTTGCCAGAAAGCTCAGAGGTTTCTCCGGAGGAGAGAAATTGGAGCCCCACCTTTTTTACCGTTGAGACTAAAAAGAAGTACGTGTAATCTTCTCTGAATAAATACCTTCTTATTTTGGAGTTAACAGAGATTTTTATTAAGCCGTAGATTTCAAGATTTTTAACTCTTAACATAACTTGATATTCTTAGTTTTAAAATTGATATTTCTTAATTGATGGTAAGAGTGCAATATTGTAATATCCCTTTCAATGTTGCCAAATGGATCATGTATGCCCTCTATGATAACAATTTTGATTTTAAATATTGTTTCACCTATACGTTTCTTTGTATATCTTATTTTTAAAATCTAAGTCAATTTTTAAACCAAAAAATAGTTATTATTAACTTGTTTTAACTTGGTTTTTAAAATTTGAGTTTTTGCAAAAAAAAAAAAAAAAATATAGTGGCATAGAAATCGAAGGAAAGAAGGCTTAAGTTTTTGAAACACAAAACTAAAAATAGAAATCTCGTTTGATAACCATTTGGTTTTTTTATTTTTAAAAATTAAGCCTAGAAATACTACTTTTACTAATGAAGTTCTATTTTCTATATGTTCTTATCTACTTTATAGATATGTTTTCAAAAACCAAGCTAAGTGTTGAAAACTAAAAAAAAAAGTAGTTTTGAAAAACTTGCGTTTGTTTTTTAAATTGGTTAGAAACTTAAATGGTATTTCAAGAAAGATGGTTAAAACAAGACTAATTTTCAAAAACCAAAAAATCAAATGGTTATCAAACAGGGCAGAATGACAGGAATTCACCCTCATGAACAGATAAATTTTACCCAACCATCTTTGGAGTTGTTCACCATCTTTGGAGTTGTTCTTTGCTTAATATCAGTCGGTTAGAAATATAGTGTCTGTGAAGATAAATGGAATAACAATATTCTACTTTATTTAAAGAGAACAAACCATTCAAAGAGTGAATATTTTGTTGGTTAATGAAGACTAAAATTTTTTGTGTCACTAGCTAGAAATTCGTTGCACATGTAGAACACATATGCATATCACCCTTATCTTGGATGCTGTAAGACGCTGAATCAGTGAGAAAGATCTAAGATTTAAAAACCATTGAAGAGGATTTTATTTCCAATTACATATATACACACACAAATATACATACAATGTTTTATGCATATAAGGGAGGGTAAGATTGATCTATACAAAAACAGATGATTGTTCATATTGTCATCTTCATGAAAAATCCTATTTATGAAGGCATTATGAAAATCCATATGGGGATTTGCTTATTTCATTTTTCCATGGCCATGAATGATCTTGTTCTTATAGATAAATATTGTTTGTTAACTCAAGTTGCAAAGGACTAGAAATAGTAGAGTCTAAAATAGCAAAGGAGAGTCTACTAAATTTCGTTATTTACGAAATTTAAAGTTTACTCATTTTTGTTGTTGCTATTTTTTAGTATTACTATTTTTAGTGTAGTAGCTATTTTTTAGCATTGGAGTGTGTATTTATGTTGAGTTGTGATGGAATGAAAATGTAGACTTCCCCAATTTTCTTCTCTCTCTAACAACATTGGCACTAGAGCAACATTGGCATCAGAGACTAAATTCTTAAAAGGTCTGGAGTGAGAAATAGTGAGATATTCCTAGAGAATTGAGTGAGCTAGGATCAAGTAGTGACTCCACCTATGTTTGGTGGTGAAAAGTACCCCACATGGAGGGTTGTGATTTTGAGAAGAAATAGAGGACGACTATGACGTTGCTCCACTTCCTGATAATCCAAAAATAAACCATATTAAGACTTACGAGGAAAGAGTCGCCCAGAAGAGGCAAAGGCGAGAGCTTTGCTTACATATGCATCTCTCTCCTGCCATATTCAACAGAATTTATGGCCTTGAAGTCAACACAAGAGATTGGGGAGTTCCTCAAAGATGAGTATGATGGAGATGAAAGGATTAAGGGCATGCTCTTGTTGAACGTGGTGAGAGAATTTGAGAACGTAGATGAAGCATTTTGGGTCCATTAAAAAGTACTCAGATAAGTTGATTGTGATTGCTAACAAGGTAAGAACATTAGGAACTAATTTATCTAAAAAAAAGATTGTTTAAAAAAATTATAGTTTCAGTTCCTGAGAGGCATGAAGCGAAACATGGGTGATACAATTAGTTAGTACTTTGCGAACGCGAGAGCAAAGGAGGTTGATGAGGAAGGAAGGAACCATTGAAAGGGCACTGAAAGTCAAAATGAAACATGGGTAAGGTATAAGAGAGAAGAAATGGAGAGAGAAAAGGGAGGGCAACAATAGTAGCTTAGAAACCACTATAAAGAATGTTGGAAGTGCAAGTTCTAGCAAAAATATTGCATGCAAGCACTGTGGGAAGTATAATTATCCACGCTTAAGATGTTGGAGAAGGCCAGATGTGAAGTGTAGGGAAGGTCAGTTAATGGGACACATTGAAGGCTTTTGTAAGGAAACTCAACAATACGGTAGAGCACATGCCACAATACACCAAGAAGAAGATCAGTTATTTGTGGCTATTTGTTTTTCATCAGTAACTCAATGTCATCGTTGGTTGGTCGATAGCATGTGTACCAATATCAGACAAGGGTGGCAAGGAGTTGTTCGAAGACCTGGCAAGTCATTCAAGTCAAGGCCGAATATATAAGGAAGTGACTAGTTAGAAGTGATGGGGAAAGACACAATGCCAATAAAGAGTTGTGTATGAACTAAATTGATTACCAAAATATTGCTAGTGTCTGAGATTGATCAAAACCTATTAAGTATTGGTCAACTAGTAGAGAAGAGATTTAGAGTGTTATTTGAAGAAGAAAATAACCGAATTTTTTATTCAAATGGGAAGAAGTTGTTCAAAATAAAGATAACACAAGAGTTTCTCATTTAATCCACTCGAGAAAGAGCAAATAGCCTTCAAGTGTCAAAGTGAATTACATTGAGCTATCACATAAGAGGTTAGAGCACTTTCATCACAAGGAGTTGCATATGGGAGTAAAAATACTAGTTTTGGAGAAGTTGAAAGCAAATTGCAGAACTTGTTTAATAGAGAAGCAAACAAAGTTGTCATTCAAAAAGTCAATCTTGAGAGCAACTAAGAAGCTACCGCTCATCCACACTGACTTGTGTGGACCCGAACCAACTCTGTCACTAAATGATAGCAAATATTTCATTATCTTTATTGATGAATATATTGGAATATGTTGGATTTACTTCATGAAGCAGAAGTCTGATGTAGCTGAAGTTTTTCTGAAGTTTAAAAGATGGGTTGAGAATAAGAGTGGGCGGTAAGATTCATGTGAGATCTGATAATGAGACTGAATATACACACCACAAAGGTTCATCCTTTTGTGAAGAAGTTAGGATAGGACATCAACTCACTAATCCATATACTCCACAACAAAATAGAGTCGATGAGAGAAAGATCAAGAGTATTATGGAGATAGATCCATGTCACATGAGAAGAACTTGTCAAAAGGAGTTTTGGATTGAAGAAACCAACACAACAAGTCTTTCTATTGAATAGACTACTTACATGGGTATTGGGGAAGAAGACATCCTATGAACCTAAAAAATTTGAAGGTGTTTGGTTTTTTTGTACTTTTCTCATGTTCCACAAGTAAAGAGAGACAAGTTAAGTGAAAAGACAAAACTAGGAATGTTTATAGACTATAGCATGGTGTCCACGACCAAAGCTAGGTGTTTGCCACATTTGAGTCTAGGAAGAGAATATGAGTTTAACTCGAGATAGGCTAAAAATAGTAAAGCCTAAAATAGCAAAGGAGAGTCTACTAAATTTAGAGTTTACTAATTTTATAAGTTGTGGGGATTTTTAGTATTGCAATTTTTAGGGTAGTAACTATTTTTTGTTGGAGGCAATGAAGATAAAGTAGGAAAGATTTTAGACTGGAGGGAAAATTATGGAGAAACTTCTTCTATTGAGTACTTTGGCATTTGAACTCAATTGGAGCTTTTTTTATTGTTTGCTTACAAGGGGTAGAGAACACCTCTATTTATAGGTGTCAATAGAATTTTCTAGAGAATGATTAATGACCTAGGAAATAGACTTATCTAGAAAATTACATAAGCCTTACATATTCCAAAAAGCCATATTGAAGAACTCAAAAGACTAATTGGAAATTACAAATTACATTTAATACCCCCTCTTAATTTCTAATTTTCAAAAGCTTCTTGAAGTTCTCAAACTTCCCTGATGTAACAACTTTGATGAACATATCAGCTGGTTGATCATTGGTGTTGATAAACACTAAATAAATTTCTTCCTTGTTTACTAAATCTCTAATATAGTGATGACACAACTCAATGTGCTTTGAGTGAGCATGGAAGACAGGATTCTTGGTCATTGCAATTGCTGACATATTATCACAAAAGATTTTTGTTGGCGTCACCTGCTTTATTTGAAGATGATCTTTAAGGATTCTCCTTAACCAAACTGCTTCACAAGCAAGTTCAGTTGTCGTTGTATATTCAGCTTCGAATCATTCATGTACCTTGAAATGATGCTAACAAAATGCATAATGTATGGTTTGGTATTAGTAAGATAGATTAATGAACCCACCAGACTTCGAAAAAGCTTTGGATCTGCTTTAGCAGTATTATCATCATGACACAATGATGCCATAGGAGTTGCCACTGGTTTACATTTACTCATGTGAAATTTCTTGAGTAAATCATCAACATATTTTTCTTGAGAAATAAAAATTTCACCATGATGTTGTTTGACTTGAATTCCAAGAAAATACTTCATGAACCCTAAATCAGTCATTTCAAATCTCTTCATCATACTTTGTTTGAACTTCTCAAACATTTCTGAGTTATTTCCAAAATAGATCCAAATCATCAACATACAGGACAAACAACAATGAAATATGTACCTTCCTTTTTCACGTAGAGAGATGGTTCATTGGGACTTTTCTGAAACCCATTATGGTAGAAGTATCTGTCAATTTTGCTATTCCAAGCATGAGGTGCTTGCTTTAAGCCACACAAGGCCTTTTGGAGCTGATAAACCTTCTCTTCCTTTCCACGAACAATATATCCTTGAGGTTGTTCTACGTATACTTCTTCTTCCAACTCTCCATTTAAGAAGGCAGATTTGGCATCAAGATAAAACACATTCAATTGTAACTAGGCTGCTAATGCAAGAGCAACCCTTATTGTTTCCATGTGTGCTACTGGTGAAAAAGTCTCATTAAAGTCAATACCAGGCTGTTGGGAGTAGCCTTTTGCTACTAGACGAGCTTTATGCTTTTGAATGGAACCATCTTCATTGAATTAAGTCTTGTATACCCATTTTAAGCGATTTTTTTTTTCTTGAAGGTAAGTCTTGAAGCTTCCATGTCTTTTTTCTTTCAATGTTTGTTATTTCTTCGTCCATTGCTTCCATCCATTCTTCTTCTTTTGTAGCATCATCAAAATTTTGTGGCTCACACGCGAACATAGCAACATTTTCAGTTGAAGCATAGATATCTTGTAACGATCGCATTCTTCTTGGAGGAGATTCTGAATTATCTTGATTTGAGGTAGCTTCGACTACTGATCTTCCAGGTGTTGACGTAGAACTGCTTGGTGATTTCAAATTTAGGTGAGAAACATCTAGTGGAAAAACTTTTTTTGTTGTCATATCAATCTTCGCTATTATATTATCATTTTTCTGGTCTAGAATAATGCATTTTCCATACTCAAAGTTGATTGCATATCCTTTTTGAAGCAATTGACCAACATTTAACAAATTTTTAGTTATGCCTGGAACATAAAGAACATCTGAAATGTACCTTGTATCTCTTTTCTTGGTGTGCGAACAATAATGACATCTTTTCCTTCTGCTTTCTGCATGTTACCATTACCAAGTTTCACTTGAGAACTAAAACTTCTATGAAGCTTCAGAAAGAAATCTTTATTTCCTGTCATATGATTACTGCAACCACTATCCAGATACCATATATTTTGAGATTCACACTGATTAATTGTACAAGAAAATAATTGTTCTCCTTCATCTTCTTTTATAAAATTTGCTTCATCTTTTTTCCCTTTTCTTTTGAAACCAACAATCTCTTTGAGAATGATTTGGTATCCAACATTTAGTGCATTTAAAGTAACAATCTTTAGACTGATGATTTGACTTTTTGCAAATAATACAGTGAGAGTCAAAATTTTTCCTTTACCTTTGTCCCTTGTTCCTCGTCACTAGCTAACTCTGATCTTTATTTTGCATTGGATTCCACAATCTTTTAGAATTGGACTTGTATGTCTTTTTTTCTGCAACATTGAGCTTGGTATGAAAAGCTTGCTCCACAATTTGACTTGGAGATTTATTGAGTCGTTCTTCATGAACTTGAAACGAACCCAATTAGTTCAAAGATTGTCAATTTAGACACATCTTTGGACTCTTATATGGCAGCAACGACATGATTGAATTTTAGAAGAAGACTACGAAGAACTTTTTCATTAGTTCTCTTTTGCTAACATGGTCTCACCATAACACTTCATTTGATTGATTATCTCAGAAACTCGAGAAAAAAATTCTCAAATATTTTCACTTTCCTTCATTGCCAAGTTGTCAAAATCTCTCCATAAAGATTGCAACTTTATGGAAATAACTTTTTCAGTTCCCTAAAATTCTTTTTGAAAAATTTCCCAGACCTATTTAGTTTTTTTAATACCAAAAATTTGAGGAAAGATAGACTCACTTACACATTGTTGAATGAGGTGAAGTGCTAAAGCTTTACTCTTTCTCTTGATCTGGTGACCGTTCCGAGATGCCTTCATTTTCTTTTTCAACAAGAGCTTCATAATCTTCTTCAATGATTTCCCAAAGATCTTGAGAAATAAAAATGGTTTCCATTTGACTTTACCAATATTCATAATGCTTTTCGTCAAAGACCGGAACTTGATTTGTTGGAATTGAAAACAAGTTTAGAACACAATTGGTGTTCATTTTATCCTTGCTTTGATACCAAATTTATTGGCGACAATAAACATCATGAAGATCAATGGAGAGAGAATTATGAAAAAACTTCTTCTATTGAGTGCTTTGGCACTTGAGCTCAATTGAAACTTTCTTTGGTGCTTGCTTACAAGGGATAGAGAACACTTCTATTTATAGGTGTTCTATTTTCTAGAGAATGATTAATGACCTAGGAAATAAACATATTCCAAAAAATCATATTGAAGAACTCAAAAGACTAATAAAAATTTCAAATTACATTTAACACTTTTAGTATTAGAGTATGTATTTATACCAAGTCGTCATGATAGAATGAAAAACGTAGATCACTCCCCCAATTCTCCTCTCTCGAACAACATTGGTATAAGAGAAACAAATATTAAATCCTGAGATGCATATGAACTGATTTGTACATCTGGCTATGCAGCTTTAAAATATAGAAATTCTTAACTAAATTGATAAACCAATTGAACAAGCAAACCCAAGTCTACTCTATAATTATGTGAGTGAGTGAGTGTAAATTTGAACTTTGAGAAAACGATAGTCTTCTATTCTTTTGCTTCGAGTTATTTAGGATTTGAACCTTGATAAAATGGTATCATTCTTTTTTTGCTTTCATCACCGGCCTCTATCTTCAAGCGACAAAGGGGCTTCGATGTCCATCCTGCCAACAACATTATTATTTGCTGGAATGTCACTTGTTTGAACATTGGTTCTAGAATCTGTCGAAGTCGGGATGAAAACATCTGCATGAAACCAAAGACATCAATCCAAGGTTTCAGACATTAAAAGAAGCTTAAAGGAATTTTACCTTGATGATGATATGGGGACCGAAAGAACTGCAAATAAACAAGTGTAGCCACTACAAGACCTGCTAAACACAATGCTTCCTCATAACTTTATCTTTAAAGTAGTATTAAATTTCGATGTCGACATTTCTACTCATCTATAAGTTCAACATCGACATAAGGAGTAAATAAACATGATAGGGCCAAAATAGTAAATTAATAACCCACCAAGATCTCTCTAAGACAATCAACCAACAATATACTTCAATCCACCACAAATTATTCACCAAATAATTCTCAAGCAACAACCAACAACTCAAGCAACAACCAACCATGGACAGCAACAAACCATAAACAAATGCAAAAAACTAAATGCAAGAAACACACGAATTATACGTGGAAAACCTCTTCGATGTGAAGAGTAAAAACCACGGGACTTGTGAGGAGTCCACCCTTGTCACCTTCTCTTATTATGATAAAATTGAGGGAAAAAGAACCCAAATCAGTCTCACAAAGATTCACAACCCACCAATAGTTCCATACATAAGAGAACAATAATTGAGAGATAAAGGATGATAAATATCACCCAGTTTTTGTTGGTTCTGTCCGACAGCAATATCCAATAAACCGAAGCTCAGAACGACGATCCAACCGTTCAAAACAAGGCCCTGTGAGTCCTCAACAAGCTGACAAACTTTTAGCAAAATCCAACGGTGGAAACTCTGGCAAACGACAACTTTGTGAACGTCGTCAGTGAAAAATCGAACTGCACTAATCTCCCAACGTTTTCTATATTCCCCTTCCGTTTTTTCCTTTTCCTTTTAGGTTATATCTTTCTAAAAAACCCTAGGCTTTCTAGATAAGCCAACTCATTTAACCTCAAATGGGCTAAACATATAAGACGATAATTTGGACCCACAAACCTAAGAAAACCCATGTTTGTCTAACAAATGGGCTAGACACCCATAACAATCTCCCCCTCCAACCCCATTGTGGGGAAGACACAATCACATCCATGATCACTTGAACTTCATCCCAACAAGCTTACTACAAAGCTCAAGCTTGTTTCCAAGAATTACTTTAGTCAGTATATCTGCACTATTCTTGTCGGTGTGGACTTTCTTCAGTTTCATTATCTTCTCTTCAATCACATCTCCCAACCTATGATATCTAAGGTCAATATGTTTGGTGCGAGCATGATACATTGAATTCTTGCTCAAATCCATAGCACTCTGACTATCACAAAATACTACATACTCATCTTGCTTTAAACCTAACTCTTGAAGGAATCTTTTAAGCCATAACATCTCATTGCTTGCTTCCACTACTGCAATATACTCTACCTCAGTTGTGGACAATGCTACACATTTTTGTAGCTTGGATTGCCATGAGATGGCTCCCCCTGAAAATGTAAACACATAACCTGAGGTAGACTTTCTATTATCAAGATCACCTGCCATATCTGCATCAGTATAGCCTTGAAGTATAAGTTTGCCACCTCCATAACATAAACTCAATTTGGAGGTGCCTCGCAAGTATCTGAAGATCCACTTCACTGCTTCCCAATGAGCCTTACCTGGATTGGATAAGAAACGACTCACTAAACCGACTGCATGTGTAATATCAGGTCTAGTACACACCATAACATACATCAGAGAACAAACTGCAGAAGAGTAAGGAATGGCTGACATTGCTTCTTTCTCCTTCTCTGTTGTAGGACAAGCTCTCTTATTTAGCTTGAAGTGAGTTGCTAATGATGTACCAACAAGCTTACCTTCCAAGTACCCGTTCAATATACTTCTCCTGGGATAACCACAATTTCCCAGCTTTCCTGTCATGAGTAATCTCCATGCCTAATATTTGCTTTGCAGGGCCTAAATCTTTCATGTCAAATGACTTGGACAAGTCTTTCTTCAAACTTTGAATCATATCTGCATTTTGTCCAACTATCAACATATCATCTACATATAAAAGAAGAATAATGAAGTTACCTCCAGGGAACTTTCTGAAATACACACAGGAATCAGCTGTAGTTCGTTTGTAATAGTTGTTTATCATAAACGAATCAAATTTCTTGTACCACTGTCTTGGTGCCTGTTTAAGCCCATAAAGACTCTTCTTCAACTTGCAAACAAGTTTATCTTTCCCCTTTTCTTCAAATCCTTCAGGTTGCTCCATGTAGATCTCTTCATGCAAATCACCATGTAAAAATGCAGTTTTTACATCAAGTTGCTCCAATTCAAGATCTAGACTTGCTGCTAAACCCAAAATTGTTCTGGTAGATGTCATTTTGACTACTGGAGAGAATATCTCATCAAAGTCAATGCCCTTTTTCTGGTTGCATCCTTTTACCACTAATCTGACTTTGCACTTTACTATCTTCTCGCCATCCCTTTTATACTTGAAAACCCACTTGTTTCTCCAAACTTTCTTGTCATTTGGACGTTGCACTAGCTCATAGGTTTCGTTCTTTTTCTAGGAATTCATCTCCTCATTCATTGCATCAAGCCACTTGTCTTTTTCATCATGAGACAAGACCTCTTGATAGTTCTCTGGCTCTCCATCTTCACTAACTAGAATGAACTCTGAGCTTGGATACTTTGTTGAAGGTTTAGGCTCTCTTGTGGACCTTCGAACCTGTGTATCCTCCACTTGAGGGATAGATTGCTCCTCCTGCTCATGAACTTCTTCATGAATCACTTCATTATGGATTTCTTCATCATATGAAAACTCATCAAGATCATCATCATCAACATGATCTGGTATACATTACCATCAGATTCTACCTCACCAACATCATCATGTACATCATCAAGTACATCTTCAACATTCTCATTCGACGACTGAATAATAGAAGGAGTAGAAGAAAGATCATTAGTAGTATCAAAAAACGATTTTGAAATAGAAACGTACCTCGTGCTCGGAAGATCTCGCACTTTCTCGTGCTCAAAGAATATTACATCTCGCTTCTCACTACCTTTTTCTTTTCTGGATCGTAGAGCCTGTAACCATACTCTTCATCCCCATATCCAACAAATACACATGGATTAGTCTTCGAATCAAGCTTTGACCTTTGTTCTTTAGGCATATGCATGTATGCCTTGCTACCAAAGACTCTCAAATGCGAATAAGTGGGATCACGTCCCTTCCATGATCTCTCTGGAATGTCATAACCAAGAGGAATTGATGGAGATCGATTAATCAAATACACAACACATTGCCTTGCTTTCAAATTTCAAAATGTCTTAGGAAGATCAGACATTTTAAGCATGCACCTCACCTTTTCATCCTTTCAGCAACTCCATTGTGTTGTGGTGTGTCAGGCTCTGTCTTCTCATGCCTAATGCCATGTTGTGAGCAATAATACTTGAACTCATTCGAAGTATACTCACCACCATTGTCAGATCGAAGACACTTCAACTTTCTTTCAGTCTCCCTTTCTATCATAACATGAAAATTTCTGAAAATCTCAAACACTTGGCTTTTTGTTTTCAACATACACCCAAGTTCTTCGAGTAGCATCATCAATGAAAGTGACAAAATATCTATTGCCACCAAGTGATTCTATCTCAATAGGACCACAAACATCAGAGTGGACTAACTCCAATTTCCCTTGCCTTCTAAGCAAAAGAAACTCTATGTTGCTTACCTGCCAAGCAATAATCACAAGGGTCAAGAGAAACTGTTTTATCAACAAGAATAAGAGATTTACCTACCAACAGTTTAATCCCCTTGTCACTCATATGCCCTAGCCTTCGATGCCACAAATTAGGAGAATTCTTTTCTTCAACTGCATTCAACTCACAAGAACATACCCTCAAGTATGTTTTATACAAGGAACAACATAACTCACCACGAGCAACTGTCATCGAACCTTTAGACAATTTCCATTTACCATCATCAAAGGTATGTTGAAATCCTTCTTGATCAAGGACACTTGCAGACAACAAGTTAAGGCGTAAATCAGGAATATGGCGTACATTCTTTAATGTAAGCATGCACCCAACACTTGTCTTCACACGAATATCACCTAACCCAACAATACTAGTTGAGCTCTTGTTTCCCATCTTCACACTACCAAAATCACCCAATTGGTAGTCCATGAAATACTCCTTTCTGGGAACACAATGATATGAAGCTCCTGAATCTACCAACCACTCTGTGTCTGAACTTTCTACATGATGACATTCACTAGTTGCACAAACTAAAGTAACATCACCATTACTTGTAGTAGCAGTTGCTGCAATATTTTTATCATCTCCGTCCTTTTGTAAGTCTTGCTTCTTACCTTGTTCTTTCTTCCAACGGTAGCAAAATTTTTTAATATGGCCAGGCTTGTTGCAGTGATAACATGTCCTAGTCTCTTTGTCTCTAGACTTGGACCTGTCCTTTGAGTTTCCACGACCTTTGGGTCCTTTACTCTTGCTTCTACCACGATTCTCAACAAGAAGAGTATTCGAATTATCAACTCTCATCTCCTTTCTTCTTATTTCTTCATTGAACATGGTTTCTTTAATCATATTCACAGATAGAACACCTTCTGGAGTAGAGTTACTAATAGTCACAACTAAGGTTTTCCAACTGTCTGGCAAAGAACTCAACAAGAACAAAGCCTGCAATTCATCATCAAAAATAATTTTTATAGTAGTCAACTTGTTAATAATATCCTGGAAGTCACTCAAATATTCAGAAACAGACTTCCTACCCTTCAATTTCAAATTAACAAGTCTCTTGATTAATGAAGCTTTATTATGTGAGGTCTTCCTTTCGTAAAGACCTTCTGATTTCTTCCACAAATCATACGGGTCAGACTCTTTAGACACATGGTTGAAAATACTAAGATCAACCCACTGCCTAATAGTTCTCAAAGTCTTCCTTTTTAACTTTACCCAATCTTTCTCTTCCATTTTATCTGGTTTTGAAGGTTTAGAAATTGTGCCATCAACTTCTATGGTTGTTTCAATTGGATCATACAAATCTTTGCAAAATAGCAAATCCTCCATCATCGGTCTCTAGAGCAATAATTGGTTGATGTCAGTCTAACCATTGAATTACCTCCACTACCATTAGTAGACTCCATAACAATGATTAAATTAAATCTTGGCTCTGATA
Source organism: Trichosanthes cucumerina (assembly GCA_036507285.1). Classification (NCBI taxonomy): domain Eukaryota; kingdom Viridiplantae; phylum Streptophyta; class Magnoliopsida; order Cucurbitales; family Cucurbitaceae; genus Trichosanthes; species Trichosanthes cucumerina. Next base: position 65,538,895 of record CM071838.1, read on the forward strand.
CCAACTAATAGGGCCAAAATAGTAAATTAATAACCCACCAAGATCTCTCTAAGACAATCAACCAACAATATACTTCAATCCACCACAAATTATTCACCAAATAATTCTCAAGCAACAACCAGCAATGGACAGCAACAAACCATAAACAAATGCAAGAAACACACGAATTATACGTGGAAAACCTCTTCGATGTGAAGAGTAAAAACCATGGGACTTGTGAGGAGTCCACTCTTGTCACCTTCTCTTATTATGATAAAATTGAGGGAAAAAGAACCCAAATCAGTCTTACAAAAATTCACAACCCACCAATAGTTCCATACATAAGAGAACAATAATTGAGAGATGAAGGATGATAAAGCCCAGTTTTTGCAGGTTCTGTCCGACAGCAATATCCGATAAACCAAATCTCAGAATGACGATCCAACCGTTCAAAACAAGGCCCTGTGAGTCCTCAACAAGCTGACAAAATTTCAGCAAAATCCAACGGTGGAAACTCTGTGAACGTCGTCAGTGAAAATCCGAACTGCACTAATCTCCCAACGTTTTCTATATTTCCCTTTCTAAAAAAAACCCTAGACTTTCTAGATAACCTCAAATGGGCTAAACATATAAGCCGATATTTTGGACCCACAAACATAAGAAAACCTATGTTTGTCTAACAAATGGACTGGACACCCATAACACATCATACCATAAAAAATAAACTAGCAACAAAAATCATCCATTAATGTAGTCATCATATTAGTAATAAGTCTTTTAAAGCTGTTTAAATATTTTGTACAAAAAATTTAGATTTTATGAGTTTTTCATAAATAACCATCGACATACCCATAAAACTGAGACTTGGCATCTAACATCTTAATCTTAAAAAAAAAATTATTTAGTATTGTTTTATACCTTTGTAAGACTCCCTCTATTTGCTTAAATGTTTTTTTTTGTCGGAAGACTTGCTTAAATATTTTTGAGTCCTCTAACGTGATATCAGAGTAGAGGATATGTATTAAAATCTATTACCTCCCATGTTTCATTTTAGTTTCCTAATCCACAAGAGGACGAACGAATGAGAAAATTTCAAATACTAATATAGCACGCAATAGTTATATTTAGCCGCCTATTCCATTTCAATTTAGTTTAGGTAGGTGAGTCCCTACTATGGTAGTACTATATATTTTCCTATTAATGTAGGAAACACATGCCAACAGACCATAAAGTAGAATTAGAAGTCCATTAATGAATTGGTTTAAATAATGTCTTAAAGTAAATTAACTATTAATAAAGAATGGCAAGAAGCTATTACCCATGAGAGAACCAAAAACAACATCTTGGGGATGGTGCATGTAGTCATTCACCATAAAGATCCCAACCACATAAGCAATCAACAAAGGGAAGAGAACCACAAGTAGTTTTGCAACATTGCCTCCATCCTCAAATACTTTCAGCTTGCTTGATAAGTATAATGACAGAAAACCAAGACCAGCAAATGACCCTGCCCCAAACAAAATCATTGTTTTCTTACAAAAGATTAATGCTTTTTTTTAGAAACTTTGACCCAAAAAAACCATTTTTTTTTTGTTCTTTTTGTGTGTTTGGTTTTTGTGTTTGAAACTCTCTTTAGGAGATATGGTGAATGAATTGAGTGAAAGGGAAGAAAAAATGCTATGTTTTTGCCTACATGAAGCATGACCACTGGGAAAACTCTTGTATCCATCCAACACGAAACTTTTCTTCCCATGACACACGACATTTCCCAATCGATCGTAGACCTAAAGAAATAATAAATTAGTAGCATTATCAAGGGGGAGAAAATATGAGCCTGAGTGATACTATGTCACATCATAATAATTGAGTAGTAATCATAATTCAAGTTATGGAAAAAAAAAAAAAAAAAGTTAAATTACAAATTTAGTTAATTCCTAAACATTAAAAAGTTAAAGTTATACGCTCGCGCTTCTATGTAATTTTGTCGTTAGAGAGAAGTAAATGATGGCATTACATGCCTACTAGATAATATCAATTTACTTTAACACGACATGGCAAAGAAAAAACGATAGAAGGTGAGCGATTAGCTGGACAAAATAAATGGTAAATTCAACCTACCATATTTTCAAAGCAACATGTCAAATCTCTTTTATGAACCATGCCACACTATTTTGTCCAGCCCAACCATCCACTTTCTTTATTTGTCTTCTACAAAAGTACCAAATCAGAAAAGGTTGATCTAATAGACATGTCACTCAGGATTAAGAACAGATAGACGATTTGGCATTCAAGCTGATAACATGTTCGAAACTTTCATAAAATGTAAGATCTAAGACCCCATTTGATAACCATTTGGTTTTTAGTTTTTTGTTTTTGAAATTATGCTCGTTTTTCTACCATTTCTCTATATCTTCACCTTAAAGCCAAATTTAAAAAACAAAAACAAGTTTTTTAAAACTATTTTTTTTAATTTTCAAAATTTAACTTGGTTTTTGAAAACATGGTACAAACTAGATTAGAAAACATAAAATTCCACAGGTAAAAGTAGTATTTTTAGGCTTTATTTTCAAAAACCAAAAACAAAAAACTAAGGCCCCGTTTGATAACCATTATTGTTTTGGTTTTTAGTTTTTGAAAGTTAAGCTTATTTTCACCTTTCCCTACCATAGAGATCATCTCCCTAAATAAGCATTTGAACTCTTAGTCAAATTCTAACAACAAAGTCAAGTATTTGAAAACTATTTTTTTTTTTTTTAGTTTTCAAAAGTTAACTTGGTTTTTGAAAACATAGGTACAAAGTAGATAAGAAGACATATAAACTCATTGATAGAAGTAGTATTTTTAGGTTTAAATTTCAAATACTAAAAACCAAAAACAAAATGATTATCAAACAGGGCCTAAACATTCACACCCATCAAAATTTAATGGAGTTTGTTGGAGTAATATTTGTAATAGTATATCAATACTTCTGTATAAAGAAAGCAAACGTACTTCGTTTCCATCGGGAAAGCAACGCCAAAAGAAGTCGGGCCTCGGCCAACCAACAGCATTCTTAGTTGTCTCAGTGAGAACTCCTGTTACTAGCACAGAAAAGAGAATACCTGTGATCCAAATTAGAAGCTCAGCCAACAAACTCATCTAAGACAAAGCTTTAAACAAATCAATTAATTTTGAGGCATCTTTACCTAAAATGGCATCGTGAAGATCATAAGTGTCCCTCCTACGCATATACACCACCAGAAATATTGCAATTGGGAACACAATTCCATACAACTGAGACAATGCAACACAAAAAAATTATCAGGCTCCTCATTTCTCAAAGGCTTCATGTGTAGTAATGTATCTATGAAAAAGGCTTTGTTTACTAGTTGTTTGCTTCATGTCTTACTAATTTAATTTTATCTAAACTTAGAAATGACATCTTGTAAATTTTAAAATATGGAATAACAAGATGGCTTTGAAAAAAAAAAGTTTGAATTACATGCCGCTTGATAAGAATTATATTTTTTATTTTTGACCATATAGGATTTCATGTTTATAATAAATTTTTAAAAACTATTTCTTTTTCAAAACTTGACTTAGTTTTGTGGTAAAAAGTAGATAACATACCATGAAAACTCAAACGTTGAAGCATTATTTATAAATTTAATTTTAAAAAATCAAATGATTATGGTTCTTAATTTTTATATTATAAAATTCTCAAAAACTGTGAATTGTATCCACACAATGTAGATCATCAACACTATTAACCCTATAAACTATGTTAGATTAGATTAGGTTTTATTTGATTTGGGTTTATGTTGTAAAGGTAAATTAGTTGTTTGTTTATTATTCTCGTTAGTATAAATAGGTATCTAAGTTTGTATCTTATAATACCTCCCCCTCTCTTTTCCTCCCCTAAATTTGATATGGTATCAGAGCCGGCCCGTGTTATATGCTTCGACATCAACAAGTAAATCTGCTTGCATGCTTCGACATCAACATCGACCGACCTTGATATCGGCATCTGAATTTGCTTTGGCATCAACATTATTTAGCAACCTCACAAAGTATTGTGAATGTGAGAGGGGTGTTAGATTCGATTAGGTTCGATTTAATTTAAGTTTACCTTGTCGGGTAAATTAGTCTTTTGCTCCTCATTAATTATAAACAATGTAAACCTAGCTGTCTCATGTCTTCCCCTCTTTTCCTTCTCTAAATTTATCCGACTAAATAACGATATAGCAGGTGGGTAAATTCATTTTAGCACAACCTGACAGAAAAGATGGCAGAGGGATAGAACAACATATCCTCACTATTAATTAAATTGAATTTTATTTTGTCAAACTATGTATTTACTTCTATCATCTGTCAACTATATCATAAGTAAACAGTTAAAACTTGTTTATTCAATCAAGTCTTGTCATCACTCATCATTCATACAGATGACACAAATCATAATAAAAGTTAAACTCCTGAACATGTATTCAACTCCCAGAAGACAGTGGACGTATAAAAAAGAAATCACAATTATTGGAAGTTAAATATACCCCATCTTTTCTTTTTAGTTAAAAAATTGCAGAGCGAGAGATCGAATCATATCCAACCTTCAAGATAAAATGGTATTTCAAAAGTCAAAAAAAAAAAAAAAAAAAAGTGTAGGTGACTTACAGGAACAGTCCAAAAGGGAACAGTGACTGTCATCAAAGGATATTTAAGATGGGCGATCATATCTCTTCCCACAAAACGCTTAAATGGGTGGATTAAGTATATCCCAAAATATATAAACATCAAAACCAACACCATCAACCAATCCATCCGCCGGCTCCTCGCGGCGGTGGCGGTGGCGGCTCCGCCGGAGGCAGCTGTTTGACAATTCCGGTGAGGTTCCCTCATGGATAGGCAAAAACGAAAAAGAAAATAAAGAAGAGAAAAAAAGGGAAGAATGAGAGGGCATGCAAGCGGTGATTATTTTTGGGTTTGTAAAATAAAAATGAAAATTTAGTGACAAATAGTTGGGAAAGACTGGTGCTGGTGGAGGTGAATGGACACGTTTCAAATGGGATTGAATGCCAGATTGCAACAGTTTAATTAAAGGAAGAGAAATTAGGAAAATGGAGGAAAAAATTCTAGAACTAAAAATTATATGGTCCACAAATAAATTATGTGAGGTCGATTAATATTAAAAAAAAAATACAGTAAAACTAAAAGAGAAAATGATACTTCTACCGTGCTACAAATTTTTTTGGTGTTGAATGAATAAAGCTTATTTTACACACAGAGGTATGAGATTGAAATTAATTTCGGCAACTCGTGTCCCCGGTTTATAATTATTATTCAGTAGGTTAAAACTATTTTAAACTCAAGAAAAAATTTAGGTGCATCCTTCATTCATTTCTTCATTTAATCCTATAATAAATTATTTTTTATTTTTTTATTACGTAGATAGAGAGATTGCATAGAGATGGGTGCACTAATAAGTTTGTAATTTTAAAAGTAGTTTGTGGACTATGTTAAATAGATTATTGATTTATTAAATATTCTTAAAAAATTTATAGATCTATTTAGACACCTAATTAAAAAGGTTAAGATTTTACTAAACATGAAATTCAATTGTTTTTTTTGTTAATAAGTTAGCGAATTTTAAAAAGGTTAGGACTTATTAGAAAGTTATAAAATTTAGAGAGCTATTAACCGATCATAAAATTATAAAATTAAAAGTTTAATAATGCATTGAATCTAGAAATAGAAATTTGAAACCTATGGAAAAAAAGTTGTATTTTATGTTTTAATACTTTTGGAGATGTGATTGAGAGTAGATTTATAACTTGAGTCCAAATTTAAAAGGTTGTTGATAGATTAATTAACCTCAATCCCAATTTAAAAGGTTGTTCATAGATTAATAGCCTGAATCCCAATTTAAAAAGGTTGTTCAAACTGTGTTTGATATTATATTTATAAACTATAAAAATAGTTGTGGTTAACACTGAATATTATGATGAATCTTAACTATTATTAAGTTACGAGCATGTTATGCTATAAACTTTGATTATTATTTTACAGTATCATATAATTTGTACTATATTATATTATACACATTTTAATTTTAACAAAAATGAAATGTGCTTATAACTTAAAGTCTACCAATTATCAAAGTTTTTATCTTTTAATATAATTCTGCATTTTCAAATTGATTCAAGATTTAGATACCATAAATATATATAAAAATATTGTTTTCGAATTTTCATTATTTGGATTACATAATCTAAAAGTAGTTTTTGAAAACAAATATGCCAAACAAATATTCGTTGAATTTGTTTGACTCTATAAATTTGGAAATATAAAACTGAATCCATATTCCATGTCAAATAGACAGTTAGGGGGCGTTCGATTTAATGTTTAATTTCTAGATGCTTGAAAAGAAGATATCTGGATATCAAAGATAACTGTGCTTGGTCGTGCATCAAAATGTTATCAAGTTTTTAATGGGAATAAATAAGGTCTATGTTTGATGTTGTTTGAGAATATTATTAGATTTGCATATCTATAATCTATAATCTATATCTATAATATATTAAAAAGCTACCATCCTTGAAAAACATTTTTGGACAATTATATTCCCTCTTTAATTTATATATTTACAAAATCTGCCAAAATTGTTAATTAATTAATCAATAGTTAATTATTTATAAATATTTAATATTTAAAGGTTGGAATGTGAAAAGTTTTACCTACCACTTAAAAGACTTATTTAATTTAATTTAAATTAAAATAAAATTTAAAAGTTTAAAAATTCAAAAAGGTTTTGCAACATTCACATTCTACTACTATAAAAATGAGCTTTCTTCTATTTCACCAACACCAAAAACATCATCCATTCTCTATATTTTGTTCTCTCAATGCATTTGCTCTCAAAGACTCTTCAATTTTTAAAGCATTGATCTCAAGATGTTGGTGTGTTTCATTCAAGTTGCACGAAATCCACATATGTCGTATCTATATCCTACACTTATTTTTGTTTTCTCAATGCATTATTATCAAAAGCTCTTCAATTTTCAAAGCATCGATCTCAAGATGTTCGTGTTTACATTCAAATTGCAAAGAGATGTGTATGTTGTATCTATATCCTGATCCTAGGCTTACAACATCAATATTCAACTTTGATGAAGTTGAATTACGATATTTATCTATCAATTGTCCATTAAATAAATTTATTTGAAGAAATGAATGTATGACTAAGATCTTGAATTTTTTTTTGTTACTTTTTTTATTGTTCTAATATAATTAGTATTTTTTGCTTAAAATATTTGTTGAAAGAATAAAAAAATTATCAATCAATTACAAACTTTATTTCCTTTGGTTGAAACCCAATTATCTAACCTAATGTCTTACAAAGTTTTTAATTAATTAGTTATCAATAATAAATTAAAAACTATTTATTAACAATAATTTGTGTAAAATAATAAAAAGCATTGTACTTCATTCTCTAAGAAATTAAATAAATTTTCTTTAAATTAATAATTATAATTATAATTTATAATATGAAATCAAATAATTAGTAAACTAATTTATCTTTATTGAGGTTGAAAAGTTCCATATATAAACAAAAAGTTAGCATGAAAATATCTAGAATTTTTAAAAGACAAATAAGGTAATTATCTATAATCTAGAAAATTATTAAAAACTAATTTAAAAAAAATGGATTATTTTGTCTCGTATCAAATTTTGACCAATAATTAATAAACTATGTATTGAATTTTAATCATAAATATCTATAATTTTTATTGAATTATTTTCTTATGAACTATTATTTAAAATATAAATGGTTAATAAGAAAAAACACTCACCACGACTCACCCATGTTTTTTTGTTGATAATTTAGTAATTTAATTAAAATGTAAATTTATCTCTTTGTGTTTTATTAATTTACACAATTTATCATTAATAATTAAGTATAAATTTGTAACGACCCTAAAATTCGAGGCAAACCTTTGTTAGGGAAGTTACTCTACCACACCGTTCGCGTCGAAATTTCGACAGCATAACATCATATAGCAAGGAGAAAACCAAAAATTTTTCTGGAACCTATCAAACAGAAAACACTTCAAAGAGTTTCAAGAAATGTCCAACCCCCACCAAACTTCAATCAGAAAATGGGTTGGGCAACAACCAGAGTTCCAATACAACTTCTCAGCTAGAGAAACACGCAGCGAAATTTTATCTAAGACAAAGAGAACCAACATCTATGAAACAACATAGAAAAGAGAACAGGAATGTCGAACAACTGATTGAAACAAGCAATGACAAGGATAAACTCAAGAAAAGTAAACTAGGCACAAGAAACAGGAAGTGTTCACAGTCTCGCCAGGTCGTCGTCGTCGTCAACTGCCTCGGGGTTTCTTACCTGCAACCAAAAACATCAAAGTAGACAGGTGAGTATAAAATACTCAGTAAGCAGCCCATTTCATCCAAACACAAACAACACAAAAAAACAGGCCTTAGACTTAGCCAGACACGACACCTAACCCGCCACACAACTTCCACAAGATCCCGACCCTAATCTCGCTCAGATTCTCAGTCATGTCCTACCCTTAGCTTTTGAACTATGTTGGCCAACCGACCACGAGACTCATTCTCGGATCTGCACTAGGGCGAAGGACTGTATTCAACCCCTTTGACTCTGAGAATCATTTTCCGAGTCACACAACTAGATGGAGGACGGACCACCACATCCCATATCAACATCAAATGCAGTACTTGTAGGGAATGAGAATCTCCGCGCAGCGAAAGACGATCGAATCGTCATGGTATCGTTGTGTAATTCGCTTTCTTAAAATTAAACCATCTAATAGCATTAGGCTAAACATGCATATTTAGAAGGAAAAACAGCAAGGAAGAACCACTTACTTGTTGAAGACCGTTTTCAAGTTTTCCTTCATTCAATCAGGAACTCTTCGTGTACTCGTTCTCAACGATCTCGGTCTCCTCGCACGAACAACGAACCGGACACCTCCACTTGGTTACTCGGTTGTTCTACTTTAGGTAGAAGGAGAATGATGAGATTCTCTATTTGGTGAAGGGAGGAGAGTTTGAGAGAGATGTGTTTGAGAGAGAATGACAATTGCTTTTGGAGAGAAAATCCTAAAATGAGCAATTAGACTTACCAACCCTTCTTGCAAAGGGGTTTATATAATGGTGATAGGTGAAGTTGAAATCTCCACCTATTTACAATTTTACCACAACCATAGGTTATGCAAATCATATTTGTGTAACCACATATAATAAGATATCTCATATCTCATTATACAAATCACATTTGTATAATTGTGGATTTTTAAATTGAATCACATTCAATTTAATTTCTCTCAATCTAATTTCTCCAACTTAGCCCTAATTCAACAATTAGGCTAACCTATAGTTTATTATGAATCTCATTCACATTAAATTATATAATATGTCATTCATATCTCAAATGTCATAATTATCCTTTAGTGAACTTGAACACTTCAAATTCACACAAAAATGTAAACCTTCTATTAATCAAGTTTGAGCCAACCGAGGGACCTAATGGACCTACAGTGACGAGCTCCAATGATCCGAGACTAACCTATCAAACTCTTTGACCCGGTTAATCAACATTTCATTAGCTATGGTAACACTCCACTAAAGTGTTGGGGTTTAATGTCCTAAAACTCATGGTTTTGTAAATTGAATGTATATTTTATTTTGCAATAAAGTTGTTATTGAGATTTATTCAGTAAAGGTGTTATTGAATAAAGTGAATTGTGTATTGTGTAACCTTAATCCAATAAAGAACCCTTGGCTATAGGATGAATACTTGAACTTTATGTGTGACATAAAAGTGGATCAAGTTCAAGTTATAGCCAGAACAGTCAATAGTATAAGGATAGGATTGGGTACCTTATCCTGGGGACACTATGGACGCGACCCACTTTGTAGAGTACAAACGATGTGATCCTAAATCGTTCATGTGGAGACATGTGAGTAGGGACGCCCTATGCAATGAGTTTGCATAAGACTGGACCGCGAAATAGTCACTTAGACTTTATAATTCCGTTTACTGTCTTAACTGACTATATTCATACGATGACCTAGGTAACACGAGCTCAATCCTGAGCGTTCTATGGACTCCTGTTTATTCGAATTATTCTTAGATTTGCATGGGTGAGAGTGGCTCGAGACTGCAGACTCAATAAGCCTCACATTTCAGGGATATGTGTGGGTAGATTGCTGGGAACATTGTTCTGCAAGATGGAATTCACTCCTACCCGCTTTAGGGATATGTAGAGAGGTTGTTTTCTTAAGTGCTGACTCTAGGTCTTGAACAAAGGGCTCACCCTTTCATTGGCCCGAGAGGGATTCGGTTTGCTGGTTGGACCACAAACCAATTGTTCATTAGAGGATCAGTGGGACTTAAGGAACAAGAGGTAATTATAGGGTAAAACGGTAATTTTAACCCAGCTGTAATCACGAACGACCTGTGAAGGATCAACTTACTAATCATGGTTATATCGAGTGGACATAAATATATCTATAGTGAGGAGAGTGCAACCATTGGGCGTTAGTGGAGTGTCCTGGTTGTTAACGAATGTTGATTAGCTACGCTAAAGTGTTTAGCCGGTTAATCTCGTATCGTTGGAGCTAATGATCTGTAGGTCCATTAGGTCCCCCCTACTAGCTCGGACTTAGCCTTGTAACATTTTGAGAGAAAAGAATTTGAATTGTTCAGATTCGAGTTTGGAAGAAAGCGTTAATTATATGTGATATATTTAACGAATCACAGCTTAATTATGAATTAAACTATAATTAATAGGAGGTGGATAATTTAAATATGATTTAAATATTGGATCAGTTTATAGCATGAATAATGATTCATGTTTGGAAAATCGATCGGGATCGGGTAATTTATTTAATTTAATATTTGGTATTAAATTAAATTAAAAATTAATTAATTAAATTAATTAAATTAATTTTGAATTATTAAATTAATTATATTAATTTTAATTAAAAATCAATTTAATATTGATTTTAGAATTAAAATTAATTGTAAAATGAGGGATTTTCATGATTTTCATGAAAATCAAGTTGCACAACTTGCCCAATCCTCCTCATTTTCAAAATTCACCAAAATTAGCCACCTCCATCTCAAACCATCCTCATCACCCTTGAGTTGTCACTCTAAAGAAGCTTGTTGAAGCTTTATATAATGGTGATTTGAGGTAATTTGAGAGAATTTTACAGAAAATTCTAAATTCTCGAATTAGTGACTTTTGAGGTTTTTTCTTCCAAATTCTCTCAACCTAGGATCCCACAATCCGTTCCAAGGCCTGAGGATGGTAGGAAAGACCCTAACGGTTGTCCACGAAGTGTTCATGTTGAAAACCATCCACGGGGTGAAGAGAATTTGATCTTCAAAGTTGAGTTTTCTATCCCTCACTTTTTGGACCGGTTCGACTCGATTTTGGTCCGGTTCGAATGGGTTTAGACCGGTTCTGACTATTTCGAGGCTGGTTTTTCCATTTTGGAGGTTCGTTTCACCAATTGGAGGTCCGATTCAGCCTTTTACAGCCCGATTAAACCTTTTGAAGGTCCGGTTCACACATTTGCAAGCCGGTTCGACCCAAATTCGAAGTGTTCGAAGTGGTTCGATGTTAATCCTAGATTATTAATGTAATAATTTAGTAGTTTGCTTGCATTAAATGCCAAAACCAGTCTACTTTAGTGTGTTTAATTAATTATGCATTGTGAATGTATGTTTTAATTAAAATCCCTGATTATATGTGCATAAAGTATGCCATATAGATTTTAAAATCTCACCATAGAAAGCATGCTCCATGCATTGAAAGTATGTTATAAGTGTTATAATATATTGTATGCATGTTTATTGGGTTTCATAAGAATTAATATAAGTGTTATATTAATTTATGAAACAAATATTATATGTTTTAATTATAATTAATATAAGGGTTATATTAATTTAAAATTAAACATATAATTGCTAACATTTATTCATGTGATGAATTTGTTATAAATGTATGTTTATTCATGTGATGAATGATGAAAAAATTTATAACGTACAAATGCATGTAACCTAAGGTTAATTATTTAGTTTTAAAATGGTTTTAGAACTGGAATTAATTAGACCTAAGGTTATCTATTTCTAATAAGATTAGAATTAGGAAACTAATAATTTATAAACTTTGATTAAAGAGGGACTCTGACTAAGGAAGGTTCTGGCTAGGTTTGGGTACTTAAGCTGACGGAAACGGAACATCCCTACCTGGGAACTGACTTGGGAGTGAATTTAATCTAGAGATTATAAATTATCTTTCGTGAGTGGCGTTTATTAAAAGTTAATAAATTGAACTCATAGACCTAGATTTATTAAATGGTTAATAAACTTAGGTAATTCTAGTATAATTGTGATATTGGTAGACTTAGGTCATATTGTTTTAGCCAGAATATGCCTAAGTAAAAGTATACCCAAACTGTTTAAAATACTTAGTGGGAGTGAAAAGGTATATATGGTATATCAATTTCCTCTTACGCTTTCCACGAAGTTCACACCGTGAGATTTATGCTCAACCTCGTGATGTCAATAGGGCATCCCCATTCAGATGGTGTTTGCATAAATCAAGAGCAAGGTGAATAGAAAAAGTATTTATAGTAAGTGGGAGAAGTAAGTGTGTCAACACATCCTACGTTCTCCTCCATTAGGTTGGACCGTGAGATTCTCATGTTGCGCCTGCAGGTTGCCCGAAGTAGCACCATCCATTCGGAGGGATGTAACATGGGATTCGGAAAAACTCAAACTCCAGAAATGGATAGGGTCTCTTAGGTCCATTACCATCTTTGTCTCTCCGGTTCGGTACCATTGTTGACCAAAGTAGCGATAACTAGAATGCTATAGGAATAAGAGTTATTCCGGTGTTAACATTTAGTCAAGAATGTCTTGGTTCAGTGAAGGAGTGATTGACTGCCCTTCGGTAGCAATTGTTCTGACTCACTAAAGTATCGTTGCAAAAACAATAATGAGTTTATGGTTACATTATTACTTTTGCTAAATTCTTAAATTGGATAGGTTACAAACAATTCACTTATAGAATTCATTCTTTTTCAGCATGTCGAACCCTTTTATCCAGTTACTCGCCTTCAATAAACTTAGCGGCGATAATTATGGAACCTAGAAGTCAAACTTGAATACGATTCTTGTTCTTGATGATCTGAGGTTCGTCTTAATGGAGGAATGTCCTCCCCCTCCCAGCTCGACAACAAACCAAATTGTTCGGGATGCTTATGACAGATGGATTAGGGCTAATGAGAAGACCCGAGTCTATATCTTAGCCAACATATCTAATGTGTTGTCTAAGAAACATGAGAGCATAGTCACCGCTAAGGAGATCATAGAATCATTACAGGCGATGTTCGGACAAACGTCCTCATCGGTCCATTATGATGCTCTCAAATACGTTTACAACTCCCGTATGAAGGAGGGAGCCTCTGTTAGGGAACATGTCCTTGACATGATGGTCCACTTCGACGTGGCTGAGGTAAATGAGGTTGTCATAGATGAGAAAAGTCAGGTAACTTTTATTATAGAATCTCTTCCAGAGAGTTTCCTGCCATTCCGCACCAATGCGGTGATGAATAAGATAGAGTATAACCTGGCCACTCTCCTCAACGAGCTTCAGACTTTTGAGTCTTTGATGAAATCAAAGGGAAAAGAGAAGGAGGCAAATGTTGTCACTTCGAAGAAGTTCCTAAAAGGATCGTTCTCAGGGACCAAGTCTGGTCCTTCCTTTACCAAGAATAAGGGTATTCAGAAGAAGAAGAAGGATAAAGGGAAAGGACAAGCTCCCACACGCAAGGCTAAGGCCACAGGAAAGTATTTCCATTGTGGTGGAGACGGACACTGGAAGAGGAACTGCCCGAAGTACCTTGCAGAAAAGAAGGCTGAGAAGGAAAAACAAGGTAAATATGAACAAGGTAAATATGATTTACTTATTGTTGAAACATGTTTAGTGGAACATGATGATTCCGCCTGGATATTAGATTCAGGAGCCACTAACCATGTTTGTTCTTTTTTTCAGGAAACTAGTTCCTTGCAGCAGCTTGCTGATGGGGAGATAATTCTTAGGGTTGGAACGGGAGAGGTTGTCTCAGCCAAAGCAGTGGGAGCAGTGAAGTTGTTGTTTAGAGATAGATTCATTTTATTAGAAAATGTACTTTTGGTCCCTGGAATCAAAAGAAATCTTGTATCTATCTCTTGTTTACTTGAACATATGTATAAAGTATCTTTTGATCATAATGAAGCGTTAATTTGCAAAAGTGGTGTACGAATATGTTCTGCTAAACTTGAAAACAACTTATATGTGTTAAGACCAATAGATGTAAAAGCTATTTTGAACACCGAGATGTTTAAAACAGCTGATACTCAAAATAAAAGGCAAAAACTTTCTCCTATTACCTATCTTTGACACTTGAGACTAGGCCACATTAATCTCAATAGGATTGGGAGATTGGTCAAGAGTGGCCTCCTAAGTCCGTTAGAGGACAACTCTTTACCACCATGTGAGTCATGTCTCGAAGGAAAAATGACTAAAAGACCTTTTTCTGAAAAAGGTTATAGAGTCAAAGAGCCCTTGGAACTCGTGCATTCGGATCTTTGTGGTCCTATGAATGTCAAGGCACGAGGAGGGTATGAATATTTCATCAGTTTTATTGATGATTATTCTAGGTATGGTTATTTATACCTAATGCATCATAAGTCCGAAACCCTTGAAAAGTTCAAGGAGTATAACGCAGAGGTTGAGAACACATTAGGTAAAACGATTTAAACACTTCGATCAGATCGAGGTGGAGAGTACATGGATTTGAGATTCTAAGACTATATGATAGAACATGAAATTGTATCCCAACTCTCAGCGCCCGATACACGTCAACAGAATGGTGTATCTGAGAGGAGAAATAGAAACTTGTTAGACATGGTTCGATCCATGATGAGCTACGCTCAACTGCCTAATTCGTTTTGGGGATATGCAGTAGAAGCTGCTGTATATATTTTGAACATGGTTCCCTCTAAAAGTGTTTCAGAAATACCCTATGAGTTATGGAAATGGCGTAAAAATAGTTTACATCACTTCAGGATTTGGGGATGTCCAACACATGTGTTGGTGTCCAATCCAAAGAAATTGGAACATCGTTTAAAATTATTCCTATTCGTAGGATACTCCAAAGAAACAAAAGGTGGTCTATTTTATGATCCTCAAGAGGACAAGGTGCTTGTGTCGACAAACGCCACATTCTTAGAGGAAGACCACATGAGAGATCATCAGCCTCGAAGCAGGATTATCTTGAGCGAAATTTCCAGGGAAGCTACTGATAAATCAACAAGAGTTGTTGATGAAGCTGGTCCTTCTCAAGAGTTGAGAATGCCTCGACGTAGTGGGAGGGATGTTAGACAACCCGACCGTTACATGGATTTGACTGAAATCCAGGTCGTCATACCTGATGATGGCATTGAGGATCCATTGACCTATAAACAAGCAATGAATGATATAGATAGGAACCAGTGGATTAAAGCCATGGACCTTGAAATGGAGCCAATGTACTTCAATTCAGTCTGGAAACTTGTAGATTAACCAAATGGTGAAAGACCTATCGGTTGCAAGTGGATCTACAAGAGGAAACGAGATCAAGCCGGTAAGGTGCAAACCTTTAAGGCTTGACTTGTGGCAAAAGGGTTATACTCAAAGGGAAGGGGTGGACTATGAAGAAACCTTCTCCCCTGTTGCCATGCTCAAGTCCATTAGAATACTCTTGTCCATTGCCACGTTTTATGACTATGAAATTTGGCAAATGGATGTTAAGACAACTTTTCTGAATGGCAATCTTGAAGAGAGTATCTATATGGATCAACCAAAGGGGTTCATAGTTCAGGGTCAAGAGCAAAAGGTTTGCAAGCTTAAACGATCCATCTATGGATTGAAACAAGCTTCTAGATCCTGTAATATTAGATTTGATACTGTGATCAAATCTTATGGTTTTGAACAAAATATTGACAAGCCTTGTGTCTACAAAAAGATGGTCAATACCACTGTAGCTTTCTTAGTTCTATATGTAGACGATATCTTGCTCATTGGGAATGATGCAGGGTTCCTGATTGGCGTTAAGCAATGGCTAGCAATCCAATTCCAAATGAAAGATTTGGGAGAGGCTCAGTTTGTTCTTGGAATCCAAATCGTTCGGAATCGCAAGAACAAAACGCTAGCACTGTCTCAAACATCTTATATTGACAAGATGTTGGTTAGATATAAGATGCAGAATTCCAAGAAGGGTTCATTACCTTTCAACCATATAATTCATTTGTCTAAGGAACAGTGTCCTAAGACACCTCAAGTAGTTGAGGATATGAGACGCATTCCCTATGCATCTGTTGTCGGTAGTCTGATGTATGGCATGCTATGTACTCGACCCGACATATGCTATGCAGTGAGAATAGTCAGCAGATATCAGTCTAATCCAGGATATGATCACTGGATTGTCGTTAACAACATCCTCAAGTATCTTAGGAGAACGAGGGACTTTATGCTTGTGTATGGCGCAAAGGATTTGATCCTTGTAGGATACACTTACTCTGATTTTCAGACTGATGTAGATTCGAGGAAATCCACATCAGGATCAGTGTTCACTCTTAACGGAGGAGCTATAGTATGGAGGAGTATAAAGCAAGGTTGTATTGCTGACTCCACCATGGAGGCTGAGAACGTCTCAGCTTGCGAAGGAGGCTGTATGGCTTAGGAAGTTCTTGACTGATTTGGAAGTTGTTCCAAATATGAATTTACCTATTACCCATTATTGTGATAATAATGGTGCAGTGGCAAATTACAAAGAACCTAGAAGCCATAAGTGCGGAAAGCACATAGAGCGCAAATATCATCTCATCAGGGAGATTGTGCAACGAGAAGACGTGATCGTCACGCAGATCGCTTCGGAGCACAACATTGCTGATCCGTTTACAAAGCCCCTCACAGCTAAAGTGTTTGAGGGACACCTAGAAAGTCTAGGACTATGGGTTGTACAGTAGGGCAGTTTTTCTTTACTCAGCATATTTTACCCCACAGACGTTTTAGTCTAAGTGTGAGTTTGTTGGGGTTTAATGTCCTAAAACTCGTGGTTTTGTAAACTGAATGTATATTCTATTTTGCAATAAAGTTGTTATTGAGATTTATTCAGTAAAGGTGTTATTGAATAAAGTGAATTATGTATTGTGTAACCTTAATTCAATAAAGAACCCTCGGTTATAGGATGAATACTAGAACTTTATGTGTGACATAAAAGTGGATCAAGTTTAAGTTATAGCCAGAACAGTCTATAGTATAAGGATAAGGCTTGGTACCTTATCTTGGGGACACTATGGACGCGACCTACTTTGTAGAGTACAAACAATGTGATCCTAAATCGTTCATGTGGAGACATGCGAGTGGGGGCGTCCTATGCAATGAGTTTGCATAAGACTGGACTGCGAAATAGTCACTTAGACTTTATAACTCCGTTTACTGTCTTAACTGATTATATTCATACGATGACCTAGGTAACTCGATCTTAATCCTGAGCGTTCTATGAACTCCTGTTTATTCAGATTATTCTTAGATTTGCATAGGTGAGAGTGGCCCGAGACTGCCGACTCAATAAGCCTCCCATTTTAGGGATAAGTCTAGGTAGATAGCTGGGAACATGGTTCTGCAAGATGAAATTCACTCCTACCCGCTTTAGGGATAAGTTGATAGGTTGTTCCCTTAAGTGCTGACTCCGAGTCTTAAACAAAGGGCCCACCCCTCTCATTGGCTCGAGAGGGATTCAGTTTGTTGGTTGGACCACAAACCAATTGTTCATTAGAGGATCAGTGGGACTTAAGGAATAACAGGTAATTACAGGGGTAAAACGGTAATTTTGACCCAACTGTAATCACGAACGACCTGTGAAGGATCGACTTACTAATCATGGTTATATCGAGTGGACAGAAATATATCTACAATGAGGAGAGTGCAACCACTGGGCTTTAGTGGAGTGTCTCGGTGGTTAACGAATGTTGATTAGCTAGGCTAAAGAGTTTAGCCGGTTAATCTCGTATCGTTGGAGCTCATGATCTGTAGGTCCATTAGGTCCCCCTTACTAGCTAGACTTAGCCTTGTAACATTTTGAGAGAAAAGAATTTGAATTGTTCAAATTCGAGTTTGGAAGAAAGTGTTAATTATATGTGATATATTTAACGAATCATAGCTTAATTATGAATTAAACTATGATTAATAGGAGGTGGATATATTTAAATATGATTTAAATATTCGATCGGTTTATAGCATGAATAATTATTCATGTTTGGAAAATCGATCGGGATCGGACAATTTATTTAATTTAATATTTGATATTAAATTAAATTAAAAATTAATTAATTAAATTAACTGTGACCACCCTCACCCGTACTAGTCAAAGGACAGACCCCCGCAGACAGAAGTCCGTAACACGCTCAGGATTCAGGTCGAGTCACCAATGGTCATCTACGAAGTTATTAGTCCATACTGTTAACGGTGTTACATTAGTAGGTCTAATAATTCACGGTCCAGTCTTGTACAATGTCATTGCACAGGGTGCCCCCACTCGCATGTCAACCACATGAACAAGTCAGATCACCTCGTTTGTATCTAATACAAAGCGACCCGCATCCACAACGTATCCAGGATTAGGTTTCCAACCCTATCCATATACTGTAGACTGTTCGGGTCATTTACTCGAACGTGATCCTTCCTGTGTGTCCACTACACACCGTTCAAGTTCTAGTTCTCTCATATATTCAATGACCCTGGAGCTTAGTTTATTGGACAAAGTTTGTAAAATTTGCGAGACACAAAATAATGAAATAAATAACTCTTATTAATTTCAAATAGTAAATTACAAACTAAACGAGATTAAGACATACATCCCAACAGTACTACCGTGCACAATCGACCACGAGCTCATTCCCAGGCCTGCACTAGGGCGAAGGACTGTATCCAACCTCTCTATGACTCTAGGAATCATTTTCCGAGTCACACATCTGGATGGGAGACAGACCACCACATCCCATAACATCATCATCATCTCGCCAACCTCGAGTCTCAGCCTGCTAAGGGTTACACAGAGACTTAGGCCTACACTAGGAATGATTGTGCTAGCTACAATCCTGAGGCCACACAACACTTTTCCAGGTTACTTCATCATTAGGCACGAACCTATCAAGCTCCTACTTGAGAAAACAAACACCAATCCCCGGATTAGCAAAGAAATAGGCATAGAACTATTAAGTTTCTACTTGAGGGAACATACATCCATCCCTAGATTACCACAGAAATTGGTACAGAACTATCAAGTCCCTACTTGAGGGAACAAACATCCAGACTCACACTAGCACGCTCAGAATCCTCATCACAAGCTTACATCGATTCTACTGGATAAAATCACATCCAAACACGAAGGAGTAACAAACAATCCAGACCTCGACCTAACATGCTCGATATTTCAGCACAGATAAACATCAAACATGATCAAGTGAAATTAAACTCAGGCACAACAACGAACAACACATCCTAATATGCTACTACAAGTTCAAAACCGACTAATTTTATGATCTTGACAGTTCGCTACCAAGTTCCAAATTATTCCATTTCTAATCAGTTAATTGCATGCAATGGTGCCCCTAAGCCCTACACTTAGGGGTAGTATAGTCCCAAATGACCACTTACCTCGGGTCGGGGTCCCACCAACTCACCCTCCATTTCTAACAAGTGGCAACCCTCACCACGAACACGTGTCAGGGGAACTAAACCTCACCTGACTCTTCGGATGTGTGATTATTTGAGCCTGATGGTTCACCAAACCTTTCTGAACCCCAAGCGTCAATGTCATTCCAAAACCTTGGGGCACTTGCCTAACTAAGGTTTACTTGTGGCTCACAAACTCCAAATACAAACCTCAAGGTAGAACCCGAGCATAGTACTACTTTTCTACTGCATCCATCTCAGACCTACGATGTTCGTTCTCAGCTCATTACGATCAAAGACTTTAAGTCTCATCCTTAACTTAAAGTCTTAAGCCCCTATCTCCATGACAATTACTTTCTTAGTCCATTCATAGTCCATACAACACTAGCACAAACTCGATATTAACAGTATGCATCAAAACACCCTTTCAGCACATTAAATTAACTTTCACGAATTACCATAATCAAACAAGCATTTGATTACTTTAGGGGCTTAATCCAAATGACTACTTACATAGATAGTGGAGGTTCGAAAATCCGATCCTGAGTTTCACGCACTTCCTTAACCGTTTGAGCCCCTAATTAGCAAACAAAGGTTTAAAACACGCTTCTAACATCCATAATCGAAATAATTTGACTTAAATAACCAAACTAATGCATGGAAACTTAAAACGGGATTGAGAAAATGGTAGCGACTATCTGTACCTGACAGCGCGACGACGATTTTCGGTGAGTGGCGGCGCGTGGAGCATAGGTCTGAGATGCCTGTGGCCCGATCTATTCAAAACCAACATTCATTTTAAGAGAACCGAATTAAAAAGACACGAACCAAGTGAACCAAACTAATAGATTTTTTAGACGAAAACTCACTAGTGATGAGTAACGGTGATCAGGGAGGGGACATTGGCCAAAGGGGAATGCTACCCAAGAGGGTACGACCGAAAGGGAGGCTCGGCTCGCCAGTGAAGCTTGAAGAATGGAGGCTTGCGGTGCTAGCGCTTGTCGGCTTCGCAAGAGACGATCCACGAGGAAGTTGCAGTATCGGAGACGGTTGGCTTGCTGGTCTGCGACGCGCTAGTCAGAAGGAAGGGGCGGTTGGTGTGCTGGCATCGAACGAGGCTTGAACGAAGGAGGCCGACGACGAGGAACGACTTCTGTATCGTGAAGAAGGAGAAAAGAAGGGGGTGGCGGGCTTGAACGAAAATCTTCCCTCTTTTTTTTCATTTAATAAAAAAAAAAATTAGAAGACTACCTTAAATTTACCGGACGTTACATAATTATACTAAAAAAAATAATTATAAATACTGGATTGATTGGTCAATAATAATAAATATAGAGAATGTAAAAAGTTTTTTCTATGACTTAAGTTTTTTTTTTCATTCAATTATATAATTGATTATAAAATTTCAAAAGTTTTAGAATATCAAATGTTTCATAACTTTTTGTCATCTACTACTTTAAAAATTGTATTTCTTTCATCATTCCTTCACTACAGTTTTTGAAAAGTTTTTTGGACAATTATGCCCCTTTTTTAATATTAATATTTACGAAATATGTCATTGATAATTAATTTAAACTTATTATTAATAATGTGAATTTTAATGAATACAATTGTTTTCTAATTATTTAAATATTTTCTAAAACAATCAATTACTTAATATATATATTTCTTCATTCAATTGAAAAATGATGGTTTTTTATTTTTTATTATTATGTTTTTTAGAGAATTGAAGAACCCGGTCATAGATAAATAGAAATTTATCATTAGTTATTTAATTAATTTTTACATAAATGTGATATATTTTCTAAAACAACCAGTTACTAAATATATATTTTTTCATACAATTGAAAAATGATCATTGGTTTTTTATTTTTTATTATTATGTTTTTTAAGAAATGAATAACCTGAATAGAAATTTATCATTAGTTACTTAATTAATTTTTATATAAATGTAATATTTAAGCACAAAATAAATATAAAATATTTTCATAATAAGATTTTGAATTGGTAAAATTCATATTGTCATTTGATAAATTATAGAATGAAAATTATAAGCATTATCGAATTAAAAGATAAAGTATAACTGCTCCGAAAAAAATAAATTATATTTTAAGTAAATTTTATACCATAAAATTCTCTCTCTATATTGGTTGAAATTTATAGAATAATAATATTTTAAATATAAAATGTAATGATATATGAAACTGTTCATTAAACGTTTGATCTTCGAGATGAACTACTTGAATATTAAAAGTTTTGTTCATTAAATTTCGATACATTAATTATATATTTTATAATTTAATTATAATTAATGGTATGATATTAAAGGTCTTAGAAGTTAAAAAGTTTTGCAAAATTCTTCAACTCTTAGACACCTAGCTACAATTAGATAAAGGATTCTCCCTACTTTTTTTTCCAAGAAAACTTGAGTATCCTCTTTTCATTTATTTTCCTCCCCAATTCTTTCTTTCAAACTTTTTTTTTTTGTTTATTTGAATTGTACAGTATTGTTAATCACCAAAAAAGGATGAAGATGCTTCAAGAAAATGATTTTCAACATATGTATCGTTTTATTCTAACACACTATTACTCATTGTTTTTCTTTTAGTCTAACTCTAATAATTAAAATTAATATAATATATTTAACAAAAAGTTTTGAACAAAAACGATATCTATATCAATTTTTCCTACTAATTTAAAAGTTAAAAAGATAAAAAGTTTGACATTGATATATGGATTGATTCTAAAATTAAAGTTTTTATATTTGATCAAGTTGAATGGTGGAATATGAAAATTAAAACATTAGAATTGAAAAAGTTTTGCAACTTCTCTACCTCCAACAACTATAAAATGTTTCTCTTCCATTCATTTTATATGTCAATTTGGGTCCTATTGTTTTTTCCATGTGTATGTATACTTTTTTTTTTCTCTCTCTCTTAGTTCATTATTTTAAAGGGTTCTTGATTTAGTGTGATAAATCACTAACATTTCAATTTTTGAAGTTGTGAATTGGTATTTGGCTTTGTATGATGGCCTAAGGTAGGATAGTCGGTTGGTGTTACATAGTGTACACTTTTATTCGGACTCTTTATATGTTGTGGCAATGGTGAAGGGGGTCTCGGATCCTACTGCGGATGAACGTAATTATGTCCACGAAATTCTGTCTAAGCGACAGGAATTCGTCTAGTGTGATTTTAGTCACACTAGGAGAGAACATAATGTTCTAGCTCATACTCTGGCACTAGAGGGGTACGTGGTTTTATCGGTTTATGGAATTGTAACTTTCAAGGTTGGATTACTCAGTCTTTAAGGACTGCTGCAAATCCGACCTTTCTGCATTCACACCATATTAGTTAATGAATTTCCAATTCCAGTTAAAAAAAAATGGTAGATCATTATATCTTGTAAGTAGTTATCAATTTGATCTTAAACATCAGCAAGAAGTAAATATATTTTACGTAAAAAGTTGTAATGTTTTAATTACGATGCTCAATTAATTAAATTCAAAATGATTATGATTAAATTATTTATAACTGAAAAATTAATTATAACATTAAACTTATTATGTTAGATAATAAATTCATAGAAACTTACTTATTATTTGTATACTAAGAAAACACATAAAT
This sequence comes from Trichosanthes cucumerina, assembly GCA_036507285.1. Classification (NCBI taxonomy): domain Eukaryota; kingdom Viridiplantae; phylum Streptophyta; class Magnoliopsida; order Cucurbitales; family Cucurbitaceae; genus Trichosanthes; species Trichosanthes cucumerina. Next base: position 65,562,296 of record CM071838.1, read on the forward strand.
TTATCATCATTAGATAAAAATAAATATATATTAAACTTCTTATAAAATATATAAAATAGTTAAATAATGGACAGTTACAAAGTTAATTTAAATTTTCATTACTACTAAAATAATAATAGGCTTTTCTTTTAAAAAATAAAATAAAATAAAAACAACTATTAAAAATCTACCTAAAATAATATAAATTTATCATCTTATCTCTTGGGTCCAGGAACTCAAATCCGATTTTTAAATAGTGCATTAAGGAGAAGAAAAACTACATTCAAGTATGCACATATTTTCTTACTTTTTGCTTAGAATTTTTTAAATATATAGAATACATTGTACACACCGTATACAAGTACTGCCATTAAATTTCTTAATAATTTAGTAATTTTTACTAAATTAATTAATAATAGCACTTCAAAAGTTTTGAAATACTAAAATATTTATAATTTATACTTTTATCTTCTACCTTATAAAATGGGGTTTCTTCCATCATTTTTTCACCAACATTTTTAGCTCTATTTTTGTTAATTCTCTCTCTTATTCAAGTCACACATGAAAGTATGCATCAAATATATATCAATGATGGTATTTGTTGAACAACTATAATTTAATTCTAGAAATATGTATATATTGATTTCTTATACCATTGTTTTTTTAAAATTTTATAATTACTACATTTTATGTTTTTTCAATGTCATCTGTTTATAATGAGAACTATTATGTTTTTATTTATTTAAAAATATTTGTTGGTGATTCAATATCTTCTAAATTTAAATTTTATAAGGAATTTAACAAGTTTATTTGATTATTTTTTCTTATTTGTCATAGCAAGAGTTAAAAATGTGTTATTATAATTAGTCATCTCCAAGAACATAATATTTGAAGTAAATAATCTACAAAAAAAATATTTTTTTCTCCAAATAAAACATTCAATCTTTTTTATAGCGAGTTCATTTGAATTTTTTTTAAAAAAAAACTACCATCGAATTTATAATTTCTAACATAAAATTTCTATTTTAATGAAAAGTTATTACAACTTACAAGATTGTTTTTGTCTCTAAAATATAATTATGTTTTTTTAATTACAAAATAAGAGATATGAATCATGTGAAATGAAAGTTTAAATTAGTTTTAATTATATTGTATGATATCATATTAATATTTAATCTTGTTTGTTTATTTTTTTCATTAATTATAAAGAAAAAATACATAATTAAATATAAAAACGTGCATTGGTTAAAAACTAGTAAATATAAATGATATTTTGTTTCATCCATGTGATTTCAACAACTTTTATGCAATATAAAACATTGAAATTACTCAAAATTAAACTTCCAACAATATATTTTGTAACAACCCTAAAATTCGCGACGAACCTACAATAGGGAAGTTATTCCGCCACACCGTTCGTGCCGAAATTTCGGCAGTATAACGACATAGCAAGGAGAAAACCAAAATTTTCCTAGCAACCTATCAAGCAAAAAACACTTCAAGAGACAACAAAAATGCCCAACCCCCACAAACTTCAATCAGAAAATGGGTTGGGCTACAGCCAGAGATCGAAAGCACGATCTCTTAAATAAAACAAACACGCATCGAAAAAAAAACTCAACCAGAATGAAAAGTCAATAACTCAGAAGTACAAGAGAAAATAAGGGTCGCGCGACCAGAAAGAAAATAAACCGAAACTAAAACATGACAATGTCAAGCGAGCACTCTAAGAAAAAGAAAACAGGGTCCCACAGCCTCGTCAGGTCGTCATCGTCGTCAACCGCCTCAGGGTTTCTTATCTGCAACCAAAAACAACAAAGTAGACGGGTGAGTATAAAAATACTCAGTAAGCAACCCACTTACGTCCAAACAACTAACATGCAACCAAACAAGACTCGTCTTCTAAACTCACTCAACCCCAAACAGGTCTCACACTTAGCACACTTCGCCCTGAGCCCTCCTGTAGTAATAACTCGAGCTCTACCTTCGATCCTGAAACTTTGATTAACGATGCAATGAGAGAAAACAACTCTCACGCCACTACACACTGGCATAGAGCAGAGCAGGTACGTATCCTACACGCCCTATGGGGAATCGCCCCTAAGCCAACACAGGATAATGGAAAGCAACCACTCCCTGATAGGGACGTACCCCAGGCTCTCACAATGCAACACACTAGCACAGTGCAGTGAGGTACGTAACCAACACACCCTATGAGGAATCACCCCTAAGCTAGTACGGGATAATGGAAAGCAACCACTCTCGGATCTTATCGGGGACGCACCCTAGTCTCACGAGCCTATCATATATCGTCAACCTAGAGGTTCCGACTCGCTCAGGCGTAACTCAGGGTTTAGTAAGTGCTGGGTTTTACGTTTCATAAGTTTATTTAGGATTCTAACAAGACATTTCTACAATCCCCAACCCATTCTCAAGGGTGCCAAAATCAACTAGGTTTTCACCATTAGCCAACACCTCAAAGTACCCAAAATCCACCTTAAGACCACACTCAGCTAGACGTCCGACTTAGCCCTACCCTAAGCCCACATAGGTTTGCTCAGCTCCTTGCTTCACGTAGGTAAACGCCTCCCTAACTAGCATTCGGACATAACATAGACCCGCCCTGTAGGGCGCTCGTAAGCTATGTCACACTCCGAGTCTGTTGCCACACTCAAAATGACTCACCTCGAAGCATTCTCGTCTTTAGTCTGTTGCCATGACTACCATGGCTCATCACAAGAAATCATTGCCCCTGGTCTGCTGCCACACGCACTGTGACCCACCACGAGACAACGTCAATATACATTCTCCATGCTAGTTTCTCGCCATATAAGGTTGTAGGATAACGTCACCTAAATAAGGAGTAAGGTAGGGACTACTAGCCTGGGGGTTCCATGACACCGTACTCTTGACTTAGTACAAAACCAAAATCGAAGATACATACTAACAAACATGCAAGCAATACAAGCTGCATATCGATTATGATCCTCAACCACACGAGCACGAACTCAATCACGGTCGGAACCAACCCTTTTAACATACACCACAACACATGGTTCAATCCACAAGCTATGCAAGCCAACTCTCTCACTTATGAGCTTGCTTACTTGATCAAGTTGACAACATACATCAATTCAAGGATCCATGAACAACCACTTTCTTAAAAAGGGAAAACACAAGCTCACCTAAAAAAATTCCAAAGAATGAACGGTCACTAGCTTGGCCTAGGGCTCACCTCTAACTCTTAACAAGCTAGTTAAGGCGATCCAAACAACTTAAACACGAACCAAAGCTTAATGCATTGCACCCAACGATCACATTTGGCCCAAACCTCAGTAACGAAAACATCAGTGTACAACCTCGAACCCTTTACAACTACAGTCTCACGCTTAGGCGACCTTGAGCCCAACGCAGTAATCCTCTATTTAGTTTGGCCAACTACGCTTTGCCACACTCGCCCCACAAGGGATTACTCGTGGCTCACATTTTCCAACCACCAAACTCGAGGTGGAACCCGAGCATAGAACAACCTCTACTTCAGTGTCAGACCACAACATTCGCTCTCAGCTTAATACGATCAAAGGCTTTTAGTCTCACTCTTAACTTGAAGCCTTAAGCCCCTATCCCCATATTAACTACTTTCCTAGTCCATTCGTGGTACAGGCAACACCAACACAAACTCAAACTCAAACGTATGCATCACAACAAAGTTTTCGTGCATTAAACACAATTCACGGATTACAACATTCAAACAAATCACATAATAACTTTAAAGGGTTTAATCCAAATGACTACTTACCTCAATAACGAAGTCCGAAACTCCGATCCCGAGTCCCATGCACTTCTTTAATACGTTCAGGCCCTTAAGTCACAAACAAAGTCTTAAAGTCACACTCCAATCATCGATATTTGGATTATCTTGACTTAAATAACCAACACAACATACGAGGGCCTAAAACGAGATCAAGAAAACGAAAATGACCAACTGTACCTAATCGGTGGCGGTGGCAGCGGCGGCGACTTCCGGCGAGTGAAGGCGCGTGGAGCACAGTTCCGAGATGCCCGTGACCCGATCTATTCAAAACTAACATTCATTTTGAGAGAGTCGAATTAAAACTCCATGAACCGTTTGTACCAAAGATTCAAACCGAACCGATTTAGAGAAAGAGGAACTCACCGGCGAGGCTAGGTGACCGGTGAGGGGGCAGCGACCCAAGGAGAATAAGGAACCGGTGAGAGTACGGGTGTTCAGACGCTGACCGGCCGGAAAACTCAAACAAATCGAGGCGCTCAGTTGTTGCGGAAGTGAATCGCGACCTGTGCAAATCGCAACCTATGCGTGTCGACGTGAGGCTGGACGGTCGGAGAAGAAGCTTTCGGCGAGGGAAAAAGGAAGAAGAAGAAGAAGAAGAAAAGAAGAAAAAAGAAGAAGAAGAAGAAGAAGATGGATGAGGGGGAGGGGGTCGTGCGGCTGAGGGCTTCTCCTTTTTTTTTTTTTTTCGGGCGTCACATCCTCCCCATCTTAAGAACTTTCGTCCTCGAAAGTGGCTAGTTCTCGAACAACTTGGGGTAGTTCGCCCTCGCCTCGTCCTCACATTTCTAAGTATCCTCCTTGAGCTGATGGTTTTGCCACAAAACCTTGACAAGGTTGATTAATCTGTTTCTCAACACTTTCTTTTCCCAGCCTAAAATCTCTACAGGTCTTTTGTCGTAGCTCAAGTCCTAATCGACCTATAGTGGCTTGAGACCTATCACGTGGGATGCATTCAACACATACCCCTACAACAACGACACGTGGAACACGTCGTGCATAGCTGCTAGAGACGGTGACAAGGCTAAACGATACGCCACCGAGCCAATTCGCTCCAAGATCTCGGATGGCCCGATAAACCTAGGATTCAGCTTCCCTTTCATGCCCTTCCTAGGTGCAACCTTCAAAAAGCGAAATCCCCCGACTGCAAACTCCAAGGCACAAGCCCGAGGCATGCCCTCTAAGATCTGATTCAATCTCTCAGTCTGCTCGCCTATTTGTGGGTGGAACATCATGCTGAAACTACACTCGGCCCCCTAAGGCTTCCTGGAAGCTCAACCAGAAGCTAGATGCCAAACGAGACTCCCTGTCGAAGACTATCTGATCTGGAACTCCGTGCAACCTGACAAACTCTTTCAAGAAAAGCTTCACCTCCTTCTCCACTACATAAGTCGGTTTCCCGGGAAGTAAATGCACTGACTAGTCAACTTGTCCACGATCATCCAGATTACTGTGAATCCTTTAACTACTCGGAGAAGGCCAAGAAATAAACCCATCGAAATCACTTTCCATTTCCACTGCGGTACCCCTAAGGGTTACCACTCTCAATCTCGTCACCTTTCACTAGCTCCAGTCCTCTGTGTTGTCCCATACTCAGTTCCTTATGAGTAACCAAGTACTTGAAGCTCTTGTGACTGTAACCATCTGAATTTCTTCGTCGCAAAAGTCACTCCCCAAATTTCCAACGCAAATACTACGCAGTTAGTTCCAAGTCATGAGTCGGGTATTTCCGCTCGTAGTCCTTCAACCGACGTGACATAGGTGATGACCTTCCTATTCTACATCAAACACGACCCAAACCTTTCTTGGAAGCATCACTATACGCCACAAAAATGTTGAGTCATCAGGCTCTGTGAGTACCGGTCGTTGAGATCAACTTCTGACTCAATCCTGGAAACTCGTCTCACACGCGTCACTTCACACGAGAGCATTTCCTCTCCGCGCCAACTAGGTGAGAGGTGTAGCAATCTTGGAGAAGTCTTTCACGAACAATCGGTAATAGCTGACTAAGCCCAAAAACTGCAAACCTTGGTAACAGCCTTGAGTCGAGGCCATTCTGAAACCACTTCCACTTTTGTCGCGTCTACTGAAACTCTTTCCTTAGATACAACGTGCCCCAGAAAAAAAAACACTCGATTCAACCAAATCTCGCACTCGAAATACTTAGCGTACAACCAGTTTTCCTCTCAAGGCAGTCAAGATTCTCTTCAAGTGGTCCTTGCTCTTCACTCGACTCTGTGTAGATCAGGGTGTCGCCAAAAGCACGGTGACGAAGGTACCCAAGAATTCCATGAACATCCTATTCATCAGGTCCATAAACTCAGTCGGGGTGTTCACCAACCCGAATGACATCGTGGTAAACCCGAAACGTCCATACCTGGATCTGAAGGCTGTCTTCGGAATGTCTTCCCCTCTTAATTTTAACCGGTGGCAGCCGGAGCACAAAACAATCTTGGAGAACATTGTTTCTTCTTGTAACTGGTCAAACAGATCGTTGATCATGGGAAGCGGGTACTTGTCCCTTGAAGTTACTTTGCTCAACTCTTTGTGATCAATGCTTAAGTGCATCGACCCATCTCTCTTTTCCACAAAGGGTACCGGTGCACCCCAAGGTGAAACACTGGGGTGAAAGTAACCTCTAACTTGCAACTCCTATAACTGGATCTTGAGTCCTTTCAACTCGGTTGGGGCCATACGAAGTGGGCTCTTGATAGAGGTGCGGTGCCCAACTCCAACTCGATATTAAAATCCACCTCTCTTACTGGAGGTAAACCAGGTAAATCCTCGAGAACACATCCGCGCACTCTCTAATTACTGGGACTGTCGACACATCTCCTTTCTCGTTCCTCAAGCCTGTCACACTTGCCAAGAAGACCCAAGCTCCTTGGCCAACCAACCTATTTGCCCTTAGGGTTGAAAACACCTTTAGAACCATTCTTGACTCGGTCCCCTTAAACTTGGAACTCGGTTCTGATGGAGCTTTAAATACGACCTCCCTAAACTCCCCTGCCACGCCTGCCAGCAGCATCCCTTCCAAGACTCTTTTCCACGAGCCCATAACCTAAATTTCAAGTCAACAAGCAAGCATCTCATGACTACCCACTTTTAAAGCAAGGTCAAATAATTTCAACACATAGCAATGCAAGTATAGCTAGATGAGCAAACATATTAGTCCCTATCTACTTACTAATTAGTTAACAGATACCAAACCTGGCAGCGACGAGATGACTTGCCTGTAAGAGGCTGTGAAGAACGGGAAGCTCACGATGTGAGCGAGTCTACAAAATCTAGAACCTAAAGCTCTGATACCAACTGTAGCGACCCTAAAATTCACGACGAACCTACAATAGGAAAGTTACTCCGCCACACCGTTCGTGCCAAAATTTCGGCAACATAACGACATAGCAAGAAGAAAACCAAAATTTTCCTGGCAACCTATCAAGCAGAAAACACTTCAAGAGACAACATGAATGCCCAACCCCCACAAACTTCAATCAGAAATTGGGTTGGGCTATAGCCAGAGTTCGAAAGCACGATCTCATAAATAAAACAAACACGCAACGAAAAGAAAATTCAACCAGAATGAAAATTCAATAACTCAGAAGTACTAGAGAAAATAGAGGGTCACGCGACCAAAAAGAAAATAAACCAAAACTAAAACATGACGGTGTCAAGCGAGCACTCTAAGAAAAAGAAAACAGGGAGGAAACAGGGTCCCACAGCCTCGTCGAGTCGTCATCGTCGTCAACCGCCTCAGGGTGTCTTACCTGCAACAAAAACAACAATGTAGAGGGGTGAGTATAAAAATACTCAGTAAGCAACCCACTTACGTCCAAACAACTAACATGCAACCAAACGAGACTCGTCTTCTAAACTCACTCAACCCCAAACAGGTCTCACACTTAGCACACTTCACCGTGAGCCCTCTTACGGTAATAACTCGAGCTCTACCTTCGGTCCTGGAACTTTGATTGACGATACAATGAGAGAAAGCAACTCTCACGCCACTACACACTGGCATAGAGCAGAGCAGATACGTATCCTACACGCCCTATGGGGAATCACCCCTAAGCCAGCACAGGATAATGGAAAGCAACCACTCCCTGACGGGGACGTACCTCAGGCTCTCACAATGCAACACACCAGCATAATGTAGTGAGGTACGTAACCAACACGCCCTATAGGGAATCACCCCTAAGCTAGCACGGGATAATAGAAAGCAACCACTCCCAGATCTTATCGAGGACGCACCCCAGTGTCACGAGCCTATCATATATCGTCAACCTAGAGGTTCCGACTCGCTCAGGCGTAACTCAGGGTTTAGTAAGTGCTTGATTTTATGTTTCATAAGGTTATTTAGGATTCTAATAAGACATTTCTACAATCCCCAACCCATTCTCAAGGGTTCCAAAATCAACCAGGTTTTCACCTTTAGCCAACACCTCAAAGTACCTAAAATCCACCCTAAGCCCACACAGGTTTGCTCAGCTCCTTGCTTCACGTAGGTAAACGCCTCCCTAACTAGCATTCTAACATAGCCCAGACCCGCCCTGCAGTGTGTCACGGTCGTATCTCTCCAACCGTGCGGCGCCATAATTTTTCGCTCAATTATGGCTAGCCTTAGGGGGAACTTGAGTCCCGTCTCTCTGACCGCAACCTTTTGTGGCTTCGTCAGACCTTAGGCGAGGTTTTTTCCCTCAACCAAGCTTCTTTACAACATGCAGCGGAATAACACTTGGTCATTCACGTCGCCCGTACGTGTATTTTCAGTCGAACGCGACTCTAGCCGACTTGCCTCTACTATAGGCCAAGTCTCAAGGCTCAACCTGGCCTCTACACTAGGCCAAGGTCATTAGAAAGCTCTGTCGCTTCTCAAGACATCATCTTCAATCTCTTAGACATGTTCGTCAACGTCTCACATCGATCTGGGACTTCACCGAGATTCATTCGGACCCTTCATAGAGCCAAAACGACCTAAAAACGCTCAACTGGAGCTTACCGGGTGATTTCGAGACTTACCAAGACTTATTATAACGCTTACCGGGAGCAAACATTGCGAACCAGAGCTTTTCAGGCCATTATAATGCTTACCGGGACATAACGGGCAAATATCGAGCCAACCGAAAACTATCAGGTCCCACTGATGAATAGTGATGCCATCCCGAGCATCAGAAGGTCATCAGACTAAGCTGCTCGCTCGGACATGCTATCAAACCTTTCCATGGCTTAACTTCATGATCGGGGCCTCTCGAACATCCATCCATTCGAATCATCGGGGCATGGACCCTTCCAAATCCATGCCTAGTCATTTTCGTATCGCGTGTTGCTACCGGGCCCTATGGTGCAACCTCTAGCTCATGGGGAAGGGCGCAATGTCGGCACACCCGTGCCGCCCGACACTGTCCTTGGAAAACCCAATTCATAGGAAGACGCCCCAAGACACTCGTCTTGACACGCTCGCCGCAACCATGACACACTTGCATGTGCCATGGGGTAGCTCACTTAGGCTATGAGGCCCAGAGGTGGTGGAAAGCCAACACCATGCCTCCCCCTATAGTAGACTATGTGAAATTTTAGCTTTGACACCCATGCACGTCATTTTGCCGAGGAGTCATACGCCAGCGTAGAGCGCCCGTCTGGACTCCGATTGACACGAAATCTAGCGAGCTTACATCTTACCCATATACGGACTTAACTCCAGAGCCGCTCGTCAAAACTCACGACGGAACCCCGACTTTCGAGGCTATGGCCTGGGGCCCCATCTGACCCCCACTAGGCGTGTCACTAACACCACTGACGACATAGTTTCTTCCAGCGATGCTAGTTTCATAACTTGGCATTCATGCCCACTGATCTTGGTGTGTTAGCTGATGCACCGTCCTCCTCGGTCGCATCATGGCACTTGTCTTCTTTTGGCCCTCACGTGGCTCGATGGGCGACACTCGCGTGTCGCCATTGCATCTGTCTGTGCTTGTGGGGTTCACAACCAACTCTCTTCTAGTGTGGTTGTGGCATAGGGCGCTCGTAAGCTATGTCACACTCCGAGTCTGTTGCCACACTCAAAATGACTCACCTCAAAGCATTCTCGTCTTTGGTCTGTTTGAAGGGAATCAAATCCCGTAGCGGAAGCGATTGTGAATCGCGCGTTCTTAATTTCATTACAACAATTACATTCAAGAACTAAAATAACTAGATTAAGCATAAAAACAGAATATGGACAACAAGAAATATACCTTTGAAGAACTTTTCTTATGGTGCTCCTTTCTCCCACAATCACGATCTCAACAACTGGAATACGAACGGATGAAGACGCGACCACTGGATCTTCTCTGTTGTTCTCTAGGTGAGGGAGGAATGTGGGTTCCCTTAAGGTGAGATGAGATGTTGTGAGAGAGAGGTTTGTGTTTTGGAACTTTTCCAACAACACAATAAAGGCTTAAAATTTCTTAACCTATTTGCATCTCATGCAACCATATCTATAGGGAAATAGGACCATCCTACCCCTCCTTTATTTTCTCATTAGTATATGGTTTATATGTGAATCTAATTCACATTAAAACTATATATTATATCTATTATATCAATTATAATTGATATGACACCTCATGTATGAAATTGAACACTTCAATTTCATTCCTAACTTTATACCCTCAATATTACCATGTTGAGCTAACGGAGGGACCTAATGGACCTAAAGTTCATGAGCTCCAAGGATGTGAAATTAACTGATCAAACTCTTTGATCCAGTTAATCAATATTCATTAACTACAAGTCACTCCACTATTGACTTGTAGCTGCACACTCCTCACTGTAGATTATATTGTGTCCACTGATATAGTCATTACCCATGAGTCGACCCTTCACAGGTTGTTCGTTATCATTGCTGGGTCAAATTACCGTTTTACCCTTGTGATTACCTCTTTGTTCCTTAAGCACCACTGATCGTCTAATGAACAACAAGTCTAAGGTCCTACCATAGACTCATACCCTCATAGAGGGCGGGGCCCCGTTGTTCAAGACCTAGAGTTAGTTCTTAAGGGAACAACCTATCTAATTCCTTAGTGTAGGAATGAGTGAATTTCATCTTGCACAGTTAAGTTCCCAGCTACCTACGAGGTTCTGTCCCTGAGAAGGTAGGCTTATTGAGTTGCCTACAGGCCACTCTCACCCATACTAGTCTAAGGACAAATCTCTATAGGAGGGAGTTCTTAACTCGCTCAGGATTCAGGTCGAGTCACTAATGACCATCTATAAATTACTAGTCTTATCCTGTTAATGGTGTTACACTGGTTAGACTAATAATTTACGATCCGATCTTGTATGAACTCTTCATACAGGATGCCCCCACTCGCATGTCAACTACATGAATGAGTTGGATTACCTCATTTGTACTAATTACAAACTGGGCCGCATCCATGGTGTTACCAGAATGAGGTTTCAAACCTTATTTTTATACCATAAACCATTTAGGTTATATTCTTGAACACAATCCAAATAGTGTCCACTACACTGATTTTCAAGATATACTTAATTACCTTGGAGCTTAGTTTATTGGATTTATAAAGCAAGACTGTAATTCTATCAAAACAAATAACTCTTTATTTCTTTGATTAAAATTACACAAGTTTTAGAGCATACATCCCAACAATCTCCCACTTGACCTAAAGCTTGTGGAGTACTATTACAGTGATCTAAATACAATAAAATAGGGCATTTAAACTCTTTGTACAAAATACTCCCACTTTCCCTAGTTGGGGAAGACTTGTAAATATAGACTTTTTAGGTGACTCTCAAATACTTTAGCCGTGAGAGCTTTTGTAAAAGGATTAACAACGTTGTGCTCTGAGGCTATCTTCAAGACAATCACGTCTCCTCTATGCACGATCTCCCGGATGAGATGATACTTCCGCTCAATGTGCTTTCCCCTCTTGTGACTTCGGGGTTCCCTCGAATTTGCCATCGCACCACCAAGTATTATCATGTCAAATGTGATGGGAAAAGCCATATTTGGAACAACTTCCAAATTTAGCATGAATTTCCTTAACCAAACGACCTCTTTAGCTGCTTCACAAGCTGCTACATATTCGACCTCCATGGTGGAATTTGCGATGCATCCTTGCTTGACGCTTCGCCATACTACAGCTCCTCCGTTAAGAGTAAATATTGACCCTGATGTAGATTTTTGAGAATCTTTATCAGTCTGAAAGTCAGAATCTGTGTATCCTGTAAGGATCAAATCCTTAGCCCCATACACAAGCATGTAGTTCCTTATTCTCTGAAGATTCTTAAGGATTGTTTTAACCGCTGTCCAGTGTTCAAGTCCTGAATTGGATTGATACCTACTGACCATTCCAATTGCAAAATAGATTTTAGGCCTAGTACACAACATGGCGTACATCAGGCTCCCAACAGCTGATGCATAAGGAATCCGTTTCATATCCTCAATTCCTTGAGGTGTCTTAGGACTCTGTTCCTTAGACAAGTGGACTCCATGTCTAAAAGGCAATAAGTCCTTTTTGGAGTCTTGCATCTTAAACCTTGACAACACTTTGTCTATATAAGATGTTTGAGACAAGGCTAGTGTTTTATTCTTGCGGTTCCGGACAATCTGGATCCCAAGAACAAACTGCGCATCACCCAAATCTTTCATTTGGAATCGCGTAGCCAACCAATTTTTAATGTCAGTAAGATATCCTACATCATTCTCAATGAGCAGGATATCATCCACATATAGAACTAAGAATGCGACAGAACTATTGATGATTTTCTTGTAGAAACAAGGTTCATCATCATTTTGGTCAAAACCATAAGATTTGATTGCCTCATCAAATCTTATATTCCAGGACCTAGAGGCTTGTTTCAGTCCATAAATTGACCTTTTAAGCCTGCAAACCTTTTACTCTTGTCCTGGTTCAATAAACCCTTTGGGTTGGTCCATGTAGATGTTTTCCTCTAGATTGCCCTTCAAAAAGGTTGTCTTGACATCCATTTGCAATACCTCATAGTCATAATATGCGGCAATTGCAAGTAGGATACGTATAGACTTTACCATAGCAACAGGTGAAAAGGTTTCCTCATAGTCAACCCCTTCAACCTGGGTATAATCCTTTGCTACTAGTCTAGCTTTAAAGGTTTGCACCTTTCCATCTACACCACGCTTTCTCTTGTAGATCCACTTACAACCTATATGTTTTACCCCATCAGGTTTATCTACAAGATCTCAAACAGAATTGAAATACATAGACTCCATTTCTTGGTCCATGGCTATGACCCATTTGTCTTTGTCTTTGTCAACCATCGCTTGATTATAAGTCAATGAATCCTCGCAGTTGTCATCTGGTATAACAACTTGGATTTCAGATAAACCCATGTAACGGTCAGATTGTGTTATAACCCTCCCACTACGTCGAGACATACTCAATTCTTGAGATGGACTCTCTTGACAAGACAAACTAGTATCAACAACTCTTGTTGACGTACTAGTTTTATTAGCAACCTTTGGTATTGTTCCGTCTAATTCACTCAACACAATTTTACTTTTTGGTTTGTGGTCCCTCAGGTGGTCCTACTCTAAGAAAATGACATTTGTCAACACAAAAACCATATCTTTCTTAGGATCATAGAATAAACCACCTCTTGTTTCTTTTGGGTAGCCTACGAATAGGCACAATTTTGAACGTGAATCCAACTTCTTTGGATTTGTCACAAGCACATGTGCTGGACAACCCCATATTCTGAAGTGACATAAACTGCCTTTACGTCATTTCCAGAATTCAAAGGTGTTTCAGAAACACTTTTTGAGGGTGTTGGGGTTTGTGCCCTAAAACTCGTAGTTTGTATTTATGTTCTAATTATTGTAATAAAGTGTTATTATTTCAATAAAGAGTTATTGTTTGTTATCTACGAGTTTGCCTTTATTTAAACCCTAAATCCAATAAACTAAACATCCAAGGCTGTTGTATGAATCTTTAACTGAATGTAGTGTACATATAAAGGATCTCGGCTCGAGATACAACCTAAAGGGTCTATAGTTAGAGGATATGGTTTGGGTACCTTACCCTGGTAAACTATGGATGTGGCCCACTTTGTATTTGATACAAATACTATGATCCTAACGTGTTCGTGTAGATGACATGTGAGTGGGGATATCCTATGTAATGAGATTACATAAGACCGGACTACGAAATAGTGACCTCTAGCTGTAACTCCGTTGACTAGTTAGGTTTCTATTTCACTAGGATGACCTAGGCAACTTGATCTCAATCCTCGAAAGCGGTTACTTAACTTCGTTCATGCGAGGATTGTCCTTTGACTAGTATGGGTGAGAGTGGCCAGATTCGCCGACTCAATATGCCTACCTTCTTGGGGACAAGACCGAGTGAGCGGCTGGGAACTTAACTTAGCAAGATGGACTTCGCTCCTTCCCGCCTACTAGGGTAAGTAGAGGAATGTTCCCTTAAGTGGTGTCTCCGGGACTTGAACAAAGGGCCTGACCCTCTCATTGACCCGAGAGGGACTCTGTTTGTTGGTAGGACCACAAACAAATTGTTCATTAGAGGAGCACTAGTACTTAAGGCACAAGATGTAACCCAGGGGTAAAACGGTAATTTGACCCAGCTGGTGTTACGAACATTCAAAAGGATTTACTTGCTGTTATTGGTCAATATCCATGGACACAGAAATATATCTGCAGTGAGAAGAGTGCAGCTGTGGGACTTTAATGGAGTGTTCCTACAGTTAACGAATGTTGATTGGGAGGTTAATGAGATTAACCGAGCAATCTCGTATCGTTGGAGCTTCTGATCTGTAGGTCCATTAGGTCCACCTTCTAGCTCGTAAAGGGTTCTTAGATCATTTGAATTGAAATGTTCAAATTCATAAGGGAATATATTTGATGTATTTAGATACGATATAATATATAGTTTTGGAACTATATATTATAAATTTAATTTGAATATGATTCATATAAAATTATATGAGAGAATTGAATATTTGAAAGAGTTCAAATATTATATTAAATGTGAATGTGATTCACATTTGAAAACTATAGGTTAAAATTTATTGTGCACTGGATGTACATTAAAACTATAGGTTAAAGGGGTAATATGATTAAATGAGATTTAATCCAAATTAAATATATGATATTTAATTTGTATTATTTAAATATGATTTAAATTAATAATTAAATTTGATTTAATTATTATTTAATTATTTTTATTATTTTAATAATAAAATAAGGGAACGTGTCATCCAGACACGTTCCCACTACCCCCTTCTTCTCCCTATCGACAGTTTAATAGGGAGAAGAGGGTTGATGTTCAATTGATCGATTCTTGCTGTTTTTGCAATTTGGAGAATTGCTGTGAAAATTCTCTCTCACTCTCAAATTCCCAAACTTCTTCCAAAAGTTGGAATCCTTCCCACCAAGGAGGATCTAAGCATTCAAAGGATAAAGGGTTTACTCTATTGGTTGTGTTCCTGTTGGTGAAAAACAGAGAACTCTTTGAAGTTCCTGAATTGCTGAACATTGGAGCAAAGAGTTGCTGTTCTGTAAAACTACAAAGGTAATAATCGCTTTCTCTTCTTAATTTTATAGTTAAATTTAGGTATGTTTGCATGTATATCTCCATGTTTTTAATTAGATTAAAAGCATGCATGTACTGTATTTTTGTCAATGTTCTGGTTTTTGTTTCAATTAAAAAAATCAAGCAATTTACGATCCCAAACCACGTTTCCACTGCTCAAGGAGATCAGATCTCCATCAATTGGTATCAGACCAATGTTTGTATTGTTTTGTTTTGAAACAAAATTGCATTGATTTGGTGGGAAATGCATTGGGTTTGCTGTAAAACTGTTTAGGAGTATTTGACCATAGTTTACTTCTTCTGATTTGATCAACTTGTATGTAAAGGCCCCTGCATTTTTGGACAAAAGGTGCATTATTGAGTCTGTAATTGAGTTACGAGTCGTTCGGGATCAATTTCAAGCAATTCGGTTGAGAATCGAAGGAGATATTGAAAAAGGAAGCTGCTGTGTTCGAAGAAGAAAGCTGCTACCGAAGCAGCAACGTTGCAACGCCGTTCATTAGCGTTGCAACGTTGAAGAACGGCGTCGCAACGCTAGGGTCCCCTATCGACGCGGGCGCTCAAGGGGTCAGCGGCGTTGCAACGCTGCCCCTCAGTATTGCAACGCCGCCCCGATAGCAGGCGCGCAAAGGACAAGGCGGGCGTTGCAACGCTAGCATCAGCGTTGCAACGCCGTGAGGCATTCCAACAACTGCAAACCGGTTCAGGTTCTTTTTCGGTTCGGTTCGAGTGGTTCAAGCCCGGTTCAAGGTGTTTTGGACCGGTTCTATGTGATAAAATTAATGTATTTTTTTTTTTTTGGCACTTTAGGGGCCAAAATATTCCGGTTTTACAGCTTTATGTGTTTATAAATGTCATTTAGATTATTCCCACCTTAGGATAAGCATGTTCATGCATTTTATTTGTATAAATGTTATATGAATATGGTTGAAAATGCATGATTAATTTATTTTTCATGAGTAATTAGTTATAAGTGTTATAATTAGATTATATGAAAAATAAATTGCATGGAGCATGAAATTACTTAGTTTAAAATAAATGTTTTGTTTTTAAGTAATTTTAATTATTCAATTTGTTGAATATTTTTTTTTAATTCCAATTTGAAAATTAATTGTTGGATTTATAATATAGTTTCTTTATCATAGGTTAATAATTAAATTTATAAAAGTTACAAATTAAAGGGGTTTTAGAAACCATAACCTATAATAAAGAAATGCATGCAAATATAGGAACTTGGGTTAAAATTTAAATTAGTTTTAAATAGTTTAAAATTAATTTAGACCTAAGTTCTTAATTTCTAATAGGATTAGAAATTAGTCTTACGTAGTATTTTAAATAGTTTAAAATCTAGTAGGACATTAGAATTTTTGTTATAAGGGAACTCTCTGGGTGAAGTTCTCATCTAAGGTCAGGGGTACTTAAGTCGACTGGCAATTAGGAACACCTTACTACACTGAAACCCACCCTTAACTTGAGTTGAATTAACCTTAGTTCTATTTAATATCTAGGTAATTAAATTGTTTATTCACCTAGACATAAGGTTAAAAGACCTAGTTATAATAGTTATAATAGGCATACACTTAGATAGATGTTTTTAGCCAGAATCCAACTAAGGTAAACCTATACCCTAATTTTAGGAGCTTCAGTGGGAGAAAACGAGATGTTCGTATCGAGTTTACTCTCACGTCCTCAAGAGTTCACACCGTGAGTTCCATGCTCGGCTCGTGGCGTCGTAGGGCGCCCCTACGGTATGTGTTTGCATGGTTCAATACCAAGGTGAATGAGGGAAGTATCCATAGTAAATGGGAGCAGCGGGACGCGTGTCAACGTATCCTACGGTCTCCTCCATTAGGTCGCACGGTGAGATTTCTATAGTCCGCCTGCTAGGTTGTCCTGGAACAGCCAAACCCTACGGAGGGCCTGACTATAGGGATCGGAACACCGCGAACTCCAAAAATGGATAGGGTGTCTTAGGTAATTTGCCAACAGTTGTCTTTCTTAATAGTAGCCTGTTGGCTCGAACCTATTGGATCTGAAAATTATAGGGTCACATTTACGGGACGAGTTAAGCTAGTTAACAAGTCCTTGACCAAAATAAACGGTAGCTAAGGACCATTGGGACATGAGATGTTCTGGTAGTGAGAATTGGCTGAGAAAGTCTCAATTCAAGGGAGGAATGACTGACCGCCCGACGGAGGCTTTTGTTCTAAACCCTTGAAATATTGTTGCAAAATTAAAGGTTTAATTTAAACTTTGGGTTTAGTTTAAACACAAGGGTTCTTTAATAATTTTGCTAAATATGATTGGTTTTACAATGGGTTAAAAGGCATAACTAATTAGAACTATTTTGGATTTTCAGCATGTCGTCCTCAATAATAGCCTTACTTAAAAGCGATCGTTTAACTGGTAAGAATTTTACTATGTGGAAGTTCAACTTGAATACGATTCTCGTTGTTGACGACCTATGATTTGTACTGACTGAGGAATGTCCTCAGGTCCCTGCTCGTAACGCTCCTCAATCATTGGAGGCGTCGCGCAGATTGGATCAAGGCCAATGATAGGGCCAAGGTCTACATTTTGGCTAGTGTTTCTGAAGTTCTGGCCAAAAAGCACGAGGGCATGGTCTCAGCTCGTGAGATCATGAGTTCGCTGCAAAAAATGTTTGGACAACCGTCTAGACAGATTCGGCATGAATCGCTCAAATACGTTTATAACTCCTGTATGAAGGAGGGGTCATCGGTGAGAGAACACGTTCTCGATCTGATGGTCCACTTCAACGTGGCTGAGATGAACGGAGTGGTCATTGCCGAGCAAAGTCAGGTATCGTTCATCTTGGAATCTCTTCTGAAGAGTTTCCTGCAATTTCGCAGCAATACGGTGATGAACAAGATAGAGTATAACCTGACTACTCTCCTTAATGAACTACAAACTTTCCAGTCTCTGGGACTAAGTCTTGTAACTCATCTTCTGGCCTTAAGAAGACCCAAAAGAAGAAGATAGGAGGGAAAGGGAAGACACCTGCTGCTGACAAAGGCAATGGAAAAGCCAAGGTTGCAGATAAATGAAAATGTTTCCACTACAACGTGGATGGGCACTGGAAGCGAAACTGCCCAAAATACCTTGTTGAGCTCAAAGAGAAGAAAGGTAAAATCAGACTTACTTGTTCTTCAAACTTGTTTAATAGAAAATGATGATTTTACCTGGATACTTGATTCAGGAGCCACTAATCATGTTTGCTCTTCATTTCAAGAAACTAGTTCCTATAAGGAGCTCGAAGAGGGTGAGATGACGCTCAGGGTCAGAACGGGAGACGTCGTCTCAGCTCGTGCAGTCGAAGATGCAAAGCTTTTTTTTAGAGATAGATATTTATTTTTAGAAAATCTGTTTATAGTTCCTAAAATTAAGAGGAACTTAATTTCTATCTATTGTTTAATTGAACTTGGCTACTGTATTACCTTTTCATTTAATAAAGTGTTCATTTCAAAGAAATGTGTCAATATTTGTTGTGCTAAGTTAGAAAACGACTTGTATGTACTTAAACCGAATCAAACTAAAGCAATTTTAAATCATGAGATGTTTAAGAATGCTAACACTCAAAGCAAAAGGCAAAGAATTTCTCCAAATAATAAAACCCATCTATGGCATCTTAGACTTGGTCATATTAATATCAACCAGATTGAGAGACTCTCTAAGAATGGACTTCTAAACAAGTTAGAAGATGATTCTTTACCGCCTTGCGAGTCTTGCTTGGAAGGTAAAATGACCAAGCGACCTTTTACTTGAAAAGGTTACAGAGCCATAGAGCCCTTAGAACTTGTACATTCGGATCTTTGTGGTCCGGTGAATGTTAAAGTTCGAGGTGGGTACGAATATTTCACCTCTTCCATAGATGATTATTCGAGGTATGGTTATCTATATCTAATGCATCACAAGTCTGAGGCTCTTGAAAAGTTCAAAGAATATAAGGCTGAAGTAGAGAA
This sequence comes from Trichosanthes cucumerina, assembly GCA_036507285.1. Classification (NCBI taxonomy): domain Eukaryota; kingdom Viridiplantae; phylum Streptophyta; class Magnoliopsida; order Cucurbitales; family Cucurbitaceae; genus Trichosanthes; species Trichosanthes cucumerina. The sequence continues at coordinate 65,581,651 of CM071838.1, forward strand.
TGCATTAGGGAAAACCAATAAAACACTTCGATCCGATCGAGGTGGAGAGTATATGGATTTGAGATTCTAGGACTATATGATAGAACATGGAATTAAATCTCAACTCTCAACACCTAATACACCACAGCAAAATGGTGTGTCAGAAAGGAGAAATAGAATCTTGTTGGACATGATTCGTTCTATGATGAGCTATGCTCAATTACCTGCCTCGTTTTGGGGATGCGCAGTAGAGACTGCAGTTCAAATCTTGAACACTGTTCCATCAAAAAGTGTTTTAGAAACACCTTTTGAGCTATGGAAGGGGCGTAAACCTAGTTTACAACACTTCAGGATTTGGGGTTGTCCGACAGACGTGCTCGTGACAAACCCAAAGAAACTGGAACCTCGTTCAAGATTATGCCAATTTGTTGGCTATCCCAAAGAAACGAGAGGTGGTCTTTTCTACGACCCACAAGAAAACAAGGTGTTTGTGTCGACAAACGCTACATTCTTGGAGGAACATCACATGAGGAACCACAAACCGCGTAGTAAATTAGTACTAAATGAAGCTACAGTTGAACCAACAAGAGTTGTTGATCAAGCTGGACCTTCATCAAGAGTTGATGGAGGAACCAGCACCTCAAGTCAGTCTCATCCTTCTCAATCGTTGGGAATGCCTCGATGCAGTGGGTGTTGGGTTTTATGTCCTAAAACTCGTAGTTTTGTAAACTGAATGTATATTTTATTTCACAATAAAGTTGTTATTGATATTTATTCAGTAAAGGTGTTATTGAATATTGTGTATTGTGTAACCTTAATCCTATAAAGAACCCTTGGCTATAGGATGAATACTTGAACTTTATGTGTGACATAAAAGTGGATCAAGTTCAAGTTATAGCCGCAATGGGTTCATAGTATAAGGATAGGGCTTGGGTACCTTATCCTCGGGACACTATGGACGCGACCCACTTTGTAGAGAACAAACAATGTGATCCTAAATCGTTCATGTGGAGACATGTGAGTGGGGGCGCCCTATGCAATGAGTTTGCATAAGACTGGATCGCGAAATAGTCACTTAGACTTTATAACTCCGTTTACTGTCTTAACTGACCATATACATACAATGACCTAGGTAACTCGATCTTAATCCTGAGCGTTCTATGGACTCCTGTTTATTCGGATTATCCTTAGATTTGTATGGGTGAGAGTTGCACGAGATCGCCGACTCAATAAGCCTCCCATTTCGTGGATAAAACCGGGTAGATAGTCGGGAACATATTTCTGCAAGATGGAATTCACTCCTACCCGCTTTAGGGATTAGTAGAGAGGTTGTTCCCTTGCGTCTTGACTCAGTGTCTTGAACAAAGGGCCCACCCCTCTCATTGGCCCGAGAGGGATTCGGTTTGTTGGTTGGACCACAAATCAATCGTTAATTAGAGGATCAGTGGGACTTAAGGAACAAGAGGTAATTACAGGGGTAAAACGGTAATTTTGACCCAGCTGTAATTACGAACGACCTGTGAAGGATCGACTTACTAATCATGGTTATATCGAGTGGACAAAAATATATATACAGTGAGGAGAATGCAGCCACTGGACTTTAGTGGAGTGTCCTGGTGGTTAACGAATGTTGATTAGGTAGGCTAAAGAGTTTGGCCGGTTAATCTCGTATCGTTGGAGCTCATGATCTGTAGGTCCATTAGGTCCTCCTTACTAGCTCGGACTTAGCCTTGTAACGTTTTGAGAGAAAAGAATTTGAATTGTTCAAATTCGAGTTTGGAAGAAAACGTTAATTATATGTGATATATTTAACGAATCATAGCTTAATTATGAATTAAACTATGATTAAAGGAGGTGGATATATTTAAATATGATTTAAATATCGGATCGGTTTATAGCATGAATAAGGATTCATGTTCGAAAAATCGATCGAGATCGGGCAATTTATTTAATTTAATATTTGATATTAAATTAAATTAAAAAATTAATTAATTAAATTAATTTTGAATTATTTAATTAATTATATTAATTTTAATTAAAAATCAATTTAATATTGATTTTTGAATTAAAATTAAATGTAAAATGAGGGATTTTCATGATTTTCATGAAAAACAAGTTGCCAACTTGCCCAATCTTACTCATCTTCAAAATTCACCAAAATTGGCCACCTCCATCTCAAAGCATCCTCATCACCCTTGAGTTGTCACTCCATTGAAGCTTTTTGAAGGTTTATATAATGGTGATTTGAGGTGTTTTGGGAGAATTACACAGAAAATTTAATATTCCCGAATTAGTGACCTTTGAGGTCTTTTCTTCCAAATTCTCTCAACCTAGGATCCCACAATCCATTCTAAGGCCTGTGGATAGTAGAGAAGACTCTAACGGTTGTCCACGAAGTGTTCATGTTGAAAACCATCAACCAGGTGAAGAAAATTTGATCTTCAAAGTTGAGTTTTCTATCCCTCTGTTTTTCCAGCTTTGAGAATGCTTTTTATTTTACAAAATTGATCAACTTAGAGTGTTCAAGATCCAAAATTGCTTCCGTTTTCTTAACCTAGACTCTTTCAGTGGGAGGGTTGTTTCCCAACCTGACCGCTACTTGAGTTTAGCTGAAACTTAAGTTTTCATACCTGATGACGGCTTAGAAGATCCATTGTCTTATAAACAGGCAATGAATGACGTAGACAAGGACAAATGGATCAAAGCCATGGACCTTGAAATGGAGTCAATGCACTTCAATTTAGTATGAGAACTTGTAGACCAACCTGAAGGGGTTAGACCCATAGAGTGTAAATGGATCTCTAAGAGAAAGAGAGATGCAGCCAGAAAGGTACATACCTTTAAGGCTAGACTTGTAGCAAAGGGTTTTACCCAAAGGGAAGGAGTTGACTATGAAGAAACTTTTTCCTCTGTTGCTATGCTAAAGTCTATAAGGATAACTCTTGTCCATAGCCGCATTTTATGATTATGAAATTTGGCAAATGGACGTCAAGACTGCCTTTTTGAATGGTAATCTTGACGAGAGAATCTATATGTCTCAGCCTGAAGGGTTCATAGCCCAAGGCCAGGAGCAAAAAGTTTGCAAGCTCAATCGATCCATTTATGGGTTGAAACAAGTGTCAAGATCATGGAATATAAGATTTGATATTGCGATCAAGTCTTACGGCTTTGACCAAAACGTTGATGAGCCTTGTGTTTACAAGAGGATCATCAACGACAAAGTAGCTTTATTGGTACTTTATGTGGATGATATCCTACTCATTGGGAATGATGTAAGATACCTTACTAACATAAAGAATTGGCTGGCGACCCAATTCCAAATGAATGATTTGGGAGAGACGCAATATGTTCTTGGGATTCAGATCTTCAGGAATCGCAAGAACAGAACGCTAGCACTGTCTCAAGCGTCTTATATCGACAAAATGTTGTCCAGATATTCGATGCAGAATTCCAAGAAAGGCTTATTACCCTTGAGGCATGGAGTTCATCTGTCTAAGGAACAGTGTCCCAAGACACCTCAAGAAGTTGAGGATATGAGACATATTCCCTATGCCTCTGCAGTAGGTAGCTTAATGTATGCAATGCAGTGCACGAGGCCGGACATTTGTTATGCAATGAGAATAGTCAGTAGGTACCAGTCCAATCCAGGGTTAGACCACTGGACAACAGTTAAAAATATCCTCAAGTATCTAAAGAGAACGAGAGACTATACGCTTGTGTATGGGTCTAAGGATTTGATCCTTACTGGATACACTGATTCTGATTTTCAGACCGATAAGGATTCTCGAAAATCCACATCGGGATCTGTTTTCACCCTTAACGGGGGAGATATAGTATGGCGAAGCATCAAGCAAGGATGCATCGCTGACTCCATGATGGAGGCTGAGTATGTCGCTGCTTGTGAGGCAACTAAGGAGGTTATTTGGCTAAGGAAATTCCTTACTGATTTGGAGGTTGTTCCAAATATGGAATCTCCCATCACCATATACTGTGACAACAGTAATGCGGTAGCTAATTCGAAGGAATCTCGCACATCGAGAGGAAGTATCACCTGATACGAGAAATAGTGCAACGAGGAGATGTAACAGTCACGAAGATCGCTTCGAAGCACAATATTGTTGATCCGGTTACAAAGACTCTCACGGCTAAAGTGTTCGAGGGTCATCTGGAAAGTCTGGGTCTACGAGATATGTACATAGGATAATCTAGGGCAAGTGGGAGATATGTAATGGGGTATATGGATGCCCTAGTTAATTGTATTTCTATCTCATGTAACTACTGTTTTAGATTATGATGTACCCCACTAGAGTTTTAGTTCAAGTGGGAGTTTGTTGGGGTGTGTGCCCTAAAACTCGTAGTTTGTATTTATGTTCTAATTATTGTAATAAAGTGTTATTATTTCAATAAAGAGTTATTGTTCGTTATCTACGAGTTTGCCTTTATTTAAACCCTAAATCCAATAAACTAAACATCCAAGGTTGTTGTATGAATCTTTAACTGAATGTAGTGTACATATAAAGGATCTCGGTTCGAGATACAACCTAAAGGGTCTATAGTTAGGGGATAAGGTTTGGGTACCTTACCCTGGTAAAACTATGGATTTGGCCCACTTTATATTTGATACAAACACTGTGATCCTAACGTGTTCGTGTAGATGACATGTGAGTGGGGATATCCTATGTAATGAGATTACATAAGACCGAACCACAAAATAGTAACCTCTAGCTGTAACTCCGTTGACTAGTTAGGTTTCTATTTCACTAGGATGACCTAGGCAACATGATCTCAATCTCGAAAGGTGTTCCAACTTCTCGTCATGAGGGATTGTCCTTTGACTAGTATGGGTGAGAGTGGCCAGATTCACCGACTCAATATGCCTACCTTCATGGGGACAAGATCGAGTGAGCGGTTGGGAACTTAACTTAGCAAGATGGAATTCGCTCCTTCCCGCCTACTAGGGTAACTAGAGGAATGTTCCCTTAAGTGGTGTCTCCGGGACTTGAACAAAGGGCCCATGTGACGACCACAACCACAGGTACTAGTTGTTTATTTTATTTAACGTTCTGTCAACCTGTGTATGTGGGTCTAGTTGGAATAGTGAATTTCATCAAGCTCGGTGTTAATGAGTCGTAGATTTTATTAGTTTAAAGTGAAACATTCTCCTTTAGACAACTAATTATAAAATTAGAAGAGGAGGACGTGTCATTGACACTTTAGTGATTATTGCCTAAATGAGGGTTATAGTGGACATTTGGATTTAACCTAATTGGGAGTATATAAGGTCCTTAAGTTGAAAGAAGAAGAAGGATAACCCTAACCCTAACCCTAACCCTAACCCTATTCTCCTCCTTCTTCTTCTCCTATTTTTGCCCTAACCGTGAAAACTCAGCCACAGCAACCCTAGCCGGCGACTCATGTAGCTACTCGTGCGGCGAGCTCACGGCCGACGACCACCCACGACGCGGCTGAGAAGACCTCGTGACGCCATCGAACAAGCCGTGGTCGCCTCCTTGCGCCGATCTCACGGCTTTCCAACCGCCGACGCGAGGAGCGTTCGAGCGCTGGCCTTCACCGCTGAGTGGTTCGTGACGCGCGCGCCGGTCATCGTGAAGTCACACCATCGAAGCTTTGCAGCGCCGGATCTCCTCACGCACCACCCGGCGCCGCTGTGAACTTCGTCCCAGTCGTCCGCTCCGATCGTCCAGCCGCCCTTCCACGTGCATTTTCTATGGCTGGCCGCGCGACTGCTGCTTTGCCGGAGTGTACGAGCAAGGCAGTGACGCCGTCGATAACTCGTGGTAGCGCCGCCGCCGCCCGATCGTCCGGCCTACCCACAAGCTTCACTCCAACCGAGAGCCACGCCGATCCACGAGCACCGCAAAGACACCTCACCGGATCCCACACAAATCCAAATTCTCGCCATCGTCCGACGGTGGTGCTGCCGCCGAGCTACTCTAAACGCCGCCAAAGAATCGTGACAACAAATAAAGATTTCATCCCGTGAGCGATCCGCTTAAGTTTCGAACTTGATTGAGAGTTATTCTTGACCTATTGATTATCTAAGCGTATAACCGAGAGCCTAAGCTACTATTTCAACACAATTTGTAGGGATTAAACTTGGAGCGGAAATTGGAGGTCAAACGCCAAAACAAACTAAGGAATATTAAGTCCTCGCGTTGAACCCGAGGTAAGCGGGGCATGAAATTGTAAGGACTTGAGTTAGGTACTTCTACAATTATGGATTTAGTGAAGGCTCGGTGAATAATTTCAATTGTTGTGTGAATCAGTCCCACTAAAGGAAGAGTAGTCAAGGAGTTCTATTAGATTTTGGAGCGAAATCGGAACTAAGGTAAGGGACCTTGTGCCGAATCTTTTAAATGGGATTAAAGAAAACGAATTTCAATATTTTATGTGAAATTAGTACGATATTTTATTTAAAAGATTTATCGATTTTTACACGAGAATATCCTTAGATTTTATGTGAAAATACTTTGATATTCTATGTGAGGATATCTCAATACTTTATGCGAGTATAATCTAGTATTCTATGCGAGAATGTCTTTATATTTTACGTAAGGATATTCTAGTATTTCATGTGAGGGTAGTACAGTATTATCTATGAGAATTTTGCATGATTATTTACGTGAGTATTACACCCTATCTGATGTGAAAGGTCATGATTTGCATAATAATGATAATGGTTGTGGCATGTACACTATAGTTATGTTGAATGATGGGACCTCATGCATGTTATGTATGTCATGAAATGATTTGATGAAAAGTGTGGACATTGGTCTCCTGAGTGCATTATGTGCATGGTCAAACATGCAATAGAGACCCTATGGGTCAAATTTACAGGGGTCTGTGAGGGACTCAAATTTATTTCAGGGGTCTGTGAGGGACTCAAACCATACAGGGGTCTGTGAGGGACTCAAAATGAAATGACTCGTGATGACCAATCGGCCACATAAATAAAAAGGAAGTCATGGATTAAAGACTGACAATATGAGAAAGTTTTAGGTCCCGCATATGTACATTTCCTCAACAAGTCTAAAAGTCATGATTGTATGTGTATGCATATCCCAAACCTCGGTAGCGAGGTCACTTACTGGGTATTGTTTTACAATACTCACCCTTTCTTTTAAAATGTTTTTCAGGTAAGGCTAAGGACGTGCAGGGCGAGTGACGGAGGCGCGTTGCCCGGACCATGGGAATAGACATGTTTTCCGCACATCCTTTTATAACTGATGTTGTTCCTTTATATTTTCGAAGTTTAAATTTACTTTACAGATTTTAAATAGGCCATGTTAAACTGCTCCTTTTATCTGGTTTGAATGTTTTCTTGGGATCCCTAAAGACAAATTATTTTTATTGGAAATTTAAAGATCGTTTTATCTCTGCTGGCCTATAAATGCATGCATGTGTAGTAATGTCCCTAAGAGTTTAGTCATAGAAAAGTAGGGGCGTTACAGCCCAACCCTCTCATTGGCCCGAGAGGGACTCTGTTTGTTACGAACATTCAAAAGGATTGACTTGCCGTTATTGGTCAATATCCATGGACACAGAAATATATCTGCAGTGAGAAGAGTGCAGCTGTGGGACTTTAGTGGAGTGTTCCTGCAGTTAATGAATGTTGATTGGGAGGTTAATGAGATTAACCGAGCAATCTCGTATCGTTGGAGCTTCTGATCTGTAGGTCCATTAGGTCCACCTTCTAGCTCGTAAAGGGTTCTTAGATCATTTGAATTGAAATGTTCAAATTCATAAGGGAATATATTTAATGTATTTAGATACGATATAATATATAGTTTTGGAACTATATATTATAAATTTAATGTGAATATGATTCATATTAAATTATATGAGAGAATTGAATATTTGAAAGAGTTCAAATATTATATTAAATGTGAATGTGATTCACATTTGAAAACTATAGGTTAAAATTTAATGTGCACTGGATGTACATTAAAACTATAGGTTAAAGGGGTAATATGATTAAATGAGATTTAATCCAAATTAAATATATGATATTTAATTTGTATTATTTAAATGTTATTTAAATTAATAATTAAAATTGATTTAATTATTATTATTATTTTAATAATAAAATAAGGGAACGTGTCATCGAGACACGTTCCCATTACCCCCCTTCTTTATCCTATCGACAGTTTAACAGGGAGAAGAGGGTTGATGTTCAATTGATCGATTCTTGCTGTTTTTGCAATTTGGAGAATTGCTGTGAAAATTCTCTCTCACTCTCAAATTCCCAAACTTCTTCCAAAAGTTGGAATCCTTCCCACCAAGGAGGATCTAAGCATTCAGAGGATAGAGGGTTTACTCTATTGGTTGTGTTCCTGTTGGTTAAAAACAGAGAACTTTTTGAGGTTCCTGAATTGCTGAACATTGGAACAAGGAGTTGCTATTCTGTAAAACTACAAAGGTAATAATCCCTTTCTCTTATTAATTTAATAGTTAAATTTAGGTATGTTTGCATGTATATCTCCATGTTTTTAATTAGATTAAAAGCATGCATGTTCTGTATTTTTGTCAATGTACTGGTTTTTGTTTCAATTAAAACAATCAAGCAATTTACGATCCCAAACCACGTTTCCGCTGCTCAAGGAGATCAGATCTCCATCAATTGGTATCAGAGAAATGTTTGTATTGTTTTTTTTTAAAACAAAATTGCATTGATTTGGTGGGAAATGAAGGGAATCGAAGTCCCCGTAGCGGAAGCGATTGCGAATCGCGCGCTCTTGATTTAGTTACAACTATTAATTCAAGAACATACATAACAAGATTAAGCATAAAATCATAGAATGGACAACAAGAAAGTTACCTTTGAAGAACCTTTCTTCAAGTGCTCCTCCTCTCTCACGATCATGATCGACGTAGCACGAACAAGTACGAACACCGACACTACCACCGGATCTTCTCCGTTGTTCTCTAGGTGAGGGAGGAAGGTGGGTTCCCTTTAGGAAAAGTAAGGTGTTTTGTGAGAGAGATGTTTGTTGTCTTGGAACCTTTCCAACAACAACAAAAAGGCTAGGAATCACTTAGAATGACTTGACCTAGTTGCATCTCATGCAACCATATATATAGGGGAATGGGATGGAAATGACCATCCTACTCATCATTGATCGAACCATGTCCAACAAGCTTCTATTTCTCCTTTCTGATACACCGTTTTGCTGTGGTGTGCCGGGAGCTGAGAGTTGGGATGTAATTCCATGTTCCATCATATAGTTCTGGAATTTTAAATCCATGTACTCTCCAACTCGATCCGATCGAAGTGTTTTAACTCTTTTACCTAATTGATTTTCAACCTCAGTCTCGAATTCCTTGAACTTTTCAAGTGCTTCAGACTTGTCGTGCATTAGGTAAACATGCCCATATCTGGAATAATCATCTATAAAAGAGATGAAATATTCATATCCTCCCCTAGCTTTAACATTCATCGGACCATAAAGGTCTGAATGTATAAGCTTTAGAGGGTCTTTGGCTTTATAACCTTTTCCATTAAAAGATCTTTTAGTCATTTTGCCTTCTAGACAGGATTCACATACTGGCAAAGAATTTTCTTCTAACTCGTTTAGAAGTCCATTCTTTACAAATCTCTCAACCCTATTGAGATTAATGTGACCTAATCTTAGATGCCAAAGATGAGCATTTTCTTTAGGAGAAATTTTACGTTTCTTAGTTTGTGCGTTTGTAGTTTTAAATAATTCAGTCTTCAAAACCATTTTGACTGAATTAGGCCTTAAAACATACAATCCATTTTCTAATGAAGCTGAACATATTTCTAAACCTTTCTTCAAAATAAACACTTTATTCATAGAAAATGAAACATAAATACATTGTTCTATGAGGCAAGAAATGGAAATAAGGTTTCTAGTAAACCCTGGTATCACTAATATATTGTCCAACAATACATATTTCTTGCCAAAGTAGAGCTTCATTGTGCCTACTGCTACAGCTGAGACGACTTCTTCATTTCCAACCCGGAGCGTTATCTCTCCTTGCTGTAGCCGCTGCCATGAATCAATTCCCTGAAAAGAAGAGCAAACATGATTAGTGGCACTTGAATCAAGTATCCAAGCTGTTTTATCATTATCCACTAAACAAACTTCTAGGCAATGGAAATCATATTTACCTTCCTTCTTCTTTTCTGCAATGTACTTCGGACAGTTCCGTTTCCAATGTCCGTCTTCGTTGCAGTGAAAACACTTTTCTTTGTCAGCAACGTCTTTGACTTTCTTGCCCTTCTGGGCGGCAGCTTTATCAGCCTGTTTCCCTTTACCAACCTTCTTCATATTCTTCTTCTTACCTCTCAGGTTAAAAGAAGATGAAGCCACTGTTTTTGTCCGAGAGGTCGAACCTCTGTGATAACTCCTATTGGCAACATTTGCCTCACCTTTCGATCCCTGAATTTTCATCAATGACTGAAAGATCTGGAGTTCATTCAGAAGGGAGGTAAGATTAAAAGTAAGCTTGTTCATAACAACATTACTTCTAAACTGCAGGAAACTTTCTAGAAGGGTTTCCAGAATGAAGCTGACCTGACTCGATTCATCGATGGAAGCACCATTCGACTCCGCGATGTTAAAGTGCACCATCATATCCAGGACATGATCCCGAATAGATGTACCCGCATCCTCGAGTTGAATATGTACTTTAGGGCATTATGCCGGGCTTGTGTGGACTGTTGTCCAAACATAACCTGCACAGAATCCATGATTTCCTTGGCGGTAATCATGCCCTCATGCTTCTTGGCTAATATGTCAGACATACTTGCCAACATGTAGACCTTGGCCTTATCATGTGCCTTGATCCATCGATCATATGCATCACGAACATTTCGTGACGCATTCGAGCCTGGCACCTGATGACACTCCTCAGTTAGCACAAACATCAGATCATCCACTACCAAAATAGTGTTGAGTTTGTTTTTCCATGTCATCATATTCTCTCTGGTTAACTTTTCCGCACCTAATAAGGAAATTATAGAGCTAGACATTTTTGCTGAAAAATTTACAAACAAACTTGTATGAGTTTCTTGCTATAATTCTAATCCAATCATGTTTTAGCTAATTATCAAATGATTCCTAAGCCATTTATAATTTGCAATGATACTCCAAAGGTTTAGAATGTATGACACCAAAGGGTAATAAAAAACACTCCTCCTCTGGATCAAGACACTCTTGACCAAAACCTACTACCAGAATAACTCTTATTCCTATAGGTTTTAGTTACCATTTTTCGGTCTGGATACATACACAACTTATGTACCCCGTGAGTGTAACCTTTTGTCTTTAGATACCAGAGTCTCGATCCAATAAAATCCGCCGAAGGGAGGACTAGATTGGAAAATAGTCTAAGGAAATCTTTATCCCTTTCGGGTGTCTACTGTGTCAGATCCCCTATGATCAAACCCTCCGAAGGGATTGTTGGTCCAGGCCAAACTTGTAGGCTGACCATAGTGGTCTAACGGTGTAAACCGACAAAAGGGACCATAGGTTTTGTTTTCACTAAACCTGCTCCCACTCACTATAAGTACCCTCTCCATTCACCTTGATATTGGCTCATACAAACACCATTCAAACGGGGCGCTCCCGTTTGCGCCACGAGGCCAAATATGAGTCTCAAGGTGTGAACTTCCCGGAGATAGCGTAGGTGGAAAAAATATGTATCTCATACACTTTTTCCTCCCACTGAATACTGTAAGTTAATAGGAATCTTACTTAGGCTAAAACCTGGCTAATGGTTTCACCTAACTCTATCAACATAACTCTTATATTGATAATCAATATAACTCTTATATTGATTTTATCCTAAGTTTATTAATATAACTCCTTATATTAAACCTAGAATTTCTAGTTTATTAACCCCTTAATAAACCCATTGACGCTACTGTAATTTATAAAACTCTCTGATTAAATTTCACTCCCAAGTCAGTTCCCAGGTAGGGGTTTTCCGTTTCCGTCGAATTAAATACCCTACCTTTGCAGAACTTTCCTTAGACAGAGTTCCTCTTTAATCATAGCTTATAAATTACTTGGTTCCGAAGTCTAATCTAATTAGAACTAGATAACCTAAGGTCTATTATTTCCAAGTTCTAAACACTTTAAAACTAATAATTAACCTTAGGTGACATGCATACTATGTTATAGTGCTTGATCATTCATCACATGAATAATAAGACATTCATAGCATATTCATCTCATGAAAAATAATGTATGTCAATGTTGTCCATAAATTAATATAACAACTTTATATTAATTAATCATGCAAACTATATAATATAACTCCTTATATTATAAATGATGCATGAAAATACTTAACCTAAGGTGGGATTTCTAAAATACAAGCATACACTATGCATGGCAATAATTACACAACAATTGCATAATTAAAATAGCAAAAATTAGACCAATTTTGGCACCTTAGAAATAATTTTAATTAATATAATCTAATTATATTAATTAAAATTAAATATATTAAATATAAAATATTTTTATAATTAATATATAATAAAAATTTCATTTTCTCGCCCGCTTCTTTGAAATTACGCGAAGCGATAGCAGCGGCGTTGCAATGTCGCTTCTTGTCGTCTTCTGCCGGCGCGCAGCTGCGCACCGATATTGCAACGCTAGAGGCTACGTTGCAACACTGCCTCCTGTGCGCGTCTTCTCCCGCAAACGTAGCGTTGCAACGCCGATGAACAACATTGCAACGCTGCACACAGACAGCACATGGAATCCCCATTCCTTGCTCGTTTTGGCTCCGATCTTCTCAGCAACCGCTTTGCCTCGATTGACATGGACTTACAGACTCGATTTACAATTTAAATTTGCTCAAAACACCGGGCCCTTACATTGGACGATTCAATGAAATTGTAAATCTAAGTGCCAAAATTGTAAAACATCTAATTTTGCAAAATCGTTCATACATCTCATGCAAAAACAGTAAATCCAACATTGTTCTTGAAAAATCCAGAACTTAAATGAAGAACGCAATTGGGCTCTAATACCAATTGAAGGGAATCGAAGTCCCCGCAGCGGAAGCGATTGCGAATCGCGCGCTCTTGATTTAGTTACAACGATTAATTCAAGAACATACATAACAAGATTAAGCATAAAATCATAGAATGGACAGCAAGAAAGTTACCTTTGAAGAACCTTTCTTCAAGTGCTCCTCCTCTCTCACGATCAAGATCGACGTAGCACGAACAAGTACGAACACCGACACTACCACCGGATCTTCTCTGTTGTTCTCTAGGTGAGGGAGGAAGGTGGGTTCCCTTTAGGAAAAGTAAGGTGTTTTGTGAGAGAGATTTTTGTTGTCTTGGAACCTTTCCAACAACAACAAAAAGGCTAGGAATCACTTAGAATGACTTGACCTAGTTGCATCTCATGCAACCATATATATAGGGGAATGGGATGGAAATGACCATCCTACCCCTCCTTTATTCTCTCTTTAGTATATGGTTTATATATGAATCTAATTCACATTAAAGCCATATATTATATCAATTATATCATATATAATAGATATAACACCTCATGTATGAAATTGAACACTTCAATTTCACTCCTAACTTTATACCCTCAATTTTACCATACTGAGTCAACGGAGGGATCTAATGGACCTACAGATCATGAGCTCCAATGATGTGAGATTAACTGATCAAACTCTTTGATCCAGTTAATCAATATTCATTAACTACAAGTCACCGCACTATAGACTTGTAGTCGCACTCTCCTCACCGTAGATATCATTGTGTCCACCGATATAGTCATTACCCATGAGTCGACCCTTCACAGTTGTTCAGAATCACAACCGGTCAAATTACCGTTTTACCCCTGTGATTATCTCTTTGCTCCTTAAGCACCACTGATCCTCTAATGAACAACAACTCTAAGGTGCTACCTTAGACTCATACCATCATAGAGGGCGGGCCCCGTTGTTCAAGACCTGGAGTCAGTCTTAAGGGAACAACCTACCTAATTCATCAGTAGAGAAATGAGTGAATTCCATCTTGCCAGTTAAGTTCCCAGGTACCTACGAGGTTCTGTCCTTGAGAAGGTAGGCTTATTGAGTCGGCTACAGGCCACTCTCACCCATACAAGTCTAAGGACAAACCCTATAAGCAGGAATTCTTAACTTGCTCAGGATTCAAGTCGAGTCACTAATGACCATCTATAAATTACTAGTCTTATCCTGTTAACGGTGTTACGCTGGTTAGACTAATAATTTGCAATCCAGTCTTGTATGAACTCTTCATATAGGATGCCCCCACTAGCATGTCAACTACGTGAATGAGTTGGATTACCTCATTTGTACTAATTACAAACTGGGCCGCATCCATGGTGTTACAAGAATAAGATTTCCAACTTTATTCTTATACCATAGACCATTTAGGTTATATTCTTGAAATCAACCCAAATAGTGTCCACTACACTGATTTCAAGATAAATGTTATAACCTTGGAGCTTAGTTTATTGGATTTATAAAAGCAAGACTGTAATCTTATCAAAACAAATAACACTTTATTTAATTGATCAAAATTACACAAGTTTAGGCATAAATCCCAACAGGAAATGCATTGGGTTTGCTGTAAAACTGTTTAGGAGTATTTGACCATAGTTTACTTCTTTTGATTTGATCAACTTGTATGTAAAGGCCCCTGCGATTTTGGGAAAAAAGTGCATTATTGAGTCTGTAATTGAGTTACGAGTCGTTCGGTACCAATTTCAAGCAATTAGGTTGAGAATCGAAGGAGATATTGAAAAAGGAAGCTGCTGTGTTCGAAGAAGAAAGTTGTTGCCGAAGCAGCAGCGTTGCAACGCCGTTCATCAGCGTTGGAACACTGAAGAACGGCGTCGCAACGCTAGCGTCCCCTATCGACGCAGGCGCAAGAAAGTCGGCCAAGGTAATGCCGCCTCAGCGTTGCAACGCCACCTCGATAGCAGGCGCGCAAAGGACAAAGCGGGCGTTGCAACGCTAGCATTAACGTTGCAACGCCATGGGACATTCCAGCAGCTGCAAACCGGATCAGCGGTCCAAGTTCTTTTTTGGTCCGATTCGAGCGGTTCAAGCCCGGTTCAAGGTGTTTTGGACCGATTCTATGTGATAAAATTAATGTAATTTTATTTTTTTGCACTTTAGAGGCCAAAATATTCTGGTTTTACAGCTTTATGTCTTTATGAATGTCATTTAGATTATTCCCACCTTAGGATAAGCATGTTCATGCAATTTATTTGCATAAATATTATATGAATATGGTTGAAAATGCATGATTAATTTATTTTTCATGAGTAATTAGTTATAAGTGTTATAATTAGATTATATGAAAAATAAATTGCATGGAGCATGAAATTACTTAGTTTAAAATAAATGTTTTGTTTTTAAGTAATTTTAATTATTCAATTTGTTGAATATTTTTTTTATAATTCCAATTTGAAAATTAATTGTTGGATTTATAATATAGTTTCTTTATCATAGGTTAATAATTAAATTTAATGAAGTTATAAATTAAAGGGGTTTTAGAAACCATAACCTATAATAAAGAAATGCATGCAAATATAGGAACTTGGGTTAAAATTTAAATTAGTTTTAAATAGTTTAAAATTAATTTAGACCTAAGTTCTTAATTTCTAATAGGATTAGAAATTAGTCTTACGTAGTATTTTAAATAGTTTAAAATCTAGTAGGACATTAGAATTTTTGTTATAAGGGAACTCTATCGGTGAAGTTCTGTCTAAGGCTGGGGGTACTTAAGCTGACGGTTAACGGAACACCTTCTACCTGGAAATTGACCCGGAACTTGAGTTGAATTAACCTTAGTTCTATTTAATATCTAGGTAATTAAATTGTTTATTCACCTAGACATAAGGTTAAAAGACCTAGTTATAATAGTTATAATAGGCATACACTTAGATAGATTCTTTTAGCCAGAATCCAACTAAGTTAAACCTATACCCTAATTTTAGGAGCTTCAGTGGGAGAAAACGAGATGTTCGCATTGAGTTTACTCTCACGTCCTCAAGAGTTCACACCGTGAGTTCCATGCTCAGCTACGTGGCATCAATAGGGCGTCCCCCTACGGTATGTTTTTGCATGGTTCAATACCAAGGTGAATGAGGGAAGTATCCATAATAAATGGGAGCAGGGCCGCGTGTCAACGTATCCTCTTGTCTCCTCCATTAGGTCGCACCGCGAGATTTCTATAGTCCGCCTCGCTAGGTTGTCCCGAACACCCAAACCCCTACGAGGCTCCGACTATAGGAATCGAAACACCACGAACTCCAGAAATGGATAGGGTCTCTTAAGTAATTTGCCAAACGTTGTCTTTCTTAATAGTAGTCTGTTGGCTCGGACCTATTGGATCTGAAAATGGTAGGGTCACATTTACAGGACGTGTTAAGCTAGTTAAGAAGTCCATGACCAAATAAACGGTAGCTAACGACCATTGGGACATGAGATGTTCTGGTAGTGAGAATTGGCTGAGAAAGTCTCAATTCAAGGGAGGAATGACTGACCGCCCGACGGAGGCTTTTGTTCTAAACCCTTGAAATATCGTTGCAAAATTAAAGGTTTAATTTAAACATTGGGTTTAGTTTAAACACTAGGGTTCTTTAATAATTTTGCTAAATATGATTGGTTTTACAATGGGTTAAAAGGCATAACTAATTAGAACTATTTTGAATTTTCAGCATGTCGTCCTCAATAATAGCCTTACTTAAAAGCGATCGTTTAACTGGTAAGAATTTTACTACATGGAAGTCCAACTTGAATACGATTCTCGTTGTTGACGACCTACGGTTTGTACTGACTGAGGAATGTCCTTAGGTCCCTGCTCGTAGTGCTCCTCAATTTGTTAAGTAGGCGTACGACCGCTGGATCAAGGCCAAGGTCAACATTTTGGCTAGTGTTTCTGAAGTTCTGGCCAAAAAGCACGAGGGCATGGTCTCAGCTCGTGAGATCATGAGTTCGCTGCAGGAAATGTTAGGACAATCGTCTGGAAAGATTCGACACGAATCCCTCAAATACGTTTATAACTCCCGTATGAAAGAGGGGTCATCGGTGAGAGAACACGTTCTCGATCTGATGGTCCACTTCAACGTGACTGAGATGAACGGAGCGATCATTGACGAGCAAAGTCAGGTATCGTTCATCTTGAAATCTCTTCCGAAAAGTTTCCTGCAATTCCGCGGCAATGCGGTGATGAACAAGATAGAGTATAACCTGACTACTCTCCTTAATGAACTACAAATCTTTTTGCCCATTCCAGAAGGTTCCAAAAGGGTTCATCCTCTAGGACTAAGTCTTGTAGCTCATCTTCTGGGCTTAAGAAGACCCAAAAGAAGAAGATAGGAGGGAAAGGGAAGGCACCTAGTGCTGACAAAGGCAAGGAAAAAGCCAAGCTTGCAGATAAAGGAAAATGTTTCCACTGCAACGTGGATGGGCACTGGAAGCGAAACTGCCCAAAATACCTTGCTGATCTCAAAGAGAAGAAAGCTAAATCAGATTTACTTGTTCTTGAAACTTGTTTAGTAGAAAATGATGATTTTACCTGGATACTTGATTCAGGAGCCAGTAATCATGTTTGCTCTTCATTTCAGGAAACTAGTTCCTTCAAGGAGCTCGAAGAGGTGAGATGACGCTCGTGGTCTGAACGGAGACGCCGTCTCACTACTGTGCAATGGAAGATGCCAAGTCGTTTTTTAGAGATAGATTTTTATTTTTAGAAAATCAGATATAGTTCCTAAAATTAAGAGGAACTTAATTTCTATCTCTTGTTTAATTGAACTTGGCTCTTCAGATTACCTTTTCATTTAATGAAGTGTTCATTTCAAAGAAAGGTGTCAATATTTGTTGTGCTAAGTTAGAAAACGGCTTGTATGTACTTAAACCGAATCAAACTAAAGCAATTTTAAATCATGAGATGTTTAAGAATGCTAACACTCAAAGCAAAAAGAAAAGAATTTCTCCAAATAATAATACCTATCTATGGCATCTTAGACTTGGTCATATTAATCTCAACCGGATTGAGAGACTCTCTTAGAATGGACTTCTAAACAAGTTAGAAGATGATTCTTTACCGCCTTGCGAGTCTTTCTTGGAAGGTAAAATGACCAAGCGACCTTTTACTGGAAAAGGTTACAGAGTCATAGAGCCCTTATATTGCAATACCGCAAGTGTACGGGTCAAGTTTTAGTATAGTGATTTATGAGTCCAAGTATCGTCCTCGGGAATGGGTTTCTAGATTAATTAATTATTAACGTACTAATTCTCAATTTTTGCTAAAGAAACATAACATGGATAGTTGGTTGAAGTAAATACAAACAAACGAACAAACCTGTGGAGACACAGATTGATAGATTTGGGAGAAGTGATTTTACAAGTTAAAGACCTAACTAGCCATGCATTGAACCAATGAGATGAAATTATAAACAAGAAGTGAAATACTCAAGAAAATCTCTCGATTCTTAGTGAGCCTCACACATGCAATAAACTCATAGTCTCCATATGAACCTACAACATGCATGGCATTAAGGAACTTCTTTATGTGTTTCCCTAAGATTTCTAGGTCACTCTCGTGCCAGACATCCAAGGGTTTTGACAATTTTGCTCTAATTCAAGCTTTATCTCTCGAGTCCACTTAAATCAACAAATTAAAAAGTAAAGAACGAATTGCCAAAAATAACGACATAACATGCTTCAATACATCACAAGAAAGTCATAACAAGTAATTCAAATCCTAACTACTATGTTTAGCTACTCTAAATCACAAGAAAAACAAACTAAACAAGTAGAAAACGTCTTAGAACGCTATTACAAATTGAAAGAAAGAGAAATAAACTTAGGTATCGATGCTGGTCCTTCTTCTCCGAGCTCCCGTCTTCGATCTCGAACCTCCACGAATGCTTTGGCTCCCAAAATCAATCTTTTCTCTCTTCTTACAAGGTGTATTTCGAATTTAGGGCAAAACTCTACCAAATTGTGCTCCCCATTGCAAGAATCATAAGGTTGTATTTATAGGCATCAATGGGACAGCGTTGCAACGCTGTACCCTAAACGCGTGGTAAATATGGAAACTATCGGCAGCGTTGCAACGCTGCTACCTTAACGCGCGCGCCCTTATCGATCTGGCGTTGCGATGCTGCAAGGCAGCGTTGCAACGCCCTTTGTGCGGCTTCTCATGCGTGCGCCCTTATCGATCTAGCGTTGCGACGCTGCAAAGCTGTTTGGCTGCACGTTCGGCGTTGCAATGCTCTATATGGCGTTGCAACGCCATCACCTCGGGTCTTCAGCTTGGTTTGGTCTTCTCTCTTCCATTTGATGTTATATTTAACTCCAAATAGCCTTGTTTTGATCTCGAGTGATCCAAATTGTCTCCAATAACTCCGTTTAAGCTCTTAACCTGAAATTGAATAAATTAACCACGTAAAAGCCCCGAAATCATTATAAAACTAGCAATAATTAACCCTAAGGATAGCACATTTTGTGTGCTATCAAACACCCCTAAACTTAAACTTTTGCTAGTCCCAGCAAAAACAGAGTTAAACATTAGATTGTTCTTAAACATACATGTGATTCAAGCCTCAAAGATTTAAGAGAATATTTTGCAATTACAGGAAACACTTAAACATAACACTTCAACAAGTAATTTAAAACTTTTCCTAAGTGTTCCTACGTGTGTGTGTGGTTAGCCTATGTTCCTTCATTTTTACTAAGCCCTGATCAACTTTATTAGGTTCTCCATTCGACTTCCCCTACACCGGTCTTAGTTACTAATCTTTGAGCCTCTCCACATTCGTAAATAAACAACTTTACTCAAAGACTTAATCACTCTTTTGATGCCATTTTTTCTATTTTCTTCTTCTTCTTTTTTTTTTTTTTTTTTTTTTTGCAAGGACACTAGCTTTCAAACATCCACTGCAGGACCCTTACCTGCAGCACTCTCGCTCAATGAGTAGCCTAACTGATCACAATGAAGGTAGCTCTTTTTGTCCTCACGATTTTTTTACAAACAGACAACAAAAATAAACTTTTTCACATAATGCACATATTATACAGATCATGCACTTCATATTGTCATTTACCCTATCCTGCAGCTTTAACTCTCAAATCGGTTTTGAGACTATCGAGGTGACATCAAACTTCTAAGCCTAATAACTTTGTTCTAAGCATTTCAAAACTACAGGAACAAAGGCTATGTGCATATAATGCAGGAAAATCTCAAGAAAATTTTTTTAAATTAACTCAAATTCAAGTCATGCTTTCAGGTTTCAGCATAATCACAAAGATTTTCAATTATATCTCATCCTAGGCTATCATACTCATACTTATGTAAAAGATCACCCAACAATTCAAAGACATGCTCGGGATGAAGGACAAAGAATAAACACACAATCCCACCCCCAAACTTAAACTAAACATTGTCCCCAATGTTTGTAGAAATAAGCATGAGATAAGTATAAGGGTAGAAGTGACCGATACTGTCCTGGGTGATGGAGATCTTTCTGAGTTCCTTGGATAGCCAAAGCATGTGTGTTGGAGTTCCTCTGAATGAGAGCATAGATTTCAACGAAAAAGGGCATCTCCACAACCTACGAAGTAAAACAACAACTAACTAAGAATTGAAAACAACAAAAATAACTAAAGCAAGCTAAAGACAGGAAAACAAAAGTAAGTAAAACTTGGGTTGCCTCCCAAGAAGCGCTTTGTTTAACGCCTTTAGCTAGACTGTACTCCTCAAGGTGTTTCTTTCCTTGCTTGCAATGCTCGGAGTGATGTGTTCATTTGGCCAACTGGGTCTCTATATTCTTTATTGCGGCTCCATGATCGTCACACTATACCGAGATAAATCGTGATCGCATTCTCCACCGGTTGGACCGACTTCTGGATTCAGCTATGAAGGAGTGCAATGTGTCTTCCAGAGATGGTTTCCTCTCTGATGTAGAAGCATGCCATGTAGGAGGATTCAACACATTCTTGTTGTTAGCATAAGAGAAATTCTCATGATACCTCAAACCTGGATTGTAATGTGTTGGTAGGTTATTCTCGAGTCCGATTTCCTCCGTAGTGGTTTGCTTCTATTGTTCGTGTAGTGCAATTGCTCCATATTGGATTCTCCATTGAGCTGGGAGCATTGAGAGGACATCCCTGTCTGTGGTGATCCTGCAAAATTATTCAAGGCATGAGTGAGAGACGCCATATGAGATCTAAGAGAGGTTACCTCGTCCAGTTGGTATAATCCAGCTACTTGCTTAGATCTGTCATTTTCTCAGAGGCCACCGGTAGTGGCGCTTGACACTTCCTCCGTGAGGGCACGTGTGCCGCACGCCTTCGCCATGAAAGCCCTCCAAAGCGGGGCATCCGAATGGTCCCGGTCTTACTTTCCACCCCATTATAAAACAACTGTACTGGAGCCGATGCCTGATAGCCATGCTTTGTGGGCACCTCCCGAGCATGTCCTTGTACCTTTCCTGTGCTTCAAATAATCGCTCTCCCTCTTCTTTGCTCGAATGTTCCTATCTCTCACCCTCAACTTTGCAGCTTTAACAGGTGGAAAGAATTTGGTCATGAAGGCTTGGGCCAACTCCTCCTAGGAAGTGATACTCCCTGAGGGAAGTGACCCTAGCTATTCTTTGGCTCTACCCTGCAAGGAAAAAGGAAAGAGACGTAAGCGAATACTATTAGCAGAGATACCATTCATTTTAAATGTACCACAGATTTCCAAAAAAATTTTAAGATGAAAGTTAGGATCTTCTGTGGCTAGGCCTCTGAAAGCACCTTCCCTAACCATTTGTATTAGCCCTGTTTTGAGTTCAAAGTTATTAACATTGATAGGGGCATGGACTATTCCAGCCTGCTCAGAATTAAACACAGGCTGGAAATACTCCCTGATAGGTTTAGGGTTGTTGATGAGCTCCTGATCAGCCATCTCCTGAGGTTCTGCTCTTCCTTCCCTTAGGAGTCTCCTATAGGTCCTTTCAATCTCAGGATCAAAAGGGTGCAAGCCTGCAGTTCTCCCCTTGGGCATACACCTGGAGGAACAAAAAGAAAGAAATTAGATAAGAAAGAAAAGCACAAACAACTAGAAAATAAAATAGAAAATAAAGACATAAAGCATAAAACTTGGGTTGCCTCCCAAGAAGCGATTTCTTTAACGTCTTTAGCTAGACGGTGGCTTATCAGGGCACATAAAATTGCTCATACTTCTCTGGGCCCTTCTTGCTCGAATCAATGTAGCCCTCTAAGTCTAAAAGGCTATCTTGCTTTTCATGGGCGCCAGAGACATAATTATTTTTGTATTTTTGTTTAATAAACTGAAAGAATCAAAATCAAAACAAGACTCGTGAGTGAAAGACCAATGGTTATCAAGAATCAAGGAAATTTCTCGGGATAAAGGAAAGAAGACTTCTCACCTCTAACTCTATCACTGGATTTCTCCCACAGTGGAACTAAGTGTATCACAAGTGTCCTCCTCACTAACTTTGATCATGGTGTGCCTCAGCCTCCCTAAACTATCCTCACTAAAATCTAAACAAATCCTCCTAGGTGGCATCTCCTGAGTAGTAAGGAATATAAATTGTTCCTGTACGGTCTTAAGGGAAACTACTAATTGATTAAGATACTGGGATCTATCCTGCACTATTTCCCAAAGTCTTACCACCTCAGCTTCTAACCTATCCAACCTTTCGAATTCATCATGAATCAAATTTTTAATTTTCAATTCTAAGGTATATTCCATCAATTGGTCCACAAGAGAAGATTTTTCAAGGTGTTGGTTAAGGTATGAAAAACTATGGTTCCAAGTGCCTAAATAACTACCCTCATGTGAATTTTCATATATGTCAGGTACAGAATGGTAAAAATTAGACACATGGTATTCAGAAAAATCATGATGCACAAAACTAGGGTCTTGAGAGGAGTAATAGAATGATGGAGAAAAATCATGCAAAGTCATGCTTGAAAGATTACTAATTCAGACAAGACTTCTACACAATAGCAACACAACCAAAAAACATGGGACAAAGACTCAAAAACACACAAAACTAAAATAACACAAATAAACAAACAAACAATCACACAAAACAATTAAGGAAAGACAAACAAACAAGCTTTAGTCTAAAATTTCAAATTTTCTCCTAATATTAATTAATCTAAATAATCGCCATTCCTCAAGAATCTACAACAAAAAACTTGTTGCGTAAAATTATATTGCAATACCGCAAGTGTACAGGTCAAGTTTTAGTATAGTGATTTATGAGTCCAAGTATCGTCCTCGGGAATGGGTTTCTAGATTAATTAATTATTAAGGTACTAATTCTCAATTTTAGCTAAAGAAACATAACATGGATAGTTGGTTGAAGTAAATACAAACAAACGAACAAACTTGTGGAGACACAGATTGATAGATTTGAGAGAAGTGATTTTACAAGTTAAAGACCTAACTAGCACATGCATTGAACCAATGAGATGAAATTATAAACAAGAAGTGAAATACTCAAGAAAATCTCTCGATTCTTAGTGAGCCTCACACATGCAATAAACTCATAGTCTCCATATGAACCTACAACATGCATGGCATTAAACAACTTCTTTATGTGTTTCCTTAAGATTTCTAGGTCACTCTCGTGCCAGACATCCAAGGATTTTGACAATTTTGCTTTAATTCAAGCTTTATCTCTCGAGTCCACTTAAATCAACAAATTAAAAAGTAAAGAACGAATTGCCAAAAATAACGACATAACATGCTTCAATACATCACAAGAAAGTCATAACAAGTAATTCAAATCCTAACTACTATGTTTAGCTACTCTAAATCACAAGAAAAACAAACTAAACAAGTAGAAAACGTCTCGTAACGCTATTACAAATTGAAAGAAAGAGAAATAAACTTAGGTATCGATGCTTGGTCCTTCGCCTCCGAGCTCCCGCCTTCGATCTCGAACCTCCACGAATGCTTTGGCTCCCAAAATCACTCTTTTCTCTCTTACACAGGTGTATTTCAATTTAGGCAAAACTCTACCAAATTGTGCTCCCCATTGCAAGAATCATAAGGTTGTATTTATAGCCATCAATGGGGCGCGTTGCGTGGTAACGCTTGCACCCTAAACGCGCGGGTAAATATGGAAACTATCGGCAGCGCAGTAACGCTAGGGACAGCGTTGCGCAACGCTGCTACCTTAACGCGCGTGAGCCCTTATCGATCCGGGCGTTGCGACGCTGCAAGGCAACGCGTTACAATGCGCTTCTCATGCGTGCGCCTTATCGATCTAGCGTTGCGGCGCGCCAGCAGCGTTACTGCAACACTATCGACGATGATCTTCAAAGATGTTTGGCTGCACGCTCGGCGTTGCAACGCTTATATGGCGTTGCAACGCCATCACCTCGGGTCTTCAGCTTGGTTTGGTCTTCTCTCTTCCATTTGATGTTATATTTAGCTCCAAATAGCCTTGTTTTGATCCCGAGTGATCCAAATTGTCTCCAATCACTCCGTTTAAGCTCTTAACCTGAAATTGAATAAATTAACCACGTAAAAGCCCCGAAATCATTATAAAACTAGCAATAATTAAGCCTAAGGATAACACATTTTGTGTGCTATCAGTGGGTACGAATACTTCATCTCTTCCATAGATGATTATTCGAGGTATGGTTATCTATATCTAACGTATCACAAGTTTGAGGCTCTTGAAAAATTCAAAGAATATAAGGCTGAAGTAGAGAATGTATTAGGGAAAACCATTAAAACACTTCGATCCGATCGAGGTAGAGAGTATATGGATTTGAGATTCCAGGACTATATGATAGAACATGGAATTAAATCTCAACTCTCAACACCTAATACACCACAACAAAATGGTGTGTCGGAAAGGCGAAATAGAACCTTGTTGGACATGGTTCGTTCTATGATGAGCTATGCTCAATTGCCTGCGTCGTTTTGGGGATACGCAGAGAGAGATCGCAGCTTCAAATCTTGAACACTGTTCCATCAAAAAGTGTTTCAGAAACACCTTTTGAGCTGTGGAACGGGCGTAAACCTAGTTTACAACATTTCATGATTTGGAGTTGTCCAGCACACGTGCTCGTGACAAACCCAAAGAAACTGAAACCTCGTTCAAGATTATGTCAATTTGTTGGCTATCCCAAAGAAACGAGAGGTGGTCTTTTCTACGAGCCACAAGAAAACAAGGTGTTTGTGTCGACAAACGCCACATTCATGGAGGAAGATCACATGAGGAACCACAAACCGCGTAGTAAATTAGTACTAAATGAAGCTATAGTTGAACCAACAAGAGTTGTTGATCAAGCTGGACCTTCATCAAGAGTTGATGGAGGAGCCAGCACCTCAAGTCAGTCTTGTCCTTCTCAATCGTTGGGAATGCCTCGACGTAGTGGGAGGGTTGTCTTCCAACCTGACCGCTACTTGGGTTTAACTGAAACTCAAGTTGTCATACATGATGATGGTGTAGAAGATCCATTGTCTTATAAACAAACAATGAATGACGTAGACAAGGACCAATGTCTCAAAGCCATGGACCTTGAAATGGAGTCAATGCACTTCAATTCAGTATGGGAACTTGTAGACCAACCTGAAGGGGTTAGACCCATAGGGTGTAAATGGATCTATAAGAGAAAGAGAGATGCAGCTCAGACCTTTAAGGCTAGACTTGTAGTAGAGGATTTTTCCCAAAGGGAATGAGCTGACTATGAAGAAACTTTTTCCCCTGTTGCTATGCTAAAGTCTATAAGGATACTCTTGTCCATAGCCGCATTTTATGATTATGAAATTTGGTAAATGGACGTCAAGACTGCCTTTTTGAATGGTAGTCTTGACGAGAGCATCCATATGTCTCAGCACGAAGGGTTCATAGCCCAAGGTCAGGAGCAAAAAGTTTGACGCTCAATCAATCCATTTATGGGTTGAAACAAGCGTCAAGATCATGGAATATAAGATTTGATACTGCGATCAAGTCTTACGGCTTTGACCAAAACGTAGATGAGCCTTGTGTTTACAAGAGGATCATCAACAACAAAGTAGCTTTATTGGTACTTTATGTGGATGATATCCTACTCATTGGGAATGATGTAAGATACCTTACTGACATAAAGAATTGGCTGGCGACACAATTCCAAATGAAAGATTTGGGAGAGGCGCAATATGTTCTTGGGATTCAAATCTTCAAGAATCGCAAGAACAAAACGCTAGCATGTCTCAAGCGTCTTATATCGACAAAATGTTGTCCAGATATTTCATGCATAATTCCAAGAGGGGCTTATTACCCTTGAGGCATGGAGTTCATCTGTCTAAGGAACAATGTCCCCAGACACCTCAAGAAGTTGAGGATATGAGACATATTCGCTATACCTATGTAGTAGGTAGCTTAATGTATGCAATGCTGTGCACGAGGTCGGACATTTGTTATACAGTGAGAATAGTCAGTAGGTACCAGTCCAATCCAGGGTTAGACCACTGGATAACAGTTAAAAATATCCTCTAGTATCTAAGGAGAACGAGGGACTATACGCTTGTGTATGTAGTGGGAATAGTCAGTCGGTACCAGTCCAATCCAGGGTTAGACCACTGGATAGCAGTTAAAAATATCCTTACTGGATACACTGATTATGCTTTTCAGACCGATAAGGATTCTCGGAAATCCACATCGGGATCAGTTTTCACCCTTAACGGGGGAGCTATAGTATGGCGAAGCATCAAGCAAGGATGCATCACTGACTCCACGATGGAGGCTGAGTATATCGCTGCTTGTGAAGCAGCTAAGGAGGCTGTTTGGCAAAGGAAATTCCTTATTGATTTGGATGTTGTTCCAAATATGGAATCTCCCATCACCTTATACTGTGACAACAGTGGTGCGGTAGCTAATTCGAAGGAACCTCGCAGCCATAAGCGAGGAAAGCACATCGAGAGGAAGTATCACCTGATACGAGAAATAGTGCAACGAGGAGATGTGATGATCCACGAAGATCGCCGAGCACAATAATATTGCTGATCCGCTTACAAAAGACTCTCACGGCTAAAGTGTTTGAGGGTCATCTGGAAAGTCTGGGTCTACGAGATATGTACATAAGCAAATCTAGGGCAAGTGAGAGATATGTAATGGGGTATATGGATGCCCTAGTTTATTGTATTTATATCTCTGTAACCACTGTTTTAGATTATGTTGTACCCCACTAGAGTTTTAGTGCAAGTGAGAGCTTGTTGGGATTTGTGTCCTGAAACTCGTAGTTTGTAATTATGTTCTAATTAATGTAATAAAGTGTTATTATTTCAATAAAGTGTTATTGTTCCTTATCTACGAGTTTGCCTTTATTTTAAACCCTAAATCCAATAAACTAAATATCCAAGGCTGTTAAATGAATCTTTAACTGAATGTAATGTACATAAAAGGGATCTCGGTTCGAGATACAGCCTAAAGGGTCTATAGTTAGGGGGTAAGGTTTGGGTACCTTACCCTGGATAAACTATGGATGTGGCCCACTATATAATTGATACAGGGATCCTAATGTGTTCGTGTAGATGACATGTGAGTCGGAATATCCTATGTAATGAGATTACATAAGACTGGACCACGAAATAGTAACCTCTAGCTGTAACTCCGTTGACTAGTTAGGTTTCTATTTCACTAGGATGACCTAGGCAACTTGATCTCAATCCTGAGCAGGTTACGAACTCTTGTTCGCGAGGGATTGTCCTTTGACTAGTATGGGTGAGAGTGGCCAGATTTGCCGACTCAATATGCTTACCTTCTTGGGGACAAGATCGAGTGAGCGACTGGGGACATAATTTAGCAAGATGGAATTCACTCCTTCCCGCCTACTAGGGTAAGTAGACAAATGTTCCCTTAAGTGGTGTCTCCGGGACTTGAACAAAGGGCCCAACCCTCTCATTGGCCCGAGAGGGACTCTGTTTGTTGGTAGAACCACAAACAAATTGTTCATTAGAGGAGCACTGGTACTTAAGGTACAAGATGTAATCCAGGGGTAAAACGGTAATTTGAACCAGCTAGTGTTACGAACATTCGTGAGGGATTGACTTGTTGTTATTGGTCAATATCCATGGACACAGAAATATATCTGCAGTGAGAAGAGTGCAGCTGTGGGACTTTAGTGGAGTGTTCCTGCACTTAACGAATGTTGATTGGGAGGTTAATGAGATTAACCGAGCAATCTCGTATCGTTGGAGCTTCGATCTGTAGGTCCATTAGGTCCACCTTCTAGCTCGTAAAGGGTTCTTAGATCATTTGAATTGAAATGTTCAAATTCATAAGGGAATATATTTAATGTATTTAGATACGATATAATATATAGTTTTGGAACTATATATTATAAATTTAATGTGAATATGATTCATATTAAATTATATGAGAGAATTGAATATTTGAAAGAGTTCAAATATTATATTAAATGTAAATGTGATTCACATTTGAAAACTATAGGTTAAAATTTAATGTGCACTGGATGTACATTAAAACTATAGGTTAAAGGGGTAATATGATGAAATGAGATTTAATCCAAATTAAATATATGATATTTAATTTGTATTATTTAAATATGATTTAAATTAATAATTAAATTTGATTTAATTATTATTTTAATAATAAAATAAGGGAAGGTGTCATCGAGACACGTTCCCACTACCCCCCTTCTTCTCCCTATCGACAGTTTAACAGGGAGAAGAGGGTTGATGTTCAATTGATCGATTCTTGCTATTTTTGCAATTTGGAGAATTGCTGTGAAAATTCTCTCTCACTCTCAAATTCCCAAACTTCTTCCAAAAGTTGGAATCCTTCCCACCAAGGAGGATCTAAGCATTCAGAGGATAAAGGGTTTACTCTATTGGTTGTGTTCCTGTTGGTGAAAAACAGAGAACTTTTTAAAGTTCCTGAATTGCTGAACATTGGAGCAAGGAGTTGTTGTTCTGTAAAACTACAAAGGAAATAATCCCTTTCTCTTCTTAATTTAATAGTTAAATTTAGGTATGTTTGCATGTATATCTCCATGTTTTTAATTAGATTAAAAACATGCATGTTCTGTATTTTTGTCAATGTACTGGTTTTTGTTTCAATTAAAACAATTAAGCAATTTACGATCCTAAACCATGTTTCCGCTGCTCAAGGAGATCAGATCTCCATCAGAGGGCACATTATTCAAAATGTATACCGTAATCTCTACTGTGTAACCCCAAAATGAACTAGGGAGATGAGCATAACTCATAATTGATCGAACCATGTCCAACAAGGTTCTATTTCTCCTTTCCAATACACCGCTTTCTTTGTTGTGTCTTGGGAGTCGAGAGTTGGGATGTAATTCCATGTTCTATCGAGATAGTTCGGAATTTTAAATCCATGTACTCTCCACCTCGATCCGATCAAGTGTTTTAATAGTTTTACCTAATTGATTTTCAACCTCGCCTTGAATTCCTTGAAGTTTTCAAGTGCTTCAGACTTATGTTGTATTGGGTAAATATGCCCAAATCTGGAATAATCATCTACAAGTGAGATGAAATATTCATAACCTTCTCTGGCTTTAACACTCATTCGACCACAAAGGTCTAAATGTATAAGCTCAAGAGGTTCTTTAGCTCTATAACCTTTTCCACTAAAAGGTCTTTTAGTCATTTTGCCTTCTAGGCAGGATTCACATACAGGTGAAGTATTTTCTTCTAACTCATTTAGAAATCCATTCTTTACCAATCTCTCAATACTATTGAGATTAATGTGACTCAATCTAAGATGCCAAAGATGAGCATTTTCTTTAATAGAAATTAGTTCGTGTAGTTGCAATTTTGTATAATTCACTGTTAAAACTATTTTAACTTAATTATACCATTGTAAATAATTCACAAGAAGAGCAACGCATAGTACAATACTTTTCAAATGAAATAAACACTTTATTTAATTTAAAAGAAAATGAAGTACAATATTCGCTAAGATAAGAAATAGAAATAAGATTTCTAATAAACCCTTAGGGGTTGTTTGGGGCGCAGGTTCGGAATCAGAATCCTGGGAATCAGAAGCCTGGAGGGATTGTCCTGAGGGGTTCTGAAGCCTGAGAATCAGAAAACTGTGTTTGGGGTGCAGTGTTTCTAAGTCTGGGAATCAGAAAACTGTGTTTGGGGTGCAGTGTTCTGAAGCCTGGGAATCTGAGAGCTGTGTCTTGGGTGTAGTTTTCTGAACTCTAGGTTTGGTACAGTTTTGTTTCACCTTTTTCCTTTTAGCTATTTGATTCCTTTCAAATTTTTGTAATTGATCTGATGTGAATTGTAGAAGTTAATGTCTAACATGGATCAATTTTTTATATAACTTTTCCATGAAACTTTTAATTTAGTTAGTTGTTGAGTAATAAAAAAATAGTTTTAAACCTTTAGAACATTTTTTAGCATTTAGACTCAATCCAACTATTCGGGTTGCAAATATCTTCAACCCAAACAACCCTAATTAAGTGATGAACCCAAATCTAACCCAACCATGAGACATTTGGGTTGGGTTAGTTTAGGTTGATACGTAATATTTATATATATATATATATATTGAATTAAGATTAAATTAAGATTAGAAACTTCATTTTAATTTATATTATGAATTTTTAACTTCCAAAACACTCAAAAACTTATTTTAAAAAGTTATTGAAGAATAAATCATCTAAAAATAATTATAAAATCAAATAAATATATGTACCTATAGTTGTAATATAAGTAAAAAAATATTTTTATAAAATTAATAGGAAGTTTGGGTTGGTTCGGTTATAGGTTCAACACAAACTACTTTTTCGTGAGCCCCACGAACCAACCCAACTCATAAAGTTTTTTTTTAACCGAACGAATTGGGTTGGGTTGATCGGATTTTTCAGGTCATCAGGTTTTTTGAACACCCCTACCACAAGTTTACGCATACAAATACATCGTCCAAAAGTGTTGCAACTAACATGAAACAAAAGAACATAAAACGCTTTGTGCGAAAGACAAAAAATTATTTCATTTTTTCTAACTTTTAAAAAAGACTAGATTGTCAGATTGTTGGAATGGTCGAGTTGATGAGGTGGTGGGATTGTCGAGGTGGTCGTTAGATTTTTGGTTGTCGGTGGTCATCGGGTCGTCGGAGTTATTGTTGAAAAGGTCGTTGAGGCAACCATCAGTGGTGGCTAGCCGCCGATGTGGTCGTCAGAGTTTTTGTTGTTTGTGGTCGCCAGAGTCGTCACTGGAGTTGTTGTCGAAGTTGTGGTTGAAAAATGGTAAAAACAAATGAAAGAGGAAATAGGAAACCAAGTGGTCGCAAGAGGTAACCGTCAATGATGGTTGAGTCCCTGGTGTGGTCGTTGTAGTTGTAGTTGTCGTTGCAGGTGGTCGCTGGAGTTGTCATCTCGGAGTTATTGTCGAAGCGGCCAACGATAATGAAAAACGAAAAATTGAAGAAGAAATGGAAAATCAAGTGTTTTTCGGAGGCAATTGTCAGCGGTAGTCGAGTCGCTGGTGTGGTCGTCGGAGTTGTCGTTGTCGATGGTGTCCGGTGGTCGTCGGAGTTGTCACCAGAGTTGTTGCCAAAATCGTCATCGATACGGTCGTTGGAGTTATCGTTGTCGGTGGTTGTTGAGTGGTCGTCGGAGTTGTCACCGGAGTTGTTGCCAAAGTGGTTGTCGGTACGGTCGTCGGAGTTATCGTTGTCGATTGTCGTCGGGTGATCGTCGGAGTTTTTATCGGAGTTGTCGTTGTCGATGGTCGTCGGTGGTCGCTGGAGTTTTTACCGGGTGTTGTCGAAGTAGTCGACAAATGGATGAGAAAACATGGAACAAATTACATGAGAATGCACTGTTGTAACCCCATGAGGGTGTACTATTGTAACCCATGGGAATGAGTTTCAAAACCAAGGATTTGGAACATCTTGCTCCAAACATGGGTTTGGATTTTGAATCCAAACTCATCTAAATCCAAACCCATGGGCCAAACACACCCTAAGGCATGAAATAAAAGAAGGCATGAAATAAGGTTTCTAATAAACCCTTAAGCTACATGTTATAAAATAACAACTTTTCTTTGCCAGATGATTGCTCTTTATTCGCTCCTTTTCCTCTTCTTCTGTATCTTCTTAAGTTTAGAAGTATGGCTGCAGTTCTTAGTTCCAGAGGATGAACCCTCCTGAGAACTTTTGGAATGGGCAAACAAATTTGCCTCTCCATTCTGTTGTCTCTTATCATCCATAAGAAACTGATAATTCTACAGCTCATTTAGTAGAGAAGTCAGATCATACTCTATGTTGTTCATCGCTGCATTGCTACGAAATTGTAGAAAACTCTTCTGAAGAGATTCTAGGATGAACAAAACTCGACTTTTCTCATCTATGACCGCTCCATTTAATTCCGCTATGTTGAAGTGAGCAATCGATTGAGAACATGTTCTCTCACCGACGCTCCTCCTTCATGTGCGCGTTGTAAACGAATTTTAGGGCTTCATGCCGAATTTGTTTGGACGGTTGTCTAGACAAATTTAACACAAAATCCATGATCTCACGAGTTGAGACCTTGCCCTCTAGCCTCCTGGCTAAAACATCAGGTATGCTAGCCAGGATATAGGTTTTTGCCTTTTTATTGGCATTGATCCAACGGTCATACGCATCCTCAACAGATTGAGATGTGTTTTGAGCAAGGAATTGAGGACACTCCTCATTGAGAACGAACTTAAGATCATGTGCAAGCAAGATTATGTTGAGTCTATTCCTCCAAGTCATTATGTTTTCTCCAGTTAATTTTTCCACACCCAGTAAGGAAATAATTGAGCTAGGCATTTTTGCTGAAAAATTTACAAACAAACTTGTATGAGTTTCTTGCTGTAATTCTAATCCAATCATGTTTTAGCTAATTATCAAATGATTCCTAGGTCATTTATAATCTGCAATGATACTCCAAAGTTTTAGAATGTATGACACCGAAGGGTAATAAAAAACACTCCTCCTTTGGATCAAGACACTCTTGACCAAAACGTAATGCAAGAATAACTCTTATTCCTATAGGCTTTAGTTACCATTTTTCGGTTAGGATACATACACAACTTATGTACCTCGTGAGTGTAACCCTTTGTCTTTAGATCCCAGAGTCTCCATCTAATAAAATCCGCCGAATGGAGGACTAGATTGAAAAACAGACTAAAGAAATCTTTATCCCTTTCGGGTGTCTACTGTGTTTCATCCCCTATGATCAAGCCCTCCGAAGGGATTGTCTGGTCTAGGCCAAACTACCAGGCTGACCATAGTGGTCTAACGGTGTAAACTGACAAAAAAGACCGTAGGTTTTGTTTTCACTAAACCTGCTCCCACTCACTATAAGTACCCTCTCCATTCAGCCTGATATTGACTCATACAAACACCATCCGAAGGGGGACGCTCCCGTTTGCGCCACGAGGCCAAGTATGAGTCTCACGGTGTGAATTTTCCAGAGATAACGTAGGTGGAAAAATATGTATCATATACAGTTTTCCTCCCACTGGATACTTTAAAGTTATAGGAATCTTACTTAGGCTAAAACCCGGCTAATGGTTTTACCTAACTCTATCAATATAACTCTTATATCGATAATCAATATAACTCTTATATTGATCTTATCCTAAGTTTGTTAATATAACTCTTTATATTAAGCCTAGGATTTCTAGTTTATTAACCCCTTAATAAACCCGCTGACGCTACTATAATTTATAAACTCTCTGATTAAATTTTACTCCCAGATCAGTTCCCAGGTAAGGGTGTTCCGTTTCCGTCCGCTTAAATACCCCAGCCTAGACAAAACCTTCCTTAGACAGAGTTCCTCTTTTAATCATAGCTTATAAATTACTTGGTTCCTAATTCTAATCTAATTAGAACTAGATAACTTAAGGTTTATTATTTCCAAGTTTTAAACATTTTAAAACTAATAATTAACCTTAGGTGACATGCATACTATGCTATAGTGCTTGATCATTCATCGAATGAATAATAAGACATTCATAGCATAATCATCTCATGATATATAATGCATGTCAATGTTGTCCATAAATTAATATAACAACTTTATATTAATTAATCATGCAAACTATATAATATAACTCTTTATATTATAAATGATGCATGAAAATGCTTAACCTAAGGTGGGATTTTTAAAATAAAAGCATACATTATGCATGACAATAAATACACAACAATTGCATAATATAAATAGCAAAATTAGACCAATTTTGGCACTCTAAATTCAATTTTGATTAATATAATCTAATTATATTAATTAAAATTAAATTAAAATAAATATATTGAATATAAAACGTTTTTATAATTAATATATAAATTAATAAAAATGAATTTCGCCCGTCGCTCCTTCGCGTGAAACTCATGTGGCATTACAACGTTGATGGCAGCGTTGCAACGCTGCGCCTTGTTCGTTTCTGCCCATTGAAACGCGTTGCGAAACGCCTTTGGCATTGCAACGCTGCTTCTGATACGCGCCTCCTTCCGCAAGCGCAACGTTGCAACGCCAATGAACAGCGTTGCAACGCTGCACACAGACAACAAAATTTCTTAAAACACCGGGCCCTTACATTGAATGATTCAATGAAAAAATTGTAAATCTAAGTGCCAAAATCGAAAACATCTAATTTGCAAACCGTTCATACATCTCATGCAAAACAGTAAATTCAACCTCATTCTTGAAAAATCCAAAACGTAAATCAAGAACGCAATTGGCTCTGATACCAATTAAGGGAATCGAATTCCGTAGCGGAAGCGATGGTGAATCGCGCGTTCTTAATTTCGTTACAGCGATTACATTCCAGAACTAAAATAACAAGATTAAGCATAAAAACAGAATATTGACAACAAGAAATATACCTTTGAAGAACTTTTCTTCAAGTGCTCCTTTCTCCCACGATCACGATCTCAGCAACTGGGACACGAACGGATGAAGACACGACCACTGTTTCTTCTCCGTTGTTCTCTAGGTGAGGGAGAAATGTGGGTTCCCTTTAGGTGAGATGAGATGTTGTGAGAGAGAGGTTTGTGTTTTGGAACTTTTCCAACAACACAACAAAGGCATAAAATTTCTTAACCTAGTTGCATCTCATGTAACCATATGTATAGGGAAATAGGACCATCCTACCCCTCCTTTATTCTCTCATTAGTATATGGTTTATATGTGAATCTAATTCACATTAAAACTATATATTATATCAATTATATCATATATAATTGATATAACACCTCATGTATGAAATTGAACACTTCAATTTCATTCCTAACTTTATACCCTCAATATTACCATGTTGAGCCCATGGAGGGACCTAATGGACCTACAGTTCATGAGCTCCAATGATGTGAAATTAATCGATCAAACTCTTTGATCCAGCTTAATCAATATTCATTAACTACAAGTCACTCCACTATAGACTTGTAGTGCACACTCTCTCACCGTAGATTATATTGTGTCCACTAATATAGTCAATACCCATGAGTCGACCCTTCACAGGTTGTTCGTGATCATACCTGGGTCAAATTACAGTTTTACCCCTGTGATTACCTCTTTGTTCCTTAAGCACCACTGATCCTCTAATGAACAACAAGTCTAAGGTCCTACCATAGACTCATACCCTCATAGAGAGGCGGGGCCCCGTTGTTCAAGACCGAGTCGGTTCTTAAGGAACAACCTATCTAATTCCTTAGTGTAGGAATGAGTGAATTCCATCATGCACAGCTTAAGTCCCCAGCTACCTACGAGATTCTGCTCCTAAGAAGGTAGGCTTATTGAGTCGGCCACAGCCACTCTCACCCATACTAGTCTAAGGACAAACCCCTATAAGCAGGAGTTCTTAACTTTCTCAGGATTCAGGTCGAATCACTAATGACCATTTATAAATTACTAGTCTTGTCCTGTTAACGGTGTTACACTGGATAGACTAATAATTTGCTGTCCGATCTTGTATGAACTCTTCATACAGGATGCCCCCACTCGCATGTCAACTACATGAATGAGTTGGATTACCTCATTTGTACTAATTACAAAGTGGGTCGCATCCATGGTGTTACCAGAATGAGGTTTCCTGCCTTATTCTTATACCATAGACCATTTAGGTTATATTCTTGAACACAATCCAAACAGTGTCCAATACACTGATGTTCAAGATTTATAAAGCAAGACTGTAATTTTATAAAAACAAATAACTATTTATTTCTTTGATTAAAATTACATAAGTTTTAAGGCATACATCCCAACACTGTTGCCATGACTACCATGGCTCACCACAAGACATCATTGCCCCTAGTCTGCTGCCATACGCACTATGACCTACCACGAGACATCGTCAATATACATACTCCATGCTAGTTTCTCGCCACACAAGGCTGTAGGATAAAGTCACCTAAATAAGGAGTAAGGTAGGGACTACTAGCCCGGAGGTTCCATGACACCGTACTCTTGAGTTAGTACTAAACAAAACCGAAGATACATACTAACAAACATGCAAGCAATACAAGTTGCATATCGATTATGATCCTCAACCACACAACCACGAACTCAATCACGGTCGGAACCAACCCCTTTAACATACACCACAACACATGGTCCAATCCACAAGATTTGCAAGCCAACTCTCTCACTTATGACTTCGCTTACTGGATCAAGTTGGAAACATACATCGATTCGAGGATCCATGAACAACAACTTCCTTAAAAACGGAAAACACAAGCTCACCTAAAAAAATTCCAAAGAATGAACGGTCACTAGCTTGGCCTAGGGCTCACCTCTAACTCCTAACAAGCTAGTTAAAGCGATCCAAACAACATAAATACGAACCAAAGCTTAAGACATTGCACCCAACTATCACATTTGACCCAAACCTCAGTAACCAAAATATCAGTGTACAACCTCGAACCCTTTACAAGTACAGTCTCACGCTTAGGCGACCTTGAGCCCAACACAGTAATCCTCTATTTGGTTTGGCCAACTACGCTTTGCCACACTCGCCCCACAAGGGATTACTCGTGGCTCACATTTTCCCACCACCAACCTCGAGGTGGAACCCGAGCATAGAACCACCTTTCAACTACTTCAGTCTCAGACCACAACGTTCGCTCTCAGCTTAATACGATGAAAGGCTTTTAGTCTCACTCTTAACTTGAAGCCTTAAGCCCCTATCCCCATATTAACTACTTTCCTAGTCCATTCGTGGTACAGGCAACACTAACACAAACTCAAACTCAAACGTATGCATCACAACAAAGTTTTCGTGCATTAAACACAATTCACGGATTACAGCATTCAAACAAATCACATAATAACTTTAAAGGGCTTAATCCAAATGACTACTTACCTCAATAACGAAGTCTGAAACTCCGATCCCGAGTCTCACACACTTCTTTAATACGTTCAGGCCCCTAAGTCACAAACAAAGTCTTAAAGTCACGCTCCAATCATCGATATTTGGATTATCTTGACTTAAATAACCAACACAACATACGAGGCCGAAAAAGGATCGAGAAAACGAAAACGACCAACTGTACCTAATCGGTGGCGATGGCGGCGACGGCTTCCGGCGAGTGAAAGCGCGTGGAGCATAGATCCGAGATGCCCGTGACCCGATCTATTCAAAACCAACATTCATTTTGAGAGAGTCGAATTAAAACTCCACGAACAAATTGAACCAAAGATTCAAACCAAACCGATTTAGAGAAAGAGGAACTCACCGGCGAGGCTAGGTGACCGGAGAGGGGGCAGCGACCCAAGGAGAATAAGGAATCGGTGAGAGTATGGGTGTTCAGACGCTGACCGGCCGGAAAACTTGAACAAACCGAGGCGCTCAGTTGTTGTGGAAGTGAATCGCTACCTGTGCAAATCGCAACCTATGCGTGTCGACGTGAGGCTGGGCGGTCGGAGAAGAAGCTGTCGGCGAGGGAAAAAGGAAGAAGAAGAAGAAGAAGAAAAAGAAGAATAAGAAGAAAAGAATAAAAAAGAAGAAGAAGAAGGAGGATGAGGGGGAGGGGGTTGTGCGGCTGAGGGCTTCTCCCTTTTTTTTTTTTTTTCTTCTTCTTCTTCTTTCGGGCGTCACATATTTACAATGGTTACTTTAACATAATTAATTGTTCTTAGTTAATTTATTTTTATAAAGTCAAATTATTAAAATAAAGTTAAGCAATTAGATTTTAATTTAGTTTTCATTCCTTAATAAACTTATTATATAAAATTGTAGGTTATTGATCATTTTATTTAGCAATCAATCTTCCAAAGAGATATAGTTAATAAAATGGGACAATTGGGCATATGGTAAAATGGGATAAAAAATTGCACATATAGCAAAATGTAATTTTTTTTTTAAATATAGCAAAATTGGTTGCTCAACCTATTTAAATTACAAAAAAATTCACAACCCATAACCCACAAGTGTTACCTTCCATGAAAGCTAACATAGATTACATTAGTTCTGAATGAAGTCTATCAATGATAGAAGGCTATCACTATCACTTTCACTGATAGATCTCTTGTTTGAGATTTTTTATCTATTCTGATTGAAAGCTATCAGTGATAGAAGTTTATCACTATCACTGATAGACTTTTTGGTTGGATTGTTTATCTATTCTAATTGAAGTCTATCAATGAAAGAAGTCTAATGTCATCACTAATAAACTTATTGTTTAAGATTTTTATTTGTTCTAATTGAAGCCTATCAGTGATAGAAGTCTATCACTATCACTATCACTTCTTTTTGCTAAAATATTTTGATACATCCACATGTATATAATATATCTCAAAAAGTAATTATCAATATGCTTTGATTACATACTCTTAAAAATTTTATTTTAATTCTTTAATTTTATATATAAATGCATATATTTTCTTCATTAATTCTATGGGTATATGTCTTTATAGGCAATTTCCATCGACTTTTCACATATCCATAAATTCGATGTATTAGAATTAATTTAATAATTAATTCATATGTGTGTAAAAAATTAAATGACAATTATATTTGAACTATTTAATAAGCATTGTGTGTGGTCTTAATTATGGGCCTAAAACCTCCCATATAGTGGTGTGGCCTGTTGAGTGGAAACCATTTCATTGATCTTAGGAGATTATGAAAACCTAAAATCAACTTATAAATAACAAGGTTATCGTTCTCTAATACACTATGCTTCTTTAGCCTCATATTCCTTATTGATATAGGGGATTGTCTCTAAGGCCTGATATATTTTTTTTTTATGTGTTATTCAAAGTTAAAAGTTGTATGGATTTGTGTTAAGTGATAAATTGGAGTTGGATTTAGGTTGATTTCTTTAATTTTGATTTTGAGAATTGAGAAAAGCGCATTTGGAGAATTTGTTGTACTTTGTCAAAGAAACTAATACACAGAATAGGAAACCACATATATGATCACTCAAGGCAAAGCCACTTTATTTAATCATATGATAAAAAACGTTAGGAGACTTATATTTATAAGCACTCCTATACAATAAGATAAGGTACATAATTATAACAATAATTACAGCTCAACAACTCATA
Source organism: Trichosanthes cucumerina (assembly GCA_036507285.1). Taxonomy (NCBI): domain Eukaryota; kingdom Viridiplantae; phylum Streptophyta; class Magnoliopsida; order Cucurbitales; family Cucurbitaceae; genus Trichosanthes; species Trichosanthes cucumerina. Next base: position 65,621,164 of record CM071838.1, read on the forward strand.
ACAGAAAGCTAATGAACAACAAATTCTAATGTGCTCTCTTAACGTCCCCTCAAGCCAATGGATAATGAAGAATAGACATTGAGCCTTCTCTTTAAAGGTAGAAACCGCGTGGCTAATAAAGGTTTTGTAAAAATATATGCTATTTGGAGTTGAAGCTGGTAGATGACATACTCGAATTCGTTTCTAAAGCACAAGATCATGAACAAAATATACGTCAATCTCCACATGTTTGGTCCTTGAGTGCAAAACATGATTCACACTTAGATGAACTGCACTTAGATTGTCACACCATAAGGTAGGAGAGTGGACTGTTGAAACATGTAAATCGGAAAACAAAGCTTTCAACCATATTAAGTCTGCTGAAACATGAGCAAGACTTCTATATTTAGCCTCTGTGTTGGACCTTGAGATAATTCTTTGTTTCTTTGATGCCCATTGAATTAAAATTCCACCAAAATAGATACAAAATCCAAGTGGATTTTCTATCATCCAGATCTAAGGCCCAGTCAGCATCGACATACCCGTTTAGAATCAATTCCTCTAGTTTTTTAAGTACTAAGCCATGATCAATAGTCCCTTTCAAATATCTAAGAATCCTCTTTACAACTTGTCAATGAATTTTAGTAGGTGAATTCATACACTGACCTACCTTATTCACACTAGAAGCAATTTCAAGTCTTGTGAAAGTTGCATATTGCAAGGCCTCCACTGTGCTTCTATAAAGCTTCTCATTTGAAAACTTTTCACCCTGATAGGCTGAAAGAATGGTCCCACTGATCATTGGTGTAGTTATGGAATTTGCATTACTCATACTTGTCTTATTCAACAAATCATAAATATACTACTTCTGTGATAGGAATAATCCACCTGACGGTACAACAAATACTTCTACACCCAGAAAATAGCTCAAAGTGCCAAGGTCTCTTAGAGAAAACTTCTGATTAAGAGTGTGAACAAGACTATTGATAAAACTTGGTGAGTTGCATGTAATCACAATGTCATCCACATAGACCAAGACATAACATATGCATCCTCTATTATGGTAAACTAGAAGAGATGTGTTTGCTCGAGAATGAACAAAGTCAAGGATACAAAGAAAAGAGCCTAACTTTTTGAACCACACCTGAGGGACCTGTTTTAAGCCATATAAAGCCTTCTGTAATTTGCGTTCTTGAGAAATCATTCTAGGTTGTTGCCACATAAACACCTCTACAGATAAATGACCGTGTAGGAAAGCATTGTTGATGTCAACCTGTCTAAGTGACCAACCATATGTTAGTGGCAGAGTAAACAACATTCTTATAGTAGTTGGTTTTACAACAGGACTAAATGTCTATGTGTAATCAATATCGGCTTGCTGAAGAAACCCCTGAGCTACAAGTCTTGCTTTACAACGAGCAACAGACCCATCAGAGTTTCTTTTATAATTTTGAACACCCATTTGCACCTAATCACTCTTTTATTCAAAGGAGCTGGATCCACCAGAGACCATGTGCCATTGACAAGCAAGACATCATACTCATCTCGCATTGCCTTATACCAGTGATCACTCTTAAGGGTTGTCTTTACATTTGGAGGTTCTTCATCAATGTATCCAGCCAAACAATCTTTAGGTTTAAGAACCCCAGCCTTACTACGAGTAACCATAGAGTGTGTATTCGGAACCAATGCAGTTGCAGATGGAGATGCAGGTCGAACATTCCAAATTTATGTTGAGGTGTTGTGTTGGGTTTTGGAGATTAACCCATAAAGTTTTGGATTTTATTTTAGATTACCTTTAGGATTTAGGCTTTGGATTCGTAAAATCAACCCAAATGGAGTTAAATTCATGGATGATTCAAGTTGAAATCTAAGGAGAGGTCGTGGGTAAGTTACTACCATTAATACAAGGTAGTATTTCGTTGGTTAAGGATGATTTTGGTGGATAAGTCGAAGAATTAAAATCCAAATTGATTTTGATTCGATTATAGGTCATCAATCGTGTTTAAAGAATATTTTGGACAGATTGAGATCAGACTACTATGACATTTGAAGGTCGGATTGTCGAGATTATGACATTGAATTCAGCAAGTGAAGGCGACATTTTTGGTAATTTTCGCTGAGCAACTTTTGAACTCTTTTGAGCTAGTGGTTGGATTTTAGAATGATTTGCTAATTTTCTTCAATTCTTGTTTGGTGATTCAGGATCAAATATTTGATTTTCACGTTGTCTTGAAACTCAAAATTTTTGTTAAGTTCTCTTGCCCAATGTATTAAGTTTGGATTATTGTTGTTGGAAACATTTCTTTTTTCTTGTATTTTTTTTTTTTTGCTTAGGTGAAGAGTGTATCTTTCGTTTACTTCCTTTGAATTTCGATCTAGGTGATACAAAGGACTTTTAGGAGGAATTAAGCTTTTGGTCGTGCTTGATTGTGGTTTCTCTTGAGGTAAGTAGTCTTTTAGATTTAAACTCCTTTAAATTATTATTTGATTTAGTTGATGTTTAAAAATTGGCGAATTGTGAAAGCATATCTGATTGTTGGGTTTATGAAGCATGTGTTTGTTAGGGAATCTGTGCGGAAGGCGTTTGAGTTAAAATTAAAGTGGCCTAATATGTAGCTAGTATGCAAATAAGGGCTTACAGTTTCGAGTTAATTGTGGTTAGCATGTGTAGTACCTTAAGAGTGTGTTTTTATGTTTGTAGGGATTTGTGATTAAATATGAATGCCTATGTGATGTGTATGTGGGGCATGGGATGATTGGAGAAATTGACCTGGAGTTTATCATGATGAGCTTAAGGTCGCCTAAATTCATGGATATTCTTGTTAAGGCTTTCAAAGTAGCCAACTAATGGTTGTGATATGTGCTCGTGTGTAGAACCTTGAACGAGCTTATCCCTAAGGTTCATGATTGGTGTATGTGATTCGTGTGTAGAGCCTTTGATAAGAGTGTGTCCGAGGTTATGATTGGTGTATGTGGATGAGTTTATGCATGAGGTTCATGAATGATGTTGATGATTGGAGGACATGATCTGAGTAGTTGTTGATACAAGTATAAGACATGTCTATCTTGATCTTGTGTGTTGTTGATTGTTATGACGAGATGACCTTAAGAATCCTGTCAGAGTTAGGATATGACTTATGAACTTTAGGCTAGTGATACCTACTACCCCACTTAGAGGATGCTTGCCTTGATGATTATGTGATGTGATAGCTAGTAGGTTTGTACACCCAATTTTGTGATGGAATGAAAGGTTATGTCCTTCATTGTAGATACTAGCTAGCGGGTTGTGTACTCTGACATATGATGGCATGGAGGATGTGTCCTCCAGTGCAGGACCTAGCTAGTGTGGCTCGGGGATTACGAACCTCCTTGCTATATGCTAGCTATGAGGATGAAGCCCACTGATCGACAGGAGTTCGCTAGTGTGGCTTGAGGGTTGTTAACCTTCTTGTCGTATGCTAGCTATGAGGATGAAGCCTTACGGATTGGAAGCATGGCTCTAAGGTTTAGTATGAAACTATACCATAGGTGGGGTGGGTTAGATAGTCACTTAGCCAAGAAAGTGTGGAACTTAAGGGAGATCAAAGGACATTATGGTTTATGGTTTGTATGTGAAGGTTTATTGGTTGGCTTTTGCAATGGTATTGTGTCCTTTTTGGATTTAAGTAGGCTACTGACTGAGTATTTTTATACTCACTCATGCTACTCTTTTTGTTGTTTGCAAATGATGCCTAGACTTAAGAGGCGAGGCACGTCAGCTTGACGAGGCTATGGAGATGGCATGAAGCGTTCCTATGGTCTTAGCTTGAGTCGTGCTTTTGGCTATTACTTTTGTATTGCCTTTACTAAACTCTAAGTAGCCTTTTTTTTGTGTTTTTTTCTTCTTTTCATTGTTGAGCTCTTTTTATTCTTGTAAATGTGTTATAGGATTGAACTTCAACATATTTGTAGTTTAGAAGGTGCCAAATTGATTCTGAGTTTTAGAAGTTGTGTGTTTTCTTGCTTTTCTTGTTCCTAAAACTTTTGGTTCCTTGTAATAACGTTGTTATACTACCGAAATTTTTGGAGCATAAAAGGTTTTAGCTATGACACTTCCTAGTTTAAGCTATTCGTTTTAGGGTTGTTATATTGTTCATCCTGGTCTAGGTTGCAAAGTTGAGGAAGACCAGAAGCTGCAATTTTGTGCATTCAACATATCTAATGGTACAAAAGTAATTCTTACTTCCCTTAATTTTAGTTTTCTTCCATGCTTAGATCTTTTTATAAATCTTGTCAGGATTGTTCTTGAATTGTTTGACTTTATTCTTGAATAATCTTAAATTTGAGTTTTGTTAATAAATTTCAACACGACGTTAACATAAGAGGTGAATCGACATTTCCATTGTAGCATAAGAAACTTGATGGAATATTAATATAGCTAATGCAAATGTACTATTGATAATAATTTTTTTTTGCTCATTTAAAAAGTGGCCAACAAGAGCATAGCTCAACTGGCTGAAGGGAATGAGAATCCCCGTACTGCGGAATATGATCGAATCGTCGTGGTATCGTTATACAATTTTATTTCTTAAAATGAAACTATCTAATAGAATTAGGCTAAACATTCATAATAGAAAGAAAAACAGCAAGGAAGAATCACTTACTTGTTCAAGACCGTCTTCAAATTTCCTTCCTCCGATGACGAACTCTTCGTGTTCTCCTCAACAATCTCGAACTCCTCGAACAATCCCAACGAACGGACACCTCCACTCGATTACTCGGTTGTTCTACTTTTGGTAGAAGCAGAATGGTGGGATTCTACTTTTGGTGTAGGGAGGAGAGTTTGAGAGAGAGATTTTTTTTTAGAGAGAATTGGTAAGTGCTCTTGGTGAGAAATCCAAAAATGAGCAAAAACCTCATGAACCTTTCTTGCAAAGGGGTTTATATAATGGTGATAGGTGGAGTTGAAATCTCCACCAATTTACCATTTTACCACAACCATAGGTTATGCAAATGATATTTGCATAACCACATATAATAAGATATCTCATATCTCATTTTACAAATCACATTTGTAGTATTGTGGATTTATAAATTGAATCACATTCAATTTAATTTCTCTCAATCTAATTTCTCCAAGTTAGCCCTAATTCAACAATTAGGCTAACCTATAGTTTATTATGAATCTCGTTCATATTAAACTATATAATATATCATTCATATCTCATATAAATGACATAATTACCCTTTAGTGAACTTGAACACTTCAAATTCACACAAAAAATGTAAACCTTCTATTAATCCAGTTTGAGCCAACCGAGGGACCTAATGGACCTACAGTGACGAGCTCCAATGATCCAAGACTAACCTGTCAAACTCTTTGACCCGATTAATCTACATTCTTAGCTACGGTAACACTCCACTAAAGCTCGTAGCTGCACTCCCATCAGTGTAAGACAAGATGTGTCCACTGATATAACTAATGCCCATGAGTTGACCCTTCACAGGTTGTTCCTAGACACTACTGGGTCAAATTATCGTTTTACCCCTGTGTCTACTTCTTACTCCTTAAGTCCCCACTGCTCCTCTAATGAACAATAACGTTGTAATGGTCCAACCATACACAACACCCCTCTCGTGCCAGTGAGAGTGTGGGGGCCCGTTGTCCATGCCCTAGAGACAGCACTTAAGGGAACAACCCCTCTAGTTTCCCTAAAGGTGTGAACAAGTAAATTCCATCTCGCGTAGTTAAGTTTCCAGCTCCCTACCTAGTCCTGCCCCTGAGAAGATAGGCATATTGGGTGAGTTACGGCTGTCCAGTGATCTAATCCTGGATTGGATTGATACCTACTGACAATCCCTACTGCATAACAGATGCCTGACCTAGTGCATAACATGACATACATCAGGCTCCCTACAGCTGAAGCATAGGGGATCCGTCTCATATCCTCAACCTCTTGAGGAGTCTTAGGAGATTGATCCTTAGACAGGTGAACCCCATTCCTGAAAGGCAGTAAGCACTTCTTGGAGTTCTGCATCTTATATCTAGATAACATCTTGTCAATATAAGACGCTTGAGACATGGCCAACGTTTTGTTCTTCCGGTTTCGAACTATCTGGATACCTAGAACGTACTTTGCTTCTCCCAAATCTTTCATTTAGAATTGCGAAGCTAGCCATTTCTTTACGTCAGTAAGAAATCCTACCTCATTTCCAATGAGAAGGATATCATCCACGTACAATATCAGAAATGCGACAGTTTTGTCCACGATTTTCTTGTAGACACAAGGCTCGTCAACATTCTGATCAATACCATAAGATTTGTTCGCCTCATCAAACCTTATATTCCAAGACCTCGAGGCTTGTTTTAGTCCATAAATGGACCAATGAAGCTGACAAACCTTTTTCTCTTGGTCTTGGGTTATGAACCCTTTGGGCTGGTCCATGTAGATGGTTTCGTCAAGGTTGCCATTCAGAAAGGCGGTCTTGACATCCATCTGCCATACCTCATAGTCATAATATGTGGAAATGGCTAGAAGGATCCTGATCGACTTTACCATGGCAACAGGTGAAAAGGTTTCCTCATAGTCAACCCCTTCGACCTGGGTAAAACCCTTTGCCACTAGTCGTGCTTTGAAGGTCTGAACCTTCCCATCTACGCCACGTTTACGCTTGTAGATCCATTTGCAACCAATAGGTTTTACCCCATCCGGTTGATCCACAAGTTCCCAGATAGAATTGAAGTATATCGACTCCATTTCCTGGTCCATAGCTTTAATCTATTCGTCCTTGTCAACGTCTGTCATTGCATGATCATAGGTCAAGTTTTAGCTAAACCCATGTAACGTTCAGGCTGTCTCACAACCCTCCCGCTACGTTGAGGAATTCCCAACTCTTGGGAACGGACTTGACTAGACGTGCTTGTTGGGATTTATGCCCCAAACTTGTGTAATTTTGATCAATTAAATAAAGTGTTATTTGTTTTGATAAGATTACAGTCTTGTTTTTATAAATCCAATAAACTAAACTCCAAGGTTATAACGTTTATCTTGAAATCAGTGTAGTGGACACTAATTGGGTTGAATTCAAGATTATAACCTAAATAGTCTATGGTATAAGAATAAGGTTGGAAACCTCATTCTGGTAACACCATGGATGCGACCCACTTTGTAATTAGTACAAATGAGGTAATCCAACTCATTCATGTAGTTGACATGCGAGTGGGGGCATCCTGTATGAATAGTTCATACAAGTCTGGATCGCAAATTATTAGTCTAACTAGTATAACACTGTTAATTGGATAAGACTAGTAATTTATAGATGGTCATTAGTGACTTGACCTGAATCCTGAGCAAGTTAAGAACTCCTGCTTATAGGGGTTTGTCCTTAGACTAGTATGGGTGAGAGTGGCCTGTAGCCAACTCAATCAGCCTACCTTCTCAGGGACATAACCTCGTAGGTAGTTGGGAACTTAACTGTGCAAGATGGAATTCACTCATTCCTCTACTGAGGAATTAGATAGGTTGTTCCCTTAAGAACTGACTCCAGGTCTTGAACAATGCGGCCCCGCCCTCTATGAGGGTATGAGTCTATGGTAGGACCTTAGACTTGTTGTTCATTAGAGGATTAGTGGTGCTTAAGGAACAAAGAGGTAATCACAGGGGTAAAACGGTAATTTGATCCAGCCGTAATTACGAACAACCTGTGAAGGATCGACTCATGGGTAATGATTATTTCGGTGGACACAATATAATCTACAGTGAGGAGAGTGCAACTACAAGTCTATAGTGGAGTGACTTGCAGTTAATGAATATTGATTAATTGGATTAAAGAGTTTGATTAGTTAATTTCACATCATTGGAGCTCATGAATTGTAGGTCCATTAGGTCCCTCCGTTGGCTCAACATGGTAATATTGTGGGTATAAAGTTAGGAATGAAATTGAAGTGTTCAATTTCATACATGAGGTGTTATATCAATTATATATGATATAATCGATATAATATATGGTTTTAATGTGAATTAGATTCACATATAAACCATATAATAGTGGGAGAATATAAGAGGGATGGGATGGTAATTTCCATCCTATTTCCCTATATATATAGTTGCATGAGATCCAACTAGGTTAAGCAACTGATTCCATCTCTTTGAAAAACCCTAAAGAATTCTCCCACATAGTGTTGGAAAAAGTTCCAACTAGTTTTTCAAAAAACACCTCATCTCTTCTAAAGGGAACCCACCTTCCTTCCTCACCTAGATAACAACGGGAAAGATCCGGTGGTAGTATCGGTAAACGTGCGAGTTCGTGTTGCTGAGATCGCGGTAATGGGAGAAGGAGCACTTGAAGAAAGGTTCTTTAAAGGTAATATCTCGCTGTCCATATTGTTATTATATGCTTAATCTAGATAGAATTGTTCTTGAATGTAATCTTTGTAACGAAATTAAGAACGCGCGATTCACAATCACTTCCGCTGCGGGATTCGATTTCCTTCAATTGGTATCAGAGACCAATTGCGTTCTTAATTTACGTTCTGAATTTTTTAAGAACGAGGTGGGATTTACTGTTTTGCATGTGATGTATGAACGGTTTGCAATTTAGACGTTTTCAATTTTGGCACATAGATTTACAATTTTTCATTGAATCGTTCAATTTAAGGGCCCGGTGTTTTGGGCAATTTTAATTGTAAATCGAGTCTGTAAGTCCGTGTCGATCGAGGCAAGGTGGTTGCTGAGAAGATCAGAGCGAAAACGAGCAAGGAATGGAGATTCCACATGTCGTTACGTGAATGGCGCTGTAACGCCGTTTCTATAGCGTTACCAACGCCATCGCGCAGCGCGCGCGATCGGGAAGACGGCAGCGTTGCAACGCTGAGGCTGAAGGGAATGAGAATCCCCACGCAGCAGAAAACGATCGAATCGTCGAGGTATCGTTACGCTACTCGAATTTCATTAAAATCAATTATCAAATAATCTAATCTAAACATGCTAGGAAAGAAAGAAAAACAACAAGTTGTTACTACTTACTTGTTGAAGACCCTCTTCAAGAACTCCTTTCTACTGAATCACAAACTCTTCGTGCGATCTCGATCTCTACGAAGTTGATCTCTTCTCACAAACAAGAACCGAACATAACCACTAATGGTTTCTCGATTGTTCTTCTTTTTGGAAAGAAGGAAGTTTGTGGGAACTTCGTTTTTGTTTTGAGGGGAGAAAGGCTAAAGAGAATTTTAGAGAAAATTCTCTTTTTTTTGGTGAGAATCCAAAAAATGAGAGAATGAGATAGAAAACCCCTCTTGCAAAGGGTTTAAATAGTGGAAATTAAATGGAGTTAATATCTCCACATTATTACCACTTTACCACAACTATAGGTTATGCAAATCATATTTGCATAACCATATATTATAAGATATCTCATATCTCATATTACAAATCACATTTGCAATAATGTGGATTTATTAAATTGAATCACATTCAATTTAATTTCTCTCAATTAATTTCTCCAATTAGCCCTAATTAAACAATTAGGCTAACCTATAGTTTATTATGAATCTCATTCACATTAAACTATATATTATATCATTCATATCTCATATAAATGACATATATACCCTTTAAGTGAAATTGAACACTTCAATTCACACCAAAACATTAACCCTTCTTTTAACCCAGATTGAGCCAACCGAGGGACCTAATGGACCTACAATGACGACCTCTAATGATACGAGATTAACCTATCAAACTCTTTGACCCAGTTAATCAACATTCAGTAGCTACGGTAACACTCCACTATAGCCTGTAGCTGCACTCCCGTCAGTGTAGAATATTACGTGTCCACTGATATAACCAATGCCCATGAGTCGACCCTTCACAGGTTGTTCATAGACACGACTGGGTCAAATTACTGTTTTACCCATGTGTCTACTTGTTGTTCCTTAAGTCCCCACTCCTCCTCTAAGGAACAACATATTGTGATGGTCCAACCATACACAACACCCTTCTCGGGCCAGTGAGAAGGTGGGCGCCCGTTGTCCAAGCCCTACAGACACCACTTAAGGGAACAACCCCTCTAGTTTCCCTAAAGGCGGGAACGAGTGAATTCCATCTCGCGTAGTTAAGTTCCCAGCTCTCTACTTGGTCCTGTCCCTGAGAAGATAGACATATTGGGCGAGTAACTGTGACCACCCTTATCCGTACTAGTCAAAGGACGTACTCCATGCATGTAAGTCCGTGAAACGCCTGTGATTCGTGTCGAGTCACTAATGGTCATCTACGAATCTTATCACAACGCGTTTACATCGATGAAGTCTAATAATTCACGGTCCTGGTCTTGTACAATCTCCTTGTACAGATGCCCCACTCGCATGTCAACCACATGAACAAGTCAGATCACCTCGTTTGTATCTAATACAAAGTGGGCTGCATCCACAGTGTATCCAGGATTAGGTCGCCAACCCTATCCATATACTATAGACCGTTCGGGTCATTAACTCGAACGTGATCCTTCCTGTGTGTCGACTACACACCGTTCAAGTTCTAGTTCTCTCATAAATTCAATGACCCAGGAGCTTAGTTTATTGGAAAAGTTTGTAAAATTTGCAAGACACAAAGTGATGAACTAAGCCAGTGGAGAAAATACATTTCTAAAATGTACATAAATTACAATGAAGTAATACAATAAACTAGGACATTGAATACCCGCTTATATCTCCCACTTGCCCTAGTCGAAAAGCACTCAAGACCTAGACTCTCTAGGTGACCTCAAACACCTTAGCCGTGAGGGGCTTTTTAAATGGATCACCACACGTTGTGCTCGACGCTATCTCTGCGTGGATCATCACGCCTCTCATGGTGCACAATCTCTCGTATCAAGTGATACTTCCACTCAATGTGTTTGCCTCTCTTATGGCTCCGAGGATCTCTGAAGTTGGCTACTGCACCACTGTTGTCACAAAACAACATGATCGGCAAGTGCATATTTTGAAGAACTTCCAAATCCGACATGACCTTCCTTAGCCAAACAACTTCCTTTGCAGCTTCACAAGCCGCAACGTACTCCGCTTCCATAGTGGAATCGGCGATGCATCCCTGCTTGATGCTTCGCCATACTACAGCCCCTCCATTCAGAATAAAGGCTGCCCCTGAAGTGGATTTCCTAGAATCCTTATCGGTCCGAAAGTTAGAATCCGTGTATCCCGTAAGGATCAAATCCCCACCGCCATACACTAAGCTGTAGTTCTTCGTTCTCCTAAGATACTTGAGGATTTCCTTTATGGCTGTCCAGTGATCTAATCCTTGATTGGATTGATACCTACTGACATTCCCTACTGCATAACAGATGTCGGGCCTAGTACACAACATGGCATACATCAGGCTCCCTACAGCTGAAGCATATGGGATCCGTCTCATATCCTCAATCTCATGAGCAGTCTTAGGATACTAATCCTTAGACAGGTGAACCCCATGTCTGGCAAACCCTTCTTGGAGTTCTGCATCTTATATCTAGACAACATCTTGTCAATATAAGATGCCTGAGACAAGGCTAGCGTTCTGTTCTTCCAGTTTCGGACTATCTGGTTACCTAGAACATACTGAGCTTCTCGCAAATCTTTCATTTGGAATTGCGAAGCTAGCCACTTCTTAACGTTAGTAAAAAATTCTACCTCATTCCCAATGAGAAGAATATCATCCACATACAACACTAAAAATGTGAAAGTTTTGTCAACGATTTTCTTGTAGACACAAGGCTCGCCGACATTTTGATCACAACCATAAAATTTGATCGCCTCATCAAACCTTATATTCCAAGACCTCGAAGCTTGTTTCAATCCATAAATAGACCTATGAAGCCGACAAACCTTTTGCTTTGACCTTGGGCAATGAACCCTTTGGGCTGGTCCATGTAGATGGTTTCATCAAGTTTGCCATTTAGAAAGGTTGTCTTGACGTCCATCTGCCATACCTCGTAGTCATAATACGCGACAATGGCTAGAAGGATCCTGATCGACTTCACCATGGCAACAAGTGAAAAGGTTTCCTTATAGTCAACCCCTTCGACCTGGGTAAAATCCTTTGCCACTAGTCGAGTTTTGAAGGTCTGCACCTTCCCATCTACGCCACGTTTACGCTTGTAGATCCATTTGCAAACAATAAGTTTTACCCCATCCGGTTGATCCACAAGCTCCCAGACAAAATTGAAGTACATAGACTCCATTTCCTTGTCCATAGCTTTGATCCATTCGTCCTTATCAACATCAACCATTGCATGATCATAGGTCAATGGATCCTCACAGCCATCATTAGGAGTGACGACTAAGGTTTCAGATAAACCCTTGTAATGATCAGGCTGTCTCACAGCCTCCCACTATGTCGAGGCATTCCCAACTCTTGGGAACGAATTTGACTTGACGTGCTAGGATCAACAACACTTGTTGACGTACTAGCCCCATCAGCAAATCTTGCTGATGTACTGTCCATTTCGTTTAACACAATTTTACTCCTTGGTAAATGATCCCTGACGTGATCCTCCTCAAGGAAAGTGGCGTTTGTCGACACAAGCACCCTATTTTCCTTAGGATCGTAAAATTGACGACCCTTAGTCTCTTTAGGGTAACCTACGAATAGGCACAATTTCGAACGGGGTTCCAACTTTTTCGGGTTTGACACCAACACGTGGGTCGTGCATCCCAAATTCTGAAGTGATGTAAACTACGTTTACGTCCACTACAGAGTTCGAAAGGTGTTTCACAAACACTCTTCGATAGAATGTTGTTCAAAATATAAACCGCAGTCTCCACTGCGTAACCCCAAAAAGAATCAGGGAGACGAGCATAGCTCATCATCGACCGAACCATGTCCAACAAGGTTCTGTTTCTCCTCTACGATACGCCATTCTGTTTTGGCATACCAGATGCTGACAGTTGGGACGTAATTTCGTGTTCTATCATATTGTCCTGGAATTCAGTGTCCATATACTCTCCACCTCGATCCGATCGAAGTGTTTTAAGCGATTTACCTAACAGGTTCTCAACCTCAGTCTTGTACTCCTTGAACTTTTCAAGAGTTTCAGACTTCTTATACATTAGGTAAATATACCCATACCTCGAGTAATCATCTATGAAAGACACGAAGTATTCATAACCACCTCGAGCTTTAACATTCATCGAACCACAGAGGTGAGAATGTACCAGTTCACGGGGCTCTTTTGCTCTATATCCTTTTCCACTAAAAGAACGTTTGGTCATTTTGCCTTCGAGGCCTGACTCACACATCGGTGAAGAGTTTTCTTCCAACTCACTTAGAAGTCCACTCTTCACTAGTCTCTCAATCCTATTGAGATTAATGTGGCCTAACCGTAGATGCCAAAGATGGGCATTTTGTTTAGGAGAAACTTTCGCTCTTTTAGTTCGTTTTTCTGCTGTTTTAAACAATTCAGTATTCAAAACACTTTTGACCGAATTCGGTTTCAAAACATATAGATTATTCTCAAGTGAAGCTGAACAAATTAAGTTTCCATTTCGAGAAATAAACGCTTTATTGACTTGAAAAGAAACGGAAATACATTGTTCTAACAGGCAGGAAATAGAAACGAGGTTTCTAGTAAACCCTGGAACTATATACATATTGTCCAACAAAATGTAATTCCTGCCAAAATGTAGCTTCACCGTGTCGACCGCTGCAGCAGAGACAAGCTCCCCAGATCCAACCCTTAGAGTCACCTCACCCTCTCGCAGCTGCTGCCAAGAATCAATTCCATGAAAAGAAGAACAAACATGGTTAATGACGCCCGAATCCAATATCCAGGCAGAGTCACTACTCTCCACTAAACAAGTTTCAGTCACAAGTAAATCACATTTACCTTGATTGTTCCTCTCAGCTAGGAATTTGGGGACGCTTTCTCTTGCAAAGGACCGTCCCCATTGCAAAGGGAAACACTTTCCTTTCTCTCAAACTTCCTTGACCTTCTTGCCCTTTTTGGGCGACAACTCGGCCGGTTTACCCTTCTTCATCATCTTCTTCTTCCCTTTCCGGTGAGAAGGAGCTATAGGCTTTGTCTCGAGGTCGAACCCTCGTGATAAGACCTAAAGGCAACGTTTGCCTCACTTCCACGCCCCGATCCTCATCAAGGACCGGAAGGTTTGCGACTCGTTAAGAAGAGTAGTCGAGTGTAGTTTATCTTGTTCATAACAAATACAGCTACGAAAACTAAAGGAAACTCTTTGGAAGAGTCTCCAAGATAAAATCGACTGCTCGACTCGTCGATTGAAGCCCCGCTCATCTCCGCTAGATTAAAGTGGGTCATCATGTCTAGAACATGTTCACTTTACGCATTTACCTCTCTTTCATCCGTGCATTGAAGACGATTTGAGCGAGTCATGCCGACTGAAAGGATCTGCTGTCCAAACATTTCTGCGCAGGGACTCCACGATCTCTTAGCGATGACCATCAGCTCATGCTTCTTTGCCAAAACATCAGACATGCTGGCAATGATATAGACCTTGGCCTTTTCATTGGCCCTGATCCATCGATCGTATGCATCATGAACACTTCGCGATGCAGTCGAGCCCGACACCTGAGGACACTCCTCTGTGAGCACGAACTTTATGTCGTCAGTTATCAAAATCGTGTTTAAGTTGTTTTTCCACGTTTGATAATTATCTCCCACAAATTTGACAGACGCGAGTAAAGCTATTATTGAGTTAGACATTTTGCTGAAAAATCAAAAACTTTATGTTAGTCTCGCAAAAAACTTTTGAAATCCAATCAGGTTTTAGCAAAAATTGTTTTATGATCCCTAGGTCATTCAAAATTTGCAATGATATCCTAAACGTTTAGAATGACCTCCACTGAATGGTGAACAGAAACACTCCTCCTCTAGAACGAGACTTTCTCGACCAGACCCTAATCCCAAAATAACTCTTATTCCATTAGGTGTCCAGTTACCATTTTTCGGTCAAATTTATTAACACTTAACGAATCCCGTGAGTGTCACCCTCAATCTTTAAGTTTCCACGTATCCGTCCAAACAATAGCCACCGAAGGGTGAACCACGAAGGAAAACCAACAAGGAAACTGTATCCCTTTCGAGAATTCACGGTGTTCCGACTCCCATGATCAAGGCCCTCCGAAGGGGTTCTCTGGTCCAGGCCAAACTAGCAGGCGGATCATAGGGGTCTCACGGTGTGAATCGAAAGAAGAGACCGTGGGTCCCGTTTTTCACAGTGTCCCGCTCCCACTCACTATAAGTACTCTCTCCATCCACTTTGATATTGACCCATACAAATACCATCCAAAGGGGGACGCTCCCATTTGCGCCACGAGGTCGAGTATGGATCTCACGGTGCGGGCTTAACGGAGATTTGTGATCGAAAAATTAAATGTATCTTATACACTTTATTTCCTCCCACTCAGCACTTTATAATGTATCCCTAGGTCATTCAAAATTTTTCAATGATACCCTAAAGGTTTAGAATGACCGCCACCGAAGGGTGAAGAGAACACTCCTCCTCTAGGACGAGACTTTCTCGATCAGACCCACATCCCAGAATAACTCTTATTCCATTAGGCGTCTAATTACCATTGTTCGGTCGAATTCATTAACTCTTAACGAATTCTGTGAGTGTCACCCTCAATCTTTAAGTTTCCAAGTATCCATCGAAACAATAGCCAACGAAGGGTGAACCAAGAAGGAAAACCAACTAGGAAACTGTATCCCTTTTGGAAATTCACGGTGTTCCGACTCCCATGATCAGGCCCTCCGAAGGGATTGTCTGGTCCAGGCCAAACTAGTAGGCGGATCATAGGCGTCTCATGGTGTGAATCGAAAGAAGAGACCGTGGGTCCCGTTTTCACAGGTCCCACTCTCACTCACTATAAGTACTCTCTCCATCCACGATGATATTGACCTATACAAATGCCACCTGAAGGGGGACGCTCCCATTTGCGCCACGAGGCCGAGTATAGATCTCACGGTGGGAACTTAATGGAGATTTGTGGTCGAAAATTCAATATATCTCATACACTATATTTCCTCCCACTCAACACTTTATTTTATTAGGGATTGACCTAGATAAACCGGCTAAAATTTACCTAAGTCTACCAATATAACTCTTATATGGCATTAACCTACGTTTATAATCACATTATTACTTAGGTCTATGTGAGTAAATTAAAACACTTTTAATTAACGACACTCACGATAAGTATAATCTAAGAATCTCCGGACTGAATTCACTCCCAGGTCGGTTTCCAGGTAGGGGTGTTCCGCAAGCGTCAACTTAAATACCCCAGCCTTAGACAAAACCTTCCTTAGACAGAGTTACTAATCTTATTAGAACTAGAAAACTAGAAAACCTAAGTCTAATCTTATATACTTTGATTTCCTAATTCTAATCTTATTAGAACTAGAAAACCTAAGTCTAATTATTCAAGTTCTAAACCCTTTAAAATTAATAATTAACTTAGGTTGCATGCATTTCTATGTTATAGTGCTTGATCATTCATCACATGAATAACTATATACTATAACATAAAATAATTCATCACATGAATATAAATGCATGAGCATACTTTAATCTAAAAAATATAACACTTATATTAATTAAATTAAAACATGCATTTAATTATATTATAACACTTATAATATAACCTATCATGCAAACTATATATTATAACTCTTATAATATAAATGATGCTTGAAAATGTTTAACCTAAGGTGGGATTTTAAATCTATATAACATACATTATGCCCATAGAAATTTAATTAAATCATACATCACATGCATAAAATAATTCAATAGCAAAAATGGACCGATTTTTGGTACCTAGGGGCAATTATTTAATTAAATAACATTAATATAACAATTATATTAATATTATTTAATAAAATAATTAAATAACTAAATAAAATACATTTTTACATAAATAAAATAATAAAAAAATGGGAAAAACTGCCCACTATCGAAGAAACCGCCCACAACTCGCGAAACTGCTCCTTGAACCGCCCACTACGCGTGCGGCGTTGCGCTTGTCGTGGCGGCGTTGCAATGCTTTGCCGCCCGATGTCACGCCCGTGTCGCACTTTGCGTGGCGTTACGCCGCTGCTCTGCACCCCAAGCCAGCGCCGCAGAGGGCGTTGAGACGCCAAGAACAAAGATCTCAACGCCGTCGGCGAACAACAAACTCTTTTTGCTGCTTTTTTACGCCGCCTCGCTTTCGCCTCGATTTCTTCACAAAGAACTCTTGCCACGAACGACTCGGACTTACAAACTCGATTTACAATAAAATGTCCAAAACCAACGGGCCTTTACATTGATCTCATCAACATAAATTGTAAATCTAAACTAGTGCCAAAAACCAAAATTATCCAAAATTGAAAACCAACATTCATCTCATGAATTAAGGCATTTACCCACCTAATTTTAATGAACAACAGTGCATAACGAAGAACCAACAACTTGGCTCTGATACCAATTGAAGGGAATAAAAGTCCCACGCAACGGAAGACGATTGAATCGTCGTGGTGAAAATTATGCAACTGAATTTCATTAAAACGATTTAACACTTAAATCTTGGCTAAATATGCTAGGAAAGAAAGAAAAACACCAAGTTGTTACTACTTACTTGTTGAACACCCTCTTCAAGAACTCCTTTCCAGTGAATCACGAACTCTTCGTGCGATCTCGATCTCTATGAACTTGATCTCTTCTCACAAACAAGAACCGAACACAACCACTAATGGTTTCTCCATTGTTCTTCTTTTTGGAAAGAAGAAAGTTTGTGGGAACTTCGTTTTTCTTTTGAGAGAAGAAAGGCTAGAGAGAATTTGAGAGAAAGTTCTCTTCTTTTTGGTGAGAATCCAAAAAATGAGAGAATGAGATAGAAAACCCCTCTTGCAAAGGGTTTAAATAGTGAAAATTAATGGAGTTAACATCTCCACATTATTACCACTTTACCACAACTATAGGTTATGCAAATCATATTTGCATAACCATATATTATAAGATATCTCATCTCATATTACAAATCAGATTTGCAATAATGGGGATTTATTAAATTGAATCACATTCAATTTAATTTCTCTCAATTAATTTCTCCAATTAGCCCTAATTAAACAATTAGGCTAACCTATAGTTTATTATGAATCTCATTCACATTAAACTATATATTATATCATTCATATCTCATATAAATGACATAAATACCCTTTAAGTGAAATTGAACACTTCAATTCACACCAAAACATTAACCCTTCTTTTTAACCTGCATTGAGCCAACCGAGGGACCTAATGGACCTACAAAGATTTACCTCCAATGATACGAGATTAACCTATCAAACTCTTTGACCCGGTTAATCAACATTCATTAGCCACGGTAACACTCCACTATAGCCCGTAGCTGCACTCCCGTAGCTATGATAACTCTTTGGCTGGGTCAAATTACTGTTTTACCCCTGTGTCTACTTCTTATTCCTTAAGTCCCCATTGCTCCTCTAATAAATAACATATTGTGATGGTCCAACCTTACACAACACCCTTCTCGGGCCAGTGAGAAGGTGGGCGCCCGTTGTCCAAGCCCTGGAGACATCACTTAAGGGAACAACCCCTTTAGTTTTCCTAAAGGCGGGAACGAGTGAATTCCATCTCGCGTAGTTAAGTTCCCAACTCCCTACTTGGTCCTGTCCTTGAGAAGATAGGCATATTGGGCGAGTAACTATGACCACCCTCACCCGCATTTAGTCAAAGGACACACCCCAAGAAATGTGGAGTTCGCAACACGCTCGTGATTCGTGTCGAGTCACTAATGGTCATCTACGAATTTATTAGTCTCATCACAATCTGTTACATCGATGAGGTCTAATAATTCATGGTCCTGATCTTGTACAATCTCATTGTACAGATGCCCCCACTCGCATGTCAACCACATGAACGAGTTAGATCACCTTGTTTGTATCTAATACAAAGCGGGTTGCATCCACAGTGTATATAGGATTAGGTCTCCAATCCTATCCATATACTGTTGACCGCTCGGGTCATTGACTCGAATGTGATCCTCCCTGTGTGTCCACTACACACCGTTCAAGTTCTAATTCTCTCATAAATTCAATGACCCTGAATCTTAGTTTAATGGAAAAGTTTGTAAAATTTTCAAGACACAAAGTAATGAAATAAATAACTCTTATTAATTTCAAACAGTAATTTACAAACACGAGATTAGGACAAAAATCCCAACAGAGGCATTGTGTAACGCAGCAGCTGGGGCGCACTTCAACGGGTGAAAACGGACAAGGCGCAACGTTGCAACGTTGCCATCAGCGTTGCAACGCCACAGGCATTTCACGCGAAGGAGCAACGGGCGAAAAACGAAATATTAATTTGTATATTAATTATTAAAAACGTTTTATATTTAATATGTTTATTTTATTTTATTTTAATTAATATAATTAGATTATATTAATTAAAATTAAATTTTAGGGTGCCAAAATTGGCTAATATTGCTATTTAAATTATGCAATTGTTGTGTAATTATTGCCTTGAATTGTGTATGCTTTTAATAAGATATCCCACCTTAGGTTAAGCATTTCCATGCATCATTTATAATATAAATAGTTATATTATATAGTTTGCATGATTAATTAATATAAAGTTGTTATATTAATTTATGGACAACATTGACATGCATTATATATCATGAGATGAGTATGCTATGTATGTCTTATTATTCATGAGATGAATGATCAAGCACTATAACATAGTATGCATGTCACCTAAGATTAATTATTAGTTTTAAAATGTTTAGAACATGGAAATAATATACCTTATGTTATCTAGTTCTAAGTAGATCAGAATTAGGAACCAAATGATTTATAAACAATGATTAAAAGAGGAACTGTGTCTAAGGAAAGTTCTGTCTAGGCTGGGGTATTTAAGCTGAAGGAAACGGAACACCCCTACCTGGGAACTGACCTAAGAGTGAAATTTAATCAGAGGGTTTATAAATCATAGTAGCGTCAGCGGGTTTATTAAGGGGTTAATAAACTAGAAATCCTAAGCTTAATATAAATGTTATATTAGCAAACTTAGGATAAAATCAATATAAGAGTTATATTGATTATCGATATAAGAGTTATATTGATACCTTTAGGTAAAACCATTAGTCGGGTTTAGCCTAAGTAAGATTCCTATAGATCTAAAGTATCCAGTGGGAGAAAAAAATGTATATGATACATATTTTTCCACCTACGTATATCTGGGAAGTTCACACCTTGAGACTCATACTTGGCCTCGTGGCGCAAACGGGAGTGTCCCCCTTCGGATGGTGTTTGTATGAGTCAATATCAAGGTGAATGGAGAGGGTACTTATAGTGAGTGGGAGCAGGTTTAGTGAAAACAAAACCTATGGTCTCTTCAGTCGGTTTACACCGTAAGATCACTATGGTCAACCAGCTAGTTTGGCTCGACTGCATAATCCCTCTGGAGGGCTTGATCATAGGGGATCGAACACACGAGAGACAACTAAAAAGGATAAAGATTTCCTTAGTCTGTTTTTCAATCTAGTCCTCCCTTGGCGGATTTTATTGGATGGGGACTCTGGGATCTAAAGACAGAGGGTCACAATCACGAGGTACATAAGTGTATGTATCCTGACCGAATAATGGTAACTAAAGCCTATAGGAATAAGAGTTATTCTGGCATTAGGTTTTGGTCAAGAGTGTCTTGATCTAGAGGAGTAGTGTTTTTTATTACCCTTCGGTGTCATACATTCTAAACCTTTGGAGTATCATTGCAAATTATAAATGACCTAGGAATCATTTGATAATTAGCTAAAACATGATTGGATTAGAATTGTAGGAAGAAACTCATACAAGTTTGTTTGTAAATTTTCAGCAAAAATGACTAGCTCTATTATTTCCTTATTGGGTTCGGAAAAGTTAACTGGAGAGAATATGATGACATGGAAAAACAAACTGAACACTATATTGGTAGTAGATGATCTGAAGTTTGTGCTAACTGAGGAGTGTCCTCAGGTGCCAGGCTCGAATGCATCACGAAATGTTCGTGATGCATATGATCGATGGATCAATGCAAATGATAAGGCCAATGTCTACATGCTGGCAAGTATGTCTGACATATTAGCCAAGAAGCATGAGGGCATGATAACCGCCAAGGAAATCATGGATTTTGTGCAGGGTATGTTTGGACAACAGTCCACACAGGCCCGACACAATGCCCTAAAGTAAATATTCAACTCGAGGATGCCAGAGGGTACATCTGTTTGGGATCATGTCCTGGATATGATGATGCACATTAACATCGCAGAGTCGAATGGTTCTTCCATCGATGAATCGAGTCAGGTCAGCTCCATTCTAGAAACCCTTTCAGATAGTTTCCTACAGTTTAGAAGTAATGTTGTTATGAACAAGCTTACTTTTAACCTTACTTCCCTTATGAATGAACTCCAAACCTTTCAATCTTTGATGAAAATTCAGGGATCGAAAAGTGAAGCAAATATTGCCAGTAAGACTTATCACAGAGGTTCGACCTCTGGAACAAAAACAGTGGCTTCATCTTCTTCTAACCTGAAAGGGAAGAAGAAGAACATGAAGAAGGTTGGTAAATGGCAACGAGCTAACAAAGCTGCCGCCCAGAAGGGCAAGAAAGTCAAAGATGTTGCTGACAAATGAAAGTGTTTCCACTGCAACGAAGACGGGCATTGGAAACAGAACTGTCCGAAGTACATTGCAGAAAAGAAAAAGGAAGGTAAATATGATTTACTTTACTTAGAAGCTTGTTTAGTGGATAATGATAAAACTGTTTGGATACTTGATTCAGGCGCCACTAATCATGTTTTCTCTTCTTTTCAGGGAATTGATTCTGGCAAGTGCCTACGAAAGGAGAGATAACGCTCCGGTTTGAAATGGAGAAGTCGTCTCAATTGTGAGTGTGATGAGGGCACAATGAAGCTTTACTTTGGCAAGAAATATATGTTGTTGGACAATATATTAGTGATACCAAGATTTACTAGAAACCTTATTTCAATTTCTTACCTTATAGAACAATGTATTTCTGTTTCTTTCTCAATGAATAAAGCGTTTATTTTAAAGAAAGATATGGAAATATATTTAGCTTCATTAGAAAATGGGTTGTATGTTTTAAGGCTTAATTCAATCAAAATGGTATTGAACACTGAATTATTTAAAACTACAAACACACAAACTAAGAAACGTAAAATTTCTCCTAAAGAAAATGCTCATCTTTGGCATCTTAGATTGGGTCACATTAATCTCAATAGGATTGAGAGATTGGTAAAGAATGGACTTCTAAATGAGTTAGAAGAAAATACTTTACCTGTATGTGAATCCTGCCTAGAAGGCAAAATGACTAAAAGACCTTTTAATGGAAAAGGTTATAGAGCCAAAGAACCTCTTCAGCTTATACATTCAGACATTTGTGGTCCTATGAGTGTTAAAGCTAGAGCAGGTTATGAATATTTCATCTCCTTTGTAGATGATTATTCCAGATTTAGGCATATTTACCTAATACAACATAAGTCTGAAGCACTTGAAAAGTTCAAGGAATTCAAGACTGAGGTTGAAAATCAAGTGGGTAAAATAATTAAAACGCTTCGATCAGATCGATGTGGAGAGTACATGGATTTAAAATTCCAGAACTATATGATAGAACATGGAATTACATCCCAACTTTCGGCTCCCGGTACACCACAACAAAAAGGAGAAATAGAACCTTGTAGGACATGGTTCGATCAATGATGAGTTATGCTCATCTCCCAAGTTCATTTTGGGGTTACGCAGTAGATACTGCAATATACATTTTGAATAATGTGCCCTCAAAAAGTATTTCTGAAACACCTTTTGAACTCTGGAAAGGACGTAAAGGTAGTTTATGTCATTTTAGAATATGGGGTTGTCCAGCACATGTGCTTGTGACAAATCCAAAGAAGTTGGATTCACGTTCAAAATTGTGCCTATTCGTAGGCTACCCAAAAGAAACAAGAGGTGGTTTATTCTATGATCCTAAGGAAGATAAGGTTTTTGTGTCGACAAATGCCACTTTCTTAGAGGAGGACCACATAAGGGACCACAAACCAAGAAGTAAAATTGTGTTGAGTGAGTTAGACGGAACAATAGCAAAGGTTGCTAATAAAACTAGTACATCAACAAAAAGTGTTGATACTAGCTTGTCTAGTCAAGAGAGTCCATCTCAAGAGTTGAGTATGCCTCGACGTAGTGGGAGGGTTATAACACAACCTGACCGTTACATGGGTTTATCTGAAACCCAAGTTGTTATACCAGATGACAACTGCGAGGATCCATTGACTTATAATCAACTAATGGTTGACAAAGACAAAGACAAATGGGTCTTAGCCATGGACAAAGAAATGGAGTCTATCTACTTCAATTCTGTTTGGGATCTTGTAGATAAACCTGATTGGGTAAAACCTATAGGTTGTAAGTGGATCTACAAGAGAAAGCGTGGTGTGGATGGAAAGGTGCAAACCTTTAAAGCTAGACTAGTAGCAAAGGGTTATACCCAGGTTGAAGGGGTTGACTATGAGGAAACCTTTTCACCTATTGCTATGGTAAAGTCTATCCGTATCCTACTTGTCATTGCCGCATATTATGACTATGAGGTATTGATAACTCGCCATAGGAGAGTTATTTTACTAGAATTTCAGTGATTAATCAACTTGAATTGCATAGAATTCATTGACCTTCATGTTATTCTATCCCTAAATTATGAATGTTAGTTGAAAATCTTGAATTTAAGCATTAGGTTCTAAAAGAATTAATTTTCATGATTTTGTGCTTTAATTTAAGAAATTTAGAGAAATTAGCTAACAAGTAATTAAAGACCGCAATTTGAGATTTTTCTTAACTTTTACATATTTAGTTTGTTTTATGATTGATAATGATGTATGAGGATTTTTACTGTAAAGCGGGAGATGTGTAAAGAAAAAAATTACAAAAAACCCATAAGGGCATTTTAGACATTTTACCCGAAGGGCAAAATGGTCTTTATACCCTAAATGGCCTTTTCGTAATTATCCAACTAGGGCAACATCTCCTTGTGAGAATAGGAAAAGGAGAAAATAAAAGGAGAAGAGAAGGGGAGTTCTGCCGTGTCGAGTTTTGCCGTAGAGTGAAAATCGAAAAAAAAAAAAAGAGATTGCTGAAGCAATCGTGGGAGGCAGACCGAGAGGTGAGAATTGCTACAGCAAATTCGGGAGAGAGGATTCGTGGAGGGCATCGGAAGAGCCATCTCAAATCAGGCTAAACTAGTCGGAGGAAGGCGCCAACATTTGTTTGTAGCAATCGCGAGGCGCGATCGGAGAGATGACCATTCGTATTGCTGAAGCAATCTGAAAGCAAGGCCGTGGACGTCTGGAGACTGCTGCTGTTGCTCGCGTTTGCTGAAGCAAAGCCGTGGGGACACTGGGCGTTGTTGCTGCTCGCATTTGCTGAAGCAAAGCCGTGGGGACACACTAGCGTTGTTGTTCTTTGCTTGCAAGTTCTTTGAAAGCAAAATGTAACCAGGTAGGCCGATCGCTTCTTTGAAGCAATAGCGTGGTAAGCTGTGAAGAGCATAACCCGATAAGCCATTTCTTTCAACCAATTGGCGGATCGGTGTTGAGGTCAATCGAGGCGCTTTGTCTTTGAAGCAAAGTACCGCGCTTTAGACCAAAGTTGAGGTGTTTTGCTAGGCAATTCTTTGAAGCAAAACAAACAAGCTACCTGTTGTGTAACTATCCCTTACTTTGAAGTGCTATTGCTTATCATTCTTGCAAATTTAACACTGCTTTGTTGGGTTGTTTTACACCGATTAGAAGTCAAATTGCTCACTGTTAGACAAATTGTGTGGCTGTTTTGTGTTGCTCTCTATATATAAATCTCTTGATTAGTGAAAGCATGCTCAACTTAAGGATGTGTAATTTGACTCAATCATGAGCTAAATTCTCCTAGGCACTGGTTAAGTTGTTCTTCTTCAATGTATAAATTGTAATAAATTAATGGTTGATGTCCTAGTTGAATTTATGAGATTTTAATGTTTACAACGATGCATGAGGGTTAAAATTTGGCCACTTTAACTTCTCTTTAAATTCATGAACTTGGAAAAGCTAGTGAATTAGGAAATTAAAATTTCATTCTAGGATCTTGAGTTAATTAGGGATAATTAACCCACCTGGAACCTTGAAATCATGAGCATAATTTAGGTCTCAGTTGGGAAATTGTTGGTCTTAAAATTTAATGATTTTGGAAAAATTCACTTGATCACATGTGTAGGTAAATTCAAGGCATCAACCACATATTTGTTATTCTAATCATACATGAAACTTCAACTTAACCCTAGCCTTTCTCTCAATCTAAAAGCCCTAGTTTACTCTCGTCTAGTTTATGTTTTTAACGTTTCACGTACTTTTGAATTATTGCATTAGTCTTCGTTATACTTAACTCATCCAATTAATAAGATAAAAAAATCAAATTCTATTATTGCATTCACTGATTTTGTTTAACACAAATTTGCATGCCATTGCATTGCACCAAAAAAAAAAAATAAATAGGAGACAAATTTCTAGAACACTCATTGAGTTAGATTCTACTAGTCCTCGTGGGATCGATACTTTTCTTATCACTTGCTGCACTGACCGTGTATACTTGCACGTCAAAGGAGAGTCAGAGTCTCATCCTAGTTGCATTAGTTTAGGACACCTGACATTTTCTGCATCAAGTTTTTGGCGCCGTTGCCGGGGACTAGCTTTGAATCTTATCTGTGAGTTCTGTGAAATTTTCTTTACTTTTGTGTTTTTTTTTTAGGATTAGTTTCTTTTTCATAATATTGCTTGAGTTGGGTTTTTCTGCATTTCAGGTACTTGAGGATAGTTTATGAATGTGCGTCGTCAGTTAGAGTTTGATTTTGACCCCGAAATAGATAGAACTTTTAGGAAGCGGTTGAGAGAGCAAAAATTAGCCATGGCTAACCAGAATAATCCTAGAGACCCTATAGATCCTCTAGCCCAACACCATAACCCTAGACCACCCCAAGATGTTAGAGACAATCCACTCTTTAACCTTCCAGTAGGGGGTCCTACCAATGTGATTGAGCTAGCCAATGACCGAGAGCGAGCCATTAGGACCTATGCCAACCCTTTAGTGGATGAATTGAATCCAGGGATAATCGGACTGTTATACAAGCTACTTCTTTTTTGAGCTAAAACCGCTTATGTTTCAAATGCTCCAAACGATTGGGCGGCTCCATGGCTTACCAGCCGAGGACCCCCATCTCCATTTGAAATCATTCCTGGGAGTAAGCGATTCCTTCATCATGCCAGGAGTCTCTAGTGACGCCATTAGATTGAGCTTATTCCCTTATTCCCTCAGGGATGCTGCAAAGAACTGGTTGAATTCGCTTCACCAAAGCAATGATTCTGGAACTCCTTGGCAGAGAAATTCCTAATAAAATATTTCCCACCCACTAGGAATGCAAGATTTAGGAATGAAATTGTAGCTTTCAACAGTTTGATGATGAAACCACGAGCGAGGCACTGGAGAGGTTTAAGGATCTTTTGCGTAAATGCCCCCACCATGGATTGCCTCACTGCATCCAAATGGAAACATTCTACCATGGTTTGAGCACCTCCACTAAGCAAGTAGTGGATGCCTCTGCTAATGGAGCTTTGTTGGCCAAAACTTACAATGAGGCCTACGAGATATTAGAGAGGATCTCATCCAACAATTGCCAGTGGGCGGATGTGAGGAGAACTTCGGTAGGAAAAGCAAAAGGAGTCCTTGAGTTGGACAAGTTGAACTCAATAAATGCTCAAATCATTCCATGGCTTCCATGTTGAAGAATTTGACTATGGGTAACGTGAACCAAATCTCTTCCAATGCTCCAACCCCATCTTTTGCACCTCAAGAGAGTTTAGAATCCTGTGTCATCGTGGTGAAGGACACACTTTTGAGTTCTGCCCTAGTAACCCCATCGACGGTCTCATATGTAGGAAACTCAAACCAGTGGTCAATCTAGGAATAACCCATATTCGAGCACCTATAACCCGGGATGGAGGAATCACCCAAATCTATCTTGAGGAGGCCAAAGCAAAGAATGCCCAAGCCCTCAAATGCAAAATAGAGTGAATCAACCACCGGTTTTAGGAATCAAGGGTATCGTAATTATGGGAATCGAACTCGCCTTCAACCACAACATGAAGGCTACACCCTCCCAAAGACGTTTGGTGTGATTCTCTAGAAAGTTTGTTCAAAGAATACATAGCTCGCAATGATGCTATTTTAACTCGCAATGATGCTATTATTCGTGAGTCAACAAGCTTCTATAAGAAATCTTGAAATGCAAGTTGGCCAATTAGCAAATGAGCTAAAGGCAAGGGCACTCAGGCACGCCTCCTGCAGATACACAAATCCCAAAGAGAGATGGGAGGAAACATGTTCTAGCAGAGAATTAATTAAGAGTGGGAGAATTTTATGAGAGGGTAGTTGTGAGAAAACCCGCAGAGAGATGAGCGAACCGACTCTGTTGATGAGGAAGGGCAAGATGAGGAAATGGTAGATCCAAAACATCGGGGAGGCAGATGGGATTAATGATAAACCAGAATCTCAACAAGCCTCAACTTCCAAGGAAACAACGATGGCGATGCTCGAGTTCAAACCACCCCACCATCCTATCCTCAAAGACCAAGAGGAAACAGAAGAAGGAAGCCCATTTTGAAAAATTCCTGGATATGCTAAAGGAGGTCCATATCAACATACCACTGATTGATGCGTTGAAGCAAATGCCCAACTACTTGAAGTTTCTCAAGGACATCTGTTCTGAAAAAGAGAAGTTCCAAGAGTTCAAAGTGGTATCGTTGAGTGAGGAGTGTAGTGCGGTGTTCAGAAATAGGATACCCCATAAGGAGAAGGATCCTGGATCTTTTACCATACCTGTGTCTATTTGTGGAAGACAGTTAGGGAGGGCGCTATGTGATCTAGGAGCTAGCATCAACTTGATGCCTCTCTCTATTTATAAGGGATTAGGCATTGGGGAGGCGAGGCCCACCACAGTGACACTGCAGCTAGCTGATAGATTCATAGCCTACCCTGAAGGAAATATAGAGGACATCCTGGTCCAAGTGGATAAATTCATATTCCCAGCGGATTTTATCATCCTGGATTATGAAGCTGACAAGGATGTTCCTATTATCCTAGGGCGACCTTTCTTGAAAACAGGTAGAACTGTGATAGATGTTCATGCAGGGACCATTAAGCTGAAAATGAATGATCAAGAGGTCCAGTTTAGCATCTATGATACAGTGAGGTATCCTGATGGGACAGAGAGTTGTTCTGTAATTCATGTCTTAGATGGAGTTATTTCTGAAACCGCCAGCGAAGAATTGAAAGGAATCCATGAGATGAGATTTGGAGATCTGAGAGAGAGTGAGTTAGAGAAGTCAGGAATAGAGGAGTTGACCCAGGCTTTGGAAGAACTAGCAAAAATAGCAAAGTTCGAGAAAAATCTTTGAGTCATTAGATCTCAAGGAGGAAGGAGAGAGACCTTCTATGATACCCTCGGTTCAAGAACCCCAACACTAGAATCAAACCCTTACCCCAAAGACTTAAAGTATGCATTCTTGGGTGATAAGGAAACTCTTCCCATTATCATATCGCAAAGTCTACCCCCTAAAAGACGAAACAGTTGTTGCTTAATGTCCTTAAGCAACACAAGAAAAACCATAGGATGGACTCTAAAGTGACATTCAAGGGATTAGTCCTTCTTATTGCATGCACAAGATTACCTTAGAGGAAGGGATTTTCAGATCCATAGAGCCCCGCAGAAGACTTAACCCACCATGAAAGAAGTGGTGAAGAAAGAAGTCATTAAATGGTGGATGTTTGGAATTATCTACCCCATAGCGGATAGCGGTTGGTCATCCACCCAATGTGTTCCCAAAAAGGGAGGGATGACAATAATTATTAATGAAGCCAATGAAATCATTCCTTCCGGGGTAGTGAGCGGTTGGAGAGTCTGTATGGACTATAGGAGGTTAAACAAGGCCACCAGGAAAGACCATTTTCCTCTCCCGTTCATAGATCAAATGTTGGACAAACTGGCAGGTCAAGCCTTCTATTGTTTCCTTGATGGTTACAGTGGTTATAACCAAATAACCATTGCACCACAAGACCAAGAGAAAACAACGTTTACATGTCCATATGGTACCTTTGCTTTTCGATGGATGCCATTTGGACTATGTAATGCTCCTGCGACTATTCAAAGGTGCATGATGGCGATTTTCTCTAACTATGTAGAGGACATCATGGAGGTTTTCATGGATGACTTCTCGGTCTTTGGAAACTCATTTGAGGTTTGCTTAGAGAATTTTAGGAAAGTACTTCAGCGTTGTGAAGAGACACACCTAGTTCTAATTTGGGAAAAGTGTCACTTCATGGTTAGAGAGGGGATTGTGTTAGGGCATAAGATATCATGCAAGGGGATAGAAGAATATAGGGCGAAGATTGAGATTATTGAGAAATTGGAACCGCCCACAAATGTCAAGGGAGTGAGAAGTTTCCTTGGACATGCGGGGTTCTATAGAAGATTCATCAAAGATTTCTCAAAAATCTCAAAGCCATTGTGCTCTCTCCTGGAAGTCAACAAGCCCTTTATATTTAGTGAGGAGTGTCTCCATGCCTTTAATGTTCTCAAGACAACCCTAGTCACTGCACCTATTATGTCTTCACCTGATTGGAAACTGCCATTCGAGTTGATGTGTGATGCAAGTGACTATGTTGTGGGTGTTATGCTAGGACAAAGGCAAGAGAAGGTAATACATCTAATTTATTATGCGAGTAAAACTTTAAATGAAGCTCAGATGAACTACACAACTACTGAAAAGGAGTTGTTAGCAGTAGTCTTTGCTTTTGAAAAGTTTAGACCATATCTGGTTGGTACTAAGGTGGTGGTCTACACAGATCATGCTGCCATTAGGTATTTGTTGGCAAAGAAAGATGCCAAACCAAGATTGATTAGATGGGTATTACTTCTGCAGGAGTTTGAAGTGGAAATCAAAGATAAAAAGGGTTCAAAGAATGTGGTGGCAGACCATTTGTCTAGGATTGAGAACTCTGAGCCTTTACCCTCACACTCCCACATAAGGGATGACTTCCCTGATGAGCAACTCTTGTTAGTTGGTGAGGTCCAAAATACCAACCCCCCTTGGTTCGCGGACTATGCCAATTACTTGGCTTGCAATATCCTTTCCCCTAATTTGTCAGCACAACAGAAAAAGAGATTCTTGCATGACTCTAAATTTTTTCTGTGGGACGATCTATGTTTATATAGACAGTGTGTAGATGGTATGATTAGGAGATGTGTGACTGAAAGCGAGATACCATCTATTCTCGAGTATTGTCATTCGTCCCCTTATGGAGGCCATTTTGGTGGCCAAAGGACCTGCAGAAAAGGTGTTCCATGCGGCTATTATTGGCCATCTGTCTTTAAGGATGCCTATGTTTTTAGCAAGACATGTGATACATGCCAGAGGAGAGGCAATATAGGAAAGAGAGAGGAAATGCCCTTGACATACATCTTAGAGGTGGAGCTCTTTGATGTTTGGAGGATTGACTTCATGGGCCCTTTTCCTCCCTCTAAGGGGAATTTGTATATCTTAGTGGCAGTAGATTATGTGTCTAAGTGGGTAGAAGCCATGGCGTGCCCGAATAATGACGCCAAAATAGTGGTCAGATTCTTGCATAGGCACATATTCACGAGATTTGGGACTCCTAGAGTCTTAATCAGTGATGAGGGCTCTCATTTTGTTAATAAGGCAATGAATACCCTCCCGGCCAAGTATAATGTAAAGCACGAATCTCCACCCCCGCACCATCCACAAGGTAATGGACAAGTCAAGTGTCCAATAGGGAGATTAAAAGAATCCTTGAGAAGGTTGTAAAACCTCAAAGAAAGGATTGGTCCGTCAGTGGATGAAAGCCTTGTGGGCTTATAGGACCGCTTTTAAAACCCCATTGGAATGTCCCCATATAGACTTGTGTTTGGTAAGGCTTGTCATCTACCCTTAGAATTAGAGCATAAGGCATTCGGGCCTTAAAGGAACTCAATCTAAATCTAATTGTTGCAGGAGATTTGAGGCTACTTCAATTGAATGATTTGGATGAGTTTAGAAGATTTTCTTATGAGAATGCAAAGCTTTACAAAGAAAGAACTAAAGCTTGGCATGATAGGAGACTCATTCCAAAGACTTTTGAAGCAGGCCAAAGAGTTTTATTATTCAATTCCCGCCTCAAACTTTTTCCTGACAAGCTTAGGTCTAGATGGTCGTGCCCTTTCACAAAGATCGAAACTCTCTCTACGGGCTATTAAGCTTCGATGTGAGCGGGATGGAAGAGAGTTTCTTGTTAATGGGTAACGTTTGAAACACTATTGGGGTGAAGACTTCCAAAGGAACATGTCCACATGGAAGTTGAGTGATGATGAAGTGTAGTGAATCCTTCTATAGAAAAAAAAAAGAGCTTAGCTAGGTTATTTTCTTTTTCCTTTTTATTCGTTGTCTATGCATGATAGGAGATTTAGTTGTTCATATGATTCTTGATCCAGTTGTTTCATGTTTTGCTCTTTGTTTTATCATATATAGTTAATCTTTGATTAAGTGTCGTTAGGATGTAGAATTGAAGCATACAAAAGGTTAGAGGTAAGAATTCTTTCTCCTCTGCTCGATCACCAAACATGATTGTTCATTTCGTATGGTTGAATTAAGTACAATTTTTTTTTCTTTTCTCCCTATTGAAAATTTTCCAACATACTAGTATAGGTTAACTTGTGTTTTTAGTAGAATAAAAATCTAAAGCATGTGAATTTTCATTGTAGCATGTAATCTAGGATGAATGGGAGCATGTGAAAAGCTAGGATACAATTTTCTCTATTGTTTTAGGATAATAAAATTCCTAGTTTGATGCTTCCTTTAATTTTTTAATTGCATGTCTTAAAAAGAATGAGTAAATGTTGACTTTAGGCTTTTTTTTTTTTTTTTTTTTTTTTTTTTTTGCAGTTGACCTATTTTAGGTAGATGTTTTTGCACACTTAGGTTAGGAAGTTGGATAAAGGATAGGAGTTAGTGGAAAAGAAATAGAAAGAAAAAAAAAAGTTGCTTTGGGGATTAGTCGTTTTTTTTTTTTTTTTTGGGTAAAAGAAAATCCTAGTCTTGGAACCTAATGAAACTTGAGCTAGGAGAAACCATTCGAGATCCAAATCTAGCTTAGGAAGAGTCTTTCTTAGCTTAGGAAGTTTGATGTCCATTCCTTAGAATTTTTCTAGTATCTTTCTCTCTTTTGCTTCATATTTAATCATGTGGCCATGAAGAAGCAAAAGCAAGAAAGAGGCCAAAAAATGAAGAGTGCAATGGTAGAAGTGAGCCAATCCAATCCTAGATCGTCCCACCCATTCCTCCTCTTCCTCATGAGTAAAGGAAAACAGTGGTTAGTGAATGGCCCTTAGAGGATGCATATCTTTTGGAGGCCCCTGAACCACCGGCACCTAAGTCCAAAGAGAAGAAAGAAAAGAAGAAGAAAGGGTATACTAGGGAAGACAATCCCGAAGAGATGAAGGAGGTATTGTGTGAGGAAGATATCCCTGAGAGATTTATCAGTGAAAGAGCAAGAACACAATATGAGAAGTTAAAGAAAAGAGCTCTTTTGCTAGAGAGAGGTTTCAACCTATGCTCAAGAGAGATTCCTCCTTTCCTATCCCAAAATATAGTAAAACTAGGTTGGGAAAAGTTTTGTAAAGAACCTGAGGCCGCCATCCCCGCCATAGTTAGGGAGTTCTATGCGAACATCTATCTAGAAGAAAGGGTATCCATAGTAAGGGGTAGATATGTTCATTGGGACACGGATACCATTAACTCCATGCTCGAATTGCCTTGCCAACTTTACGGTAGGACAAACGAGTTGTTAATGGCCCCATCCGACACTCAAATGAATGCCACCCTAAGAACGGTAGGGGTCAATGGGGCGAAATGGATGGTAAGCTCAACGGGAGCGAGGACTATGTTAGCTTCCTATTTAGCTCCTGAAGCACACATGTGGCTTCCTTTCGTGAAGTTGAATCTCATGCCCACTTCGCATGATTCAACGGTCTCGAGGAGTCGAATCATGCTTCTTTATGCCATCCTCTCGAAATTGCAAATCGATGTAGGAAACCTAGTAGCTAGGAAATAGAAGGGTGTGCAAAGAAAAAAGAGTGAAAAAATCTTCTTCCCTAGTTTAGTAACCTCTCTTTGCATTAGGGTCGGGGTTCCTTATTATATTTGGGAGGATAAAATCTTAGCTAGCGGGCCTTTAGACACCATTATGGACCATCACACCCAAGTTGGTTCAAATAAGGGAATGGGGTTAATGGTAGGTATGGACCAACTCATACACCAAAACAATGTGATGATGAGCATGATGCACCATATGCAAGATCAATCACATTGTTATTGGGAGTATGCCCAAGAGAGAGATTTAGCCCACCGAGCCGCTATGCAAGCTAATTTTCCAAACCCCTACCCAAATTTCCCAAATTTCCCCACTCCATTTTGCACCTT
Organism: Trichosanthes cucumerina; assembly: GCA_036507285.1. NCBI lineage: Eukaryota > Viridiplantae > Streptophyta > Magnoliopsida > Cucurbitales > Cucurbitaceae > Trichosanthes > Trichosanthes cucumerina. The sequence continues at coordinate 65,654,733 of CM071838.1, forward strand.
GGATGCAGTCGGGTGATGATGAAGAAGATGAGATGAACAACGTGGAGGAGGAGGAAGCCCAAGAAGAGGAAAACGAGGAGGATGACTACTAGAGCAAAAGAGGTAGGTCGTGTTCCCTTTTCTCTTTAGCATTTTGAATTGTTTTGCTTCCTTTATAATTTGTTGTTGCCCTTTTTGCAATTTGTTGATTTATTTCCCTTTTATAAGACTGTGCTGGTTTTGTTGGTTGTAATGGTTTCTGCTAAGAATTCTTTGATATTTACTTGCTTAAAGACTTCTAAATGCCCTGTTTTGACTACTGAAATCCATATTTCGTTGCTGATTTTCATAATCTTGGTTTTGCATGATGTAGGTAGTTGATTCACTATGTTTAAGCAAATAAAATAGGAAAAATGGTTGTTATCCCTTAAAAAAAAAAAACTAAGTTTCTGCATGTTTTTAATGGTAAAAAGTATGTTGTCTTCTGTAGAAACTTGGTGTGAAACTCATTAAAAACTGAAAAGTTAAGAAAAAATCCTAGGGGGAATAACAATAGGAGTTGTTGCTTGTGTTTGAGGCAAGGGTATGTTATCTTGTTTGGTGTTTCTCGAGGTCAAGTTTATCATTTTTAGTGAACTTATGTATAGTATGTCAATCAAACCAGTTAGGATCCAACTCCTAGGCCAAAAAATTCGAAAACTAGAAGCCATGACAAGTTAGGTAACTCATGCATCATTTAACAGCGCCCCAAAATTAGTAAACTCTGATTTTGTGATCATTTCAAGTTTGGGGGAGTTACTCGACCTCCCTAACTCAATGAGGACATTGAGTACTCTAAGTTTGGGGGGAAAGGTAAATTCTTTATTTTTTTTAAAAAAAAAAGAAAAAATAAGTGAAAGAAAGAAAGAGTGTGCAAACCTTTCATTTCCCTAAAACATCATTGGGCTAGACCAAATATATGTTATTCATTTCGTTATTTAGAGTCAGTTCAAGCTACTTGGTGCTCGATGTCAGGGGGTCTGGGCACTAACCATGCTGACCTCTTGGAGCGAAGGTATCAAGTGAGAAGCCTGTACCCATTGCTTAGATGCGCTGCGCTAACCACGTGTGCCATTCTAAGAACTACGGGAGAACCCCATTGCTTAGGTGCGCTGCGCTAACCACGTGTGCCATTCTAAGAACTACGGGAGAGTCGAAAAAAAAAAAACAAAAAACAAAACAAAACTAGCCCTAAGTTGTGTTTGAGGAAATGGAGGGGTAATGTACATATTTGTTTTTAAAAAATATATATATATAAAATAAAATAAAAAGGAATGATCATGAATTTGAAGACATGCGAGTTTTGGATTGTGACTTATCTTTAACTATGGGTTGCCTAATTTGAATGATTAGGACTATAGTGATTGAGATTGAGAATAGGTGCTAGATCCTAGTTGGTTTGCTCTTGGTACTAAGACATAAGTGTTATGTAGGAAACTCTGGATGAACCACTTAGAAAGCATTGAATGAATAGTAACTTGCAACTTAGAGCATAAGTCTTTAACTCTTGTTCAGTTAACCCAATTGATTTGAGTCTTGGAAGGTCTTTAAAATTTTTAGGGAATAGAACTCATTGAGGATAATGAGTAGTTCAAGTTTGGGGGTTTGATAACTCGCCATAGGAGAGTTATTTTACTAGAATTTCAGTGATTAATCAACTTGAATTGCATAGAATTCATTGACCTTCATGTTATTCTATCCCTACATTATGAATGTTAGTTGAAAATCTTGAATTTAAGCATTAGGTTCTAAAAGAATTAATTTTCATGATTTTGTGCTTTAATTTAAGAAATTTAGAGAAATTAGCTAACAAGTAATTAAAGACCGCAATTTGAGATTTTTCTTAACTTTTACATATTTAGTTTGTTTTATGATTGATAATGATGTATGAGGATTTTTCTGTGTGCAGGAGATGTGTAAAAGAAAAAAAATTACAAAAAACCCATAAGGGCATTTTAGACATTTTACCCGAAGGGCAAAATGGTCTTTATACCCTAAATGGCCTTTTCGTAATTATCCAACTAGGGCAACATCTCCTTGTGAGAATAGGAAAAGGAGAAATTAAAAGGAGAAGAGAAGGGGAGTTATGCCGTGTGGAGTTTTGCCGTAGAGAGAAAATCGAAAAAAAAAAAAGAGATTGCTGAAGGAATCGTGGGAGGCAGACTGAGAGGTGAGAATTGCTACAGCAAATTCGGGAGAGAGGATTCGTGGAGGGCATCGGAAGAGCCATCTCAAATCTGTGCTAAACTAGTCGGAGGAAGGCGCCGAACATTTGCTGTAGCAATTGCGAGGGGCGGCATCGGGAGAGCTGACCCATCGTATTGCTGAAGCAATCGGAAAGCAAGATCGTGGGCGTCCGAGATCTATGCTGCATTTGCTGCGCGTTTGCTTTGAAGCAAAGCCGTGGGGACACTTGGGCGTTATTCTTTGCTCGCATTCTTTGAAGCAAAGTCGTGGGCGATTGGAGGTGTTCTTCTTTCTTTGCTCGCGTTCTTTGAAGCAAAGTCGTGGGGACACTAGCCGCTGTTCTTTGTTCTTTGCTTGCAAGTTCTTTGAAACAAGTAACCGGTATGCCAACTGTTGCTGAAGCAATAGCGTGGTAAGCTGTGAAGAGCATAACCCGATAAGCCATTTGCTTAACCAATTGGCAGATCGGTGTTGAGAGTCAATCGAGGCGCTTTCTTTGAAGCAAAGTACCACCCTTAGACCAAAGTTGAGGTGTTTTGCTAGGCAATTCTTTGAAGCAAAAACAAACAAGCTACCCTATTTGTGTAACTATTCCTTACTTTGAAGTGTTATTGCTTATCATTCTTGCAAATTTAACACTGCTTTGTTGGGTTGTTTTACACTGATTAGAAGTCAAATTGCTCACTGTTAGAAAAAATTGTGTGGCTGTTTTGTGCTGCTCTCTATATATAAATCTCTTGATTAGTAAAAGCATGCTCAACTTAAGGATGTGTAATTTGACTCCAATCATGAGCTAAATTCTCCTAGGCACGGGTTAAGTTGTTCTTCAATGTATAAATTGTAATAAATTAATGGTTGATGTCCTAGTTGAATTTATGAGATTTTAATGTTTACAACGATGCATGAGGGTTAAAATTTGGCCACTTTAACTTCTCTTTAAATTCATGAACTTGGAAAAGCTAGTGAATTAGGAAATTAAAATTTCATTCTAGGATCTTGAGTTAATTAGGGATAATTAACCCACCTGGAACCTTTAAATCATGAGCGTAATTTAGGTCTCAGTTGGGAAATTGTTGGTCTTAAAATTTAATGATTTTGGAAAAATTCACTTGATCACATGTGTAGGTAAATTCAAGGCATCAACCACATATTTGTTATTCTAATCATACATGAAACTTCAACTTAACCCAGCCCTTTCTCTCAATCTAAAAGCCCTAGTTTACTCTCGTCTAGTTTATGTTTTTAACGTTTTCACGTACTTTTGAATTATTGCATTAGTCTTCGTTATACTTAACTCATCCAATTAATAAGATAAAAAAATCAAATTCTATTATTGCATTCACTGATTTTGTTTAACACAAATTTGCATGCCCATTGCATGGCTCCAAAAAAAAATAAATAGGAGACAAATTTCTAGGACACTCATTGATTTAGATTCTACTAGTCCTCGTGGGATCGATACTTTTCTTATCACTTGCTGCACTGACCGTGTATACTTGCACGTCAAAGGAGAGTCAGAGTCTCATCCTAGTTGCATTAGTTTAGGACACCTGACATTTTCTGCATCAGGTATGGCAAATGGATGTTAAGACAACCTTTTTGAATGGCAATCTTGAGGAAAACATCTACATGGACCAACCCAAATGGTTCATTGAACTAGGACAAGAGCAAAAGGTTTGCAGACTTAAAAGGTCAATTTATGGACTGAAACAAGCCTATAGGTCCTGGAATATAAGATTTGATGAGACAATCAAATCTTATGGTTTTTACCAGAATGTTGATGAACCTTGTGTCTACAAGAAAATCATCAATAGTTCTGTCGCATTCCTAGTTCTATATGTGGATGATATCCTACTCATTGGGAATGATGTAGAATATCTTAATAACATTAAAAATTGGCTAGCTACGTAATTCCTAATGAAAGATTTGGGTGATGCACAGTTTGTTCTTGAGATCTAGATTGTCCGGAACTGCAAGAATAAAACACTAGGCTTGTCTCAAACATCTTACATAGACAAAGTGTTGTCAAGGTTTAAGATGCAAGATTCCAAAAAGGGCTTATTACCTTTTAGACATGGAGTCCATTTGTCTAAGGAACAGTGTCCTAAGACACCTCAAGGAGTTGAGGATATGAGAGAGATTCTTATGCATTAGCTGTTGGGAGCCTGATGTACGCCATGTTGTGTACTAGGCCTGACATCAGTTTTGCAGTTGGAATGATCAGTAGGTATCAATCCAATCCAGGACTTGAACAGTGGATAGCGGTTAAAACAATCCTTAAGTATCTACGGAGAATAAGGAACTACATGCTTGTGTATGGGGCTAAGGATTTGATCTTTACAGGATACACGAATTCTGACTTTCAGACTGATAAAGATTCTCAGAAATCTACATCAGGATCAGTATTTACTCTTAACGGAGGAGCTATAGTATGGCGAAGCGTCAAGAAAGGATGCATCGCTGATTCCACCATGGAGGTCGAATATGTAGCAACTTGTGAAGCAGCTAAAGTGGTTGTTTGGTTAAGGAAATTCATGCTAAATTTGGAAGTTGTTCCAAATATGACTTTGCCCATCACGCTGTATTGCGATAACAGTGGTGCAGTGGCAAATTCGAGGGAATCCCGAAGTCGCAAGAGGGGAAAGCACATTGAGCGGAAATATCATCTCATCCGGGAGATCGTGCATAGAGGAGATGTGATTGTCACGAAGATAGCCTCAGAGCACAACATTGCTGATCCTTTTACAAAGGCTCTCACGGCTAAAGTATTTGAGAGTCACCTACAAGGTCTAGGTTTACAAGTCTTCCCCAACTAGGGCAAGTAGGAGTATTTTGTACAAAGGGTTTAAATGCCCTAGTTTATTGTATTTACATTACTGTAATGTTTTAGTACTCCACAAGCTTTAGGTCAAGTGGGAGATTGTTGGGATTTATGCCCTAAACTTGTGTAATTTTGATCAAATAAATAAAGGGTTATTTGTTTTGATAAAATTATATTCTTGTTTTATAAATCTAATAAACTAAGCTCTAAGGTTATAATATATCTTGAACATCAGTGTAGTGGACACTATTTGGATTGTGTTCAAGAATATAACCTAAATGGTCTATGGTATAAGAATAAGGTTGGAAACCTTATTCTTGTAACACCATGGATGCGACCCATTTTGTAATTAGTACAAATGAGGTAATCCAACTCATTCATGTGGTTGACATGCGAGTGGGGGCATCCTGTATGAAGAGTTCATACAAGACCGGACTGCAAATTATTAGTCTAACCAAAGGTAACAACAGTTAATGAGATAAGACCCGATAATTTATAGATGGTCATTAGTGACTCGACTTTGAATCCTGAGAAAGTTAAGAACTCCTGCTTATAGGGGTTTGTCCTTAGACTAGTATGGGTGAGAGTGGCCTGTAGCCGACTCAATAAGCCTACCTTCTTAGGAATAGAATCTCGTAAGTAGCTGGGGACTTAACTGTGCATGATGGAATTCACTCATTCCTACACTAAGGAATTAGATAGGTTGTTCCCTTAAGAACTGACTCCAGGTCTTGAACAACGGGGCCCCGCCCTCTATGAGGGTATGAGTCTATGGTAGGACCTTAGACTTGTTCATTAGAGGATCGGTGGTGCTTAAGGAACAGAGAGGTAATCACAGCGGTAAAACGGTAATTTGACCCAGTCGTGATTACGAACAACCTGTGAAGGGTCGACTCATGGGTAATGATTATTTCAGTGGAAAAAATATAATCTACAGTGAGGAGAGTGCAACTACAAGTCTATAGTGGAGTGACTTGCAGTTAATGAATGTTGATTAACTGGATTAAAGAGTTTGATCAGTTAATTTCACATCATTGGAGCTCGTGAATTGTAGGTCCATTATGTCCCTCCGTTGGCTCAACATGGTAATATTGAGGGTATAAAGTTAGGAATGAAATTGAAGTGTTCAATTTCATACATGAGGTATTTTATCAATTATATATGATATAATCGATATAATATATGGTTTTAATGTGAATTAGATTCACATATAAACCATATAATAGTGGGAGAATATAAGAGGGATAGGATGATAATTTCTATCGTATTTCCCTATATATATAGTTGCATGAGATGCAACTAGGTTAAGCAAGTGATTTCATCTCTTTGAGAAACCCTAGAGAATTCTCCCACATAGTATTGGAAAAAGTTCCAACTAGTTTTTCACAAAACACCTCATCTCACCTAAAGGGAATCCACCTTCCTACCTCACCTAGAGAACAACGGAGAAGATCCAGTGGTAGTATCGGTAAACGTGCGGGTTCGTGTTGCTGAGATCGTGGTCGTGGGAGAAGGAGCACTTGAAGAAAGGTTCTTCAAAGGTAATATCTCGCTGTCCATATTGTTATTATATGCTTAATCTAGATAGAAATGTTCTTGAATGTAATCTTTGTAACGAAATTAAGAACGCGCGATTCACAATTGCTTCCGCTGCGGGGTTCGATTCCCTTCAGTGCTAGGATCAACAACACTTGTTGGCGTACTAGCCCCATCAGCAACTCCTGCTGATGTACTGTCCATTTCGTATAACACGATTTTGCTCCTAGGCAGATGATCCCTGACGTGGTCTTCCTCAAGGAAAGTGGCGTTTGTCGACACAAACACCCTATTTTCCTTAGGATCGAAAAATAGACAACCCCTAGCCTCTTTAGGGTAACCTACGAATAGGCATAATTTTGAACGGGGTTCCAACTTTTTCGAGTTTGACACCAAAACCGTGGTCGGGCATCCCCAAATTCTGAAATGGTGTAAACTACCTTTACGTTCATTCTAGAGTTCGAAAGGTGTTTCACAAACACTTTTCGACAGAACGTTGTTCAAAATATAAACCGCAGTCTCCACTTCGTAACCCCAAAAAGAATCAGGGAGACGAGCATAGCTCATCATCGACCGAACTATGTCCAACAGGGTTCTGTTTCTCCTCTCCGATACGCCATTCTGCTGTGGCATACCAGGTGTTGAGAGTTGGGACGTAATTCCATGTTCTATCATATAGTCCTGGAATTCTGTGTCCATATACTCCCACCTTGATCCGATCGAAGTGTTTTTATGGTTTTACCTAACAGGTTCTCAACTTCAGTCTTGTACTCCTTGAACTTATCAAGAGTTTCATACTTCCTATGCATTAGGTAAATATACCCATACCTCGAATAGTCATCTATGAAAGATATAAAGTATTCTTAACCACTTTGTGCTTTAACACACATCGGACCAAGAAGTCAGTATGTATAAGCTCAAGTGGCTCTTTGGCTCTATATCCTTTTCCACTAAAAGGGCGTTTGGTCATTTTGCCTTCGAGGCATGACTCACCCATCGGTAAAGAGTTTTCTTCTAACTCTCTTAGAAGTCCACTCTTCACTAGTCTCTCAATCCTATTGAGATTAATGTGGCCTAACAATAGATGCCAAAGATGGGAATTTTCTTTTGGAGAAACTTTTACTCTTTTAGTTTGTGTTTCTACAGTTTTAAATAATTCAGTGTTCAAAACGCTTTTGACCGAATTAGGTTTCAAAACATACAAATTAGACTTAAGTGAAGCAGAACACATGAAGTTTCCATTTCTGGAAATAAACGCTTTATTGCCATTAAATGAAACGGAAATACAATGCTCAAGCAGATAGGAAATAGAACGAGGTTTCTAGTAAACTCTTGAATTATATACGAATTGTCTAACAATAAGTAATTCCTGCAAAAGTAGAGCTTCACTTTGTTGATCGCTACAGCAAAGACTATCTCCCCGGATCCAACCCGTAGAGTCACCTCACCCTCTCGTAGCTGCTACCAGGAATCAATTCCCTAAAAAGCAGAACAAATGTGGTTAGTGGCGCCCGAATCCAATATCCAAGCAGAGTCACTACTCTCTGCTAAACATGTTTTAGTTACTAGTAAATCACATTTACCTTGATTATTTCTCTCGGCAAGGAACTTCAGACAGTTTCTCTTCCAGTGGTCGTCCCCATTGCAGTGGAAACACTTTTCTTTCTCTGCAACTTTCTTGACCTTTTTGCCCTTTTGGGTGGCAGCTCGGTCAGCTTTACCTTTCTTCATCTTTTTCTTCCATTTCGGGCGAGAAGGAGCAACAAATTTAGTCCTAGAGGTCGAACCCTTTTGATATGATCAGCAGGTAACATTTGCCTCAGCTTCTGGTGTCCTGATCCTCATCAAGGACTGGAAGTTCTGTAGCTCGTTTAGAAGGGTGGTAAGAGTGTAGCTTATCTTGTTCATAACAGCGTTGCTACGAAGCTGAAGGAAACTCTTTGGAAGAGTCTCCAAGATAAAACTGACCTGGCTCGACTCATCGATCGAAGCCCCGTTCATCTCCACCAAATTACAGTTGGTCATCATGTCCAGAACATGTTCACGGACAGACGTCCCTTCTTTCATTCAGGCGTTGAAGACGTGTTTGAGTGAGTCATGCCTGACCTGAAGGGACTGTTTTCCAAACATGTCCTCCAATGATACCATGATCTCCTTAGCAGTAACCATCAACTCATGCTTCTTTGCCAAGACTTCAGATAAACTGGCAATAATGTAGACCTTGACATTTTCATTGTCCCTGATCAATCGATCGTATGCATCACGAAAACTTCATGATGAAGTCGAGGTCGCCAACTTAGGACACTCCTCAATAAGCACAAACTTAAGGTAGTCAGTTACAAGTATCGTGTTTATATTGTTCTTTCACGTTTGGAAGTTATCTCTGACTAACTTATCCGAAGCGAGTAAAGCTATTATCGAGCTAGACATATTGCTGAAAAATCAAATTAAAATTTGTGTCAGTCTTGCAAAAAACTTTTTGAAGTCCAATCAAGTTTTAGCAAAATTTAATCCTATGATCCTTAGGTCATTTTAAAAATTGCAATGATTTCCTAAAGGTTTAGAATGACCGCCACCGAAGGGTGACAAAAACACTCCTCCTCAAGGATGAGACTTTCTCGATGAGACCCTAATCCCAAAATAACTCTTATTCCATTAGGCGTCCAGTTACCATTATTTGGTCGAATCCATTAACTCTTAATGAACTCCGTGAGTGTCACCCTCAATCTTTAAATTTCCAAGTATCCGTCCAAACAATAGCCACCAAAGGGTGAACTAGGAAGGAAAACCAACAAGGAAACTGTATCCCTTTCGAGAATTCACGGTGTTCCGACTCCCCTGATCAAGGCCCTCCGAAGGGATTGTTTGGTCCAGGCCAAACTAGCAGGCGGATCATAGGGGTCTCATGGTGTGAATCGAAAGAAGAGACTGTGGGTCCTGTTTTCACAGGTCCCGCTCCCACTTACTATAAGTACTATCTCCATCTACTATGATATTGATCCATATAAATACCATCCGAAGGGAGACGCTCCCATTTGCGCCACGAGGCCGAGTATGGATCTCACGGTGCAGACTTTATGGAGATTTTTAGTCGAAAAAAATAAATGTATCTTATACACTTTATTTCCTCGTACTCAATACTTTATATTAATCGGGAATGACCTAGATAAACTGGCTAAAATTTGCCTAAGTCTACCAATATTACACTTATATTGATTTAGCCTAAGTTTATAATGACATTATTTACTTAGGTCTATGTGAGTAAATTAATCAACTTTTAATTATTGACACTCACGATAATATAACATAAGAATCTCCGGACCGAATTTACTCCCAGGTCGGTTTCCAGGTAGGGGTGTTCCGCAAGCATCAACTTAAATACCCCAGCCTTAGACAAAACCTTCCTTAGACAGAGTTACTAATCAGTCACCATTCAAAGGTAATATTTTGATTTCCTAATTCTAATCTTATTAGAACTAGAAAACCTAAGTCTAATTATTCAAGTTCTAAATACTTTAAAACTAATAATTCACTTAGGTTACATGCATTTCTATGTTATGGTGCTTGATCATTCATCACCTGAATAACTATAAACTATAACAAAATTCATCACATGAAATTAAATACATGAGCATACTTTAATCTAAAAAATATAACACTTATATTTAAATAAATTAAAACATGCAATTAATTATATTATAACACTTATAATATAACCTATCATGCATAGTACATATTATAACACTTATAATATAAAATGATGCATGAAATGTTTAGCCTAAGGTGTGATGTTAAATCTATATGACATACATTATGCACATAGAAATAATTAAATCATACATCTCATGCATAAAATAATTAAATAGCAAAAATAGACCGGTTTTGGCACTAAGGGGCATTTATTTAATTAATTAACATTAATATAACATTTATATTAATATTAATTAATAAAATAAATTTAATAAAATTAGTAAATTACATTTTATAAAAGAAAATTAAATAAAACTAATTAAATAAAACTGCCCACGAAGCTGAAATGTAACAATTGCCCTACGAAATCGCGCGCTGCTCGTTGCAACTTCCCTCAACGCACGTAGCGTTGCGCCGTAGCGTCGTGGCGGCGTTACCGCAGCTGCGCGATGCTCAATGTCGCGCCCCGCGCGCTATACACCTCGACGTTGCAACGTTGCTCTGCAGCTAAGCCTCTGCCCACTATTGCAGCGTCTCGACGCCGGTGAACAGCGTCTCGACGCCGGTGAATAGCGTCTCAACGCTGTCGACAGAACAACAAGCTCCTGTTGCTGCTCTTCGTCGTTTCTCGCCCATTTCCGCTGTAATTTGTTAACAACATCTCATGCCACGGACCTACAGACTCGATTAACATTAAAATTTGCCCAAAACACGAGCCCTTACATTGATCTTATCCACATAATGTAAATCTAAGAAAAATGCCAAAACCGAAAACATCCATTTTGCAAACTAGAATTCATCACAAGAATTAAAGCATTTACCCACCTAATTTTAACAAAACAAATGCACAAATTGAAAGGAATGAGAATCCCCGCGTAGCGTTAGACGATCGAATCGTCGTGGTATCGTTATGCAATTTGGTTTCTTAAAATTAAACTATCTAATAGAATTAGGCTAAACATGCATAATAGAAAGAAAAGCAAAGAAGAATCACTTACTTGTTGAAGACAATCTTAAAATTTCCTTCCTCCGATCACGAACTCTTCGTACTCTCCTCAACAATCTCGAACTTCTCGAACAATCCCAACGAACGGACACCTCCACTGAAGGGATTTGGAATTCCCGCAGCGGAAGACGTTGTGAAACGTCGTTGATCCGTTTTGTAAAACGTGTCTTAAAATTGAATCTATCTCATAGATCCTAGGCTAAACATGCAAATAGGAGAAGAAAACAGTAAGGAAAAATACTACTTACTTGTTGAAGAACACTTCTTCAATCCTCTTCTCCTTCAGTCACGATCTCTCTCAAAACTACGAACTCCTCGAACACGAACCTCGATCCGAATAGGGAGACACCTCAAAAGGGTCTTCTCGGTTGTTCTCGGGAGGTTGAGGGAGAGTGAGTGGGACTCCCTTTGGTTTTGGGTTAGGAGAAATCTTAGAGAGATTATAGAATTCTAGAGAGAATTGCCTTGCTCTCTTTGGATGAAAATCCAAAAAATGGCAAATGGCATACCAAAGGCTTCTTGCAAAGCCTTTAAATACTATTTTGTGATGGAGTTAAAAACCTCCACCAAATCACAATTTTACCACAACCATATAATATACAAATCACATTTGCATATTATATAATATAAGGTATCTCATACCTTATTCTACAAATCTCATTTGCATAAATGTGGAATTATAAATTGAATCACATTCAATTTAATTTCTCTGAATTCAGTTTCTCCAAATAGCACTAATTAATCAATTAGGCTATACTATAGTTTATTATGAATCTCATTCACATCAAACTATATATTATGTCATCTATATCTCATATAAATGACATAAATACCCAAAAAATGAATTTGAACACTTCAAATTCACACCAAACTGTAAACACTCAATTTGTCCAATTTGAGCCAACAGAGGGACCTAATGGACCTACACGTGTCGAGCTCCAATGATCCGAGACTAACCTGTCAAACTCTTTGACCCGGTTATTCAACATTCATTAGCTACGGTAACACTCCACTAAATCCCGTAGTTGCACTCTCATCACCGTAGGACAAGTTTTGTCCATCGATATAACCAATACCCATTAGTCGACCCTTCATAGTTGTTCGTAGTCACAGCTGGGTCAAATTACCGTTTTGCCCCTGTGTCTACCTCTTGCTCCTTAAGTCTCACTGTTCCTCTAATGAACAACTACGTTGCATGGTTCAACTAGGGATGGCAAAATTGAAAGAGTGTAGATTAAGAAAACGGAAGCAATTTTGGATCTTGAACACTCTAAGTTGATCAATTTTGTAAAATAAAAAACATGCTCAAAAAGTTCGGAAAAAGCAGAGGGATATAAAACTCAACTTTGAAGATCAAATTCTCTTCACCCGGTGGATGGTTTTCAGCACGAACACTTCGTGGACAACCGTTAGTGTCTTCCCTACTATCCTCAGGCCTTAGAATGGATTGTGGGATCCTAGGTTGAGAGAATTTGGAAGAAAAGACCTCAAAGGTCACTAATTCGGGAATATTGAATTTTCTGTGTAATTCTCTCAAAACACCTCAAATCACCATTATATAAAGCTTCAAAAAGCTTCACTGGAGTGACAACTCAAGGGTGATGAGGATTCTTTGAGATGGAGGTGACCAATTTTGGTGAATTTTGAAGATGAGTAAGATTGAGCAAGTTGTCAACTTGAAAATCATGAAAATCCGTCATTTTACAATTAATTTTAATTCAAAAATCAATATTAAATTGATTTTTAATTAATATAATTAATTAAATAATTCAAAATTAATTTAATTAATTAATTTTTTAATTTAATTTAATATCAAATATTAAATTAAATAAATTGCTCGATCTCGATCGATTTTCCGAACATGAATCCTTATTCATGCTATAAACCGATCCGATATTTAAATCATATTTAAATATATCCACCTCTTATTAATCATAGTTTAATTAAGCTATGATTCGTTAAATATATCACATATAATTAACGCTTTCTTCCAAACCCGAATTTGAACAATTCAAATTCTTTTCTCTCAAAATGTTATGAGGCTAAGTCCGAGCTAGTAAGGAGGACCTAATGGACCTACAGATCATGAGCTCCAACGATACGAGATTAACCGGCCAAACTCTTTAGCCTAGCTAATCAACATTCGTTAACCACCGGGACACTCCACTAAAGCCCAGTGGCTGCATTCTCCTCACTGTAGATATATTTCTGTCCACTCGATATAACCATGATTAGTAAGTCGATCCTTCACAGGTCGTTCATAATTACAGTTGGGTCAAAATTACCGTTTTACTCCTATAATTACCTCTTGTTCCTTAAGTCCCACTGATCCTCTAATGAACAATTGGTTTGTGGTCCAACCAGCAAACCGAATCCCTCTCGGGCCAATGAGAGGGGTGGGCCCATTGTTCAAGACCCGTGTCGATGCTTAGGGAACAACCTCTCTACTAATCCCTAAAGCGGTAGGAATGAATTTCATCTTGCGAGAACTATGTTCCCGACTATCTACCCGATTTTATCCACGAAATGGGAGGCTTATTGAGTCGGCAGTCTCGAGCCACTCTCACCCATGCAAATCTAAGGATAATCCGAGTAAATAGGAGTCCATAGAACGCTCAGGATTAAGATCGAGTTACCTAGGTCTCGTATGAATATAGTCGATTAAGACGATGAACGGAGTTAAAAGTCTAAGTGACTATTTCAGCGATCGATCTTATGCAAACTCATTGCATGGACGCCCCACTCACATGTCTCCACATGAACGATTTAGGATCACATCATTTGTACTCTACAAAGTGGGCGCGTCCATAGTGTCCCGGGATAAGCTATCCAAATTATCCTTATACTATAGACTGCTACGCTATAACTTGAACTTGATCCACTTTTATGTCACACATAAAGTTCAAGTATTCATCCCATAGCCAAAGGTTCTTTATTGGATTAAGGTTACATAATACACAACATTCAATAACACTTTTCTATCAAATAAATATCAATAACAACTTTATTTCAAAATAGAATATACATTCAGTTTACAAAACCACGAGTTTTAGGACATTAAACCCAACAATCTCCCACTTGGACTAAAACGTTTGTGGGGTAAAACATGCTTAGCAAAGAAAAAGCTGCCCTACTATACAACCCGTAGTCCTAGACTCTCTAGGTGTCCCTCAAACACTTTAGCCGTGAGGGGCTTTGTAAACGGATCAAGAATGTTGTGCTCCGGCGATCTGCGTGTGACGATCACGCCTCCTCGTTGCACAATCTCCCTGATGAAATGATATCTGCGCTCTATGTGCTTTTCGCGCTTATGGCTTCTAGGTTCTTTAGAATTTGCCACTGCACCACTATTATCATAATAAAGGGTGATAGGCAAATTCATGTTTGGAACAACTTCCAAATCGGTCAAGAACTTCCTAAGCCATACTGCCTCCTTCGCAAGCTGCGACATACTCAGCCTCCATGGTGGAGTCAGCAATACAACCTTGCTTTATACTCCTCCATACTATAGCTCCTCCGTTAAGAGTGAACACTGATCCTGATGTGGATTTCCTCAAATCTACATCGATCTGGCATCGTAGTCGGTGTATCCTGCAGGATCAAATCTTTTGCACCATACACAAGCATATAGTCCTCGTTCTCCTTAGATACTTGAGGATGTTCTTAACGCAATCCGGTGATCATATCCTCGATTAGGCGATATCTGCGACTATTCCCACTCGTGCATAGCATATGTCGGGTCGAGTACATAGCATGGCATACATCGACTACCGAAGCGCGGATGCATAGAGAATTCGTCTCATATCCTCAACTTCTTGAGGTGTCTTAGGACTCTGTTCCTTAGACAAATGAATTCCATGCTGAAAGGTAATGAACCCTTTTTGGAATTCTCGCATCTTATATCTAACCAACATCTTGTCGATATAAGATGCACGAGACAATGCTAGCGTTTTGTTCTTGCGATTCCAACAATTTGGATTCCAAGAACAAATCGAGCTTCTCCCAAATCTTTCATTTGGAATTGGGTCACTAGCCATTGCTTAACGCCAGATCGAAACCTTGCATCATTTCCAATGAGCAAGATATCGTCTACGTATAGAACTAAGAAAGCTACAGTGGTATTGACTATCTTCTTGTAAACACATGGTTCGTCAATATTCTGTTCAAAGCCATAAGATTTGATCGCAGTATCAAATCTTATATTCCAGGATGTAGATGCTTGTTTCAATCCATAGATGGATCGTTTAAGCTTGCAAACCTTTTGCTCTTGACCCTGAACTATGAACCCCTCTGGTTGATCCATATAGATACTCTCTTCAAGATTGCCATTCAGAAAGGTTGTCTTGACATCCATTTGCCAAATTTCATAGTCATAAAATGTGGCAATGGACAAGAGTATTCTAATGGACTTAAGCATGGCAACAGGGGAGAAGGTTTCTTCATAGTCCACCCTTTCCCTTTGGGTATAACCCTTTGCCACAAGTCGAGCCTTAAA
This sequence comes from Trichosanthes cucumerina, assembly GCA_036507285.1. Taxonomy (NCBI): domain Eukaryota; kingdom Viridiplantae; phylum Streptophyta; class Magnoliopsida; order Cucurbitales; family Cucurbitaceae; genus Trichosanthes; species Trichosanthes cucumerina. The sequence goes on from CM071838.1 coordinate 65,670,486, forward strand.
GGTTTGCACCTTACCGGCTTGATCTCTTTTCCTCTTGTAGATACACTTGCAAATCGATAGGTCTTTCACCATCCGGTTGATCTACAAGTTTCGGCATCGAATTGAAGTACATTGACTCCATTTCAAGGTCCATGGCTTTAATCCACTCGTCCCTATCTATATCATTCATTGCCTGTTTATAGGTCAATGGATCCTCAACGCCATCATCGGTATGACGACTTGGGTTTGATCAAACCCATGTAACGATCGAGTTTCTAACATCCCTCCCACTACGTCGAGACATTCTCAACACTTGAGAAGGACCAGACGATCAACAACTTTTGTTGATTTATCCGTAACTTCCCCGGAAATTTCACTTAAGACAATCTATACTGAGGGATGATGATCTCTCATGTGGTCTTCCTCTAAGAACGTGGCATTTGTCGATACAAGCACTTTGTCCTCTTGAAGATCATAAAACAGACCACCTTTCGTTTCCTTGGAGTATCCTACGAATAGACATAATTTTGAACGATGTTCCAGTTTCTTTGGATTGGACACTAGCACATGTGCCGGACATCCTCAAATTCAAAATGACGTAAACTACCTTTACGCCCTTTCCATAACTCATAGGGTGTTTCAAACACTCTTAGAGGAACCATGTTCAAAATATATGTAGCGACTTTCACGTATATCCCCAAACGAACTAGGCGGTTGAGCGTAGCTCATCAAAGATCGAACCATGTCTAACAAGGTTCTATTTCTCCTCTCGAGATACACCATTCTCTTTGAGGTGTACTACGGTATTGAGAGAGTTGGGATACAATTCCATGTTCTATCATATAGTCTTGGAATCTCAAATCCATATACTCTCCACCTCGATCTGATCGAAGTGTTTTAATTGTTTTACCTAATGTGTTCTCAACCTCTTCCTTATACTCCTTAAACTTTTCAAGAGTTTCGGACTTATGATGCATTAGGTATAGATAGTCATACCTAGAATAATCATCAATAAAACTGATGAAGTATTCATACCCTCCTCGTGCCTTGACATTCATAGGACCACATAGATCAGAATGCACGAGTTCCAAGGGCTCTTTGGCTCTATAACCTTTTTCAGAAAAAGGACTTTTAGTCATTTTTCCTTCGAGACAGGACTCACATGGTGGTAAAGAGTTTTCCTCTAACTGACTTAGGAGACCACTCCTGACCAATCTCTCAATCCTATTGAGATTAATGTGGCCTATTCTCAAGTGCCAAAGATAGGTACTAGGAGAAAGTTTCTGCCTTTTATTTTGAGTATCAGCTGTTTTAAACATTTCAGTGTTCAAAATAGCTTTTACTTCAGTTGGTCTTAACACGTATAAGTTGTTTTCAAGTTTAGCAGAACATATTCGTACACCTCTTTTGCAAATGAACGCTTTATTATGATTAAAAGAAACTTTATACATATGTTCAAGCAAACAAGAGATAGATACAAGATTTCTTTTGATTCCAGGAACCAAAAGTACATTTTCTAATAAAACGAATCTATCTCTAAACAATAAATTTCATCGCTTCCCACTACTTTGGTGAGACAACCTCTCCTGCTCCAACCCCGAGAGTTATCTCCCCATCTGCAAGTCTTTGCCAGAACTAGTTTCTGAAAGAAGAACAAACATGGTTAGTGGCTCCCGAATCTAATATCCAGCCCGAATCATCATGTTCCACTAAACATGTTTCAACAACAAGTAAATCATATTTACCTTGGTTTTCCTTCTCGCTTTTCTTTTCTCGCAAGGTATTTCTGCGCCCTCTTCCAATGCCCGTCTGCACTACAAAGGGAAACATTTTCCCGTGGCTTTGGCCTTGCGTGTGTGGGAGCTGTCCCTTCCTTTGTCCTTCTTCTTCTTCTTCAAATACTCTTATTCTTAGAAAAAGAAGGACTGGACTTGGTCCCGCAGGATGATCCTCTTAGGAACTTCTTTGAAGTGACAACATTTGCCTCCTTCTCTTTTCCTTTTGATTTCATGAGGGACTCAAAAGTCTCAGAGCTCGTTGAGGACAAGTGAGTCGAGTTATACTCTATTTTATTCATTACCGCATTTGTGCGGAATGGCAAGAAACTCTTCTAAGAGATTCCATAATAAAGGTTACCCGACTTCTCTCATCTATGATCGCCCATTTACTTCAACCACGTTGAAGTGGGTCATCATGTCAAGGACATGTTCCCTATGAGGCTCCCTCCTTCATACGGGAGTTGTAAACGTATTTGACAAAGATCATAATGGATCGATGAGGAGGACGGTTGTCCAAACATCGCTCAGTAATGATCCCATGATCTCCTTTGCGGTTACCATGGTCTCATGTTTATTAGACAACATATCGAGATATCTTTGGCTAAGATATAGACTCGGGCCTTCTCATTAGCCCTAATCCATCTCGTGATAAGCATCCCGAACAATTCGGTTTGCGATCGAGTTTGGGAGGAAGGACATTCCTCCGTTAAGACGAACCTCGGATCATCAAGAACAAGAATCGTATTCAAGTTTGATTTCCGTTCCATAATTATCGCCGCTAAGTTTATTGAAGGCGAGTAATCGGATAAAAGAGTTCGACATCTTTGAAAAGAATGAATTCTATTAGTGAATTGTTTGTAACCTATCCAATTTAAGAATTTAGCAAAAGTAATAATGTACCCATAAACTCATTCTTGTTTTTGCAACGATACTTCATGAGTGAGTCGAGCAATCGCTACCGAGGCGCGATCAATCACTCCTTCACCGAACCAAGACATTCTTGACTAAATGCTAATACCTAATAACTCTTATTCCTATAACATTCTAGTTATCGCTTCTTTGGTCAAGAACTTACTAACACTTAGCAATTCTTGTAAGTGTGACCCGCCATTTTCGGACCTCGAGGTCGCCCCCAACAATGCTACCGAACCGGAGAGACAAAGTCGGGAATGGACCTAAGAGACCCTATCCATTTCTCGAGTTTGAGTTGTTCCAATCCCATGTTACATCCCTCCGAATGGATGGTGCTACTTCGGGCAACTGCGCAGCATAACATGGGAATCTCACGGTCCAACCTAATGGAGGAGACCGTAGGATGTGTTGACACACCTCCTTCGCTCACTTACTATAAATACTTTCTCCATTCACCTTGCTTTTGATTTATGCAAACACCATCTGAATGGGGATGCCCTATTGACATCACGAGGCCGAGCATAAATCTCACGGTGTGAACATCGTGGAGAGCGTAAGAGGAAATTGATATATCATATATACCTTTTCACTCCCACTAAGTATTTTAAAGCTGTTTGGGTATACTTTTAGGCATATTCCTAAGCTAAAACAATATGACCTAAGTCTACCAATATAACAATTATATTTGGAATTACCTATGTCTATTAACCTTTTAATAAACCTAGGTCTATGAGTTTAATTTATTAACTTTTAATAAACGCCACTCACGAAAGATAATTTATAAACCTATGGATTAAATTCACTCCTGTGTCGGTTCCCTGTAGGGGTGTTCCGCTTCCAAATCGACTTAAGTACCCCAACCTAGCCGTAACCTTCCTTAGTCGTAGTCCTCTTTTTAATCAAAGTTTATAAATTATTGGTTTCCTAATTCTAATCTTATTAGAACTAGATAACCTAAGGTCTAATTAATTCCAGTTCTAAAACCATTTTAAAATTAATTAATTAACCTTAGGTTACATGCATTTCTATGTTATAAATGCAGTTGAACATTCATCACATGAATAAACATACATTTATAACAAATCCATCACATGAAAAATGCATAGCAATTATATGTTTAATTTTTAATTAATATAACCCTTATATTAATTATAATTAAAACATATAATATTTGTTTCATAAATTAATATAACACTTATATTAATTCGTATGAAACCCAATAAACATGCATACAATATATTATAACACTTATAACATACTTTCAATGCATGGAGCATGCTTCCTATGGTGGGATTTTAAAATCTATATGGCATACTTTATGCACATATAATCAGGGATTTTAATTAAAACATACATTCACAATGCATAATTAATTAAACACACTAATGTGGACTGGTTTTGGCATCTAATGCAAGCAAACTACTAAATTATTACAATAATAATCTAGAATTAACATCGAGCCACTTCGAACCAGCTTGCAAATGTGTGAACCGGACCTTCAAAAGGTTAAACCGGGCTGTAAAAGGCTGAACCGGGCCTCCAATTGGTGAAACAGACCTCTTAAATGGAAAAACCGACCTCGAATTAGTCAGAACCGGTCTAAAACCACCCGAACCGGTCCAAAAACCATTGAACCGGTCAAAGATCAATGAACCGGTCAACAGTCAAACTTCAAAGTCAACACCTTCTTCTTCAATTGGGAAAACACAGGCGGGAGGAAAAAATTACTGTAGCAAAAAAATTTCAAAAATTTTCCAGCAGCTATTCTATTTCCTGTTTTCAGGACCTTAATGGCTTCAAACGTCAAATTGAAGGCCTTCTCGAACTCCAATCGACTAAAAATTTTTACAGCTTATTCTACACACATTAATGCTCAAACACACTTGAGCAATTTGAAAATAAAGTACAAATTGATGCTCAATTCAAATGCCAAAGTCAGAAGAACACTTTAGATGCGCAGAAAAATTGTATTTCAAAAAACACCCACCACAGAACACAATTGATCAAGTTGAGTGCTCAAAATTGCTCTGGTACCAATTGAAAGAGTGTAGATTAAGAAAACGGAAGCAATTTTGGATCTTGAACACTCTAAGTTGATCAATTTTGTAAAATAAAAAAATGCTCAAAGCTGGAAAAACAGAGGGATAGAAAACTCAACTTTGAAGATCAAATTCTCTTCACCCGGTTGATGGTTTTCAACACGAACACTTCGTGAACAACCGTTAGAGTCTTCCCTACTATCCTCAGGCCTTAGAACGGATTGTGGGATCCTAGGTTGAGAGAATTTGGAAGAAAAGACCTCAAAGGTCACTAATTCGGGAATATTAAATTTTCTGTGTAATTCTCTCAAAACACCTCAAATCACCATTATATAAAGCTTCAAAAAGCTTCAATGGAGTGACAACTCAAGGGTGATGAGGATGCTTTGAGATGGAGGTGGCCAATTTTGGTGAATTTTGAAGATGAGTAAGATTGGGCAAGTTGTCAACTTGAAAATCATGAAAATCCCTCATTTTACAATTAATTTTAATTCAAAAATCAATATTAAATTGATTTTTAATTAATATAATTAATTAAATAATTCAAAATTAATTTAATTAATTAATTTTTTAATTTAATTTAATATCAAATATTAAATTAAATAAATTGTCCGATCTCGATCGATTTTCCGAACATGAATCCTTATTCATGCTATAAACCGATCCGATATTTAAATCATATTTAAATATATCCACCTCTTATTAATCATAGTTTAATTAAGCTATGATTCGTTAAATATATCACATATAATTAATGCTTTCTTCCAAACTCAAATTTGAACAATTCAAATTCTTTTCTCTCAAAATGTTATAAGGCTAAGTCCGAGCTAGTAAGGAGGACCTAATGGACCTACAGATCATGAGCTCCAACGATACGAGATTAACTGACCAAACTCTTTAGCCTAGCTAATCAACATTCGTTAACCACCGTGACACTCCGCTAAAGCCTAGTGGTCGCATTCTCCTCACTTGTAGATATATTTACGTCCACTCAATATAACCATGATTAGTAAGTCGATCCTTCACAGTCGTCAGTAATTACAGATTGGGTCAAAATTACGCTTTACCCTCAGTAATTACCTCTTGTTCCTTAAGTCCCACCGATCCTCTAATAATTGATTTGTGGTCCAACCAAAGAAACCGAATCCCTCTCGGCCAATGAGAGGGTGGGCCCATTGTTCAAGACCCGAGTCGATGCTTTTCAAGGGAACAACCTCTCTACTAATCTCTAAAGCGGGTAGGAATGAATTCCATCTTGCGAACTATATTCCCACTATCTACCCGGTTTTATCCACAAAATGGGAGGCTTATTGAATCGCGAGTCTCGAGCCACTCTCACCCATGCAAATCTAAGGATAATCCGAATAAGTAGGAGTCCATAGAACGCTCGGGATTAAGATCGAGTTACCTAGGTCTCGTATGAATATAGTCGCTTAAGACAAGAACGGAGTTAAAAAGTCTAAGTGACTATTTCATGTCCGATCTTATGCAAACTCATTGCATAGGACGCCCCCACTCATATGTCTCCACATGAACGATTTAGGATCACATCGTTTGTACTCTACAAAGTGGGTCGCGTCCATAGTGTCCCCAGGATAAGGTACCTAGCCCTATCCTTATACTATAGACTGTTCTGGCTATAACTTGAACTTGATCCACTTTTATGTCACACATAAAGTTCAAGTATTCATCCCATAGCCAAAGGTTCTTTATTGGATTAAGGTTACATAATACACAACATTCAATAACACTTTTACTGAATAAATATCAATAACAACTTTATTGCAAAATAGAATATACATTCAGTATACAAAACCACGAGTTTTAGGACATTAAACCCAACAAAAATACCCCGCGGGGACGGGTCCCCTCGGGGATCCGACCCGATCGGGTCGGGGAATCCCCAGTTTGACTGGGGATGGGGACAAACCGGGGACAGGTATCGGGTCCCCTGTCGGAGACGGAGCGGGGATGGGGATCGTATCCCCTCCACTTTCGACCCCCCCCCCACCCGCCCGCGCTTAAATTTTAATTATTTATTTTATTTAGAATTTCATTTATATGTAGAGTCCAACTTCCAAGCCCAAATTATATATTATGTTCAAAATGTAAATGCAAGCCCAAGCCCAAAACTCATTAAAAAACTCAAAAAAATAGAAAGTAGATTTAGAAACCCTAAAATTAAATCTTCTATCTCTCTCTTCTCTATCTCATATATCACGAATTCACGATTCACGCTTCAGCTTCAAGGAATCACACCTCACGCTTCCGCTTCACGACCTCACCTCACGAGTCACGAGTCACGCTTCAACATCAAGGAATCACGGCCTCACGAGTCACGCTTTAGCTTCACGACCTCACGACCTCAGTGCCTTACCTCACGAAAAGCCGCTGCCTTGATCCCATCGGAGGTGTCGCCGCCCGCCGATCTCAGTGCCAGGCCAGGTACTCTTCTGTCTCTTTACCCTTTCTTTTTCCAACTAATTAAGAACTTAGAGTCTTAGACTTTTAGACTTACGTTGTGATTTTAGCAAAAATAAAAAAAAATCCTTTTTAAGGGCATTTTCCATTTACATGCCACTTTTTTGCCACTGTTTTTTCATTATTGTTTGGTTTCATCCTAGCCAAAGGATTTATTTTTGGGTATCGAAAAAAGAGTAGTGGGAAAAAAGTTAGCATTTTTTTTCTATGGACCAAATTGAATCTGAATTTTTTTGTGACTGACTGTGAGAGGAGCAAATCCCAAACAAAGTTAATTTTATGGTTTACTAATTTTAGGAACAACTACAAGGATGACTTCATCACCATTGGAAAATAAAACTGGCGACCAATTGGGTACATCATGTCCAAATTTAACTCCAACTCCAAGTTCAACTCCAAATTGTTCAGGTACTCCTAATTCTAGAAATGACGATATACCAACTCCTTCGAATGACGATAATTTGAATGATGATGATTGTGTTGTTCTTAGTGAGGAGAGAAATTTAAAGAGAAGGTTGACATCTGTTGTTTGGAATCATTTTAAGAAGCAGAAAATTAATGGCATAGATAAAGTAGTGTGTAACTACTGTAAACGAAAATTAGGAGGTGAAAGTAAAAATGGGACAAAACATTTGCATGATCACATCAAGATATGCCATTATAAAGGACAAAAGGACATAAAACAATCTCTATTGAATCCTAACAGAGAGAATAAAAATACAGTAGAGGTGTATACTTTTGATCCGATTGCTGGGCATTGGCTAGGATGATTATAAGACATGAATATCCTAACTCAATAGTTGAACATGAAAGTTTTAGGGATTTTTGTAACAACATTCAACCTTTATTTAAGATGGTGTCTAGAAACACAATTAAGAAAGAAATTTTAGACATTTATGAGACTGAGAAGGCAAAAACGATGAAGTTGTTGGGAGAGATCAAGGGAAGAATTGCACTAACAACAGATATGTGGACTTCAAACCACCAAGCAAAAGGATATATGACAATCACTGCACATTTTATTGACGATAGTTGGGTTTTGCAAAACAAAATAATCAGGTAACTCTTGTTTAACTTTTTTAGTTATTTTTACTATTGACATTATATATACATACATTTATTTAATTTCACTTATGTGATAGGTTTATATATGTCCCTACTCCACACAATTCTGAAACGATTTGCGAAGAATTTTTGGAATGCTTGTTAGATTGGAATATTGATCGAAAATTTTCTGCTATGACCGTAGATAATTATAGTACAAATGACTCCATGATTCATATGGATTTGGATACACTTTCTGGAAATTTGATGTTGAATGGGAGTTTTTTTCATATGAGCTGTTGTGCTCATATTTTGAATTTGATTGTGAAAGATGGATTAGCAGTGATAGGAGACGGTATCGAAAGAGTTCGTAATAGTGTTTCCTTTTGGACAAATTCACCAAAAAGAGTATAAAAATTTGAAGAAACTTCTCGTCAGTTGAATGTTAATTTTGAGAAGAAGTTAGTACTTGATTGTCCTACTAGATGGAATTCTACGTATTTCATGTTAGCCACTGCTTTGAAATATAAGATTGTTTTCCCTCGATTAAAACAACGAGAGCCAAAATACAAATGTTTACCTTTGGATAGAGATTGGATATTTGCACAAGAGATATGTGAAAAGTTGAAATTATTTTATCATGTGACTGAAACATTCTCAAGAACCAAATATCCTACTGCAAATCTCTTTTTTCCAAAAATTTGTCAGCTGAAATTAGCTATATATGAATGGACAAATTCTAACTTCGAGGAGATAAGATATATGGCTTCAAACATGATTACAAAGTTTGATAAGTATTGGAACACAATTCATGGGGTAATGGCTATAGCTGCAATATTAGATCCATGTTTCAAGTTGAAAATGATTGAGTTTTACTTCCCTCGAATTTATGGAGAAAGTTATTTCCTTGAGGTGGAGAAGATAAAGAAACTTTGTACAGATTTGGAGAAAGAATATCAAGAGAAGAATATGGTTAGGGGTGATACTTCTCATATTGATCAATCCAAAAAAGGCAAAACATCGAATATTGAAGGCTTTGGAAATGATTTTGATGATTATGATTTGTTTGTATCAAGTTCTTGTGACGACCACAACCACAGGTACTGGTTATTTATTTTAGTTATTGTTCTAACAATCTTTATGCTAGGTCGGATTGATTAATTTTCGGGCTCGGTGTGAGCGAAACCTTAATTTCCTATGGGTTAAGTGAGTTGTTTCTCTTTAAGATGAAATTGCTTATAAAATGAAAAGATGAGGAAGGGACAATGGCACCATAGTAATTAATACACAAAGGAGGGTTACATATGACAATTGGAATTTAACCTAATTTGGTAGTATATAGTCTCCTTAAGTGTAATCACAAACAAAGACCCTAACCCTAGTTTCACTACCACCTTCTCCTCCCTCTTGCATTCATGCCCTAGCCGAAAAACCCTAGATCCACCTTGTTCGTTGCTGCCATTGCCGTCTAGCCGCCGGTCGAGGAGCTCCAGCTACTCTCAAAACCTCTTGACCACTCTCGCGCGAAAACCACGAGCACGATTTAACGCCGAACCTCGAGCCGACCCACAAGCACCGCCTCGGTCCGAATCGCGCCACGCCACGCGCGCCGATCGAAGAAGACCCCACCGCCGACCAAACTCACGTCCACGAGGAGAAGCCGCGCGTCTGACCAACCAGCTGCAGCCGAAGAGGACTCCAACCGTGTCGTTCCTTGCGTCGGGTTTCACGAAGCTTCAGCCGTCGACGAAGGGAATATTGAACGGCAGTGTCGCCTCTTACGCCGGACGTCACGAAGCGCCAGTCACCGCACGAACCACGAACAACTGCTGCCGTCGACGTCCAGTTTGGCCTCCGATCACCACGCCGGCCAGCGATATTTTATAGCAGCGGAGTTGCAGCCCGGTGAGTGTTTTTGTTGGTTTTCAGTTTGAGAAAGAGGGTTATACGTGCCCTATTGAATGTTAAAACGATAAATCGAGAACGTAGGCCACGGTTTTGAACACAACTTTCAGGGATCAAGGATGGAGCGGAATTGAGGGTCAAACGTCGGGGCGAACTAAGGAATACTAGGTTTTCGCGCTGAACTTGAGGTGAGCGGAGCACGAAACCTTATGAACATAAATTAGGTATCTTTACTTTATTGAATCGGTGTAAGTTTAGAGAATAATTTCGGATTGTTGTGCGATTCAGGTTCTACTAAAGGAAGAGTAGTCAAGGAGTTCGGTTAGGTTTTGGAGCGAAATCGGAACTAAGGTAAGGGACCTTGTGCCGAATCTTTTTTTTTACGGGATTAAAGAAAACGAATTTCAATATTTTATATGAAATTAGTACGATATTTTACTTAAAAAGATTTAATGATTTTACACGAGAATATCCCGAGATTTTATGTGAAAATACTTTGATATTATATGTGAAGATATCTCAATATTTTATGCGAGCATAATCTAGTATTTTATGCGAGAATGTCTTTGTATTTTACGTAAGGATATTCCAAAGATTTCATGTGAGGATAGTACAGATATTATCTATGAGAATATTGCATGATTATATACGTGAGTATTACACCTATCCGATGTGAAAAGTCATGATTTGCATATTAATGATAATGGTTGTGGCATGTACACTATAGTTATGTTGAATAATGGGACCTCATGCATGTTATGTATGCCATGAAATGATTTGATGAAAAATGTGGACATTGGTCTCCTGAGTGCATTATGTGCATGGTCAAACATGCATTAGAGACCCTATGGGTCAAATTACAGTGCATGTGAGGGACTCAATTTATACAGAGTGCAGTGAGAGGACTCAAACTATACAGTCCGCATGAGGACTCAAATTATTACAGGGTCCGTGAGGGACTCAAAATGAAATGACTCAGGATGACCAATCGGCCACATAAATAAAAAGGAAGTCATGGATTAAAGACTGACAATATGAGAAAGTTTTAGGTCCCGCATATGTACGTTTCCGAACAAGTTTAAAAGTCATGATTGTATGTGTATGCATATCCCAAACCTCGGTAGCGAGGTCACTTACTGGGTATTGTTTTGCAATACTCACCCTTTCTTTTAAAAATGTTTTTCAGGTAAGGCCAAGGACGTGCAGGGCGAGTGACGAAGGCGCGTTACTAGAACCATGGGAATAGACATGTTTTCCGCACATTTCTTTTATAACCGATGTTGTCCCTTTACGTTTTCGAAGTTTAAATTTTACTTTACAGATTTTAAATAGGCCATGTTAAACTGCTCCTTTTATCTGTTTTGAATGTTTTATTTGGGATCCCTAAAGAATAATTATTTAGAATTGGAGGTTTTAAAGATCTTTTTATCTCTTGGCCTATAAATGCATGCATGTATAGTAATGTCCCTAAGAGTTTAGTCATAGAAAAGTAGGGGCGTTATAGTTCTACTACAATGAATCAGAAACTCCAATTTGATGCATATTTTGAGGAGCCTGTTTTACCTCGATCATATGATTTTGACATTTTAAGTTGGTGGAAATTAAATGGAGTCAAATATCCAATTTTACAAGCAATTGCTAGAGATATATTGGCTATCCCATTATCAACTGTTGCATGGGAGTCTGCATTCAGTACATCTGGTAGAATTGTGAGCCCACATCGTAATAGGCTTCATCCAAAAACATTAGAGGCTTTGATGTGCGCTCAAAATTGGATTATTACTGAAGTTTTATCAGGTATACATTTTATGTTTTTAAATATATATTTTTATGTAATATATTAATCGATATTTTCTTATGTTTTGAATGTGTGAAAAATGAAGGTTCTACAACTTGAAAAGAAATGGCCAAACATTTGGCTACTATTTTAGAAGATGTTGATGAAGACGAAGAGGTATGCATTTTATGTATATACACATTAAAATGACTTTTTGTTTTTATTGTGTGATATATATTTTTAGTTATTTTTATTGTAGGAGGAGGAGGAAACATAATAACATCAACTTTAGGATTGGGACAAGGTGATAACAAGGTATGTTTTTATTATATTGATATTTGATTCTTAAAGAAATTCTATATTTTATCGTACTAATTATATATATATATATTACTACAGGATATTTTGTTGACCATATTTTGATGGTAGTGTCAGTCGTTGATCAAGTGAAGAGAGAAGAAAATGAATAGTTATTACTTATTATGATATGGGTTATTCAAGCAAACATTTGTATTTTATTTTGTTGTAACTTTGAACATGAATGTTTGTGTTTAATATGATGTACCATGAATATTTGTTATAATTTATTTGTTTTATATTAAATTAATTATGTTCATTTGTGTCTCTTGCAATATTATGAAAAAACATATTAGAGACAATATTTAAAGAAATAAAAAAGAAAGAAACATGGAGAAAAATAAAAGACTATTATTTAAAAGAATATAAAAAATCTAAAAATAAATGAGAAATCCCCGCGGGGAATAAATGGGAAATCCCCTATAAAACGGGGATAAATCCCCGTGGGGATCCGATCCCCAAACGGGGAATCCCCGCCCCTGCCCCCGACTCCAAACGGCGGGGATTGGGGCGGAGATGGGGATTAATTTAACAATCGGAGACGGGGATGGGAAATCCTCCCCCGTCCCCGCCCCGCCCCGTTACCATCCCTAGGTCCAACAATAAACAACAACCCTCTCAGGCCAATGAGAGAGTGGGGCCCCATTGTTCAAGCCCTAGAGACAGCACTTAAGGGAACAACCTCTCTAGTTTTCCTAAATCGGGAACTAGTGAATTCCTTCTTGCGTAGTCAAGTTCCCAACTCCCCACGTGGTCCTGCCCCTGAGAAGATAGGCATATTGGGCGAGCAATAGTGGCCACCCTCACCCGTACTAGTCAAAGGACAGAACCTCGCAGACAGGAGTCCGTAACACGCTCAGGATTAAGGTCGAGTCAGTAATGGTCATCTACGAATTTATTAGCTCTATACTGTTAACGGTGTTACATCAGTAAGTCTAATAATTCACGGTCCGGTCTTGTACAATCTTATTGCACATGATGCCCCCACTCGCATGTCAACCACATGAACGAGTCAAATCACCTCGTTTGTATCCAATACAAAGCGGGTCGCATCCACATTTTATCCAGGATTAGGTCTCAAACCCTATCCATATACTGTAGACCGTTCGGGTCATTAACTCGAACGTGATCCTCCCTGTGTGTCCACTACACACCGTTCAAGTTCTTACTTCTCTCATAATGCAATGACCCTGGAGCTTAGTTTATTGGATTAAGTTTATGAAAAATGCTAGACACAAAGTTTAAATAAATAACTCTTATTTATTACACAATGTTGAAATAAATAACTCTTATTCATTTACAACTTGGAATATTACAAACTACACGAGATGAGGACATACATCCCGACAAACTCCCACTTGGACTAAGCTAGTGGAGTACATGATACATTTCTAAAATGTACAGTAAAGTAATACAATAAACTAGGGCATTGAATACCCCTTTACAATACTCCCACTTGCCCTAGTCGGAAGCACTCAAGACCTAGACTTCTCTAGTGACCTCAAACACCTTAGCCGTGAGGGTCATTGTAAATGAATCGACAACAACGTTGTGCTCCGAAGCTATCTGTGTGACTGCCACGTCTCCGCGGTGCACAATCTCCCGTATCAAGTGATACTTACGCTCTATATGCTTGCCCCTTTTATGACTTCGAGGTTCTCTCGAGTTGGCTCTCGCACCACTTGTTGTCACAAAACAAAGCGATTAGTGATTGGCAAGTTCATATTTGGAACAACTTCCAAATCATCATGAACTTCCCGAGCCAAACAAAGCATCCTTTGCGACTTCACAAGCCGCAACATACTCGGCTTCCATCGTGGAATCGCAATGCATCCTCGCTTGATGCTTCGCCACACTACTGACTCCTCCATTCGAATGAAGGTCGACCGGCGGATTTCCTAGAATCCTTATCGATCGAAAGTCGAAATCAGTATATCCCGTAAGGATCAAATCCCCACTAGCATACACAAGGCTGTAGTTCCTCGTTCTCCTAAGATACTTGAGGATTGCCTTTACGGCTGTCCAGTGATCTAATCCTGGATTAGATTGAGACCTACTGACAATCCCAATTGCATAACAGATGTCGGGCCTAGTACACAGCATGGCATACATCAGGCTCCCTACAGCTAAAGCATAGGGGATTCGTCTCATATCCTCAACCTCTTGAGGCGTCTTAGGACATTGATCCTTAGAAAGATGAACCCCATGCCTAAAAGGCAACAAGCCCTTCTTGGAGTTCTGCATCTTATATCTAGACAACATCTTGTCAATATAAGACGCTTGAGACATGGCTAGCGCTTACGCTTCTTCCAGATTCCTGGACAATCTGGATACCTAGAACATACTGTGCCTCTCCCAAATCTTTCATTTGGAATTGCGAAGCCATCCATTCCTTAATGTCAGTAAGAAATCCTACCTCATTCCCAATGAGAAGGATATCATTCATATACAATATAAGAAATGCGACAGTATTGTTAACGATTTTCTTGTAGACACAAGGCTCGTCAACATTTTGATCAAAGCCATAAGATTTGATCGCCTCATCAAACCTTATATTCCAAGACCTCGAAGCTTGTTTCAGTCCATAAATAAACTTTTTAAGCCGACAAACTCTTTGCTCTTGGCCTTGGGCAATGAAATCCTTGGGCTGGTCCATGTAGATTGTCTCGTCAAGGTTGCCATTAAGAAAGGCGGTATTGACATCCATCTGCCATACCTCATAGTCATAATAAGCGGCAATGGCCAGGAGGATTCTAATCGACTTTACCATGGCAATAGGTGAAAAGGTTTCCTCATAATCAACCCCTTCCACCTGGATAAAACTCTTTGCCACTAGTCGAGCTATGAAGGTCTGCACCTTCCCATCTACACCACGTTTACGCTTGTAGATCCACTTGCAACCAATAGGTTTAACCCCATCCGGTTGGTCCAAAAGCTCCCAGACGGAATTGAAGTACATCAACTCCATTTCCTGGTCCACAGTTTTAATCCATTTGTCTTTGTCAACGTCAGCCATTGCTTGATCATAGGTCAATGGATCCTCACAGTCATCATCAGGAGTGACGGCCTGGGTTTCAGCTAAACCCATGTAACATTCAGGCTGTCTCACAGTCCTCCCACTACGTCGAGGCATTCCCAACTCTTGGGAACGGACTTGACTAGACGAGGTAGGATCAACAACACTTATTGATGTACTAGCACCATCAGCAACTCTTGCTGATGAACTGTCCATTTCATTCAACACAATTTTACTCCTTGGTAAGTGATCCCTGATGTGGTATTCCTCAAGGAGAGTGGCGTTTGTCGACTCAAGCACCCTATTATCCTTAGGATCGAAAAAGTAACCACCTCTAGTCTCTTTTGGGTAACCTACAAAGAGGCACAACTTTGAACGGGGTTCCAACTTTTTCGGATTTGACACCAACACATGGGTCGGGCATCCCCAAGTTCTGAAATGACGTAAACTGGTTTTACGACCATGCAAGAGTTCGAAAGGTGTTTCACAAACACTTTTCGACGGAACGGTGTTCAAAATGTAAACCGCAGTCTCCACTGCGTAACCCCAAAAGGAATCAGGGAGACGAGCATAGCTCATCATCGATCGAACCATGTCCAACAAGGTTTTGTTTCTCCTCTCCGATACACCATTCTGCTGTGGCATACCAGGTGCTGAGAGTTGGGACGTAATTCCATGTTTTATCATATAGTCCTGGAATTCAGTGTCCATATACTCTCCACCTCGATCCGATCGAAGTGTTTTTATCATTTTACCTAACAGGTTCTCAACCTCAGTCTTAAACTCCTTGAACTTTTCAAGAGTTTCAGACTTCCTATGCATTAGGTAAATGTACACATACCTCGAATAGTCATCTATAAAAGATACAAAGTATTCGTAACCACCTCGTGCTTTAACATTCATCGGACCACAGAGGTCAGAATGTATAAGCTCAAAGGGCTCCTTGGCTCTATATTGTTTTTCACTAAAAGGATGTTTGGTCATTTTGCCTTCAAGGCATGATCACATACCGGTAAAGAGTTTTCTTCCAACTCGCTTAGAAGTCCACTCTTCACTAGTCTCTCAATCCTATTGAGATTAATGTGGCCTAACCGAAGATGCCAAAGATGGGCACTTTCTTTTGGAGAAACCTTTAATCTTTTAGTTCGCGTTTCAGGTGCTTTAAACAATTCGGTGTTCAAAACAATTTTGACCGAATTAGGGTTCAAAACATATAAATTGCTCTCAAGTGAAGCAGAACAAATCAAATTTCCATTTCGAGAAATAAACGCTTTATTGCTCTTGAAAGAAACGAAAATATTTTGTTCTAATAGGCAGGATATAGAAACTAGGTTTCTCGTAAACCGAGGAACTATGTACATATTATCCAATAATAAGTACTTCCCGCCAAAGAACAGCTTCACCGTGCCTATTGTTGCCGCTGAGACAACTTCTCCGGATCCAACCTTGAGTGTTATCTCACCCTCTTGCAGCCGTTGCCAGGAACTCAACCCTTGAAAAGAAGAGCATACATAACCTGGTGTCTGAATCCAACATCCAAGTTAAGTCATTGCTCTCCACTAAACAAGTTTCTGTGACAAGTAAATTACATTTACCTGTCATCTTCTTTTCATCAAGGAACTTGGGACAACTTCTTTTCAGGTGTCCGTCCCCATTGCAGTAGAAATACTTTCTGGCAACATCCTTGATTTCTTTGCCTTTTAGGGCGGCAGCGCGGTCAACCTTAACTTCCTTCAACTTCTCATTCTTCCCCTTAGGGCCTGAATAGTCTACAAACTTTATCCCAGAGGTCGAACGCCTGTGAAAAGGTCTTAAGGCAACACTTGTCTCAGCTTCCTGTCCCCTAGTTTGCACCAAGGACTGAAAGGTTTGTAGATCGTTGAATAGGGCTGTTGAACCGAGCACCTGAGGACCCTCCTCAGTGAGTGCGAACTCTTGGTCGTCATTTACCAAAATTGTGCCTATATTATTTTTCCACGAAATATTATCGCCGACTAACTTAACGGGAGCTAAAAGGGCGTTAAAAACGTTTGACATTTTTGTTGCTGAAGTAAAATGAAAAACTTTGTATTAGTCTCGCAGAAACTTTTGAAAATCCAATCGGGTTTTAGCAAATTTTTATCCTATGATCCCTAGGTCATTCAAAATTTGCAATGATACCCTAAAGGTTTAGAATGACCCCCACCGTAGGGTAGACAAACCCACTCGTCCTCTAGGACGAGACATTCTCGATCAGACCCTAATCCCAGAATAACTCAATCTTTAAGTTTCCAAGCATTCGTCCAAACAATAGCCATCGAATGGTGAACCAAGAAGGAAAACCAACCAGGAAACTGTATCCCTTTCGGGAATTCACGGTGTTCCGACTCCCATGATCAGGCCCTCCGAAGGGATTGTCTGGTCAGGCCAAACTAGCAGGCGGATCATAAGCGTCTCACGGTGTGAATCGAAAGAAGAGACCGTGGGTCCCGTTTTCACAGATCCGGCTCCCACTCACTATAAGTACTCTCTCCATTCACGTTGATATTGACCCATACAAATGCCACCCGTAGGGGGACGCTCCCATTTGCGCCACGAGGCCGAGCATGGATCTCACGGTGCGAACTTAACGGAGATTAGTGGATGGAAAATTAAATGTATCTCATACACTTTATTTCCTCTCACTCAGCACTTTAAAATAATCGGGATTGACCTAGATAAACCGGCTAAAATTTACCTAAGTCTACCAATATAACTCTTATATGGTATTAACCTAAGTTTATAATCACATTATTAACTTAGGTCTATGTGAGTAAATTAATTAACACTTAATTAACGACACTCATGAGAATATAACCTAAGAATCTCCGGACCAAATTCACTCCCAAGTCGGTTTCCAGGTAGGGGTGTTCCGTAAGGGTCAACTTAAATACCCCAGCCTTAGACAAAACCTTCCTTAGACAGAGTTACTTATCAGTCTCCATTCAAAGGTCATATATGATTTCCTAATTCTAATCTTATTAGAACTAGAAAACCTAAGTCTAATTATTCAAGTTCTAAACATTTTAAAACTAATAATTAACTTAGGTTACATGCATTTCTATGTTATAGTGCTTGATCATTCATCACATGAATAATACTATACTATAACATACATTCATCACATTAATTAAATGCATGAGCATGCTTTTAATTTAAAAATATAACACTTATATTAAATAAATTAAATCATGCAAACATTATATTATAACTCTTATAATATAATCCTATCATGCATACTATATATTATAACTCTTATAATATAAATATGATGCATGAAATGTTTAACCTAAGGTGAGATTTTAAATCTATATGGCATACTCTATGCACATAGAAATAATTAAATCATACATCTCATGCATAAAATAATTAAATAGCAATATTGGACCGATTTTTGGCACCCTAGGGACATAAAATTAACATTAATATAACATTTATATTAAAATTAATTAAAATAATTAAATAAAATACCTTTAAAAAATCAATTTTACAAATAAATAAATAAATAAAACAGCAGTTGCACAACCCCAGGATCAAACAGCCGTGACGAACCACGTCCCCACAAATTTCGCGCTCGAAGCACCACTACGCCACGGCGTTGCAACGTTGTTATTGCGTTGCAACGCTATAATGTATAGCGTCGCGCCTAGCGTTCTCAACGCTGCACTGCAGCAGCCTCCAGCAGCAAGGATGGCGTCGCAATGCTGATGAACTTCCAACAAACAACTTTTGCTGTTTTTCACCAAAATCGCCCGTTTTTGCTCCGTTTTCTTCACGATAACTCTTGCCACGAACGACACGGACTTACAAACTCGATTTACATTAAAAAATGCCCAAAATAATGGGTCCTTACATTGATCTCATCAACTTTAATATAAATATAAACTAATGCCAAAAACCGAAAACATCCAAAATTTCAAACCATTAACATTCATCTCATGAAAATTAATGCTACCCACCTAGTTTTAAGAATCCACAGAATACACAACGAAGAGCAACGATTGGCTCTGATACCAATTGAAGGGATTTAGAATTCTCGAAGCGAAAGACGTTGTGAAACGTCGTTGATCCGTCGTGTAAAACGTGTCTTAAAATTGAATCTATATCATAGATCCTAGGCTAAACATGCAAATAGGAGAAGAAAACAGTAAGGAAAAATACTACTTACTTGTTGAAGAACACTTCTTCAATCCTCTTCTCCTCCAGTCACGATCTCTCTCGAAACTATGAACTCCTCGAACACGAACCTCGATCTGAACAGGGAGACACCTCCAAAGGGTCTTCTCGGTTGTTCTCGGGAGGTTGAGGGAGAGTGAGTGGGACTCCCTTTGGTTTTGGGTTAGGAGAAATCTTAGAGAGATGATAGAATTCTAGAGAGAATTGTCTTGCTCTCTTTGGATTGAAATCCAAAAAATGGCAAATGGCATACCAAAGGCTTCTTGCAAAGCCTTTAAATACTATTTTGTGATGGAGTTAAAAACCTCCACCAAATCACAATTTTACCACAACCATATAATATACAAATCACATTTGCATATTATATAATATAAGGTATCTCATACCTTATTATACAAATCTCATTTGCATAAATGTGGAATTATAAATTGAATCACATTCAATTTAATTTCTCTCAATTCAATTTCTCCAAATAGCACTAATTAATTAATTAGGCTATACTATAGTTTATTATGAATCTCATTCACATCAAACTATATATTATGTTATCTATATCTCATATAAATGACATAAATACCCAAAAAATGAATTTGAACACTTCAAATTCACACCAAACTGTAAACCCTCAATTTTGTCCAATTTGAGGCAACAGAGGGACCTAATGGACCTACACGTGACGAACTCCAATGATCTGAGACTAACCTATCAAACTCTTTGACCCGGTTATTCAACATTCATTAGCTATGGTAACACTCCACTAAAGCCCGTAGCTGCACTCTCATCACCGTAGGACAAGTTGTGTCATTCGATATAATCAATACTCATGAGTCGATCCTTCATAGGTTGTTCGTAGTCACAATCGGGTCAAATTACCGTTTTACCCCTGTGTCTACCTCTTGCTCCTAAAGTCCCACTGTTCCTCTAATGAACAACTACGTTGCATGGTCCAACCATAAACAACAACCCTCTCAGGCCAATGAGAGAGTGGGGCCCCGTTGTTCAAGCCCTGGAGACAGCACTTAAGGGAACAACCTCTCTAGTTTTCCTAAATCGGGAACGAGTGAATTCCTTCTTGCGTAGTCAAGTTTCCAGCTCTCCACGTGGTCCTGCCCCTGAGAAGATAGGCATATTGGGCGAGCAATAGTGGCCACCCTCACCCGTACTAGTCAAAGGACAGACCCCCACATACAGGAGTCCGTAACACGTTCAGGATTAAGGTCGAGTCACTAATGGTCATCTACGAATTTATTAGCTCTATCACATTAGCGGTGTTTACATCGCAAGTCTAATAATTCACGGTCCGATCTTGTACAATCTCATTGCACAGGATGCCCCCACTCACATGTCAACCATATGAACGAGTTAGATCACCTCGTTTGTATCCAATACAAAGCGGGTCGCATCCACAGTGTATCCAGGATTAGGTCTCCAACCCTATCCATATACTGTAGACCGTTCGGGTCATTAACTCAAATGCGATCCTCCCTGTCTGTCCACTACACACCGTTCAAGTTGTTACTTCTCTCATAATGCAATGGCCCTGGAGCTTAGTTTATTGGATTAAGTTTATGAAAAATGCGAGACACAAAGTTTAAATAAATAACTCTTATTTATTGCACAATGTTGAAATAAATAACTCTTATTCATTTACAACTTGGAATATTAAAAAGTACACGAGATGAGGACATACTTCCCAACATCCACTCGATTACTCGGTTGTTCTACTTTTTGTAGAAGGATAATGGTGGGATTTTTCTTTTGCTGTAGGGAGGAGAGTTTGGGAGAGAATTGGTAAGTGCTCTTGGTGAGAAATCAAAAAATGAGCAAAAACTTCATGAACCCTTCTTCGAAAGGGGTTTATATAATGGTGATAGATGGAGTTGAAATCTCTACCTATTTACCATTTTACCACAACCATAGGTTATGCAAATCATATTTGCATAACCACATATAATAAGATATCTTATATCTCATTTTACAAATCACATTTGTATTTGTTGGGATTTATGCCCTAAACTTGGGTAATCTTGATCAATTAAATAAAGTGTTATTTGTTTTGATAAGATTACAGTCTTTCTTTTATAAATCCAATAAACTAAGCTCCAAGGTTATAATGCTTATCTTGAAATCAGTGTAGTGGACACTATTTGGGTTGAGTTCAAGATTATAACCTAAATAGTCTACGGTATAAGAATAAGGTTGGAAACCTCATTCTGGTAACACCATGGATGCGGCCCACTTTATAATTAGTACAAATGAGGTAATCCAACTCATTCATGTAGTTGACATGCAAATGCGGGCATCCTGTATGAAGAGTTCATACAAGATCGATCACAAATTATTAGTCTAACCAAAGATAACAACAGCTAATGTGGATAAGACTAGTAATTTATAGATGGTCATTAGTGACTCGACTTGAATCCCGAGCAAGTTAAGAACTCCCGCTAAGGGGGTTTGTCCTTAGACTAGTATGGGTGAGAGTGGCACAGGCCGACTCAATAAGCCTACCTTCTCGTGACGTAACCTCGTGAGTAGCCGGGAACTTAATCGTGCAAGATGGAATTCACTCATTCCTCTACGAGGAATTAGATAGGTTGTTCCCTTAAGAACCGACTCGGTCTTGAACAACAGGCCCCGCCTCTCTCTATGAGGGTATGAGTCTAAGGTGGGACCTTAGACTTGTTGTTCATTAGAGGATCGGTGGTGCTTAAGGAGCAAAGAGGGTAATCACGGGGTAAAATGGTAATTTGACCCACCGTGATTACGAACAACTGTGAAGGGTCGACTCATGGGTAATGACTATATCGGTGGACACAATAATATCTACAAATGAGGAGAGTGCAACTACAAGTCTATAGTGGAGTGACTTGTAGTTAATGAATATTGATTAACTGGATCAAAGAGTTTGATCGATTAATTTCACATCATTGGAGCTCATGATCTGTAGGTCCATTAGATCCTCCGCGTTGGCTCAACATGGTAATATAGAGGGTACAAAGTTAGGAGTGAAATTGAAGTGTTCAATTTCATACATGAGGAGTTATATCAATTATATATGATATAATTGATATAATATATAGTTCTAATGTGATTTATGTTGGGATTTTTGTCCTAATCTCGTGTTTGTAACATATTGTTTGAAATTAATAAGAGTTATTCATTTCATCACTTTGTGTCTCGCAATAATTATAAACTTTTCCAATAAACTAAGCTCCAGGGTCATTGAATTTATGAGAGAACTAGAGCTTGAACGGTGTGTAGTGGACACACAGAGAGGATCATGTTCGAGTTAATGACCCGAACGGTCTCATATATGGATAGGGTTGGAGACCTAATCCACGAATACACTGTGTGGATGCGCTCACTTTGTATTAGATACAAACGAGGTGATCCGACTCGTTCATGTGGTTGACATGCGAGTGGGGGCATCCTGTGCAATGAGATTGTACAAGGCCGACCGTGATTTATTAGACCTCATCGATGTAACATCATTGCTGACAAGATGGGACTAATAACTTCGTAGTTGACCATTAGTGACTCGACCAATCCTCGAGCGCGTGTTACGGACTCCTGCATCGCGAGTCCGTTCTTTTGACTAGTATGGGTGAGGGTGGTCACGATTACTCGCCCAATATGCCTATCTTCTCGGGACACAAACCAAGTAGGGGAGTCGGGACTTAACTACGCGAGATGGAATTCACTCATTCCCGCTTTAGGGAAACTAGAGGGGTTGTTTCCTTAAGTGTTGTCTCCGTGGCTTGGACAACGGCGCCCACCTTCTCACCGCCCTAGAAGGGTGTTGTGTATGGTTGGACCATCACAATATGTTGTTCATTAGAGGAGTAGTGGGGACTTAAGGAACAAGAGGTAGACACAGGGGTAAAACGATAATTTGACCCAGCCGTGTCTACGAACAACCTGTGAAGGGTCGACTCATGGGAATTGGTTATATTAGGGGACACGTAATATTCTGCACTGACAGGAGTGCAGCTACGGGCTATAGTGGAGTGTTACCGTAGCTAATGAATGTTGGTTAACCGGGTCAAAGAGTTTGGCAGGTTAATCTCGGATCATTGGAGCTCGTCACTGTAGGTCCATTAGGTCCCTCGGTTGGCTCCACCTGGGTTAAAAGAATGGTTAATGTTTTGGTATGAAATTGAAGTGTTCAATTTCACCTTAAGGGCATTTATGTCATTTATATGAGATATGAATGATATAATATATAGTTTAATGTGAATGAGATTCATAATAAACTATAGGTTAGCCTAATTGTTGAATTAGGGCTAATTGGAGAAATTAAATGAGAGAAATTAAATTGGATGTGATTCAATTTAATTAATCCACAATTATTGCAAATGTGATTTGCAATATTAGATATGAGATATCTTATATTATGTGGTTATGCAAATGAGATTTGTCTAACCTATGGTTGTGGTAAAGTGGTAATTATGTGGAGATTTTAACTCCATCAATTCCACTATATAAACCCTTCTTGCAAGAAGGATTTTATGATTCTCTCATTTTTTTTATTTTCATCAAAGAAGAGAAGAAGAATTCTCTCAATTCTCTCTCAATTCTCCTCCCTCTCCAAAACTCTTACAAGATCCCACCATCTTCCCTTCTCCAAAAGAGAACAACCGAGAAGGCCATTTGGTTGTGTTCGGGTTCCTTTTGTGGGGAGTGTTCGTTGAGTTCGAGGAGCACGAAGAGTTCGTGATTTGAAGAAGAAACTTTGAAGAAAGTCTTGAACAAGTAAGTAAACTCTATTTGCTGTAAATTTCTTCTTCTTTAAGCATGTTTAGCCTAGATCTAAGTGTTAGATCAATTTTAATAAACACATGTTGCATAATGATACCACGACGATTCAATCGTCTTCCGCTGCGCGGGATTCTCATTTCCTTCAATTTAGACTATATACTAAAGAGAGATTAAAGGAGGGGTAGGATGGTCATTTTCATCCCAATTCTCTATATATATGGTTGCATGAGATGCAACTAGGTCAAGAGTTTTTCATAGAATCACTAGCCTCCTTGTTGTGTTGTTGGAAGAGTTCCAAAAACATACATCTCTCTCAAAATACCTCACATCTCCTAAAGGGAACCCACCTTCCTCCCTCACCTAGAGAACAACGGAGAAGATCTGGTGGTCGTGTCTTCGCACGTTGGAGTTCTTGTTGCTGAGATCGTGACCGTGGAGAGAGGAGCACTTGAAGAAAGGTTCTTCAAAGGTAACTTCTTGCTGTCCAAACTCTTATTTTATGCATAATCCATGTTTTACATTCTTCAAATTTCCATTGTAACTAAATCAAGAGCGCGCGATTCACAATCGCTTCCGCTGCGGGGACTTCGATTCCCTTCAGTATTATTGTGGATTTATAAATTTAATCATATTTAATTTAATTTCTCTCAATCTAATTTCCCCAAGTTAGCCCTAATTCAACAATTAGGCTAACCTATAGTTTATTATGAATCTCATTCATATTGAACTATATAATATATCATTCATATCTCATATAAATGACATAATTACCCTTTAGTGATCTTGAACACTTCAAATTCACACAAAAAATATAAACCTTCTATTAATCCAGTTTGAGCCAACCGAGAGACATATTGGACCTACAGTGACGAGCTGCAATGATCCGAGACTAACCTGTCAAACTCTTTGACCCGGTTAATCAACATTTATTAGCTACGGTAACACTCCACTAAATCCCGTAGTTGCACTCCTGTCAGTGTAAGACAAGATGTGTCCATTGATATAACCAATGCCCATGAGTCGACTATTCACAGGTTGTTCGTAGACACTGCTGGGTCAAATTACCGTTTTACCCCTATGTCTACTTCTTGCTCCTTAAGTCCCCACTGCTCCTCTAATGAACAACAACGTTGTAATGGTTCAACCATACACAACACTCCTTTTGTGCCAGTGAGAGGGTGGGCGCCCGTTGTCCAAGCCCTGGAGACAACACTTAAGGGAACAACCCCTCTAGTTTCCCTAAAGGCGGGAACGAGTGAATTCCATCTCACGTAGTTAAGTTCCCAGCTCCCTACTTGTTCCTGCCCTTGAGAAGATAGGCATATTGGGCGAGTAACTTTGACCACCCTCACCCGTACTAGGCAAAGGACAGACTCCCGCAGATAGGAGTCCGTAACACACTCAGGATTCAAGTCGAGTCACTAATGGTCATCTACGAAGTTATTAGTCCATACTGTTAACGGTGTTACATCAGTAGGTCCAATAATTCACGGTCTAATGTTGTACAATCTCATTGCACAGGATGCCCTCACTCGCATGTCAACCACATGAACGAGTCAAATCACCTTGTTTGAATCTAATACAAAGCGGGTCGCATCCACAACGTATCTAGGATTAGGTCTCCAACCCCATCCATATAGTGTAAACCGTTCGGGTCATTAACTCGAACGTGATCCTCCCTATGTGTCCATTACACACCGTTCAAGCTCTAGTTCTCTCATATATTCAATAACCTTGGAGCTTAGTTTATCGGACAATGTTTATAAAATTTGCGAGACACAAAATGATGAAATAAATAATTTTTATTAATTTCAAATGTTAAATTTACAAACTAAACGAGATTAGGACATACATCCCAACACTGGCATCAAGTATGACTCATAACCAAGAGGTCATGAGTTTGAATCCCCCTACTCCAATTGTTGATGTACACAAAAAACTCATCTAAAAAGTGTTAAAATGATTATTAATTAATTTAATTATATATATTTTTGTTTTAGGCTCGTTTCAGAAATATCCATTAACTTTGACATTTTATTGACATTTTCATCCACATTTTCATAAAATTGATATCTCGGCATTTCTGTCGTATGTGATTAACATTTATTTAACCACAAACCTCGTGGTCGTCAGTACACTCGAAATGCCAATTGAGCTATATTATGTTTGGCTTGTTACCATTTATTTTATCTTAAAACATATCGTTAAAATTATTAACATATTCAATTTTTACACATTAATTGTCACGTCAATTTACATAAATCGTGTTGAAAAAGATTTTAAATATACTTTCCAATTTTTACACATTAATTATCGAATCAATTTCTATCTTATTTTTCAAATTCTCTAAGGGTATAATTAAAACGTATAAAAAATTTAGGGTATTTTATATAATTTAATCTAACAGCTTAAAAACCAAAGTAAATATAAGTAAGAAAGAAAATACAATTCAGAATTTAAGTTAAAAATAACTAGGTCCCCCAACTTTGATGGAAATAATAAATTTAGTCCATAAACTTTCATCTGCAACGATTTAGTCTATATACTATGAGTTTTGTAACAAATTAATCACTGAACTTTGGTATGTAATAACTTAGTCCTTATACTTTGAAATTTGTAATAATTTAAATCTCTATCGTAAAAATCTCATCAAAATTAAATGTGACTTATATTATTTAATTGTTTAGACTTTCTAGCTTATAAACATATTTGGTCCCTACTTACCTTATTCACCTTTGTGTGTAAGAAATTCTATTACATCTTATTAACCACCTTTATGATAGCACCTAAATCTTTATAGATTTTAAGTTACAAGTACTAAATTGTTACATATTCAAGTCTAGGGACTAAATTATTAAAAATTAAAGTTTAGGGACTACATTGTTACTTCCCTAATATAAAAATAGCATCCTCTAGAAACTCATCATTCATAGTTAATTTTATTAGAACAAATTAAATATTCAAATAATATCAATCATCACTATTTGATGTGTGCTTTATTTTTATTTTATTTAGAATGGTTGATGGGCAAATTCGAACAGAGAGACACACCTGATTTGTACGTGAGACCAACAATAAAGTTTTTTATAGGAAGGAAAAGAAGTGACCTACAACACAAAAAAGAAACCTGCCTGTGGTGCTTACCATAACCACCCCGATGCTTAAGCCAGAGAAGAAAATAGTGTAGCAAGTTGTATAGTTTGAAGACTGAGGATCAATTACCTTTAATGAGTTATAACGAAGTATTTATATGGCATACCTCTTTCTAAACCTAATTGGATTAAGTTTTTAGGGAATGAGGCAAGATTGGCACGTGCAGGAGTAGAGGAGTAGAGTCGGGTCGCTCGGCTCGACCGAGCCGACTGAGACCGATTTGGGTTAAGCCGGTCGTTTGAGCACACTCTTATCTACCTTCTGGACTCCGTTAGCCCGATTCTATTATGGATCTCGAATTTGGCCTGTGTTTGACGCAAAAGTATTTTATAATTAGATTTAATCCAATTGTCCAAAGTTTCTCCAACAAAAATTAACTTTTTCAAGTGGATACTTTTTCAATTTTGAATCCAAATCATTGATGGTGAGGAAGTAATGCAATACACATCCAAATTTTCTGGTTTAGTTAATCAAATAGATTTATTCTTTTTTAGTTGAACTAACCTTTTAGGGTGGAAAATTTAAATCTCTAAACTTTTGATACATGTCAATTACGGCTAAGTTAAATCCAATTTAATGAATCAAATCTAGCTATTTAATGATGCTAAATTTGTTTATTAAACTATTTTAAATTTGTATGATGTAAACATTGTGAATTGCATAGCATCTTATATTTCCAATATTTATGTAAGTTTGAAATTTGAAAATGTAAAATTAGTACACTAAAAAATTGATCTAATCTTTGATAATTGCGCTATTTCAATTATAAACTCATTTCATTTTTTATTAAAATTAAAATATGTGTATCATAATATATTATAAATTCTATGATATTGTAAATCAATAATTATATAAAACTTCTAACATAAAATATGCTAATTAATTAATTAATAATATTAAATTTAAAACTAAGTATTGAGGAAGTAATCAACCATTCTTTTTATTGTTAAAAAAAGTATACTATGAAATATATTTTGAACAATTTTTTAAATTGTAACAATCCCATTTCTAAATTTTGCAATCAAAACACATATTCCAAAAAATTTAAAATATGGATATAACTATGATTTCCATGATTTTTTTTAATTTTTATCACTAAACAAGCTTATTTTAAATATTCACTTCAAAATCAGTAAAATATTATTTATTTTGTAGAGTATTAGGTTTAAGCAAAGTGTTGAGTGTTGAGATCTGATTCAAACCAATAATCCTTAAAATATGTTATTTTATTAATATTTGACTGATGGAACCATAGTAATATTGTTAATTTTGAAATAAAAAGGATGAATGAGACTAAATGCATGAGCCATTAAATTTTAATTTGGTGGGTGACGAATGATAGACAGCGAAACCTCCTAAAATTGGAATTATCACAAAAAATCGTTCAAGAAATGAATGTATCGTGTAGAAGTGTTCATCCTCTAATTAATTGAGTTGTTGCCTATGCTTATCAAGATTTGCTTTAATATATGTTGGTCTTCATAGGTTGGTATTTGCTGATTTAATTTCGGTCGTCATCATAATGATTCATAATTCTAGAGTGGAGGTAAACCCTGTATAATTTAGTTGGCATATTGTTAACGACCACAAACTCTTGTGGGTTGATCTGGATCCAATAATTTTTATTCCCTCTAATATCTCTCGGATATAAATTTAGAGCAGTTCTCTCTCTCCATCCGACGATGAGAAACTACTGGCCACATTGTAGCGGCCTCATTGAATAATTTTTAGTGGGTTGAATCCTTCGATCTTTATTATACTACAAAAGAGTAGATACAAAGGTTAGAAATACACTCACAACAAAATTTTAAAGCCTTCAAATGATGGACGTGAACTCAATGAGTTCAAGCTAACTAGATTTATTAAGGTAAAAAATTTGAATCACCACCACATAATTTTGTAATTCTTATATATTTTTATTAAAATAATATCTAAATCATAATAACTCTCCCATTAATTCAATTCAACATAATTTAGTAGATAATTTATTATCATTTCAAAAGTCGAGAACTTGATCTTTCGCCTCTACAAACTATTTTAAAAAGAATGCAACAATGATATATAAAAGCGATTTAAGGTTTGTTTTTTTTATCTCTCTCATTAAATCTAAATGCTCCCAAATTCTAAATGCTCAGTACTTCAGAGCTTTTTATAAAAGTGTTCAACTACTTCTCCTTTATAAGTTAAACGTTTCAATCTCAATCTCTAATTAAAAAAAACCTACCAGATTACCTAATTTCGAAGTAGAACTCAATTAAAAAAAGGTAATTTCAAAGTACACATTCTCCTATAAATGCAGGCTCAATGCTTTGGCAAACATGCACCTTAACACCATTCCTCTTGCATTTTTCTTGCATATTATCAATCCTCTTAGAATCAACACAATGAAGAGATCGTCAATAGCAACTCTTTGTGTTCTGGTGGCGGCGACAATGGCGCTTCTAATCGGAGTTCGTCCGGTCGATGCGGTGGACTGCAAGCCTTCGGAGCTCAGCCCATGTCTCTCTGCAATTACATCATCGACACCGCCGTCGAGCACTTGCTGCCTCAAGATGGAGGAGCAGACGCCATGTCTCTGCGTATATTTTAATAATCCAGACTTCAAGCCTTACATTCCCGGCGGCAAACGGGTCGCTGCCGCCTGCGGCGTCACTGTCTCCGGCTGTTAAGTTGGGGGATCTAGGGGAGGGTTGAATAAAATTAAGCTGGTTATCTGCCAGCTTTAACTGCCTTAGCCAATATGAATAATGGAGATTCATCATCCATATATTTGCTACCTTTATGCTACCAACTTTTTTAGGTATTAAAATGTTATAGTTGGATGTGAGAATGGAACATGTTAAAGAGAGAGTAAGAATATATATATATATATATCAAGAATTATGGTATAAAATCTTTGCCTGTTTTATTTTTTTTTTTTTGGATAAAATTATATTTTCTTTTATTGTTATTTTTCTTAATCTTTCTCAAAAAGGTTACAAGGTCACAAGGTTACACGGCTCACTGTTTGAAATTCCTTACCCTGCCTTCATCCCATAAGCAAATTTGGAGGTTGAAAGAAACACTAAAAATCTTCTTTCTTAAATCTCTTTTGCAAAAAAATTGCATATTGGATATTCCCAAAGGTCAAATTTTCCTTTTTTTTTTTTTTACTTTAACAATCACGTTTACTTTTCCTTATAACATTGTAATTTGTGCTTTTAAAACCTTGTAAATGTCCATATCTTGTTTTTAATGCCCATTGAACTTATTAAGTGTTCTTATTATATATATCACTGCAAGAAATGATACAACTTAAATAATCCTAATAACTTATTGATAAGATTTGAGATGTTACCTTTGTGACACTATTGCGGCAGTCAATTTTTTGAATGTTACAAACAATGGTATTTAGACCATTCATGTGAAAAATTAATCTAAGTTGAGATATCATCTCTAATATATTAAAAAGTCACAATTTTTATGTGGTTTTATGTGGTAAAACTCGTGGTTTTTATAAACTGAATGTATATTCTATATTGCAATAAAGTTGTTATTGAGGTTTATTCAATTAAGGTGTTATTGAGTAATGTGAATTGTGTGTTTTGTAACCCTAACCCAATAAAAAACTCTTGACTATAAGATGAATACTTGAACTTTATATGTGACATAAAAGTGGATCAAGTTCAAGTTATAACCATAATGGTCTACTAGTATAAGGATAGGGTTAGATACCTTATCATGGGGACACTATGGGTGCGCCCCACTTTGTAAAGTACAAATCATGTGATCCTTAATCATTCATGCGGAGACATGTGAGTGAGGGTGTCATATGCAATGAGTTTGCATAAGACTGAACCGTGAAATACTCACTTAGACTTTATAACCCCTTTTACTGTCTTAACTTACTATATTCATACGATGACCTACGTAACTCGATCTTAATCCTGAGCGTGCTATGAACTCCTGTTTATTTGGATTATCCTTAGATTTTCATGGGGAGTGGTCAAAGATTGCCGACTCAATAAGCCTCCCATGTAAGGGATATGACTGGGTAAATAGTTGGGAAAATAGTTGCACAAGATGAAATTCGCTCCTACCCGCTTTAGGGATTAGTAGAGAGGTTGTTCCCTTAAGTGCTGACTCTGGGTATTGAATAAAATGCCCACCCCTCTCATTGGCCCGAGAGAGATTCAGTTTGTTGGTTGGACCACAAACCAATTGTTAATTAGAGGATCAGTAGGACTTAAGGAACAATAAGGAACAATAAGTAATTACAGGTGTACAACGGTAAATTTGACCCAACTGTAATTACGAACGACCTGTGAAGGATCAACTTACTAATCATGATTATATCAAGATGACAGAAATATATCTATAGTGAGGAGAGTGCAACCACTAGGCTTTAGTGGAGTGTCCCGGTGGTTAACAAATGTTGATTAGCTAGGCTAAAGAGTTTGGTCGATTAATCTTGTATCGTTGGAGCTCATGATCTGTAGGTCCATTAGATTCTTCTTACTAGCTTGGACTAAGCCTTGTAACATTTTGAGAGAAAAGAATTTGAATTATTCAAATTTAGTTTTTGGGAGAAAGCGATAAGTATATGCGATATATTTAACGTGTCATAGCATAATTATGAATTAAACTATGATTAAGAAGAGGTGGACATATTTAAATATGATTTAAATATTTGATCAATTTAGCATGAATAGGGATTCATGTTTGAAAAATCAATCGGGATTTTGCAATTTACTTAATTTAATATTTGATATTAAATTAAATTAAAAATTATTTTTATAATTATTTTTGAATTAAAATTAAAAGAAAAAGAATTGGATTTTTCATGAAAATCTCTTGCAACTTGCCCATACTCCTCATCTTCAAAATTCACCAAAATTGACCACCTCTATCTCAAGTCATCCTCATCACTCTTGAGTTGTCACTTTCATAAAGCTTAATGAAGCTTTATTTAAAGAAAAATTGAGGGAATTTGATAGAATTTTGTAGAAATTTTCTCAATTCTCGATTTGTGACCTTTGAGGGCTCTTCTTCCAAATTCTCTCAATCTAGGATCCCATAATCCGTTCCAAGGCCTAAGGATAGTAGGGAAGTCACTAGAGGTGGTCCACGAAGTGTTCGTGTTGTAAATCGTCCACTAGGTGAACAGAATTTGATCTTCAAAATTGAGTTATCTATCTCTCTGTTTTTCTAGTTTTGAGTCTGCATTTTATTTTTAAAAATTGATCAAATTAGAGTGTTTAAGATCCTAAATTGCTTCCGCTTTTCTTAATATGGACTCCTTCATTTTTAAAAAATATTTTTAGACTATATTACTCTTTAATCAATCTTGAATTAACAAAGCATGTCACACACAATTATTTAACAATAACTATTAAATTATGTATTTACTTTAAATCACATGATATTTAATTAGTTGAAATATAATAATGATTTCTCTCTATTTACGTAATTACTAACTTTAATTATACATATTTTAATCATAAAAGTTTTAAAAATTTAGAAATCATGCCATTTTTAACAAGGATAATTGTATTGGGAAGCAAATTTAGAGTGAATTATTTGCAAATATAACAACTTTTAAAAATATTTGTAAATATAACAAATCTTTTAAATAAAGTTTTGTTATTCCCTTTTTTACCCTTATGGGTGCATATGAGAGTGAAAAAATGACCACCCAAAGGATGTTGTGATTTTTTTAATGCCTCCAAACACTCTTGCATGAATTTTTTTTTGTAATTTTTTTCTTTTTTATTTTCTTTGTCTTCCTGATCTCCTCCTCCTCTCTCCACATGTGCCTTTTTGCATTTCCTTCATACATGTTTTTCCATTCTAACTTTTTATGCAGTTTAGAAATTTTATATATGATCATAACATTACTTAAATCTTCTTGAAAATTATAATTAACAAAAAAGAATCCTACTATACTAAATATTATACCACGAGAGATTAAAACCTATAATAATTTTGTCGCTGATATTAAAAATCATCAAATGACGATAGAGAAGGAAATAAAATAAAAAGATGAGATATTAATTGAAAAATATCATTTGATAGAATATGTAATTAAAAAACACTTTTACATTTGAACAAAGTTCTATATAAATGATTAATCTTTAATAAAAAAATTTTGGGTTTAATCTTTAAGTCTTCAATTTAAAACTAGTATTTAACACCTTACCAAGCTTCTAAAATTATTGAATTTGGGATTTTGAAATAAGTTTCATCTAACCAAAAAATTCATCTATCTTAGTTCAGTAACTTAATTCTAAAAACACTCCAAAAGACGAAATTAGTCGGATTTGAAAATGCGAAGCGTTACACAAAAGTCTATCAGTAATAGTGATAGATAAACACTGAGAAAAAATAAGTCATAATGATAGACTTTTATCACTGATAGACTTCAATCAATACTGATAAAATACACCAAGCAAGAAGTCTATTAGTGATATAGTGATAGACTTCAATAAATACCAATAAACAAAGAACAAGCAAGAAGTCTATCAATGTTAGTGATAGACTTCAGTCAACACTGATAAACAATAACAAACAAGAAGTTATCAGTTATAGTGATAGTCTTCTATCGCTGGTAGACTTCAATCAACAGAGATAAACAATACAAAACAAGAAGTCTATCAATGAAAGTGATAGACTTTTATCACTGATAGATTTCAATAAACACAGATAAACGAAAACAAACAAGAAGTCCATCAACGATAGTGATAGTGAGATCATTCTATAATTGATAAACTTCAATCAACACAAATAAATAATATCAACAAGAAGTCTATCAATGATAGTGATTGACTTCTTGTTTGATATGGCTTATCAATGATAGTGATAGACTTCTTGTTTCTATCATTGATCGCTTCAATCAACATTAACTATTGATAAATAACACCAAGCAAGAAGTCTATTAGTTACCAAGTAATAAGTCTATTAGTGAGAGTGATAGATTTCTATCAACATTAATAAACAACATAAAACAAGAAATCTCTTAGTGATAGTGATA
The DNA here is from genome assembly GCA_036507285.1 of Trichosanthes cucumerina. Classification (NCBI taxonomy): domain Eukaryota; kingdom Viridiplantae; phylum Streptophyta; class Magnoliopsida; order Cucurbitales; family Cucurbitaceae; genus Trichosanthes; species Trichosanthes cucumerina. The sequence goes on from CM071838.1 coordinate 65,704,888, forward strand.
GTTTTCTATCACTGATAGACTTCAATTAACACAGATAAATAATACCAAACAAGAAGTCTACCAGTTATAGTGATAGACTTCAATCAGAAAAGATAAATAATATAAATAGAAGTTTATAGATGATAGTGATAAATTTGTATCATTGATACTCCTATCAGGACAAATAAACAACACATATAGAAGTCTATCAGTTATCACTGATAGACTCCTATCACTGTTAAACTCTAATAAGAAAAGATAAACAACACAAATAGAAGTCTATCGATGATAGTGATAGATTTCTATCACTGATTTGTTGGGATTTATGCCCTAAACTTGTGTAATTTTGATCAATTAAATAAAGTGTTATTTGTTTTGATAAAATTACAGTCTTGCTTTTAAAAATCCAATAAACTAAGCTCCAAGGTTATAACGTTTATCTTGAAATAAGTGTAGTGGACACTATTTGGGTTGAGTTCAAGATTATAACCAAAATAGTCTATGGTATAAGAATAAGGTTGGAAACCTTATTCTGGTCACACTATGGATGCGTTCCACTTTGTAATTAGTACAAATGAGGTAATCCAACTCATTCATGTAGTTGACATGCGAGTGGGGGCATCCTGTATGAAGAGTTCATACAAGACTGGATCGCAAATTATTAGTCTAACCAAATTGTAACAGATTAATGAGAACAAGACTAGTAATTTATAGATGGTCATTAGTGACTCGACCTGAATCCTGAGCAAGTTAAGAACTCCTGCTTATAGGGGTTTGTGCTTAGACTAGTATGGGTGAGAGTGGCTTGTAGTCGACTCAATAAGCCTACCTTCTCAGTGACGTAACCTCGTAGGTAGTGGGAACTTAAGCTGTGCAAGATGGAATTCACTCATTCCTACACTAAGGAATTAGATAGGTTGTTCCCTTAAGAATCGACTCGGTCTTGAACAACGGGGCCCCGCCCTCTATGAGGGTATGAGTCTAAGGTAGGACCTTAGACTTGTTGTTCATTAGAGGATCAGTGGTGCTTAAGGAACAAAAAGGTAATCACAGGGGTAAAACGGTAATTTGACCCAGCTGTGATTACGAACAATCTGTGAAGGGTCGACTCATGGGTATAATGGCTATATCAGTGGACACAATATTATCTACAGTGAGGAGAGTACAGCTACAAGTCTATTAGTGGAGGGACTTGTAGTTAATGAATATTGATTAACTAGATCAAAGAGTTTGATCAGTTAATCTCACATCATTGGAGCTCATGATCTATAGGTCCATTAGATCCCTCCGTTGGCTCAATATGGTAATATTGAGGGTATAAAGTTAGGAGTGAAATTGAAGTGTTCAATTTCATACATGAGGTGTTATATCTATTATATATGATATAATTGATATAATATATAGTTTTAATGTGAATTAGATTCATATATAAACTATATACTAAAGAGAGAATAAAGGAGGGGTATGATAGTCATTTCCATCTCATTCCCCTATATATATGGTTGCATGAGATGCAACTAGGTTAAGTCAATCTAAGTGATTCCTAGCCTTTTTGTTGTTGTTGGAAAGGTTCCAAGACAACAAACATCTCTCTCACAAAATACCTCACTTTTCCTCAAGGGAACCCACCTTCCTCCCTCACCTAGAGAATAAGGGAGAAGATCCGGTGGTAGTGTCGGTGTTCGTACGTGTTCGTGCTACGTTGATCTTGATCGTGAGAGAAGAGGAGCACTTGAAGAAAGGTTCTTCAAAGATTACTTTCTTGCTTTCGATTCTGTTTTGTATGCTTAATCTAGTTTTCATGTTCTTGAATTTACCGTTGTAACTAAATCAAGAGCGCGCGATTCGCAATTGCTTCCGCTGCGGGGACTTCAATTCCCTTCATGATTGATTTCAATCAGAATAGATAAAACAACAAATATAGAACTCTATTGGTGATAGTGATAGATTTCTATCACTGATTGACTCCAATCATAAGAGATAAACAACACAAATAGAAGTCTATCAATGATATTGATAGACTTCAATCAGAACAAATAAAAATCTCAGACAAGAAATCTATCAGTGATGGTGATAAACTTCTATCACTAATAGACTTCAATCAAAACAGGTAAACATATCAAATAAGAAGTTTATCAGTGATAGTGATAAACTTCTATCATTGATATATAGTGATAAACTTCAAAGATAGACTTCTATCACTGATATGAGTTGTGGGTTTTTTTGTAATTTAAATAGGTTGAACAACTAATTTTGCTATATTTGCATTTTTTTTTTACATTTTGCAATATGTGTTATTTTTTATCGTCATTTTGTCATATGCCCAATTGTCCCTTTTAACAAATTATGATATTAAATTTAAATCATAAAATATCATGTAAAATATAAATATGAAAAATTTCCCCAAGTTAACATAGTTTTTAAAACTATTTAACCCTCTTTATTCTTAATAATTAATGATTGATTTAAAATACCTTTAAATTATAATTGCTTAAACAATAAAGTCATTGCATTAAGTAATTACTATTACAAATTTACTCCTATATCATTATTGTTAAAATTAAAAATTTCTATATTCCTAAATTATATAAATATAACCATGTGAAAAACACTCAAAATTCAATTAGAATAAAATGCAATTAGTCAAGAAACTACGATTTAGGTATGCATTACACTCAACCTTTTATTTTTTTCTTCTCTAATTTTATTAGTATATTTGTATGTGATATGAGATGAGATATAGTTTTAATTTTAGCTCATGCACTTAAAAATTTTTCCTTTATAATAGACTACTTTCTACTTTCATATTTTTTTTATCAATTGTCACTATTCAATAGTTTTTCTCTCTTAATACATTATTCACATTTCTCAACCAACGGGAAAATATTATGAAATAACAAATTATTTTGATTTTAATCAAAGTTGAGTTGATTAATATAGAAAATCATACTAATTCAATTTGGTTAAGAAGGCTAAATAAGGGATAGGAATATATTTTACATATATTTAGATTGAATTTTCTATTGTTTTATAGATTTAACTTACCTAAATACTATGTTTAAGGACGGTTTTATGTTTTGTAGGTTGAAACGCATAAATTTGGGGCTTTGGAGTTTATTTGGACCATTGTGGAGCAATACAAGGAAGTAGAAAAAATTTGGAGCAAAAATGAAGATTTTTGGTCTGACGTTACCCACAAGATGTGATCACTCCTTATTTTGTTTTCTGGAGGCATAATATACGAAAATTTCAAGGAGAACATGGATTTGAGCTCTTTTTGGAGAAACCCTAAATTTTGGAAAGTTAAAGTTGCCATATGGACGACTAGGATCATTAGAGAATATTTTAGAAGTAGTTTCCTATTTTTAGATAAGAGAACACATTATAAATTAGGGTTAGCCTCCACCCACTTCTCATCCCTCATTCTACACATTCTCTAGACCTCCATTGTTCTCTCTGCAACTTTTCTAGGTTTTGCTTTTTCTTTTCTTTTATGTATTCCATGAACAATTAAACCTTTTTATCTAGTTCAAGGTTTAATTAAAGTATTTTATTCTTCCAATTGTGAGATCTGAACCTATTTTTTATTTTCTTGTTGAATTGGGTATTTGCTTATTTTCTATGATTATGAACCAATATTAATTTAGGAATTATACGAACTGATCACTCTAAATTTACAACTATTTGAAATCCTTAAATCTGTAATTTTTTTAGGAAATCAAACCAAGTAGTAAAATATTTGAACGATGAATTTAGGAAATCTAATTTAAATCCTTCGCGTGAATTTAGTAGAACTTGCTAGAATTGGGTCTTTTAATTCTTAATTCACTCGATATGCTAGGAGCGACTCTGCGAGACTATTTATTTGAATAGAGAAATAATTCAATGCGCAAAGCTTGTTTTATTGATTAATTAAGAAAGATGAGGTAATCGTAAGCTTTCAAGAACCATAACCAACTTATCCATATTCAACCGAATTTAATTTATGTCAATGATCGATTGCAATGAATAGATATTAAGATTAACCTTGTCTACATTTTATTTATCTATTGGAAACTCATTTTATTTTTTTCCATTTTATCGCTTGCTTTCATTTATTTAATTTCGACTCAAAATCTCCCTTTTAATTTATTGCATATTTTACAGAAATTCATCTAGTTTCAGTTTCTAGGGTTTGACCTTGCTTACTACTTCTACAAGTATTTTGTAGGTTTAGTTTTTGTGTTCTCGACACGCATCAAATTTTGGCGCCAGTGTCGGGAACTACGTCAACTAGATTTATTTTTGTTTAATTGTTTAATTCTTTTATTATTATTATTTCATTTTTATTTCTATTCCCTATTGATGTGCCAATCTCTTCGTGTAGGTGAACTTAAATTTGATCCTGAAATTGAGAAATCTGCATGGCGACTAAGAAAGAAAACTGCTCGTTGCATGAAACTTCAATCGTCAGTGAATGAAACGGAAGAAGAATCAATTCATTCCTTGAGTGATTCTGACGTAGAAGTTGAAACAAAAAATACGATCGCCGATAGAACACTCAGAGAACTAGTCACTCCCGATGTCAACCAACAACCACTCTACATTAAATACATTGACGTGGAAATACCGTTTTAGTTAAAGTCAGGTCTCATTCATCTGTTGCCAACATTCAGAGGTCTAGAGAATGAGAACCCACATAAGAACTTAAAAGGAGTTTCATAATATTGGTGATAATGCTAATGCTTTAATTTTATCCTTAGAGCTTGCTAATGCAATTCCTTTTGAATTTTTAAATGCTTAAGCAAATGCTTTTATTATTAAAAAAATTTCATGCACTAAAATCACTTTCACAAATTTTTCAATAATCGATTTAGCTCAAGCAAAATTTTCATGCATAAATGCATAGCATTCTTTTAATATACTTTCCTAGAAAACAAACTGTCATGAATTAATTCATTCTTCTATTCATTATTCTAAGTTTGGGTAAAAAATATTTTTCTACCCTCCCTCTTCACACAATAAGGGCATTGAACATTTTATGTTTGGGGTGAGGTAAGAAACCTCTATGTATTTTTTTTGTTTTAGAAAAAGAACATGTTACATTCCCTATAAAGCTCCAAATAGGCTTATTGGGCAATTAATGTGATAAATTTATTTCATACTTTGTGCTCGTTGTTAGGTGTTTTCATCACCAATGTTAGCATTTGAATCGAAGGCACTTAGTTGAGAATTTATTTCCTTTGCTTACGTGATTTCATTATCAATGTTGCCTTCCTATGAACTATGGAAATCTCATGCCCCTTTGATTAGGTAGTTTCATCGTCAATGTTATCATCCTAAGAACTATGGAAAAGTGAAAATAAAGAGAAGAAAAAGCCTTAAGATATGACCCTTGTGTTGCCTAGGTGATTTCATCATCAATGTTGTCATGCTAGGAACTATGAATGTGATCTTTTTAAGAGCTTTAAGGAAATGAAGGTGTTGTTTTTTTTTATCTTGAGTAAAAGAAAGATTGATCAATAGTAAGTGAGATTATAAAAGTTCAAAGCTTTGTTTAAGAGGATAGTATGTTTGTTTTAAAGCAAGGAATGCAAAGTTCTGTTTGTTATGCTTGCGTAAGTTGCTTGGTTTGCTTGACCTTGATTGATAGTGAATTGTAAAGTATGCTTAAATGATTTGATTAATTTGGAATTGCTTAGGCCCCGTTTGATAACCATTTTGTTTTTTGTTTTTAGTTTTTGAAATTTAAACCTAAAAATACTAGTTCTACCAATGAGTTTATATGTCTTCTTATGTACTTTATATCTATGTTTTCAAAAACTAAACCAACTTTTGAAAACTAAAAAAAGTAGCTTTTAAAAACTTGACTTTGTTTTTAGAATTTGGTTAAGAGTTCAAATACTTACTTAAGGAAGATGATCTCTATTGTAGAGAACTTAGGTGAAAATAAGCTTAACTTTCAAAAACTAAAAACCAAAAATAAAATGGTTATCAAACGGGGCCTTAATTATCTTGATTCTTGAGGAATTATTTAAGTAGCTTGATCAATTTGGAAATTTTACAAAGCAAGAAAGCATTATCAATCATGGAAAAAGAAAATGAATTCCATCCTTTGTTGTATCGCCATTTCATCAATTTTTGAGTTTGTAAGATTTACCTTTGTCCTTGTAGGAATCACTCATTGAGGAGAATGAGTAGTTCAAGTTTGGGGGTTTGATAACTCTTTATCAAATAGTTGTTTTTGTAACGCCCAATGTTTTCAAGAAGTTTAATTTAACGGATATTGGATCAAGTGCGATAATGCAGGTTTGCTTAAACAAATGGTAATTTGTTGTGTTATTATGTAAAGGGGACGAGGGCAAATTTGAAGAAAACCTTTATGCAGAAAAATAATAGGAGTTTAAAATAATAGGAGTTATTAGAAAGAATGATAAAGTAAGGCCTACTTGGGGTATTGGGGTGTGTAACCGAGCATGAAATACCTGAACACGTGATGGGTGGACTAGGATTTGATTTCACTCGGGGTGTAGGATATGTTTACTATGGGCAGATGCCGAGGTCGTTGGGATCATGCTGGAGGTTGGTTTAGAACACCTTGTAGAGAATGTGGTGCTTAAGGTTGTCATTTGTATTTATTGTCTATAGTAAAAGTTATTATTGTTGGGTTTTATGTCCTAAAACTCGTAGTTTGTAATAATGTTCTAATTAAATCAATAAAGTGTTATTGTTTTTCAATAAATTGTTATTGTTTAATTCATTATTTTCTATGTTGCCTTAAGTTAACCCTAAATTCAATAAACCAACATCCGAAGTTGTTGTATGTCTCTTGAATTGAATGTAGTGGACATATAAGGATCTCAGTTCGAGATACAACCTAAAAGGTCTATAGTATGGGGATAAGGCTTGGGTACCTCATCATGGTAATACTATGGATATGACCCACTTTGTATTTGATACAAACATAGTGATCCTAAGTGTTCGTGTAGATGATATGTGAGTGGGGATATCCTATGTGATGAGATCACATAAGACCGAACCACAAAATAGTAATCACTAGATGTAACTTCGTTGACTAGTTAGATTTCTATTTCAATAGGATGACCTAGGCAACTTGGTCTCAATCCTGAGCAGGTTACGAACTACTGTTTGCGAGGGATTGTCCTATGACTAGTATGGGTGCGAGCGGCCCGAGATGTCGACTCAATAAGCCTACCTTCTTGGAAACAAGACCGAGCAGGCAGCTGGGGACTTAACCTAACAAGATGGAAATCACTCCTTCCTTACTTTAGGGTAAGTAGATGAATGGTTCCTTAAGTGGTATCTCCGAAACTTGAACAAAGGGTCCGACCCTCTTATTGGCCCGAGAGGGACTTCTGTTTATTGGTATGACCATAATCAGGTTGTTCATTAGAGGAGCACTGGGACTTAAGGTAAAAGATGTAACCAAGGGGTAAAACGGTAATTTGGCCCAGTTGGTGTTACGAACATTCGTGAATGTTTGACTTGCTGTTATTGGTTAATATCCGTGGACACAGAAATATATCTGCAGTGAGAAGAGTGCAACTGCGGGATTTTAGTGGAGTGTTCCCGCAGTTAACGAATGTTGATTCGGAAGTTAATGAGATTAACCGAATAACCTCGTATCGTTGGAGCTTTTGATATGTAGGTCAATTAGGTCCACCTTCTAGCTCGTAAAGGGTTCTTAGATCATTTGAGTTTTAAGTATTCAAATTCAATTAAGGAATAAACATTAATGCATACAGATACATTATAATATAACGTTTTAGAACTTTAGATTATAAATTTAATTTGAATATGATTCATATTAAATAATATGAGAGAGTTAAATATTTGAAGGAGTTCAAATATTAATTAAATGTGAATGAGATTCATATTTAAAAATTATAGGTTAAAATTTAATGTATATAAGATGTGCATTAAAACTATAGGTTAGATGGAAAATTGATTAAATGTGATTTAATCTAAATTAAATATATGATATTTTAATTTATTTTAATTAAATGTGATTTAGTTAATTTATTTAATAATTAATATGATTAATTATTATTTAAATAAAATAAAAAAAGGGAACGTGTCAGGAGGACACGTTCCCCACTTTCCCTCCAACTCCCTGTTGATATGGTGTGGGGGAAATGTCCCTCTGGCCTTTCTTCTCGATGGTGAAGAGAAGAAGTAGTTGATTGGATTTTGATTGCTTGCTTCTGGATTTTGGAAAAACTCTCAACTCTCTCTAAAAAATCTATTCCCTTCCTCTTCCAATTGTTGGCTTCTTCCCACCAAGGAGAGGTCTAAGGATTCAGAGGATAGAAGGTTAACACTACTGGTAGTGTCCTAACTTTACAAAGGAGAAAAACCTTTACTGTTGTTGTACAATTGTGGAGCAAGGAGTTGTTGTGTAGAACTACAAAGGTAATTTACTAATTCCTTTTAGTTTAGCTTATGTACAACATGTTAATTGTAAATTTAATCCATGCTTCTGTTAATTGCTTATCTATTTTATTTGTATTTGCCAATGTATAGGTTTTTTGGAGTAAAACAAAACAATCAAGCAATTTACCACGTTTCTGTTGCTCAAGGGGATTCGATTCCCTTCAAATGGTATCAGGGCAATGCTTGAATTTGTTTTGGTTGAAACAAAGTTGCATTGGTTGGTCGGAAATTGCATTTTGGTTTGCTGTTGAATTGTTTAGGAAAATTTGATCATAGTTTATGTTTGATTTGATCAAATTAATGTAAAAGCCCCTACGTTTTTTGGGCAATTAAGTGCAATATCGAGTCTGTATTCGTGTTCTTGAGTCGTTCGTGACAAGTTTGTGGCGATTCATATGAGATTCGGGTGCCAATTTGCTACTGGAAGTTGTTGTTTTCGAAGAAGGATTGGCGTTGCAACGCTGAGGTTCCCTATCGACAAGGAATATGAGGTGTAGCAGCGTTGCAATAACGTTTCATGGTGTTGCAATGCTAGCCCGATGCTGGACGCGAGCACAAGCACTCACAGTGTTGCAACGCTATCCTTGGCGTTGCAACGTCGTGCCATTGAAGGAAGATGGTTGGCCGGTTCAACGAGTTTCAGGCTGTTCGACTCTTTTTCAGTCTGGTTCGAATGGTTCGGTTTCGATTCAGGGTGTTTTGGACCGATTTTGCTGTAAAATTATTATAATTTTATTATTTTTTTGTACTTTAGGGGCCAAAATTTCTGGTTTAACAACTGTTTTTCTTTATGAATGTCATTTAGAATTATTCCCACCATCGGATAAGCATGTTCATGCATTTTATTTATATAAGTGTTATATGAGTATGATAAAAATGCATGATTTATTTTTCATGAGTAATTGATTGTAATTATTATAATTTAATTATATGAAAAATGATAAGCATGGAGCATAAAATTACTTAGTTTAATATAAAATGTTATATTATTCAATTTGTTGAATGACAATTTTTTCCAATTAGAATTTGATTGTTGGAAAAATCATATAGTTCTTAAAATTTATAAAAGTTATAAATTGGTTTTAGAAACTATAACTTATAACAAAGAAATGCATGCAAACATAGGAAATTGGGCGGGGTGAAATTAATTTTAAAATGTTTAAAATTAATTAGACCTAAGTTTAATTTCTAATAGGATTATAAATCAGTTTTACATAGTGTTTTAAATCATTTAAAATATAGCAGGACAATAGGACCTTGGTTATAAGACAACGCTACCGGTGATGTTCTGTCTATCCCAGATTCAGAAGAATGAGGCCACCCGCCTCTCCACAAACTACTAAATATTATATACACTTCTACTCTAAAACAAGTATATTGTACACCTAACCAACATATTAACTTACCTAACTTCATACAAATCTATTTCACACAATTCAGAAATCCACAAATGGCTTACACAAATCTGCCAACAAAATCCACCCATTGTACTCGAATCTCGTCGATTTCTTCTTGTTTATATGCAGTTTTTGTGTTAAACTACAAAGAGAAATAATATATTAAAATAACATTAGACTAAATTATATTTTGAATCACTAAGAAGATAAAATAAGAGTACTTACAAGGCTCATTATAGGGATACTAGAATTATATACGATTTCTCGTATATACTTACATACATAGTACCAAGACTCTCTACGTAACCCGGTTGACGGGGGCACTACATGCAAAATAATTTTAAAAATAGCATGTTTGAGTTAAATTTCGTTCCGTTGGCCAAAACAATCGAATATATAAATTATGTTTACCTTTACAAGTTTCCAAGTGATGGCGGAACGATATTGTGGAAGTGAGTGCTTGGCTTGCCACATTCTCAAGGATCTAAAGAGTTTGAAGCATTAGAAAAATTAATAGAAAGTAATTAATTCTTAAGGTTTGAAACACTTATGTATTTATTGTTCCTTGAAAACTTTCTTCGATCTTACTCCTCAACGAATTTAAGACATAAACGGTGTTCGCCCGCGGATGGATAACGATCAACACCCAATGATATCTATTAAACAATGAATATTCTAATATCATTGTTTTAATGAACAAAAACATATAAATAGGTTGAAGTAAGTTAAACTTACCCAGTATTATATGGGATGAAAACTTGTTGATCCAAGTCCAAATTAACCATTTCTAACTCATTGCTTGATTTATACAACGTGTTTCTTGACTTTTAACAAAATTAGAAATGGTTATTTGATCAACTAGCAAGAACTTGGCGATTATTTCATAGTCACGTACAGTCCAAAGATACCTAAACAAAAGTAAAGTTATAAAACGAAAGATGTTGTATACTACATTCAAAAGCGTAGTCAATATAAATGAAAGATGTTGTATACTTACGCAATGTATGCGACTATGCAGGAGTACCCTATCTCCACCATCCCATAGTAATGCAGGATATCATCGCGATGTAAATAAATTAACTTCTCCTCCCCGAACATGTGCACGCTCAACTTGACTTGAATCGTATCATCTTCTTGCATCGATAACATTGCATAACGATTTAGAAGCTTAATAGTCACATGAGCATCTGTGTACTTTGTAGAATGTGAAGTAGGAACATGTACAGAAACATCCGACTTATGTTGTAACGCCCCTACTTTTCTATGACTAAACTCTTAGGGACATTACTACACATGCATGCATTTATAGGCCAAAAGAGATAAAACGATCTTTAAATCTCCAATGAAAATAATTTGTCTTTAGGGATCCCAAGAAAAACATTCAAAACAGATAAAAGGAGCAGTTTGAACATGGCCTATTTAAACTCTGTAAAGTAAATTTAAACTTCGAAAACATAAAGGGACAACATCAGTTATAAAAGAAATGTGCGGAAAACATGTCTATTCCCATGGCTCTAACAACGCGCCTCCGTCACTCGCCCTGCACGTCCTTGGCCTTACCTGAAAAACATTTTTAAAAGAAAGGGTGAGTATTGCAAAACAATACCCAGTAAGTGACCTCGCTACACGAGGTTTGGGATATGCATACACATACAATCATGACTTTTAAACTAGTTCAAATGTACATATGCGGGACCTAAAACTTTCTCATATCGTCAGTCTTTAATCCATGACTTCCTTTTTATTTAAGTGGCCAATTGGTTATCCCGAGTCATTTCATTTTGAGTCCTCACACACCCTCAGTAATCATTTGAGTCCCTCACAGCACTCTGTATGGTTTGAGTCCCTCACGGACTCTGTATAAATTGAGTCCCTCACAGACCCTGTAAATTTGACCCATAGGGTCTCTAATGCATGTTTGACCATGCACACAATGCACTCAGGAGACCAATTTCCACATTTATCATCAAATCATTTCATGGCATACATAACATGCATGAGGTCCCATCATTCAACATAACAATAGTGTTCATGCCACAATCATTATCATGAATATGCAAATCATAATTTCCTCATATAACAGTTTGAAGATAATACTCTTGTAGGTAATCATGGAATATTCGCATACAAGATATTGTGATATCCTCACATAAAATCTTCGGATTTTTCTTACGTAACATACAAGGATATTCTCACATAAAATATCATGATATACTCACATAAAATGTTGAGATATCTCGCACATAAAATATTAAGTATTCTCAAAAAATATCTCATATATTATCATATAAGAATATAAGCTAAATTCGCATGAAATCATGAAAATCATTTTCTTCAATCCCATTTGGAAAAGTTCGGCACAAAGTCCCTTACCTTAATTCGAATTCTACTCCAAGACTTAACCCGAGCTCCTTGAGTACTCTTCTTTTAGTGGAACCTAGTCCACACAATAATTCGAAATTATTTTCCAAGCATTAACCAATTCCATAAACGTAAGGGTGCCTAATTCTAGTCCTTAAGACTTTATGCCCCGCTTACCTCGAGTTCAACGCGAGGACTTAATATTTCTTAGTTTGTTTTGGCGTTCGACCTCCAATTCCGCTCCAAGTTTGGTCCCTACAAAAATGTGTTCGAAACCGTAACCTAAGTTCTCAATCAAACGCTTAATTAATCGATAGGTCACAAGTAAATCTCCAACGAATTCGAAACTAAACCAGATCGCTCACCGAGTTATAACTTCGCCAGCTGAAAACGTAAAAAGCGTCTTTGGCCGCGTTGTGGGACTCGACGGTAGCAACCGCGGGGCCGGGGAAACGAGCTCGCGTGTGGCTGCTGCTTGGAGTCGAGAATGGTCGTGCGAATAACAAAGGTGCGATCGTCCGGTGCTGCAGGCGTTCGTGGCTCGGTGATCTTCTCTGCTCGAGGGTCTCGCCGGTGCAAGTGGCTTCAGAGGCGCGGCTTCAACGATCGGCGGCGGCGCCACCTCTCGCGGCAGCACTACAGTGGACGACGGACAGAGGGAGAAGAAGAACTGAACCGGTTTGCGGTGGCTGAGGGACTCGACGGACCGGTGGCGCGGGGTTGAAGATGAAAGGGGCGGATTTAGAGGGCGTCGGCGAGAGACGAAGACTTCGCAGAGCGGCGGGATGCGCGAGCTTGTGGGCGGCAGACGGTCTTTGCAAGGTTCGACGCTCCGGTCTTTGTCGGCGACGCTTAGGGAGTGTTCGCTGCAGTCTCCCTCTCCGTCGAAGCTGAACGTGCGACCTGCTCGATTGAAGGAACGACCGGCGAGACCTCTTTTCTGGTCGGTGAAGGTTGAACGGCAGCTGCGAGGAGGTGGCCGGCTAGGTTAAAACGAGGAGGAAGGGAAAATAGGGTTAGGGTTAGGGCTAGGGTTTTGTTTTCTTCCAACTTCACTTAAGGACCTTAAATACTAGCAAATTAGGTCAAAATTCTAGTGTTAGTTATCACCCTAATTTAGACATTAATCACCAACATGCCATTGCCACTTCCTTTTTCTTTTAATTATTATCAATAGTTGTCTAAAGGATAATATTTCGCCTTAAACTAATAAAATTAAAAACTCATTAACACCGAGCTTGATGAAATTCACAAATCCAATTAGACACACACAGGTTGATAGAACGTTAAATAGGATAAATAATCAGTACCTTTGGTTGTGGTCGTCACAATCTTCCCTCCTTAAGAACTTTCGTCCTCGAAAGTTCCTAATCTTGGAATAGTTCTGGATACTTAGCTCGCACTTCCTCTTCTCGCTCCCAGGTAGCTTCTTCCGTACGGTGGTTTTGCCATAACACTTTAACTAAGTTGATCTCACGGTTACGGAGGGTCTTTTGATCTCTAGCAATAATGCATGCATGTGTCGCTCGCCATAACTCAAATCTTACGCTAATCGTAATGGTTCGAAGTCTATGACGTGAGTCAGGTCTGGAACGTATTTTCTCAACATGGAGACATGAAACACGTTATGAACCGCTGAAAGGGAAGGCGGCAGTGCTAATCTGTAGGCCACCGCACCAATCCTCTCTAAAATCTCGAATGGTCCGATGAAGCGCGGACTCAATTTCCCTTTTCGGCCAAACCTTAGAATTCCTTTCATTGGGGCCACCTTAAGAAATACGTGGTCCCCAACACCGAATTCTAGGTCCCTTCGTCTCGTGTCGGCATAACTCTTTTGTCTGTCTTGGGCGATGCGCATTTGCCCCTAATCTTCTCATAGACGCACTATTTGTGACCTGTACTAACTCTGGACCCAATAACTGGCGTTCACCAACCTCCTCCCAGAAAACGGGAGTTCTGCAACGTTTTCCATAGAGAGCTTCAAATGGAGCCATTCCGATGGTCGACTGGTAGCTGTTATTGTAAGCAAACTCCATCAAATGCAAATGTGTGTCCCAACTACCTGGGAAGTCTAAAGTGCAAGCTCGTAACATGTCTTCTAAGATCTGGGTTCAAACGTTACATACCCCCATCCGTCTGTGGATGAAAAGTCATATAAAAAGTTCAACCGTGAACCTAACGCTTTACGTAGGCTCCTCCAAAAGTTGGAGGTGAAACGTGGATCCGCATGCAAAATGATCTTGGTTGGGATCCCATGTAAACGGACTATCTCTTCCGTAAAAAGCCGCGCGCCCACTTATCTGTAGAATAGGTGGGTTTCCACAGTATGAAATGTCTTGACTTGGTTAATCTGTCCCACAATGACCTAAATTACTTGAGTAACCTCGTAAGGTTCTAGGCAATCCGACTATGAAGTCCATAGAGATCTCCTCCCATTTCCACCGAGGTACATGTAAAGGTTGCGGTAATCCTGCGGGTCTCGCCTAGGTGCCTTCACTGTGACAAGTCAAACACTTGGCGACAAACTCGCTACGTCGCGCTTCATGTTACACCACCAAAATGATCGTTTTGAGATCTCGATACATCTTGGTACTTTGCCGGGATGCATAGAAAATGGTGAGTTATGGGCTTCGCTCAAGATCTCGATTTTGCTTGTCATCGTCGCACACATAATCGTCCACTGAAATAGTAATCCTCCATCTCGGGATAGGAAAACTCGCCAACTCACTTGTAGTTCTGCAGTAAGTTTTTCCACTAATCGAGGTCTCCTGCTGAGACTCAACGATCGCGTTGTCTCAAGGTTGGTTGTACCGTTAATCGAGCTAAGCGAGCCGTGGTCTTTCCTACTAATCTTTGCAATTTCACTCGAGCAAACTCTGCTCGTAACTCTGCTCACAAGAACTCGTCTTTGAAGTATGCACCGGCTTCCTCTCGAGGGCATCGGCCACGACATTAGCCTTCTGGGGGTGGTATTGTATGTCAATATCGTAATCCTTCACTAATTCCAACCATCTGCGTTGCCTCATGTTCAATTCCTTCGGGTGAACAGATACTTGAACTTTTATGATCTCAGTAAAAATCTGAATTTTCTCCATACGAGTAATGTCTCCGGATCTTTAGTGCAAAAACTACTGCCGCTAGTTCTAAGTCATGTGTTGGATAATTTCTCTCGTCGTCTTGATTTGTTTCCGGGATGCATAGGCTATTACTTTACCGTCTTTGCATTAGAACACAACCCAAACCTTTCTTTGAAGCATCACAGAAACTACAAAGCTCCTGTTCCCTCGGGGAATTTGTAAGAATCGAGTGACACTAATCTACACTTGAGTTCCTGGAAACTCGCCTCGCAAGCATCATCCCAAACAAATGAGTTACCTTTGCGCGTCAGCTGGGTCATGGGCATGGCTATCTTGGCAAAATCCTGCACGAAACGTCTATAGTAACTGCAAGACCCGAAAACTACGCACCTGCACCTCTGAATGGTGGTCGGACGAGGCCACCGTGTGTGACGGCTCCACTTTCATTTGGGTCAACAGAGACTCCAACCGGACACCACATGCCCTAAGAAGGATACATGCGAGCGAAATTCACACTTGGAGAATTTTGCGTACAATTTATTCTCTCTCAGCGTGTTTAAAACTTTTCTCGGTGCCTTTCATGATCTTCATCACATCCGGAGTATATCAGTATATCGTCGATAAATACTATCACGAACGTATCAAGAAACTCTTTGAACAAACGGTTCATCAAGTCCATGAAAGCGGCAGGAGCGTTGGTCAAACCAAACGGCATCACTGTGAACTCGTAATGCCCATAACGTGATCTCGAATCTTTGTTTTAGGAATATCCTCTTCACCGATTCTCAATCGATGGTAGCTCGATCTCGGATCAATCTTGGAGAACACATTTGTTGCTCCTTGCAATCGATCGAACAAATCATCTATTGCGGGAAGAGGGTATTTATTCTTGATCGTGACCTTATTCAACTCCACGTAATCTATACACAAAGCGCATGGATCCGTCTTTCTTTTCACGAACAACACTGGGGCTCCCCAAGGCGAAACGCTAGGGCGTATAAATCCCTTGTCCAGTAAGTCCTGTAATTGTAGTTTCAGTTCTTTCAACTCTGCCGGTGCCATCCTGTATGGTGCCTTAGATATCGGAGTCGTTCCTAACTCCAAACCGATGTTAAAATCCACCTCCACGACCGAGGTACTCAGAGAGGTCCTCGAGAAAAACGTCTGGAAATTCATTCACCACTGTATGCGATGACACTTTGAGATCTCCGTACACCTTGCATCTAGTATACAAGCTAAGACGCCCCAAGCTCCCGATGTAATAACTTCACGGCCTTAAGGCGTGAATTACCTTAGGCTCGCTTCACGCTAACGTGCCTCTCAACTCAGAGCGGGTTGGTCAGGAGGAGTGAACACTACCTCCTTCCTGAAGCAATCAATGCAAGCATGGTTCTGCGCTAACCAGTCCATACCCAATATCACATCAAAGTCAAACATGTCTAAGACTACTAGATTTACTGTTAACTCATGGTCTGCGATGGTCACACTACCATCCTTGACTTTCATAGTGGCTAACAAATTTATCCCACAGAGAGTGGAGACAGACGAGCATCATGGCTGTTCTAATTCTAACTCAGCTTGACTTACGAAGGATGCAGAAATAAAAGAGTGTGTAGAACCAGAATCAAATAATACAAAGGCAAGGTGCCCAAGTAATGGAAGTGTACCTGTAACCACTGAGTCTGAGCCATAGATGTTTTTACTGGTGCTTGCATAAGCTCTTCCTTGATGTATTACAGGCTTCACAGCAGTCCCACTATTGATAACCTGAGGTTGGCTAGCGCTGGCTTGACTCGGGCAGCTATTAGCTCTGTGCCCTTCTTTCCCACATCTGAAGCACACTCCGGACCGGGCCAAACACTTACCCCAATGCTGCTTACCACAGTCTTTGCATTGTGGCTTATCTCCACTGTTATTTCTGTCTGTTGACTGTGGTTTCGACCAAACACACGAAAGTTTCCTGGTCTATGCGGTGTACGCTGGGGACGCTGTGAGCTTGAATTTGGCTGGTCCCACTTCCTCTTATGATTTGCCATGGGCTGCCCCGGGTTAACCACTACCTGCTGTGCAGTCTGCGCCTGCACCCAAATCAATTCCGCCACTCTCACTGCGGAGGCATAATCAGGAGGTGCTAGTGCCTGGATGAAGCCTCGAACATTTTCATCCAGTCCCATGACGAAACGCTCTGTCTTCTTCGCCTCTGTGTCTACTAGCTCGGGGGCAAAGCGTGACAAGCGGGTGAATTCTCTCTCATATACCTCCACTGCCCTCCTGTTCTGGCTAAGTTGTAAGAATTCTGCTTGTTTCCTGTAACGAGCTGCAGCAGGGTAAAATTTCCGCCAGAATGCTTCCTTAAACAGATTCCAGGTAATCGTTTCTCCGCTGGCGACAATGGTTCCCTGGGCGGACTCCCACCATAAATAAGCGTCATCCCTCAGCATGAAGGTAGCACAGGACACCCTCTGGTCCTCAGGGCAATTCATCAGTCTGAAAATGGTCTCAATGGAGGACAACCATAATTCAGCCACGGTGGGGTCACTAGAAGACCCATCAAACGATCTGGGATCATATTTCCTGAAGTCCTTCAGATATCGAGACTCCAGGGTTGCATCATTCCGCCCCTGACTTGCTTGGGCCAGCTGAGTGGCTACTGTAGCTCGCACCAGAGTCTGCATGGCCTCTACCATCATAGTCATAACATTAGGGTTCCCTTGATCCGCCACTGGAGCGACTGCAGGTGCATCCTCCTGGCGACCAGGCTGGTCCTGGGGGAGGTCTGGTACGGGTGGAGCAATCTCTTCCTGTTCCAGTGGTAATTCTGGTTGGGTGTCAACGTTTTCTCTTGCCCTCCGGCCCCTACCACGTCCCCTACCTCTCCCTCGACCTCTAGGTGGCATTTTTGTCAGTACTACAATGCAGAGAATTTCTAGCTTAGTTTTTAGCACTTTCTAACTGTAAGATAGGATCACCCCTTAGGGTTTTTAAATTCATTTAGATTTATAATACAGGATCACATCATAATCATTTGCTTAATTTATAAAATACCAGAACGTGCTGGCGGTGGCCTAACGCGTTGTTCAACCATGGGAACTACTGCGTGCTTACTCTGTAAGCAAGTCTGAAAACCCTTAAACCTACGGCTCACGATACCATACCAACCAGTAACGCCCCTACTTTTCTATGACTAAACTCTTAGGGACATTACTACACATGCATGCATTTATAGGCCAAAAGAGATAAAACGATCTTTAAATCTCCAATGAAAATAATTTGTCTTTAGGGATCCCAAGAAAAACATTCAAAATGTATAAAAGGAGCGGTTTGAACATGGCCTATTTAAACTCAGTAAAGTAAATTTAAACTTCAAAACATAAAGGGACAACATCGGTTATAAAAGAAATGTGCGGAAAACATGTCTATTCCCATGGCTCTAGCAACGCGCCTCAGTCACTCGCCACCACGTCCTTGGCCTTACCTCGAAAAACATTTTTAAAAGAAAGGGTGAGTATTGCAAAACAATACCCGATGAAGTGACCTCGCTCACCGAGGTTTGGGATATGCATACACATACAATCATGACTTTTAAACTAGTTCGAAATGTACATATCACGGGACCTAAAACTTTCTCATATCGTCAGGTCTTTAATCCATGACTTCCTTTTTATTTAAGTGGCCAATTGGTCATCCTGAGTCATTTCATTTTGAGTCCCTCACAGACCCCTGTAATCATTTGAGTCCCTCACAGACCCCTGTATGGTTTGAGTCCTCACGGACCCTCAGTATAAATTGAGTCCCTCACACTCCCACAGTAATTTGACCCATAGGGTCTCTAATGCATGTTTGACCATGCACACAATGCACTCAGGAGACCAATTTCCACATTTATCATCAAATCATTTCATGGCATACATAACATGCATGAGGTCCCATCATTCAACATAACAATAGTGTTCATGCCACAATCATTATCATGAATATGCAAATCATAATTTCCTCATATAACAGTTTGAAGATAATACTCTTGTAGGTAATCATGGAATATTCGCATACAAGATATTGTGATATCCTCACATAAAATACTGGATTTTTCTTACGTAACATACAAGGATATTCTCACATAAAATACTGTGATATACTCACATAAAATGTTGAGATATCTGCACATAAAATATTAAGTATTCTCAAAAAAATATCTGTATATTATCATATAAGAATATAAGCTAAATTCGCATGAAATCATGAAAATCATTTTCTTCAATCCCATTTGGAAAAGTTCGGCACAAAGTCCCTTACCTTAATTCGAATTCTACTCCAAGACTTAACCCAGCTCCTTGAGTACTCTTCTTTTAGTGGAACTGGTCCACACAATAATTCAAAATTATTTTCCAAGCATTAACCAATTCCATAAGCGTAAGGGGTGCCTAATTCTAGTCCTTAAGACTTTATGCCCGCTTACTCTCGAGTTCAACGCGAGGACTTAATATTTCTTAGTTTGTTTTGGCGTTCGACCTCCAATTCCGCTCCAAGTTTGGTCCTACAAAAATGTGTTCAAACCGTAACCTAAGTTCTCAATCAAACGCTTAATTAATCGATGAGTCACAAGTAAATCTCCAACGAATTCGAAACTAAACGGATCGCTCACCGAGTTATAACCGGTCAGCGGTCAGTAAAAACGTCTTTGGCGGCGTTGTGGGACTCGGCGGCGACAATCGCGCTGGCGGGCGGAGCGAGCTCGCGTGTGGCTGCTGCTTGGAGTCGAGAATGGTCGTGCGAATAACAAAGGTGCGATCGTCCGGTCTTTGCGGCGTTCGTGGCTCGGTGATCTTCTCGGCTCGAGGGTCTCGCCGGTGCAAGTGGCTTGAGGCGCGGCTTCAACGATCGGCGGCGCGCGCCACCTCTCGCGCGCGCACTACAAAGTGGGCGCGGACGAGGGAGAAGAAGAATCAAACCCGGTTTGCGGTGGCGAGGACTCGACGGACCGGTGGCGCGGGGTTGAAGATGAAAGGGGCGGATTTAGAGGACGCCGCGCGAGACGAAGACTTCGCAGACGGCGCGGATCTGCGCGAGCTTGTGGGCGGCGGCGGTCGCAAGGGTTCGACGCTCTCGGTCTTTGTCGGCGCTTAGGGAGTGTTCGCTGCGATCTCCTCTCCGTCCGGCTTTGAGCGTGCGACTGCTCGATTGAAGGCGACCAGCGAGACCTCTTTTTTGCTCGGTGAAGGTTGAGCGGCAATTTGCGGAGGGTGGCCGACTAGGTTAAAAACGAGGAGGAAGGGAAAATAGGGTTAGGGTTAGGGCTAGGGTTTTGTTTTCTTCCAACTTCACTTAAGGACCTTAAATACTAGCAAATTAGGTCAAAATTCTAGTGTTAGTTATCACCCTAATTTAGACATTAATCACCAACATGCCATTGCCACTTCCTTTTTTCTTTTAATTATTATCAATAGTTGTCTAAAGGATAATATTTCGCCTTAAACTAATAAAATTAAAAACTCATTAACACCGAGCTTGATGAAATTCACAAATCCAATTAGACACACACAGGTTGATAGAACGTTAAATAGGATAAATAATCAGTACCTTTGGTTGTGGTCGTCACATATGTTTTGCTGGAGAAGCCACCTATCACAACAAAACAACATTTAAATTTGTAAACAAAGAATATAGTAATTTTAAACATTGAGTTGAAGAATTTCATACCTTTTTCCCCTTATTAAAAATGACAAGGTCCCGAGGCCATGCCACAAAATTTCCAATTGATTGACTCAGAGACTCTACTCCTCCCCGTATAGGAATTGGTAATGGAGCATCTTCACCTACGATCATGTCCACTACCACTCTAACATTTTCAACTCCTAAGGGAACTCCATAGACTGTGGGAAATTGAGCGTCAGACGTGTACATTGTGCCTACAACAACCACATTATCCTTTGATCCTATTGCTAGATGGCATGGAGTTCCCTTCAAAAATTAAAAAATAATGTCAAAATAAAGTATCATAGATCACACTTTTAATATTAAAAATTAAAATTCTAATTACCTCTAAAATTTCTTCCACCTCGTCAATGACCTCCTTGTCTTTTGGATGATTACTGCCTATGCTTGCAGACTTTTTGGAAGGTGAGCAATCAGTCGACATTTTGTTGCCAGACTCTTTGCTTGATTTTTATTTCCCTCGAGGAATGTTAAAGTATGTTGATGGATTGACAAACATACCTATTCCTCTAACAAACCCTCTGTGTTCTGGCATGCCTAATGGTTCGGTCAATATGTCTTTACCTTTATTCTTCATAGCTAATTCATCCTGTCACAACCATTTAGATTGACATTGAAACTAACCATAAGATATTTAAACTAAGAATCATTTTTACATCATGTTAAAATAAAACATATTAACTTACGATTCGACCAGCCCATTGTTTGGTGGCTTCATCGAAGTATTCATTATTTTTTCCTTTTCGTGCTTGTATCCATAAGGTGGCATGAGTGGATCATCCACAAATTCCTATATAAACATACAAGTTATTAAATCTCATGTATGGAAAAATATAAAAAATAATGTTATTCACTAATTCTTCAGCTAAGTTTGCATATCCTTTGCAAGAGACGTGATGATTATATTTACATTTCTCTCTCCTTTCCTTTTGCACACCACTTTGTGCCTGTATAACATAATAGAATCAATTTAAATCATTTTAATACTTTTTTACTAACTTTTAAAAGCAATAAGTATAATGTATTGACCTCTCATTCTTCCGATAATCTAGCATTCACAAATGCTTCCCATTCTTTTTGATCAATATGGGAATACTTTTGTGGAGGATGTTTCAACAAGGACGACTCATCCTTAAATGGAAGTATGTGCTTTTGATACAACGTGTATCGAAATGTTCGAAATTTATTTGCCGCTGATTGAAGAATACAATTCTTGGACCGAGGGTCTACCACAAATGACATCTACATAGGAAACACATAATAAATGGTTAAATAACTCTATATATTAAGAAGCCTTTAGGGGAAAATACTATTATTCTTACCTCTACAGAATCAAAAATTTTATCGTTCAATTCTTGGGGAACTTCTTTCGAAGTCTTGTAACTTAATAGAATTTTTTGCCTAACGCAAACTCCTATATAACTTTGCATTTGGTTTGCATTATCACCAACACTTTGGCCTTGATTGTTGTATTGGATGACCAAGCGTTCCCCTGTAGTCCTTACGCGTGCCAGACCACGCATAGTAGGGAGACCACGTCGATTAGTATGCCTAGCCTCCATTTGGATCGATACATTCACTTCGTCGTCACTTGATCCACGCATTGTAACAATCTGCCAAAAAAAAAAATGCCATGAAAAAAATAAGTTATAATAACGCATAAGATATATGAACTCATAAAAATTGCAATAACTAAACAAATGCATACCATATTTAATACATTATTTATCGATCCATATACCCTTACAATCATTTCTAAGATATGTGGATGACATTTCGTCGATTTCATGGGTCACGTCAATATTAGGCATTCTTTCTAGGACCCCATATCCACAATCTTGAACGGTATCAACATCAACCTCAGAATATTCTTCTTCAACTATTCTTTAAGGAGGGGTTAAAACTACCGACCATCGAGGATCAAGAGGGTCTTTTACATAAAATACTTATTTGGCTTGAGATGCTAAAATAAATGAGTCTGATCTATGCCCAATGCGATTAAGGTTGTGATTGTAAAATCCAAGGTCATCTACTTTAACTCCATTATTATTCTCAACCCAGTCACATTTTAACAAAATAAATGTTAATTTTCGGTAATCAATCTCCCAAATCTCCTGTATTACACCATAAAAAGTCATGTCGGACATAACGGGATTTTTATCCTTAACACTGGAGACTTGCATTGTGTTTGCTGTTATAAGAATTCCACTATTTTGGGTATTCCTAATATCATCACGTTTCTTCGTATGATAATGAGTACCATTGACCACATAACCACTAAATGTGGCTACATCTGGACAAGGCCCATGAGCTATCCATCTTAAAGAAGGTGATATGGAGTTGTTTGGCACCTCGAGAGCAAGTTGAACCTGAAAAATATACGTTGTAAATTAAGTAGGAATAAACATTAAACGCACTCATTACAAAAGTTTCATCTCAAGATTACCCGATCACGCAACCATCTCCTAATTGTGCGATTATGTTCATCTTGAAGCCACTTTTTGTTTTTGGATCTACTAGGATTGAGTCTAGATAGAGTTTCTATGTGTTGCCTAAATTCATAGAACACATGAAAATTATTACATCATTCCATAGTTCGAAAGTTATGCGTTAAGATTTACGTACCCTACGTACGGAAGCACGTCATTCACATTTTGAAGAACGTAAAGATGAGCTCGATCCAATTGTTCCTTACTGGGTTTGATATAGTGAGCAACAGACAATTGTCTATCAAAATCTGATTTCACTTTCTTTGTCGTTGAACGTAGCCCAATAGACTCAAATTTCAGAGAGAAATTCGTAACGAAATTCTCACAAATTCTCCTCCACAATATAATTTTCTCCAATGCATCCTTTTGGTCGGTTTCTATTTCGCACATAACCTTTTAGAAGTTTCATATATCGTTCAAAAGGATACATCCACCTCAAATACACTGGTCCACAATATTCTATCTTTCTTACAAAATGGGCCACAAGATGTACCATTATCGTGAAGAATGCTGGTGGAAAATATTTCTCTAACAAACACAAAGTAACCACTACATCCTCTTGCAAGCCTTTTAACTTTGATGAATCGATCGTCTTACTACATATGGCATTGAAAAAGAAACACAGACGAATAATTGCATATCTAACATGCTTTGGTAAAATACCACGTATAGCCACAGGTAATAATTGTTGCATAAGAACATGGTGGTCATGCGATTTAAGCCCATAAAGTTTCAAATCTGTGAGCGACACTAAACTCTGTATATTGGAAGAATAACCTTCAGGTACTTTAATTTCTGATAGTGTCTTCCACAAATTCAATTTCTCCATCCGCGATAGTGTATAACATGCTGGAGGTAAGAAGATTATTTTCTCTCCTAATTGAGGGGCCAACTCTGATCTAATGTTCAATTCAACCAAATCTAGACGAGTTTTTAATCCATCTTTTGTCTTGTCGGGAATATCAAGTAACGTGCCAATAATATTTGCACACACATTCTTCTCAATATCCATCACATCTAAACAATGTCGCACGTCAAAATGTTTTCAGTATTCTAACTCAAAGAAAATAGACTTCTTCTTCAAATAAGTGCTTGAAGGATCTCCTTTATTTTTTTCTTTTCTTGGCTTCTTTCCAAACGAGTATTGAAGTCTACTAACTTTCGCAAGAATTTCCTCTCCACTTAACGGTTCAGGAGCAAATTCCAATTCTTGTTCACCATTAAAAGCTTTCTTCTGTCTTCTATATGGATGATTACGGGGTAAATATTTTCGATGTCCAAGATATATCATCTTTTTCCCTTTTGGCAAATAAGTGGATGAGGTTTTTTCCCCACATATTGGGCACGCATGATATCCTTTTATTGTACAACCACACAAATTGTTATATGCAGGAAAATCATTAATAGTCCACAATAAAATAGCTTTAAGTATGAAAGATTGTTCATGATGTACATCATAACACTGAACTCCATCATTCCAAAGTATTTTCAGATCATCAGCTAATGGAGCTAAATAAACATCTATGTCATTCCCTGGTTGTTTAGGCCCATATATTAATGCATTTAACATAAAAAATCTTCGCTTCATGCATAACCATGGAGGTAAATTGTATGTCACCAACATAACTGGCCAACAACTATATCTACTACTAAGATCACCGTGTGGATTGACTCCATCAGTTGAAAGAGCAAGACGAAGATTTCTAGGTTCTAAACCAAACTCTAGCCACAAATTGTCTACTTGCTTCCACGATAGTGTATCCGCAGGATGTCGTATGTACTCATCAATTACTCGTTCATTAGCATGCCAAGTCAACAAACTAGATATTTCTTTACTGTGAAACATTCTTTCAAATCTTGGGATAGGAGAGAAATACCACATGACTTTCGCCAGAATGTTTTTCATCACATCATTCGAATTTTTACAAAGCTTCCATCTTGATGTTCCGCATCTAGGGCATACTTCTACATCTGCAAGCTCTTTTCTAAACAAACAACAATCATTACTACATGCATGAATCTTTTCATACTTCATTCCAAGAGTACACAATATCTTCTTTGCTTGATACGTAGAGTTAGGAAGTTCATTTGGACTTGGTAAGATGTCACGAACCAATGCTAACAACTTAGTGAAACTCTTATCGCTCCATCCAAACTTTGCTTTCAAATTATATAACTTTATCAATGCAGATATTTTGGTAAAATTGTTACAATTTAAGTACAATGGTTTCTTGGCATCATCTAACACTTCCTCCAATATTGGAGACTTGTCATTAAAATAGTTATGTGCAGCCTCAAACATTCCTATTGCGTCGTCAACATCTTCGTCCTCAACATCAGCTTCCTCTTTTCTCTCATTCGATAATGACTCGCCAAGCCAAATCCATGTTCTATAGCTTTCATCAATGCCATTAATATATAAATGGTCTCTTACGACATTCGTATTTTGAGACTTTGCATTCACACATTTCAAGCATGGACAACAAATGACATCTGACCTATTTGAATGTTGTATACCATTTTGGATAAACGTCTCAACACCTAAACGATATTCTGATGTCATCCTATTCTTTTACATCCACGACTTATCCATAACTATAAATCTGGTGCCTTGAAAGTTCAATCTACAAGAAGAATAATGGTTACTTAAACTTATGTACTTACTATGTCCTTAGGAAGACACCGAAAAAAAAATAAAACTATCAAGGAGTTCACTACTTACTCAATTTCATGATGTTGATTCAAAAGCTAACATTATGATATTTGGACTAATACCATTTCCTCTCATCCACAAACCCACTACTAAAATTAAGCCAAACATATGATTCTAACCAAACATGCTAAACAACAACATGCGAAATTATTGTGTTTATTGTGTTTTTATTGTGGAAGACTTTTAAGAATCCATTTCTGTTTTTATTGTGTTTTATCATCCCATAAAGTGATAGAAAATGTTAAGGGGGTTATAGCTTGTAAGTTAAAACCTGTTTTTACCCCATTGATTTTCACTTTGTTGTGTTGCCAAACAGGTGCTTTTTTTGTTTTGGTTTTTTTCATATAATTTCTGGATGCTTAATTTGGTATGGTTTGATAGAGATTAATGTAGTATACTATATTAGTTTTTTTGTAATTTCCTTTATTAACTCTAGGAGCTCGAGCTCAAATATTTGAGAGCTCAATTGTATAAAATGACCCAAATCTGACAATTAAATGAAAAATTGAACTAGTTTGGCCAATATTGTTCTTGCAAAATCTATGGTAGCTATTTATATAGCAACTAATTTAACTGTTATATGTATGCACTATATTGATTGTCATTTTATTTATTTTTATTGATTTTTTTTAGTTTGGTTTAATCTTTTAGATTAAATGATTAAATCTGCATAGTTTTGCTTTTAGTTTCACTCGAAAGGTATAGTTGCTAGTTGTTTATATGCTATGGATATTCATATCTTATAGATGATGCAAAACATTATATATTATCAACAATTCAAATAGTCATCCAGCAGTAGATATGATTCTAACCAAACAACACAACAAATGGATTCCTTTGAATTTTTCCCTAAACGAACAACACAACTTCCATGTTATAGATCCATGCACATTTTTGCTTAAACTAACAGCAACACAGCTTCCATGTTATAGATCAATCCACATTTTTTCCTTAAACTAACATCAACACAACATCCATTCTATAAATATAAAATTTTTCCCTAAACTAACAGCAACACAACATCCATGATTTTTAATAAAAATGTTCCCTAAACATAACATACAAAATTTTAATAAAATTTTTAGTCAGAAACAACCTTCAGTGAACTCGACAACGACGAACTCCTACAAATCGTGACTGATCGGTGTAGATCTACCTCTGTAAACAAGATCTGCAAACGAAGGACCTCACAGATCTCCAAAAATTTAGACTCCGGCAAACCCGACAACAACGAAGAAGATCTGTGGACGGCAACGACTCCCAAATAGCCGACGACGAAGATATGTGGGCGGCTGCGAAGATCCATGGGCGGCCGGAAATCGAGGGAAAAGAGAGAGGGTCAGATCGAAGGAAAAGAGATAGGGTCAGCGGAGACAACGAACGACGGCTGTGAGAAATAGAGAGATTGGTCGGCAGCGAGCGATTCAAGGAAAAGAGAGAGGGTCGGCGACGAGGGATGGAGGCTGCTGTGAGATCGAGTCTACATTCGGCGGTGAGGCGATTCGGTCGGCGACGACGAGGCGATTCGGCAAAGGTTCGGTCAGCGGCGAGGATGGAGGCGTGAGCTGCGAGAGAGAAGAAGAATGGAAAAAGGAGAAAGTTGGAAATGTCGGGCGTGGAATCGAAAAGAAAAGTGAGCTGTCATTTTTTTTTAAATTACCCTATGATGACGGGCAATGCCCGTCATTAAAAACCAATTACTATGACGGGCAATGCCCGTCATTGTATCTCCGAAAATTTTTTCAGCACCAATCTCCACCGTTCGTCATTGTTTCTCACCCCTTGTTTTTTTCGTCCGTCATTGTATCTCTATTTTCTACTAGTGTCGTCTCATATCCTCAACTTCTTGAGGTGTCTTAGGACATTGATCCTTAGACAGGTGAACCCCATGCTTGAAAGGCAGCAAGCCCTTCTTGGAGTCCTGCATCATATACCGAGACAACATCTTGCCAATGTAAGATGCTTGAGACATGGCAAGCATTCTGTTCTTCCAGTTCCGGACTATCTGGACACCTAGAACATACTGAGCTTCTCCCAAATATTTCATTTGGAATTGCGAAGCCAACCATTCCTTAATGTCAGTAAGAAATCCTACGTCATTTCAGATGAGCAGGATATCATCCACATACAATATCAGAAATGCGACAGTGTTGTTGACGATTTTCTTGTAAACACATGGCACATCAACATTCTGATCAAAGCCATAAGATTTGATAGCCATAAGATTTGATAGTCTCATCAAACCTTATATTCCAAGACCTCGAGGCTTGTTTCAGTCCATAAATAGACCTTTGAAGCTGGCAAACCTTTTGCTCTTGGCCTTGGGAAATGAACTCCTTTGGTTGGTCCATGTAGATGGTCTCGTCAAGACTGCCATTCAGAAAGGTCGTCATAGTCATAATATGCGGCAATGGCTAGAAGGATCCTGATAAACTTTACCATGGAAACAGGAGAAAAGGTTTCCTCATAGTTAACCCCGTCAACCCGGGTAAACCCCTTTGCCACTAGTTTGTCTTTGAAGGTCTGCACCTTCCCATCTATGCCACGTTTACGCTTGTAGATCCATTTGCAACCAATATGTTTGACCCCATCTGGTTAGTCCACAAGCTCCCAGAAGGAATTGAAGTACATCGACTCCATTTCCTGGTCCATAGCTTTAATCATTTTGTCTTTGTCAACGTCTGCCATTGCCTGATCGTAGGTTAATGGATCCTCGCAGTCATAATCAGTGGTGACGACTTGGGTTTCAGCCAAATCCATGTAAAGTTCAAGCTGTCTCACAACCCTCCCACTACATCGAGGCATTCTTAACTCTTGAGAACGGACTTGACTAGACGAGCTAGGATCAACAACACTTGTTGATGTACTTGCACCCATCAGCAACTCTGGCTCACAAACTGTCCCTTTCGTTTCACACAATCTTACTCCTTGGTAAGTGATTCCTGATGTGGTCTTCCTCAATGAATGTGGCGTTTGTTGACACAAGCACCCTATTTTCCTTAGGATCGTAAAAGAAACCACCCCTAGTCTCTTTTGGGTAACCTACAAAGAGACACAACTTTGAATGGGGTTCCAACTTGTTCGGGTTTGACACCAACACATAGGTCGGGCATCCCAAAATTCTGAACTGGTGTAAACTGCCTTTACGGCCATTCCAAAGTTCGAAAGGTGTTTCTGAAATACTCGTCAACGAAACGTTATTCAAAATATAAACTGTAGTCTCCACTGCGTAACCCCAAAAAGAATCAGGGAGACGAGCATAGCTCATCATTGACCGAACCATGTCCAACAGGGTCTTGTTTCTCCTCTCCAATACACCATTCTGCTGGGGCATACCGGGCGCTAAGAGTTGGGACGTAATTCCATGTTGTATCATATAGTCCTGGAATTTAGTGTCCATATACTCTTCACCTCGATCTGATCGAAATGTTTTAATCGTTTTACCTAATAGGTTCTCAACCTCAGTCTTATACTCCTTGAACTTTTCAAGAGTTTCAGGCTTCCTATGCATTAGGTAAACATACCCATACCTCGAATAGTCATCTATGAAAGATACAAAGTCTTCGTAACCTCCTCGTGCTTTAACACTCATCGGACGACAGAGGTCAGAATGTATAAGCTCAAGAGGCTCTTTGACTCTATATCCTTTTCCACTAAAAGGACGTTTGGTAATTTTTCCTTCAAGGCATGACTCACAAACCGGTAAAGAGTTTTCTTCCAACTCGTTTAGAAGTCCACACTTCACTAGTCTCTCAATCCTATTGAGATTTATGTGGCTTAACCTTAGATGCCAAAGATGAGTATTTTCTTTTGGAGAAACTTTTAATCTTTTAGTTCGTGTTTTAGCCGTTTTAAAGAATTCAGTATTCAAAATACTTTTGACCAAATTAGGCGTTAAAACGTAAAGATTACTCTCAAGTGAAGCAGAACACAACAAATTTCCATTTCGGGAAGTAAACGCTTTATAACCGTAGAAAGAAACGGAAATACAATGTTCTAATAGGCAGGAAATGGAAACTAGGTTTCTAGTAAACCCTGAAACTATGTACAAATTATCTAATAATAAGTACCTCCTGCCACAATAAAGCTTCACTGTGCCGATTGCTGCAGCAGAGAAAACCTCCCCGGATCCAACCCGTAGCGTTATCTCACCCTCTTGAAGCAACTTCCATGAACTAATTTCCTGAAAAGAAGAACAAACATGGTTAGTGGCGCCGGAATCCAGTATCGAGACATAGTCACTACTCTCCACTAAACAAGTTTCTGTAACAAGTAAATCACATTTACCTTTTTTCTTCCTGTCGGCAAGGAACTTGGGACAATTTCTCTTCTAGTGACCATCTCCGTTGCAGTTGAAACACTTTCCTTTTTTCGCAACTTCCTTGACCTTTTTGCCTTTCTGGGCGGCAATGCGGTCAACTTTACCCTTCCTCAATTTCTTCATCTTCCCATTCGGGCCTGAAGAACCTACAGACTTAGTCCTAGAGATCGAAGCCCTGTGAAAGGACCTGAAGGCAACATTTGCCTCAGCTTCTAGTCCCTTGACTCGCATCAGAGACTGGAAGTTCTGCAATTCATTGAGTAAAGTGGTCAGTGTGTAGCTAATCATGTTCATAACAGCGTTTCTACGAAACTGAAGGAAACTCTTCGGAAGAGTCTCCATGATAAAGCTGACCTGGCTCGACTTATCGATCGAAGCCCCGTTCATCTCTGCCAGGTTAAAGTGGGTCATCATATCCAGAACATGTTCGCGGACAGACGTTCCCTCCTTCATCCTTGCATTGAAGACGTGTTTGAGGGCATCGTGTCGGACCTGAAAGGACTGTTTCCCAAGCATGACCCGCAGCGATTCCATGATCTCCTTCGCGGTGACCATTACCTCATGCTTCTTTGCCAAAACTTCAGACAAGTTGGCAATGATATAAACTTTGGCTTTTTCATTAGCCCTGATCCACCGATTGTACACATCACGAACACTTCGCGATGCGGTCAAGGTCGGCACCTGAGGACACTCTTCGGTGAGCACGAACTTAAAGGCGTCATTTACCAAATCGTGTTGATATTGTTTTCCACGTTTGAAAATTTTTTCCAACTAATTTGTCAGAATCTACCAGGGCTATGATTGAACTAGACATTTTGTTTGCTAAAATAGGAAAAACTTTGAATTAGTCTCGCAAAAATTTTGAAAATCCAATCAAGTTTTAGCAAATTTTATTCTATGATCCCTAGGTCATTAAGAATTGCAATGATACCCCAAAGGTTTATAATGAGCGCTACCGAAGGGTAGATAGAATCACTCCTCCTCTGGGACGAGACTTTCTCGACCAGATCCTAATACCAGAATAACTCTTATTCCATTAGGCATCCAGTCACAATTTTTCGGTCTGAATCCATTAACTCTTAATGAATCTTGTAAGTGTCACCCTCTATCTTTAAATTTCCAAGTATCCGTCCAAACAATAGTCGTCGAAGGGAGGACTACGAAGGAAAACCAACAAGGAAATTGTATCCTTTTTGAGAATTCACGGTGTTCCGACTCCCATGATCAAGACCCTCCGAAGGGATTGTCTAGTCCAGGCCACACTAGCAAGCGGATCATAGGTGTCTCACGGTGTGAATCGATAGAAGAGACCGTGGGTCCCGTTTTCACAGGTTCTGCTCTCACTCATTATATGTACTCTCTCCATTCACGCTGATATTTATTCATACAAATACATCCGAAGGGAGATGCTCACATTTGCGCCATGAGGCCGAGTATGGATCTCACGGTGTGAACTTAATGGAGATTTGTGGATGGAAAATGAAATGTATCTCATACAATTTATTTCCTCCCACTCAGCACTTTAAATTAATCGGGATTGACCTAGATAAACCGACTATAATTTACCTAAGTCTACCAATATAACACTTATATTGGATTAGCATAAGTGTATAATCACATTATTAACTTAGGTCTATGTGAGTAATTTAATTAACACTGAATTAACGACACTCACGAGAATATAACCTATGAATCTCCGGATCAAATTCACTCCCAGGTCAGTTCCCAGGTAGGGGTGTTCCGCATAGCGTCAGCTTAAATACCTCAGCCTTAGACATAACCTTCCTTAGACAGAGTTACTAGTTAGTCACCATTCATGAGTCACATTGGATTTCCTAATTCTAATCTTATTAGAACTAGAAAATCTAAGTCTAATTATTCAGGTTCTAAACCATTTAAAACTAATAATTAACTTAGGTTTCATGCATTTTTATATTATAATGCTTGATCATTCATCACATGAATAATTAGACTATATAATATACATACTTAACATGTATAAATGCATGTCAATGCTTTTAATTTAAGAAATATAACTCTTATATTAGTTAAATTTAAACACATATATTATATTATAACACTTACAATATAAACCTATCATGCATACTATATATTATAACTCTTGTAATATAAAATGATGCATGAAATGTTTAACCTAAGGTGAGATTTTAATCTATATGGCATACACATTATGCACATAGAATAATTATACAACACTTGAATAAAATAAACAGCAATATTGGACCAGTTTTGGCACCTTAGGGATATTAATTAAATTAATTAACATTAATATAACACTTATATTAACATTAATTAATTAAATTAATTTAACAATTTAATATATAAATTAAATAAATTAATTAAATACAAAGTTTTGGAGAAAACCGTCAAAAACTGCCCCATGAAGCCACTCTCGTGCAGATTGCTCGCGAAACTACCCACTACCCTGCGGCGTTGCAATGTCGTGGCTAGCGTTGCAACGCTGCAGTGTCCAGCGTTATGCTAGCGTTTCCAACGCCAGCGGCATTGCAATGCTAATCTTCTGCGCGCCTGCCTCCCACACAGACAACGTTGAGACGCCGAAAAACAACGACTCAACTCCATCGCTTGTCCAGCAACACTGTTTTGCCATTTTCGCTCGTTTCCACTCCGTTTTCTTCACAGCAACTCTTGGCACGAACGACACGGACTTACAGACTCGATTTAGTTTCTAAAATGCCCCAAAATACTAGGCCTTTACATTGATCAAATCAACAGAAAAGTAAATCTAAAATTAAGTGCCAAACACCGAAACATCCAATACGCAAAACCGGAATTCATCTCATGAAAGGCAAACCCACCTAATTTTAAGATATGACTGAATATACAATGAAGAACAACGATTGACTCTGATACCAATTGAAGGGAATTGACTTCCTGCAGCGGAGGGCGTCGTGAAACATTGTTGATTCGTTGTGCAATTCATATCTTAAAATTGAACTAATATAATTAATTGTAGGCTAAACATGTTGTTTAATAAGAAGAAAACAGAAAGTATAAGATGTACTTGTTGGGATTTGTGTCCTAAAACTCGTAGTTTGTAATTATGTTCTAATTAATGTAATAAAGTGTTATTATTTCAATAAAGTGTTATTGTTC
Source organism: Trichosanthes cucumerina (assembly GCA_036507285.1). Taxonomy (NCBI): domain Eukaryota; kingdom Viridiplantae; phylum Streptophyta; class Magnoliopsida; order Cucurbitales; family Cucurbitaceae; genus Trichosanthes; species Trichosanthes cucumerina. The sequence goes on from CM071838.1 coordinate 65,738,508, forward strand.
GTTATCTACGAGTTTGCCTTTATTTAAAACCCTAAACCCAATAAACTAAACATCCAAGGTTGTTAAATGAATCTTTAACTGAATGTAATGTACATAAAAAGGATCTCGGTTCGAGATACAGCCTAAAGGGTCTATAGTTAGGGGATAAGGTTTGGGTACCTTACCCTGGTAAACTATGGATGTGGCCCACCTTGTATTTGATACAAACACTGTGATCCTAACGTGTTCGTGTAGATGACATGTGAGTGGAGATGTCCTATGTAATGAGATTACATAAGACCGGACCACGAAATAGTAACCTCTAGCTATAACTCCATTGACTAGTTAGGTTTCTATTTCACTAGAGTGACCTAGGCAACTTGATCTCAATCCTGAGTAGGTTACGAACTCCTGTTTGCGAGGGATTGTCCTTTGACTAGTATGGGTGAGAGTGGCTAGATTCGCCGACTCAATATGCCTACCTTCTTGGGGACAAGACCGAGTGAGCGGTTGAGAACTTAACTTAGAAAGACGAAATTCATTCCTTCCCGCCTACTAGGGTAAGTAGAGGAATGTTCCCATAAGTGGTGTCTCCGGGACTTGAACAAAGGGCCCGACCCTCTCATTGGCCCGAGAGGAACTCTGTTTGTTGGTAGGACCACAAACAAATTGTTCATTAGAGGAGCACTGGTACATAAGGCACAAGATGTAATCCAGGGGTAAAACGGTAATTTGACCCAGCTGGCGTTACGAACATTCGTGAAGGATTGACTTGCTGTTATTGGTCAATATCTATGGACACAGAAATATATCTCTGCGTGTGAGAAGAGTGCAAATGTGGGACTTTAGTGGAGTGTTCCCATGCTTAACAAATGTTGATTGGGAGGTTAATGAGATTAACTTGAGCAATCTCGTATCGTTGAGCTTACGATGCAGAGGTCCATTAGGTCCACCTTCTAGCTCGTAAAGGGTTCTTAGATCATTTGAATTTGAAATGTTCAAATTCATTAGGGAATATATTTAATGTATTTAGATGCGATATAATATATAGTTTTGGAACTATATATTATAAATTTAATGTGAATATGATTCATATTAAATTATATGGGAGAATTGAATATTTGAAAGAGTTCAAATATTATATTAAGTGTGAATGTGATTCACATTTGAAAACTATAGGTTAAAATTTAATGTACACTGGATGTGCATTAAAACTATAGGTTAGAGGGAAGGATATGATTAAATATGATTTAATCTTAATTAAATATAAGATATTTAATTTGGTTAATTAAATATGATTTAATTAATGTTTTTAATTGAATATAATATTAAATTAATGGGAACGTGTCAGAAGGACACATTCCCCACCTCCCTCCCCATCGATAGGGAGTGGGGAGGTGATCCCTCATTTTATTCCTCTCCAATGGAGGAGAGGAGGTTGATTGATCATTTTTTATTACACAGAAAGAATTCTCTCTCACTTTCTCATTTCCTTCTTCTTCCAATTGTTGGAAACCTTCCCACCAAGGAAGATTTAAGAACTCAGAGATATAGAAAGTGCTCACTATTGGTGGTGTTCTGTTGAAGAAAAACAGAGAACTTAGGAAGTTCCTGTGTTGCTGACTTCTTTTAGAGGAGCAAGGAGTTGCTGCAAGTTGAAACTACAAAGGTATTTTTCTTCCCTTAGTTTAATTGTTAAACTTAACATATGTTTGCATGTATGCAATTAATCCATGTCTAATAGGATTAGAAATACTATGCTTGTTCTGTATTTTTGGTCAATGTACTGGTTTTTGTTTTTAAGCAAAACAATCAAGTAATTAAGATCCCAAATACGTTTTCGCTGCTCAAGGAGATCAGATCTCCTTCAGTACTCACTTGTTGAAGAACCCTTCTTCACTGTTTCTTTCTCCGGTCACGAACTCTTTCGTACCAACGATCTCTACAACACGATCTCTCGAACCAAACAATTGGACACCTCCAAAAGCGTTTCTCTGTTGTTTTCTACAGGTTGAGGGAGAGCTTGTGGGACTCCATTTGGTTTTGAGTGAGGAGAATTTCTAGAGAGAATTCTTTGAGAGGGGAGAGAGCTCTTGGATCAAAATCCAAAAAATGATACAATCTCTTACCAAAGGCTTCTCACCAAGCCTTTATATAATGGTGAGAGCTTGAGTTAAAATCTCCACCAATTCGTCATTTTATCACAACCTTATAATATGCAAATCATATTTGCATATCACATAATATAAGATATCTCATACCTTATTATACAAATCTCATTTGTATAATTGTGAAATTTTAAATTGAATCACATTCAATTTAATTTCTCTCAATTCATTTTCTCCAATTAGCCCTAATTAGACAATTAGGCTAACCTGTAGTTTATTATGAATCTCATTCACATCCAACTATATATTATGTCAAGTATATCACATATAAATAACATAAGTACCCAATTAGTGAATTTGAACACTTCAAATCCACACCAAACTGTGAACCCTCAATTTATCCAGTTTGAGCCAACTGAGGGACCTAGTGGACATACAGATGATGAGTTCCAATGTTCTGAGATTTGAAGGGAATGAAAATCCCGCAGCGGAAATGACATGAAACGTCGTGGTGTTCGTTGTGAAATCCTTTTCTTAAAATTGGATTAAACTACTTTAATCTAGGTTAAACATGCTGTAAATCAAGAATTAAATAGAAAGTAAACATACTTACTTGTTGATGAACTCTTCTTCGACGTTTCCTTCTCCGATTCACGAACTCTTCATGCCTTCGATCTCTATAATCGATCTCTCGTACCAAGAACAGTGACACCTCCTAAAAGGTCTTATCGGTTGTTCTCATTCTGTTGAGGGAGAGTGGTGGAACTCCCTTTGGTTTGGGTTGGAGAGAATTCTTGTGAAAATGAGAGAGAGCTTTTGAGAGAATTTCTTTCTCTTTGGATTGTGAATTCCAAAAAATGAGAAGTGTTATGAAATGTCTCACATTTCATCCTTTTCTAATGCCCTATGGTGGAGTTCAAATCTCCACCATTTACCAATTTTCCACAATCATATGATATGCAAATCATATTTCCATATCACATAATATAAGGTATCTCATACTTTATTATACAAATCCAATTTGCATACTTATGGAATCTTAAATAGAATCATATTCAATTTAATTTCTCTCAATTCAATTTCTCCAAATTAGCACTAATTAATTAATAAGGCTAACCTATAGTTTATTATGAATTTCATTCACATTAAACTATATATTATGTCAATTATATCTCATATAAATGACATAAATACCCTTTTAATGAACTTGAACACTTCAAATTCACATCAAACTATAAACCCTCAATTTATCCAGTTTAAGCCAAACGAGGGACCTAATAGACCTACAGATGACGAGCTCCAATGATTCGAGATTAACCTATCAAACTCTTTGACTCAGTTATTCAACATTCATTAGCTACGGTAACACTCCCCTAAAGCCCGTAGCTGCACTCTCATCACTGTAGGACAAGTTGTGTCCATTGATATAACCAATGCTGGTGAGTCGACCCTTCACAGGTTGTTCGTTGACACTGTTTGGTCAAATTACCATTTTACCCCTATGCCTACCTCTTGCTCCTTAAGTCTCACTGCTCCTCTAATGAACACTTACGTTGCATGGTCTGACCATAAACAACATCCCTCTCGGGCCAGTGAGAGGGTGGGTGCCCGTTGTCCAAGCCTTAGAGACAGTACTTAAGGGAGCAACCTCTCTAGTTTCTCTAAATCAGAAACGAGTGAATTCCATCTCGAGTAGTCAAGTTCCCAGCTCTCCACGTGGTCCTGTCCCTTAGAAGATAGGCATATTGGGCGAGTAACTGTGATCACCCTCTCCCGTACTAGTCAAAGGACAATCCCCCGCGGACAGGAGTCCGTAACACGCTCAGGATTAAGGTCGAGTCACTAATGGTCATCTACGAAGTTATTAGCCCTATCACATGCATTGTTACAACAACGATGAAGTCTAATAATTCACGATCTGGTCTTGTACAATCTCATGGCACAAGATACCTCCACTCGCATGTCAACCACATGAACGAGTTAGATCACCTCGTTTGTATCCAATACAAAGCGGGTCGCATCTACAGCGTATCCAGGATTAGGTCTCCAACCCTATCCATATACTGTACACCGTTCGGGTCATTAACTCGAATGTGATCCTCCCTGTGTGTCCACTACACACCGTTCAAGTTCTAGTTCTCTCATAATTCAATGACCCTAGAGCTTGGTTTATTTGATTAAGTTTATAAATATGCGATGCACAAAGTGATGAAAAAATAACTCTTATTCATTTCAACTTGGTATATTAATAACTTATACGACATTAGGACATACGTCCCAACAAGATTAACCTGTCAAACTCTTTGACCCGACTGTTTAACATTTATTAGCTACAGTAACACTCCACTAAACCCCGTAGTTGCACTCTCATCATTGTAGGACAGGTTGTGTCCATCGATATAACCAATGTCCGTGAGTCGAACCTTCACAGGTTGGTCGTAGACACTACTGGGTCAAATTAACGTTTTACCCCTGTGTCTACCTCTTGTTCCTTAAGTCCCACTGCTCCTCTAATGAACAAATACGTTGCACGATCCAATCATAAACAACATCGCTCTCGGGCCAATGAGAGGGTGAGCGTCCGTTGTCCAAGCCCTAGAGACAACATTTAAGGGAACAACCCTCTCTAATTTTCCTAATTCGGGAACAAGTGAATTCCATCTTGCAGAGTCAAGTTCCCAGCTCCCCACGTGGCCTTGTCCCTGAGAAGATAGACATATTGGGTGAGTAACTGTGACCACCCTCACCCATACTAGTCAAAGGACATATTCCTGCAGACAGGAGTTCGTAACACGCTCAGGATTAAGGACGAGTCACTAATAAGTCGTATACGAAGTTATTAGACCTATACTGTTAACGGTGTTACATCAATAAGTCTAATAATTCACAGTCCGATCTTGTACAATCTCATTGCACAGGATGCCTCCACTCGCATGTCAACAACATGAACGAGTTGGATCTCCTCTAATACAAAGCATGTCGCATCTACAGTGCAACCAGGGTTAGGTCTCCAACCCTATCCATATACTGTAGACCGTTCGGGTAATTTACTCGAACGTCATTCTCCTCGTGTGTGCACTACACACCGTTCAAGTTCTAGTTCTCTCATAATACAATGACCCTGGAGCTTCGTTTATTAGATTAAGTTTCTAAATATGCGAGACACAAAGTATTGAAAAATAACACTTATTTATTTCAACATTGAATATTACAAACTACACGAGATTAGGGCATACACCCGAAGAGGAAATGCCTCGACGCAATGGGAGGGTTGTTTCCCAACCTGACCGCTACTTGGGTTTAGCTGAAACTCAAGTTTTCATACCTGATGAGGGCGTAGAGGATCCATTGTCTTATAAACAGGCAATGAATGACGTAAGGACCAATGGATCAAAGCCATGGACCTTGAAATGGAGTCAATGTACTTCAATTCGATTTGGGAACTTGTAGACTAACTTAAAGGGGTAAGACCAAAAGGGTGCAAATGGATCTCTGAGAGAAAGAGAGATGCAACCAGAAAGGTACAAACCTTTAAGGCTAGACTCGTAGCAAAGGGTTTTTGATAGCACACAAAAGTGCTATCCTTAGGCTTATTTATTGTTAGTTTTCATGTTAATTTCAGAGATTTTATGTGTTTTAATCATTTAATTCCAGGTAGAGAGCTTAAACAGAACAGTTGGAGATATTATGGTTCACTTGGGTCAAATGAAGGCTTTTTGGAGCTTAAAATAGCATCAAATGGAGGAAGAATCGACAAATCTAGCCAATTGACCCGAGGTGATGGCGTTGCAACGCCCTGTAGGGCGTCGCAACACTGCTATAATTGTTTCTTTGCGTTGAAGACCCGTGAAGGTAGCGTTGCAATGCTACTCTGCAGCGTCGCAACGTACTTCAATAAGGAGGCGCACATTTAGGGTAGCGGTGTTGCAACGTTTGACCCTAGCGTTGCAACGCCGTCGAGACTTTCCTTATATGATTACCGCGTAGGGCACAACGTTGCAACGTTGTCCCTAGCATCGCAACGTTGTGCCGAGAACTCTATATAAAGAACATGATTTCAAACCTTGAGGGGCAACCGAATTTGATAGTTTTTAGCCCTAATTTCAAAATACACAATCTAGGAGGAGAAAGAAGAGCATTACTTGGGAGCCAAAGCGTTTGTTGAGCCTCGAGATCGTGACGGGAGCTCGAGAACGAGGGATCGACATCGACACATAAGTTTATTTTTCTTTTTTTTTTACTTTGTAATTGAGTTTAAAGACTTTTCCTATGACTTTAGCTCGTTTTTATGGTGATTTTGAGTACCTAAATATTGTAGTGGAATTTGATTAGCATGTTTTGGATTTATTTAATTATGTATTGAACTTTGTTGTGTTATTTATTTTTGGCAATTCGTTCTTAAATTCATTGATCTTGTTGGTTTAAGTGGACTCGAGAGAAAGAAGCTTAGATTAGTGCAAAGGTTTCAAAACTCTTACAAATCCGGGCACGAGAGTGACCTCAATTCTCTGGAAAACATATAAAAAAGTTGCTTAATGTCGTGCTTGCTTTTAAAATTCATAAGGAAACTGTAGGATTTATCGCTATGCACGAGGCTCACTATGGGTCGAGAGATTCTTTTCAGTATTTTACTTCTTGTTTATAAATTCGCAACCATAGTTCATTGCATGTATTAAATAATGAATTAACTTGTGAAATCAATTTTCATGCAATTCTATCATATTCGTGTCTCCACTTGTATATTTACTTTTCTTTCTTTATTCTCACTTTCTATCAAAGTTTTGTTGCTTTAGATAAAGTTTAGAATTAGTATCTTGGTACTTAATCAATCTAAAAAACCATTCCTGAGGACGATACTTGGAACTCAAATCACTATATTAAAACTTGACATGTACACTTGGAGTATTGCAATATCAGTGTTTACACAACAAGTTTTTGGCGTCGTTGCCGGGGAATGACGATTATTTAGATTTATTAATATTAGGAGAAAATTTGAGATTTTTTACTAAAGTTTGTTTTTCCTTTTGTGTTGTCTTTCCTTATTTGTTTTCTCTGTGTGTTTGTTGGTTATTTTTTTTTTTTGTCTTAATTTAGTTTTGTGTGTTTGTCTAGTGTTTGTCTTTTGTTTTGGTTGTGTTGATTTTTTTTTGTAAAAGTCTAGATTTGCATTGTTGTGATTTAAAGTATGACTTTTCATGATTTTAATTCTTCGTCAACGTACTATCCTTCTCAAGACCCTAGGTATGTGAATCATGATTTATAAAAATTCTTTTCATGGTGATCATATAGGCGTTTGGAACCAGAATTTCTTCCACTCCGACCAACCTGTAGAAAACTCTTCTCTTGTGAATTTATAAATGGAATATACTTTAGAGTTGAGGATTAAAAATTTGTTTCATGTTGAACTAGAAAGGTTGGATAGGTTAGAAGCTAAAGTGGTAGAACATAGGGCAATAATCCATGAAAGGTCTCATCACCTTAATCAACTGGTAAAATCCCTTAAGGCCCTACAGGAACAGATTCTTATTCTTGTCACTTAGGAGGAGCAACCTAGGAGAACTTATGCATATGATAGTGAGGATGAGTTGGAGGAGACTGAAACACACCAAAGACAGGTCTGTGAGGTAGAGAATGGTAATGCACTCACTTCCACATAAGAAATCCCGGTGATAGAGTTTGAGGCTAAAAAGTCTCCCCTCCTTTTATCTTCAAAAGTTTCTTTTAATCTTCATAACAATTTTTCTTATACTCACGAGTCTTGTTTTGAATTTTGTTCTTTTATTTCGATAAACAAACATAAAAAAAATTATCTTTCAGGTGCCCAAGAAAAACAAGATAGCCTTTTAGACTTAGAAGGCTATATTGACTCAGGGAAGAAGGACCCGAAGAAATACGAGCAGTTTTACGTGCCTTTATGCCAATCATGAGTTGCAGTCTAGCTAAAGACATTAAAGAAAGCGCTTCTTGGGAGGCAACCCAAGCTTTACATTTCTTTTATTTCTGTTTTTTGTTTTAGTTTGTTTTGTTTGTTTGTTTGTTCAGTTCTTAATTGGTTTTGTTTTGTTTTGTTTTTCTAGGTAGTTGTTGATGTCACCCCTCGCCAAAACCCATGCTCCCATTCTATGGAACTTCAACTTAATGATCCGAACGGTTTACAGTATATGGATAGGGTTGGAGATCTAATCCTGGATACGCTGTGGATGCGGACCGCTTTGTATTAGATACAAACGAGGTGATCTAACTCATTCATGTGGTTGACATGCGAGTGGGGGCATCCTGTGCAATGAGATTATACAAGACCGGACCGTGAATTATTAGACCTACTAATGTAACACCGTTGACTAATAGATTAAGCATTATACATATAAAACTAGATGGACAGCAAGAATTGTACCTTTGAAGAACTCTTTCTTTAAGTGCTCCTCCTCTCTCACGATCAAGATAACAGCAACACGAACACGAACAATCACCGACACTACCACCGGATCTTCTCCGTTGTTCTCTAGGTGAGGGAGGAAAGTGGGTTCCCTTTAGGAGAGGTGAGGTGTTTGACGAAATTGTAGTTGGAACTCTATCCAACACAATGTGAGAGAGGCTAGGGTTCCACCAAGTGCTTAGCTTCACTTGCCTTAACCTAGTTGCATCTCATGCAACTATATATATATAGGCAAATAGGGTGGAAATGACCATCCTACCCTTCCTCTATTCTCTCATTAGTATATGGTTTATAGGTGAAGCTAATTCACATTAAAACTATACGTTATATCAATCATATCATATATAATTGATATAACACCTCATATATGAAATTGAACACTTCAATTTTATTCCTAACTTTATATCCTCAATATTTCCATGTTCAGCCAACGGAGGGACCTAATGGACCTACAGTTCATGAGCTCCAATGATATGAGATTAACTGATCAAACTCTTTGATCTAGTTAATCAATATTCATTAACTACAAGTCACTCCACTATAGACTTGTAGCTGCACTCTCCTCACTGTAGATAATATTGTGTCCACTGATATAGTCATTATCCATGAATCGACCCTTCACAGGTTGTTCGTGATCACAGCTGGGTCAAATTACTATTTTACCCCTGTGATTACCTCTTTGTTCCTTAAGCACCACTGATCCTCTAATGAACAACAAGTCTAAGGTCCTACCATATACTCATACCCTCATAGAGGGTGGGGCCCCGTTGTTCAAGACCTGGAGTCAGTTCTCAAGGGAACAACCTATTTAATTCCTTAGTGTAAGAATGAGTGAATTCCATCTTGCACAGTTAAGTTCCTAGCTACTTACGAGGTTCTCTCCCTTAGAAGTTAGGCTTATTGAGTCGGCTACAGGCCACTCTCACCCATACTAGTCTAAGGACAAACCCCTATAAGAAGGAGTTCTTAACTTGCTCAGGATTCAGGTCGTGTCACTAATGACCATCTATAAATTACTAGTCTTATCACATTACTTGTGTTTACCTTTGGTTAGACTAATAATTTGTGGTCTGGTCTTGTATGAACTCTACATAAAGGATGCCCCCACTCGCATGTCAACTACATGAATGAGTTGGATTACCTCATTTGTACTAATTACAAAGTGAGCCGCATCCATGGTGTTACCAGAATAAGGTTTCCAACCTTATTCTTATACCATAGACCATTTAGGTTATATTCTTGAACTCAACCCAAATAGTGTCCACTACACTGATGTTCAAGATATATGTTATAACCTTGGAGCTTAGTTTATTGGATTTATAAAGAAAGCCTGTAATTTTATTAAAACAAATAACTCTTTATTTCTTTGATCAAAATTACACAAGTTTTAGGGCATAAATCCAAACAATCTCCCACTTGACCTAAAGCTTGTGGAGTACTATAACATTACAGTAATGTAAATACAATAAACTAGGGCATTTAAACCCTTTGTACAAAATACTCCCACTTGCCTTAGTTGGGGAAGACTTGTAAACCTAGACCTTCTAGATGACTCTCAAATACTTTAGCCGTGAGAGCCTTTGTAAAAGGATCAGCAACGTTGTGCTCTGAGGCTATCTTCGTGACAATCACTTCTCCTCTATGCACGATCTCCCAAATGAGATGATACTTCCGCTCAATGTGCTTTTCCCTCTTGTGACTTCGGAGTTCCCTCGAATTTGCCACTGCACCACTGTTATCGCAATATAGCGTGATGGGCAAAGTCATATTTGGAACAACTTCCAAATTTAGCATGAATTTCCTTAACCAAACAACCTCTTTAGCTGCTTCACAAGTTGCTACATTTTCCACCTCTATGGTGGAATCTGCGATGCATCCTTGCTTGACGCTTCGTCATACTACAGCTCCTCCGTTAAAAGTAAATACTGACCCTGATGTAGATTTTCGAGAATCTTTATCAGTCTGAAAGTCAGAATCCATGTATCCTGTAAGGATCAAATCCTTAGCCCCATACACATGCATGTAGTTCCTTGTTCTCCGAAGATACTTAAGGATTGTTTTAACCACTGTCCAGTGTTCAAGTCCTGGATTAGATTGATACCTATTGACCATTCCAACTGCAAAATAGATGTCAGGCCTAGTACATAACATGGCGTACATCAGGCTCCCAACAGCTGATGCATAAGGAATCTATCTCATATCCTCAACTCTTTGAGGTGTCTTAGGACATTGTTCCTTAGACAAATGGACTCCATGTCTAAAAGGCAACAAGACCTTTTTGGAGTCTTGCATCTTAAACCTTGACAACACTTTGTCTATGTAAGATGCTTGAGACAAGGCTAGTACTTTATTCTTGCGGTTCTGGACAATCTGGATCCAAAGAACAAACTGTGCATCACCCAAATCTTTCATTTGGAATTGCGTAGCTAGCCAATCCTTAATGTCAGTAAGATAACCTACATCATTCCCAATGAGTAGGATATCATCCACATAGAGAATTAGGAATGCAACAGAACTATTGATGATTTTCTTGTAGACACAAGGTTCATCATCATTCTGGTCAAAACCATAAGATTTGATTGCCTCATCAAATCTTATATTCCAGGACCTAGAGGCTTGTTTCAGTCTATAAATTGACCTTTTAAGTCTGCAAACCTTTTGCTCTGTTCCTAGTTCAATGAACCCTTTGGGTTGGTCCATGTAGATGTTTTCCTCAAGATTTCCATTCAAAAAGGTTGTCTTGACATCCATTTGCCATACCTCATAGTCATAATATGCAGCAATGGCAAGTAGGATACGGATAGACTTTACCATAGCAACAGGTGAAAAGGTCTCCTCATAGTCAAAAACTCAAGGATGAACAAAACCTGACTTTTCTCATGTATGACCGCTCCGTTTAATTCCTCTATGTTGAAGTGAGCAATCAGATTGCGAACATGTTCTCTCACTGACGTTCCCTCCTTCATGTGCGCGTTGTAAACGTATTTTAGGACTTCATACCGAATTTGTTTGGACGGTTGTCTAGAAACATTTAGCACAAAATCCATGATCTCACGAGCTGAGACCTTGCCCTCCAACCTCCTGGCCAAAACATCAGGTATGCTAGCCAAGATATAGGCTTTTGCCTTTTCATTGGCATTGATCCAGCGGTCATACGCATCCTCAACAGATTGAGATGTGTTTTGAGAAGGGAATTGAGGACACTCCTCATTAAGAACGAACTTAAGATCATGTGCAACTAAGATTATGTTGAGTCTATTCCTCCAAGTCATTATGTTTTCTCCGATTAATTTTTCCAAACCCAGTAAGGAAATAATAGAGCTAGACATTTTTGCTGAAAAAATTACAAACGAACTTGTATGAGTTTCTTGCTATAACTCTAATCCAATCATGTTTTAGCTAATTATCAAATGATTCCTAGGCCATTTATAATTTGCAATGATACTCCAAAGGTTTAGAATGTATGACACCGAAGGGTAATCAAAAACACTCCTCCTCTGGATCAAGACACTCTTGACCAAAACTTAATGCCAGAATAACTCTAATTCCTATAGGCTTTAGTTACCATTTTTCGGTCAGGATACATACACAACTTATGTACCCCGTGAGTGTAACCCTCTGTCTTAAGATCTCTGAGTCTCCATCCAATAAAATCCACTAAAGGGAAGACTAGATTGAAAAACAGACTAAGAAAATCTTTATCCCTTTCAGGTGTCTACTTTGTTCGATCCCCTATGATCAAACCCTCCAAAAGGATTGTCTGGTCCAGGCCAAACTAGCAGGCTGACCATAGTGGTCCAACGGTGTAAACCGACAAAAGAGACCGTATGTTTTGTTTGTCACTAAACCTGGTCCCACTCACTATAAGTATCCTCTCCATTCACCTTGATATTGACTCATACAAACACCATCTAAAGGGGGACGCTCTCGTTTGCGCCACGAGGCCAAGTATGAGTCTCACGGTGTGTACTTCCCAGAGATAACGTAGGTGGAAAAATATGTATCATATACACTTTTCCTCCCACTGAATACTTTAAAGTTATAGGAATCTTACTTAGGCTAAAACCCGGCTAATGGTTTTACCTAACTTTATCAATATAACTCTTATATCGACAATCAATATAACTCTTATATTGATTTTATCCTAAGTTTGTTAATATAACTCTTTATATTAAACCTAGGATTTCTAGTTTATTAACCCCTTAATAAACCCGCTGACGCTATTGTAATTTATAAACTCTCTGATTAAATTTCACTCCCAGGTCAGTTCCCAGGTAGGGGTGTTCCATTTCCGTTAGCTTAAATACCCCAACCTAGACAGAACCTTCCTTAGATAAAGTTCCTCCTTTAATCATAACTTATAAATTACTTGGTTCCATATTCTAATCTAATTAGAACTAGATAACCTAAGGTCTATTATTTCCAAGTTCTAAACATTTCAAAACTAATAATTAACCTTAGGTGACATGCATACTATGTTATATTGCTTGATCATTCATCACATGAATAATAAGACATTCATAGCATAATTATCTCATGATATATAATGCATGTCAATGTTGTCCATAAATTAATATAACAACTTCATATTAATTAATCATGCAAACTATATAATATAACTCCTTATATTATAAATGATGCATGAAAATGCTTAACCTAAGTTGGGATTTCTAAAATAAAAGCATACATTATGCATGGCAATAATTACCCAACAATTGCATAATTTAAATAGCAAAATTAGACCAATTTTGGCACCCTAAATTCAATTTTAATTAATATAATCTAATTATATTAATTAAAATTAAATAAAAATAAAAATAAATTAAATATATAACGTTTTTATATTTAATATATATAAAAAATACGTTTTCCATCCGTTTGAAGCTGCTGAAAAACGCCTCAAGCGTTGCAACGCTGCGCCTTGTCCGTTTCTGCCCATTGGAGCGCGTTGCGAAACGCATTCGGCGTTGCAACGCTGCCTCCTATGTGCGCCTCCTTCCGCAAGCGCAGCGTTGCAACACCAATGAACAGCGTGGCAACGCTGCACACAGACAACAAAGAAAATGATCCATTTCTTGCTCGTTTTCGCTCCGATCTTCTCAGCAATCACCTTGCCTCGATCGACCCGAACTTACAGACTCGATTTACAATTAAATTTCCTCAAAACATCGGGCCCTTACATTGAACGATTCAATGGAATAATTGTAAATCTAAGTGGCAAAATCGAAAACATCTAATTTGCAAACCGTTCATACATCTCATGCAAAACAGTAAATCCCACCTTGTTCTTAAAAAATCCAGAACGTAAATCAAGAACGCAATTGGGCTCTGATACCAATTGATGGGAGTCGAGTCCCACAGCGGAAGCGATTGTGAATCGCGCGTTCTCAATTTAGTTACATCGATTTCATTCAAGAACAAAAACAACTAGATTAAGCATATAAAGGTAGATGGACAACAAGAATTGTACCTTTGAAGAACTCTTTCTTTAAGTGCTCCTCCTCTCTCACGATCAAGATCACAGCAACACGAACCCGAATAATCACCGACACTACCACCGGATCTTCTCCGTTGTTCTATCGTGAGGGAGGAAAGTGGGTTCCCTTTAGAAGAGGTGAGGTGTTTCACGAAATTGTAGTTGAAACTCTTTCCAACACAATGTGAGAGAGGCTAGGGTTTCACCAAGTGCTTAGCTTCACTTGCCTTAACCTAGTTGCATCTCATGCAACTATATATATAGGCAAATAGGGTGGAAATGACCATCCTACCCTTCCTCTATTCTCTCATTAGTATATGGTTTATATGTGAATCTAATTCACATTAAAACTATATATCATATTAATCATATCATATATAATTGATATAACACCTCATATATGAAATTGAACACTTCAATTTCATTTCTAACTTTATACCCTCAATATTTCTATGTTGAGCCAACGGAGGGACCTAATGTACCTACAGTTCATGAGCTCCAATGATATGAGATTAACTGATCAAACTCTTTGATTTAGTTAATCAATATTCATTAACTACAAGCCACTCCACTATTGACTTGTAGCTGCACTCTCCTCACTATAGATAATATTATGTCCACGGATATAGTTATTACCCATGACTCGACCCTTCACAGGTTGTTCGTGATCACAGTTGGGTCAAATTATCATTTTACCCCTGTGATTACATCTTTGTTCCTTAAGCACGACTGATCCTCTAATGAACAACAAGTCTAAGGTCCTACCATAGACTCATACCCTCATAGAGGGCGGGCCCCGTTGTTCAAGACCTGGAGTCAGTTCTTAAAGGAACTGAAGGGAATCGAAGTCCACGCAGCGGAAGCGATTGCGAATCGCGCGCTCTTGATTTAGTTACAACGATTAATTCAAGAACACACATAACTAGATTGAGCATAAAATAAAATGGACAACAAGAAAGTTACCTTTGAAGAACCTTTCTTCAAGTGCTCCTCCTCTCTCACGATTAAGATCAACGTACCACGAACACGTACGAACACCGACACTACCACCGGATCTTCTCCATTGTTCTCTAGGTGAGGGAGGAAGGTGGGTTCCCTTTAGGAAAAGTGAGGTGTTTTGTGAGAGAGATGTTTTTTTTTTGTCTTGGAACCTTTCCAACAACAACAAAAAGGCTAGGAATCACTTAGAATGACTTAACCTAGTTGCATCTTATGCAACCATATATATAGGGGAATGGGATGGAAATGACCATCCTACCCCTCATTTATTCTCTCTTTAATATATAGTTTATATATGAATCTAATTCACATTAAAACTATATATTATATCAATTATATCATATATAATAGATATAACACCTCATGTATGAAATTGAACACTTCAATTTCACTCCTAACTTTATACCCTAAATATTACCATATTGAGCCAATGGAGGGATCTAATGGACCTACAGATCATGAGTTCCAATGATGTGAGATTAAGTGATCAAACTCTTTGATCCAGTTAATGAATATTCATTAACTGCAAGTCACTCCACTATAGACTTGTAGTTGCACTCTCCTCACTGTAGATAATATTGTGTCCACTGATATAGTCATTACCCATGAGTCGACCATTCACAGGTTGTTCGTAATCACAGGTGGGTAAAATTACCGTTTTACCCCTGCGATTACCTCTTTGTTCCTTAAGCACCACTGATCCTCTAATGAACAACAAGTCTAAGGTCCTACATTAGACTCATACCCTCATAGAGGGCGGGGCCCCGTTGTTCAAGACCTGGAGTCAGTTTTTAAGGGAACAACCTATCTAATTCCTTAGTGTAGGAATGAGTGAATTCCATCTTGCACAGGTAAGTTCCCAGCTACCTACGAGGTGTTGGGATTTGTGCCCTAAAACTCGTAGTTTGTAATTATGTTCTAATTAATGTAATAAAGTGTTATTATTTCAATAAAGTGTTATTGTTTGTTATCTACGAGTTTGCCTTTATTTAAACCCTAAAATCCAATAAACTAAACATCCAAGGCTGTTAAATATATCTTTAACTGAATGTAATGTACACAAAAAGGATCTCGGTTCGAGACACAACCTAAAGGGTCTATAGTTAGGGGGATAAGATTTGGGTACCTTACCCTGGTAAAACTATGGATGTGGCCCACTTTGTATTTGATACAAACACTGTGATCCTAACGTATTAGTGTAGATGACATGTGAGTGGGGATATCCTATGTAATGAGATTACATAAGACCAGACCGTGAAATAGTAATCTCTAGCTGTAACTCCGTTGACTAGTTAGGTTTCTATTTCACTAGAGTGATCTAGGCAACTTGATCTCAATCCTGAGCAGGTTACGAACTCCTGTCCGCGAGGGATTGTCTTTTGACTAGTAAGGGTGAGAGTGGCGGATTCACGACTCAATATGCCTACCTTCTTGGGGACAAGACCGAGTGGCGGTCGGGAACTTAACTTAGCAAGATGGAATTCACTCCTTCCCGCCAACTAGGGTAAGTAGAGGAATGTTCCCTTAAGTGGTGTCTCTAAGACATGAACAAAGGGCCCGACCCTCTCATTGGCCCGAGAGGGACTCTGTTTGTTGGTAGGACCACAAACAAATTGTTCATTAGATGAGCACTGGTACTTAAGGCACAAGATGTAACCCAGGGGTAAAACGGTAATTTGATCCAGCTGGTGTTACGAACATTCGTGAAGGATTGAGTTGCTGTTATTGGTCAATATCCATGGACACAGAAATATATCTGCAGTGAGAAGAGTGCAAATTTGTGGGACTTTAGTGGAGTGTTCCCATGATTAACGAATGTTGATTGGGAGGTTAATGAGATTAACAAGAATCTCTCGTATCGTTGGAGCTTACGATCCAGTAGGTCCATTAGGTCCACCTTCTAGCTCGTAAAGAGTTCTTAGATCATTTGAATTTGAAATGTTCAGATTCATTAGGGAATAAATATAATGTATATTGATACGATATAATATATAGTTTTGGAACTATATATTATAAATTTAATGTGAATAGGATTCATATTAAATTACTTGAGAGAATTAAATATTAAAAAGAGTTCAAATATTAAATTCAAATGTGAATGTGATTCATATTTGAAAACTATAGGTTAAAATTTAATGTGCACTGGATGTACATTAAAACTATAGGTAAAAGGGGTAATATGATTAAATGAGATTTAATCCAAATTAAATATGTGATATTTAATTTGTATTATTTAAATTAATAATTAAATTTGATTTAATTATTATTTAACTATTATTATTAATATTATTATTTTAATAATAAAAATAAAGGAACGTGTCTTCCAGACACGTTTCCACTATCCCCTTCCTTCTCCCTATCGATAGCTTCACAGGGAGAAGGGGTGTGAAAGGATCGAGATATCAATTGGGGAGATCAATTTGTGTTCTTACAGAAGAAACCTCTCTCTCTCTCAATCTTCTAATTCCCAAAACCTTCCAATTGTTGGAATCCTTCCCACAAAGGGTTTTGTTCTAAGATCTCAGAGGATAGAAGGTTTTCCTCGTGGTGTTGTCCAATTGAAGAAAACAGAGAAGTATCTTGGAAGTTCCTGTGTTGTTGTCTTGTTTGGAGCAAGGAGTTGCTGCAAGTTGAAACTACAAAGGTATTTTTCTTCCCTTTAGTTTAATTGTTAAACTTAACATATGTTTGCATGTATGCAATTAATCCATGTCTAATAGGATTACAATTTCCATGCTTGTTCTGTTTTATTTATCAATGTACTGTTTTTTTTGTTTCAATTAAAACAATCAAGCAATTAACGATCCCAAACACGTTTCCGCTGCTCAAGGAGATCAGATCTACATCACGAGGTTCTGTCCCTAAGAAGGTAGGCTTATTGAGTCGGCTACAGGCCACTCTCACCCATACTAATCTAAGGACAAACCGCTATAAGCAGGAGTTCTTAACTTGCTCAGGATTCAGGTCGAATCACTAATGACCATCTATAAATTACTAGTCTTGTCCTGTTAACGGTGTTACACTGGTTAGACTAATAATTTGCGATACAGTCTTGTATGAACTCTTCATACAGGATGCCTCCACTCGCATGTCAACTACATGAATGAGTTGGATTAACTCATTTGTACTAATTACAAAGTGGGCCGCATCCATGGTGTTACCAGAATGAGGTTTCCAACCTTATTCTTATACCATAGACTATTTAGGTTATAATCTTTAACTCAACCCAAATAGTGTCCACTACACTGATTTCAAGATAAACGTTATAACCTTGGAGCTTAGTTTATTGGATTTATAAAAGCAAGACTGTAATCTTATCAAAACAAATAACACTTTATTTAATTGATCAAAATTACACAAGTTTAGGGCATAAATCCTAACAGGAACAACCTATCTAATTCCTTAGTGTAGGAATGACTGAATTCCATCTTTCACAGTTAAGTTCCCAGCTACCTACGAGGTTTTGTCCCTGAGAAGGTAGGCTTATTGAATCGGCTACAGGCCACTCTTACCCATACTAGTCTAAGGACAAACCCCTATAAGCAGGAGTTCTTAACTTGCTCTGGATTCAGGTCGAGTCACTAATGACCATCTATAAATTACTAGTCTTATCCTCGTTAACGATGTTACACTTTGGTTAGACTAATAATTTCTTGATGCAGTCTTGTATGAACTCTTCATACAGGATGCCCCCACTCGCATGTCAACTACATGAATGAGTTGGATTACCTCATTTGTACTAATTACAAAGTGGGTCGCATCCATGGTGTTACCAGAATGAGGTTTCCAACCTTATTCTTATACCATAGACCATTTAGGTTATATTCTTGAACTCAACCAGAATAGTGTCCACTACACTGATGTTCAAGATATATGTTATAACCTTGGAGCTTAGTTTATTGGATTTATTAAGCAAGACTGTAATTTTATCAAAACAAATAACTCTTTATTTATTTGTTCAAAATTACACAAGTTTTAGGGCATAAATCCCAACAGTCACATCTCCTTGTTGCACTATTTCTCGTATTAGATGATACTTCCTCTCGATGTGCTTGCCCCACTTATGGCTGTGATGGGAAAAGTAATATTTGGAACAACTTACAAATTTAGCATAAATTTCCTTAACCAAACGACCTCCTTAGTTGCTATATATTCGACCTCCATGGTGGAATCAGCGATGCATCCTTGTTTGACGCTTCACCAGACTACAACTCCTCCGCTAAGAGTGAATACTGACCCTGATGTAGATTTCCGAGAATCTTTATCAGTCTGAAAGTCAGAATCCGTGTTGTTGGGTTTTATGTCCTAAAACTCGTGGTTTTGTAAACTGAATGTATATTCTATTTTGCAATAAAGTTGTTATTGAGATTTATTCAGTAAAGGTGTTATTGAATAAAGTGAATTGTGTATTGTGTAACCTTAATTCAATAAAGAACCCTTGCCTATAGGATGAATACTTGAACTTTATGTGTGACATAAAAGTGGATCAAGTTCAAGTTATAGCCAGAATAGTCTATTGTATAAGGATAGTGTTGGGTACCTTATCCTGGGGACACTGTGGACGCGACACACTTTGTAGAATACAAACGATGTGATCCTAAATCGTTCATGTGGAGACATGTGAGTGGGGGCACCCTATGCAATGAGTTTGCATAAGACTGGACCGCTAAATAGTCACTTAGACTTTATAACTCCGTTTACTGTCTTAACTGACTATATTCATACGATGACCTAGGTAACTCGATCTCAATCCTAAGCGTTCTATGAACTTCTGTTTATTCAGATTATCCTTAGATTTGCATGAGTGAGGGTGGCCCGAGACTGCCGACTCAATATGCCTCTCATTTCAAGGATAAGTCTGGGTAGATAGTTGGGAACATATTTCTGCAAGATGGAATTCACTCCTACCCTCCTTAGGGATTAGCAGAGAGGTTGTTCCCTTAAGTGCTGACTCCAGGTCTTGAACAATGGGCCCACCCCTCTCACTAGCCCGAGAGGGATTCGATTTGCTGGTTGGACCACAAACCAATTGTTCATTAGAGGATCAGTGAGACGACTTAAGGAACAAGAGGTCATTACATGGGTAAAACGGTAATTTTGTCCTAGCTGTAATTACGAACGACCTGTGAAGGATCGACTTACTAATCATGGTTATATCGAGTGGACAAAAATATGTCTATAGTGAGGAGAGTGCAGCCACTGGGCTTTAGTGGAGTGTCCTGGTGGTTAACGAATGTTGATTAGCTAGGTTAAAAAGTTTGACTGGCTAATCAGTATCGTTTGAGCTCATGATCTGTAGGTCCATTAGGTCCTCCTTACTAGCTTGGACTAAGCCTTGTAACATTTTGAGAGAAAAGAATTTGAATTGTTCAAATTCGATTTTGGGAGAAAGCGTTAATTATATGTGATATATTTAACGAATCATAGCTTAATTATGAATTAAACTATGATTAAAAGGAGGTGTATATATTTAAATATGATTTAAATTTTGGATCAGTTTATAGCATAAATAAAGATTCATGTTCAGAAAATCGATCGGGATCGGGCAATTTATTTAATTTAATATTTGATATTAAATTAAATTAAAAATTAAATTAAAAATTAATTAATTAAATTAATTATTTAATAATTTAATTAATTAAATTAATTTTAATTAAAAATCAATTTAATATTGATTTTTGAATTAAAATTAAATGAAAAATAGTGGATTTTCATGGAAAACAAATTGGCAACTTGCCCAATCCCTCTCATCTTCAAAATTCACCAAAATTGGCCACCTCCATCTCAAAGCATCCTCATCACCCTTGAGTTGTCACTCCATTGAAGCTTTTTGAAGCTTTATATATTGGTGATTTGAGGGATGTTGAGAGAATTTTACAGAAAATTCAATATTCCCGAATTAGTGACCTTTGAGGTCTTTTCTTTCAAATTCTCTCAACCTATGATCCCACAATCCGTTCTAAGGCCTGAGGATAGTAGGGAAGACTCTAACGGTTGTCCACGAAGTGTTCGTGTTGAAAACCATTCACCGGGGGAAGAGAATTTAATCTTCAAAGTTGAGTTTTCTATCCCTCTGTTTTTCCAGCTTTGAGCATGCATTTTGTTTTACAAAATTGATCAACTTAGAGTGTTCAAGATCCAAAATTGCTTCCGCTTTCTTAATCTAGACTCTTTCAATTGGTATCAGAGCAATTTTGAGCACTCAATTTGATCTATTTTGTTCTGTGGTGGGTGATTTTTGAAATACAATTTTTCTGAGCGTCTAAAGTATTTTTCTGATTTTGGCATTTAAATTGAGCATCAATTTTTGCTTTATTTTCAAATTGCTCAAGTGTGTTTGAGCATTAATGTGTGTAGAATAAGCTATAAAAATTTTGGGTCGATTGGAGTTCGGAAAGGCCTTCAATTTGAAGAAAGAAGCCTCGGAGGTCCTGAAAACACAGAACAGAGCAGTTGCTGTTTAAAATTCTGCTACAGTGAATTGTCTTCAACGCGCGATTTTCATTTTCAATTTGTTGAAGAAGGAGTGACAACAACAGTTGACTTTACCGTGGGATGTTGACTTTGACCGGTTCAATTAATTTTGGACCGGTTCAGCTCGTTTTCGGTCCGGTTCAGGTATTTTTAGACCGGTTCTGACTATTTCGAGGCCGTTTTTTGCAGTTTAGAGGTCTGTTTCATCAATTGGAGGCCCGGTTCAGCCTTTTACAGCCCGGTTCAGCCTTTTACAGTCCGGTTCAACCTTTTGAAGGTCCGGTTCACACATTTGCAAGCCGGTTCGACCCAAATTCGATGTGGTTCAATGTTAATCCTAGATTATTATTGTAATAATTTAGTAGTTTGCTTGCATTAGATGCCAAAACAAGTTCACTTTAGTGTGTTTAATTAATTATGCATTGTGAATGTATGTTTTAATTAAAATCCCTGATTATATGTGCATAAAGTATGCCATATAGTTTTTAAAATCCCACCATAGGAAGCATGCTTCATGCATTGAAAGTATGTTATAAGTGTTATAATATATTGTATGCATGTTTATTGGGTTGCATAAGAATTAATATAAGTGTTATATTAATTTATGAAACAAATATTATATGTTTTAATTATAATTAATATAAGGGTTATATTAATTAAAAATTAAACATATAATTGCTATGCATTTATTCATGTGATGAATGTTGAAGCAATTTATAACATAGAAATGCATGTAACTTAAGGTTAATTAATTAGTTTTAAAATGGTTTTAGAACTGGAAATTAATTAGACCTTAGGTTATCTAGTTCTAATAAGATTAGAATTAGAAAAACCAATAATTTATAAACTTTGATTAAAGAGGACTCGACTAAGGAAGGTTCTGGCTAGGTTGGGGTACTTAAGCTGACGGAAACAAAACACCCCTACCTGGGAACTGACCTGGGAGTGAATTTAATCCATAGGTTTATAAATTATCTTTCGTGAGTGGCATTTATTAAAAGTTAATAAATTAAACTCATAGATCTAGGTTTATTAAAAGGTTAATAGACTTAGGTAATTCCAGTATAATTGTTATATTGGTAGACTTAGGTCATATTGTTTTAGCCGGAATATGCCTAAGTAAAAGTATACCCAAACTGTTTAAAATACTTAGTGGGAGTGAAAAGGTATATATGATATATCAATTTCCTCTTACGCTCTTCGCGAAGTTCACACAGTGAGATTTATGCTCGGCCTCGTGATGTCAATAGGGCATCTCCATTCGGATGGTATTTGAATAAATCAAGAGCAAGGTGAATGGAGAAAGTATTTATAGTAAGTGAGAGAAGGAAGTGTATCAACACATCCTACGGTCTCCTTCATTAGGTTCGACCGTGAGATTCCCATGTTGCGCCTGCAGGTTGCCCGAAGTAGCACCATCCATTCGGAGGGATGTAACATGGGATTCGGAACAACTCAAACTCAAAAAATGGATATGGTCTCTTAGGTCCATTCCCAGCTTTGTCTCTCCAGTTCGGTAGCATTGTTGGGGCCGACCTCTGAGGTCTGAAAATGGCGGGTCACACTTACAAGAATTGCTAAGTGTTAGTAAATTCTTGACCAAAGTAGTGATAACTAGAATGTTATAGGAATAAGAGTTATTCCGGTATTAACATTTAGTCAAGAATGTCTTGGTTCAGTGAAGGAGTGATTGATCGCTTTCGGTAGCGGTGCTTGCTCGACTCACTGAAGTATCGTTGCAAAAACAATAATGAGTTTATGGGTACATTATTAATTTTGCTAAATTCTTAAATTGGATAGGTTACAAATAATTCACTAATAGAATTCATTCTTTTTCAGCATGTCGAACTCTTTTATCCAGTTACTAGCCTTCAATAAACTCAGCAACGATAATTATGTAACCTGGAAATCAAACTTGAATACGATTCTTGTTCTTGATGATCTAAGGTTCGTCTTAACAGAGGAATGTCCTCCCCCTCCCAGCTCGACTGCAAACCG
Source organism: Trichosanthes cucumerina (assembly GCA_036507285.1). Lineage (NCBI taxonomy): Eukaryota > Viridiplantae > Streptophyta > Magnoliopsida > Cucurbitales > Cucurbitaceae > Trichosanthes > Trichosanthes cucumerina. The sequence goes on from CM071838.1 coordinate 65,761,978, forward strand.
AATTGTTCGAGATGCTTATGACAGATGGATTAGGGCTAATGAGAAGACCCGAGTCTATATCTTAGCCAGCATATCTGATGTGTTGTCTAAGAAACATGAGACCATGGTCACCGCAAAGGAGATCATGGGATCATTACAGGCGATGTTTGGACAACCGTCCTCATCTATCCATTATGATGTTGTCAAATATGTTTACAACTCCCGTATGAAGGAGGGAGCCTCTGTTAGGGAACATGTCCTTGACATGATGACCCACTTCAACGTGGCTGAAGTAAATGGGGCAGTCATAGATGAGAAAAGTCAGGTAACCTTTATTATGGAATCTCTTCCGAAGAGTTTCCTGTCATTCCGCACAAATGCGGTGATGAATAAAATAGAGTATAACCTGACTACTCTCCTCAACGAGCTACAGACTTTTGAGTCCCTCATGAAATCAAAAGGAAAAGAGAATGAGGCAAATGTTGTCACTTCGAAGAAGTTCCTAAGAGGATTGTCCTTTAGGACCAAGTCTGGTCCTTCTTTTTCTAAGAATAAGGGTATTCAGAAAAAGAAGAAGAAGGACAAAGGGAAGGGACAGGCTCCCACATGCAAGGCCAAAACCACAGGAAAATGTTTCCACTGTGGAGTAGACGGGCACTGGAAGAGGAACTGCCCGAAATACCTTGCAAAAAAGAAAGCTGAGAAAGAAAAACAAGGTAAATATGATTTACTCGTTATTGAAACATGTTTAGTGGAACATGATGATTCCGCCTGGATATTAGATTCAGGAGCCACTAACCATGTTTGTTCTTCTTTTGAGAAACTAGTTCCCTGCAAAGACTTCTTTGATGGGGACATATCTCTCGAGGTTAGAACGGGAAAGGTTGTCTCAGCCAAAGCAGCAGGAGCTGTGAAGTTGTTGTTTAGAGATAGATTTATTTTATTACAAAATATATTTTTGGTTCCTGGAATCAAAAGAAATCTTGTATCTATCTCTTGTTTGCTTGAACATATGTATAAAGTATCTTTTGATCATAATGAAGCGTCCATTTGTAAAAGAGGTGTACGAATATGTTCTGCTAAACTTGAAAACAACTTATATGTGTTAAGACCAACAGAAGTAAAAGCTATTTTGAACATCGAGATGTTTAAAACAACTGATACTCAAAATAAAAGGCAGAAGCTTTCTCCTAGTAGCTATCTTTGGCACTTGAGACTAGGCCACATTAATCTCAATAGGATTGGGAGATTAGTCAAGCGTGGTCTCCTAAGTCAGTTAGAGGACAACTCTTTACCACCATGTGAGTCATGTCTTGAGGGAAAAATAATTAAAAGACCTTTTTCTGAAAAAGGTTATAGAGCCAAAGACCCCTTTGAACTCGTGCATTCAGACCTTTGTGGTCCTCTGAATGTCAAGGCACGAGGAGGGTATGAATATTTCATCAGTTTTATTGATGATTATTCAAGGTATGGCTATCTTTACCTAATACATCATAAGTTTGAAACCCTTGAAAAGTTCAAGGAATATAAGGCAGTAGTTGATAACACATTAGGTAAAACGATTAAAACACTTCGATCAGATCGAGGTGGAGAGTACATGGATTTGAGATTCCAAGACTATATGATAGAACATGGAATTGTATCCCAACTCTCAGCGCCCGGTACACCTCAACAAAATGGTGTATCTTAGAGGAGAAATAGAACCCTGTTAGACATGGTTCGATCCATGATGAGCTACGCTTAGCTCCCTAGTTCGTTTTGGGGATATGCAGTAGAAGCTGCTGCATATATTTTGAACATGGTTCCCTCTAAGAGTGTTTCAGAAACACCCTATGAGTTATGGAAAGGGCGTAAAGGGAGTTTACGTCACTTCCGAATTTGGTGATGTCCGGCACATGTGTTGGTATCCAATCCAAAGAAATTGGAACATCGTTCAAAATTATGCCTATTCGTAGGATACTCCAAAGAAACGAAAGGTGGTCTGTTTTATGATCCTCAAGAGGACAAGGTACTTATGTCGACAAACACCACGTTCTTAGAGGAAGACCACATGAGAGATCATCAGCCTCGTAGCAGGATTGTCTTAAGTGAAATTTCCAGGGAAGCTACAGATAAATCAACAAAAGTTGGTCCTTCTCAAGTGTTGAGAATGCCTCGACGTAGTGGGAGGGATGTTAGACAACCTGACCGTTACATGGATTTGACTGAAACCCAAGTCGTCATACCTGATGATGGCGTTGAGGATCTATTGACCTATAAACAGGCAATGAATGATATAGATACGGACCAGTGGATTAAAGCCATGGACCTTGAAATGGAGTCAATGTACTTCAATTCACTCTGGGAACTTGTAGATCAACCAGATGGTGAAAGACCTATCGGTTGCAAGTGGATCTACTAGAGGAAACGAGATCAAGCCGGTAAGGTGCAAACCTTTAAGGCTCGACTTGTGGCAAAGGGTTATACCAAAAGGGAAGGGGTGGACTATGAAGAAACCTTCTCCCCTGTTGAGTCCATTAGAATACTCTTGTCCATTGCCACGTTTTATGACTATGAAATTTGGCAAATGGATGTCAAGACAACCTTTCTGAATGGCTATCTTGAGGAGAGTATCTATATGGATCAACCAGTGGGGTTCATAGTTCAGGGTCAAGAGCAAAAAGTTTGCAAGCTTAAACGATCCATTTATGGATTGAAACAAGCGTCTAGATCCTGGAATATAAGATTTGATACTGCGATCAAATCTTATGGCTTTAAACAGAATATTGACAAGCCTTGTGTTTACAAGAAGATAGTCAATACCACTGTAGCTTTCTTAGTTCTATACGTAGACGATATCTTGCTCATTGGGAATGATTCAGGGTTCCTGACTGGCGTTAAGCAATGGCTAGCAACCCAATTCCAAATGAAAGATTTGGGAGAGGCTCAGTTTGTTCTTGGAATCCAAATCGTTCGGAACCGCAAGAACAAAATGCTAGCACTGTCTCAGACATCTTATATTGACAAGATGTTGGTTAGATATAAGATGCAGAATTCCAAGAAGGGTTTATTGCCTTTCAGGCATGGAATTCATTCGACTAAGGAACAATGTCCTAAGACACCTCAAGAAGTTCAGGATATGAGACGCATTCCCTATGCATCAGTTGTCGGTAGTCTGATGTATGCCATGCTATGTACTAGACCCGACATATACTATGCAGTGGGAATTGTCAGCAGGTATCAGTCTAATCCAGGATATGATCACTGGACTGTCGTTAAGAACATCCTCAAGTATCTTAGGAGAACAAGGGACTATATGCTTGTGTATGGCGCAAAGGATTTGATCCTTGCAGGATACACTGACTCTGATTTTCAGACTGATGTAGATTCGAGGAAATCCACATCAGGATCAGTGTTCACTCTTAACGAAGGAGCTATAGTATGGAGGAGTATAAAGCAAGGTTGTATTGCTGACTCCACCATGGAGGTCGAGTACGCGTCGCGACTTGTGAAAGCGTGAAAGGAGGCGATATGGCTTAGAAGTTCTTGACCGATTTGGAAGTTGTTCCAAATATGAATTTGTCTATCACCCTTTATTGTGATAATAGTGGTGCAGTGGCAAATTCTAAAAAACCTAGAAGCCATAAGCGCGGAAAGCACATAGAGCGCAAATATCATCTCATCAGGGAGATTATGCAACGAGGAGACATGATCGTCACGCAGATCGCTTCGGAGCACAACATTGCTGATTCGTTTACAAAGCCCCTCACGGCTAAAGTGTTTGAGGGACACCTAGAGAGTCTAGGACTACGAGTTGTACAGTAGGGCAGGTTTTCTTTACTCAGCATATTTTACCCCACAGACGTTTTAGTCCAAGTGGGAGTTTGTTGGGTTTTATGTCCTAAAACTCGTGGTTTTGTAAACTGAATGTATATTCTATTTTGCAATAAAGTTGTTATTGAGATTTATTCAGTAAAGGTGTTATTGAATAAAGTGAATTGTGTATTGTGTAACCTTAATTCAATAAAGAACCCTTGGCTATAGGATGAATACTTGAACTTTATATGTGACATAAAAGTGGATCAAGTTCAAGTTATAGCCAGAATAGTCTATTGTATAAGGATAGGGCTGGGTACCTTATCATGAGGACACTGTGGACGCGACCCACTTTGTAGAATACAAACGATGTGATCCTAAATCGTTCATGTGGAGACATGTGAGTGGGGGCGCCCTATGCAATGAGTTTGCATAAGATTGGACCGCGAAATAGTCACTTAGACTTTATAACTCCGTTTACTGTCTTAACTAACTATATTCATACGATGACCTAGGTAACTCGATCTCAATCCTGAGCGTTCTATGAACTCCTGTTTATTCAGATTATCCTTAGATTTTCATGTGTGAGGGTGGCCTGAGACTGCCGACTCAATATGCCTCCCATTTCAGGGATAAGTCTGGGTAGATAGCTGGAAAAATAATTCTGCAAGATGGAATTCACTCCTACCCTCCTTAGGGATTAGCAGAGAGGTTGTTCCCTTAAGTGCTGACTCCAGGTCTTGAACAATGGGTCCACCCCTCTCACTCGCCCGAGAGGGATTCGGTTTGCTGGTTGGGCCACAAATCAATTGTTCATTAGAGGATTAGTGGGACTTAAGGAACAAGAGGTAATTACAGGGGTAAAACGGTAATTTTGACCTAGCTATAATTACGAACGACCTGTGAAGGATCGACTTACTAATCATGATTATATCGAGTGGACAGAAATATATCTACAGTGAGGAGAGTGCAGCCACTGGGCTTTAGTGGAGTGTCCCACTGGTTAACGAATGTTGATTAGCTAGGTTAAAGAGTTTGACCGGTTAATCACGTATCGTTGGAGCTCATGATCTGTTGGTCCATTAGGTCCTCCTTACTAGCTCGGACTAAGTCTTGTAACATTTTGAGAGAAAAGAATTTGAATTGTTCAAATTCGAGTTTGGGAGAAAGCGTTAATTATATGTGATATATTTAACGAATCATAGCTTAATTATGAATTAAACTATGATTAAAAGGAGGTGTATATATTTAAATATGATTTAAATATTGGATCGGTTTATAGCATAAATAAAGATTCATGTTCGGAAAATCGATCGGGATCGGGCAATTTATTTAATTTAATATTTGATATTAAATTAAATTAAAAATTAATTAATTAAACTAATAATTTAATAATTAAATTAATTTTAATTAAAAATCAATTTAATATTGATTTTTTAATTAAAATTAAATGCAAAATAGTATATTTTCATGGAAAACAAATTAGCAACTTGCCCAATCCCTCTCATCTTCAAAATTCACAAAAATTGGCCACCTCCATCTCAAAGCATCATCATCACCCTTGAGTTGTCACTCCATTGAGCTTTTTGAAGCTTTATATATTGGTGATATGAGGGATGTTGAGAGAATTTTACAGAAAATTCAATATTCCCGAATTAGTGAACTTTGAGGTCTTTTCTTTCAAATTCTCTCAACCTAGGATCCCACAATCCGTTCTAAGGCCTGAGGATAGTAGGGAAGACTCTAACTGTTGTCCACGAAGTGTTCGTGTTGAAAACTATTCACCGGGGGAAGAGAATTTGATCTTCAAAGTTGAGTTTTCTATCCCTCTGTTTTTCCAGCTTTGAGCATGCATTTTGTTTTACAAAATTGATCAACTTAGAGTGTTCAAGATCCAAAATTGCTTCCGCTTTCTTAATCTAGACTCTTTCACGTGTATCCTGTAAGGATCAAACCCTTAGCCCCATACACAAGCATGTAGTTCCTTGTTCTCCGAAGATACTTAAGGATTGTTTTAACAGCTGTCCAGTGTTCAAGTTCTGGATTGGATTGATACCTGCTGACCATCCCAACTACAAAACAGATGTCAGGCCTAGTACACAACATGGCGTACATCAGGCTCCAGACAGCTGATGCGTAAGGAATCCGTCTCATATCTTCAACTCCTTGAGGTGTCTTAGGACACTGTTCCTTAGACAAATAGATTCCATGTCTTAAGGCAACAAGCCCTTTTTGGAATCTTGCATCTTAAACCTTGACAACACTTTGTCTATGTAAGATGCTTAAGACAAGGCTAGTGTTTTATTCTTGCGGTTCCGGACAATCTGGATCCCAAGAACAAACTGCTCATCACCCAAATTATTCATTTGGAACTGCGTAGCTAGCCATTCCTTGATGTCAGTAAGATACCCTACATCATTCCCAATGAGCAGGATATCATCCACATAGAGAATTACGAAAGTGACAAAACTTTTGATGATTTTCTTGTAGACACAAGGTTCATCATCATTCTGGTCAAAACCATAAGATCTGATTGCCTCATCAAATCTTATATTCCAGGACCTAGAAGCTTGTTTCATCCATAAATTGACCTTTTAAGCCCTGCAAACCTTTTGCTCTTGTCCTAGTTCAATGAACCCTTTGGGTTGGTCCATGTAGATGTTTTCCTCAAGATTGCCATTCAAAAAGGTTGTCTTGAAATCCATTTGCCATACCTCATAGTCATAATATGCGGCAATGACAAGAAGGATACGAATAGACTTCACCATAGCAACAGGTGAAAAGGTCTCCTCATAGTCAACCCCTTCAACCCGGGTATAACCCTTTGCTACTAGTCTAGCTTTAAATGTTTGCACTTTCCTATCTATACCACGTTTTCTCTTGTAGATCCACTTACAACCTATAGGTTTTACCCCATCAGGCTTATCTACAAGATCCCAAATAGAATTGAAGTGCATAGACTCCATTTCTTGGTCCATGGCTATGACCCATTTGTCTTTGTCAACCATTGCTTGATTATAAGTCAATGGATCCTCGCAGTTGTCATCTGGTATAACAACTTGGATTTCAGCTAAACCCATGTAACGGTCAGGCTGTATCACAACCCTCCCACTACGTCGAGGCATACTCAACTCTTGAGATGGACTCTCTTGACTAGACAAACTAGTATCAACAACTCTTGTTAACGTACTAGTGTTCTTATTAGCAACCTTTGTTATTGTTCAGTCTAACTCACTCAACACTACCTTACTTTTTGGTTTGTGGTCCCTTATGTGGTCCTCCTCCAAGAAAGTGGCATTTGTCGACACAAAGACCTTATCTTCCTTAGGATCATAGAATAAACCACCTCTTGTTTCTTTTGGGTATCCTACGAATAGGCACAACTTTGAACGTGAATCCAACTTCTTTGGATTTGTCACAAGCACATGTGCTAGATAGCCCCATATTCTGAAGTGACATAAACTACCTTTACGTCCTTTCCATAGTTCAAAAGGTGTTTCAGAAAAACTTTTGGAGGGCACACTATTCAAAATGTATACTGCAGTCTCCACTGCATAACCCCAAAAGGAACTAGGGAGATGAGCATAATCATCATTGATCGAACCATGTCCAACAAGGTTCTATTTCTCCTTTCCGATACACCGTTTTGCTGTGGTTTGCCGGGAGCTGAGAGTTGGGATGTAATTCCATGTTCTATCATATAGTTCTGGAATTTTAAATCCATGTACTCTCCACCTCGATCCGATCGAAGTGTTTTAACTCTTTTACCTAATTGATTTTCAACCTCAGTCTTGAATTCCTTGAACTTTTCAAGTGCTTCAGACTTGTGGTGCATTACGTAAATATGCCCATATCTGGAATAATTATCTATAAAAGAGATGAAATATTCATATCCTCCCCTGGCTTTAACATTCATCGGACCACAAAGGTCCAATGTATAAGCTCTAGAGGATCTTTGGCTCATAACCTTTTCCACTAAAAGGTCTTTTAGTCATTTTGCCTTCTAGGCAGGATTCACATACTGGCAAAGAATTTTCTTCTAACTCGTTTAGAAGTCTGTTCTTTACCAATCTCTCAACCCTATTGAGATTAATGTGACCCAATCTTAGATGCCAAAGATGAGCATTTTCTTTAGGAGAAATTTTACGTTTCTTAGTTTGTGCGTTTGCAGTTTTAAATAATTCAGTGTTCAAAACCATTTTGAATGAATTAGGCCTTAAAACATACAATCCATTTTCTAATGAAGCTGAACATATTTCTAAATCTTTCTTCAAAAAAAACACTTTATTCATAGAAAAAGAAACAGAAATACATTGTTCTATAAGGAAAGAAATGGAAATAAGGTTTCTAGTAAACCCTGGATCACTAATATATTGTCCAACAATACATATTTCTTGCCAAAATAAAGCTTCATTGTGCCTACTACTACAGCTGAGACGACCTCTCCATTTCAAACCTGGAGCATTATCTCTCTTTGCTGTAGCTGCTGCCAGGAATCAATTCCCTGAAAAGAAGAACAAACATGATTAGTGGCGCCTGAATCAAGTATCCAAGTTGTTTTATCATTATCCACTAAACAAGCTTCTAGGCAAAGTAAATCATATTTACCTTCCTTCTTCTTTTCTGCAATGTACTTCGGACAGTTCCGTTTCCAATGCCCGTCTTCGTTGCAGTAGAAACACTTTCCTTTGTCAACAACCTCTTTGACTTTCTTGCCCTTCTGGGCGGCAGCTTTGTCAGCCTGTTTCCCTTTACCAACCTTCTTTATGTTCTTCTTCTTACCTCTCAGGTTAGAAGAAGAAGAAGCCACTGCTTTTGTCCCAGAGGTCGAACCTCTATGATTGATGGAGATCTGATCTCCTTGAGCAGCGAAAACGTGTTTGGGATCGTTAATGTGCTTGATTGTTTTAATTGAAACAAAAACCAGTACATTGAACAAAAATACAGAACAAGCATGGAAATTCTAATCCTATTAGACATGGATTAATTGCATACATGCAAACATATGTTATGTTTAACAATTAAACTAAAGGGAAGAAGAAGAATACCTTTGTAGTTTCTAATTCTCTAGCACAGCAACTCCTTGCTCCTCTAAAAGAAATCAACAACACAGGAACTTCCAAAGTTCTCTGTTTTTTCTTCAACAGAACACCACCAATAGTGAGCACCTTCTATATCTTTGAGTTCTTAAATCTTCCTTGGTGAGAAGGATCCAACAATTGGAAGGTTTTTGGGAATATGAAAGTGAGAGAGCAATTCTCTAATTGCTTGAATCAGCCAAATGATCGATCAACCTTATGTCAAATTTAATTATTCATTTAAATCATATTTAAATAATACAAATTAAATATCATATATTTAATTTGGATTAAATCTCATTTAATCACATTACCCTGTTAACATATAGTTTTAATGTAAAACCAGTGCACATTAAATTTTATCCTATAGTTTGCAAATGTGAATCACATTCACATTTAATATATTATTTGAACTCTTTCAAATATTCAATTCTCTCATATAATTTAATATGAATCATATTCACATTAAATTTATAATATATAGTTCCAAAACTATATATTATATTGTATCTAAATACATTAAATATATTCCCTAATGAATTTGGACATTTCAAATTCAAATGATCTAAGAACCCTTTACGAGCTAGAAGGTGGACCTAATGGACCTACAGATCAGAAGCTCCAACGATACAAGATTGTTCGGTTAATCTCATTAACCTCCCAATTAACATTCGTTAACTGCGGAAACACTCCACTAAAGTCCCACAACTGCACTCTTCTCACTGCAGATATATTTCTGTGTCCATGGATATTGACCAATAACAACAAGTCAATCCTTCACGAATGTTCGTAACACCAGCTGGGTCAAATTACCGTTTTACCAATGGGTTACATCTTGTGCCTTATGTACCAGTGCTCCTCTAATGAACAAATTGTTTGTGGTCCTACCAACAAACAGAGTCCCTCTCGAGCCAATGAGAGGGTCGGGCCCTTTGTTCAAGTCCCGGAGACACAACTTAAGGGAACATTCCTCTACTTACCCTAGTAGGCGGGAAGGAGTGAATTCCATCTTGTTAAGTTAAGTTCCAAGCCGCTCACTCGGTCTTGTCCCCAAGAAGGTAGGCATATTGAGTCGGCGAATCTGGCCACTTTCACCCATACTAGTTAAAGGACAATCCCTCGCGAACAGGAGTTCGTAACCTGCTCAAGATTGAGATCAAGTTGCCTAGTTCATCCTAGTGAAATAGAAACCTAACTAGTCAACGGAGTTACAGCTAGAGGTTACTATTTTGTGGTCCGGTCTTATGTAATCTCATTACATAGGATATCCCCACTCACATGTCATCTACACGAACACGTTAGGATCATAGTGTTTGTATCAAATACAAACTGGGCCACATCCATAGTTTTACCATGGTAAGGTACCCAAACCTTATCCCCTAACTATAGACCCTTTAGGTTATATCTCGAACCGAGATCCTTTTTATGTACATTACATTCAGTTAAAGATTCATTTAACAACCTTGGATGTTTACTTTATTGGATTTAGGGTTTAAATAAAGGCAAACTCGTAGATAAGGAACAATAACACTTTATTGAAATAATAACACTTTATTACATTAATTAGAACATAATTACAAACTACGAGTTTTAGGGCACAAATTTCAACAAACTCCCACTTGCACTAAAACTCTAGTGGGGTACAACATAATCTAAAACAGTTGTTACAGAGATATAAATACAATAAACTAGGGCATCCATATACCCCATTACATATCTCCCACTTGCCCTAGATTAGCCTATGTACATATCTCGTAGACCCAGACTTTCCAGATGACCCTCGAACACTTTAGCTGTGAGAGTCTTTGTACACTGGATCGCAATATTGTGCTCCGCGATCTTCGTGGATCATCACATCTCCTCGTTGCACTATCTCTCGTATCAGGTGATACTTCCTCTCGATGTGCTTATCTCGCTTATGGCTGCGAGGTTCCTTCGAATTGGCTACCGCACCACTGTTGTCACAGTATAAGGTGATGGGAGATTCTATATTTGGAACAACTTCCAAATCAGTAAGGAATTTCCTTAGCCAAACAACCTCTTTAGCTTCTTCACAAGCAGCGACATACTCAGCCTCCCTTGTAGAGTCAGCGATGCATCCTTGCTTGATGCTTCGCCATACTATAGCTCCCCCGTTAAGGGTGAAAACTTATCCCGATGTGGATTTTCGAGAATGCTTATCGGTCTGAAAATCAGAATCAGTGTATCTAGTAAGGATCAAATCCTTAGACCCATACACAAGTGTATAGTCCCTCGTTCTCCTTAGATACTTGAGGATATTTTTAACTGTTGTCCAGTGGTCTAACCCTGGATTGAACTGGTACCTACTGACTATTCCCACTGCATAACAAATGTCCGGCCTCGTGCACAGCATAACATACATTAAGCTACCTATTGCAGAGCCATAGGGAATATGTCTCATATCCCCAACTTCTTGAGGTGTCTAGGGACACAGTTCCCTAGACAGATGAACTCCGTGCCTGAAGGGCAATAAGCCTCTCTTGGAATTCTGCATCGAATATCTGGACAACATTTTGTCGATATAAGATGCTTGAGACAGTACTAGCGTTCTGTTCTTGCGACTCCTGGAGATCTGAATCCCAAGAACATATTGCGCCTCTCCCAAATCTTTCATTTGGAATTGGGTCGCCAACCAATTCTTTATGTCAGTAAGGTATCCTACATCATTCCCAATGAGTAGCATATCATTCTCTAGCACAGCAACTCGTTGATGATCCTCTTGTAAACACAAGGCTCATCAACGTTGTTGTCAAAGACGTAAGACTTGATCGCAGTATCAAATCTTATATTCCAAGATCTAGACGCTTGTTTCAATCCATAAATGGATCGATTAAACTTGCAAACTTTTTGCTTCTGACCTTGGGCTATGAACCCTTCGGGCTGAGACATATAGATGCTCTTGTCAAGATTACCATTCAAAAAGGTAGTTTTGACGTCCATTTGCCAAATTTCATAATCATAAAACGCGGCTATGGACAAGAGTATCCTTATAGACTTCAGCATAGCAACAGGGGAAAAGAGTTTCTTCATAGTCAACTCCTTCCCTTTGGGTAAAACCCTTTGCTACAAGCCTAGCCTTAAAGGTCCATGCACTTTTCCTAGCCCCATCTCTCTTTCTCTTATAGATCCATTTACACCCTATGGGTTTAACCCCTTCAGGTTGGTCTACAAGTTCCCATACTGAATTGAAGTCCATTGACTCCATTTTAAGGTCCATGGCTTTGATCCATTGGGTCTTGTCTATGTCATTCATCGCCTGTCTATAAGACAATGGATCTTCTACGCCGTCATCAGGTATAAAAACTTGAGTTTCAAATAAACCAAGTAGCGATCAAAGTTGAGAAACAACCCTCCCACTCGGTCGAGGCATTCCCAACGATTGAGAAGGGCCGAGATGGACTTGAGGTGCGGGCTCTTCCATCAACTCTTGATGAAGGTCCACTTGATCAACAACTCTTGTTGGTTCATGTGTAGCTTCATTTAGTACTAATTTACTACGCGGTTTGTGGTTCCTCATGTGATCTTCCTCCAAGAGCGTGGCGTTTGTCGATACTATCACCTTGTTTTCTTGTGGGTCGTAGAAAAGATCACCTCTCGTTTCTTTGGGATAGCCAACAAATTGGCACAATCTTGAACGAGGTTCCAGTTTCTTTGGGTTTGTCACGAGCACGTGTACCGGACAACCCCAAATCTTGAAGTGTTGTAAACTAGGTTTACGCCCCTTCCAAAGTTCAAAAGGTGTTTCTGAAACACTTTTTGATGAAACACTGTTCAAGATTTGAACTGCAGTTTCTACTGCGTATCCCCAAAACGAGGCAGGCAACTGAGCATAGCTCATCATAGAACGAACCATGTCTAACAAAGTTCTATTTCTCCTTTCTGACACACCATTTTGCTGTGATGTATTAGGTGCATAGAGTTGAGATTTAATTCCATGTTCTATCATATAGTCCTGGAATCTCAAATCCATATACTCTCCACCTCGATCGGATCGAAGCGTTTTAATGCTTTTTCCTAATGCATTCTCTACTTCTACCTTATACTCTTTGAACTTTTCAAGGGCTTCAGACTTGTGATGCATTAGGTATAGATAACCATACCTCGAATAATCATCTATGAAAGAGATAAAATATTCGTACCCTCTTCGAGCTTTGACATTCACCAGACCACAAAGATCCGAATGTACAAGTTCTAAGGGCTCTATGGCTCTGTAACCTTTTCTAGTAAAAGGTTGCTTGGTCATTTTACTTTCCAAGCAAGATTCGCAAGGCGGTAAAGAATCATCTTCTAACTTATTTAGAAGTTCATTCTTAGAGAGTCTCTCAATCCAGTTGAGATTAATATGACCAAGCCTAAGATGCCATAGATAGGTATTATTATTTGGAGAAATTCTTTGCCTTTTATTTTGAGTGTTAGCATTTTTAAACATCTTATGATTTAAAATTGCTTTGGTTTTGTTCGCTTTCAGTACATACAAGCCATTTTTCACTTTAGAAAAACAAATATTGACACCTTCTTTCAAAATGAACGTTTCATTAATTGAAAAAGAAATACAATATCCAAGTTCTATTAAACAAGAGATAGAGATTAAGTTCCTTTTAAGCTTAGGAACTATATACAGATTTTTTAATAAAAGAAATCTATCTCCGAAAAATAGCTTGGCATCTCCCACTGCACGAGCTGAGACGATGTCTCCCGTTCTGACCCTAAGCGTGATCTCGCCCTCTTCCAGCTCCTTGAAGGAACTAGTTTCCTGAAATAAAGAGCAAACGTGATTAGTGGCTCTTGAATCAAGTATCCAGGTCAAATCATTATTTTCCACTAAACAAGTTTCAACAACATGTAAATCTGATTTACCTTTCTTCTCTTTGAGCTCAGCAAGGTATTTTGGACAGTTTCTCTTCCAATGCCCATCCATGTTGCAGTGGAACCATTTTCCTTTATCTGCAACTTTGGCTTTTCCCTTGCCTTTGTCAGCAGTAGGTGCCTTCCCTTTCCCTCCTATTTTCTTCTTTTGGGTCTTCTTAAGCTCAGAAGATGAGCTACAGGACTTAGTCCCAAAGGATGAACCCTTCTGGAACCTTCTGGAATGGGCAATCAGATTTGCCTCTCCATCAACCTATCCTTTATTCTTCATAAGAGACTGGAAAGTCTGTAGTTCATTAAGGAGAGTAGTCAGGTTATACTATATCTTGTTCATCACCGCATTGCTGCGGAATTGCAGGAAACTCTTCGGAAGAGATTCAAGGATGAACGATACCTAACTTTGCTCGTCTATGATCTCTCTGTTCATCTCAGCCACGTTGAAGTGGACCATCAGATCAAGAACGTGTTCTCTCACCGATGACCCCTCCTTCATACGGGTTATAAACGTATTTAAGGGATTCGTGTCGAATCTGTCCAGACGGTTGTCCAAACATTTCCTGCAGCGAACTCATGATCTCACGAGCTGAGGCCATGCCCTCGTGCTTTTTGGGCAGAACTTCAGAAACACTAGCCAAAATGTAGACCTTGGCCTTATCATTGGCCTTGATCCAATTGTCGTACGCCTCCTTAATAGATTGAGGAGCGTTACGAGCAGGGATCTGAGGACATTCCTCAGACAGTACAAACCATAGGTCGTCAACAACGAGAATCGTATTCAAGTTGGACTTTCACGTAGTAAAATTCTCACCAGTTAAACGGTCGCTTTTAAGTAAGGCTATTATTGAGGACGACATGCTGAAAATCTAAAATAGTTCTAATTAGTTATGCCTTTTTAACCCATTGTAAATACCAATCAAATTTAGAAAAATTATTAAAGAACCCTAGTGTTTAAACTAAACCCACTGTTTAAATTAAACCTTTAATTTTGCAACGATACTTCAAGGGTTTAGAACAAAAGCCTCCGTCAAGCACATCATTCCTCCCTTGAATTGAGACTTTCTCAGCCAATTCTCACTACTAGAACATCTCATGTCCCAATGGTCCTTAGCTACTGTTTGTTTGGTCAAGGATTTGTTAACTAACTTAACTCATCCCGTAAATGTGGCCCTACCATTTTCAGATCCAATAGGCCCGAGCCAACAGGCTACTATTAAGAAAGACAACTGTTGGCAAACAACCTAAGAGACCCTATCCATTTCTGGAGTTCGCGGTGTTCCAATCCCTATAGTCAGGCCCTCCGTAGGGTTTGGCTGTTCCAGGACAACCTAATTGGCGGACACTAGAAATCTCATAGTGCGACCTAATGGAGGAGACCGTAGGATACGTTGACACGCGTCCTGCTCCCATTTACTATGGATACTTCCCTCATTCACCTTGGTATTGAACCATGCAAACACATATCGTAGGGGGACACCCTATTGACGCCACATAGCCGAGCATGGAGCTCACAGTGTGAACTCTTGAGGACGTGAGAGTAAACTCGATGCGAACATCTCGTTTTCTCCCACTGAGAGTAAATTAGCTGGATTCTGGCTAAAAGAATCTATCTAAGTCTATGTCTATTATAACTATTATAACTAGGTCTTAAAACCTTATGTCTAGGTGAATAAACATTTTAATTACCTAGAGATAAAATAGAACTAAGGTTAATTCAACTCAGGTTCCGAGTCATTCCCGGTGTAGAGGTGTTAGTTAACTGCTAGCTTAAGTACCCTGACCTTTTTGCAGAACTTCACTGGTAGAGTTCCCTTATAACCAAAATCCTAAAGTACTACTATATTTTAAACTATTTAAAATACTACGTAAGACTAATTTCTAATCCTATTAGAAATTAAAACTTAGGTCTAAATTAATTTTAAACGATTTAAAACTAATTAAATTTTAACCCAAGTTCCTATGTTTGCATGCATTTCTTTATTATAGGTTATGGTTTCTAAAACCCTTTCAATTTATAACTTTTATAAATTTAATAATTAACCTATGAAAGAAACTATATTTAAATCCAACAATCAATATTCAAATTGGAATTATAAAAGGAATTCAACTAATTGAATTATAAAATTACTTAAACAAAATAACATTTATTTTAAACTAAGTAATTTCATGGTCCATGCAATTTATTTTCCATATAATCTAATCATAACAATTATAATTAATTACTCATGAAAAATAAATTAATCATGCATTTAACCATATTCATATAACAATTATATAAATAAAATGCATGATCATGCTTATCCTAAGGTGGGAATAATCTAAATGACATTCATAAAGACATAAAACTGTAAAACCGGAATAATTTGGCCCCTAAAGTGCAAAAAAATAAAATTACATTAATTTTATTTCATGAAACCGGTCCAAAACACCCTGAATCGGCCTTGAACCGCTCGAACTGGACCAAAACCAACGAACCAGCTTGAACCGGTCTGCTACTGCTTGAATTGCCTCACGGCGTTGCAACGCCCGCTTCATCCTCGCGCGCGCCTGCTATCAGGGTGTCGTTGCAACGCTGAGGGGCAGCGTTGCAAAGCCGCTAACCCTTTGAACGCCCGCGTCGATAGGAAACACTGGCGTTGCGACGCCATTCTTTATCGTTGCAACGCTGATGAACGGCGTTGCAACGCTGCTGGTAGCATTGCAACGCTGTTGCTTCGGCAGTGGTAGAAACTCACGAACACAACAGCTTCTTTCTTCCATTTCTCCTTTGATTCTCAACCGAATTGAATGAAACTTGTCCCGAACGACTCGTAACTCAATTACAGACTCAATTATGCACTTTATGCCCAAAAATGCAAGGGCCTATACATACAATTTGATGAAAATCAAAGTAAACTAAGGCCAAAAAATTCCTAAACAAGTTTTACAGCAAACCAAATGCATTTCTCACCAAATCAATGTAATTTTGTTTCAAAATAAAACAAATCAAACTTGGCTCTGATACCAATTGATGGAGATCTGATCTCCTTGAGCAGCGAAAATGTGTTTGGGATCGTTAATGTGCTTGATTGTTTTAATTGAAACAAAAACCAGTACATTGACCAAAAATACAGAACAAACATGGAAATTCTAATCCTATTAGACATGGGCTAATTGCATACATGCAAACATATGTTAAGTTTAACAATTAAACTAAAGGGAAGAAGAAGAATACCTTTGTAGTTTCTAATTCTCTAGCACAGCAACTCCTTGCTCCTGTAAAAGAAATCAGCAACACAGAGACTTCCAAAGTTCTTTATTTTTTCTTCAACAGAACACCACCAACAGTGAGCACCTTCTATATCTCTGAGTTCTTAGATCTTCCTTGGTGGGAAGGATCCAACAATTGGAAGGTTTTTGGGAATATGAAAGTGAGAGAGCAATTCTCTAATTGCTTGAATCATCCAAATGATCGATCAACCTCCTCTCCTCCATTGGAGAGGAATAAAACGAGGGATCACCTCCCCACTCCCTATCGATGGGGAGGGAGGTGGGGAACGTGTCCTTCTGACACGTTCTCATTAATTTAATATTAAATTAAATTAAACATTAACTAAATCATATTTAATTAATCAAATTAAATATCTTATATTTAATTAAGATTAAATCATATTTAATCATATCCTTCCCTCTAACCTATAGTTTTAATGCACATCCAGTGCACATTAAATTTTAGCCTATAGTTTTCAAATGTGAATCACATTGACATTTAATATAATATTTGAACTCTTTCAAATATTCAATTCTCTCATATAATTTAATATGAATCATATTCACATTAAACTTATAATATATAGTTCCAAAACTATATATTATATCGTATCTAAATACATTAAATATATTCCCTAATGAATTTGAACATTTCAAATTTTAATGATCTAAGAACCATTTACGAGCTAGAAGGTGGACCTAATGGACCTACAGATCAGAAGCTCCAACGATACGAGATTGTTCGGTTAATCTCATTAACCGCTTGATCAACATTCGTTAATCATGAACACTCCACTAAAGTCCCACGGTTGCACTCTTCTCACCGCAGATATATTTACGTGTCCATGGATATTGACCAATAACAAAGTCAATCCTTCACGAATGTTCGTAACACCAGGTTAGGTCAAATTCTCGCTTTACCCACAGGTTACATCTTGTGCCTTAAGTACCAAGTGCTCCTCTAATGAACAATTTGTTTGTGGTCCTACCAACAAACAGAGTCCCTCTCGGGTCAATGAGAGGGTCGGGTCCTTTGTTCAAGTCCCGGAGACACCACTTAAGGGAACATTCCTCTACTTACCCTAGTAGGCGGGAAGGAGTGAATTTCATCTTGCTAAGTTAAGTTCCCAGCCGCTCACTCGGTCTTGTCCTCAAGAAGGTAGGCATATTGAGTCGGTGAATCTGGTCACTCTCACCCATACTAATCAAAGGACAATCCCTCGCGACCAGGAGTTCGTAACCTGCTCAGGATTGAGATCAAGTTGCCTAGGTCATCCTAGTGAAATAGAAACCTAACTAGTCAACTGAGTTACTGACTGAGAGGTTACTATTTCGTGGTCTGGTCTTATATAATCTCATTACATAGGATATCCCCACTCACATGTCATCTACACGAACACGTTAGGATCACAGTGTTTGTATCAAATACAAAGTGGGCCACATCCATAGTTTTACCAGGGTAAGATACCCAAACCTTACCCCCTAACTATAGACCCTTTAGGTTGTATCTCGAACCGAGATCCTTTTTATGTACATTACATTCAGTTAAAGATTCATTTAACAGCCTTGGATGTTTAGTTTATTGGATTTAGGGTTTAAATAAAGGCAAACTCGTAGATAAGGAACAATAACACTTTATTGAAATAATAACACTTTATTAGATTAATTAGAACATAATTACAAACTACGAGTTTTAGGGCACAAATCCCAATAGTGATAACTCCTACTGGCAACATTTGCCTCACCTTTCGATCCCTAAATTTTCATCAAAGGTTGAAAGGTTTGGAGTGCATTCAGAAGAGAGGTAAGATTAAAAGTAATCTTGTTCATAACAGCATTACTTTTAAACTGCAGGAAACTATCTGGAAGGGTTTCTAGAATGAAGCTGACCTGGCTCGACTCATCGATGGAAGCACCATTCGACTACGCGATGTTAAAGTGCACCATCATATCCAGGACATGATCCCGAAGAGATGTACCCTCTGGCATCCTCGAGTTGAATATGGGTTGGTATTGAGGCCCTAAACTTGTGTAATTTTTATCAATTAAATAAAGTGTTAGTTGTTTTGATAAGATTACAGTCTTGCTTTTATAAATCCAATAAACTAAGCTCCAAGGTTATAACAGTTATCTTGAAATCAGTGTAGTGGACACTATTTGGGTTGAGTTCAAGATTATAACCTAAATAGTCTATGGTATAAGAATAAGGTTGGAAACCTCATTCTGGTAACACCATGGATGCGACCCACTTTGTAATTAGTACAAATGAGGTAATCCAACTCATTCATGTAGTTGACATGCGAGTGGGGGCATCCTCTATGAAGAGTTCATACAAGACTGGATCGCAAATTATTAGTCTAACCAGTATAACACCGTTAACAGTATAAGACTAGTAATTTATAGATGATCGTTAGTGACTCGACCTGAATCTTGAGCAAGTTAAGAACTCCTGCTGATAGGGGTTTGTCCTTAGACTAGTATGGGTGAGAGTGGCCTGTAGCCGACTCAATAAGTCTACCTTCTCAAGGACAGAACCTTGTAGGTAGCTGGGAACTTAACTCTGCAAGATGGAATTCACTCATTCCTCTACTGAGGAATTAGATAGGTTGTTCCCTTAAGAACTGGCTCCAGGTCTTGAACAACGGGGCCCCGCCCTCTATGAGGGTATGAGTCTAAGGTAGAACCTTAGACTTGTTGTTCATTAGAGGATCAGTGGTGCTTAAGGAGCAAAGAGGTAATCATAGGGGTAAAACGGTAATTTGACCCAACTGTGATTACGAACAACCTGTGAAGGGTTGACTCATGGGTAATGACCATATCAGTGGACACAATAATATTTACAGTGAGGAGAGTGCAACTACAAGTCTATAGTGGAGTGACTTGTAGTTAATGAATATTGAATAACTTGATCAAAGAGTTTGATCAGTTAATCTCACATCATTGGAGCTCGTGATCTGTATATCCATTAGATCCCTCCGTTGGCTCAACATGGTAATATTGAGGGTATAAAGTTAGGAGTGAAATTGAAGTGTTCAATTTCATACATGAGGAGTCATATCAATTATATATGATATAATTGATATAATATATAGTTTTAATGTGAATTAGATTCATATACAAACTATATACTAAAGAGAGATTAAAGGAGGGGTAGGATGGTCATTTCCATCTCATTCCCCTATATATATGGTTGCATGAGATGCAACTAGGTTAAGACATTCAAAAAGTTTTACAAGCTCTCTTGTTGTGTTGTTGGAAGAGTTCCAAGACACACACATCTCTCTCAAAATACCTCACATCTCCTAAAGGGAACCCACCTTCCTCCATCACCTAGAGAACAACGGAGAAGATCTGGTGGTCGTGTCTTTGCACGTTGGAGTTCTTGTTGCTGAGATCGTGACCGTGGAGAGAGGAGCACTTGAAGAAAGGTTCTTCAAAGGTAATTTCTTGCTGTCCATTTCACTTTTATGCTTAATCTAGTTTTGTATGTTCTTAAATTTATCGTTGTAACTAAATCAAGAGCGTGCGATTCGCAACCGCTTCCGCTACGGGGACTTCGATTCCCTTCAATTTGTATCAGAGCCCAATTGCGTTCTTGATTTATGTTCTCATTTTTTCAAGAACAAGGTGGGATTTACTGTTTTTGCATGAGATGTATGAACGGTTTTGCAAAATTAGATGTTTTCGATTTTGGCACTTAGATTTACAATTTTCATTGAAATGTTCAATGTAAGGGCCCGATGTTTTGGGCAAATTTAATTATAAATCGAGTCTGTAAGTCCGTGTCGATCGAGGCAAGGCGGTTGCTGAGAAGAACGGAGCAAAAACGAGCAAAGAATAGTGGATTCACATTGTTGTTGTGTGCAACGTTGCAACGCTGCGCTTGCAGGAGAAGGCGCGCGCAGGAGGCAGCGTTGCAATGCAGCCTCTAGCGTTGTAACGTTTTGGCGTTGGGCAACGCTCGGTAGAAGACGACAAACGCAGTGTTGCGGCGCTGCTATCAGCGTTGCAACGCCAGATACGTTTCACGCGAGGAGCAACGGGAAGAAAACATTTTTTTATTAAATATATTAATTATAAAAATGTTTTATATTTAATATTTTTAATATTTTTAATTTTAATTAATTTAATTAGATTATATTAATTAAAATTATTTTTAGGGTGCCAAAATTGGTCTAATTTTTGCTATTTTAATTATACAATTGTTGTGTAATTATTGTCATGCACAGTGTATGCTTCTATTTAGAAATCTCACCTTAGGTTAAGCATTTTCATGCATCATTTATAATATAAGGAGTTATATTATATAGTTAGCATGATTAATTAATATAAGGTTGTTATATTAATTTTTGGACAGCATTGACATGCATTATTTTTCATGAGATGAATATGCTATGAATGTCTTATTATTCATGTGATGAATGATCAAGCACTATAACATAGTATGCATGTCACCTAAGGTTAATTATTAGTTTTAAAATGTTTAGAACTTGGATATAATAGACCTTAGGTTATCTAGTTCTAATTAGATTAGAATAGGAACCAAGTAATTTATAAACTAGGATTAAAAGAGGAACTCTGTCTAAGGAATGTTCTGTCTAGGTTGGGGTATTTAAGCTGACGAAAACGGAACACCCCTACCTGGGAACTCACCTGGGAGTGAAATTTAATCAGAGAGTCTTATAAATTACAGTAGCGTCAGCGGGTTTATAAAAGGGTTAATAAACTAGAAATCCTAGGTTTAATATAAGGAGTTATATTAACAAACTTAGGATAAAATCAATATAAGAGTTATATTGATTATCAATATAAGAGTTATGTTGATAGAGTTAGGTAAAACCATTAGCCGGGTTTTAGCCTAAGAAAGATTCCTATAGACTTAAAGTATTCAATGGGAGGAAAAAGTGTATGAGATATATATTTATCAACCTACGCTATCTCCGAGAAGTTCACACCGTGAGACTCATACTTGGCCTCATGGCGCAAACGGGAGCGTCCCCCTTCGGATGGTGTTTATATGAGTCAATATCAAGGTGAATGGAGAGGGTACTTATAGTGAGTGGGAGCAGGTTTAGTGGAAACAAAACCTACGGTCTCTTTTTGTCGGTTTACACCGTTAGACCACTATGGTCACCGCTAGTTTGGCTCGGACCAGAAATCCTCTCTGGAGGGCTTGATCATAGGGGTCTAACACGATGGACACACCGAAAGGGATAAAGATTTCCTTAGACTATTTTCCAATCTAGTTCTCCCTTCGGTGGATTATATTGGATCGAGACTCTGGGATCTAAAGACAAAGGGTTACACTCATGGGATACATAAGTTGTGTATGTATCCAGACCGAAAAATGGTAACTAAAACCTATAGGAATAAGAGTTATTCTGTATTAGGTTTTGGTCAAGAGTGTCTTGATCCAGGAGGAGGAGTGTTTTTATTACCCTTCTTTGTCATACATTCTAAACCTTTGAGTATCATTGCAAATTATAAATGGACTAGGAATCATTTGATAATTAGCTAAAACATGATTGGATTAGAGTTATAGAAAGAAACTCATACAAGTTTGTTTGTAAATTTTCAAAGAAAAATGTCTAGCTCTATAATTTCCTTATTGGAGTGCGTAAAAGTTAGCAAGAAGAGAATATGATGACATGGAAAAACAAACTCAACACTATTTTGGTAGTGTCCTCGTGTGTCGAGCTCGAATGCGTCACGAAATGTTCATGATGCATATGATCGATGGATCAAGGCCAATGATAAGGCCAAGGTCTACATGCTGGCAAGTATGTCTGACATATTAGCCAAGAAGCATGAGGGCATAGTTACTGCCAAGGAAATCATGGATTCTGTGCAGGGTATGTTTGGACAACAGTCCACACAAGCACGACATAATGCCCTGAAGTACATATTCAACTCGAGGATGCCAGGAGGGTACATCTGTTCGGGATCATGTCCTGGATATGATGGTGCACTTTAACATCGTGGAGTCGAATGGTGCTTCCATCGATGAGTCGAGCCAGGTCAGCTTAATTCTGGAAACCCTTCCAGATAGTTTCCTGCAGTTTTGAAGTAATGTTGTTATGAACAAGCTTACTTTTAATCTTACCTCCCTTCTGAATGAACTCTAGACCTTTCAGTCTTTGATGAAAATTCAGGGATCAAAAGGTGAGGCAAATATTGCAAGTAGGAGAAATCACAGAGGTTTGACCTTTGGGACAAAAACAGTGGCTTCATCTTCTTCTTACCTCTATGAAGAAGGTTGGTAAAGGGAAACAAGCTAACAAAGCTGCCGCCTAGAAGAGCAAGAAAGTCAAAGACGTTGCTGACAAAGGAAAGTGTTTCCACTGCAATGTAGACGGGCATTGGAAACGGAACTGTCCGAAGTACATTGCAGAAAAGAAGAAGGAAGGTAAATATGATTTACTTTTCCTAGAAGCTTGTTTAGTGGATAATGATAAAACAGCTTGGATACTTGATTCAGGCACCACTAATCATGTTTGTTCTTCTTTTCAGGGAATTGATTCTCGCAAAGAAGATTCTGAAGGAGAGATAACACTCGGGTTGGAAATGGAGAGGTCGTCTCACCATTGTGCAAAGAGGGCACAATGAAGCTTTATTTTGGCAAGAAATATGTATTGTTGGACAATATATTAGTGATACCAGGGTTTACTAGAAACCTTATTTCCATTTCTTGCCTTATTGAACAATGTATTTTTGTTTCCTTTTCTATGAATAAAGTGTTTATTTTGAAGAAAGATTTAGAAATATGTTCAGCTTCATTAGAAAATAGATTGTATGTTTTAAGGCCTAATTCAGTGAAAATGGTTTTGAACACTGAATTATTTAAAACAAGAAACGCACAAACTAAGAAACGTAAAATTTCTCCTGAAGAAAATGCTCATCTTTGGCATCTAAGATTGAGTCACATTAATCTCAATAGGATTGAGAGATTGGTAAAGAAAAGACTTCTAAACGAGTTAGAAGAAAATTCATTGCCAGTATGTGAATCATGCCTAAAAGGCAAAATGACTAAAAGACCTTTTAGTGGAAAAGGTTATAGAGCCAAAGATCCTCTGGAGCTTATACATTCAGACCTTTGTGGTCCGATGAATGTTAAAGCCAGGGGAGGATATGAATATTTCATCTCTTTTATAAATGATTATTCCAGATATGGGGATATTTACCTAATGCACCACAAGTCTGAAGCACTTGAAAAGTTCAAGGAATTCAAGACTGAGGTTGAAAATCAACTAGGTAAAAGAGTTAAAACACTTTGATCGGATCGAGGTGGAGAGTACATGGATTTAAAATTCCAAAACTATATGATAGAACATAGAATTACATCCCAACTCTCAGCTCCCGGCACACCACAGCAAAACAGTGTATCGGAAAGGAGAATTAGAACCTTGTTGGACATGGATCGATCAATGATGAGTTATGCTCATCTCCCTAGTTCCTTTTGGGGTTACGAAGTGGAGACTGCAGTATACATTTTGAATAATGTGCCATCCAAAAGTGTTTCTGAAACACCTTTTGAACTCTCGAAGGGACGTAAAGGTAGTTTATGTCACTTCAGAGTATGAGGTTGTCCAGCACATGTGCTTGTGACAAATCCAAAGAAGCTGGATTTCACGTTCAAAGTTGTGCTTATTCGTAGGATACCCAAAAGAAACAAGAGGTGGATTATTCTATTATCCTAAGGAAAATAAGGTTTTTGTGTCGACAAATGCCACTTTCTTGGAGGACCACATAAGGGACCACAAACCAAAAAGTAAGGTAGTGTTGAGTGAGTTAGACGGAACAATAGCAAAGGTTGCTAATAAGAACACTAGTACGTCAACAAGAGTTGTTGATACTAGTTTGTCTAGTCAAGAGAGTCCATCTCAAGAGTTGAGTATGCCTCGACGTAGTGGGGGGGTTGTGATGCACTGACTGCTACATGGGTTTAGCCAAAACCCAAGTTGTTATACCGATGACAATCGTGAGGATCCATTGACTTATAGTCAAGCAATGGTTGACATTGACAAAGACAAATGGGTCATAGCCATGGACCAAGAAATGGAGTCTATGCACTTCAATTCTGTTTGGGATCTTGTAGATAAGCCTGATGGGGTAAAACCTATAGGTTGTAAGTGGATCTACAAGAGAAAACGTGATGTAAATGGGAAGGTGCAAACCTTTAAAGCTAGACTAGTAGCAAAGGGTTATACCCAGGTTGAAGGGATTGACTATGAGGAGACCTTTTCACCTGTTGCTATGGTAAAGTCTATCCGTATCCTTCTTGCCATTGCTGCATATTATGACTATGAGGTATGGCAAATGAATGTCAAAACAGCCTTTTTGAATGGCAATCTTGAGGAAACCATCTACATGGACCAACCCAAAGGGTTCATTAAACCAGGACAAGAGCAAAAGGTTTGCAGCCTTAAAAGGTCGATTTATGGACTGAAACAAGCCTCTAGGTCCTGGAATATAAGATTTGATGAGGCTATCAGATCTTATGGTTTTGACCAGAATGATGATGAACCTTGTGTCTACAAGAAAATCATCAATGGTTTTGTCGCTTTTCTAATTCTCTATGTGGATGATATCCTACTCATTGGGAATGATGTAGGTTATCTTACTGACATCAAGGAATGGCTAGCTACGCAGTTCCAAATGAAAGATTTGGGAGATGCGCATGATTGTTCTTGGGATCCAGTTGTCCGGAACCGCAAGAATAGAACACTAGCCTTGTCTCAAGCATCATACATAGACAAAGTGTTGTCAAGGTTTAAGATGCAAGATTCCAAAAATGGCTTGTTGCCTTTAGACATGGAATCGATTTGTCTTAGGAACAGTGTCCTAAGACACCTCAAGGAGTTGAGGATATGAGACGGATTCCTTACGCATCAGCTGTTGGGAGCTTGATGTACGCCATGTTGTGTACTAGGCCCGACATCCGCTTTGCGCTTGGGATGGTCGATGAGTATCAATCCAATCCAAGACTTGAACAACTGGATATGCCAGTAGTTAAAACAATCCTTAAGTATCTTCAGAGAACAAGGAACTACATGCTTGTGTATGGGACTAAGGATTTGATCCTTACAGGATACACGGATTCTAATTTTGAGACTGATAAAGATTCTCGGAAATCTACATCAGAGTCAGTTTTCACTCTTAACGGAGGAGCTGTAGTATGGCGAGGCGTCAAGCAAGGATGCATCGTTGATTCCACCATGGAGGCCGAATATGTAGCAGCTTGTGAAGCAGTTAAGGAGGTCGTTTGGTTAAGGAAATTTATGCTAAATTTGGAAGTTGTTCCATATATGACTTTGTCCATCACGTTGTATTGCGATAACAGTGGTGCAGTGGCAAATTCGAGAGAACCCCGAAATCACAAGAGGGGAAAGCACATAGAGCGGAAGTATGATCTCATCCGGGAGATCGTGCATAGAGGAGACGTTATTGTCACGAAGATAGCCTCAGAGCACAACATTGTTGATCCTTTTACAAAGGTTCTCACGGCTAAAGTATTTGAGAGTCACCTAGAAGGTCTAGGTTTACAAGTCTTCCCCAACTAGGGCAAGTGGGAGTATTTTGTACAAAGGGGTTTAAATGCCCTAGTTTATTGTATTTACATTATTGTAATGTTTAGTACTCCACTAGCTTTAGGTCAAGTGGGAGATTGTTGAGATTTATGCCCTAAACTTGTGTAATTTTGATCAATTAAATAAAGTGTTATTTGTTTTGATAAGATTACAGTCTTGCTTTTATGAATCCAATAAACTAAGCTTCAAAGTTATAACATTTATCTTGAAATCAGTGTCGTGGACACTATTTGGGTTGAGTTAAAGATTATAACCTAAATAGCCTATGATATAAGAATAAGGTTGGAAACCTCATTCTGGTAACACCATGGATGCGACCCACTTTGTAATTAGTACAAATGAGGTAATCCAACTCATTCATGTAGTTGACATGCGAGTGGGGGCATCCTGTATGAAGAGTTCATACAAGATCGATCGCAAATTATTAGTCTAACCAGATAACACCGCTAATGAGGATAAGACTAGTAATTTATAGATGGTCGATTAGTGACTCGACACGAATCTGAGCAAAGTTAAGAACTCCCGCTTATAGAGGTTTGTCCTTAGACTAGTATGGGTGAGAGTTGCTCAGTGGCCGACTCAATAAGCCTACCTTCTCGTGTGACGAGAACCTTGTAGGTACCTGGGAACTTAACTCTGCAAGATGGAATTCACTCATTCCTCTACTGAGGAATTAGATAGGTTGTTCCCTTAAGAACTGACTCCAGGTCTTGAACAACAGGGCCCCGCCCTCTATGAGGGTATGAGTTTAAGGTAGGACCTTAGACTTGTTGTTCATTAGAGGATCAGTGGTGCTGAAGGAGCAAAGAGGTAATCACAGGGGTAAAACGGTAATTTGACCCAGCTGTGATTATGAACAACCTGTGAAGGGTCGACTCATGGGTAATGACGATATCAGTGGACACAATAATATCTACAGTGATGAGAGTGCAGCTACAAGTCTAGAGTGGAGTGACTTGTAGTTAATGAATATTGATTAACTGGATCAAAGAGTTTTATCAGTTAATCTCACATCATTGGAGCTGATGATCTGTAGGTCCATGAGATCCCTCCGTTGGCTCAACATGGTAATATTGAGGGTATAAAGTTAGGAGTGAAATTGAAGTGTTCAATTTCATATATGAGGAGTCATATCAATTATATATGATATAATTGATATAATATATAGTTTTAATGTGAATTAGATTTATATATAAACTATATACTAAAGAGAGATTAAAGGAGGGGTAGGATGGTCATTTCCATCCCATTCCCCTATATATATGGTTGCATGAGATGCAACTAGGTTAAGACATTCAAAAGGTTTTACAAGCTCTCTTGTTGTGTTGTTGGAAGAGTTCCAAGACACACACATCTCTCTCAAAATACCTCACATCTCCTAAAGGGAACTCACCTTCCTCCCTCACCTAGAGAACAACGGAGAAGATCCGGTGGTCGTGTCTTTGCACGTTGGAGTTCTTGTTGTTGAGATCGTGACCGTGGAGAGAGGAGCACTTGAAGAAAGGTTCTTCAAAGGTAATTTCTTGCTGTCCATTTCACTTTTATGCTTAATCTAGTTTTGTATGTTCTTGAATTTATCGTTGTAACTAAATCGAGAGCGCATGATTCGCAATCGCTTCCGCTGCGGGAACTTCGATTCCCTTCAATATATACTTTAGGGCATTATGTCGGGTTTGTGTGGACTGTTGTCCAAACATACCCTGCACAGAATCCATGATTTCCTTGGCGGTAATCATGCCCTCATGCTTCTTGGCTAATATGTCGGACATACTTGCCAAAGATGTAGACCTTGGCCTTATCATTGGCCTTGATCCATCGATCATATGCATCACGAACATTTCGTGACGCATTCGAGCCTGGCACCTGAGGACACTCCTCAGTTAGCACAAACTTCAGATCATCCACTACCAAAATAGTGTTGAGTTTGTTTTTCCATGTCATCATATTCTTTCCGGTTAACTTTTCCGCACCCAATAAGGAAATTATAGAGCTAGAAATTTTTGCTGAAAATTTACAAACAAACTTGTATGAGTTTCTTGCTATAACTCTAATCCAATCATGTTTTAGCTAATTATCAAATGATTCCTAGGCCATTTATAATTTGCAATGATACTCCAAAGGTTTTGAATGTATGACACCCAAGGGTAATAAAAAACACTCCTCCTCTGGATCAAGACACTCTTGTATGAAATTGAACACTTTAATTTCACTCCTAACTTTATACCCTCAATATTACCATATTGAGCCAATGGAGGGATCTAATGGACCTACAGATCATGAGCTCCAATGATGTGAGATTAACTGATCAAACTCTTTGATCTAGTTAATCAATATTCATTAACTACAAGTCACTCCACTATAGACTTGTAGCTGCACTCTCCTCACTGTAGATAATATTGTGTCCACTGATATCGTCATTACCCATGAGTCGACCCTTCACAGGTTGTTCGTAATCACAGCTGGGTCAAATTACCGTTTTACCCCTTTTATTACCTCTTTGTTCCTTAAGAACCATTGATCCTCTAATGAACAACAAGTCTAAGGTCCTACCTTAGACTCATACCCTCATAGAGGGCGGGGCACCGTTGTTCAAGACCTGGAGTCAGTTCTTCAGGGAACAACCTATCTAATTCCTTAGGGTAGGAATGAGTGAATTTCATCATCTTTCACAGTTAAGTTCCCAGCTACCTACGAGGTTCTGTCCCTCAGACGGTAGGCTTATTGAGTCGGCTACAGGCCACTCTCACCTATACTAGTCTAAGGACAAACCCCTATAAGCAGGAGTTCTTAACTTGCTCAAGATTCAGGTCGAGTCACTAATGACCATCTATAAATTACTAGTCTTGTCTTGTTAACGGTGTTACACTAGTTAGACTAATAATTTGCGGTCTGGGCTTGTATGAACTCTTCATACAGGATGCCCCCACTCGCATGTCAACTACATGAATGAGTTGGATTACCTCATTTGTACTAGTTACAAAGTGAGCCGCATCTATGGTGTTACCAGAATGAGGTTTCCAACCTTATTCTTATACCATAGACTATTTAGGTTATAATCTTGAACTCAACCCAAATAGTGTCCACTACACTGATTTCAAGATAAACGTTATAACCTTGGAGCTTAGTTTATTGGATTTATAAAAGCAAGACTGTAATTTAATCAAAACAAATAACACTTTATTTAATTGATCAAAATTACACAAGTTTAGGAAATAAATCCCAACAGGAACAACCTATCTAATTCCTTAGTGTAGGAATGAGTGAATTCCATCTTGCACAGTTAAGTTCCCAGCTACCTACAAGGTTTTGTCCCTGAGAAGGTAGGCTTATTGAGTCGGCTACAGCTTACTCTTACCCATACTAGTCTAAGGACAAACCCCTATAAGCAGGAGTTCTTAACTTGCTCTGGATTCCGGTCGAGTCACTAATGATCATCTATAAATTACTAGTCTTATCCTGTTAACGATTTTACACTTGTTAGACTAATAATTTGCGGTCTGGGCTTGTATGAACTCTTCATACAGGATGCCCCCACTTGCATGTCAACTACATGAATGAGTTGGATTACCTCATTTGTACTAGTTACAAAGTGAGCCGCATCTATGGTGTTACCAGAATGAGGTTTCCAACCTTATTCTTATACCATAGACCATTTAGGTTATATTCTTGAACTCAACCCAAATATCATGCCCACTACTGATCGATGTTCAAGATATATGTTATAACCTTGGAGCTTAGTTTATTGGATTTATAAAGCAAGACTGTAATTTTATCAAAACAAATAACTCTTTATTTCTTTGTTCAAAATTACACAAGTTTTAGGGCATAAATCCCAACAGTCACATCTCCTTGTTGCACTATTTCTCGTATTAGATGATACTTCCTCTCGATGTGCTTGCCCCACTTATGGATGCGACGTTCCTTCGAATTGGCTACCGCACCACTGTTGTCACAGTATAAGGTGATGGGAAATTCTATATTTGGAACAACTTCCAAATCAGTATGGAATTTCCTTAGCCAAACAGCCTCTTTGGCTGCTTCACAAGCAGCGACATACTCAGCCTCCATCGTGGAGTCAACGATGCATCCTTACTTGATGTTTCACCATACTATAGCTCCCCCGTATGGATCAAATCCTTAGTCCCATACACAAGCGTATAGTCCCTCGTTCTCCTAAGATACTTGAGGATATTTTTAACTGCGGTCCAGTGGTCTAACCCTGGTTTGGATTGGTACCTACTGACTATTCCCACTGCATAACAAATGTCTTGCCTTGTGCACAACATAGCATACATTAAGCTACCTACTGCAGAGGCATAGGAAATACGTCTCATATCCTCAGCTTCTTGAGGTGTCTTAGGACATTGTTCCTTAGACAGATGAACTCCATGCCTGAAGGGTAATAAGCCCCTCTTGGAATTCTGCATCGAATATCGGATCAACATTTTGTCGATATAAGATGCTTGAGACAGAGCTAGCATTCTGTTTTTGCGATCCCTGAAAATTTGAATCCCAAGAACATATTGCGCCTCTCCCAAATCTTTCATTTAGAATTGGGTCGCCAACCATTTCTTTATGTCAGTTAGGTATCCTACATCATTCCCAATGAGTAAGATATCATCCACATAAAGTACTAAGAAAGCTATTTTGTCGTTGATGAT
Organism: Trichosanthes cucumerina; assembly: GCA_036507285.1. Classification (NCBI taxonomy): domain Eukaryota; kingdom Viridiplantae; phylum Streptophyta; class Magnoliopsida; order Cucurbitales; family Cucurbitaceae; genus Trichosanthes; species Trichosanthes cucumerina. Next base: position 65,793,211 of record CM071838.1, read on the forward strand.
CCTCTTGTAAACACTAGGCTCGTCAACGTTTTGGTCAAAGCCATAAGACTTGATCGCAGTATCAAATCTTATGTTCCAAGATCAAGATGCTTGTTTCAACCCATAAATGGATCGATTGAGCTTGCAAACTTTTTGCTCCTGACCTTGAGTTATGAACCCTTTGGGCTGAGACATATAGATGCTCTCGTCAAGAATACCATTCAAAAAGGTAGTCGTGACGTCCATTTGCAAATTTCATAATCATAAAAAGTGGTTATGGACAAGAGTATCCTTATAGACTTAAGTATAGCAACAGGGGAAAAAGTTTCCTCATAGTCAACTTCTTCCCTTTGGAGAAAATCCTTTGCTACAAGTATGGCCTTAAAGGTCTGTACCTTTCCAGCTGCATCTCTCTTTCTCTTATAGATTCACTTGCACCCTATGGGTCTTACCCCTTCAGGTTGGTCTACAAGTTCCCAAACTGAATTGAAGTACATTGACTCCATTTCTAGGTCCATGGCTTTGATCCATTGGTCCTTATCTACATCATTCATTGCCTGTTTATAGGACAATGGATCCTTTACACTGTCATCAGGTATGACAACTTGAGTTTCAGCTAAACCCAAGTAGCGGTCAGGTTGGGAAACAACCCTCCCACTGCGTCGAGGCATTCCCAACGATTGAGAAGGACGAGACTGACTCGATGTGTCGGCTTCTTTATCAACCCTTGATGAAGGTCCAGCTTGATCAACAACTCTTGTTGACTCATTTGTAGCGTCATTTAATACTAACTTACTACGCGGTTTGTGGTTCCTCATGTGATCTTCCTCCAAGAAAGTGACGTTTGTCGAGACAATCACCTTATTTTCTTATGGGACGTAGAAAAGACCACCACTCGTTTCTTTGGAATAGCCAACAAATTGGCATAATTTTGAACGAGGTTCCAATTTCTTTGGGTTTGTCACAAGCATGTGTGTCGGACAACCCCAAATCATAAAGTGTTGTAAACTAGGTTTACGCCCCTTCCATAACTCAAAATATGTTTCTGAAATACTATTTGATGGAACAATGTTCAATATTTGAACCGCAGTCTCTACTGCTTAACCCCAAAACGAGGCAGAAAATTGAGCATAGTTCATCATAGATCGAACCATGTCTAACAAGGTTCTATTTCTCCTTTCAGATACACCATTCTTCTAAGGTGTATTAGGTGCCAAGAGTTGAGATTGGATTCCATGTTCTATCAAATAGTCCTGGAATCTTAGATCCATATACTCTCCACCTCGATCGGATCGAAGTGTCTTAATGGTTTTCCCTAATGCATTCTCTACTTCAGCCTTATACTCTTTGAACTTTTCAAGAGCCTCAGCCTTATGATGCATTAGGTATAGATAACCATACCTCGAATAATCATCTATGAAAGAGATGAAATATTTGTACCCTCCACGAGCTTTAACATTCACCCGACCACAAAGATCTGAATGTATAAGTTTCAAGGGTTCTTTGGCTCTATAACCTTTTTCAGAAAAAGGTCGCTTAGTCCTTTTACCTTCCAAGCATGATTCACAAGGAGGTAGAGAATCATCTTCTAACTTATTTAGAAGTCCATTCTTTGATAGTCTCTCAATCCGGTTGAGATTTATATGACCAAGCCTAAGATGTCAAAGATAGGTATTATTATTTGGAGATACTTTTTGCCTTTTACTTTGAGTATTTGCAGTTTTAAACATCTGATGATTTAAAATTGCCTTAGTTTGATTTGGTTTAAGTACATACAAGTCGTTTTCTAACTTAGCAGAAAAAATATTGACACCTTTCTTTGAAATGAACACTTCATTAAATGAAAAGGTAATACAATAGCCAAGTTCAATTAAGCAATAGATAGAAATCAAGTTCCTCTTAATCTTAGGAACTATGTACAGATTTTCTAAAAATATAAATCTATCTCTAAAAAACAGCTTGGCATCTCCCACTGCACGTGCTGAGACGACAAGGCGGAAGCTGGTGGGCATGTGACGCCCGAGGAAAAAGGGGTACATGAATGAACCGAGTCCACATCTGAATGAGAGGGATCCTGAGGATATAAAAATATGGTACTCGAGGAAGAGGGGTACATGAGAATGACAATGAGGATATGGAAGTATAGTTGAGAAAAGCTTAAAAGAATTTATAGCAACTACCTATACCAACAAGGTGCACCTTCCTTTTCGGTGGCTCAATCATAGGAACTCCAAAGTTAAGCGTGCTTGGTTTGGAGCAATTCTATGTTGGGTGACATCCTGGGAATTTTCCTAGGGAGCATGTGACTGAGGACAAACCATGCTAAAAGGACCCATGTTGGTTTGTGGGGAAAGTCTTCACTCTCGCAAGCGGCTCAAGGATGGTATGGATGATATGGTGACGTAGCCAGGTCGCATGAGATCCTAGTCCTGGGGCGTTACAAATGGTATCAGAGAGGAACCTCTCCCAGTAAGATGTGGTTCGGGGACGAACCAAGGCGGAAGCTTGTGGGCATGTGACGCCCGAGGAAAAAGGGGTACATGAATGAACCGAGTTCACATCTGAATGAGAGGGATCCTGAGGATATGGAAATATGGTGCCCGAGAAAGAGGGGTACATGAGAATGACAATGAGGATATGGAAGTATAGTTGAGAAAAAAGGGGTACTGAAAGTCTTCACTCTCGCAAGCGGCTCAAGGATGGTATGGATGATATGGTTGTTGGGATGTATGTCCTCATCTCGTGTAGTTTGTAATATTCCAAGTTGTAAATGAATAAGAGTTATTTATTTCATCATTGTGTAATAAATAAGAGTTATTTATTTAAACATTGTGTCTCGCATTTTTCATAAACTTAATCTAATAAACTAAGCTCCAGGGTCATTGCATTATGAGAGAGGTAAGAACTTGAACGGTGTGTAGTGGACACACAGGGAGGATCGCATTCGAGTTAATGACCTGAACGGTCTACACTATATGGATAGGGTTGGAGACCTAATCCTGGATACACTATGGATGCGACCCGCTTTGTATTAGATACAAACGAGGTGATCTGACTCATTCATGTGGTTGACATGCGAGTGGGGGCATCCTGTGCAATGAGATTGTACAAGACCGGACCGTGAATTATTAGACTTACTAATGTAACACCGTTAACAGTATAGAGCTAATAAATTCGTAGATGACCATAAGTGACTCGACCTTAATCCTGAGCGTGTTACGGACTCCTTCTGCGGGTGTCTGTCCCTTGACTAGTACGGGTGAGGGTGACCCCTGTTGCTCCCCCAATATGCCTATCTTCTCAGCGGCAGGACCACGTGGGGAGCTGGGAACTTGACTACGCAAGAAGGAATTCACTCGTTCCCAACTTTAGGGAAACTAGAGGGGTTGTTCCCTTAAGTGTTGTCTCCAGGGCTTGAACAACGGGGCCCCACTCTCTCATTGGCCTGAGAGGGTTGTTGTTTATGGTTGGACCATGCAACATAGTTGTTCATTAGAGGAGCAGTGGGACTTAAGGAGCAAGAGGTAGACACAAGGGTAAAACGGTAATTTGACATAGCAGTGTCTACGAAAAACCTGTGAAGGGTCGACTCATGGGTATTGGTTATATCGATGGACACAACTTGTCCTACAGTGATGAGAGTCCAGCTACAGGTTTTAGTGCAGTGTTTCCGTAGGTAATTAATGTTGAATAATCGGGTCAAAGAGTTTGACAGGTTAGTCTCGGATCATTGGAGCTCGTCACGTGTAGGTCCATTAGGTCCCTCGGTTGGCTCAAATTGGACAAATTGAGGGTTTACATTGGTGTGAATTTGAAGTGTTCAAATTCATTATTTGGGTATTTATGTCATTTATATGAGATATAGATGACACAATATATAGTTTGATGTGAATGAGATTCATAATAAACTATAGTATAGCCTAATTGATTAATTAGTGCTAATTGGAGAAATTGAATTGAGAGAAATTAAATTGAATGTGATTCAATTTATAATTCCACATTTATGCAAATGAGATTTGTATAATAAGGTATGAGATACCTTATACCATATAATATGCAAATATGATTTGTATATTATATAGTTGTGGTAAAATGGTGATTTGGTGGAGATGTTAACTCCACATCTCACCATTATTTAAAGGATTGGTAAGAAGCCTTTGTAAGGTCATTTGCCATTTTTTGGAATTTCATCCAAAGAGAGCAAAAAGACTTTCTCTCATTCTCTCTCAATTATCTCTAAAATTCTCTCCTCACCCAAAACCAAAGGGAGTCTCACTCACTCTCCCTCAACCTCCCGAGAACAACCGAGAAGACTTTTTGGAAGTGTCTTGCAACACTGATCGAGGTTCGTGTTCGAGGAGAACGTTAGATCAAGAGAGATCGTGACTGGAGGAGAAGAGGATTGAAGAAGTGTTCTTCAACAAGTAAGTACCATTTTTCCTTACTTTTTTCTTCTCCTATTTGCATGTTTAGCCTAGGATCTATGAGATAGATTCCATTTTAAGACACGTTTTACACAACGGATCAACGACGTTTCACAACGTCTTCCGCTGCGGGAATTCAAAATCCCTTCAATGGTGACGTAGCCAGGTCGCAGGAGATCCTGGGCCTCGGGCATAACAAATGATATCAGAGAGGAACCTCTCCCAGTAAGATGTGGTTTGGGGACGAACCAAGGTGGAAGCTGGTGGGCATGTGATGCCCGAGGAAAAAGGGGTACATGAATGAACCGAGTCCACATCTGAATGAGAGGGATCCTGAGGATATGAAAATATGGTGCCCGAGGAAGAGGGGTACATGAGAATGACAATGAGGATATGGAAGTATAGTTGAGAAAAGCTTAAAAGAATTGGTAGAAACTACCTATACCAACAAGGTGCACCTTCCTTTTCGGTGGCTTAATCATAGGAACTCTAAAGTTAAGCGTGCTTGGTTTGGAGCAATTCTAAGTTGGGTGACATCCTGGAAATTTTCCTAAGGAGCATGTGAGTGAGGACAAAACATACTAAAAGGACCCGTGTTGGTTTGTGGGAAAAGTCTTCACTCTCGCAAGCGGCTCAAGGATGGTATGGATGATATGGTGACGTAGCCAGATCGCAGGAGATCCTGGGCCTGTGGCATTTCAAATGGTATCAGAGAAGAACCTCTCCCAGTAAGATGTGGTTCGGGGACGAACCAAGGCGGAAGCTGGTGGGCATGTGACGCCCGAGGAAAAAGGGGTACATAAATTAACCGAGTCCACATCTAAATGAGAGTGATCCTGAGGATATGAAAATATGGTGCTCGAGGAAGAGGGTACATGAGAATGACAATGAAGATATGGAAGTATAGTTGAGAAAAGCTTAAAAGAATTTATAGCAACTACCTATACCAAAAAGGTGCACCTTCCTTTTCGATTGCTCAATCATAGGAACTCCACAGTTAAGTGTGCTTGACTTGGAGCAATCCTATGTTGGGTGACCTCCTGGAAATTTTCCTAGGGAGCATGTGAGTGAGGATAAAGCATGCTGAAAGGACCCTGTGTTGGTTTGTGGGGATAGTGTCTTCATTCTTACAAGCAGACATGGATGATATAGTGACGCAACGAGGTCGCAGGAGTGTTGGGATGTATGTCCTCATCTCGTGTAGTTTGTAATATTCCAAGTTGTAAATGAATAAGAGTTATTTATTTCAACATTGTGTAATAAATAAGAGTTATTTATTTGAACTTTGTGTCTCGCATTTTTCATAAACTTAATCCAATAAACTAAGCTCCAGGGTCATTGCATTATGAGAGAAGTAAGAACTTGAACGGTGTGTAGTGGACACACCGGGAGGATCACGTTCGAGTTAATGACCGAACGGTCTCATGATATATGGATAGGGTTGGAGACCTAATCTGGATACACTGTGGATGCGGCACGCTTTGTATTAGATACAAACGAGGTGATCTGACTCGTTCATGTGGTTGACATGCGAGTTGGGGCATCTTGTGCAATGAGATTGTACAAGACCGGACCGTGAATTATTAGACTTAATGATGTAACACTGTTAACAGTATAGAGTTAATAATTTCGTAGATGACCATTAGTGACTCGACCTTAATCCTGAGTGTGTTACGAACTCCCGATCATGGTCCATCCTTTGACTAGTACGGGGTGAGGGTGGCCACTATTGCTGCTCGCCCAATATGCCTATCTTCTCAAAAGCGGGACCACGTGGGAGCTAGGAACTTGACTACGCAAGAAGGAATTCACTGTTCCCGATTTAGGGAAAGTAGAGGGGTTGTTCCCTTAAGTATTGTCACCAGGGCTTGAATAACGGGGCCCACTCTCTCATTGGCCCGAGAGGGTTGTTGTTTATGGTTGGACCATGCAACGTAGTTGTTCATTAGAGGAGCAAATGGGACTTAAGGAGCAAGAGGTAGACACAGGGGTAAAACGGTAATTTGAACTAGTCATGACTACGAACAACCCGTGAAGGGTTGACTCATGGGTATTGGTTATATCGATGGACACAACTTGTCCTACGATGATGAGAGTGCAACACGGGCTTTAGTGGAGTGTTACCGTAGCTAATGAATGTTGAATAACCTGGTCAAAGAGTTTGAAAGTTAGTCTCGGATCATTGGAGCTCGTCACGTGTAGGTCCATTAGGTCCTCTCGGTTTGCTCAAATTGGACAAATTGAGGGTTTATACGGTTTGGTGTGAATTTGAAGTATTCAAATTCATTATTTGGATATTTATGTCGTTTATATGAGATATAGATGACATAATATATAGTTTGATGTGAATGAGATTCATAATAAACTATAGTGTAGCCTAATTGATTAATTAGTGTTATTTGGAGAAATTGAATTGAGTGAAATTAAATTGAATGTGATTCAATTTCTAATTCCACATTTATGCAAATGATATTTCTATAATAAGGTATGAGATACCTTATATTATATAATATGCAAATGTGATTTGTATATTATATTGTTGTGGTAAAATTGTTATTTGGTGGAGGTTTTAACTCCATCACACAATAGTATTTAAAGGCTTTACAAGAAGCCTTTGGTGTGCTTCTTGTCATTTTTTGGATTTTCGTCCAAAGAGAGCAAGTGTTTTCTCTCTAGAACTCTCTCAATTCTCCAAAATTCTCTCCTCACCCAAAACCAAATGGAGTCCCACTCATTCTCCCTCAACCTCCCGAGAACAACCGAGAAGACCCTTTGGAGGTGTCTCCCTGTTCGGATTGTGGTTCGTGTTCGAGGAGAACGTTGGATCGAGAGAGATCGTGACTGGAGGAGAAGAGGATTGAAGAAGTGTTCTTCAACAAGTAAGTACTGTTTTTCCTTACTGTTTTCTTCTCCTTTTTGCATATTTAGCCTAATATCTATGAGATAGATTCAATTTTAAGACACGTTTTACACAACGGATCAACGACGTTTCACAACTTCTTCCGCTGCAGGAATTCAAAATCCCTTCAGGGAGATCCTGGGCCTGGGGCGTTACACCTCTGGAATGGGCAAACAGATTTGCCTCTCCATCAGCCTGTCCCTTATTCTTCATAAGAGACTGGAAAGTCTGCAGTTCATTTAGGAGAGTAGTCAGGTTGTTCTCTATCTTGCTCATCACCGCATTGCTGCGGAATTGCAGGAAACTCTTCGAAAGAGATTCCAGGATGAACGACACCTGAATTTGCTCGTCTATGACCGAACCGTTCATTTCAGCCACATTGAAATGGACCATCAGATCGAGAACATGTTCTTTCACAGACGATCCCTCTTTCATATGGGAGTTATAAACATACTTGAGGGATTCGTGTCGAAGTTGTCCAGACGGTTGTCCAAACATATTCTGTAACGAACTCATGATCTCACGAGCTGAGACCATGCCCTCGTGCTTTTTGGCCAGAACTTCAGAAACACTGGCCAAAATGTAGACCTTCGCCTTATCATTGGCCTTGATCCAGCGGTCGTACGCATCCTTAACAGTTTGAGGAGCGTTTCGAGCAGGGACCTGAGGACATTCCTCAATCAGTACAAATTGAAGGTCGTCAACAACGAGAATCGTATTTAGGTTGGACTTCCATGTAGTATAATTTTCGCTAGTTAAACGTTCGCTTTTGAGTAAGGCTATTATAGAGGACGATATGCTGAAATTTCAAAACATTTCTAATTAGTTATGCCTTTAACCCATTGCAAACCAATCAAATTTAGCAAAATTATTAAAGGACCCTAGTGTTTAAATTAAACCTTTAATTTTGCAACGATACTTCAAGGATTTAGAACAAAAACCACCGTCGGGTCGTCAGTCACTCCTCCCCTGAATTGAGACTATCTCAGCTAATTCTCACTACCAGAACATCTCATGTCCCAATAATTCTTAGCAACCGTTTGTTTGGTCAAGGACTTGTTAACTAGCTTAACTTATCCCGTAAATGTGACCCTACCATTTTCAGATGCAATAGGTCCGAGCCAACAGGCTATTATTAAGAAAGACAGTTGTTGGCATATTACTTAAGAGACCTTATCCATTTCTGGAGTTCGCGGTGTTCTGACCCCTATAGTCCGGCCCTCCGTAGGGATTGGTTGTTCCAGGACAACCTAGCAGGCGGACTATATAAATCTCACGGTGCGACCTAATGGAAGAGACCATAGGATATGTTGACACGCGTCCTGCTCCCATTTACTATGGATACTTCCCTCATTCACCTTGTTATTGAACCATGCAAACACATACTGTAGGGAGGCGCCCTATTGATGCCACATAGCCGAGCATGGAACTCACGGTGTGAACTCTTGAGGTCGTGAGAGTAAACTCGATGCGAACACCTTGTTTTCTCTCACTGAAACTCCTAAGGTAAGGGTATAGTTTAACTTAGTTGAATTCTGGCTAATAGAATCTATCTAAGTCTATGCCTATTATAACTACTATAACTAGGTCTTTTAACTTTATGTCTAGGTGAATAAACATTTTAATTACCTAGATGTAACATAGGACTATGGTTAATTCAACTCAAGTTCCAGGTCAGTTCCCAGGTATGAGGTGTTTCGTTAATCGTCAGCTTAAGTACCCCCAATCTTAGACAGAACATCACCTGTAGTGTTCCCTTATAACCAATGTCTTATTGTCCTACTATATTTTAAACTATTTAAAATACTATGTAAGACTAACTTCTAATCCTATTAGAAATTAAACTTAGGTCTAAATTAATTTTAACTAATTTAAAACTAATTTAATTTAACCTAAGTTCCTATGTTTGCATGCAATTCTTTGTTATAGGTTATGATTTCTAAAACCCCTTTATTTATAACTTTTATAAATTTTAATAATTAACCTATGACAAGGAACTATATTATACAACTAACAAACGATTTCAAATTGGAATTATAAAAGACATTCAACTAATTGAATAAAGCAAATTACTTAAATAAAATAACATTTATTTTAAACTAAGTAATTTCATGCTCCATGCACTTTATTTTCCATATAATCTAATTATAACAATTATAATTAATTACTCATGAAAATAAAATAAATCATGCATTTCTACCATATTTATATAACACTTATACAAATAAAAAAATGCATGAACATACTTATCCTAAGGTGGAAAATATTCTAAATGGCATTCATAAAGAAAATAGTCGTAAAACCGGAAAAAATTGACCCCTAAAGTGCAAAATTAATAAAATTACACTAATCTTATTACAAAAATCAGTCCAAAACTCCTTGAACCGGACTCAGATCGCTCGAACCGGACCAAAATAAACCCGAACCGCTTCTGAACCGATCTGCACCTTTAGGTTGTCGTCACAGCGTTGCAACGCTAAGGAGGGCGTTGCAACGCCGCCTCATCTTACGCGCGTGCCTAGCATCGGGGTAGCGTTGCAATGCTGAGGGGTAGCGTTGCAACATTACTGACCCCTCGATCTTCCGTATCGATAGGAGCTTCGGCATTGTGAAGTCGTTCATCAGCGTTGCAACACTGACGAACGACGTTGCAACGCTACTGGTTCTGCCAGTAGCTAAATCCTTCGAAAACGGCAGCTTCAATTGTCAATTTCTCACCCGATACTCATTCGAATTGCTTCAAACTTGTCACGAACGACTCGAAACAATATTATAGACTCGATTATGCACTTAATTACCCAAAATGCAGGGGCCTTTACATTTAATTTGATCTAATCAAAAATAAATCTAAGGCCAAAATTTTCCTAAACTTGTTTTACAGCAAACCACATGCAATTTCCACCTAACCAATGCAAATTTGTTTCAACCATAACAAAACAAGTATTGTTCTGATACCAATTGATGGAGATCTGATCCCCTTGAGCTGCGGAAACGTCTTTTAAGATCGATTATGCTTGTTTATTTTGGTTTACTAGAAATACCAGTACATTGGGTAATAATACAGAGACAAGCATTCCTTCTAATCTAATTAGGTTAATCATGGATTCTAGGCATACAAACATGATGAAAATTAACTAAACTAAAAGGAAAAAAAAAACTCCTCTGTTTTTTCAACAGGACACTACCACAAAGCTAACCTTCTATATCTCTGGATTCCACTTTGACCAACCTTGGTGGGAAGGTTTTCCAACAAATTGGAAGAGGAAGGAGAATTTGAGTTAAAGAGAATTCTATCAATTCAATACAATTGATCGATCAACCCTTCAACTTCTCTCAATTGAGAAGTTAAAGGCCGAGAAGCTCTTCCCCACTCCCTATCGATAGGGAGTTAGTGGGAGGAGGGGAACGTGTCCTCCTGACACGTTCTCATTAATTAATTAATTAATAATTAATTAGTAATTAAATTAATTAAACTAAATTTAATTAATTATTTAACTAAATATCATATATTTAATCATATATTTAATTAAGATCAAATCATATTTAATCCATTTCTCCTCTAACCTATAGTTCTAATGCACATCTCATGCACATTAAATTTTAACCTATAGTTTTTAAATATGAATCATATTCACATTTAAATTAATATTGGAACTCTTTCAAATATTTAATTCTCTCATATAATTTAACATGAATCATATTCACATTAAATTTATAATATAAAGTTCCAAAACTTTATATTATAACGTATCTATATACATTACATTTATTCCCTAATTGAGTTTGAACATTTCAAATTCAAACGATCTAAGAACCCTTTACGAGCTAGAAGGTGGACCTAATGGTCCTACAGATCAGAAGCTCCAACGATACGAGATTATTCAGTTAATCTCATTAACCTCCTAATCAACATTCGTTAACTGCAAGAACACTCCACCGAAGTCCCGCAGCTGCACTCTTCTCACTATAGATATATTTCTGTGTCCACGGATATCGACCAATAACAGCAAGTCAATCCTTCATGAATGTTCATAACACCAGTTGGGTCAAATTACCGTTTTGCCCCTGGCTTACATTTTGTACCTTTAGTACCAGTGTTTCTCTAATGAACAATTTGTTTGTGGCCCTACCAACAAACAGAAGTCCCTTTAGAGCCAATAAGAGTGTCGGACCATTTGTTCAAGTCCCGGAGACTCCACTTAAGGGAACATACATCTACTTACCCTAGTAGACGGAAAGGAGTGAATTCCATATTGCTAAGTTAAGTCCCTAGTCGCTCACTCGGTCTTGTCCCCAAGAATGTAGGCATATTGAGTTGGCGAATCTGGCCACTCTCACCCATACTAGTCTAAGGACAATCCCTCGCAAACAGGAGTTCGTAACCTGCTCAGGATTGAGATCAAGTTGCCTAGGTTATCCTAGTGAAATAGAAACCTAGCTAGTCAACAGAGTTACATCTAGTGGTTACTATTTTGCGGTCCGGTCTTATGTAATCTCATTACATAGGATATCCCCACTCACATGTCATCTACACGAACACGTTAGGATCACTCTGTTTGTATCATATACAAAGTGGGTCACATCCATAGTGGTACCAGGGTAAGGTACCCAAACCTTATCCCCTTACTATAGACTCTTTAGGTTGTATCTCAAACCGAAATCCTTTATATGTACACTACATTCAGTTCAAGAGACATTTTACAGCCTTGGATGTTTAGTTTATTGGATTTAGGGTTAAAATAAAGGGCAATATTGTAAATAACAAATAATAACTCTTTATTGAAATAATAACTCTTTATTACAATAATTAAAATAAAAATACAAACTACGAGATTAACCGAATAATCTTGTATCGTTGGAGCTTCTAATCTGTAGGTCCACCTTCTAGCTCGTAAAGGGTTCTTAGATCATTTGAGTTTGAAGTATTCAAATTCAATTAGGGAATAAACATTGATGTATTCAGTTAAATTATAATATAAAGTTTTAGAACTTTAAATTATAATTTTAATTTGAAAATGATTCATATTAAAGAATATGAGAGAATTAAATATTTGAAGGATTTCAAATATTAAATGTGAATGAGATTCATATTTAACAACTATAGGTTAAAATTTAATGTACATAAGATGTGCATTAAAACTATAGGTTAGAGGGAAAATTGATTAAATGTGATTTAATATAAATTAAATATATGATATTTAATTTATTTTTAATTAAATGTAATTTAATTAATTTATTTAGTAATTAATATGATTAATTATTGTTTAAATAAAATAAATAAATAAATAAATGGGAACGTGTTAGGAGGGCACATTCCCCACTTTCCCTCTAACTCCCTATCGTTAGGGAGTGGGTGTGGAAGTGTCCCTCTGGCTTTATCTTCTCGATATTGAAGAGAAGAGGGATTGATCGATTAGAGTTTGATGCAATTGAGAATTGCAAAATACAAGAATACTCTGTAAACAATAATTATCCTCTTCAAATTGTTGGCTCCTTCCCACAAAGGAGAGATCTAAGTAGACATTCAGAGATATAGAAGGTTTTCTTGTTGGTAGTGTCCTCTTGTATAGAGGAAGAACTTTACTGTTACTGCACTATACAATTTGGAGAAGCAAGGAATTGCAGTTGATAGTGAGACTACAAAGGTAATCAAGTTTATCCCTTTAGTCTAGATTGTACAACATGTTAATTTAAATTTAATCCATGCCTTTCATATTGCTTATCTTTGTTTAATGTTGCCAATGTATGGGTTTTTGGAGTAAACCAAAAACAATCAAGCAAATACGATTTTAACACCACGTTTTCGCTGCTCAAGGGGATTCGATTCCCTACATTTACCTGTATGTAAATCATGCCTTGAAGGAAAAATGACCAAAAGACCTTTTACTGGAAAAAACTATAGAACCAAAGAACCCTTGGAGCTTGTACATCCAGACCTTTGTGCTCCGATGAGTGTTAAAGCTAGAGGAGGGTTTGAATACTTCCTTTCTTTCGTAGATGATTATTGAAGATATGAGTATATTTACATAATGCCCCACAAGTTTGGAGCACTTGAAAAGTTCGAGTTTAAGACTAAGGTTGAGAACCTATTAGGTAAATCAATCAAAACACTTCAATCCGATCAAGGTGAAGAGTATATGGACCTTAAATTTTAGGATTATATGATAAAATATGGAATAACATCCCAACTCTCAGCATCTGGTATGCCACAACAAAATGGTGTAGATTAGGGCATCCAGACTAAGCTTGCTCTAGTTCGCTTCAAAGTTTCAAGGGTTGGACGACAATGCAGATGATGTCACCATAGCTAGATATGCTCGGGCATACATTTTACAGTTATTTGGAGGGAACTTATTTTGTGATAAGTCTGGATAAAGTGCACCTTATGTTCCTGCCTCTACTGTCAGACTTTGGGAATGCAAAGAGATATGCTTGGGAAGGAGCATGTCTACCCTAGTTGTATAGACAGTTTTGCAAAGGCGAGTCAATTAAAGGCTCGTGAGGTTGGTGGGTCTATGATTCTTCTCCAATTATGGGGTTGGGAACGATTCCCAGCAATGGCTCCCCAACTTTGCCACATCAACGATGCTGCATTGATTGGGGGTGCACTTGGTTCTCGGTATGTACTAAGTTATATTTTTTTATTCATTTATTTAATTATTTTTGTCAATGACTTTTTCAAATGAAAATTTTAATATTATTGTAGATGGAGAGACCAATTTTGTGTCACTGGGTCTGCTACACATATACTTGTCCAGTACAAATATATATTCGATCTTCTAAAACCTAACTTGGTATGTGTTTCTAAGCCATAGTTGATTTTATGTACTTTTAATTTATTTTACAATTCATTAATCATCCATATTTTGAATTTTAGATGATTTGGGAGTCGTACACAGATGTCATAGCCACATTGTCTGACATTTGTAGAAATGTTGAAGATATTTGGCGTATAGTGAGTTTACTCGTTTGTTTCCATATTATTGAGTGGCATTTGCCAAATCGAGTTATGAGATAGTTTGGAATGAAGCAAGCTATCCCAGAAGCATGTCAGACAGAGCCAAAATTTCATGAGATTGACCTTCGACAGAGTGATTGGTTGACCGTGCTAGCATCACATGTAGCAAGATGACGTCGTCATATCATAACCATTGCTCCTCCTGTTGATGTCTATGGATCTACAACTCCTGACCACGATGATTGGTATCAGAATATTACTCGATGTTTCATCACTCGAGAGGGAGCATCATTTGGTGAAGCGGTACAAGTTACATTATACTTTTGTTATATATATTTACTTTAATTATATATCCATTTACAAATATTGTCTATTTTTCTTGTCATTTGCAGAGGTCGTGCTTTATACAAATTCGATCTCTTACATAAGATCTAGCGATTCTGAATTTGTGCGATAGTGGAGACCATAATATGGACCAACTACATCATATGTATTGTCCCTATAGCCCTCCCGCCTAGTCTTTGGCAAAGAAGGTGAACTCAAGAGCATGATCGAGGTCATCAGGAAAATGTTGGAGTAGAGGAAGTTGTGGGACATGAAGAGGTTCATATCATGATACAAAGGACATGTCTGTCATAACTCAAACTCAAGATAGTGTTGGTTCTTCGATATTAATGATGATGATACCGACTCATGGTTCACAGTACTTTGCCATACCACCACATTATGCTTCTGAGGCTGGTCTATCGTCGTCATCACATACTCGGAGGCACGGACGTGGATGTGGAGAATATGATCATTACTTGTACCATACTGGAGTACAAGGGTCAGATGAGGAGAAAGCACAAGAGGAGGCACTAAGAGGGTGTCGTCGACGTCCATCATCACATGGCAGCTACTAGACTTTTGTTTTTTTTTTAACCATTATATGTTGGGTGAACAAAATACTTTGGTTTAATATTATATTTCTCTATTTCGTCATTAGCATTGGAACTAATAATTTTTGTCAATGAGCAAAACATAGTTATTCATAAATAAAAATTGAAATAATAAAAATATAACTAAATGCATTAAGAAAAAATAAAAAATTGAATTAAGGAAAAAATTTAAGTGGGTTAAGAAAACAATAAAAATGAAATTAAGGAAATAAGAAAAAAACTTTATTAAGTTAGTTAGAAAAAAACATTATTGGTTATGTTGTGGTCGTCGTCGACCATCAAAATACAGAGAATGATCGTCTCTTGAAGAGACGACCATCTGCCACGTTGCGCACATTTGGACATAGTCGTCTCTTATGCCACGTTGCACACATTTGGACATAGTCGTCTTTTCAAGAGACGACCATCCTCCATTTTTTATGGTCGTGTCTTCAAGAGACAACTATCTGCCACCTGTAAAAAAATAACAATATTAATATAAATAGTTTCAAATATACAATATTTTTACCATAAGTTTCAAAATATACAATATGTTATGAAAATAGGATGAAAACTGGTTATAATTTTACCAATATTTAAATACTAATACTAATATAATAATAATAACAATAAAAGTGTTTGGAAATAGAATATATATAATATAAATATGAGATAGTGGAAATTTATGACAAATTAAATAAGAAATATAAGAGAAAGTGGATGAGAAGAAAGTCACCAATTGTTCTCTATTCATGATCCACCAAATGCCACTATTTATAGGTAATTTGACAAGGATGAGATTTTACATTTGGACACTAAGCATTGGTAAGAATTGGACACCTGAAGGACACTTTGGCTATGGAGTATTTGCCACTTGACATGAGTATCAAATGACATATGGAATGAGCATTTACATTACACATGTTTACAATATTATTTTTTTAAAAAAAAAAACCGTTATGATTGTGTTGCTAAATTTTGCGTAAAATTGATTTATTCATAATTTGTATTGTGTGATCCGGCCGGGAGCTTAATTAATACTTTGATAATATTGATTAAATTTTGAAATAAAATTTAAATTAAAAATTGGTAGGCAACTTTTTTCATCTCTTTAATGGTGTCATTCGATTGTAGTATCTAATGTACAGACTTAGTATCTAATGTACAAAAGTCTGTACAAAAGTCTTGTTAGTTGATTAATTAACCAATTTTTAATGTCGAAAATTATTTTAATTTCTTGGGATAAGAAATGGGGCCTTTTTTACTTAATGTGGCAAATTTTCAAATTTTTTATAAAAATATTGTTATTTTCAAACTATTTATAATAATATTTAAGTTTTAATGCTTTGGCAATAGTCTTCATCTTGTGCGTGGAAGATGGTCTACTCTTCAAGAGACGATCAAATTTGTCATCTGTTAGAATATTTAAAAAATTTGTGGATGGCCAGTACTTCAAGAGACGACCATCTCACTATTGTTAACAAAAGTTGATTCTGGCATAGTTGCACATGTGCTTTTGTTTATATTCCAAATACTTGAGTTTGTTTCTAGTGAAACGTAGTTTTTTATAACATTTTCTTTATTTTTTCTAATTTATTATTTATTTACTATATTTTAACATTTTAACTAAATTGAATATTATATGGTCATCTTTTTTCTTTTTTTAATAAAATAAATAGATAACTTTTCTTATTGCTTTAATAAAGCTTTGAGAAAAATCTTATTTCATTTAAATAAAATAAAGAAAAATAAAAAATAGAGAACAAAATGAATAATGAAAAAAAAAAAAAGAGAAAAAAGAAAGAGAAAAAAATAAAGAAAATGTTATTAAAATTTACGTTTTACTGAACTCAAACCCAAGTACTTGAGATATAAACAAAATAACCAAACAACTATGCCAAAAGAAACTTTTGTTAAAAGGTTTTAAATCGTGTTTTATTTAAGAGAAAACCATCATTTTTTCTTAAATTCCATTGCCAACGCATTAAAAATACAATATTATTCAAAATAGTTTGAAAATAACAATATTTTTATAAAAAGTTTGAAAATTTGCAATATTAATAAAAAAAACCCTAAGAAATGTGGGTATACAAATTTGAACTTCTGAGTTCTAAAGAAGGAATATGTATCAATTATTTCTCGTGTGGAAAAAAAAATAATATAGTTGATTTGTAAAAATTATAATGATATTGATCGAGATCTGATCTCCTTGAGTAGTGGAAACGTAATTTGAAATCGTAATTGTTTGTTTATTTTGATTAAACACAAATACCAGTACATTGGAAAAAAAATATAGAGAATAAGCATATATTTCTTAATCTAATTAGGCATGGAACTAATCATGCAAACATGTTGTAAATTAAACTAAACTAAAAGAGAAGAAACAATTACATTTTTAGTTTTAGATTTCCCAGCAACACTTTGTTTTTCCAAATTGTATAGCATCACAACAAAGTTCTTCCTCTGTTCCAACAGGACACTACCAATAGTGAGAACCTCCTATTCTCTGGATTCTACTTAAATCAACCCTTTGTGGGAAGGGATCCAACAATTGGAAAGAAGGAGAAGGGAATTGAGAGAGAATTTTGAGAGTATTTTTCCAGCAATGATTGCCAAGTTCTTTGTATAGAGAGCTTAAAGGAAGAGGTGTCCTTCTCCACTCCCTATTGATAGGGAGTTAGTGGGGAAGGAGGGAATGTGTCCTCCTGACACGTTCCCTTTTATTAATTAATTAAACCATATTTTACTAATAATTTAACCAAATATCATATATTTAATTAACATCATAAGATTAAATCACATTTAATCTATCTCACCTCTAATCTATAGTTTTAATGCACATCTTATGCACATTAATACTTTAACCTATAGTTTTTAAATATAAATCACATTCACATTTACATTAATATTTGATCTCTTTCAAATATTTAATTCTCTCATATAATTTAATATAAATCATATTCACATTAAATTTATAAAATAAAGTTCCAAAACTTCATATTATATTGTATCTATATACATAAATATATATTCCCTAATGAATTTGAGCATTTCAAATTCAAACGATCTAAAAACCCTTTACGAGCTAGAAAATGGACCTAATGGACATACAGATCAGAAGCTCCAACGATACGAGATTACTCGGTTAATCTTATTAACCTCCTAATCACCATTCGTTAACTGCAGGAACACTCCACTATAGTCTCGTAGCTGCACTCTTCTCACTGCAGATATATTTTTGTGTACACGGATATTGACTAATAACAAGACAATCCTTCACGAATGGTCGTAACACCAGCTGGGTCAAATTATCGTTTAACCTCTGGGTTACATCTTGTACCTTAAATACCAATGCTCCTCTAATGAACAATTTGTTTGTGGTCCTACCAACAAACAAAAGTCCCTCTCGGGCCAATGAGAGAGTCGGGCCCTTTGTTCAAGTCCTGGAGACACCACTTAAGGGAACATTCATTTACTTACCCTAGTAGTCGAGAAGAAGTGAATTTCATCTTGCTAGACTAAGTCCACAGCTACTCACTCGGTCTTGTCCCCAAGAAGGGAGACATATTTAGTCAGCGAATCTGGCCACTCACACCCATACTAGTCAAAGGACAATCCCTCGCAAACAGGAGTTCGTAACCCGCTCAGGATTGAGATCAAGTTGCCTAGGTCATCCTAGTGAAATAGAAACCTAGCTAGTCAACGGAATTACATCTAGTGGTTACTATTTCGCGGTCCAGTCTTATGTAATCTCATTACATAGGATATCCCCACTCACATGTCATCTGCACGAACACGTTAGGATCACAGTGTTTGTATCATATATAAAGTGAGCCACATTCATAGTTTTACGAGGGTAAGTTACCTAAACCTTATCCCTTTACTATAGACCCTTTAGGTTGTATCTCAAACCGAGATCTTTTATATGTACACTACATTAAGTTAAAGATACATTTTACCATCTTGGATGTTTAGTTTACTGAATTTAGGGTTAAAACAGGAGCAATAAATAACAAACAATAACTCTTCATTGAAATAATAACACTTTATTACAATAATTAGAACAAAAAAATACAAACTACGAATTTTAAGGCACAAACCTCAACAGATATATGATTTTTTCATTCTTACGTGACAATTTAAGAATGACCAAAATTTATCATTTTACCACTAATTCCCAAAATTCTTTTGAAAATCGCAGCGAACATAATTTTAAAAACTTTTTCTTATTTAAAATTTTGGATTAGAATTGAAAATTATTTTCCTAAAAAATAGTCATATCCATAGTTTTTATAAAATGAAATTTTAAAACCAAAATCAAATAAAATCATTTTAAAAAATGATGCAATAAAATTTAAAGAACCCAACCTTATATGGAAGGTCACATTAACCTGGGTTTTTTTTTTCTTATTTTTTAAAAATAAGTTGGGTTCTTTAATTTTGTTCATGATTTTCAAATAGGTACAACAATCAATATTAATTCGTTCAGAATTGGTCTAGAGAATAAAATAATTTTTTTAAAAAAAAAATGGTCTAGAGAGAATAAAATAAATGAAACAAATGTCTTTTTTTTCTCCGAAAACAATGTGGTTATGCCATGTGTAGCGTGTAATTAAACAGACTTACGTATCAGAAAAAAAGTTAAAATTTAAAATTAAATATGCCTAAACTCCTCGTTGGAGCTTGGAAGGGAATACATGGAGGGCTACCCTTAAAATGAGCCAGTTCCAAACAAATAAAAGTAAACATAAAATGGAATTTGCTAGTCTTTTTGTTGATATTTTTTTCAAAAAAAAAAACGAGAAAGTGTAATTAATGCCTAAAAATAAATCGCTATAACGAAGAAGGATAAATATGTTACATAGTTAGGATTATATCTACCATAATTAGAGGAAAGAGAATGGATAAAAATAATTGATCATTCTAATAGTATTATCTATCGTCAACCCATCCCAATCTAAGATTTCGAAAAAAATCTCTCACTTTAAATCTCATAGACTTATGCATTCGTTAAATCTCTATTAATTTCTTACTTACCATATCTCGAATTTTTTCATATGGTCTACATTTCGAAGAAATTGCTAAAAACTTTCTTATTTGCAGTCTATATCAATTGTTAATGGCTTCCCAAAGTATTCTTTTGATGGTTTTTGGAATGAATTTAATTTAGAAGAATTGACACATAAGGAAATGCGATTTTTTTTTTGCATTTCATCTTTGATTAATAATTGACACATTTTATTTTTGGAGAGAAAGGTTTGGGCACTCCATTATTTTTGCAGAGAAATAATTTTGTCGGTCCATTCATTTGTTTGAACCCACTATTTTTATTTTTTTACGTTCGTTGATCTTTTGTACGTTTCTTCCTTGAAGGTTTCTCTCATGTAGTGTTGTCAATTTCTTTTTAACAGAAAATTTGGCAGATCTTACATTTTGTTGTTCAACAGTCTTCCACCATCTTTTTATTTTTTCACATTGGGTGGATATTCACGTATATTGAATAATTACACCTTCCTCCGTTAATGGCGCCGTGGGTTGAGATTAGTTTTTTCTGTTTACTCTTGCATATTAGATGAATATTTATGCATATTTTTCTATTTATTTTTATGAGTATTTATGCATAGTTACACATATTTCTACTCATTTATTACATTAAATATACTAAGTTGGAGAAAGGTGTGAGGGTCTTAGATTGAGCATTAACGACATCAATTGAATCATTATACCTATTATATATTTATACCTTTTTATCACTTAATTAGTTGGTGTAATCAGGATATATATATTTATATACTCATATTTAAGGTTGTCTATGTTATTATAAGTGGCATTAATAATACATATACGTAATTTATTAATGTCTGTTACTTTTATTTTTGTTAGTTTTACCTCTCTTGCCATCATTATCTTGTAGTTATTTAGAAGTAGAATTACTAGTTTTTTTTATTTGTTAAGATCTTTCTTCAATATCTGGTAGAATTACTAGTTATTTTTTATTTGTTAAGATTTTCTTCATACCTTGTATTTATTTAGTAGTAGAATTATCGATTATTTTTATTTGTTAAGATTTTTATTCAAATATCTCGTATTTGTTTAGTAGTATAATTACCAGTTATTTTTCATTTGTTAAGATTTTTTTGTTTGTTAAGATTTTCTTATCCCACTTTTTAAATATATATATTTTTCTCCACATTTTTGTAGGTGTAAACGAATAAAAAGTATAAATCTAATTAGGGGTATTTTTGTCCTAGAGTAATTTAAAGGTTTTACTCAAAATAAATTTTAACTATATTTGTAAATAGAAACTTGTTTAGATATTTTTCAAATTGGATAGGTTAAATCTTGACATTCTCATTGTTGACTCTTTAAACTTTTGAGAGGCAAGATTTCATCTATAGTTTTGGGTTTGGATGATTTTAAATTTCAAATCTAAAAACATCATACTTGATACAATGTATTTAAGGTTCTATTTGATAACTATATGATTTTTTTATTTTGATTTTTGCTTTTCGAAAATTGTACTTGTTTCTCCCTAGAATGATTTCCATATTCTCTATAGTGATTTATCTTTCTTAAGAAAACAATTGAATTCTTAACAAAATTCTAAAACACAAAAAAATGTTTTTGAAAACTATTTTTTTTAGTTTTCAAAATTTAGCTTTGTTTTTTAAAACATATCTTAAAAATAGATAAAAAAAAAGTAACATGAAAAACTATAGGTGGAAGTAGTATTATAACCTTAATTTTTAAAAACAAAACATAAAAAACAAAATAGTTATCGACCTAAAAGTCTTGATTTTCAAACATGGGATTAAATTCTCAAACGCATTCCAAATTTATGGGTTTTCTTTCTTCCATAAAGTTGGTGGGATCCACTATTTTCTCTCTATTTTTCTCATAATTTTAGTGCATCTCGTCATTTCCCTCTAATATTCTCATAATTACTTTCCATTATCTATATTTAATTAACAATAGATTTTTATATAATTTTATTATTTTAATATTAAAAAATATATTTTAGATGACTTAATGTCTTGATTGTTAGAAACAATTTTCTTATTATTATACTCCAACATAAATTCAAGGCTCCATTCAAAAGTCATTCAAAAAAGTTACCAAGTTACACAAGGAGTCTTACAATTAACAAGACACCCACTAAAGAATAGGGGAAAAATAGAAGAAAGCACCCCAGAAAAAAAAAATTGTACTTATTTGGAGTTCATAACACTTGCACCCTAAACACAATTTGCACCCTAAACACAATTTTCTGATTGTCGGATTTTTAAACTATGCACTTTAAATACTATTTTCTGATTCTACTTTAGAACCACATTACTCCAAGACAAAAATAGAAAAAATTAGAATTCACCTTGTGAAATTTCGGAAGAATTATGAATAGATTTTTTAAGACAAGTCTACCAAAATTCACTGTGCCAAAGCGACCATTTCACTTTTCATTTTACTATACAATTGAGGAAAAGAAGCTGAGATGAATAATATGAAAAATAAACAATAATATACTAACCATGTTCAATTTTGTTAGTAAAATGCGTAGGGTATTTAGATTTTAATTAATTTATTTATCAGGGCTAACTACACAAATAGCCATATTTTAATTCACGTTTTCAAAAATGGCCAAATAATTCTATCTTTTTAAAAATGCCCAAATAATTATTTAGAATTATAATTAGTAATTATTAAATGACCGAACTAGCCCTAACAACTTTATTCACTAAGATCTCTTGATTATAGGGTAGTTATATTTAATTTGATAATCTAAAATAAAATAACAAAGTAATCTAAACAAACAAATATAATAGAATTCAAAATTCAAAATTTAAAACAAAATTCGTAGAATTTAAATTAAACTACTATAAATTCTTAAAGATAAACGAAAAAAATCTTCCTAATATGAAAAAAAAATTACACAGTAATTAAAAATGATTATGTAACAAAAAAAAAAACTATAACAGTAATTAACCAACCAATAATATCACATACAAACTTACACTAAAACTGAAAACACTATTTGTAGAGAAAAATATCTTTCAAAGAAAATTGAAATTTTCTAGAATATTCTTTAATTATCGTCTAATTATATTAAATTTAAAACAAAAATCTAAAATAGAATAGATAAAACAGATTATCTAAATGAGAAAAGATGTTATGATTCATTATCTAAAATTTAAACAAAAATTTCAAAATTATTAACGATGATTTAAACAAAACCAAAGTATTCTTAAAAAAACTTCAAAAATAAAGTAAATAATGACTTATCATTGTGGTACAATAAAAATTAAAACTGAAAAACACTATTCAGAGAGAGAAATACCTTTCAAAACTAATCGAAGGATCCATTCTAGTATTTTCCTTTTTTCTTCGCTTACTCACAAAATTTCAATCGATTTCCAAACTTCAAAGCTCCTGTGATTGTTGAAGTCATCTCCTCTATTCGTAAAGCTTAAAATCTCGTTAAGCAGGTGCATACCTAGGCTTGTCTGGCAAAAAGGGTAAAAATACTCACTTTTTCTTCATTTAAAATTCAAAATCTTCATTCTATGTGTAACCCGAGAAACTCAGGTATAAGAAAAGTAAGAAACTAATCGAAGTTTGGCTCTAATGAAAGAATAATCTCGTCGAGCAAAATACGAGATAGGAGAAGACAACACTAAAAACCTTTGACACGAAAATTAATGTATTTACAAAACATATTTTAAAAATATTCTTCGATCTTTAAGAAAGATACATGGTATAAATATATTCAAGAAAAAATAGATTCTATTTTTTATTTAATGTTTGAAATTAGGTAATTTGTTATACCTAATGTATTGAAGTTAAAATATTTTGAATTAATATTTGAAGGAGTGTAGAAGGAACGAGATATACATAAGTAACTAAATTTTATGTTAATTAATTTTATTTTAAATGTTAGATCAACAAAAACATTAAAAAGGATGGATCTAGGGGGCCAACTGTGATATATATTGATACTCTATGTAGAACATATGAATCAAAAGATAACGCAGATGATACATCTTTGACATATGGTCATATAACATTCGACCTCCACCCTAGCCAGACAAAAAATTGTTCTCGAAAACTCAAGACTCTTTAAAAACTTCACTTTTGATCACAAAATTAGACTTCTATTAAATTTCCAGACTAAACTATTTTTAATATAATTTTGTTAAATCTATAGAGCTGGGAAACAAATGATGTAAAAAATACTATATATGTATTTGTGAGAGATAAATAGAGAATTTTAGGGGAAAAAAATAAGTATGTTATAATTAAACATTAATCACTCCATATAATATGAAACATACCTAGTGTGTAATTCTATGTCAATAATTGAAAACGTAATTAGTCATTCAATTTCTACTTCTAACAATAAAAATAGAGAATTTTAGAAACAAAAAATAAGTATACTGTAATTGAACATTAATGACTCCAAATAATATAAAACATATACAGTGTGTAATTCTATGTCAAAAATTAAAAACGTAATTAGTCATTCAACTTCTATTTCCAACAATAATAAAGAAAAGGAACACAAATGTTATAGATAAAAATAAAAACCCAATGTAAAAAAATAATGTATAATATAAAAATTGAATGTGTTTAAAACATAAATAAAAAAAGGACTAGAAATCAGTCCAATATTGGGTTCTTGCATGATCTGCAATTATGTCCTTGCCCACACCAACCACACTTCATAGGCACTTGATAACTCTCATTTAGACCATTATAGATATCTTATTATTAAAAATTGAACAAAAAGTAGACGAAAGTATGAATACTTTTTTAGGAATTACGTCATTTTTCCAGAAGTTAAAAAGAGAACTTACATATCATTATTTGGCTATAGGGATGCAAAATGACGCAATTTTCTAGCCGATAGACGCAAATTAATGCAATTGCTTGGCCTGCGGGTGCAGCTTAAACACAGTAGGAAGAGCCACGGGAATTAAGGAAAAGATTAAATGCGGAAATCAAGACGGAAATCGCGGGCAAGTATGCAAGCTGGTCGGCGGAAACCCTAAGAACAAGCTACTCTATAAATAAGTGAGCAAACACTCGAGAAAGGGGGACCGCGGGAGAGAGGAATATTACACTCGAGTTTACTGTCGTCTCTTTGTCGATTTCTTAGTGTTCATCAAGTTGTAGTTCTGTTTTCCTAAGTCCCAGCTTCTAGTTTTAACTTCTACGATTCTGTTTTGATCTCTTTGATTTCAGTTCAATTTTTCTAAAGTTTTTATTTTCATTATGTATTACACACCTTCAGTAAACATTCTCTAGCTATTTCAGTTTCTATTATTCTATTTTAGTATATTGTATTCATTCCCTTTTGTAGTTTCTGTTTTACATTGTGGTTATTATTTCTAATAAAAGTTGATTGTTTGTTGAAGTTCATATTCGAGAATTTTGTTTGTTGGGATGTTTGTCCTAATCTCGTTTAGTTTGTAAATTACTATTTGAAATTAATAAAGAGTTATTCATTTCATCATTTTGTGTCTCGCATTTTATACAAACTTTGACCAATAAACTAAGCTCCAGGGTCATTGAATACATGAAAGATCTAGAACTTGAACGGTGTGTAGTGGACACACAAGAAGGATCACGTTCGAGTAAATGACCCAAACGGTCTACAGTATATGGATAAGGTTAGAGACCTAATCCTGGATACGCTGTGGATGCGACCCGCTTTGTATTAAGATACAAATGAGGTGATCTGACTTGTTCATGTGGTTGACATGCGAGTGAGGGCATCCTGTACAATGAGATTGTACAAGACCGGACCGTGAATTATTAGACCCTCACGATGTAACACCGCTGATGTGATGGGACTAATAACTTCGTAGATGACCATTAGTGACTCGACCTGAATCCTGAGTGTGTAAAGGACTCCGGTCTGCAGGGGTCTGTCCTTTCACTAGTACGGGTGAGGGTGGTCACAGTTACTCGCCCAATATGCCTATCTTCTCAAGGACAGGACCAAGTAGGGAGCTGGGAACTTAACTATGCGAGATGGAATTTACTCGTTCCCGTCTTTAGGAAAACTAGAGGGGTTGTTCCCTTAAGTGTTGTCTCTAGGGCTTGGACAACGGGCACCCACTCTCTCACTGGCACGAGAGAGTTGTTGTGTATGGTCGGACCATTACAACGTTGTTGTTCATTAGAGGAGCAGTGGGGACTTAAGAAGCAAGAAGTAGACAGAGAGGTAAAACGGTAATTTAACCCAGCAGTGTCTACGAACAACCTGTGAAGGGTCGACTCATGGGCATTGGTTATATCAGTGGACACGTAATATTCTTGCACTAACGGGAGTGCAGTTACGACCTTTAGTGGAGTGTTACCGTAGCTAATGAATGTTGATTAACCGGGTCAAAGAGTTTGATAGGTTAATGTCAAATCATTAGAGCTCGTCACTCTGTCCATAAGGTCCCTCGGTTGGCTCAAACTGGGTTAAAAGAAGGGTTTACTGTTTTGGTGTGAATTGAAGTGTTCAAGTTTACTAAAGGGTATTTATGTCATTTATATGAGATATGAATGATATAATATATAGTTTAATGTGAATGAGATTCATAATAAACTATAGGTTAGCCTAATTGTTGAATTAGGGCTAATTGGAGAAATTAGATTGAGAGATATTAAATTGAATGTGATTCAATTAATAAATCCACAATATTGCAAATGTAATTTGTAATATGAGATATGAGATATCTTATAATATGTGGTTATGCAAATATGATTTGCATAACCTATAGTTGTGGTAAAATGGTAAATAGGTGGAGATTTCAACTCCACCTATCTCCATTATTTAAACCCTTCTTGCAAGAAGGGTTGTAAGGCAATTCTCTCATTTTTAGATTTTCACCAAAAGAAGAGATCACTCTCTCTCACAAATTTTCTCAAGCTTTCTCCTCTCAAAAACCAAAACACAAAGAAGATCCCACAATCTTCCTTCTTCCAAAAGAAGAACAACCGAGAAGCCGAAGGGTTGTGTTCGTTCTTGATCATGAGAAGGGTTCGAGATCGTTGAGTTCGAGAAAGCACGAAGAGTTTGTGGATCGTTGGAATAAATTTTGAAGCACGTCTTCAACAAGTAAGTACTTATTGTTTTTCTTCCACATTAAGCATGTTTAGCCTATAATCTAAGTGTTAGATTAATTTAACGTACAATAGTTGCACAACTTCACCGCGACGATTCAATCGTCTTCTGCTGCGTGGGAGTTTCATGTTTTCATTAACAACTTGGGTAGCTCTCTTAGTTCATGCTAAACAGTGGTAGACTAAGAGAAGTAGCTTAAGATGTTGATTTTGCACGTTCAATTCGATTTTATGTTTACTGCTTTACTTATGAGAAGCTAACTTCCCTTAGGGATTCAGAATGTGAACACTCTAAGGGAAGATAACAAAACTCCATAGCAAGAGCATTCGGTTAGCACTCCAAGGAAGTTTACTTTTGGTGATTTTTATTGTGGGGAGCCTTAGTTGGCCATCTTAGATTACCTATCAAGCTTAAGTTCAGTACTGAAAAGGTTAAACTGAAGTGGAGTTCCCAAAAGTAATGGAGTAAAGGGGCTTAGACATAAGACCTGAACTTTGACCCTAGGCATAAGGCAAGACTCAAAAACTGCAGAGCCATGAGCATGAACACTTGAGAT
The DNA here is from genome assembly GCA_036507285.1 of Trichosanthes cucumerina. Lineage (NCBI taxonomy): Eukaryota > Viridiplantae > Streptophyta > Magnoliopsida > Cucurbitales > Cucurbitaceae > Trichosanthes > Trichosanthes cucumerina. Next base: position 65,821,056 of record CM071838.1, read on the forward strand.
AGACTGGTCGTAGACATATAGGTCCAATCACTCATCCTTCTAACAATACTTCAAATAAGGTCAAATGGGAGTATTCGATTCGGTTTACTTTATTTGGAAGGGTTAGTCGAATCACATCGCTTAGCAGTTGATTGCTGACGCAATGCTACGCAATTGCATTGTGGTAGTAGAAAATCGTAACTACGCGGCAAGGCAGTGCGACACAATTGCGTTGTTTTGCCTTCGTGGACTAGTACAACCTACCTCCGCGCCATTGCCGCACCGCGCTGCAAGGCATAATTGTTAAGCGAGGCAATTGCCTTGACTTTCATTGTCTCTCTTAATGGATTTAGCATTTTGAATCCCTTCTTCTTATTATTGCATTTAGTTTTACACACAATCACCTCACTATTGATCCAACTTTGGTTATCTATTGCATATTCAGTCCAAATATTTTGTTACTCTTGATCAATTTTATTACTTCGTTCCCTTGGGCTCGATACTCTAGAATACTTCCAGTTTTATATTACCTTGATCGTGTGCGCTTGCGCGTTTTCGCCTTATCAACACCCTCTTTTCAAATCGAGATACTATTTCTCTTTTTTCGAGACCGATCAACAGAATGCTTGACGTTCAGGGGAATAATTGGATCATCATCCATAAAATAATCCAAATTAGAGACAACCATATTTGAAGACAGAAGTTGAATGATCCTACTCCCCATCCTAGTGTCTTAGAATGATCCAAATTTTTACCTATATAGTAATTAAATAAAGATGTATTTAAGAAATCTAATTCAATAATTTATTAATTACTCAATAACAACATGAATATTATTAGCAACATCATCTGGCAAAATAATAGAAAGAACCCACATAACATCCCATCATCAAAAATTCTAATTATATTGGATTTATTCGAACAATCCTAATAAACATTCAATCGAGTAATAAATTGATGACTCGAAAGATGAAGTTTATTATTAATACAATCACAAAAATGTTGAAAACTAGAATATAAATGAACCAATATATATGTAACCTCAAAATTTTAGTATCGATTAACTTCATCACATTAAAAGACATTTGAACCTAAAGAAATGTATCAAACTACAAACTGGAAAATAAGGTACAAAGCAAAACAAAAAACAGTGAAAAAAACATAAACAAACCTGAAAATGTGAAGAAAGAACTAGAAAAATGAACCAATGAATGGAAGAGAAAAAAAGAGTGAAGGTATGAAAAAAGAAAATAAATTAAACAATCAGTATGTCGATAAAGACTTAAAAACGAGAGATTCAGATTCAAAAAAATGAGTCTTGAAGAATAAAATCTTTATAAATCTTGATTTTTAAATAATTTTAAATAGGAATTAAGATACTTACTACAATCTAAATATTTGAAATTACAATTTAGATACACCTTTAATAAATTCAGAGAGAGATTTTTTTTTTAAAAAAAATCGGTCAGTATGTTGATAAAAACCTAAAACACTAGAAGTCATTTGAAAAAATTAGTAGAATAAAATTTTTAGAAATCTAAATTTTTTAAAACATTTTAAATAAAGATTAAGATACTAACTGCAATGTAAATAAGTGAAATTACACTTTACATACATCTAAAATAAAGTAGGAGAGAGAATGCTTTATTTTTTAAGAAAAGAAATCGAGAATGGGTAGAAAGTAAGAGAGTGGATGATTTTTTTTTTTTGAAAAATTGAGAATGGGAAGATATACAGGGGCAAATCGAGAATTTGAAAAAAAGGATACCACACGTGCACCTCATGTGTGAGGTAATTGAAAAAAAAAATAGATGGTCATTCTTAAAAATGATCCATTCTTTTTGCCCATATCCATTCTTTCTGATCAACATCATTCTTGTTGATATGATCCACATTTGTACCTCCACTTGTAATTAGAGGTAATAGTCGTGCAACAATCAAATTCAACACCTTATAAATAATCAACGACAACATGGACATTATTAGAGACACCATCAGATATGGTAGAGAGAACCAACATAAAACCCCCTATCATCAGTAATTCTAATTACACTAGATTTATTAGACAATCACTATAAAGAGTCAACCGAGTAATAATTTGGTTATTCGAAAAGTGGAGTTTGCTACGAATGAAATAAAAAAATGGGTAAAATTAGAATCCAAAAGAACGAGCACACACGAAACTTTAAAATTGTTGTATCGGTTCGATTAATTCCATATCCCATAGTGCAATATACTTAGACATAGTAAAGGCATTGGAACCTATAAAAAAAGTTACAATCTACAAATTGAAAAGTAGTGAAAAGATGACAATATATGAATAGAAAACCGTGAAAAATGAAAAACAAACCTGAAAATATGAAGTAACAACACGAGATAGGAATTATGAAACTAATCGCCAAGCAAGAACAAAAAATAAGGATATTGTTTATAAAACAATGAAGGAAGAGACCGAAAATGTAGAAATCAAATAAAAAAGGAAGAAGGTAGAAGAGAAGAAGAATTACGGAACTAATCGGCGGACACCAACAAAAAAATAAAGATATTGTTCGTCAATGAAGGAAGAGACCGAAAGTGTAGAAATCAAATAAAAAAGAAAGAAGGTAGAAGAACAGAATCGATAACGTAATGTTAGGTAGATAATCTGACAATGAGGAGAGAAGAATTCAAAAAATAGAATGAGAATCTAAATGATTTTAAATATGTTAAAAGAAAATAACTGTAATGTACATCTTTTAAAAAGATATAAGATACAACTTTAAAAATGTAGGAGAGAGAATCATATTATTAAAAAAAAAAACAAAAAATTGAAAAGAGCAATCGAGAATTAAAAGTGAACGTTGGAACATGTGCATATCACGTTTGGCCATAATTAAAACCCCACAAAAAATGGCTAATTGTGAAAATTATGGATTGTTATTGGCCATTCCTAGCATTTTCCCATTTATCTGTAACGCCCAGTATTTTTGGAGACTCATTTAACCAAAATCTAAATTTTTTATTTATTTTTATTTTTCCTTTTTCTTTTTCTTTTTCTTTCTCCTTTCTTCTTCTTCCTTCTTCTTCTCTTTCTCCTTCTTCCACCGACGCTGAAAGGCACGCCCACGCCCACCTCGACCACGACTCACGCGCCGCGCGCCCGCCACAGCGCGCACGCTGCGCGCTGCCGCCGCCCCGCCGCGCCACGCTCCTTGCCCAGCAGCTCCGCAGGCCCGTGCCCAATGCACACGTCCGCGTGCCCAGCGCCTCAGCCGCGCGCCTCTGCCGCCTCAGCCCGCCAATCGCCCACGCCCAGTCGCCCTCACGCCTCACCCTCTCGCCGCCCAGCCACCGCCGTTAGAAGAGGTGTTCACCGGCGAGTTTTTTCTTAAAATCATTTAGTCTTGGTTCAATTGGTTCGAGCATTTTTAGATCGGTTCTCTTAAAATTGTTGTTGGTTTTGAATAGATCGGGTCATGGGCATTCCGGATCTATGCTCCACGCGCCGCCACTCGCCGGAAAATTCGCCGCCGCCGCCGCTCGCCGAATAGGTATAACCGATCGGCTTCATTTTCTCGATCCCGTTTTAATTCTCCATGCTTTAGTTTGGTCATTCAAGTCAAATTAGTTGTTTATGGTTGATAGAAGCATGTTTTAAGTCGTTGTTTGTTATTTAAGGGCTTGAACATGTTAAGGAAGTACGGGGAGCTCGGGATTGAAGCCTTCGTCATCCATGTAAGTAGTCCTTTGGATTAAGCCCCTTAAGTTATTATTCGATTTGTTTGCATGTGGTAATCTATGAATTATGTTCAATGCACGAAAATCACGTTGTGATGTTTATGTATGAGTTTGGGTTCGTGTTGGTATTGCTTGTACTGCTAATGGACTAAGGAAGTAATTTATAGGGGAATAGGGGCTTAAGGCTTGAAGTTAAGAGTGAGACTTAAAGCCTTTGATCGTATCGAGTTGAGAGCAAGCGTTGCGAGTTTTGAATAAACCTTAAATGGGCGAGTGCGGCAAAGCGTGGTTGACCAAACCCATTAGAGGATTACTGTGTTGGGCTTAAGATCGTTTAAGTGTGAAGTGGTTCTTCAAAAGGGCTTGAGGTTATGAACTAATGTTTGGGCCAACTGTGTCCGTTGAGCGTAACGCATTAAGTCCGACTCGTATTTAAGTTGTTTAGATCACTATAACCATTGAAGGGCGTTTAGGGTGAGCTCTAGGCAACGTTTGTGACCTTTCATCTCCTTGGAATGGTTTTGGGCGAGCTTGTGTTTGACTTTCGAAGGAAGGGGTTGTTTTGTGGATTCTTGAAGCGTTGTTTGTAGCCGACTAGATCCGGTAATTGAGCTCATGAGCGAATGAGCTTGTTTGTATAGCTTGTGGATTAAACCTCGTGTGTGTTAAGTGGTTGGTTCTGATTGTTTATGAGTTTGCTTATGTGTGGTTGAGACACATTTTTGCTATGCAGCGTGTATTGCTCGCATAGTTGTTAGAACGCATGTTCGAGTATGGTTATAGTATCAGTCAGGAGGGTTGTGTCAGGTAACCCCTTAGTCTTGAAGCCCCTACCTTACTCCTTGTTTAGGTGACGTCATCCTACGGACTTGTGTGGCGAGGAACTAGCATGAATTATGTGTATGATGATGTCTTGTGGTGAGTCACAGTGTGTGTGGCAATAGACAGGGGCAGTGATGTCTTGTGGTGAGCCATAATAGTCATGGCGACAGACCCAAGACGATGATGCTTCGAGGTGAGTCACTATGAGGGTGGCAACAGACTCGAAGTGGGACATAGCTTACGGCGTCTGCGGGGCGCGGTGCAGGCTATGTCGAAATGCTAGTCGTGAGACGCTTGCGACGTGAAGCAAGGAGCCGAGTAAACTTGAGTGAGCTTGGGGTAAGGCTAAGCCAGACTTCTAACTGTGCGTGGTCTGACAGTGGATTTGGATAGTTTGAGGTGTTGGCCAAAAGAGAGAACCTAGCTAAAGTTGAGACCCTTGAGACTAGGTCGAGGATGTTAGAAATACCTAGATAGAACCCTAAGTAACCTTACAAAGCACTGAACCCAGCACTTACTAAACCCTGAATTTCGCCTAGGCGAGTCAGAACCTTTAGGTTGACGATATATATAGGCTCGTGAGATTGAGGTGTGTCCCCGTTTAGATCGGGAGTGGTTATTTCCATTATCCCGCACTAGCCTAGGGGGGATTCCCCAATGGGCGTGTTGGTTACGTACCGCACTGCACCATGCTAGTGTATTATGTATTATGAGAGCCTGGGGTGCATCCCCACCAGGTAGTGGTTGCTTTCCATGATCCTGGACCGGTTTAGGGGCGATTCCCCATAGGGCGTGTAGGATACGTACCTGCTCTATACCGGCGTGTGGCGTGAGAGTTGTTTTCTCTCATTGCATCGTCAATCAAAGTTCCAAGACCGAAGGTAGAGCTCGAGTTATTACCACAGGTGGGCTCAGGGTGAAGTGTGCTTTTCGTGAGACCTGTTTGGAGTTGGGTGATTGGGAAGATGAGTTTTGTTTGGTTGTTTGTTTTGCTTGGTTGGACGTGAGTGGGCTACTTACTGAGTATTTTTATACTCACCCGTCTACTTTTTTATTTTTGGTTGCAGGTAGGAAAGCCTGAGGCGGATGACGACGACGACGACCTGTTGAGGCTGTGGGACCCTGTTTCCATCCCGTTTTCTTTAGCTTAGAGTTGTCATTTGTCATTGTCCTGTTTTGGTTTTTATTTTAAATGTCTGGTCGTGCGACACTTTGTTTTTCACTAGTACTTCTTAGTTATTGAGTTATGTTTCCGCTGTATGATTGTTATATCTAAGAGATCGTGCTTTGGAACTCTGGTTGTAGCCCAACCCATTTTCTGATTGTAGTTTGGTGGGGGTTTGGCATTCTTGTTTCCTTTGAAGTATTTTTCTGCTTATTAGGTTCCAGGAAAATTTTGGTTTTCTCCTTGCTACGCCATTATGCTGCCGAAATTTCGGCGTGAACGGTGTAGCTGAGTAACTTCCCTAACGTAGATTCGTCTCTGAATTTTAGGGTCGTTACAGTTGGTATCAGAGCTTTAGGTTCTAGATTTTGTAGACTCGCTCACATCGTGAGCATTCTGTTCTTCACAGCCTCTCACAGGGAAGTCGTCTCGTCGCTGCCAAGTTTGATATCTGTTAACTAATTAGTAAAGTAGATAGGGACTAATGTGTTTGCTCATCTTACTATTCTTGCATTGTTATTCGTTGAAGTCGTCTGACCCTGCTCTTAAAAGTGAGTAGTCGTGAGGTGTTTGCTTGTTAGCTGAAATTTCAGGTGAATGGTTCGTGGAAGGCCATCTACCGACAGACGTGGTCGGGGTGGTCGCAGAGGTCACAGTCGTAGAGGCCATGGACAGTGTCTAGTAGTAGATCCATTCTTGGCCATGTGGTTGTGTTTTGTCCGTTTAGTGATTGCTCGCTCGTTGGAAGTGGCCTTGTTTTTGTCTTGGAGGTGAGTGACTTCGATGTGATTCTAGGTATGAATTGGTTGGCTTCGATGTGGTTCCAAAGGTGATTTTGACCCTAAAGGTAAGTCGGATGGTTGGCTAAGGAACTTGGGCCTTCTTGACAAGTATGACAGGCTTGAAAAACGAGATAGGGGACGTGTCGATAGTCCTAGTGATCAGTGTGCGGATGTATCTCTCAAGGATTCACCTGGTATACCTCCACTCAGGGAGGTGGATTCTAATATCATGTTGGGGCCAGACACCACACCACTATCGGAAGTCCCATGTCGAGTTACCTTTGCCGAGTTAGAAGAACTCGAGACCCAGTTGCACGAAGCAACAAAGTTCTCCACGATCGTTTGTCACTCGAGCTATCGCAAGATAAGAATAAGAGAGTAGGACATCCTGAAGACAACGGTCAAACCCAAGTTTGGACATCACGATTTGTTGTGACGTCGTTCGATTTGACAAACGTTGACTGCCTTTGTGGATCGGGCAAATAAAGTGTTTAAGGAGTTATTAGACGCCTTCGTGCTTGTGTTTAATGATGGCATCTTTTCCCACTGAGGTCAAGTGAAAGATACGAGAGCGACTCGAGGAAAGTCTTGGTTACTTTGAGGAGGAACAGGTTGTATGCTAAGTCCTCAAAGTGCGAGTTTTTGTTGAATCAAGTGTCCTCTCTAGGGCACATTGTACCTAAGGAGGGTTTCAGTAGGCTCGACAAAAGTGGGAGTAGTTTCAGAATGGCCTCGACTCAGGTCAGTTCTTGAGAGTTGCAGTTTTGGCCTTAGTTGGTTATTACCGACACTTCATGAGATACTTCTCCAAAATGACTACACCTCTCACCTGGTTGGTACGGAGGAAGAATGCTCTCGTGTGGAGGTACACGTGTGAGAGAGTTTCTAGGTTTTGAATTAGAGGCTGATCTCGGTGATCGGTACTCTTGATGCCTGATGGTTTAAGAGTTTTCGTGGTATACAGTGGTGCTTTTAAGAAAGGTTTGGGTCATATTTCTGATGCAGAAGAGGAAGTTTATTGCTTATGTCTCCCGCCAGTTGAAGGTCTAGAAGCGGAATTATTCGACCCATGACTTGAACTAGTTGTTGAGGGCTTTACTTTGAGAGTCGGTGGCACTACCTTTGCGCTGAAGAAGTTACAGATGTATTCAGATCTCCAGAGCTTGGAATACTTGGTTATTCTGAAGGAACCGAGCAAGAGACAACATAGATGGTTTAGCGAGTGAAGGATTTCGAGATCGAGAATTGTAGCCCATAGGGGTATCGCAGTGGAAATGGAAAAAGATGGCGATGGATTTCATTTATGGCCTTCCCTGAACAGTTACAGGATTCACAGTGATTCAGGTAACCATGGACAGGTTGACTAAGTCGATGCATCTTCTTCTAGGGAAACTGACTTATACGGTGGAAAAGTGGGTGAAGTCGTTTAAGAAGAGTTGGTCAGGTTGCACGAAGTTCCAATTAAGACAGTCTTTGACAGGGAGTCCCGTTTCGCATCTAGTTTTTTGTTGAACCTTCAGAAAACCTTAGGGGTTGAGTGTAGTTTCAGCTTTGATGTTCCATCCACAGATAAACGAGCAGACCGAGGGGTTTGAATCAAATCATAGAGGACATGCTTCGAGCTTGAGTTTTGGAGTTTACAGGTAGTTGGGTTATGCATCTTCATTTAATGGAGTTTGCTATAACCACAACTACTAAGCATCGTTAGGTATGGCGCCTTTTGTGGTCTGGTTTGGTAAGGATGTACGTTCCTAGCGTTTTGGGGTGAGTTTGGTGAGTGTAAGCTCTTGGAACTCGAGTTGGTCCAAGTTACAAATGAGGTCGTGCACGATGTGTTCCGCATGTCGATATTGCGAGGCTAAGTGCCAGATGCATCTCATGTTAGATTTTGAGCCATTGTAGGTCGATCAGGACTTGAGCTACGAGGAGAGATCAGTGGAAATCTTAGTTCGTGAGAAGAAGTGTCGAATAGTAGAGAAATTGACCTTGTCAGGGTTTTGTGGCAACCATCAGTTCAAAGAAGCGGTCCGGGAGCATGGCGGCGAAATGAGAACGAACTACCTTGAGTTACTAAAAAAAAAAACTAGCCACTTTCGAGGACGAAAGTTCTTAAGGTGGGAAGGATGTAACGCCCGGTATTTTTGGAGACTCATTTAACCAAAATCTAATTTTTTATTTATTTATTTATTTATTCCTTTTTCTTTTTCTTTTTCTTTCTCCTTTCTTCTTCTTCTTCCTTCTCCTTCTCTTTCTCCTTCTTTTTCACCGATAGCGATTCACGCGCCCACCCCGACTACCTCGCTCGCGCCTACGCCTCACCCGCCGCCCACACGCACGCGCACGCTGCCGCCGCCAAGCGCCACGCCTCGCCCAAAGAAATTTCGCAGTCCAGTGCCCAACGCGCACGTCCGCATGCCCAGCGCCTCTGCCGCCTCAGCCCGCCGATCGCCCACACCCAGCCGCCCTCACGATGTGTTCCGCATGTCCATATTGCGAGGCTAAGTGCCAAATGCATCTCATGTTAGATTTTGAGCCAGTGTAGGGCGATCAGGACTTGAGCTACGAGGAGAGATCAGTGGAAATCTTAGTTCGTGAGAAGAAGTGTCGAACAGTAGAGAAATTGATCTTGTCAGGGTTTTGTGGCAACCATCAGTTCAAGGAAGCGGTCCGGGGGCATGGCGGCGAAATGAGAACGAACTACCCTGAGTTACTAAAAAAAAAAACTAGCCACTTTCGAGGACGAAAGTTCTTAAGGTGGGGAGGATGTAACGCCCGATATTTTTGGAGACTCATTTAACACAAATCTAATTTTTTTTTTATTTATTTATTTTTTCCTTTTTCTTTTTCTTTCTCTTTCTCCTTTCTTCTTCTTCTTCCTTCTCCTTCTCTTTCCCCTTCTTACACCGGATGCCCACCACCCCCCCGCCCACACCGACGGCTCGCGCGCGCCTCGCTCGCCTGCCGCGTCGCCGTTGCACGCAAGACGCCAGCGCCAGCCGCCGCCGCCCACCACACCACGCCTCCGCCCAGCGGCCAAGCAGTTCGCGCCCCGCAACCCGCGATCCACGCGCACTCGGCGCCTCGGCCGCTGACGCGCCCACGCCTAGCCGCCCTCACGATGTGTTCCGCATGTCGATATTGCAAGGCTAAGTGCAAGATGCATCTCATGTTAGATTTTGAGCCAGTGTAGGTCGATCAGGACTTGAGCTACGAGGAGAGATCAGTGGAAATCTTAGTTCGTGAGAAGAAGTGTCGAAGAGTAGAGAAATTGACCTTGTCAGGGTTTTGTGGCAACCATCAGTTCAAGGAAGCGGTCCGGGAGCATGGCGGCGAAATGAGAACGAACTACCCTGAGTTACTAAAAAAACAAAACTAGCCACTTTCGAGGACGAAAGTTCTTAAGGTGGGAAGGATGTAACGCCCGGTATTTTTGGAGACTCATTTAACCAAAATCTAATTATTTATTTATTTTTTCCTTTTTCTTTTTCTTTTTCTTTTTCTTTCTCCTTTCTTCTTCTTCTTCCTTCTCCTTCTCTTTCTCCTTCTTACAGCCGACAGCAGCCCACGCCCGCCGCCCACCCGACCACCACGCGCTGCGCGCGCGCCTCTATTGCACGCAAGACGTTGCACCGCCGCCGCCGCCCGCGCGCCACGCTCCTCGCCCAAAGAAACTTTCGCAGTTCGCGCCCAACCCGCACGTCCGCGCGCCCAGCGCCTCTACCGCCTCAGCCCGTCGATCGCCCACGCCCAGCCGCCCTCACGATGTGTTCCGCATGTCGATATTGCGAGGCTAAGTGCCAGATGCATCTCATGTTAGATTTTGAGCCAGTGTAGGTCGATCAGGACTTGAGCTACGAGGAGAGATCAGTGGAAATCTTAGTTCGTGAGAAGAAGTGTCGAAGAGTAGAGAAATTGACCTTGTCAGGGTTTTGTGGCAACCATCAGTTCAAGGAAGCGGTTCGGGAGCATGGCGGCGAAATGAGAACGAACTACCCTGAGTTACTAAAAAAAAAAAACTAGCCACTTTCGAGGACGAAAGTTCTTAAGGTGGGGAGGATGTAACGCCCGGTATTTTTGGAGACTCATTTAACCAAAATCTAATTATTTATTTATTTATTTATTTTTTCCTTTTTCTTTTTCTTTCTCTTTCTCTTTCTCCTTTCTTCTTCTTCTTCCTTCTCCTTCTCTTTCTCTCTCCTTCTTTCTACAATGATAAATGACGCCACGCCCGCCGCCAACCCGACCAGCTCGTGCGCCTGCCGCCCTATTGCACGCGCACGTTGCACGCTGCCGCGCCGCCGCGCGCGCCGCTCCCGCTTAGCGACCCGCGCAGTCAAGCGCCAACCCGCACGTCCGCGCGCCCAGCGCCTCTACCGCCTCAGCCCGCCGATCGCCCACGCCCAGCCGCCCTCACGATGTGTTCCGCATGTCGATATTGCGAGGCTAAGTGCCAGATGCATCTCATGTTAGATTTTGAGCCAGTGTAGGTCGATCAGGACTTGAGCTACGAGGAGAGATCAGTGGAAATCTTAGTTCGTGAGAAGAAGTGTCAAAGAGTAGAGAAATTGACCTTGTCAGGGTTTTATGACAACCATCAGTTCAAGGAAGCGGTCCGGGAGCATGGCGGCGAAATGAGAACGAACTACCCTGAGTTACTCAAAAAAAAAAAAAATTCTAAATAAGTTTGATAACTCTTTTTTTTTAAAAAAAAAAATAAACATAAATTTGTTTGATAATTATTCTTGTTTTTTTATTGGTAAAAAAGTTAAGAGATAAAATGATATGTATATATATGCTGACATGAAAATAAGAGTTTAGAGACAAATAGATAACTATTTTAGAGAGAAAAAGTTAGAGAAAGTGAATTTAGGGGTTGTGTTGGCCCATTGATATGAGTTGGGTTGAGTTAGTTTAAAAAACCAACTTAGTGTTTGGTCCATTAAGTTGAGTTGAGTTCTCAATTCCCCACTTCCCCAAATATCTCCCCCAATTTTCTCAACTTACATCTCCCCACAAAATAATTTTTCTACACGCATGTACTCTCCATCAATCCACACGTTCTCTAATTTCTTCCACGCATACGACATTAACACAATACCACTGCAACACTCTTCACTCAAACCTTCTGTCTCATTCGTTCTTCCTTCGTTCTTCCTTCTCTGATTTTTCGATTTCCTCTCCTCTTCCATGGCAAAAAAGGGATTAGTTGGCCTTCTTCTTCAAGGTACGTTTACATTTTCTCTCACTTTCGTCATTTCTCTCTGTTTCTGTAACGCCCCTACTTTTCTATGACTAAACTCTTAGGGACATTACTACACATGCATGCATTTATAGGCCAAGAGATAAAAAGATCTTTAAAAACCTCCCACTAAATAATAATTTGTCTTTAGGGATCCCAAATAAATCATTTAAAACAAATTAAAGGAGTAGTTTAACATGGCCTATTAAAAATCTGTGAAGTAAATTTAAACTCCAAAAAACATAAAGGGACAACATCAGTTATAAAAGAAATGTGCGGAAAACATGTCTATTCCCATGGTTCTAGCAACGCGCCTCCGTCACTCGCCCTGCACGTCCTTGGCCTTACCTGAAAAACATTTTTAAAAGAAAGGGTGAGTATTGCAAAACAATACCCGAGTAAGTGACCTCGCTCACCGAGGTTTGGGATATGCATACACATACAATCATGACTTTTAAACTTGTTCGAAATGTACATATGCGGGACCTAAAACTTTCTCATATTGTCAGGTCTTTAATCCATGACTTCCTTTTTATTTATGTGGCCGACTGGTCATCCTGAGTCCTTTCATTTTGAGTCCCTCACAGACCCCTGTATGGTTTGAGTCCCTCACAGACCCCTGTAATAATTTGAGTCCCTCACAGACCCCTGTACTTTGACCCATAGGGTCTCTATTGCATGTTTGACCATGCACATAATGCACTCAGGAGACCAATGTCCACACTTTTCATCAATTCATTTCATGACATACATAACATGCATGAGGTCCCATCATTCAACATAAGTATAGTGTACATGCCACAACCATTATCATGAATATGCAAATCATGACCTTTCACATTAGATAGGGTGTAATACTCACGTATATAATCATACAATATTCTCATAGATAATACTGTACTATCCTCACACGAAATACTGGAATATCCTTACGTAAAATACAAAGACATTCTCGCATAAAATACTAGATTATGCTCGCATAAAATATTGAGATATCTTCACATAGAATATCAAAGTATTTTCACATAAAATCTCGGGATATTCTCGTGTAAAATCATTAAATCTTTTTAAGTAAAATATCGTACTAATTTCACATAAAATATTAAAATTCGTTTTCTTTAATCCCGTTAAAAAGATTCGGCACAAGGTCCCTTACCTTAGTTCCGATTTCGCTCCAAAACTTAACCGAACTCCTTGACTACTCGTCCTTTAGTAGAACCTGAATCGCACAACAATCCGAAATTATTCTCTAAACTTACACCGATTCCATAAAGTAAAGATACCTAATTTATGTTCATAAGGTTTCGTGCTCCGCTCACCTCAAGTTCAAATGCGAAAACCTAGTATTCCTTAGTTCGCCCCGACGTTTGACCCTCAATTCCGCTCCATCCTTGATCCCTGAAAGTTGTGTTCAAAACCGTGGCCTACGTTCTCGATTTATCGTTTTAACATTCAATAGGGCACGTATAACCCTCTTTCTCAAACTGAAAATCAACAAAAAAACACTCACCGAGCTGCAACTCCGCTGCTGTAAAATATCGCTGGCCGGCATGGTGATCGGAGGCGAAGCTGGACGTCGACGGCAGCGGTTGTTCGTGGTTCGTGCGGTGACTGGCGCTTCGTGGCGTCCGGCGTAAGAGGCGACACTGCCGTTCAATATTCCCTTCGTCGACGGCTGAAGCTTCGTGAACCCGGCGCAAGGTACGACACGGTTGGAGTCCTCTTCGGCTGCAGCTGGTTGATCAGACGCGCGGCTTCTCCTCGTGGACGTGAGTTTGGTCGGCGGTGGGGTCTTTCGATTGGGCGTGCGCGTGGCGCGGCGTATTCGATCGAAGCGCACCGCTTGTGGGTCGGCTCGAGGTTCGGCGTCCGTCCGTGCTCGTGGTTTTCGCCGGCGAGAGTGGCTGAAGAGGTTTTGAGAGTAGCTGGAGCTCCTCGACGGCGGCTAGACGACAATGGCAGCAACGAACAAGGTGGATCTAGGGTTTTTCGGCTAGGGCTTGGATGCAAGAGGGAGGAGAAGGTGGTAGTGAAACTAGGGTTAGGGTCTTTGTTTGTGATTACACTTAAGGAGACTATATACTACCAATTTAGGTTAAGTTCCAATTGTCATATGTAACCCTCCTTTGTGTATTAATTACTATGGTGCCATTGTCCCTTCCTCATCTTTTCATTTTATAAGCAATTTCATCTTAAAGAGAAACAACTCACTTAACCCATAGGAAATTAAGGTTTCGCTCACACCGAGCCCGAAAATTAATCAATCCGACCTAGCATAAAGACTGTTAGAACAATAACTAAAATAAATAACCAGTACCTGTGGTTGTGGTCGTCACAGTTTCGATTCTTCGATTTATTAAAAAAAAAATCCTCTGTACTCCTTCATTTTGCCTCCTTCGATTCTTCGATTCCATATCCTTTTCCATGGTAAAAAAAGGTTTGGATGGCAGTCTTCTTCGTGGTATGTTTACATTCCCTCTCATTTTCATCATTTTCCTGTTTCGACTCTTCGATTTCTCTCAAATCCTTTGTCTCCTTCTTACTGCCTCGTGCGATTCTTCGATTCCTTATCCTTTTTCCATGGCGTAAAAGCTGTTTAGGTGGCCTTCTTCTTCGAGGTATGTTTTCAATCCCTTTCATTTTTGTCATTTCTATCTATTTCGACTCTTCGATATCCCTCAAAACCCCCTATCTCCTTTGTTTTTCTCCTTCGACTCTTCGCATTTATGTGTTTCTTTAATGGAGTTATTGGTAGATTTGACATTTTGTTGTTCCTTTGAAACCCAAAACCCTAACCTCCTACCTCGATAAATCTCAGGGATCCATATATCCCTTCGCCGCTCTAATCTTTATGGCCCTTGTTGGAGTCCTTGCGCTTCTTCCATCGGGCTATACATCCATTCATAACAAACATCTCAAACCAGAGTATGTTTGGTTGAATGAATGCATGTACCATGTGAGGGATGCGTGATATACTTTATGGTAGGGGACCTTAATTGTTATTGGAGCTTGGTTTGGAGAGGGTATCGTTGTGCAGGTATGTTTTCCTATCCTTTTACTAGTCAATGATGAACAAAATCTCTCATGACTCTCAGTTTTCATTTTTTGTTACTGTTTGTTTGAATTTTTGAGTTCTGTTTATTATGATCATCAATTTCACAATAAGTGTTTGTTCATAATTTCATACACATATTGTTGCTATAACTTGTTGGAACCATATTTTCTCTTTATTTTGGTTCAACTACATTTGTTATTTTTTATTTCTGCAGTACATACTATTTTATTTTTTTTATTTTTTTAACTTCCAAACTCACCCATTAACCAGTGTTGTGTTATTCAATTTTATATGATTTGTAATGAGCTCAGTAATTTCTATATAAATATTTTGAGCTCAATCAATTTCTGAGGTCAGTACTTATATATTAATGCAATTATCATTTTGATTCAGATCCACTGTTTCGTTCTTGGTATAATTTATTGTGATATACATTTGAAATTATATATGTCATTTTTTTATGCACTCGTTTGTATTATGCTAGAAGAAAATGAACCCAATCTTCCACTACTGCCATATTCATTAAAACGTACTGGTATATTTAATTTTCATAATTATTCACCTATTGTACTTTGTTCCTTCTACAACAATAGTGCCATTAATATAACATTAACTAAACTAAGGGTAGGCTTCACCAACCAATCCCATATTCCTATAAATTGAACCAACCTTATTCGTTTCTCTTGAGCTTCCTCCACTGCCTACAAGGGGTCTCCTATCTAGTATGTCCCATTCTCAGTTATGTCCCTTTCTTTGAAGTTTTTCCTTATGCTTGTTTTAATTTGTACATAAATAACTATTATACATGATTTCTGTTCGATGTTTTGCATCACCTTCTTCATAATTCCTTCTTCATAATTCCTTCTTCATCCTATTTGATTATTTTATACTGATTTGTTGCTGAAATTTCATTTTTCTTCCTCATATTGTTTTATTTCCTACATTATTATGTTTCTTTGTTGTGCATATTGTTGGTTCTGTGTTTGTTCTTATTAGTATTTGTCCATGTCTAAGTCTTTACTATATTCATGAATGTTATTTGACCACTTCATCCTATTTGATTAATGTATACTTATTTGTTGTTGAAATTTCATTTTCCTTCCTCATATTGTTTTATTTTGCTACATGGTTATGTTTATTTTTTGTGCATACTGTCTGTCCTGTGTATGTTCTTATTAGGTTTTGTGAATGTCTAAGTCTTTACTATATTCATGAATGTTATTTGACTATATCAGTCAAGTTTTTTCCTGAAGGCGGTTTTAATTCTTACGTACTTTTTTTACCTTGTGATATATCTTTTTGTATATTGAATTTGTTTGATCTACCTCATTTATTATGGATTTTGGCTTTTTTAATACAACCTACCACTTCCTCCGTAAGTACCTCTAAACTGGATTTACTTTATAAATATTTAAAAAGTTAAATTTGTGAGTTGTGTTTGAATTTGAACAAGTAATTACACAATTGAGTTACTTTTGATTTATATTTCATACTATTCATATTAATTTGATTTTAGAGAGTTACTAAGTTGCTAGCCGATAAATAGCAACTTGTTTCTTCATTTGGAGCATTCCATTCCATTTTTGGAGGATCTCATTCCAAGAGTTTTCTATCTTTTCTTCCTTCTCTTTAATCTTGAATCAGGTTGAGAGCAAGTATCCAAGAGTTCTGCCAGATCTGAGTAGTTCGAGGTTGTTGTTCTATCAGAGTTAATCATTGTATCCTGCTGAGATGATCGTTGTAGTCTGCTTGCAACCCGTGCAACACGAATAATTGTCAAGACAACGCTTAGTAAGCGTGCCTCGACTATTTATAATCCTTTTGATCTTGAGTTTTGAATTGTAGTTTTATACAATGTATGCACGATTATTTACATTGTAATTGTTTGTACGTAGCCAGTTAAGTTGTAATCAATTTCCTAGTATTACTCATTTCTTATGTATAATAAAATCATTATTTTTCAACAGAAGATATGTCAAAAACGAAAAGAACTATATATACATATATAATTCGTTAAACAAATTAGAAAAATGGTTACCAAACGACCTCTGATCTCTAAGGTTTTCTAAAATCAGAAATAGAAAATAGAAAAAAAATTACTTATCAAACAATCTCTGAGTACTCCTCCATGTCCTAGTAAAATTATCTATCCCTTGTTACAATATATTTTAGGGGCACTTGCATGAATAGCAAAAATATATATATATATTGCACCCATGTCACTCCTTAATTCAATTTGCAAAACTAGCAACAAAAAAAAGCCCAACCCAAACGAATGACGTGCAAAGTAAAAAATACGCTTATCTTTTTCGCGCGCGTTTTTCAATCTGAAGTATATTAATAGCCTATCAATAGTCTATAAAAAACATACTTATCAATAGTCTATAAAAAATATATTGATGATGTACTTATGCTATACTATTGATATATTAATGATATACCTAAACTGAAATATATTATTGATATACTACTGATATACCGAATATAAATTATATTAGATATACTGTTGATATACTACTGTATCTAAAAAACTATTGCTAGATTTACAAATACCTTTTCCGTATTGTTTAATATCGAGAAAATCAGTAGTCTATCAACAGTAGATCTAACATAGCAACGATATATCTAACAAAAAAATAACTGCATAAGTGATATACTACTGATTCTGTTGATTTCACTAATATTAAGTATATATCAGTGTGATATACTACTGATATACTTTATTTAGTATATCAACATTTTATAACAAATAGTGATTTATGTTTGATAATGATTTGTGCTTATATACTTTATTCAGTAATATTATATTAGGTATATCAATGGAATCTCAAAATCTATTACTAGGTTTACAAATGTCCTCCTTGTGTTTTTCAATATCGAGAAAATAAGTAGTTTTTCAATAATAGATCCGATATACCAATGATATATCCAACCAAGAAGTAACTACATGAATGATATGATATCTGATGATTTCACTAATATTAAGTATATATCAGTGTGATATACTAACGATATACTTTATTTAATATATCAGCAGTATATCACAAATGGTGATTTATGTTTGACAGTGATTTATGCTGATATATTTTATTCAGTAATATTAAGTATATCAACAGGATCTAAAAAATTATTTCTATATTTGGAAATGTCCTCCTGTGTTTTTCAATATAAAAAAAAATCAGTAGTTTATAAACAATAGATCAGATATACCAATGATATATCTAACCAAAAAATAACTAATAGTCGTTGATTTCACTAATATTAAGTATATATAGGTGTGATATACTACCAAAATATTTTATTCAATATATCAACGATATATCACAAATAGTGATTTATGATGATATATTTTATTCAGTAATATTAAATATATCAACAGGATCATAAAAGCTATTTGTAATGTCCGACATTTCAGGTTATGCTTTTAAATTTCAGGAAGAATTCATAATTTAAAACCAAATTGGATTGTTATATCTTATTGTGTGAGATGTGTTATTGTATAGAGTATATCACTAATATACTACTGATATACCCAATGTAAAGTATATCAGATATACTACTGATATAGCTGCTGCTACACCAATGAGGGTAAATTTGGAATAATAAAAAAACGGAAATCAGATTTAAAAAAATTTGCTAGATTTTCAAATCTAAAAAATCATAGCTAAGTTTGCAAATATGCTAATATTTTGTGCTACCCATTACAATTCCCCTATATTTTATGACTCGTTATATACTATTAAATTCAAGAAATTTAGAAAGTATTTCTAGACACTAAGCATTCATGTTTTTTTTACTTTAATAGCTCTTTTCTAGTTCTCATGGCACGAACCACATAACCCGTCTTGCTTAGTGAGATTTGCATTTATACTATCCCATTTAAAGCATAGTGCGATCACCATGCAGCACTTATTTAACTATAGCTTCGTTGCGCTTGTCTTTTATCGCAGAAGTCTCTCATTATATTTGGTAATTGATGTCATCAATTTGGCTACATTCCTAACAAAGAAGTAGGTGGTGATCAGGATTGAGAAATTAATAAAAAGGGGGTGGCAATTATGTGCATAAATTCCACTTCATGAGCCTATAAATACAGGTTGAAACCTTTGGCAAAATACACACACCCACTCTTCTTTCTTTTGCTTCCAAATATAAGAAGAAAAAAAATTTAAAAATCTTCTCAAAACCAAAAGAATGAAGAAACTTCATTGCACAGGCTTTTGCCTTCTGGTGGCGGTGGCGATGGTGGCAGTTCTCACCGGAGCTCGTCTCGGGGAAGCAGTGGCTTGCAACCCCACAGAGCTGAGCCCATGTGTTAGCGCAATCACGTCATCGGCAGCGCCTACCGCTGCTTGCTGCCAGAAGTTGAAGGAGCAACAGCCATGCTATTGTGGGTACCTAAAAGATCCAAGGTATAAGGCTTATGTGACATCTCCCCGCGTCAAAATAGTTGCTTCCATCTGCCATGTTGCTGTCCCTAGGTGCTAGAAACCATTCTTTCATATGAAATGGAAGTTGGTTTATGCCAATGTAATCTCTATTACAAAATGAAACTATAAATAAAAGTGGGATGATTAGATATTTGTCTCTATGTTTCAACTTTTTTTTATCATGTCATAGATTATTGGAATAATTATACAAGCTTCCCCTCTTAACTATATTAATTGATTGTTACGATAATAATTCACGAACTTTGAATTCTAAAAATTAATATCCCGTTTGATAACCATTTAGTTTTGGAAAATTATGCTTGTTTTTCATAATTTCTCTTCATCTTTTGTAAAATGATTTTCGTTTTTCTTGAGGAGTATCCTTTAAGTTTCTAGTCAAATTTCAAAAACAAAAATAAGTTTTTGAATACCATTTTTTTTTAATTTTTCAAAACTTAGTTTGGGATTTTATAAGAAAGATACAAAGTAGATAGAAAACACAGTAGTATTTTTAGACTTAATTTTCAAAAATCAAAAAATTATAAAATGGGACCTAAATTTTTATACTTGCATGAGTAAAAAATCTTTGGGTTCTTCCATTCCAAATAGTTAAGAATTTCATGTATCGAAACATATAACGGTCTCTTTCTATTAAATCTATCACCCTCTATCGGACTCTTCACTTTAAAATTGCTCTCTCTTTAGATGCACTTTTTCTGTTTAAACGAAGTATTTCTCTCTGTCTCTAATCAATTCTCTTTCTTTAAAACAGTATCTCTTCATGTATTATCAATGGGTTCTAATTTTTCATTTTTACAGGTTATGACATTTAAGATTCGTTTTTCTTTTCCCTTCGAGATAGTAGAGATCAAAATATAAAAACTTTCTATATGTTGGGTGAGAAATGAAATTTAAGTTTAGAGTTAACTACAGGAATATAATGACCCTAAATGGAGACCAATATATTTCTCAATATTCTATCGATTTTTTCTAAAATTTTCAACTATATGCCTTACTTCTACTTAATAGATTCTAATGAATAAACTCATTTACAATAATTCCTTTATTGTAAAAGTCATTTATCATATTGTAAACAAGTGAATTCAACCAAGGAACAAAAACGAGACACGCGTAATAAACTTTGTATTATATTAATTTTGTGGGTGTGGGATACAATCTCTAAGTATAATCGTCAGATTCTATCTCTTGTATGTGGCTCGAAATTGGAGATTTGGAAGAATTTTTTGTCTCCCCGGGTGCTTAACACACGTGGACTTGGAGTGTTCAACACCTAGAGACACTAACGACTTCAACGAGTGTTCAAATTGGGAGTGAAATTTTTGAACCGCTTCCTATTTATAGACAGACGTGTGGGTTTGGGTTTAGTGGGCCAAATCATCTGAACTTGGGCTTCGTTGACTTTAGGCCTAGTCATTTGGATTTGGGCTTTACTAAACTTGACCAATTACATATAACCCAATCATTTAACTTATCCCATTTTATCCAACCCAATTGGATAAAATTAAATTTAATTATTTAGTGAAATTGTTTACATTTTAATGTCAATTTTTGTCATCGAATTAAATTTAAGACATCTGTCAATTTATATAACTGGTCCAAAATAAATTATTTATAACTTTATCATTAATTTAGAAAAATGACGTGGCAATGGGGACTGACCAAATTTTCTGTGTCAACACATAAAAAATTAAAAAAAAAAAATCATTTGAATTTGTTATTTGAAATATAGTTCTAAAAATGTTCAAATCACCCTCAACAACCGCTAATGTCTTCCTCACTCTCTAAAACAATCACTCCAGTACTTTGAAATCCCTAATTTGTTTGTCATCGGTTTAGTACCCAAAAAAATCAAAGACGACAGTTTAGGTCTTTCACTCAATGGCAAAGCTTTCTTTCGCTCAATAGTTTTCGAAGACCAAAGGTTTCTTCCGCTCAACGGAAAAAAGTACCTTGTTTTAGACTCAAGTAAGTAATTTACAGTCTTTAAACTAACACATCTATTATGCACGGTGTTTTTCTCTATGGTAGTGTAGTTGATCGACGATCTTTGTTATACATGAGATTTTTATATTAGAAACCAACATCAAGTATGAAACAGATCAAGTGATTTAATCGATTTTGTTGTTTATTTAAAAAAGACGCAAGTTTCATTGAAACCCGTACCTGGCATTTCCGATCTTTCGTTTGAAAACAACAATATTTGCAAAACGAAAAATGCTTCTATTTTCTTAGTGGGCCGATTGATTGGTCCACATGTAAGTCTATGCAATTAAAGTAATATATAATTATATTTTGAATATCGAGTATGGAATCCACACGAATTAATTTTTAACTTAGTTAATTATTACAAATATTAATTACTTTGCTTCATTTAGAGAATACAAATAAAAGAAAGTAAATCTAAACTAAATAGCATAAAAGATAAATGGGTATTTTAGAGGAGTCGAGCACTCTTAGGTTAATTAAATGAGAATTAAAATCATTGTTTAATTACTAATTACTAATTCATAGACCTAGATCCAATCGGGTCGAAATCTCATGTCGGTCCCATTCGAACTTACGCTTCCATTCGCTTGTCTAAGTGCCCTTTGCTAATTGATAGAATAATTAATTAAACCCGCTCATTATTAGCCTCACCTGTCGGTTGTTAATCCTATGTCACATCGGTAACCTAGAGTCATTAATTGGACTAAGACTAGCCTAATTATTCTCTGTCGAGCTCAAAATAGGGCTAAAATAATGTATTAATTGACCAAATAATACAGAACATTAAGATCAATCCAATCAAATGAACTAACAATCAAATTAAACGATATAAAATTGTAATTACACCATGAAATTAAACTTAAATCGTGTTTAATCCTTTAAGTACTAAATTCAAACCATCAAATCCAACATTACAACACAAAATCCTTTGTTTAACAAGTGAGTAAAAGAAAAAAGGAAGAAAAATTGAGAAATAGACCGTAGCATTCAAATCTTCATCTTCCGCCTTGAATCAAGTGCTCCTGAGCCTCGATGTTTGCCCTTGGACACCTCTATCATGCACCCACAGATACCCCCAAGGGAGAAGGAATCGAAAATTTGCCTAAACCCCTTATGGTCCCTCCCTCCCCTTCTGTAGCAAAAATGATGATTTTATACCATTGTTATTGTGGTAGCATTGCAACGCTATCCTGTATACATCATTGCTCGCTTTTGTTATGTCTCTTTGCTTGATTGTTCGAATGACCTCCTGTTTGATGCTTTGGAACTGTGATTTGATGTAGAATCTCTCGGGATGTTCCTTATGCTCAGATTACATCTGTATTTTGCTTGAATATTCAATTAAGCTTAAAAAGGCTCCAAAGTCCACCACTGTAGAAGACTCCATTTTGTTCCTCAAGCTTGGTTTCTAAAAAATTAACATAAAATTGGTATAAAAGGTCACATTTATAGTATAAAATCTGGCTAAAACATAGAAAATAAGATAACATATTTGCATGCTATCAAATACCCCCACACTTAAACCTTTACTATTCCCAAGCAAAGCAAAACTAAATTATACTCAAAAGATAAATGTTCTAGGAGGATGCATGCACAAATGACTTCATTCTCAAAATATTCAAAAAGTGGATGAGAAAACAAGAACTGAAATAAGAGCAAGCCAAATCATGAGCCACTTAAAAAAAAAAAACTTTGAATTTTTCGTGTGTGTGCAAAGCCTAAAAATTGACTCTTTTACTAAACTAGAGTAGCTTTATGCTTTCCTCCACCTGTTTCCCCCTATACAGGCTTGAAACACTCAATTTTTTTGTATGCTCTCTTCCAACTTGGGGTAGCGCTCCCCCACACACTTCCTTTTTTCATAATTAGAGGCATCAACTTTCACACATCTACCACCAAGGACTCTTATCTAGAACACTCGCTCAATGGATGACCTAACTGATCATGATAGAGGTAACTATTTTTACCCTTGAACACTTAAATACATGCAAACTGCTTTTTCTTTCTTTTCTTTACTTTACTTTTACAACAAATAATATTTTCTTTTCTTTTCTCCTAAGCTTCAAAATACATCCTCTCAGACAAGATAACTTCATTTAAGCCTTAAACCTATCAGTGTGAAAACAACTTTCTAGAAAACATGAAATTCCTCTAATAGTTCAACTCATAAAATTTAGGTTAAGTGTTCAATATTTGCAAAGAATTCAAAGTAATAATAAGTTAAATTCAAATTGATTCAAAATTGGAACATGCTTCAAATTTCATGAGACTATGCAAAACAATCCACTCAATGAATACTTATCATCAAACTTCATTACAATGAATGCAAGCAACATCCTAAACAATCACTACAACACAACATCTCCACAAACAATCATCTCAACAAAAATTTCAAATTAAGCCCATAATTCAGATCAAAACATAACATTATTGCGCTCAATGTATAAACTACCCAACCTAATTAAGCATACTTAAGGACAAATTAAAAAGATGGAAGAGAGAATGATACTGCCCTGAATCAAAGAGACCTCCACTGAAGAACACATCGATCACCAACACTCAAGGGAGCTACAAAATAGGCAAGGGCTACTTATTTCCACTAAAAACAACAACAAAAGCATCTAAAACTAGAAAAGCACGAAAACGAAACAACAGAAATAACTTTTGGGTTTCCTCCCAAGAAGCGCTTGTTTAGCGTCATCAGCTCGACGTAGTATCATGTGGGCTGTCAAGGTACATAGAAATCCTCTCATTTCTTTTACCCTCTCTTTCTTGAATGTACAAAATAAACCAAAGCTAGTAAGAATACTAGCCTCTCGTGAGAGCCCGAAAAAAATATTTTTAGATTTTTTAAATAATAAAAGCATAAAAGGAGAAAGATCAAAATAAATAGACTCAAACAAAGATATATGAGAAAAAGAAGAAGAGCATGAACAGAGAAGAATCAAGAGATAAAACAGGCAGAGGCCTAAAAACCTCAAACTCTACCTTCTCCACCTCCTCAACAACACACGTCTCAACTCTACTTTCATCTTCACGTACTCGATCCAGGTGTGTGTCACGACGCGCAAGTGCACGCGATCGAAGTAATATAAAACGGTATTTTAAGTATCAAGTATCGAATCCTCAGGGACTAAACTACGAATTTTATCTAGCCTAAATTAATTATAGTGAATTAGAGTTGTAACTAACAAAAGAACAAATTAAGGATGACAAGAGTAAAGGAAAACTGAACTTCACTAGTAGAAATGCTAAAACAAAGATTAAAAGCAATGAAAATACTACAACAAATGCGATAGGCTTAGGTTAGAGGCTCTTTATGCAATCTGGGATATAATGCTGGAGCAATTATAAACTCAAAATTATGTTACAACAATTTAAAACGGGATTCTTCTCAGAATTTCCAAAATTTTCCAGCAATTAAATTCTCATTCAATTACCTTATTAAGCTCATTGCTCTTGTACTTTAGTTGGATGGTTATCCCTAACCTACCCATTTTCACTGCAAGTATTAACTTGTAATCAAACCTAAAGTGAATTATAACAATCAGTTTTTCTCTTTTTTCCCAAAAGCAAAGAAAACGGTATGGAATGAAGATGGCCAACCTTAATTCCACATTAATAATAAATTCAACTAAAATCCAGCCACAATACAAAAGCTTAAGCTCAATCCCAAATTACATAAGTTCCTCTAATCTTTGCCTTAGAAAGAATTAGCTCATAACAATAAAGAAAAGATGCAGAAAATCTAAACTAAAATATATTACAGGAATGAGGTACTTAGAAGCAGGAAAAGAATATGCAAATTCAAGAGATGAGAAAAAAAGCTTATGGTAGGAAGCTAGAACAACGATCCCTCCTTGCTTTTGCTCCACTTTTGTGTTAGATTGGCTCAATTCTTCAACTTCTCCTTCTCCTTCTTGAAGGAGACAACAACTACTTGTTGTCCAAGCCTCCAATTCTCTCTTCCTCTAAGTCCCTACCTTGACAAACAACCCTAATGAAGCTTAAATACCTCCCCCAAGTGATGAAATTAGGGTTTAGTGAAGACCCATTCGTGCCCCATACTCTCCATAGTCCAAATGGGCCAAATTGTAAAAAATCCAAATGATTAAATCTAATTGCCCCGTGAAAACTGTTACAATGCCAAAAATATTGCTGGAGCAAAATTCATGCTGAAGCAAGGTAACACATAATGCTTTTCTGCTCTTCTTTTGTTCTAATCTTCATCTCCAACCTTCCTAATCAAGCAAAATAACGAACGAAGTCTCAAATATCAACATTTTACTCATGAACTACTTTATCTTCGTGACTTGGTTCAGTTACAAATAAAATGCATAATTAGGAAGTGAATAAGTTGAAAATTAGGATATTAAGCAAACAAATAACAAGGTTTAAAGCATAAATTGAAGGAAAATAACTCTTTAATAAAGAGTTATCAGTGTGTGCTAAAATGCTCAAACTGTCCTAAATCTAAAACATACTCCTTCAACAACCCAGACTCAGTAGAATATGAAGAAATAGAATCCGAAAAGTCTATCACTGGGTCAGTGATCAAGTGACTCACTGAAAATTCTTAACTAGTGGACCCTCCTTCACTAACCTCTCTTAACCTATGGTGTTTCTTTTCATTCAAACACCACTCATTAAATTCCATAACTTGTTTCATTAATTTTTCAATGGGAGATTCTTCTTTACTAACTTCCTCAGGCTCCACATTCTTCGTAGAGAAAGAAAAAATAGGATCTCGAGAGACTATGGTGAATAAATGTTGTGAATGTGTTGGGTGTAAGTGAATAAAAACTAAGTATACAAGCAACACCTCTAATGTGCAAGTACACACAATCCTTCACAACAAGTGATAAGTATATTTATATCGTATCCATAAGGACTAGACCAAGAAACTATCCGATTTAAGCTAATTATAGTGAATGGTAACACTTCCATAGAAAAGAACAAATTTAGATTCAATTAAGTAATTAAAACTATGTTATTACATGAACGGAAATGTAGAAACAGATTAACTAAGAGAACAAGTGATTATGTTGAGATAAGACTTGGATTATGAAAGTGAGAGGAAATTTAAAGGAAATATTATGACAATATGTAGGCTCGGATTTGGGGATCCAATATACATGCATTCAGATTCATTTTACTAAGGCATATGTAATCCTACTTTGTGCTACAACATTTTAACTCAGGATTCTTCTCAGTCTTCCTAAAATATTCTAACAAGCAAATTTTCATTTGTTTACCATATGTATCTTAATGTTACTAGTACTCTAGTTGGATGATTATCTCTAACGTATCAATTTTCACTGCGAGATTAGTCCTTAATACAAACCTAGGGTGATTACGGTGATCGACTCCCTCCATTTTTCTCAAAAGCAAAGAAAATGTTGTGGGATTAGGTTGACCATTCATAACTCAATAATTTCAACAAACTCAACCATAATAAGCTACAAATTTAGCATATGACCTTAGCTTAAAATAAGTTTACATCAATCCTTAAGAAAGTTTAGTTCATGACTAACCCACAAAAACACAAATTAACAAGTCGAGAATGCAACATGGAGCACAAATATACTAAGAAAAGGGAATGTGTTTGAAAGGGAAAAATGGACTACTCTAGCCGAGAGATCCACATGTCTCCTTGCTTTGTTCTCCTCGACAATGGTGAGTTCCTTCTTCCTCAGCTCCTCTCGATTGCTATCCTTCCTCTCGGGTTCTCTTCTCTCGAAAAAGAGAGCTCCAAGCTCTTCTAATTGAATTGTTGTCCAAGGGACAAAGCTTCCAATGCAAGCCTCTCGGGTAGCTTCTCCAATAAGAAATCCCAATTTTTGTTTGAAAGTGTACTTCCACATGTAGAATGCTGTAAACTTTGTTGAATAGAAGGTTGAAGAAAGATTATGCTGCAAACAAGATTTAAATTCCTCATTTCTTAAGCTCTTTCTTGCACTTTAATCCAACCTAGCCAAGCAAAAGTAATTAAATAAGCTTCATTTATCATTATATGGCTCAAAGATTATCTTGTCTCATAACTTTGACTAATTCACAACCCAATTGCATGATTAAGAGACTAGAAAGGATTAAAAACAACATAATGATCAGACAAATGTCAAGATTTAATGCATGAATTGGATGGAATAACTCTTGAAAGTAGATACAAGACAAAGGAGTTAGTCTTCCTCGGGTAGCCTTCAGCAGAAGATGCTCTTGGTATCAGCTTTTTGAAACAACAAGTTTTTCTCCATTATTGACAGGTGGAGGGCTTTGATGTTCAAGCTATGATTATTTAACTCAATGGATATATGTTCTATTGAAATTACCAAATACGTAATAACTGATAGAACAAGCCCTCAAATCAGACTTAAAGTACCGAATCCTTACCAAGATAGCTAGCGAGGAGCTCCGACCAACTTCTTTATCAATTGGATTAGTTTGCAACTAGGTTGGTTCAAAACAACTAGACTCTCCTTCCAAGCTAACTAAGTTGCTTTGCTTAGACACTTATTTACAACAAACTTATCACAAAAAGAAATGATACATGCTACTCACATCAAAATAAGTCACACTACACATGAATACACCAAATTCAAATATAGCACAACGACACCTAAAATTACTAAAGAAAAACACAAATTTTCCCAAGGAGCTTTCGGATTTTGAAAGAAAAATAACTTGGCTCCTAATTCACTTTCTTTTTTTTTTTTTTTTTTCTTTTAATCTCCTTATAGATGGAAAAGGGTAGTGCCTCTTTGAAAATCATCTGTCCAATAAGGTTTTAGATGTGGGCATTGATAGTGAATTCACTTCCAAATTTTTCTTTCTGAATTTTTGTGGTACCAAAGGGAGAAATTGCTGTAATAACAAAGAGTCTGAACCACTTGGATCTTAGCTTAGCTGGAAATAACTTAAGCCTAGAATTATATTAAAAGACTTTGTGACCAACTTCAAATTGTTTAAGCACTAGCCTTTTGTCATGCCAAGCCTTTGTCTTTCTTTGTATAGCTTTGCATTTTCATAGGAAAATCTCCTAAACTCATCAATGTCATTGAGTTGAAGTAACCTGAGATTTCCTATAACTTGTAGGTCCAAGTTTAATTCCTTTAAGGCCCAAAATGCCTTTTATTCCAATTCCAGAGGTAAATGGCAAGCTTTTCCAAACATATGTCTGTAAGGTGACATGCCTATAGGGTTATGAAAGCCATCCTAGAGGCCCATAAAGCTTCAACCAATCTGAATGACCAATTTTTCCTGTTGGGCTTTGCAACCTTTTCTAGCCTTTTATTTCCTTATTGGAGATTTCAGCTTGGCCATTTGCCTATGGGTGGTAGGGTGTTGAAATCCAGTGCTTGACATTATATCTTGCCAAGAGAGAATTATTACTTTATGGACAGAGTGGGACCCTTCATCATTAATTAGGACTCTAGTGTCATAATCTAGCCTGAAGTAGACCGTCTATCAAGAGTGTCACCAGCCCAATCGGAGTCTGAAAAGGCTTCTAGTCGCACAGGATCACCTCCCCGCTTGAACAGTAGACCACGATGTCATGTGCCATTTAAGTATCTCAGAATTCATTTGGCAGCAACAAGATGATATTCATGAGTGAAGGGAATGAGAATCCCCGCGCAGCGGAAGACGATCGAATCGTCATGGTATCATCATGCTACATGCTTATTAAAATGATCTAACTATTAGATCTAGGCTAAACATGCTGAAAATTTACAGCAAGGAGAATAACTTACTTGTTGTAGACCGATTCAGCAAACTCTCCTTGTAGATTACGAACTCTTCGCGCTTCTCGATCTCCACGAATTCTTCCCAGGTTGTTCTCTTTTGGAGAAGGGAAGTTGGTGGGAACTTATTGTGTTTTGGAAGAAGAGGAGAATTGAGAGAAATAGAGAGAGTTCACTTTTGGATTCTTAGGTCAAAATCCAAAAATGACAACTTAGCTTACCAAACCCATCTTACAAAGGGTTTAAATAGTGGAATGATGAAGTTCACAACTTCACATAATTACCACTTTACCACAACCATATGTTATGTAAATCTCATTCACATAATTATATAATATAAGACATCTTATACCTTATGTTGCAAATCTCATTTGCAATAATTGTGGATTTAATCAAATTGAATCACATTCAATTTATTTTCTCTCTATCAATTTCTCCAATTAGCCTTTAATTCAACAATTAGGCTAACATATAGTTTATTATGAATCTCATTCATGTTAAACTATATATTATATCATCTATATGATATAATTACTCATAAAGTGAAATTGAACACTTCAATTTCATACCAAAATATTAACCCTTCTTTTATCCCAGATTGAGCCAACCAAGGGATCTAATGGACCTACAGTGACGGGCTCCAATGATTTGAGGTTAACTAGTCAAACTCTTTGACCCGGTCAACCAATGTTCATTAGCTACAGTAACACTCCACTAAAGCCTGTTGTTGTATTCCCATCAATGTAGAATATTACGTGTCCACTGATATAACCAATGCTCATGAGTCGACCCTTCACAGGTTGTTCGTAGACACGGCTGGGTCAAATTACCATTTTACCCCTGTGTCTACATCTTGTTCCTTAAGTCCCCACTGCTCCTTTAATGAACAACATATTGTGATGGTCCAACCATACACAACACCCTTCTCGGGCCAGTGAGAAGGTGGGCGCCCGTTGTCAAAGCCCTGGAGACAACACTTAAGAGAACAACCCCTCTAGATTCCCTATAGACGGGAACGAGTGAATTCCATCTTGCGTAATTAGGTTCCCAACTCTCTACTTGGTTCTGTCCCTGAGAAGATAGGCATATTGGGCGAGTAACCAAGACCACCCTCACCCGTACTAGTCAAAGAACAGACCCCCGCAGACAGGAGTCCGTAATACGCTCAGGATTCAGGTCGAGTCAGTAATGGTCATCTACGAATTTATTAGTCTTTACCGTCAACAGTGTTATATCAGTAAGTCTAATAATTCACGGTCCGGTCTTATACAATCTCATTGTACAGGATGCCCCCACTCGCATGTCAACCACATGAACGAGTCAGATCACCTCGTTTGTATCTAATACAAAGCGGGCCGTATCCACAGTGTATCCAGGATAAGGTCTCCAACCCCATCCTTATACTGTAGACCGTTCGGGTCATTAAGTCGAACGTGATCCTCCTTGTGTGTCAACTACACACCGTTCAAGTTCTAGTTCTCTCATATATTCAATGACCCTGGAGCTTAGTTTATTGGAATTGTTTAAAATATTTGCGAGACACAAAGTGAAGAAATGAATAACTCTTATTAATTTCAAAAACAGTATTTTACAAACACGAGATTAGGACAGAAATCCCAACAATGAGGAGAGTGCATTTGTTGAGACAATTTTCCCACGACAAACATGATGTCTGGACGTGTGAAGGTAAGATAGTGAAGCACGCAATTAAGCTTCGATACTTCTTTGCTTCCTCGGCAGAGCAAGGGGGTCCTGGATCCACAGGGGGTGTTAAACTCATTGGAGTGGAGGAAGGCTTGGTTGCAGTCATACCAAAACGTTGGAGGACATCCTTCACATACTTTGTCTGTTTTACAAGATAACCAACAGTAGTATTTGTGATCTCCAACCCAAGAAAATAACTCAAGTGGCCTAAGTCCGTCATATCAAAGGTACTCTTTAGCTGAGATATAAAGGTGTCAATATAAGAAAGACTATTACCGGTGACAATGATGTCATCCACATATACCAGTAAGTATGTTATAGTTCCATCAATATTACGTATGAAAAGTGATGAATCAGATAAAGAAACCTGAAACCCGAGGTTGAGAATATGATTGCTAAAACAATCAAACAAAGCCCTTGGTGCTTGCTTAAGACCATACAATGACTTGGAAAGTTTACAGACATACCGAGGAAAATTTAGATGAACAAATCCTTGTGGTTGCTGCATATATACCTCTTCTTGATGATCTCCATGTAGAAAGGCATTTTTTACATCTAACTGACGTATGTGTCATCCAAATTGAGCTGCCAAAGAGAGAATAATTCGAACGGTTGGCTTCTTTATCACAGGACTGAAGGTTTCATCAAAATCTGCGCACTCCTCCTGATGAAAGCCTTTTGCCACAAGACGGGCTTTGTAACGAGCAATGCTTCCATCTGGATGTCGTTTAATACGATACACCCACTTACAACCAATGATCTTTCTGCCTTCAGGTAGCGGGGTCAAAGTCCATGTATTTCGTTTAAGAAGAGCCGCATATTCTTCAGCCATAGCAGTGCGCCACTTAGGTTGTTTAGAGGCTTTAGTGTAGAAAGACGGTTCTTCATCAGTCGAGGCACAAGAAGATGATGAGGCAGCGAGGAAGATTTTCTTCTTTGAAATACCTGACTTGCTTCGTGTTTTCATAGGGTGAATGTTCTCTCCAGAGGGATCATCCCTTATACAAGAAGGAATAGCAGAAGTGCTGTCAAAAACATTTTAGTTACAGTAATTTACTCACATTGTTGTGGTACAGGAGTGTCAGGAAGAGACAACATGTATCGAGGGATAATAGTTGGATCGAAAGGCATAAGGATTGGTTCTGAAAGGCTTCTAGATGAGGGTAAATTTTCAAAAGGAAAGATAGATTCATCAAAAATGACATGTCTGGATATGTATAGACGATTATTGCTCATGTTGTAACAAAGATACCCTTTGTGTTCTAAGGGATAACCGAGGAATACACACTGAGATGTTTTTGGCTCGAGTTTATGGGATGAATAGGGCCTAAGTAGCGGATAGCAGGCACAACCAAAGGTTTTGAAATATGAGTAGTTAGGCTTTTTATGAAGCATGAGTTCAAATTGAGACTTATGATTCAGATATGGGGATGGAAGTCTATTGATTATAAAGACTGCAGTGGCAAAAGAGAAAGGCCCAAATTGAACAGGAAAAGAAGCTTTTGACATGAGAGTTAGAGCAATTTCAACAATGTGCCTATGTTTCCTTTCAACAACCCCATTTTGTTGAAGTGTATAGGGACGACTCTTTTGGTGAAGAATACCATGAGTCTGTAGAAAAGTGCCTAAGGTATAATTTATGAATTCTCCACCACCATCTGTTCGCAGTGTTTTAATACGATAATTCAACATATTCTCAACTAAAGGCTTATATTTCATGAACATATCAGAAATAGAGGACTTTTGAGTCATTAGATACATCCAAGTAAATTTTGAGTAATTGTCAATAAAGGAAACATAGTAATGAAAACCATTTATTGAAACTTCGGGGGCATGGCCCCATACATCAGCATGAATGAGTTCTAAAGGACGTAATGAAGAAGAAAAGGAATTTGGAAACGACAAGCGATGCATTTTACCATGAAGACAATGTTTACAAATGCACCTAGAGTTTTTATGTACAGATAGATTCATCAAACGAAGTACAGAGGAAAGAGTAGAAGCATGAGGATGGCCTAGCCGATCATGCCAAAGAGACGAAGGCATCAATGTTCCAACATGAGCAATAGTCTGGGACATGGAAGGAGACTTGGCAGCTATGTTTTGAATTGGGTACAAGCCATTGACACTAGGTCCGTGGTATAGAATCAGGCCCGAAGAGTTGTCCTGAACAACAAATTGATTACCATCAAAGGTAATTCGACAGTTATTGTCAAGGCATAATCGATGAACGGAAAGAAGATTGGAAGTAATACTTGGTACATGAAGTAAATGGTTAAGGGAAAAGGAGGAAGAAGGAGTTTGGAGGGTACCACAACCTGTATGAGCAATGGGCAGGGACTGGCCATTTCCAACACCAATCTGATCATCTCCGAAGTATTCTGAATAATTGTTGAATTGAGATAAATCAGGAGTAGCATGAGAGTTACATCCTGAATAAGTGAGCCAAGAGGAACACCCAGTAGACTGACTTGCACTGTTATGACTGGTGATAACACACAAAATGTGCTATCCTTAGGCTTAATTATTGCTAGTTTTATGATGATTTCAGGGCTTTTACGTGGTTAATTTATTCAGTTTCAGGTTAAGAGCTTAAACGGAGCTATTGGAGACAATTTGGATCACTCGGGATCAAAACAAGGCTATTTGGAGCTAAAGATAACATCAATTGGAAGAAAAAGAACCAATCCAAGCATAATGACCCGAGGTGATGGCGTTGCAACGCCATGCTTGCTGTTTAAATGCTTTAAAGACTCCAGGCGATAGCGTTGCAACGCTGCCTTAGGGCGTTGCAACGCTATCTCGATAAGAAACCACACGTGAGAAGCCGCATAGAGGGCGTTGCAACGCTGCCTTGCAGCGTCGCAACGCCATGTCGATCGAGTAAACGCAGCGTTTAAGGTAAGCGCGCGCGTAACGCCGCCACAACACAGCGTTAACGCCATCGATCGCTTCCTTATTTACCACGCATATAGGGCACAGCGTTGCAACGCTGTTCCTAGCGTTGCAACGCTGTCCCTTTGATGCCTATAAATACAACCTTATGATTCTTGCAAAAGGGAGCACAATTTGGTAGAGTTTTGACCTAATTTCGAAATACACCTTGTAAGAAGAGAGAAAATAGTGATTTTTGGAGCCAAAGCATTCGTGGAGGTTCGAGATCGAAGACGGGAGCTCGGAGACGAAGGACCGGCATCGACACCTAAGTTTATTTCTCTTTCTTTCAATTTGTAATAGCGTTCTAAGACGTTTTCTACTTGTTTAGTTTGATTTTCATGTGATTTAGAGTAGCTAAACATTGTAATTAGGATTTGATTTACTTGTTATGACTTTCTTGCTATGTAATGAAGCATGTTTTGTCTTTATTTTTGGCAATTCGTTCTTGACTTCTTAATTTGTTGATTTAAGTGGACTCGAGAGATAAAACTTGAATTAGAGCAAAATTGTCAAAACCCTTAGAAGTCTGGCACGAGAGTGACCTAGAAATCTTAGAGAAACACATAAAGAAGTTGCTTAATGTCATGCATGTTGTAGTTTCATATGGAGACTATGAGTTTATTGCATGTGTGAGGGTCACTAATAATCGAGAGATTTTCTTGAGTATTTCACTTCTTGTTTATAATTTCATCTCATTGGTTCAATGCATGTGTTAGTTAGGTCTTTAACTTGTAAAATCACTTTTCCTAAATCTATCAATTCGTGTCTCCACATGTTTGTTTGTTTGTTTGTATTTACTTCAACCAACTATCCATGTTATGTTTCTTTAGCTAAAATTGAGAATTAGTACCTTAGTAATTAATTAATCTAGAAACCCATTCCCGAGGACGATACTTGAACTCATAAATCACTATACTAAAACTTGACCCGTACACTGCAGTATTGCAATATTGCAAAATTTACGCAACAAGTATTTGGCGCCGTTGCCGGGGAATGGCGATTATTTAGATTAATTAATATTAGGAGGAAATTTGAAATTTTAGACTAAAGCTTGTTTGTTTGTCTTTCCTTAATTGTTTGTGTGGTTGTTTGTTTCCTTATTTGTGTTATTTTAATTTTGTGTGTTTTTTGAGTCCTTGTTTCCTGTTTTGGTTGTGTTGATATTGTGTGAAGTCTTGTTGTGAAATTATTGATTTTTCAAGTATGACTTTGCATAATTTTGAGTTTCCACCATTCTAATGTCCCTCTCAGGACCTTAGTTTTGTGCATCATAATTTTTCTGAACACCATGTGTCTAATTTTTACCATTCTGTACCTGACATATATGAAAATTCACATGAGGGTAGTTATTTAGGCACTTGGAACCATAGTTTTTCGTACCTTAACCAACCCCTAGAAAAATCTTCTCTTATGGACCAATTAGCGGAATATGCCTTAGAATTGAAATTTAAAAATTTGGTTCATAGTGAATTAGAGAGGTTGGATAGGTTAGAAACTGAGGTGGTAGGACTTTGGGAAATAGTACAGGATAGGGCTCAATATCTTAACCAACTAGTAGTTTCCCTTAAGGCCTTACAGGAACAATTTCTTATCCTTACCACTCAGGAGATGCCACCTAGGAGGGTTTGTTTAGATGTTAGTGAGGATAGTTTGGGGGAGACTGAGGCACACCATGATCTGGTTAGTGAGGAGGACACTGGTGAAACACTTAGTTCCACAGGGGAGATCCAAGTGATAGAGTTAGAGGCTGAGAAGTCTTCTTTTCATTTATCACTAGAGATTTCCTTTATTTTTTATAATCATTTTTCTTTCACTCACGAGTCTTGCTTTGATTTCAGTTCTTTTCTTTTGATAATAAAAATCCCAAAAATAATTTTCTGTCTGGGGTTCAAGAAAAACAGGATAGCCTTTTAGACTTAGAAGGCTACATCGATTCGAGCAAGAAGGACCCGAAGAAATATGAGCAATTTTATGTGCCCTGATAAGTTACCGTCTAGCTAAAGACGTTAAAGAAAGCGCTTCTTGGGAGGCAACCCAAGCTTTATGTTTTATGTCTTTATTTTCTGTTTTATTTTCTAGTTGTTTGTGTTTTTCTTTTTTTTTTTCTAATCTCTTTCTTTTTGTTCCTCCAGGTGTATGCCCAAGGGGGAGCTGCAGATTTGCACCCTTTTGATCTTGAGATCGAGAGGACCTGTAGGAGACTCCTAAGGGAAGGAAGAGCAGAACCTCAGGAAATGGCTGATCAGGAGCTCATCAATAACCCTAGACCTATCAGGGAGTATTTCCAACATGTGTTTAATTCTGAGCAGGCTGGAATAGTCCATGCCCCTATCAATGCTAATAATTTTGAACATAAGACAAGGTTGATACAAATGGTTAGGGAAGGTGCTTTCAGAGGCTTAGCCACAGAAGATCCTAACTCTCATCTTCAAAATTTCATAGAAATCTATGGTACATTTAAAATGAATGGTATCTCTGCTGATAGTATTCGCTTACGTCTCTTTCCTTTTTCTTTGCAGGGTAGAGCCAAAGAATGGCTAGGGTCTTTCCCCTCAGGGAGTATCACTTCTTGGGAGGAGTTGACCCAAGCCTTCATGACCAAATTCTTCCCACCTGTGAAAGCTGCAAAGTTAAGGACTGAGATTGGAACATTCAGGCAGCAAGAGGGAGAACAACTTGAGGCATGGGAAAGGTACAAGGACATGCTCAGGAGGTGCCCACAACATGGCTACCCAGATTGGCTCCAGGTGCAACTGTTCTATAATGGATTGGAAGGTAAGACCAGACCATCCTGATGCCACCTGCTTTGGAGGGCTTTCATGGCGAAGATCGTGTCGGCAGCACGTGCCCTCCGGAGGAAGTGTCAACTGCCAGCTACCAGTGGCCTACAGAAAATGACAGATCTAAGCCAGTAGCTGGATTATATCAACTGGATGAGGTAACCTCTCTTAGATCTCATATGACATCTCTCACTCATGCCCTGAATAATTTTGCAGCATCACCACAGACAAGGATGACTTCTCAATGCTCCCAGCAAATTGGAGAATCCACTATGGAGCAATTGCACTACCTGAACAATATAAGCAACACCTATGGGGGAAATCAGACTCAGAACAACCTACCAACACATTACAATCCAGGTTTGAGGTATCATGAAAACTTTTCTTATGCTAACAACGAAAATGTATTGAATCCCCCTATAGTGCATGCTTTTACATTAGAGAGGAAACCATCTCTGGAAGACACATTGCACTCTTTCATAGCTGATTCCAGAAGTCGGTCCAACCAGCTGGAGAATGCAGTCACCAGTTTATCTGGTATAGTGACCAGTCATGGAGCTGCAATAAAAAATATAGAGACCCAGATTGGCCAAATGAACACATCACTCCAGGCACTGCAAGCAAGAAAGGAAACACCTTGAGGGAGTACAGTCCAGCTAAAGACGTTAAACAAAGCGCTTCTTGGGAGGTTGTGGAGATGCCCTTCTTCGTTGAAATCCATGCTCCCATTATGAGGAACTCCAACACACATGCTTTGGCTATCCAAGGAACTCAGAAAAAGCTCCGTAAACCAGGACAGTATTGTTCACTCTTACCCTGATACTTAATT
Organism: Trichosanthes cucumerina; assembly: GCA_036507285.1. Taxonomy (NCBI): domain Eukaryota; kingdom Viridiplantae; phylum Streptophyta; class Magnoliopsida; order Cucurbitales; family Cucurbitaceae; genus Trichosanthes; species Trichosanthes cucumerina. The sequence goes on from CM071838.1 coordinate 65,858,241, forward strand.
TGTGCTTAATTCCGCAAACATTGGGGACAATGTTTAGTTTAAGTTTGGGGGTGAGATAGGTTTATTTGTTATGAATGTCCTGAGTATGTGCTGAATTGTTTGTTAATCTTCTACATAAGTATGAGTATGATAGCCTAGGATGAGATATAATTGGAAATCTTTGTGATTCTGCTGAAACTTGAGAGCATGACATGAATTTGAGTCAATTTAAAAATTTTTGTGGAGTTTTTCCTGCACTATTATGCACATAGCATGTGTTCCTGTAGTTTTGAAATGCTTAGAACAAAGTTATTAGACTTAGAAGTTTGATGTCACCTCGATAGGTCTAAGAACTGATTTGAGAGTTAAAACTGGATAGGGTGAATGACAATATGAAGTGCATGATCGGTATAATATGTGAACTATTTTGTTTCTGTTGTTTGTTTGCTAAAGAAAAAAATCGTGAGGGCAAAAAGAGCTACCTCCACTGTGATCAGTTAGACCACTCATTGAGCGAGTGCTCTGGGTAAGTGTCCCTGCAGTGGATGTCTGAAAGCTAGTGTTCTTGCATAAAAAAAATGATGATTAAGTGCTAAGTAGAGTTATTTATTTCCTGAATGTGGGGAGACTCAAGGATTAGTAATTAAGACCAGTGTAGGGGGAAATTGAATGGAGAACCTAATAAAGTTGATCCGGGCTTAGTGAAAATGAAGGGAACATAGGCTAATCACACACACACGTAGGAACACTTAGGAAAAATTTTAAATTACTTGTTGAAGTGTTATGTTTAAGTGTTTCCTGTGATTGCAAAATTTTCTCTTAAATCTTTGAGGCTTGAATCAAATGTATGTTAAAGAAAATTCTAATGTTTAACTCTGTTTTTGCTCAGGACTAGCAAAAGTTTAAGTTTGGGGGTGTTTGATAACACACAAAATTTGTTATCCTTAGGCTTAATTATTGCTAGTTTTATGATGATTTCAGGGATTTTACGTGGTTAATTTCTTCAATTTCAGGTTAAGAGCTTAAACGGAGCTATTGGAGACAATTTGGATCACTCGGGATCAAAACGAGGCTATTTGGAGCTAAAGATAACATCAATTGGAACAAAAAGAAGCAATCCAAGCATAATGACCCGAGGTGATGGCGTTGCAACGCCATGCTTGCTGTTTAAATGCTTTGAAGACTCCAGGCGATAGCTTTGCAACGCTGCCTTAGGGCGTTGCAACGCTATCTCGATAAGAAGCCACGCGTGAGAAGCGCGACGAGGCGGCGCGCAGTAACGCCGCTTGCGCAACGTCGCAACGCCATTTCGATAACGCCGCTACCCTGTCCTCAACGTTGCAACGCCATCGGCTGTTTCCTTATTTACCACGCGTATAGGGCACAGCGTTGCAACGCTGTTCCTAGCGTTGCAACACTTTCCTTTTGATGCCTATAAATACAACCTTATGATTCTTGCAAAAGGGAGCACAATTTGGTAGAGTTTTGCCCTAATTTCGAAATACACCTTGTAAGAAGAGAGAAAATAGTGATTTTTGGAGCCAAAGCATTCGTGGAGGTTCGAGATCGAAGACGGGAGCTCGGAGACGAAGGACCGACATCGACACCTAAGTTTATTTCTCTTTCTTTCAATTTGTAATAGCGTTCTAAGACGTTTTCTACTTGTTTAGTTTGATTTTCATGTGATTTAGAGTAGCTAAACATTGTAGTTAGGATTTTATTTACTTGTTATGACTTTCTTGCTATGTAATGAAGCATGTTTTGTCTTTATTTTTTCCAATTCGTTCTTCACTTCTTAATTTGTTGATTTAAGTGGACTCGAGAGATAAAACTTGAATGAGAGCAAAATTGTCAAAACCCTTAGAAGTCTGGCACTAGAGTGACCTAGAAATCTTAAGGAAACACATAAAGAAGTTGCTTAATGTCATGCATGTTGTAGGTTCATATGGAGACTATGAGTTTATTGCATGTGTGAGGCTCACTAAGAATCGAGAGATTTTCTTGAGTATTTCACTTCTTGTTTATAATTTCATCTCATTGGTTCAATGCATGTGTTAGTTAGGTCTTTAACTTGTAAAATCACTTTTCCTAAATCTATCAATTCGTGTCTCCACATGTTTGTTTGTTTGTTTGTATTTACATCAACCAACTATCCATGTTATGTTTCTTTAGCTAAAATTGAGAATTAGTACCTTAGTAATTAATTAATCTAGAAACCCATTCCCGAGGACGATACATGGACTCATAAATCACTATAATAAAACTTGACCCGTACACTGCGGTATTGCAATATTGCAAAATTTACGCAACAAATGGCTACCATCGCTGCCAACTGTGCCGGAGGATGCCGCCCTTGATAGCTAAAATTGATTCGATTATAGCAGTCGAGGGCAGAGTTCCCATGTTTTTGACAGATTTGACAAATAATACTACGATTCGATCTCCCACCATTGCCATTACCATTTCCATTGTTCAGTAGTGGACTAAAAGGAACACGACCTCTGCCACCACCATTGCCGTTATGTGTATTAGTACCTCCACAACTGCGGCCCAATCCACCACCTCTAGGACGACCAGAATGCACCATTCCACGCCCTCGACCAGAATGAGGGAAAACATTCTGGCTATTTTGTGAAGTTTGAGCGACCATAAGAGCAGTAGGCGAAGCAAAAACTTCGTCTCGCTTGAGTTGCTTGTCAATAGCGGCCTCTTCCGAAGACAAAAGTACATGAAGTTCGGAGAAACTTACTGGTGTTGCTCGGGTTCGAATTGACGTGCGAAAAGTGTTGTAGTCAGACGGGAGGCCATTCAGAGTATAGATCACAAGATCCTCTTCGTTGATTTCAACACAAACACTGGTAAGCTTGTCCTTCAACTGCTTAATACATTGAACATATTGTTCAACTATTTCAGAGGACTTCTTAGTGATAGACTGAAGATCGGACTTGATACTTACAACATTAGCCCGAGAGTTAGACAAATAGTGTCGAACCAGAGTATCCCACATATCTTTTGCAGTATCACACCTGATAACATAGGTCAAGGCAGTCGGTGAAAGCGTAGCATTTAACAGCGTCATGAGAGCATGGTCTTTCGTCACCCAATCTTCAAGATCCGGATCGGATGGGGACGGTCGTGGAGTAGATCCATCGACAAAGCCGAAAAGCTTATGAGCTCGCAAAATCTTGTGCAACTGAAAACGCCATAGCACAAAATTTGAGGAATCCAGTCGAATTGAGACAAGATTACAAATGTTCGATAGGAGAAAGATTGGAGAGGAGAGATCCTTGCTCATTTGATCAGCCATGGCAGACGAGTGAAAGGAAAGCTTCGAGAAGACAAGTGAAAGGGAAAAAAAATGCAATCAGAGAACAGAGGGCCACCGCTAGGAATAAAAGGGATCACTAACATTTGTCATGACTGCTCTGATACCATGTCATAATCTCTCATTAGAGAGGTCTTCTCATTGATTCAAGGAGAGTAATACAACAATATTTAAAGAATGAGAAAACTAGCAGATAACAAATTAAAACAACTTCTAACCACTTAACAATATTAGTTACCAAATCGTAACTTATTTACAAAACCACTTAACAATATTAGTTATCCTCAGGAGTTCCAAACCTAGTAAAGATGTGTCTAGGCAGGAATCTCAAAATAGTCTTAGGATCACTAGATTGACAAACAATTGCTTCTACCCACTTGAAAACATAATCCACAACCATTAAGATGTAGAGGTTCCCTTTTGACGGCAAGAAAGGACCTATAAATTCTATTCAGCAAACATCAAAGAACTCTACTTCCAAGATGTATGAAGCGAGCTTGTCGAGGGCTCGTCAAATTAAAATTTATAAAAATCCATTTTTAGCTATTTGTAGCATTAAGTGGACCAGCGGTCGATCTAAGTGAACCAAAATATTAATTTCTCAAGTTAAATTTGCAAAAGAAGATGGAGGGGATTTGAAATTTATAAAACTAACAGAAATTAAACATAAGAGAGAAATTAGGAGATATCAAATCTTACCAAGTTCCAGTTTATAGGCACGATTATCCCAATTCTAATACAGATCATAGACATTCATAAATAGATTTTAACTAAATTGAAAAATTGATGGTTTCGAAAAACCTTATGCACAGCGGAAGCCAATTGGATCTATTGGCTCGTTTTTTATTTGGCAAAAGAAAACCATTACATTGGAAACAACATAATGATAAGCAATTACAACATGGATTTAAAATCATAGAAACATATAGAAACATTTTCTAAACTAAAAAGGTTAAAATTTTTACCTTTTTGGCTTCTTGAATTTCAAAGCAAAGGTCCTTAGTGAAGACAACAACACCAATTCCAAAAAAAAAAAAAAAACTACTTTCTAGAAAAATACAGGACACTACCACTTGGAAGCACTTCCTATTCTCTGAATCTCTGAGATTGAGATTTTGTGGGAGATACTTCCTAATTTTTTTTGGCAACTTAGAGAGAAAATGAGTTCTCCATTTCCAATGAGAACAAAACACCATCGCCCCCTCAATCCTTCAACCTCCTTTATTTTATTGATAGAGGAGGATGAGGAAAGAGGGAGTGAGAGAGAATGTATCGAGGAACGTGCGTAATGCACGTTTCCATTAATTATTTAATAAATAATTAAATATAAATTAAATAATTAATTCAATTAATTCAATAACAATTAATTAAATTAATATACATCAAAATCTTATTTAAATTCATATCTCTCATTTCTATAGTTTTAATTAATTTAATTAAACTAAACTTACAAATGAATTAAGTCTCTAATTAATTTTATAAATCAAATATCATATATTTAATTTAGGTTATTATGATTAAATCTCATCTAATCATTCTCCCTTAACCTATAGTTCTAATATACATCATATGTGCATTAAAATTTAGTCTATGGTTTTTAATATGAATCCTATTCACATTAAACAATACTTGAACTCTTGCAAATATTTAATTCTCTCAAACTTTATTTTTGAATCATATCCAAAATTAAATTTATATAATAAAGTTTTAATCGACATAAAAACTTTATATTATAATATATCTTCATACATCAAATTAATTCCCAAAATAAATTTGAACATTTCAAATTCTAATTATGATCTAGTAATCTAAGAACTCTTTACGAGTTAGGAAGTGAACTTAATGAACCTACAGATCAGAAGTTCCAACGATATAAGATTAATTGGCTAATCTCATTAACCGCTTAATCGACATTCGTTAACTGTGGATACCCTCCACTAAAGACTCGCAACTGCACTCTTCTCACCACAAATATTTTTCTGTGTCCATAGATAAAAGACCAATGGTAGCAAGTCAATTCTTCACGAGTGTCCATAACACCAGCTAGGTCAAATTACTGATTTACCCCTGGGTTACATCTATGGTCTTAAGTACCAATGCTCATCTAATGAAGAACATATTTATGGTCCAACCAATAAACAGAAATCCCTCTCGGGCCAGTGAGAGGATAGGATCCTTTGTTCAAGTGTCAAAAGCACTACTTAAGGGAACAATAATCTACTTACCCTACGTTTGGGAAGGAGTGAATTCCATATTCCTAGGTTAATACCAAACTGCCCACGCGGTTTTGTCCCCAAGAAAGTAGGATTATTCAGTCGGCATCTCAGGCCAGTCTCACTCATACTAGTCAAAGGACAATACCTTGCAGACATGAGTTCGTAACCTGCTCAGAATTAAGATCAAGTTGCCTAGGTCATCCGATTGAAATACGAACCTAAGTGGTTAACGAAGTTACATCTATCGGTTACTATTTCGTGGTCCGATCTTATGTGAACTAATCACATAGGATACCTTCAGTCACATGTCACCTGCATGAACGCGTTGGATCACTGCGCTTGTATCAAGTACAAAGTGGGTCGTATCCATAGTGTCACCAAGATAAGGCACCCAACCTCGTCCCTATACTATAGACCCTTTAGACTATTTCTTGAACCTTGATTCCCGTATGTCTCTACACACAGTTCAAGACACACAATATAGCATAGGATGTTACTTTATTTGATTTAGGGTTAATTAAATACAAACTATATGAAATCCAACCACATTTGGATGAATAATGATCTAACATTTTCTGGAATGAATTGGAACAAATTACAAAATTAAAAACAACGAGTTTTAGGGTATAAAATCCAAAAAACTCCCACTTGAAGTAAAACTCTAGTCAAGTGGGGTATATACAATCCAAAACAGTGGGGGCAATAAATACAATAAATTAGGGCACCCTTATACCCATTACATATCTCTCACTTGCCCTAGATTACCGTATGTACAAGTCTCGTAGACCCAGACTCTCTAGATGACCCTCGAACACTTTATCCGTGAGAGTCTTCATAAAAGGATCAACAATTTTATGCTCCGAAGCGATCTATCTTTAAGCGTATATTTTGCTAGTTTTTATAACCAATGTAGTGCTTCCATGAGTTTATATTGTTGACTTTCAGGAAAAGAGAAAAAAGGAGCAAAATAAGAGATTTAGGAGCGTTATAACTCATTTGGAACTAATGGACCATACAAGGTTAAGATAAGACAAAAAAAGAAGCAAAAATTGAAGGGACATGATTTCCTGCAGTGGAAGCGTGATGTGAATCGCGTTGTTTCGTTGTTGTTCTAAATTTCTTAAAAGCGAAAGTATTAACTACGATCTAGGTTAAGCATGCTTTTAGAGAAGAAAAACAGTAACTAAGGTTCGAAAACCTACCTCTTGAAGAACCGTTCTTCGAGTTTTCCTTCTCCGATCACGATCTCATGATCCAACGATCTCTCCAACGAAAGTCACGAATCGATCAAAGTAACACCTCTACTTGATATTCTCGGTTGTTCTCCAACGGATGAGGGAGAGTAATGTGGGATCTCTCAAAGGTGAAATCTAAAAAATGAAGTCTTGGAATGCCAAATGCCTTTGATTCGACCTATTTATAATGGTGTGTGGTGGAGTTAAAATCTCCACCAATTCCCCATAATACCATAACTATATAATATTGATAGCACACAAAATGTGCTATCCTTAGGCTTAATTATTGCTAGTTTTGTAATGATTTTAGAGCTTTTACGTGCCTAAATTACACAATTTCAGGTTAAGAACTTAAACAGAACAATTGGAGACATTTTGGATCACTCAGGATCGATTCAAGGCTATTTGGAGCTTAAAATAACAGCAATTGGATGTGAAAGGATCAAACCAAGCTTGAAGACCTGAGGTGAGGGCGTTGCAACGTCGAACGTGCAACCATGGAGCATTGAAGAACACTGCCGATAGCGTTGCAACGCTGCCTTGCAGCGTCGCAACACTATCTCGATAAGAAGGCGCACATGAAGGATCAAGACGGAGGGCGCAGCAACGCCGCTTTTCCAGCGTCGCAACGCCACTTCGATAAGAGGCGCGCGCATTAGGGTAGCGATGTTGCAACGCTGAGCATCGAGACATTCCTTATATGACCAGCTGCCTAGGCTACAACGTTGCAACGCTGTCCCTAGCGTTGCAACGTTATACCGATTGAGCCTATAAATAGAACATTATGCATTCTTGTAAGGGGAGCCGAATTTGGTAGATTTTTGCCCCTATTTTTGAAAAACACTTTGTAAGGAGAGAAAAGAGAGCATTTTTGGGAGCCAAAGCATTCGTGGAGGTTCGAGATCGAAGACGGGAGCTCGAAGACGAAGGACCGACATCGACACATAAGTTTAATTTCCTTTTCTTTCAGATTGTAACTCCATTTAAGACGTTTTCTACATGTTTAGTTTGGTTTTCACGTGATTTAGAGTAGCTAGACATTGTAGTTAGGATTTGATTTACTTGTTAAGACTAAATTGTTATGTATTGAAGCATGTTTTGTTCTTATTTTTGGCAATTCGTTCTTTAACTCTAAATTCTGTTGGTTTAAGTGGACTCGAGAGATAAAACTTGAATTAGAGCAAAATTGTCAAAACCCTTAGGAGTCTGGCATGAGAATGACCTAGAAGTCTAAGGGAAACACATAAAGAAGTTGCTTAATGCCGTGCATGTCGTAGGTTCATCTGCTGTTTTTTTACATGGTATAAAATGAGCCATCTTACTGAACCTGTCAACCACCACAAAAACTGAGTCATAGCCTCGTTGAGTCCGTGGGAGGCCTAAAATGAAGTCCATTGACCGGTCTTCCCATATTGTTTTAGGGATAGGCAGGGGTGTATATAGGCCAGTATTTTGTTTTACACCTTTAGCTGTCTGGCAGATATAACACCTTTTGACAAAGTTGTTGACATCTTTTCTTATTTGAGGCCAATAATACCAAGAAGAAATGAATTGTAAGGTTTTGTCTCTTCCAAAATGGCCTGCCAATCCTCCCGCATGAGCCTCTTTAATCAAGGCTTCTCGTAAGGAAGTATGTGGTATACAGAGGGTGTCATTTTTTAATAAGAAACCGTCAAGTAAGTGGAAGTTTTGGCATTGCATATGACTATTACATTTATGCCATATATCCTTAAAATTAGGGTCTTCGGAGTACAATTCAGGTATTATATCCTTAAAAGTGTAAGAAGTGTACCTTTGCGGCTTAATGCATCAGCTACTTTGTTTTGTTTCCCTTTTGTATGCTTTATCACAAACTCAAAGCGTTGTAGAAATTGCAGCGACCTTGCATGCATCTTCCTAATGTTTTTCTGAGCATGTAAAAATTTAATGAAAAAGGGTCAGTGAGTAATACAAAAGATTTTCCCAATAAATAATGTTCCCAAGTTTTCAATACTCGAACAAGAGAGTAAAGCTCCTGTTCATAAGTTGACCAATTCACGATGAAAGGTATTTAGTTTTCACTAAAAATTCGATTGGATGTCCTTCTTGAGATAGGACAGCTCCAATCCCTACACCCGAGACTTCAACCATTACCTCGAATTTCTTGCTGAAATTGGGGAGTGCAAAAACTGGAGTTGAAGACAATTTATTTTTAAAACAGTTAAAGCTTTGAAGCTGGGTTTCTCCCCAAGTGAAATTACCTTTCTTTAAACAATTTGTCAAAGGGGCAGCAATGGTGCTAAAATTTTTTATGAATTTTCTGTAAAAGGAGGCAAGTCCTAAGAAACATTGAATGTTTTTTTACATCTTTTGGTGTAGGCCAATTTTTAATAGCCTCAATTTTTTTAGGATCCACCGATATCCTTTCAAGTTGATTATGAACTCAAGGAAATGAACTTCAGTAGTAAGGAAACTGCATTTTTTCAGATTTATGATAAGTTGATTTTCATGAAGAACTGTAAAAATTGTAGATAGATGATCCAAGTGTTCTTTATAAGAGTTGCTATAAATGAGAATGTCATCGAAATAAACAACAACATATTTATTCAAGTATGGTTGGAAAATTTGGTTTATTAATCTCATGAAGGTAATAGGAGCATTTGAAAGTCCAAAAGGCATTACAGTCCATTCAAAAAGTCCTTCCTTAGTCTTAAATGTTGTTTTCCACTCATCTCCAGGTTTTATTCGTATTTGATGATATCCACTCTTTAAGTCTATTTTGGAAAAGATAGTTGCCCCTCCTAATTGGTCTAAAAGATCACTAAGTCTAGGGATAGGAAATCTATATCTTGTGGTTATCCTATTAATGGCCCGACTATCTACACAAAGTCTCCAAGATCCATATTTCTTTGGTGCTAACAAAGCTGGAACTGCACATGGACTTAAGCTATGTTGTATATGGCCTTTTTCAAGTAGTTCCTGTATTTGATTCTGAAGAATTTTATATTCAGTTGGGCTCATTCGGTAGTGTGGTAAGTTCGGAAGTGTGCTACCTGGAATAAGATCTATTTGGTGCTGAATATCCCTAAGAGATGGTTTTCCAGTAGGTTCCGATAATATTGAAGGAAATTGGTGAAATAAATCTATTATGTCAGTAGGGATGTTCATATTTTCTTGATACTGATCACCTTTGACAACAAATGCTATTAAATGTTTAGTGTCTTTACCTATTTCTTTTTCTTTAACTAAGGTGAATAGATGAGAAGAAGTTGTTGGCTGTTTTTTATTTTCAGATTTTCCTATAGGCAATAAAACCACTTTCTTGTTCATCCAAGTAAATTCATACGTGTTGTCCCTCCCTTTATGTATAGTTTGATTATCATATTGCCAAGGTCTCCCAAGTAAAATATGACATACATCCATATCCATGACATCACATACAATTTGGTCTTTGTAATGATTTCCAATTGATAAAGGCACAGAACATATTTCAGTCACATTACCTTCACCACCTTTTTTAATCCAACTAATTTTATAGGGATTAGGGTGTGGATCTAACTTTAGGTTTAAAACTTGGGTTAGTTTCTTGGATACTATGTTTTCACTGTTACCACTATCTATAATTACCTGGCAAACCTTACCGTTAACAGTGCATCTGGTTCGAAAGAGTGAGTGCCTTTGTGGTTGATTTTCCAGTTTGGGAGTTCGAATAACATTTTGCAAGATGCATGAAAGTTGGTCACCATCATCTGGTTCAAGAACTTGAATGTTGTTCTCCGAATCTTCAGAATCTGGTTCCTCGAACTCAGCTTCTTCCCGGATAGTTAGTGTTCTTCTTTGAGGGCATCATTAGATAAATGTCCTTGCTGTCCACACCTGAAACATTTGCCAAGGGAAGGTCTATTGTAAGGGTTAGTAGATTTTCTATAAATATTACCTTCGAACCCTTTATTAATTGAAGTTCCCTTTTGTTGGATATCTTCTTTCTTGTTTTGTTTGAGGATCGAATCAGTATTGCTTCCAGGAGTAGTTTTGATAAATCCACCGCAACCTTTCTTGGATTTGGTACTTGCCTTTCCCAAGTATTCCTTCTCTGATAGGTTTTAAGGCTTTTTGTGGATTCTTGCTCTTCCACTTTTGTGGCTAAAGAAATTGCATCGGCTAGATAAGTCATTCGATGTAAGTTGACTGCATCTTTTATCTCACCTTTAAGACCATTGACATATCTTGATATTTTTTGTTGTTCATTTTCAGGTAAATTATTTCTTGCGCTTAAACGGTGGAATTCTTCAGTGTAATCTAGTACCGAGCATTCCCCCTGCGTGCATTGTTGGTATTGGTTATATAAAATCTGCTCAAAGTTTAGAGGGAGAAACCTTTTTTTCATCAACCAAGCATTTTAGGCCACTTTCCGACGGTTGTTTCCCCAATATATCGCCTATTATTTTGTAGTTGATCCCACCATGCGGCTTTCACCACTTTGTAGTTTAAAAGCTACTAACTTAACTTTCTTATGCTCGGGGGTATTAGCATAGTCAAAAAAGTTTTCCACATTTTTCACCCAATCTAAAAAAATTTCAACATCCAATCTTCCATTAAATGTTGGGAGATCTATTTTCATTCGAAATTCTGAATTTTCTTGATCAATGAAGTCTCTTTGTTTGCTTTCTTCTTGACCCTTTTTCTTGAATTTGTTGATTTTCTTGAAGTAAGGCATCTTCATCATCTGAGGATTCTGAATCAATAGCCATGTAACCAGGTTGGAATCCAAGGATTGGGCGTCGGACGGGGTCATTGATTTGTCTTCGAACGGGTTCTTGGATGTTTCGGTTTTCAGGCCTATGAATTGGAGGGTTTCTTGGTTGATCTTGATGGAGTAAAGATAGTGCAACGAATTATTGAGACATGTTTTCCACAAAGCGAGTAAGGGTAGCAAGGTTCCTGTTGATGTCAATGATGGATAGTTCTACCGATTGGAGCCTTGTATTTACCGAGTCTGAAGAAGAAGCTTCCGCTTCCATGTTGCTGGAAAATTTTTCCGAAAGATCCAATTCTAGAACAATTCTTGGCCTTGGATCAAGGCGCTCTGATACCACTTGATGCACACAAGTGAAAGAATAAAGAGGAAGAGTTTATTTTCAATCAAAAGATATCTTTAATGAATACAAGGTTGCCATATTTATAGATATGGCAGAGGCTTAACCAACTCAAGGTTGTTGGTTAAGAGGTTACAACAAACAACCAGAAAATTAACTTAACCACCTAACCTCCCATGGTTACAACATAAAAAGAATAAGATGATCCTACATCAGAAATAAATAGTTTACCTTGTGAAGATGTTAAAAATATGTCAACATACTTAAATATTTTATGTCATATTGAAGTTGCATATCTATAAAATATTAGATATGTCATCAAGGTCTTAGTAGCGTCGTTATGCTACCGAAATTTTCGGTGTAGGCAATGTTGCTCAGTAACGTCCCTAGAAAATTTTGAGTTTGAAAAATTAGGGTTGTTATAATTGGTATCAGAGCATGGGTCTTAGATTCTGCATACTCGCCTACATCGTAGGCAACGATCCTTATAGCCTCTCGCAGGAAGTCTAGTTAAAGTTATTTGAGTTGCTTGTTCGTTGACACTTGTTATGCTATGCTTTTGACTTCTTTGTTCTTGTGCATATGTAGTTTAGAGTTTACGTATTAGCAACTTAAAGACACACTTCAAAACTCTCATCATCTTCTTCTTTTCTCCACTTTCTTCATCTCGCTGGACAGTCGTCGGGGAAGTCGTCGGAGAGTCGTCGGAGACTCGTCGGACCGCCATCGGAGACTCGCCAGACCGACGTCGGAAAGTTGTCGGAGTACAGTTGAGTTAATAACTCAACTCCATGGGGTTGGGTTATTAAGTCACCGGTTATAATTGTTGGTGAAACAAACAAGGAGTTGGCTTATTAACCCAACTCAACTCAACCCAACCCCATAAACCAAACACCTCCTTACTCTCTCTCTAGAATCTCAATATTTTAAACCCCTCAAATGATATAGAGACTCTCTATTTATAGAGTTTCTCATGACGCTAGGGTGGACTTGGGTCTGACTGTTGGACTGGGTCTAGTTAACTTCGGCTCATATCCTTTAGGCCGAGTCTAGTTTGCTTTGGGCCTAACCTTTAGACTGGACTTTGATGACTCTTAGTCTAGTCCTCAGACTGAGTCTAGACTTTGCTAATTGGGTCTTCTGCTTTTGCGTATAGAATTTACCTAAATTTTGTATAACCCAATTGTACAATTGAATTTAGGGATTCTTACCAATTTAATTAATCTCCAAGTAAATATACTTTTGTAATCAATATGGGATAATTGACGTGACAACTTTTAGCGGGTCGAAATTTCTATTCCGATAATCATAAGTTGTGAATAATGAACTCTAACCCATCATTTGATTTATATATGAATGAAAATTGACTAAAATAGTTCATTATATATTCAATAAGGCTTACCATTTTAAGAATAAATATGATTGAGAACACATGGAATTTTACTCCATCAATTGAAAAATTAGATAGGTAGTTTCATTTCCTTTCCTTGTCAAATTTGGGACTAGAACACTAATTCATTACACCCCTAAAAGTTGCTAGCTGACCAAGTAAGCTACCTTCATTTTTTGAAAGCCACATATACTTCCCAAATTTCGTTTCTAAGTGCACCTAATTTCATTACTCGCCCCCTTATACACGAGCAAGACATCAATTTTGTTTTCTTAACGACATCGATCTCAATTATGTTGTCGAACAATTTAGGGCATGTTTGGTAAATAATCTGAAAACAGAAATTTGAAAACAAGGAATTTAATATGAAAACAAAGTTGTATTTTATGTTTTCAGATATGTGTTTGGTAGCAAATTTAAAAATTTGATTTCATTCTAAACAATTGTCTATAGTGTGTCCTAAACATATTTATAGATCATGAAATTAGTGGTGCAAAACTAATTATTAGATTGAATATAAGTCATTAATAATTAATTTATGAACCTGATTTTTATAAATTTTTATAGAGTCATCATTATATAAGATAATATTATATAGTTTATAATATATTATATTACACCTATTTTAATTTAACAAAAGTAAATTGAGTTTATAACATGAAATATTGTATTTATGAAGTTTTTTATTTTTGTTTAATATAATTCTGCATTTTAAAATTTTAAATTCAGAATTTGGATACAATAAAAACAAAATGTTGTTTTCGGAATTTCTATTATTTGGATCACATAATCCGAAAATTTTTTTCGAAAACACGTGTGCCAAACACATATTCACTGAATTCATTGAATCTGAAAACATAAAACAAAATCCGGATTGCATACCAAATAGACCTTTAGCATCTTGAGAGTTGAGACACAAACATTTTGAATTATAACGAGTATAACTTAAAAGGAACATCATACGTTACATGTAATAAGAGTAATATCTGATATGTTAAACTAAGATCCAAACTTGAGATATTTTGTAAAAAAAATTATCCAGCACTTTGTTATGCTTATTGTAAACAAATAGATGTAAATGTCCCATTCCACATGGCTCTTAATACCCATGTCACATGACAACTCGTCCATAGCCATAGTGTCCTCCATGTATCCATTTCTTTCCAATACTTAGTGTCCAAATGTACCAACTCATCCCTTGCCAAATTGCCTATAAATAGTGGCTTTTGGTGGAAGAATAAAATGCACAATTGGTGAAATCATTCTCCAATCTCTCTTCTCTTCCTCCACTTTCTCTTTAATTTAGTCTTTATTTAATTTTCCATAAATTCCCACTATCTTTTGTTTATATTATATGTATTCCATTTTCAAAACATTATTATTATTATTATATTATTATATTAGTATTTAAAAATTGATAAAATTATATCCGGTTTTCATCCTATTTTCACAACACGTTATCAGCACGAAGCTCTGCCGATTTTTCCACTGAAGGTAGGTCCTCCGGGTAAGCCATTTTTTTTAATAATAAAATATTATTTTGCATGTTTAATTGATTTCTTAATGTAAATGCAATTACTTTTTATATAGTATTACTATGGCAAATCTTGCAAAATTAGAATTTGCGGCCTTGGATATTAATGGAAATAACTACTTGTCATGGGTCCTTGATGCTGAGATCCATTTATACTCCATGAATCTTGGAGAAACAATTAAAGAAGGAAATGATGCATCAAATGAAGAAAAAACAAAAGCCATGATCTTCCTTCGCCATAATCTTCACGAGGGATTGAAAATGGAGTATCTTACAATAAAAGATCCCTACATTCTATGGCAAGACTTGAAAGAAAGATATGATCATCAAAAAACAGTTATTCTTCCAAAAGCTCGTTATGATTGGATGCACCTGAGGTTGCAGGACTTCAAATCAGTAAGTGAATATAATTCCGCACTCTTCAGAATTAGTTCAAAACTAAAATTATGCGGAGAAAGGATTACTGATGTTGATATGTTAGAGAAGACATTCTCCACTTTTCATGTCTTGAATATGCTCCTGCAGTAGCAATATCGAGAGAAAGGCTTTAAAAAATATTCAAAACTAATTTCATGTCTTCTCGTGGTTGAACAAAATAACGAGCTATTAATGAAAAATCATGAATCTCGACCAATGAGCAACACCATTCCTCAAGAAGTGAATCTTTGTGAATTTCAATAATCGTGGTCGAGGTCGTGGTCGTGGTCGAGGTCGGGACCGCGGTAGAGGAACAAATACCTATTTTCGTGGTGGACATTATAATTTTAAGAAACCCACACGAACTGATGATCATAAAGGAAAAGCTCCACAAGATAGAAGTTCAAAAGGTGATGAACATAAATGTTTCCGTGCTGGAATGATAGGCGATGGTCACGCACTGCTGTCAATGCGTCAAAACACCTTGTTGATCTCTATCAAGCTTCCCTGAAGGAAAAAGGAAAAGGGAAAAATGTGGAGGTGAAGCTTGTAATTCAAGAAGATGATGTGTTTGACCCCTCTAATATGGTGCATCTTGATTTGGCTGATTATTTTGAATCTCCTGGAGAGAAAATTGATGCAATCAAACAAATAGAGGATGTTTTGTATGAAGATGTATAATTAAGTATTGCTCGTAATTATTGTATGTTTTTCTTATTTTTGTATATATATTTAGGACTTTTTGTAATTGCTTTTCTTTTCTTATCAATGAAGAAATATGGACAATTTCCATATGTTGAGTAACCTGAAAATGAGCAATGAGGATTTATGTCCAGGTGGTCTGCGCGACTACGCATTAATGATACTCATAAATGAAAAAATATTTTTCTAAATTGACAATCTTTGGAAGCAAAAATCAATACTATATCGGGTTACGCATACTGATTGAAGGTTTTGGAAAAACAAGTTTTATCTTGCCTAGAGGAACAAAATTTTCAATTAATAATGTCTTGTTCTCTAGCAAATCAAAGAGAAATCTATTGATATTCAAAGATATACGTAATAATGGTTATCATGTTGAAACTGATCGTAAAAATAATATAGAGTGTCTCTATATCACATCTATTGTTTCATATGAAAAACGTATATTGGAAACACTGCCAGCTTTTTCTTCTGGATTATATTATACTCATATACGAGTAATCGGAAGTTATGTAACAATGAACCAGAAGCTCATGAATCCGAAAATATGGTGTTTGGCATGATCGATCGGGTCATCCAGGATCGATAATGATGAGGAAAATTATTGAGAATTCACATGGACATCCTTTAAAGAACCAGAAGATTCTTCAATCCAATGAGTTGTCATGTGATGCTTGTTCTCTAGGAAAATTAATTATTAGACCATCACCAGCTAAAGTGGGCATTGAATCACTTGCATTTTTAGAGCGAATTCAAGGTGATATTTGTGGACCCATTAACCCACCAAATGGTCCGTTTAGATATTTTATGGTAGTAATTGACGTCCAGCAGATGGTCACATGTATGCTTATTATCAAGTCGAAATCTTGCATTTGCAAGATTACTTGTTCAAATAATTAAGTTAAGAACACAATTTCCTGATTATACAATTAAGACGATTCGACTTGATAATGCTGGTGAATTTACATCCCAAACTTTTAATAATTATTGTATGTCAATTGGAATAAGTGTTGAACATCCTGTAGCTCATGTTCATACACAAAATGGTCTAGCAGAATCATTTATAAAACGTCTGCAATTGATTGCAAGACCATTGCTTATGAGAGCTAAACTCCCTACATCGGTCTGAGGTCATGCTATTTTGCACGTTACATCATTATTACGTATTAGGCCAGTAGTTTATAATAAATATTCCCCCATGCAATTAGCTTATGGTCAACAGCTATCCCATCTGAGAATTTTTGGATGTGCAGTATATGTTCCAATTGCTCCACCACAACGTACTAAGATGGGTCCTCAAAGGAGATTAGGAATATATGTTGGATATGATTCCCCATCAATTATTAAATATCTTGAACCCACGACGGTGATGTATGTATTTCTTTGCACGATTTGTTTGATTCTCTTTTTAATGATACAAATTTTCCAACATTAGGGGAGGAGTTAAAAAGTTGGAAAAAGAAATTACATGGAATGCATCATTATTATCTCATTTATATCCTCGTAGAGATCAATGTGAACTTGAAGTTCAAAAGATAATTCATTTGCAAAATATAGCAAATCAATTACCAGATGCATTCACTGATGCTAAAAGATTGACTAAATCATATATACCAGCAGCAAATGCTCCATCAAAAATTGATATCCCACAGGAACAAGTTGTCAATAATGAGTCTGGAGCACACCAGAAGCGTGGTAGACCAATGGGTTCCAAAGATAAAAATCCTCGAAAAAGAAAAGTAGTTGAGAATCAAAATGATTCAATAAAAGGTATAGATGTTCCAGAAGAAATCCATAATACAACTACTCAAAAGAGTAATGATGAAAATCAAACGCTTGAGGATAATAATGAAATTTCTATAAACTATGTTACATCAGGAAAGAGATAGAATCGAAATGATATCACTGTTGACAACATTTTTGCTTATAATGTTGCTCACGATATTATTCATGAAAGTGACGATTTTGATCCAAAATCTATCGAAGAATGTCAACATAGAAAGGATTGGTTGAAGTGGAAAGAAGAAATCCAAGCAGAGTTGAGCTCACTTTCAAAACGTGAGGTTTTTGGACCAGTAGTCCTAACACCAGAAGGTGTCAAACCTGTGGGATACAAATGAGTATTTGTAAGGAAAAGAAATGAAAAGAATGAAGTCACAAGATATAAAGCGAGACTTCTTGCACAAGGATTCTCGCAAAGGCTTGGTATAGATTATGAGGAGACATATTCTCCTGTGGTGGATGCAATAACGTTAAGATATTTGATTGGCCTGACTATATATGAAAAACTTGATATGCATCTAATGGATGTAGTCACGACGTATTTATATGGATCTCTGGATAATGACATTTATATGAAAATCCCGAAAGGATTTAAAATACCAGAAACATATGAATCAAGTTCTCGGCAATTATATTCAATAAAGTTACGAGATCATTATATGGATTAAAACAATCGGAGACGAATGTGGTATAATCGCTTTGAGTGAATATCATTGAAAGAAGGATATCAAAATAATCCAATATGTCCGTGTGTTTTTATAAAGAAATCTCATCGAGATTTGCTATTATAATCAGTATATGTTGATGACTTAAATATAATTGGAACTCTGAAGAGTTATCCAAGGCAATAGAATATCTTAAGAAAGAATTCGAGATGAAAGATCTTGGAAAAACAAAATTTTGCCTTGGTTTGCAAATTGAACATTTAGCAGATGAGATATTTGTTCATCAATTACTTATATAGAGAAAATCTTAAAAAGATTCTATATGGATAAAGCACATCCATTGAACATTCCAATGGAGGTTCGTTCACTGGATGTAAAGAAAGATATATTTCGACCTCGAGATGACAATGAAGAACTACTTGGTCCTGAAGTACCATATCTTAGTGCAATCGGAGCACTTATGTATTTGGCTAATAACACAAGACCAGATATTGCATTTTCAGTAAATTTATTAGCTAGATATAGTTCATGTCCTACAAAAAGACATTGGAACGGAGTTACCATGTACTCCGGTATCTTCGAGGGACGATTGATATGGGTTTATTTTATTCTAACAAATCCAGTTTTGATCTAGTTGGTCATGCAAATTCTGGTTATCTATCTGATCCACACAAAGCTAGATCTTAGATAGTTTATCTATTTACATGTGGAGGAACTGCTATATCATGACGATCAGTAAAATAGACCATCACGACCACTTCTTCGAATCATGATGAAATCCTCGCAATTCACGAGGCAAGTCGAGAATGTGTATGGCTAAGATCAATGACACAACACATTCGTGAGACATGTGGCTTGTCTTCGAGCAAACCCCTTCCAACAATATTATACGAAGACAACACAACGTGTATAGCTCAAGACATAGGAGGATATATTAAAGGAGATAGAACGAAACATATCTCCGCAAAGCTTTTCTACACTCATGACCTTGAAGAAAATGGCGACATCTCAGTACAACAGATTTGTTCGAGAGATAACTTGGAGAACATATTTACAAAGGCATTATCAACTACAACATTTGAGAAATTGGTTCAAAGTATTGGGATGCGACGACTCAGAGATCTCAACTGATATCTTCATGAGAGGGAGTAGATGTATTATATAAAATATGTACTCTTTTTCCTTCACTAGGGTTTTTATCCCATTGGGTTTTTCCCTAGTAAGGTTTTAACGAGACATATTTTATATAAAATGGGCATTTAAGGGGAGTATTGTAAACAAATAGATGTAAATGCCCCATTCCACATGACTCTTAATACCCATGCCACATGGCAACTCGTCCATAGCCATAGTGTTCTCCATGTGTCCATTTCTTATCAATGCTTAGTGTCCAAATGTACCAACTCATCCCTTGCCAAATTGCCTATAAATAGTGGCTTTTGGTGGAAGAATAAAATGCACAATTGGTGAAATCCTTCTCCAATCTCTCTTTTCTTCCTCCACTTCTCTTTAATTTAGTATTTATTTAATTTTTCATAAATTCCCACTATCTTTTGTTTATATTATATATATCCCATTTTCAAAACACTATTATTATTATTATTATTATTATTATTATTATTATATTATATTAGTATTTAAATATTGATAAAATTATACCCGGTTTTCAGCCTATTTTCACAACAATGCTCATGTTGTTGATGAGCCCTTGTTTGATAATCACTTAACTTTTGAAAACTAAGCATATAAATACTTCTATATATGATTTTTCACATTTTCTTATCTATTTTTTTTAGATGTGTTTCCAAAAATTAAGTGAAGTTTTGAAAACTTAAAAAAATAGTTTTTAAAAACTTGTTTTTATTTTTAAGAAAAAATTAATTTTGACCCCTAAACTTGTCAAGTTGTATCAATTGTAATTTTAAATTTTAAATTTCATCAAATAGCACCTCAAACTTAGATAAATGTTGCAATCTTAACTTCAAACTTAAAAAAATAATTTAGATAAGTGTTGCAATCTTAACTTCATACTTTAAAAAATAATTTAGATAAGTGTTGCAATCTTAACTTCATACTTTAAAAATGTTGTAATTTTAATCTAATAAGATTTTGCTCCAAATATCGTTAAAGGAAAATTTTCCTATTCAATGAATTATAAAACATGTACAATATGAAATTAATACAATCTTAGGGGACGTTTGGATCGCAGAGTTGGGTTGAGTTGTGCAGAGTTGTTTTGTCAGTGAGTTCTGAAAATCAGTGTTTGGTTTTGCAAAGTTGAGTTGAGTTGAGTAAGGAAGTCAGTGTTTGGTTTGCATAGTTGAGTTATTAGTTCATGGGTATCTGGCGCAGTTTTTTGTAAAGTGAATAAGTCGAATTTTTTTGTGACTTTTTTCCTTTCCACCAAATCAATTGCAAATATATTTGTCTACAATTTAAAATTTTATTATTGAGATCAATTACAAATTTACAATATATATTACAATTTGCAAGATGTATGAAATATTTAAAATAGTACTGGATATTGAGATTGATATCAATTTTTATTCTCCCCTAAAAATCATTTTTATCTTATGTAAAGTGAAAGGTCTGATTTTTTTTATGATTTTTTTTCTTTACTTTGTTTTCACAACAAATCAAATACAAATACATTTGTCTACAATTTCAAAACTCAGTTATGTGATCAATTATAAAATTACAATATATATTACCATTTGCCAAATGTATATTAGGAATATTTGCAAAAGTAATGGATATTGGGTTTGATATCAATATTTTTTTTCCAATAAAATTCATTATTTAGAACTTTTACTCTTCAATATGAATTTTATTCCTTTTTGTATGCACATGTTCACCACTACTTTTTTATTTTAATTTAGTATTAATATTTTGCATATGAATAGTGTTTATTTAAATTTGTCTAAAAACATGCATTCTCTATGGACATCTTTAGAATGAAATAAATAGTTTACCTCGTGAAAATGTTAAAAATATGCCAACATACTTAAATATTTTATGTCATATTGAAGTTGCATATCGACAAAATATTAGATATGTCATCAAGGTCCTAGTAGTGTCGTTATGCTACCAAAATGTTCAGTGCAGGCGGTGTTGCTTAGTAACGTCCCTAGGAAATTTTGAGTTTGAAAAATTAGGGTCGTTAAAGTTGGTATCAGAGCATGGGTTTTAGATTCTGAATACTCGCCTACATTGTAGGCAACGATCGTAGGAAGTCGCCTCGTTATCTCCAGGTTTGCTTTTATTTTGTAAAGTAGTTAAAGTTATTTGAGTTGCTTGTGTGTTGACACTTGTTATGCTATACTTTGACTTCTTTGTTCTTGTGCTAAGGTAGTTTAGAGTTTAAGTTTAGATTTTGACTTGAAGACGTGACTGTTGTAAAGTTCTAGCAACTTTCGAGGACAAAAGTTTTTCTTAGATGGGTATATTGTGATGCCCCATAAAATTAGGTGCGTTAATTGTATTTCTTTTAAATTTGAATCTTTGGATAATCATATCAGGATTAGAAAAGGGTGTTTCAAAGTTTAAAAAATGATTGGAATTTTTGTTTTAAAAAGGTTTAGGATTTCTTTTACTAAAAGGATTAGAATTAAAAGGATTAGGACTTTTTGGTGCCTATTTAAACTAGAGTACTAGCAACTTAAAGTTGCACTTCAAAACTCTCCTCATCTTTTTCTTTTCTCCACTTTCTTCATCTCGTCGGACCGTCGTCGGAAAGTCACCGGAGAGTCGTCGGAAAGTCGTTGGGTCGTCGCTGGAAAGTCGTCAGACCACCGCTGGAAAGTACCGTACGGTTGAGTTAATAACTCAACTCCATGGGGTTGAGTTATTATGTCACCGGTTATAATTGTTGGTGAACCAAACAAGGAGTTGGGTTATTAACCCAACTCAACCCAACCTAACCCCATAAACCAAACACCTCCTAAATCACTATACTAAAACTTGACCCGTACACTTGCGGTATTGCACAAATATAAATTATACGCAACAAATATGCAAATCATATTTGCATATTATAGGAAATAAGAGAAGTAACATAAATACATGAAACTATAGGTTTCTTGGTCACCAATCATATTTGCATGTTATGGACTTAGGTTGGCCATTCGTACATCTATGAAATAATAGGTTCAACCATAATGAGTCACAAATCAAGCATACTCTTTAGTTGTAACGCCCCTACTTTTCTATGACCCAAAAACCCTAGGGACATTACTACACATGCATGCATTTATAGGCCGAGAGATTAAAAGGACTTAAAAGCCATTTCTCACTTGTAATAAATAGTTCCAGGGATCCCAAGAAAACAAAACATTCAAATCATTAGATAAAACATCACATCAGCTTGGCCTATCAAAACTGTAAGTAAGTCTAATTTCAAAGGAAAACTTAAAGACATCAATATTTCAAATCATGAATATGCGGAAATCGATCTTTGGTTCCCATGGTTCTAATCACGCTTTCCCGTCACGCCCCCGCACGCCGTCCTTCCTTTACACAAAAAAACATTTTTAAAAGAAAGGGTGAGTATTGCATAAACAATACCAGTAAAGTAACCTCGCTACCGAGGTTTGGGATATGCATACACATACAATCATGATCTTTAAATTCATTCATAACGCATACATAGATGGGAATTAAACTTTCTAAGGTTGCGTGTCTTTAACCCATGGTCAGATATTTAAATGTCGCCTTTAATCCATGATTGTTCATATAATTGCCGTGTCTTTAATCCATGGTCATTCATATAATTGCCGTCTTTAATCCATGGCTACACATACAATTGCCGTGTCTTTAATCCGTGGTCGCATATATAATTGCAGTCTTTAATCCATGGTCGTTCATATAATTGCCGTCTTTAATCCATGGCTACACATTCAATTGCCGTCTTTAATCCGTGGCTATTCATTCATTGTGAGGTTGATCGTCATCCCGAGTCATTTCAATGATCTCGGGATAACCAATGTCCACACTATTCAATAATTCATTTCGTGACATACAAAATCATGCATAAGGTCCCATCACTCATGTAATCATGATGTACATATCAAAATTATCATCATCAACACATCATTCATACTTTCTCATGGACAGGGTGATAATTCATACTTTTGTAAATAACATGAAACATTCTCATACACACTTTCTTTGTCCTATTCTCACATGAAATAATGGAATCTCTATACATACCATACGAGAATACTTTCACATAAAATAATGGTTCAATTTCACGTAATACATAGAGGCATTTGCACATAAAATGTCGCGTATTCTCAGAAGAATAATTGTGTACTTTCATGTGAAAACTATAAACTGATTCGCATAAAATCATGAAATTCATTTTCATTTACTCTCATTAAAAGTTCGGCACGAGGTCCCTTACCTCGATGTTTGATCTCACTATTTCCTTCTAACCCTTAATCTAGCGGTTTTCTTCCAAATAACCTGAAACCAAGAATTTTGTTACCCTTCTACATAGCTCATCCAAAACAACAATTCTAAGTACCAAAAGCGTCTAATTCCTCAATTGGTTCTAATTACCTCAACTCCGAAGGTCAAACTAGATATTGGTTTCTTCGTTCCGAAATTACTCGGGATTCTTGATCCTGAAATTCCGTTCGTTCCTGCAATGATCTCATAAGCATATTTTTATGTGATTCAGATCTGAATAACCCTATAATCCGAAATCGAAGAGGGTTTCGCGTGGCTCACCAAATTCACTAATGTGACCTCGAGTACTCTCCGGCTGCGGTGAAAATAGTGCTCAACGGTTGCTGGTCGGATTCCGGCGTGGATGCACTCGGCGGAAAATGGGGTTCTCGGATCGTGGGTCTTCGCCGGCGCTGGGGTCACGATCGGCTGAACGGAAGAGTTGCACTCCCGAGCTGCGGCGGCCTCGAAGTCTTCCGGTCGGCGGTCGTGAGTTGATCTGCAGGTCTTCGTGGCTCGCCGGCGTGAGAAGAAGCGAGGAGGAACGGCGGCTGCGCTGCACGGATCAGTGGCTTCGACCGACCGGATTCGCGGAGGATGAAGTTGGCGGCACTTGACGGGGACGGCAACTCCCGATCAGCGGCGGCCTGAAAGCGCGAGACGTGCTACTCGCGTGTGTGGAGCTCCGGCGAGAGTTTGCGGCTGGCGACTCGACGTACTGCAAGGTGGTGGGATGGACGGTGAAGGCCTACGACTCACGGCTGGGAGCTGCTGAACCCTTCTTGCCGGCGGCTAGGGTTGAGTGAAACGAGAAGGAGAAGAAGGAGGTTGAAGGACTCCGAGTAGTGCTGGCCGGCGGGAGGCTGCAACCGAGAAGAAAGGCCGCCGGGTAGGTCAATTCGTGGAGGATGGGGATGTACCTAGGGTTAGGGTTTGCAATCAAGAGAAAGAGAAAATGTGTGTCCTTTTTGGGTTAGGGTTTGGGTTTGATACAATGAAGAGTAGGTGTGGGGGCTAGGGTTTCTCATGCTATATATATATACCATGCATTAGGTTAAATTTAGTTGCCAAATACATCCTCAATTAGATGTTAATAGCTAAAATGCCCTTGCAAATTTCCTTTTCCTTTAATTTCATAAATAATCTTATTCTATAAGGAGCCATTCATTTAAACTAAACCAAAATTAAGGTTTCACTCTCACCGAGCTTGATTACAACACCAATCCAACTAAGTATAGCGGCTAATAGAGTGTCAATTAAAATAACTAATAGTACCTGGGATGGCGGTCATCACAATCTTCCCTCCTTAAGAACTTTCGTCCTCGAAAGTTCCTAATCTTGGAATAGTTCGGATATTTAGCGCGTTTCCTCTTCTCGCTCCCCCAAGTAGCTTCCTCCGTGCGGTGGTTCTTCGCCACAATACCTTAACTAAGTCGATCTCACGATTCACGGAGGGTCTTTCGATCTCTCGCAATAATCAAACGGTGCGTTCACCATAACTCGGATCTTACGCTAATCAGTAAAGGTTCAAGTCTATGACATGAGTCGGATCGAGACGTACTTTCTCAACATGGAGACATGAAACACATTATGAACCGCCGAAGAGAAGGCGGCGGTGCTAATCAGAGGCCACTTTGCACCAATCCTCTCTAAGATTTCAAATGGTCCGATGAATCGCGGACTCAACTTCCCTTTACGGCCAAACCTTAGAATTCCCTTCATTGGGGCCACCTTAAGGAACACGTGGTCCCCAACCTCGAATTCTAGGTCCCTTCGTCTCGTGTCGGCATAATTCTTTTGTCTGACTTGGGCGGTCTGCATTCGTGCCCTGATCTTTTGCATTGCCTCATTAGTGATCTGTACTAGTTCGGACCCAACAATCGGCGCGTTCACCAACCTCCTCCCGAAAAACGGAGTTCGCAACGTTTTCCATAGAGAGCTTCAAATGGAGCCATTCCGATGGTCGACTGATAACTGTTGTTATAAGCAAACTCCATCAGATGTAAATGAGTGTCCCAACTGCCTGGGAAGTCTAAAGTGCAAGCTCGCAACATATCCTCTAATATCTGGTTTAAACGCTCCGTCTGTCCATCCGTTTGTGGATGAAAAGCTGTACTGAAGTTCAACTGTGAACCCAACGCTCTCTGTAAACTTCTCCAGAAGTTGGAGGTGAAACGTGGATCCCTGTCTGATATAATCTTGACCGGAATTCCATGCAAACGGACTATCTCTTCCAGGTAAAGCTGTGCCCACTTATCCGTAGAATAGGTGGGTTTCCACTGTATAAAATGTCTTGACTTTGTTAACTCATCCACTATGACCCAAATCACTGTGTAACCTCGTAAAGTTCTAGGCAATCCAACTATGAAATCCATAGAGATCTCCTCCCATTTCCACTGAGGCACATGTAATGGTTGCAGCAATCCTGCAGGCCTCTGTCTAGGTGCCTTCACCTGCTGACAAGTCAAACACTTGCTGACAAACTCTGCCACGTCGCGCTTCATGTTGCACCACCAAAACGACTGTTTCAGATCTCGGTACATCTTGGTACTGCCAGGGTGCATAGAAAATGGTGAGTTATGGGCTTCGCTTCAAGATCTCGGTTCTCGGCTTGTCATCATCGTCGCACACACACGATGCGTCCTCGAAACAACAATCCTCCATCTGTGGATAGGAAAACTCACAACTCACTTGCGATTCTTTGCGGTAAGTTTTTCCACTAACTGGGGGTCCACTTGCTGAGCCTCTATAATACGTTGCCTCAAGGTCGGTTGCACTGTTAACTGGGCTAACTGAGCCGTGGTCTTTCCTACTAGCACTGCAATTTCAGCTCGAGCAAACTCTGCCTGTAACTCTGCGGCTGTCGTCACTCGTCGCGGCGAGTATGCACCAAGCTTCTCTTTGGGGGCATCGGCCACTATATTAGCCTTACAGGATGGTGCTGTATGTCAATATCATAATCTTTCACCAATTCCAACCATCTGCGTTGCCTCATGTTCAATTCCTTCTGGGTGAACAGATACTTCAGACTTTTATGATCTGTAAAAATCTGAATTTTCTCGCCATACAGGTAGTGTCTCCAGATTTTTAACGCAAAAACTACTGCTGCTAATTCCAGATCATGAGTTGGATAGTTCCTCTCGTGTGTCTTCAATTGTCGGGATGCATAAGCTATTACTTTACCGTGCTGCATCAGTACGCAGCCCAACCCTTTCTTGGAAGCATCACTGTAAACCACAAAGCTCCCTGTTCCCTCGGGAACTGTAAGAATCGGGGCCGACACTAATCTGTGCTTGAGTTCCTGGAAACTCGCTTCACAAGCATCATTCCAAACAAAAGAGTTTCCCTTACGCGTCAGCTGAGTCATAGGCATGGCTATCTTGGCAAAATCCTGTACGAAACGCCTATAGTATCCCCGCAAGACCCAGAAAACTACGTACCTCAGAATCGTGGTGGACGAGGCCACCGCGTGTGACGGCCTCCACTTTCACCGGATCAACGAGACTCGACTTGGACACTACATGCCCTAGAAAAGATACCATGCGAGCCAAAATTCACACTTGGAGAATTTTGCATACAACTTATTCTCTCTCAGTGTGAGTAAGACTTTCCTCAGGTGCATTTCATGTTCTTCATCACACCTGGAGTATATCAATATATCATCGATGAACACAATCACGAACGTATCAAGAAACTCCTTGAACAAACGGTTCATCAAGTCCATGAAGGCGGCAGGAGCATTGGTCAGCCCAAAGCGGCATCACCGTGAACTCGTAATGCCCGTAACGTGATCTCAATCTTTGCTTTAGGGATATCCCCTCACCGATCCTCAATCGATGGTAGCTCGATCTCGGATCGATCTTAGAGAACACCGCATGCTCCTTGCAAATCGATCGAACAAATCATCTATCCTGGGAGAGGATATTTATTCTTGATTGTAACTTTATTCAACTCCACCTGTAATCTATACACAGCGCATGGATCCGCTTTCTTTTCTTTTCACGAACAATCTGGTGCTCCCGGGTGAAACACTTGGGCGTATAAACCCTTTGTCTAGCAAGTCCTCAGAATCGTATTTTTTTAGTTCTTTCAACTCTGCTGGTGCCATTCTCATGCGGGGCCTTGGATATCGGGGTCGTCCCCAATTCCAATCCGATGTTAAAATCTACCTCCCTGACTGGAGGTATTCCGGGGAGGTCCTCGGGGAAGACGTCTGCAAACTCATTCACTACTGGCACTGATGTCACTGAGATCTCTGTGCATCTTGCATCTAGTATGCAGGCTAAGACGCCCCAAGCTCCCCGATGCAATAACTTCCTGGCCTTAAGAGCAGTAATTACCTTAGGCCTACTTCCTGCTACTGTGCCTCTGAACCTGTAGCCGGGTTGGTTAGGAGGAGTGAACACTACCTCCTTCCTGAAACAATCAATACAAGCATGGTTCTGCACTGCCAACTATCCATGCCTAAAATTACATCAAAATCAAACATATCTAGAACCACTAGGTTCACTGCTAACTCATGGTCTGCGATGGTCACACTACCATCCTTGACTTTCACATTGGCTAACAAATTTATCCCCGCAGGAGTGGATACAGATAGGGCATACTGTAACTGTTCTAGTTCTAACTCAGCTTGACTTACAAAGGATGCAGAAATAAAAGAGTGCGTAGAACCAGAATCAAATAGTACAAAGGCGAGGTGCCCAAGTAATGGAAGTGTACCTGTAACCACTGAGTCTGAGCCATAGATGTCTCGACTGGTGCTTGCGTAGGCTCTCCCCTGCTGTATGGCTGGCTTCACAGCAGGCCCACTACTCATAATCTGTGGCTGGCTAGTGCTGGCTTGATTCGGGCAGATATTAGCTCTGTGCCCTTCCTTTCCACACTTGAAACATGCTCCGGACCGGGCCATACATTTACCCCAATGCAGTTTACCACATTCCTTGCTGCTGTGGCCTATCTCTCCGCCGCTATTCCCGATCTGTTGACCGGTGGTTTCTGGGTTGAACTCACATGCGAAATGCCCTGTCTATCACGGTGTCTGCTGGGAAGCGTGGAGCTGGAATGGGGCTGGTCCCACTTCCTCTTATGATTCGCTAAGAGTGCCCAGAGCTAACTACCACTGTTGTGCGATGAGCTCGCACCCAAATCGGTCTCCCACTCTCACCGCGGAGGCGTAATCGGGAGGTGCTAAAGCTTGAATAAAGCCTCGAACATTCTCATCTAGCCCCATGATGAAGCGCTCGGTCTTCTTTGCTTCAGTATCCACTAGCTCGGGGGCAAAAGCGGGATAGACGGGTAAATTCCTCTCATAAATCTCCACTTTGCCCTCACTGCATACAGCACAATTGTAAAGTTCGCTTTCACCTTAACGAGCATGCAGCAGGATAGAATTTCCGCTGAAATGCTTCCTTGAATAGGTTCCAAGTAATCGCCTCCGCGGCAACAATGGTTCTCAAGCGGACTCCCACCACAAGTACGCGTCCTCCTCGGCATGAAGGTCGCGCAGACACCCTCGGTCCCGTGGCGCTTCATCGATCGAAGATGGTCTCAATGGAGGACAGCCACAACTCTGCCACAGTGGGGTCACTGGAAGACCCATTAAAAGATCTCGGATCATACTTCCTGAAGTCCTTCAGGTAACGGGACTCCAGGGTTGCGTCGTTTCGCCCCTGATTTGCTTGGGCCAGCTGGGTGGCTACTGTGGCTCGCACAAGGCTCTGCATGGCCTCCACCATCATAGTCATAACATTTGCGTTCCCCTGGTCTGCCACAGGGGCAACTGCAGGTACATTCTCCTGACGGTCAGGCGGATCCTGGGGGAGGTCTCGAACGGGTGGAGTAATCTCTTCCTGATCCAGGGGTAATTCCGGTTGGGCGTCGATGTTTTCCCTTGCCCTCCGGCCCCTACCACGTCCCCTACCTCTCCCTCGGCCTCTAGGTGGCATTATGTCAAAACTACAATATAGAGAGTTTCTAACTCAGTTTCTTTTACTTTCAAATCATAAGATAGAATCACCCCTTGGGGCTTTTAAGGTTTTGTATGCATAAAACTATATCATATCATAATCATTTACTTTCTTAATAAAACATCAGAACGTACCTGGCGGTGACTGGAAGCGTTGTTAAACCATGGGAACTACTCTGTGCTTACTCTGTAAGCAAGTCTACAGAACCCTTAAACCTAGGGCTCGATACCAACTATAACGCCCTACTTTTCTATGACCCAAAACCCTAGGGACATTACTACACATGCATGCATTTATAGTAGAGATTAAAAGGACTTAAAAGCCATTTCTCACTTGTAATAAATAGTTCCGGGATCCCAAGAAAACAAAACATTCAAATCATTAGATAAAACATCACATCGACTTGGCCTATCAAAGCGTAAGTAAGTCTAATTTCAAAGGAAAACTTAAAGACATCAATATTTCAAATCATGAATATGCGGAAATCGATGCTGGTTCCCATGGTTCTAATCACGCTTTCCCGTCACACGCCCTGCACGTCCTTCCCTTTACCTGAAAAAAACATTTTTAAAAGAAAGGGTGAGTATTGCATAAACAATACCCAGTAAGTAACCTCGCTCTAGGAGGTTTGGGATATGCATACACATACAATCATGATCTTTAAATTCATTCATAACGTATATAGATGGGAATTAAACTTTCTAAGGTTGCGTGTCTTTAACCCATGGTCAGATATTTAAATGTCGCCCTTTAATCCATGATTGTTCATATAATTGCAGTCTTTAATCCATGGTCGTTTTCATATAATTGCAGTGTCTTTAATCCATGGCTACACATACAATTGCCAGGTCTTTAATCCGTGGCTGCACATATAATTGCCAGGTCTTTAATCCATGGCTGTTCATATAATTGCCAGGTCTTTAATCCATGGCTACACATTCAATTGCCAGGTCTTTAATCCGTGGCTATTCATTCAGTTGTGAGGCCGACTGGTCATCCTGAGTCATTTCAGCGATCTCAGGATAACCAATGTCCACACTATTCAATAATTCATTTTGTGACATACAAAATCATGCATAAGGTCCCATCAGTCATGTAATCATGATGTACATATCAAAATTATCATCATCAACACATCATTCATACTTTCTCATGGACAGGGTGATAATTCATACTTTTGTAAATAACATGAAACATTCTCATACACACTGCTGTCCTATTCTCACATGAAATAATGGAATCTCTATACATACCATACGAGAATACTTTCACATAAAATAATGGTTCAATTTCACGTAATACATAGAGGCATTTGCACATAAAATGTCGCGTATTCTCAGAAGAATAATTGTGTACTTTCATGTGAAAACTATAAACTGATTCGCATAAAATCATGAAATTCATTTTCATTTACTCTCATTAAAAGTTCGGCACGAGGTCCCTTACCTCGATGTTTGATCTCACTATTTCCTTCTAACCCTTAATCTAGCGGTTTTCTTCCAAATAACCTGAAACCAAGAATTTTGTTACCCTTCTACATAGCTCATCCAAAACAACAATTCTAAGTACCAAAAGCGTCTAATTCCTCAATTGGTTCTAATTACCTCAACTCCGAAGGTCAAACTAGATATTGGTTTCTTCGTTCAAATTACTTCGGGATTCTTGATCCTCGAAATTCCGTTCGTTCTCGCAATGATCTCATAAGCATATTTTTATGTGATTCGAGATCCAATAACCCTATAATCCGAAAATCG
Source organism: Trichosanthes cucumerina (assembly GCA_036507285.1). NCBI lineage: Eukaryota > Viridiplantae > Streptophyta > Magnoliopsida > Cucurbitales > Cucurbitaceae > Trichosanthes > Trichosanthes cucumerina. The sequence continues at coordinate 65,889,732 of CM071838.1, forward strand.
AAGAGGGTTTCGCGTGGCTCACCAAATTCACTAATGTGACCTCGAGTACTCTCCGGCTGCGGTGAAAATAGTGCTCAACGGTTGCTGGTCGGATTCCGGCGTGGATGCACTCGGCGGAAAATGGGGTTCTCGGATCGTGGGTCTTCGCCATACCGGGTCACGATCGGTGAGCGGAAGAGTTGCACTCCCGAGCCGCGCGGCCTCGAAGTCTTCCGGTCGGCGGTCGTGAGTTGATCTGCGCAGTCTTCGTGGCTCGCCGCGCGAGAAGAAGCGAGAGGAGGAACGGCGGCGGCTGCGCCGGATCGATGGCTGGCTTCGACCGACCGGATTCGCGGAGGATGAAGTTGGCGGCACTTGACGGGGCGGCAACTCCGATCCGGGCCAGCGCTGGCAGCGCGCGAGCGTGCTACTCGCGTGTGTGGAGCTCCGGCGAGAGTTTGCGGCTGGCGACTCGACGTACTGCAAGGTGGTGGGATGGACGGTGAAGGCCTACGACTCACGGCTGGGAGCTGCTGAACCCTTCTTGCCGGCGGCTAGGGTTGAGTGAAACGAGAAGGAGAAGAAGGAGGTTGAAGGACTCAGAGTAGTAGTCTTTGGCCGGGGAGGCTGCAACCGAGAAGAAAGGCCGCCGGGTAGGTCAATTCGTGGAGGATGGGGATGTACCTAGGGTTAGGGTTTGCAATCAAGAGAAAGAGAAAATGTGTGTCCTTTTTGGGTTAGGGTTTGGGTTTGATACAATGAAGAGTAGGTGTGGGGGCTAGGGTTTCTCATGCTATATATATATACCATGCATTAGGTTAAATTTAGTTGCCAAATACATCCTCAATTAGATGTTAATAGCTAAAATGCCCTTGCAAATTTCCTTTTCCTTTAATTTCATAAATAATCTTATTCTATAAGGAGCCATTCATTTAAACTAAACCAAAATTAAGGTTTCACTCTCACCGAGCTTGATTACAACACCAATCCAACTAAATATAGCGGCTAATAGAGTGTCAATTAAAATAACTAATAGTACCTGGGATGGCGGTCATCACATTAGTATTCAAAACTTTTTCATATATGAGTTTAATCTCAAATTCTTGCCTAAAGGATATTAGTTCATGCTTACAAAGAAGTAACACAAATACAAAGTTCTAAGATGCAACATAATTAAAACTAGAGTTTACTTTAGGAAATAAGAAAATTCGAAAGAAGGAGAAGAAAAGTCCCTATGCCGAGAGTATCTACAAAGGGTCAAATGTTTTAGCTCCCACAAGTTTCTTGTTCCAGCCTTGGTTCCTCTCCTTCGATATCCTTTAAATCCCCTCTTTAAAAAGTCTTTAAGACTAAATGTAAAACTAAACTAAGTGTAGGACTATGTATTCTATCACGTTCCTCCCTTTCTTGTTGAAATTAGGTTCCAATTAGGGTTAAAAAGTGTTTCTTGGTCACCAAGTTGTAAAGGCTTCATTGGGAAGAAAATCGAGTAGTTTCAAGGATCAACTTGCTTCATTTTTGCCAACAAAGTCAACCTTTTCACGTGTGCATTGCTAGAACAGATTGTTGAAGCAAAGTTTCATGTTCTAGATTACTGAAGCAGAGTTGACTACAATAAAAGCTTGAATTCTTCCTCTCCAAACCTCTGTTTTGCACCTTTTTTTCAACCGAATCAAGCAAAAGTAATTAACAATGCTTATTTGAACCATATAAGCGTAGTTGAAATTATATGGTTATAATAATAGGGGGTTATAATAGTCTGTGGGTTATTATAGTCTGTGAAACACATAATATTATTTAAAATGCAGAGTAGTATAGTCTAAGATTATAATAGTCTGTGTTTAGGGTGTAGAGTATTTTACAGGTTATTATAACACGGGTTATAATAACTAGTGGGCCAAACAAGCCCATAAAGCTCAAAGATCAACTTTTCTTAAAACTTTGGTTAAACAAACTCAATTGCAACAATAAAGTGCTAAAAATAACTTAAAACATCACCTAATGGAATCAAAATTCCTAATATGTAATGGAAGCCAATTTAATCCATAACTTGATTTTTATTTTGAAATCAAAATACCAGTACATTGGCAATAAACAACGATAAGCATGGAAAAATATGTAATAATATGTAATTACTTTATAAGCAAAAAATAAACTAAAAGGATTCAAAATCCTAACCTTTTTGGCTTTTGGAAACAGAAAACCTTTTCTATGAAGCACGAATAGAAAATTCCAAATGCCGAACACAACCAGTTGGCTAACTCCCTATTCTTTGGGTGTTGTGCGATTTCGATTATGGGATTGAATCTTCATCTTTGAGAATTGATGATTTTAGAGAAGAATTGAAATATTTTTTTTGAGCAGAGAAGATCAATCGATTGGTCGATTACCCGTCCCGACATCCCATCTTCTTCATCGATAAAAACGGGGGAGTTGGGAACGTGAGAATAAAAATTGTGGGGATGATCCCAGGATTTAATATTATATTTAATAATATAATATTAATTTAATTAAAAACAATTAATTTAATTAATAATTAATTAAATTAAATTAAATTAATTAATTCCTTTAAATCGGATTGAAATAAATATGTCTCATATAACCTATAGTTTTAATTTAATTAAATCAAATTTAATCAAGTGTAACTAAATTAAAAGATTAATTAATTCATTAATTAATTAACTTCTTAATTAAATATCATAAATTCAATTTAGGTCTCATAATTAAATCATATCTAATTATTCTCCCATAACCTACAATTTTAATGTACATCTTATGTGCATTAAATTTAATCTATAGTTTGATGTGAATTTAATTCACACTAAAATAATATATGACTATTTCAAATATTTATTTATCTCATAATTAATTTTAAATCAAATTCAAAATTAAATCTATATTATAAAGTTTTAATCAACATGAAAACTTCATATTATAATGTATCTCCATACATTTTAATGATTCCCTAAGTGAATTTGAACATGCCAACAAGAGCATAGCTCAACTGGCATTAAGTATGACTCATGATTAAGAGGTCATGAGTTCGAATCCCCCACCCCCAATTGTTGATGTACTAAAAAAAAAATGAATTTGAGCATTTCAAATTGTGATCAAGATCAAATAACCTCAACACCCTTTACATTCTACTAAAGACCGGACCATCAAACGAACACTCAGTATTAAGATTAAGTTCCCTAGGTCAACGAGTATCATTGTATGTTAGAAAGACGGGCGGTTTTAAATGACGGACATTGCCCGCACTATACAGAACCCGGTTGACGGGGGCATTGAAGGGAATGAACCCGGTTGACGGGGGCATTGAAGGGAATGAGAAATCAATCTCCGCGCAGCGGAAGACGATCGAATCGTCATGGTATCATTACGCTACTCGATTTTTGTTGAAGACTATCTTCGGGAGGAGAATTGAGGGAGAGTAGAGAGAATTCTCTTCTTTTTGGGTGAGAATCCAAGAGGGAGAGTAGAGAGAATTCTCTTCTTTTTGGGTGAGAATCCAAAAAATGAGAGATTGATGTCTATTCCTTCTTGCAAGAAGGCATTATATAGTGAAATAATCATGGAGTTAAAATCTCCACATTATTACCACTTTAACACAACCATAGGTTATGCAAATCTCATTTGCATAACCATATAATATAAGATATCTCATATCTTATATTGCAAATCTCATTTGCAATAATTGTGGATTAATTAAATTGAATCACATCAATTTAATTTCTCTCAATTAATTTCTCCAATTAGCCCTAATTCAACAATTAGGCTAACCTATAGTTTATTATGAATCTCATTCACATTAAACTATATATTATATCATTCATATCTCATATAAATGACATAAATGCCCTTAAAGTGAAATTGAACACTTCAATTTTACACCAAAACATTAACCCTTCTTTTAACCGAGATTGAGCCAACCGAGGGACCTATGAACCTATAGTGACGGGCTCCAATGATCCGAGATTAACCTGTCAAACTCTTTGACCCGGTTAATCAACATTCATTAACTACGGTAACACTCCACTATAGCCCGTAGCTGCACTCCCGTCAGTGCAGAATATTACGTGTTCACTGATATAATCAATGCCCATAAGTCGACCCTTCACAGGTTGTTCGTAGACACGGCTGGGTCAAATTACCGTTTTACCCCTGTGTCTACCTCTTGTTCCATAAGTCCTGACTGCTCCTCTAATGAACAACATATTGTGATGGTCCAACCATACACAACACCCTTCCCGGGCAAGTGAGAAGGTGGGCGCCCGTTGTCCAAGCCCTAGAGACAACACTTATGGGAACAACCCCTCTAGTTTCCCTAAAGGCAGGAACGAGTGAATTCCATCTCGCGTAGTTAAGTTCCCAGCTCCCTACTTGGTCATGTCCCTGAGAAGATATGCATATTGGGCGAGTAACTATGACCACCCTCACCTGTACTTGTCAAAGGACAGACCCCCGCAGACAAGAGTCCGTAACACGCTCAGGATTGAGGTCGAGTCACTAATGGTCATCTACGAAGTTATTAGTCCTTACTGTCAACTGTGTTACATCAGTAGGTCTAATAATTCACGGTCCGATCTTGTACAATCTCATTGCACAGGATGCCCTCACTCGCATGTCAACCACATGAACGAGTCAGATCACCTCGTTTGTATCTAATACAAAGCGAGTCGCATCCACAGTGTATCCAGGATTAGGTCTCCAACCCTATCCATATACTGTAGACCGTTTGGGTCATTAACTCGAACGTGATCCTCCCTGTGTGTCCACTACACACCGTTCAAGTTCTAGTTCTCTTATAAATTCAATGACCTTGTAGCTTAGTTTATTGGAAAAGTTTATAAATATTGCGAGACACAAAGTGAGGCGATAAATAACTCTTATTAATTTCAAACAATGATTTACAAACACGAGATTAGGACAAAAATCCCAACAAACTCCCACTTAGACTAAGCTAGTGGAGAAAATACATTTATGAAATGTACATAAATTACAATGAAGTAATACAATAAACTAGACCATTGAATACCCGTTTTACACATCTCCCACTTGCCCTAGTCAGGAAGCTCTCGAAGACCTAGACTTTTTAGGTTACCCTCAAATACCTTAGCCGTGAGGGGCTTTGTAAATGGATCAGCTACATTGTGTTTCGACGCTATCTGCGTGAGTGTCACGTCTCCGCAGTGCACAATCTCCCGTATCAGATGATACTTACGCTCAATGTGTTTGCCTCTCTTATGGCTCCGAGGCTCATGTGAGCTGGCTACTACACCACTGTTATCACAAAACAGTGTGATTGGTAAGTTCATGTTTGGAACAACTTCCAAATCTGTCATGAACTTCCTAAGCCAAACAGCTTTTTTTGCACCTTCACAAGCCGCAACATACTCCGCTTCCATAGTGGAATCAGCGATGCATCCTCGCTGATGATTCGCCATACTCTGACTCCTCCATTCGAATGAAGGTGACCCCGGTAGATGTCCTAGAATCCTTATCAGTCTGAAAGTCAGAATCCGTGTATCTCGTAAGGATCAAATCCCCACTGCCATACACTAAGCTGTAGTTCCTCGTTCTCCTAAGATACTTGAGGATTGCCTTTACGGCTGTCCAGTGATCTAATCCTTGATTGGACTGATATCTACTGACAATTTCTACTGCATAATAGATGTCGGGCGTAATACACAACATGGCATACATCAGGCTCCCTACAACCGAAGAATATGGAATCCGTCTCATATCCTCAACATCTTGAGGAGTCTTGGGACACTGATCCTTAGACAAGTGAACCCCATGTCTGAAAGGCAACAAGCCCTTCTTTGAGTTCTGCATCTTATATCTAGACAACATCTTGTCAATATAAGACGCCTGAGACAAGGCTAGCATTCTGTTCTTCCGGTTCCGGACTATCTGGATACCTAGAACATACTTAGCTTCTCCCAAATCTTTCATTTGGAATTGCGAAGTTAGCCACTTCTTAACGTCAGTAAGAAATTCTACCTCATTCCCAATGAGAAGAATATCATCCACATAAAACACAAAAAATGTGACAGTTTTGTCAACGATTTTCTTGTAAACACAAGGCTCGTCGATATTTTGATCAATGCCATAAGATTTGATCGTCTCATCAAACCTTATATTCCAAGACCTCGAAGCCTGTTTCATTCCATAAATGAACCTATGAAGCCAACAAACCTTTTGCTCTTCGCCTTGGGCAATGAACCCTTTGGGCTGGTCCATGTAGATGGTCTCATCAAGTTTTCCATTCAGAAAGGCTGTCTTGACATCCATATGCCATACCTCATAGTCATAATACGCGGCAATGGCCAGAAGTATCCTGATCGACTTTACCATGGCAACAAGTGAAAAGGTCTCCTCATAGTCAAACCCTTCAACCTGGATAAAACGCTTTGCCACTAGTCGGGCTTTGAAGGTCTGCCCCTTCCCATCTACGCCACGTTTACGCTTGTAGATCTATTTGCAACCAATAGGTTTTACCCCATCCGGTTGATCCATAAGCTCCCAGAAATAATTGAAGTATATAGACTCCATTTCCTGGTCCATAGCTTTAATCCACTCGTCTTTGTCAACATCAAACATTGCCTGATCATAGGTGAATGGATCCTCAAAGTCATAATCAAGAGCGACAACTGAGGTTTCAGCTAAACACATGTAGCGATCAGGCTGTCTCACAGTCCTTCTACTACGTCGAGGCATTCCCAACTCATGGGAACGGATTTGACTAGACGTGCTAGGATCAACAACACTTGTTGACGTACTAGCCCCATTAGCAACTCTTGCTGATGTACTGTCCATTTCATTTAACACAATTTTACTCCTTGGTAAATGATCCCTAACGTGGTCTTCCTCTAGGAAAGTGGCGTTTGTCGACACAAGAACCTTATTTTCCTTAGGATCGTAAAATAGACCACCTCTAGTCTCTTTAGGGTAACCTATGAATAGGCATAATTTCGAACGGGGTTCCAACTTTTTTGGGTTTGACACCAACACGTGGGTCGGGCATCTCAAAATTCTTAAGTGATGTAAACTGCCTTTACATCTACTCCAGAGCTTGAAAGGTGTTTCACAAACTCTCTTCGACGGAACGTTGTTCAAAATATAGACCAAAGTCTCCACTGCGTAACCACAAAAAGAATCAGGGAGACGAGCATAGCTCATCATCGGCCGAACCATGTCCAACAAGGTTCTATTTCTCCTCTCCGATACACCATTCTGCTGTGGCATACCAGGCGCTGAGAGTTGGGACGTAATTCCGTGTTCTATCATATAGTCCTCGAATTCAGTGTCCATGTACTCTCCACCTCGATCCGATCGAAGTGTTATAAGCGATTTACCTAAGAGGTTATCAACCTCAGTCTTGTACTCCTTGAACTTTTCAAGAGTTTCAGACTTCTTGTGCATTAGGTAAATATACCCATATCTAGAGTAATTGTCTATGAAAGACACGAAGTACTCATAACTGCCCCGAGCTTTAACATTCATCGGACCACCGAGTCATAATGTACTAACTCAAGAGGCTCTTTGGCTCTATATCATTTTCCACTAAAAGGACGTTTGGTCATCTTGCCCTCAAGGCATGACTCACACTCGGGCAAAGAGTTTTCTTCCAACTCGTTTAGAAGTCCATTCTTCACTAGTTTCTCAATCCTATTGAGATTAATGTGGCCTAACCGTAGATGCCAAAGATGGACATTTTCCTTTGGAGAAACTTTATCTTTCTTAGTTCATGTATCTGCAGTTTTAAACAATTTAGTATTCAAAACACTTTTGACCCAATTAGGTTTTAAAACATACAGATTATGTTCGAGTGAAGCTGAACAAATAACATTGCCTTTGAAAGAAATAAACGCTTTATTTAATTCAAAAGAAACACAAATAGATTGTTCAATTATGCAGGAAATAGAAACTAGGTTTCTAGTAAACCCTAGTACTATGTACAAATTGTCCAACAATAAGTACTTCCCGCCAAAATGTAGCTTCACTGTGCCAATCGCTGCAACAGAGACAAGCTCCCCGGATCCAACCCGTAGAGTCACCTCACCCTCTCGCAGCGGCTGCCAGGAATCAATCCCCTCAAAACAAGAACAAACATGGTTAGTGGCGCCCGAATCCAATATCTAGACAGAGTCACTACTCTCCACTAAACAAGTTTCTGTCACAAGTAAATCACATTTACCTTGATTCTTCCTCTCGATCAGGAATTTGGGATAATTACTCTTCCGGTGTCCGACCCCATTGCAGTTGAAACACTTTCCTTTCTCTGCAACGTCCTTGACCTTCTTGCCCTTGTGGGCAGCAGATCGGTCAGTTTTACCCCTCTTCATCCTTTTCTTCCCTTTCGGGCGTGAATGAGCAACATGTTTCTTCCTAGAGGTCGAACCCCTATGATAAGACCTGTAGGCAATATTTGCCTCAGATTCCTTGATCCTGTTCAAAGTTTGGAAATTTTGTAGCTCATTGAGGAGGGTAGTCAGAATGTAGCTAATTTTGTTCATAACAGCATTGCTACGAAACTGAAGGAAACTCTTCGGAAGAGTCTCCAAAATAAAACTAACTTGGCTCGACTCATCGATCAAAGCCCCGTTCATCTCAGCCAGATTAAATTAGGTCATCATGTCTAGAACATGTTCACGGACAGACGACCCCTCCTTCATCCGTGCGTTGAAGACGTATTTAAGCGAGTCATGCCGGACCTGAAAGGACTGCTGTCCAAACATCTCCTGCAAGGACTCCATGATCTCCTTAGCGGAGACCATCAACTCATGCTTCTTTGCCAAGACATCAGACATGCTGACAATTATGTAGACCTTGGCCATTTCATTGGCCCTGATCCACCGATCGTATGCATCGCGAACACTTCGCGACGCTGTCGAGCCCGACATCTGAGGACACTCCTTAGACAGCACGAACTTTATGTCGTCAGTTACCAAAATCGTGTTAATGTTGTTTTTCAAACTTTGGTAATTATCTCCCAATAACTTATCGGACGCGAGTAGTGCTATTATTGCCCTAGACATTTTTAGCTGGAAATTAAGAAAAACTTTGTATTAGTCTCGCAAAAAACTTTTTGAAATCCAATCAATTTTAGGAAAATTGTTTCATGATCCCTAGGTCATTCAAAATTTTGCGATGATACCCTAAAGGTTTAGAATGACAGCCACCGAAGGGTGAACAGAACAGTCCTCCTCTAGGACGAGACTTTCTCAATCAGACCCTAATCCCAGAATAACTCTTATTCCATTACGCGTCCAATTACAATTGTTTGGTCGAATTCATTAACACTTAACGGATTTTGTGAGTGTCACCCTCAATCTTTAAGTTTCCAAGCATCCATCCAAACAATAGCCACCGAAGGGTGAACCAAGAAGGAAAACCAACCAGGAAACTGTATCCCTTTCGGGAATTCACGGTGTTCCGACTCCCATGATCAGGCCCACCGAAGGGATTTTCTGGTCTAGGCCAAACTAGCAGGCGAATCATAGGCGTCTCACGGTGTGAATCGAAAGAAGAGACCGTGGGTCCCGTTTTCACAGGTCCCGCTCCCACTCACTATAAGTACCCTCTCCATCCTCGATGATATTGACCTATACAAATATTATCCGAAGGGGGACGCTCCCATTTGCGCCACGAGGCCGAGTATAGATCTCACGGTGCGGACTTAACAGAGATTTTTGGTTGGAAAAACAAATGCATCTCATACACTTTATTTTCTCCCACTCAGCACTTTAATTTTAATAGGGATTGACCTAGATAAACCGACTAAAAATTACCTAAGTCTACCAATATAACTCTTATATGGTATTAACCTAAGTCTATAATAACATTATAACTTAGGTCTATGTGAGTTAATTATAACACTTTTAATTAGCGGCACTCACGATAAGTATAATCTAAGAATCTCCGGACCGAATTCACTCCCAGGTCGGTTTCTAGGTAGAGGTGTTCCGCAAATGTCAACTTAAATACCCCAGCCTTAGAAAAAACCTTCCTTAGACAAAGTTACTAATCAGTCTCCATTCATAGACTAAACTTTGATTTCCTAATTTCTAATCTTATTAGAAAATAGAAAACCTAAGTCTAATTATTCAAGTTCTAAACTCTTTAAAACTAATAATTAACTTAGGTTGCATGCATTTCTATGTTATAGTGCTTGATCATTCATCACAGGAATAACTATATACTATAACATAATATTATTCATCACATGAATATAAATGCATGACCATACTTTAATCTAAAAAATATAACACTTATATTAATTAAATTAAACACGCATTTAATTATATTATAACTCTTATAATATAACCTATCATGCAAACTATATATTATAACTCTTATAATATAAATGATGCATGAAATGTTTAACCTAAGGTGGGATTTTAAATCTATATGACATACATTATGCACATAGAAATTAATTAGAGTATACATCTCATGCATAAAATTATTAAATAGCAAAAATGGACCAGTTTTTGGCACCTAGGGGTAATTATTTAATTAAATAACATTAATATAACACTTATATTAACATTATTTAATAAAATAATTAAATACATAAATTAAATACATTTTACAAATAATAAAATAAAATAAAAACAAAACAACAATCGCCTTACTGAATGAAGGATTAACGCCCACGTCTGCGAAACTGCCGTGAACTGCTCCTCAACGCGTGCATCGTTGGAACGCTGTCGCCTCCAGCGTCGACCTGTGTTCTCAACGCCAGCGGCGTTGCAACGCTGCTTTACAGCAGTGCCTCTGTCCGCAAGGATAGCGTTGAGACGCCGAAGGGCAACGTCTCAACGCTATCGACAGAACAACAAACAACTTTGCTCTTCTTCACCGATTTCTGCCTGTTTCCGCTTCGATTTCTTCACAGCAACTCTTGCCACGAACGACCCAGACTTACTGACTCGATTTATTTTCTAAAATGCCCAAAAACACAGACCCTTTACATTTGATCTCATCAAACAGAAAATAAATCTAAAAGTGCCAAAAACCGAAACATCCATTTATGCAAACCATCATTCATCTCATGAAATTTAAGGCAATTTACCCACCTATTTTAACAAAAACAGTGCAAAATGAAGAACCATCGAAATGACTCTGATACCATTTGAAGGGAATGAGAATCCCCGAGTAGCAGAAGACGATCGAATCGTCATGGTATCATTACGCTACTCGATTTTGTTAAAATGATGAACTAAAAGATCTAGGCTAAACATGCTAGAAAAGAAGAAATTACAGCAAGATAAAGGTACTTACTTGTTGAAGACACTCTTCAAGATTTCTTCCTCATATCACGAACGCTTCGTGCTTCTTGATATCAACAATTGTTCTCCACGAACGAAACCCAAACACTACCACTTGGAGTCTCGGTTGTTCTTTCTTTGGAAAAAGGGAAGTTTGTGAGAACTTTGGTGTTTTGGAGAGGGAGGAGAATTGAGAGAGTAGAGAGAATTCTCTTCTTTTTGGGTGAGAATCCAAAAAATGAGAGATTGATGTCCATTCCTTCTTGCAAGAAGGGATTATATAGTGGAATAATCATGAAGTTATAATCTCCACATTATTACCACTTTACCACAACCATAAGTTATTGAAATCTCATTTGTATAACCATATAATATAAGATATCTCATATCTTATATTGCAAATCTCATGTGCAATAATTGTGGATTAATTAAATTGAATCACATCTAATTTAATTTCTCTCAATTAATTTTTCCAATAAGCCCTAATTCAACAACTAGGCTAACTTATAGTTTATTATGAATCTCATTCACATTAAACTATATATTATATCATTCATATCTCATATAAATGACATAAATGCCCTTAAAGTGAAATTGAACACTTCAATTTTACACCAAAACATTAACCCTTCTTTTAACTGAGATTGAGCCAACTGAGGGACCTAATGGACCTACAATGACGGGCTCCAATGATCCGAGATTAACCTGTCAAACTCTTTGCCCGGTTAATCAACATTTATTAGCTACGGTAACACTCCACTATAGCCCGTAGCTGCACTCCCGTCAGTGCAGAATATTACGTGTCCACTGATATAACCAATGCCCATGAGTCGACCCTTCATAGGTTGTTCATAGACGTGGTTGTGTCAAATTACCGTTTTACCCCTGTGTCTACCTCTTGTTCCTTAAGTCCCCACTGCTCCTCTAATGAACAACATATTGTGATGGTCCAACCATACACAACACCCTTCTCGGGCCAGTGAGAAGGTGGGCGCCCGTTGTCCATGCCCTGGAGACAACACTTAAGGGAACAACCCCTCTAGTTTCCCTAAAGGCGTTAACGAGTGAATTCCAACTCGCGTAGTTAAGTTCCCAGCTCCCTACATAGTCATGTCCCTGAGAAGATAGGCATATTGGGCGAGTAACTGTGACCATCCTCACCCGTACTAGTCAAAAGACAGACCCATAAACAGAGTCCGTAACCCGCTCGAGATTCGGTCGAGTTACTAATGGTCATCTACGGTTATTAGTCCCATCACAACGCGGTGTTACATCGTGAGGTCTAATAATTCACGGTCCGGTCTTGTACAATCTCATTGCACAGATGCCCCCACTCGCATGTCAACCACATGAACGAGTCGATCACCTCGTTTGTATCTAATACAAAGCGGGTCGCATCCACGATGTATCTAGAATTAGGTCTCCAACCCTATCCATATCTCAGAGACCGTTCGGGTCATTAACTCGAACGTGATCCTCCCTGTGTGTCCACTACACACCGTTCAAGTTCTAGTTCTCTCATAAATTCAATGACCTTGAAGCTTAGTTTATTGGAAAAGTTTATAAATATTGCAAGACACAAAGTGATGAAATAAATAACTCTTAATATTTTCAAACAATGATTTACAAACACGAGATTAGGACAAAAATTCCAACAGGCACTATATGTAAAATAATTTAAAAATAGTATGGTTGAGTTAAATTTCGTTCCAACGTTGATCAAAACAATCGAATATATCAATTATAAGTTTACCTTTACAAGTTTTCCAAGTGATGGCAAAACGATATTGTGGAAGTGAGTGGTTGGATTGCATATTGTCCCTTGAAAACTTTCTTCGATCTTACTTCTCAACGAGTTTAATACACAAACGGTGTTTGCTCGCGTATGGATAACGATCAACATCCAATGATTTCTATTAAACAATGAATATTCTAATATCATTGTTTATGAATAAAAAAACTATAACTAAGTTGAAGTAATTTAAATGATTACTTACCCAGTATTATATGTGATGAAAACTTGTTGATCCAATTCCAAATTAACCATTTCTAACCTGTTAGCCAGATTTATACAACGTGTTTCTTGACTTTTAACATAATTAGAAATGGTTATTTGATCAACTACCAAGAACATGACGATTATTTCATAGTCACATACAGTGCAAGGATACCTAAATAAAAGGAAAGTTATTGATAAAACATTCAAAAGCGTAGTCAATATAGTTGTAAATGAAAGATGTTGTAAACTTACGCAATGTATGCAACTATGCAGGAGTACCCTATCTCCACCATCAAACAGTAATGCAGGATATCATCGCGATGTAAGTAAATTAACTTTTCCTCTCCGAACATGTGCTCGCTCAACTTGACTTGAATCGTATCATCTTCTTGCATCTATAACATTTCATAACGATTCATAAGTCTAATAGTCTCATGAGCGTCTGTGTACTTTGTACATTGTGAAATAGGCACATGTACAGAAACATCCGACTTATGTTTTGCTGGAGAAGCCACCTATCACAACAAAACAACATTTAAATTTGTAAACAAAGAATATAGTAATTTTAAACATTGAGTTTAAGAATTTCATACATTTTTCCCTTATTAAAAATGACAAGGTCACGAGGCTATGCCACAAAATTTCCCATTGATTGACTTAGAGACTCTACTTCTCCCCGTATAGGAATTGGTAATGGAGCATCTTCACCTACGATCATGTCCACTACCACTCTAACATTTTCATCTCCTAAGGGAACTCAATGGACTGTGGGAAATTGAGCGTCAGATGTGTACATTGTGCCTACAACAACCACATTATCCTTTGATCCTATTACTAGATGGCATGGAGTTTCCTTAAAAAAATTAAAAAGAATGTGAAAATAAAGTATCATGGATCACATCTTATGATCAATAAACGCAAAATTCTAATTACCTCTAAAATTTCTTCCAGCTCGTCAATGACCTTCTTGTCTTTTGGATGATTACTGTCTATGCTTGCAAACTTTTTGGAAGGTGAGTAATGAGTCGACATTTTGTTGCCAGACTCTTTACTTGATTTTGATTTCCCTCGAGGAATATTAAAGTATGTTAATGGATTGACAGAGATACCTATTCCTCTAACACACCCTCTGTGTTCTGGCGTGCCTAATGCTTCGGTCAATATGTCTTTACCTTTATTCTTCTTACCTAGTTCGTCCTGTCACAACCATTTAGATTAACATTGAAACTAACCATAAGATATTTAAACTAAGAATCACTTTTACATCATGCTAAAATAAGACATATTAACTTACGATTCGACCAACACATTGTTTTGTTTCTTCATCGAAGTATTCATTATTTTTTCCTTTTCGTGTCTGCATCCATAAGGTGGCACGAGTGCAAGGATCTTCCGCCAATTCCTATATAAACATACAAGTTATTAAATCTCATGTATGGAAAATTATAAGAAATAATGTATTTGATGTTACTCACTAGTTCTTCAGCTAAGTTTGCATATCCTTTGCGAGAGATGTGATGATTATATTTACATTTCTCCCTCCTTTCTTTTTGCACACGACTTTGTGTCTATATAACATAATAGAATCAAGTTAAATCATTAATACATTTTTTACTAATTTTTAAAAGCAATAAGTATAATGTAGTTACCTCCCATTCTTTCGATAATCTAGCATTCACAAATGCTTCCCATTGTTGTTGATCAATATGTGAATACTTTTGTGGAGGATGTTTCAACAAGGATGACTCATCCTTAAATGGAAGTATGTGTTTTTTATATAACGTGTATCGAAATGTTCGAAATTTATTCGCCGCTGATTGAAGAATACTATTTTTAGACCGAGGATCTATCGCAAATGACATCTAAATAGGAAACACATAATAATGAGTTAAATAACTATACATATTAAGAAGTCGTTAGGGAAAAATTATTATTCTTACCTCTACAGAATGAAAAATTTTGTCTTTCAATTCTTGAGAAACTTCTTTCCAAGTCTTGTAACTTAATGGAATTTATTGCCTAACGCAAACTCCAATATAACTTTGCATTTGGTTTGCATTATCACCAACACTCTGACCTCGATTGTTGTATTAGATGACTAAGCGTTCTCCTGTAGTCCTTACGCGTGCCATACCACGCATAGTAGTAAGATCACGTCCATTAGTATGCCTAACCTCAATTTTGATCGATACATTAACTTCATCATCACTTGATCCACTCATTGTAACAATCTGCAAAAAAAATACCATGAAAAAAATAAGTTATACTAATACATAAGATATATGAACTCATAAAAATTGCAATAAACTAAACAATGACATACCATATTTAATAAATCATTTATCGATCCATATACTCTCACAATCATTTCTATGATATATGAATTACATTTCGTTGATTTCATGGGTCACATCAATATTAGGCATTCTTTCTAAGACCCAATATCCACAATCTTGAACGATATCAACATCAACCTCAGAATATTCTTCTTCAACTATTCTTTGAGGAGGGCTTAAAACCACCAATCATCGAGGATCTTTCACATAAAATACATGCTTGGCTTGAGATGCTAAAATTAATGAGTCTGATTTATGCGCAATGCGATTATGGTTCACAGTTGTAAATCCAAGCTCATCTACTTTAACTCCATTATTATTCTCAATCCAGTCACATTTTAACAAAATAAATGTTAATTTTTGGTAATCAATCTACCAAATCTCCTATATTACACCATAAAAGGTCATGTCTGACATAACATAATTTTTATCCTTAGCACTGGAGACTTGCATTGTGTTTGCTGTTATAAAAATTTCACTATTTTGGTATTCATAATATCATGACGTTTCTTCGTATGATAATGAGTACCATTGACCACGTAACCACTATATGTGGCTACATTTGGACAAGACCCATGAGCAATCAATCTTAAAGAAGGTGATATGGAGTTGTTTGGCACCTCGAGAGTAAGTTGAACCTGAAAATATACGTTGAAAATTAAGTAGGAATAAACATTAAACCCACTCATTACAAAATATTCATCTCAAGATTACCCTATCACGCAACCATCTACTAAATGTGTGATTATGTTCATCTTGAAGCCACTTTTTGTTTTTGGATCTGCTAGGATTGAGCCTAGATAGAGTTTCCATATGTTGCCTAAATTCATACAATACATGAAAATGTTCAAATTATTACATCATTCCATAGTTGGAAAGTTATGCGAAAGAATTGAGATTTACGTACCCTACATATGGAAGCACGTCATTCACATTTTGAAGAACATAAAGATGAGCTTGATCTAATTGTTCCTTACTGAGTTTGATATAGTGAGCAACAAACATTGGTCAATCAAAATCTGATTTCTCTTTCCTTGTCTTTGAACGTACCCTAATAGACTCAACCCCAGAGAGAAATTCAGAACAAAATTCTACAGCCTCCTCCACAGTGTAATTTTCTCCAATGCACCCTTCTGGTCGGTTTCTATTTCACACATAACCTTTCAGAACTTTCATATATCGTTCAAAATGATACATCCACCTCAAATACACTGGTATACAAAATTCTATCTCTCTTACAAGATGGACCACAAGATGTACCATTATCGCGAAGAATGTCGGTGGAAAATATTTCTCTAACAAGTACAAAGTAACCACTACATCCTCTTGCAAGCCTTTTAACTTTGATGAATCGATCGCCTTACTACATATGGCGTTGAAAAAGAAACACATGCAAATAATTGCATATCTAACATGCTTTGGTAAAATACCATGTATAGCCACATTTAATAATTGTTGCATAAGAACATTGTGGTCATGCGATATAAGCCCATAAAGTTTCAAATCTTTGAGCGACACTAAACTCTGTATAATCGATGAATAACCTTCAGATACTTTATGTTGGGATTTATGCTCTAAACTTGTGTAATTTTGATCAAATAAATAAAGGGTTATTTGTTTTGATGAAATTAAAATGCTTGCTTTATAAATCTAATAAACTAAGCTCCAAGGTTATAATATATCTTGAACTACAGTGTAGTGGACACTACTTGGATTGTGTTCAAGAAGATAACCTAAATGGTCTATGGTATAAGAATAAGGTTGGAAACCTCATTCTTGTAACACCATGGATGCGACCCACTTTGTAATTAGTACAAATGAGGTAATCCAACTCATTCATGTAGTTGACATGCAGGGGGGGCTTCCTGTATGAACAGTTCATAAAAGACCGGACTGCAAATTATTAGTCTAACCAGTATAACACCGTTAATAGAGTAAGACTGATAATTTATAGATGGTCATTAGTGACTCAACCTGAATCCTGAACAAGTTAAGAATTCTTGCTTATAGGGGTTTGTCCTTAGACTAGTATGGGTGAGAGTGGCCTGTAGCCGACTCAATAAGCCTACCTTTTCAGGGACAGAATCTCGTAGGTAGCTGGAGACTTAATTGTGGAAGATGGAATTCACTCATTCCTACACTAAGGAATTAGATAGGTTGTTCCCTTAGGAATTGACTCAGCCGTGATTATGAACAACCTGTGAAGGGTCCATTGATATAATCATTACCCATGAGTCGACCCTTCACAGGTTGTTCGTGATCAAAGTTGGGTTAAATTACCGTTTTACCCCTGTGATAACTTCTTTGTTCCTTAAGCACCACTGATCCTCTAATGAACAACAAGTCTAAGGTCCTACCATAGACTCATACCCTCATAGAGGGGCGGGGCCCGTTGTTCATGACACGAGTCGCTTCTAAGGAACAACCTATCTAATTCCTTAGTGTAGGAATGAGTGAATTCCATCTTGTATAGTTAAGTCCCCAACTACCTACAAGGTTCTGTCCTTGAGAAGGTAGGCTTATTGAGTCGGCTACAGGCCACTCTCACCCATACTAGTCTAAGGACAAACCCCTATAAGCAGAAGTTCTTAACTTGTTCAGGATTCAGGTCCAGTCAGTAATGACCATCTATAAATCATCAGTCTTACTCTATTAACGGTGTTATACTTGTTAGACTAATAATTTGCAGTCCGGTCTTGTATGAACTCTTCATATAGGATGCCCCCACTCGCATGTCAACTACATGAATGAGTTGGATTACCTCATTTGTACTAATTACAAAGTGGGTCACATCCATGGTGTTACCAGAATGAGGTTTCCAACCTTATTCTTTTACCATATACTATTTAGGTTATATTCCTGAACACAATCCATATAGTGTCCACTACACTGATGTTCAAGATATATTATAACCTTGGAGCTTAGTTTATTGAATTTATAAAGCAATAATATAATATTATAAAAAAATAAATAACTCTTTATTTATTTGATCAAAATTACACGAGTTTAGGGCATAAATCCCAACAATCTCCCACTTGACCTAAAGCTTGTGGAGTACTAAAACATTACAGTAATGTAAATACAATAAACTAGGACATTTAAACCCTTTGTACAGAATACTCGAACTTGCCCAAATTGGGGAAGACTTGTAAACCTAGACCTTCTAGGTGACTCTCAAACACTTTAGCCGTGAGAGCCTTTGTAAAAGGATCAACAACTTTGTGCTCTGAGGCTATTTTCGTGACGATCACGTCTCCTTGATACACAATCTTCCGGATGAGATTATATTTGCTCTCAATATGCTTTCCCCTTTTGTGACTTTGGGGTTCCTTTGAATTTGCCACTGCACAACTGTTATCGCAATACAACGTGATGGGAAAAGTCATATTTGGAACAACTTTAAAATTTAGCATGAATTTTCTTAACCAAAAGGCCTCTTTAGATGCTTCACAAGCTGCTACATATTCGACCTCTATGGTGGAATCAGCTATGCATCCTTGCTTGACGCTTCACCATACTACAACTCCTCCGTTAAGAGTGAATACTGACCCTGATGTAGATTTCCAAGAATCTTTATCAGTCTGAAAGTCAGAATCCTTGTATCCTGTAAGGATCAAATCCTTAGCCCCATACACAAGCATGTAGTTCCTTGTTCTCCATAGATACTTAAGGATTGTTTTAACCGTTGTCCAGTGTTCAAGTCCTGGATTGGATTGATACCTACTGACCATTCCAATTGCAAAACAGATGTTAGGCCTAGTACACAACATGGCGTACATCAGGCTCCCAACAACTGATGCATAAGGAATCCGTCTCATATCCTCAACTCCTTGAGGTGTCTTAGGACACTGTTCCTAAGACAAATGAACTCCATGTCTAAAAGGCAATAAACCCTTTTTGAAGTCTTGTATCTGAAACCTTAACAACACTATGTCGATGTAAGATGTCTGAGACAGGGCTAGTGTTTTATTCTTGCGGTTCTGGACAATCTGGATCCCAAGAACAAACTGTGCATTACCCAAATTTTTTCATTTCGAATTGCGTAGCTAGCCAATTCATAATGTCAGTAAGATATCCTACATCATTCCCAATGAGTAGGATATCATCCACATATAGAACTAGGAATGCGACAGAACTAATGATGATGTTCTTGTAGACACAAGGTTCATCATCATTCTGATCAAAGCCATAAGATTTGATTGCCTCATCAAATCTTATATTCTAGGATCCAGAGGCTTGTTTCAGTCCATATATTGACCTTTTAAGCCTGCAAACCTTTTGCTCTAGTCCTGGTTCAACGAACCCTTTGGGTTGATCCATGTAGATGTTTTCCTCAAGATTTCCATTCAAAAAGGCTGTCTTTGAAGGGAATTGAATCTCGGAGCGGAAGCGATTGTGAATCACACGTTCTTAATTTCGTTACAAAGATTACATTCAAGAACAATTCTATCTAGATTAAGCATATAATAACAATATGGACAACGAGATATTACCTTTGAAGAACCTTTCTTCAAGTGCTCCTTCCACTTCACGACCACGATCTCAAAGAACACGAACCCGCACGCTTATCGTTTACACACACCACCAGGATCTTCTCCGTTGTTCTCTAAGTGAGGGAGGAAGGTGGGTTCCCTTTAGGTGAGACGATGTGTTTTGTGAAAAACTAGTTGGAACTTTTACCAATACTATGTGGGAGAATTCTCTAGGCTTTCTCAAAGAGATGGAATCACTTGCTTAACCTAGTTGCATCTCATGCAACTATATATATAATAAAATAGGATGGAAATTACCATGCTCCCCCTCTTATATTCTCCCACTATTATATGGTTTATATGTGAATCTAATTCACATTAAAACCATATACTATATCCATTATATCATATATAATTGATATAACACCTCATGTATGAAATTGACCACCTCATTTATGAAATTTAACACTTCAATTTCATTCCTAACTTTATACCCTCAACATTACCATGATGAGCCAACGGAGGGACCTAATGAACCTACAGTTCATGAGCTCCAATGATGTGAAATTAACTGATCAAACTCTTTGATCCAGTTAATCAATATTCATTAACTACAAGTCACTCCACTATAGACTTGTAGCTGCACTCTCCTCCATGTAGATTATAATGTGTCCACTAATATAATCATTACCCATGAGTCGACCCTTCACAGGTTGTTCGTAATCACGACTGGGTCAAATTATCGTTTTACCCCTGTCATTACCTCTTTGTTCCTTAAGCACCACTGATCCTCTAATGAACAACAAGCCTAAGGTCCTACCATAGACTCATACCCTAATGGAGGGCGGAGCCCCGTTGTTCAAGACCTGGAGTCAGTTCTTAAGGGAACAACCTATCTAATTCCTTAGTGTAAGAATGAGTGAATTCCATCTTGCACAGTTAAGTCCCCAGCTACCTACGAGATTCTGTCCTTGAGAAGGTAGCCTTATTGAGTCGACTGCAGGCCGCTCTCACCCATACTAGTCTAAGGACAAACCCCTATAAGCAGGAGTTCTTAACTTGCTCAGGATTCAGGTCGAGTTACTAATGACCATCTATAAATTATCATTCTTACTTTATTAACGGTGTTATACTGGTTAGACTAATAATTTGCAGTCTGGTCTTGTATGAACTCTTCATACAGGATGACCCCACTCGCATGTCAACTACATGAATGAGTTGGATTACCTCATTTGTACTAATTACAAAGTGGGTCGCATCCATGGTGTTACCAGAATGAGGTTTCCAACCTTATTCTTATACCCTAGATCATTTAGGTTATATTCTTGAACACAATCCAAATAGTGTCCACTACGCTGATGTTCAAGATATATTTTAACCTTGGAGCTTAGTTTATTGGATTTATAAAGCAAGAATATAATTTTATCAAAACAAATAACCCTTTATTTATTTGATCAAAATTACACAAGTTTATAGCATAAATCCAAACAATCTCCCACTTGACCTAAAGCTTGTGGAGTACTAAAACATTACAGTAATATAAATACAATAAACTAGGGCATTTTAACCCTTTGTACAAAATACTCCCACTTGCCCTAGTTGGGGAAGACTTGTAAACCTAGACCTTCTAAGTGACTCTCAAATACTTTAACCGTGAGAGCCTTTGTAAAAGGATCAGCAACGTTGTGCTCTGAGGCTATCTTCGTGACAATCACGTCTCCTCTATGCACGATCTCCCGGATGAGATGATATTTTCGCACATTGTGCTTTCCCCTCTTGCGACTTCGGGGTTCCTCAAATTTGCCACTACACCACTGATATCACAATACAGCGTGGTGGACAAAGTCATATTTGGAACAACTTCCAAATTTATCATGAATTTCCTTAACCAAACGGAATCTTTAGCTGCTTCACAAGCTGCTACATATTCGTCCTCTATGGTGGAATCAGCGATGCATCCTTGCTTGACGCTTCACCATACTACAGCTCCCCATTAAGAGTAAATACTGACCCTGATGTAGATTTCTGAGAATCTTTATCAGTCTGAAAGTCAGAATCCATGTATCTTGTAAGGATCAAATCCTTAGACCCATATACAAGCATGTAGTTCCTTGTTCTCTGTAGATACTTAAGGATTATTTTAACTGTTGTCCAGTGTTCATGTCCTGGATTGGATTGATACCTACTGACCATTCCAACTGCAGAACAGATGTCAGGCCTAGTACACAACATGGCGTACATCAGGCTCCCAACAACTGATGCATAAGGAATCCGTCTCATATCCTCAACTACTTGAGGTGTCTTAGGACACTGTTCCTTAGACAAATGGGCTCCATGTCTAAAAGGCAATAAGCCCTTTTTGGAGTCTTGCATCTTAAACCTTGACAACACTTTGTCTATGTAACATGTTTGAGACAAGGCTAGTGTTTTAATCTTGCGGTTCCGGACAATCTAGATCCCAAGAACAAACTGTGCATCACCCAAATCTTTCATTTGAAATTGCGTCGCTACCCAATTTTTAATGTTAGTAAGATATTCTACACCATTCCCAATGAGTAGGATATCATCCATATATAGAACTAGGAATGCGACAGAACTATTGATGATTTTCTTGTAGACACAAGGTTCAACATCATTCTGGTCAAAACCATAAGATTTGATTGCCTCATAAAATCTTATATTCCATGACCTAGATGCTTGTTTTAGTCCATAAATTGAGCTTTTAAGGCTGCAAACCTTTTGCTCTTGTCCTAGTTCAATGAACCCTTTGGGTTGGTCCATGTAGATGTTTTCCTCGAGATTGCCATTCAAAAAGGCTGCCTTGACATCCATTTGCCATACCTCATAGTCATAATATGCGACAATGGCAAGTAGGATACGGATAGACTTTACCATAACAACAGGTGAAAAAGTTTCCTCATAGTAAACCCCTTCAACCTGGGTAGAACCCTTTGCTACTAGTCTTGCTTTAAAGGTTTGCACCTTTCCATCCACACCACGCTTTCTCTTGTAGATCCACTTACAATCTATAGGTTTTACCCCATCCGTTTTATCTACAAGATCCCAAAAAGAATTGAAGTACATAGACTCCATTTCTTGGTCCATGGCTATGACCCATTTGTCTTTGTCTTTGTCAACCATCGCTTGATTATAAGTCAATGGATCTTCGCAGTTGTCATCTGGTATAACAACTTGGGTTTCAGATAAACCCGTGTAACGGTCAGGTTGTGTTATAACCCTCCCATTACGTCGAGGCATACTCAACTCTTGAGAAGGACTCTCTTGACTAGACAAGCTAGTACGTCAACAACTTTTGTTGACGTACTAGTTTTATTAACAACCTTGCTATTGTTCCGTCTAACTCACTCAACACAATTTTACTTCTTGGTTTGTGGTCCCTTATGTGGTCCTTCTCTAAGAAAGTGGCATTTGTCGACACAAAAACCTTATCTTCCTTAAGATCATAGAATAAACCACTTCTTGTTTCTTTTGGGTAGCCTACGAATAGGCACAATTTTGAACGTCAATCAAACTTCTTTGAATTTGTCACAAGTGAAGGGAATGAGAATCGCGTAGCGGAAGACGATCGAATCGTCGTTGTATCGTTACGCTACTCGAATTTCACTAAAATTAAAAATTAACTATCTAATAGTTAACGCTAAACATGCTCAAAAATGGAAAGAAAAACAACAAGTAGTACACTTACTTGTTGTAGACGTGCTACAAGAATTCCTTTCAAGCGGATCACGAACTCTTCGCAAAATCTCGATCTCAATGAATTCTTCTCACGAACAAAAGCCGAACACAACCAAAGTCTTCTCAGTTGTTCTTCCTTTGGAAGAAGGAAAGTGGTGGGACTTTGTGTTTTGGAGAAGGGAGGAGTGTTGAGAGAGTAGAGAGAAAATGCTTCTCTTCTTTTTGATGATATCCAAAAAATGAGAGATTGAGCTTAGAAACTCTTCCTGCAAAGGGTTTAAATAGTGGAACTTGATGAAGTTAAAATCTCCACTTTATTACCACTTTACCACAACTATAGGTTATGCAAATCATATTTGCATAACCATAGATTATAAGATATCTCATATCTCATATTACAAATCACATTTCTATAATTGTGGATTTATTAAATTGAATCACATTCAATTTAATTTCTCTCAATTAATTTCTCCAATTAGCCCTAATTCAACAATTAGACTAACTTATAGTTTATTATGAATCTCATTCACATTAAACTATATATTATATCATTCATATCTCATATAAATGACATAAATGCCCTTTAAGTGAAATTGAACACTTCAATTCACACCAAAACATTAACCCTTCTTTAAACCCAGATTGAGCCAACCGAGGGACCTAATGGACCTACACTGACGAGCTCCAATGATACGAGATTAACCTATCAAACTCTTTGACCCGGTTAATGAACATTCATTAGCTACGGTAACACTCCACTATAGCTCGTAGTTGCACTCCCATCAGTGCAGAATATTACGTGTCCACTGATATAACCAATGCCTATGAGTCGACCCTTCACGGGTTGTTCGTGAGACACTTTCTTTGGGTCAAATTACCGTTTACCCTCGTGTCTACTTCTTGTTCCTTAAATACCCACTTTGCTCTCTAATGAACAACATATTGTGATGGTCCAACCATACACAACACCTTTCTCGGGCCAGTGAGAAGGTGGGCGCCCGTAGTCCAAGCCCTGGAGACAACACTTAAGGGAACAACCCCTCTAGTTTCCCTAATGGCAGGAACGAGTGAATTCCATCTCGCGTAGTTAAGTTTCCAGCTCACCCGTACTATTTAAAAGGCAGACCCCCACAGACAGGATTTTGTAACACGCTCAGCATCCAGGTCGAGTCACTAATGGTCATCTACAAAGTTATTAGTCCTTACTGTCAATGGTGTTACATCAGTAGGTCTAATAATTCACGGTCCGGTCTTGTACAATCTCATTGCACAGGATGCCCCCACTAGCATGTCATCCACATGAACCAGTCAGATCACCTCGATTTCCATCTAATACAAAGCGAGTTGCATCCTCAGCGTATCAAGGATTAGGTCTCCAACCCTATCCATATACTGTAGACCATTTGGGTCATTTACTCGAACGTGATCCTCCCTGTGTGTCCACTACACACCGTTCAAGTTCTAGTTCTCTCATAAATTCAATGACCCAGGAGCTTAGTTTATTGGAAAAGTTTGTAAATATTGCGAGACACAAAGTAATGAAATAAATAACTCTTATTAATTTCAAATAGTAAATTACAAACACGAGATTAGGACAAAAATCTCAACAACAAGCACATGTGCTGGACAACCCCATATTCTGAAATGACATAAACTACCTTTACGTCCTTTCAAGAGTTCAAATGGTGTTTCAGAAACACTTTTTGAGGGCACATTATTCAAAATGTATACCGTAGTCTCTACTGCGTAACCCCAAAATGAACTTGGGAGATGAACATAACTCATCATTGATCGAACCATGCCCAATGATGAGTAGAAATTAATTATACTTATTATATCTATTTTCCTTACATTCTAAGTGAATAAAATGTTTAATTGTCGAAATTGTGTCCAATTTAGTTTAGGTGATAAATTATCATTATTTAGTGAAACTAGTCTAAAAAGTACTTTTTAGTTCAAATTCGTAAATTGAAATAAAAATTGAAAAATTAGAAAACAAAATAATGAGAGAATTGAAAATAAAAAAAAGAATTAAAGAAATTGAGAAAAAATAACATAAAAAATGAAAAGGAAAAAGATGAACGTTTATTATCTAATTTTTTCTTTTGTTTCTTTTTTCTTTGTGTAGGTGGCATGCATGCATGGAGTCTTCCATGAGAATTGCAAGGGAGAAATAATCTTGTGGCTTGGCACACATTGTGGAGAAAGAAATGGCACATTTAAGGACCTATTTTTGGTCATTTTCAAGTATAAAAGGAGGGCAATGCATTGAGCAAAGGGAGTGCAGAGTTTTAGTGTTCTCTACAAAAACAAAAGTTTAGAGAGTGTTCTATATCTTTTTTTTTATCCTATTTTATGTTTTATCCCCTTTACAGTTATTCTTGCTTTTCCACCATGTGTGGCTAAGCTTTAATTTCTGATTCAAGGGTCATTTAATTTCCAATTGTAATTCTGTGAGGCTTTAGACCTAATTGAAATTTTGTTTCTAATTTAAGAATTCTTTGTTTGTTGTTTTATTTTTATGATTGATCGTTACTAATTAAATTGACGCCTTAATTTAGTTTCAATCAATTTATTGCTATCCATGATTTTGTGATCCGTAATTGTCACAAATGATTGAAAAAAAAATGTAGCAAGGGGTTGGCTTATGTGTGTGTAATTAATGGCTTTTCCATTTTACATAGCTTGCATAATAGACTCTAGGGAAACAAAGAAACAAAATTAATTAATTTGTAGTTATCTCAATTAGTTAATTTTGGTTTAGTCCTCTCATTGTTTTTAATGCTATTATTTAATCCATATGGAACGCTATCGTACCCAATGGATTAAATTATAAGTTTTGATTTTGATGCTTGGTTAAGATCAATTATATTAGGAGAGTTTATATTTATTTCGCTTTTCCGAGTAAATTGACTGAGTTCTTGAATTAGCAAAATTAAAATTGATTTATTTTTTTCCTTTTGAAGCCTATGATCAAGATTACAATTGGATGAAATTTACATCCTTGAATTGGAAGTTGCATAAAATTATCTTTTTACCTTTTGTTTTTAATTTCATTTTTTTGTTCGACAATTCAAAACCCCCTTTATTTTTGTTATTATTATTATTTTTAACTTTGAGAAATTAATTCGATTGGTTCCTTTGGGATTCGACCTGGTCCACTATTTCTACAAGTTAGATCTAGAAAACCAGTAAATATTTTGGAGGGCTTCGACAACCCGACCAAAATTTGGCGCCGTTGCCGGGGAACCATTGTTAGTTTCTCAATGTTAGATTTCTTATAAAAAAAAAAAAAAATCTATTTTTTTCCCTATACCTATTCTTACATGGCAGAAAACCTTCATCATTATTATGCATTTAGTAGAGCTGCATCGTTTGCTGATGAGGTTAGTGAGCTCAAAACTCAAATTTCTGAATTGACCTCTGTTATTCTTCAAGTAGTTGTAGGGAAGCTACAAGCATTAGAGGCATGCAAATTATGCTCGCCCGTGGACACCCCACGTAAGCATGCCCTCGGCCAGCCAGCAGAACATTATTCCTAACTCCTGCATCTTGAGAGAATTTCATGGCCATCAAGTAAAGTACGAGTTTTTGGATCACTACTATTCTGAATGGGATCAATCCAATTATGGATGTGGATACCAGGTGGAGCAGAAAAATCCATGCCATCAAACTTCAGACTCAGGTATGTCTCTAGAGGCTATAGTATATGAACTTGCTAAAAGTACTCTTCAATTTCAAGAAGAGACTCGAGCTGGAATGCAGAGCTTGGATGACCAAATTACCCAGGTGGCTAATTCAGTGAGAAGATTGGAGAGTCAACGAGAGCATCAATATATCGAGACCAATGAGGTTGAAGTGACGATGTACATGGATGACGACGATGTTGAGCTTGAGAATTTTGTGACATGCGAGGTCCAAGTTTGTGAGAAAAAGGAAGAAAATGAGCCTTACCACGAAAAGGAGATTCAAGTGATAGAGTTTGAGGCTGAAAAACCTTCGTCTATTCTATTCCCTTGCATTTTCTTGATTCTCGAATTGTCTTTTCTTTATTCTCATGAGTTTGTAGAATCTCTTATTTCTTTTAAGTCGGTTGAGTCTTATTTTATGTCCTTCATTCCTTATATAAAAATTTAAAAATAATGAGTTTTGGTACCCTAGAAAACAGGTGAGCCTTTTAGACTTGAAGGCTACATTGATTCGAGCAAGAAGGGACCAAAGAAAATTGAAGAATTTTATGTGCCCCGACATGCACAAAGTCTCGTCGAGCAAAATGACGTTAAATAATTGCGCTTATTGGGAGGCAACCCAATGTTTTCTTTACTTTTTCTTCTCTTTATTGTTAGTTTTTTTTCTCTTTCAAATTTTCCTAATTCTATTTTTTTTTTTTTTTGCAGGCATTAATTTTTAATAAAGCATGGCTACCCATTCTTTCCATACCTCAAACTATACCACTCAAGTTGTTCACAAATCGGGAGTTTAATTTTCTTTCTTTTCTTTTGTGAGCGATATTCTATTTATACATTGAGGACAATGTATAGTTTAGGTGTGGGGAGGTTTTGTTATACAATTTCGTTTCTAAAACAAAGAATAGGTTTTTCTTTGAATTTAGCATGACTTAATTCAGTACATGTTAATTTTTCTTTTAAAACCTTAAATGTTTATTAATATCTTTTAATGCTTTGTAAGTTAAGGATGCATCTTTAGTTTGAATTTCCAATACATTAGAGAGATGAGCATGAATAATGTTTTTCTTTAAAAATTATATGCTAGTGTCTCATTGATTTGTTGATTGAAAAATGTACAAGACTTGATACAAGTTACACACCCAGTGAGTTTTTGAGCCTATGGGCATTTCATCATATTTTGCTCAATTTATTTCTCGTTGAGTGTTATTAAACTTAGTATGCTTATTCTAAAACTTGCTTGTGAATGCATTTTGAGACTACATTTTTTGGATTGATGCTTTAATATGATAAGGGCAAATTAGGATTAACCAATTTTTGGACCTCTCAAAGTACCTACCTTTATGTTTTTTTTCCTTTAGTTAGCCATTTTGAGCCTATTTTCCTTTTTTTTTTCTTGCTTCAAATACATTATATTCAGCCTAAGACAATTTTGTTTGTTAGCCTCAACATTTGTACCTTTTCTCAAGACAAGAGAAAATATTGCATGGTAATTAATGTTTGAGTGAAAAGATAATAATAAAAAACAAAAAGAAAAGTTGTGAAAAAAGTAAGGCAAAAAAAAGAAAAAAATGCCTTAGCATCCAAAACAAAAAAGAAGAAAAAAGAAGAAAAGGAAAAAAAAAAATGAAGAAAAATTTTTGGAGAAAAATTTTCCAAAAGCATTTGAATTATTAAAATGCTACTTCTCCAACATTCTTAGTGCTTGAAATGAGATGTAGCAATAAAGTTCAATGTCTTGGGTAATGTGTGATTGTTAGGTGGCATTGATATCATGAAAAGTATACAACTCTTGGTCTTGATTGTGAAACACCTAAAATTTTCCTCATACCATACCTTTACCTAAGCCCCATTACAACCCTTATTAAGTCCCTTCGATTTTTGCATCCAATTCATCTAAGTGGTAGAGATTTGATTCATTTGCAAGCTTATGGTAATAACATGCTAGGTTTTGATTTTGAGAGTAAAAGCACCCTAAATACTTTGAGTGTATTGAGTGAAACCGCGTGAGGGTGTTAAGTCTTGTTGCATGTGATTTTGGTGAATTGATGAGATGCTTAAGTTTTTTATAAAATGTTTCCTATGAGTGCTCATTCTCTTGATTGTTACTACAATTCAACATTGATGTGTAATTGGCTTTATTGATATTTTTGGATATTGAGAAATATGAAAAGGGAGTAAAGAGGAGGTTCATATGTTGAGTTAATGCATGCTTGAGGACAAGCATGGATTAGGTGTGGGGGAATTTGATGAGTAGAAATTAATTATACTTATTATATCTATTTTCCTTACATTCTAAGTGAATAAAATGTTTAATTGTCGAAATTGTGTCCAATTTAGTTTAGGTGATAAATTATCATTATTTAGTGAAACTAGTCTAAAAGTACTTTTAGTTCAAATTAAGTAAATTGAAATAAAAATTGAAAAATTAGAAAACAAAATAATGAGAGAATTGAAAATAAAAAAAGAATTAAAGAAATTGAGAAAAAATAACATAAAAAATGAAAAGGAAAAAAATGAACGTTTATTATCTAATTTTTTTTTTGTTTCTTTTTACTTTGTGTAGGTGGCATGCATGCATGGAGTCTTCCATGAGAATTGCAAGGGAGAAATAATCTTGTGGCTTGGCACACATTGTGGAGAAAGAAATGGCACATTTAAGGACCTATTTTTGGTCATTTTCAAGTATAAAAGGAGGGCAATGCATTGAGCAAAGGGAGTGCAGAGTTTTAGTGTTCTCTACAAAAACAAAAGTTTAGAGAGTGTTCTATATCTTTTTTTTATCCTATTTTATGTTTTATCCCCTTTACAGTTATTCTTGCTTTTCCACCATGTGTGGCTAAGCTTTAATTTCTGATTCAAGGGTCATTTAATTTCCAATTGTAATTCTGTGAGGCTTTAGACCTAATTGAAATTTTGTTTCTAATTTAAGAATTCTTTGTTTGTTGTTTTATTTTTATGATTGATCGTTACTAATTAAATTGACGCCTTAATTTAGTTTCAATCAATTTATTGCTATCCATGATTTTGTGATCCGTAATTGTCACAAATGATTGAAAAAAAATGTAGCAAGGGGTTGGCTTATGTGTGTAATTAATGGCTTTTCCATTTTACATAGCTTGCATAATAGACTCTAGGAAACAAAGAAACAAAATTAATTAATTTGTAGTTATCTCAATTAGTTAATTTTGGTTTAGTCCTCTCATTGTTTTTAATGCTATTATTTAATCCATATGGAACGCTATCGTACCCAATGGATTAAATTATAAGTTTTGATTTTGATGCTTGGTTAAGATCAATTATATTAGGAGAGTTTATATTTATTTCGGCTTTTCCGAGTAAATTGACTGAGTTCTTGAATTAGCAAAATTAAAATTGATTTATTTTTTTTTCCTTTTGAAGCCTATGATCAAGATTACAATTGGATGAAATTTACATCCTTGAATTGGAAGTTGCATAAAATTATCTTTTTACCTTTTGTTTTTAATTTCATTTTTTTGTTCGACAATTCAAAACCCCCTTTATTTTTGTTATTATTATTATTTTTAACTTTGAGAAATTAATTCGATTGGTTCCTTTGGGATTCGACCTGGTCCACTATTTCTACAAGTTAGATCTAGAAAACCAGTAAATATTTTGGAGGGCTTCGACAACCCGACCACCCAACAAGGTTCTATTTCTCCTTTCCGAAACACCATTTTATTGTGGTGTACCGGGAGCCGAGAGTTGGGATGTAATTCCATGTTCTATCATATAGTTTTGGAATTTTAAATCCATGTACTCTCCACCACGATCTAATCGAAGGGTTTTAATTATTGTACCCAATTGATTTTCAAACTCAGTCTTGAATTCCTTGAATTTTTCAAGTGCTTCAGACTTATGTTGTATTAGGTAAATATGCCCAAATCTAGAATAATCATCTATAAAGGAGATGAAATATTCATAACCTTCTCTGACTTTAACACTCATCGGACCACAAAGGTTTGAATGTATAAGTTCAAGAAGTTCTTTGGCTCTATAACCTTTCCATTAAAAGGTCTTTTAGTCATTTTGCCTTCTAGGCAGGATTCACATACAGGTAAAGTATTTTCTTCTAACTCATTTAGAAGTCCATTCTTTACCAATCTCTCCATCCTATTGAGATTAATGTGACCCAATCTAAGATGCCAAAGATGAGCATTTTCTTTAGGAGAAATTTTACGCTTCTTAGTTTGTGCGTTTGCAGTTTTAAATAATTCAGTGTTCAAAACCATTTTGACTGAATTAGGCCTGAAAACATACAACCCATTTTCTAATGAAGCTGAAGATATTTCCATACCTTTCTTTAAAATAAACACTTTATTCATTGAGAAAGATACAGAAATACATTGTTCTATAAGGCAAGAAATTGAAATAAGGTTTCTAGTAAACCCTGGTATCATTAATATATTGTCCAACAACATATATTTCTTGCCAAAGTAAAGCTTCATCGTGCCTACTGCTACAGCTGAGACGACTTTTCCATTTCTAACTCGGAGCGTTATCTCTCCTTTCTGTAGCTGCTGCCAGGAATCAATTCCTTGAAAAGAAGAGCAAACATGATTAGTTGCGTCTGAATCAAGTATCCAAGAAGTTTATCATTATCCACTAAAAAAGTTTCTAGGCAAAGTAAATCATATTTACCTTCCTTCTTCTTTTCTGCAATGTACTTCGGACAGTTCCGTTTCAAATGTTCGTCTTCGTTGCAGTGGAAACACTTTCCTTTGTCAGCAACATCTTTGACTTTCTTGCCCTTTTGAGGGGCAACTTTGTCAGCGCGTTTCCCTTTACCAACCTTCTTCATGTTCTTCTTCTTCCCTTTCAGGTTAGAAGAAGATGAAGCCACTGTTTTTGTTCCAGAGGACGAACCTCTGTGATAACTCCTACTGGCAACATTTGCCTCACCTTTCGATCCTTGAGTTTTCATCAAAGATTGAAAGGTATGAAGTTCATTCAGAAGGGAGGTAAGGTTAAAAGTAAGCTTGTTCATAACAACATTACTTATAAAACTGGAGGAAACTATCTGGAAGGGTTTCCAAAATGAAGTTGACCTGATTCGATTCATCGATGGAAGCACCATTCGACTCCGCGATGTTAAAGTGCACCATCATATCCAGGACATGATCCCAAAGAGATGTACCCTCTGCCATTCTCGAGTTGAATATGTACTTTAGGGCATTGTGTCGGGCCTGTGTGGACTGTTGTCCAAACATACTCTGCATAGAATCCATGATTTCCATGGCGGTTATCATGCCCTCATGCTTCTTGGCTAATATGTCAGACATGATTGCCAGCATGTTGACCTTGGCCTTATCATTGGCCTTGATCCATCGATCATATGCATCACGAATATTTCGTGACGCATTCGAGCCTGACACTTGAGAACACTCCTCAGTTAGCACAAACTTCAGATCATCCACTACCAATATAGTGTTTAGTTTGTTTTTTCAAGTCATCATATTCTCTCTGGTTAACTTTTCCACACCCAATAAGGAAATAATAGAGCTCGACATTTTTGCTGAAAATTTACAAACAAACTTGTATGAGTTTGTTGCTATAATTCTAATCCAATCATGTTTTAGATAATTATCAAATGATTCCTAGGTCATTTATAATTTGCAATGATACTCCAAAGTTTTAGAATGTATGACACCGAAGGGTTATGAAAAACACTCCTCCTCTGGATCAAGACAGTCTTGACCAAAACCTAATGCCAGAATAACTCTTATTCCTATAGACTTTAGTTACCATTATTCGGTCAGGATACATACACAACTTATGTACCTCGTGAGTGTGACCCTCTGTCTTTAGATCCCAGAGTCTCCATCCAATAAAATCCGCCGAAGGGAGGACTAGATTGAAAAACAGACTAAGAAAATCAAGCCCTCCGAAGAGATTGTAGGTCAAGGCCAAACTAGCAGGCTGACCATAGTGATCTTACGGTGTAAACCGACTGAAGAGACCATAGGTTTTGTTTTCACTAAACCTGCTCCCACACACTATAAGTACCCTCTCCATTCACCTTGATATTGACTCATACAAACACCATCCAAAGGGGGACGCTCCCGTTTGCGCCACGAGGCCAAGTATGAGTCTCACGGTCTGAACTTCCCGGAGATACGTAGGTGGAAAATTATGTATCATGTACATTTTTTTCTCCTCTAGGATACTTTAGATCTATAGGAATCGTACTTAGGCTAAACCCAACTAATGGTTTTACCTAAAGGTATCAATATAACTCTTATATCGATAATAATTATAACTCTTATATTGATTTTATCCTAAGTTTGCTAATATAACTTTTATATTAAGCCTAGGATTTCTAGCTTATTAACCCCTTAATAAACTCGTTGACGCTACTATGATTTATAAACCCACCAGCGCTACCTTGCCAGCCTTCCCAAAATACAAGCATGTCGCGATGGCGTTGCAACGCTATAGAACAGCGTTGCAATGCCATTCATAGAACAACATGTGGAATCTCCATTCCTTGCTCGTTTTCGCTCTGATGTTCTCAGCAACCACCTTGCCTCGATCGACATGGACTTACAGTCTCGATTTACAATTAAAATTGCCCAAAACACCGGACCCTTACATTGAACGATTCAGTGAAAAATTATAAATCTATGTGCCAAAATTGAAAACGTCTAAATTGCAAACCATTCACACATCACATGCAAAACAGTAAATCCCACCTCATTCTTGAAAAATCCAGAACGTAAATTAAGATCGCAATTGGGCTCTGATACCAATTGAAGGGAATAGAATCCCGCAGCGGAAGCGATTGTGAATCACGCGTTCTTAATTTCTTTACAAAGATTACATTCAAGAACAATTCTATCTAGATTAAGCATATAATAACAATATGGACAACGAGATATTACCTTTGAAGAACCTTTCTTCAAGTTCTCCTTCTCCCATTACCACGATCTCACCAACACGAACCCGCACGTTTACCGACACTACCACCGAATCTTCTCCGTTGTTCTCTAGGTGAGGGAGGAAGGTGGGTTCCCTTTAGGTGAGATGAGGTATTTTGTGAAAAACTAGTTGGAACTTTTTCCAACAGTATGTGGGAGAATTCTCTAGGGTTTCTCAAAGAGATGGAATCACTTGCTTAACCTAGTTGCATCTCATGCAATTATATATATAGGGAAATAGGATGGAAATTACCATCCTATCCCTATTATATTCTCCCACTATTATATGGTTAATATGTGAATCTAATTCACATTAAAACCATATATTATATCGATTATATCATATATAATTGATATAACACCTCATGTATGAAATTGAACACTTCAATTACATTCCTAACTTTATACCCTCAATATTACCATGTTGAGCCAACGGAGGGACCTAATGAACCTACAGTTCATGAGCTCCAATGATATGAAATTAACTGATCAAACTCTTTGATCCAGTTAATCAATATTCATTAACTACAAGTCACTCCACTATAGACTTGTAGTTGCACTCTCCTCGCTGTAGATTATATTGTATCCACTGATATAATCATTATCCATGAGTCGACCCTTCACAGGTTGTTCGTAGTCACGACTGAGTCAAATTACCATTTTACCCCTGTGATTACCTCTTTGTTCCTTAAGCACCTTTGATCCTCTAATGAACAACAAGTCTAAGGTCCTACCTTAGACTCATACCTTGTTGGGATTTTTGTCCTAATCTCGTGTTTGTAAATTACAGTTTGAAATTAATAAAGTGTTATTTATTTCATTACTCTATGTCTCGCAAATTTTACAAACTTTTCCAATAAACTAAGCTCCTGGGTCATTGAATTTATAAGAGAACTAGAACTTGAACGGTGTGTAGTGGACACATAGGGAGGATCACGTTCGAGTTAACTACCCGAATGGTCTACAATATATGGATAGGGTTGGAGACCTAATCCTGGATACATTGTGGATGCGACCCGCTTTGTATTAGATTCAAACGAGGTGATCTGACTCGTTCCTGTGGTTGACATGCGAGTGGAGGCATCCTATGCAGTGAGATTGTACAAGACCAGACCGCGAATTATTAGACCTACTGATGTAACACCGTTGACAGTAAGGACTAATAACTTCGTAGATGACCATTAGTGACTTGACCTGAATCCTGAGCGTGTTACAGACTCCTGTATGCGGGGGTCTGTCCTTCGACTAGCACGGGTGGGGGTGGTCACAGTTACTCGCCCAATATGCCTATCTTTTCAGGAACAGGACCAAGTAGGGAGCTAGGAACTTAACTACGCGAGATGGAATTCACTCGTTCCTGCCATTAGGGAAACTAGAGGGGTTTTCCCTTAAGTGCTGTCTCCAGGGCTTGGACAATGGGCACCCACCTTCTCACTGGCCCGAGAAGGGTGTTGTGTATGGTTGGACCATCACAATATGTTGTTCATTAGATAAGCACTGGGAACTTAAGGAACAAGAGGTAGACACAGGGGTAAAACGATAATTTGACCCAGTCGTGCCTACGAACAACCTGTGAAGGGTCGACTCATGGGCATTGGATATATCAGTGGACATGTAATATTCTGCACTGATAGGAGTGCAACTACGGGCTATAGTGGGAGTGTTACCGTAGCTAATGAATGTTGATTAACCAGATCAAATAGTTTGATAGGTTAATCTCGGATCATTGGAGCTCGTCACTGTAGGTCCATTAGGTCCCTCGGTTGGCTTAATCTTGGTTAAAATAAGGGTTAATGTTTTGGTGTGAATTGAAGTGTTCAATTTCACTTAAAGGACATTTATATCATTTATATGAGATATGAATGATATAATATATAGTTTAATGTGAATGAGATTCATAATAAACTATAGGTTAGCCTAATCGTTGAATTAGAGCTAATTGGAGAAATTTATTGAGAAATTAAATTGGATGTGATTTAATTTAATAAATCCACAATTATACAAATATGACTTGTAATATGAGATATGAGATATCTTCTAATATATTGTTATGCAAATATGATTTGCATAACATATAGTTGTGGTAAAGTGGTAATAATGTGGAGATTTTAATTCCATCAATTTCCTCTATTTAAACCCTTTGCAAGAGGGGTTTCCTAAGCTAATCTCTCATTTTTTGGATTTTAACCAAAAAGAAGAGAAGATTTTCTCTCTACTCTCTCTACACTCCTCCCTTCTCCAAAACACAAAGTTCCACCACTTTTCTTCTTCCAAAGGAAGAACAACCGAGAAGACCTTGGTGGTGTTCTTGTTCGAGAGGAGATTTCGAGTTCGTTGAGATCGGGATTTCTCAAAGAGTTCGTGATCCGCTGGAAAGGAATTCTTGAAGCACGTCTACAACAAGTGAATGTACTACTTGCTGTTTTTCTTTGAATTTTTTGAGCATGTTTAGCCTTAACTATTAGATAGTTAATTTTAGTGAAATTTGAGTAGCGTATCGATACCATGACGATTCGAACGTCTTCCGCTGCGCGAGGATGCTCATTCCCTTCAATTGGTATCAGAGCCACTCGTTTGTTCTTCGTTATGCACTGTTTTTCATTAAAATTAGGTGGGTAAAACCTTGATTTATGAGATAAATGTTGGTTTTGCATAATGGATGTTTTGGTTTTTGGCACTTTTAGATTTACAATTTTTATGTTGATGAGATCAATGTAAAGGCCCGTTGTTTTTGGGCATTTTGTTGTAAATCGAGTCTGTAAGTCCGAGTCTTTAGTAGCAAGGGCTGCTGTGAAGAAATCGTAGCGGAAACGGGCGGAAATTTGAAGCGAAACAGCAAAGGTGTTTGTTGTACATGCGACAACGTTGAGACGTTGTTCATCGGCGTCTCAACGTTGTACCCACGGGAGCAAGGCGTGCTGCGGGGCGCGTTACCGCGCTACCGGCGCGTTGAACGTTGGGTTGACGCCGAACGCCGCAGCGCTGCGTTACGCCATGCCATGACGTTGCAACGCTGCGTGCGTAGTGGCGCGGCGATTGGTAGTTCCGCTTGGTAGTTCACGCCAGTTGAAGAAGAAAATGCGCGATTTATTTTTTCGTTTTTAATTTTATTTAATTTGTAAAATGTATTTCTTTTATTAATTTAATTTATTTTATTAAATAATATTGACATAAGTGTTATATTAATGTTATTTAATTAAATAAATTGTCCCTAGGTGCCAAAAATCGGTCCATTTTGCTATTTAATTATTTTATGCATGTGATGTATGATTTCATTAAATTCTATGTGCATATTGTATGTCATATAGATTTAAAATCCCACATTAGGTTAAACATTTCACGCATCATTTATATTATAAGAGTTATAATATATAGTTTGAATGATAGGTTATATTATAAGTGTTATAATATAATTAAATGCATGTTTTAATTTAATTAATATAAGTGTTATATTTTTTATATTAAAGTATGCTCGCGCATTTATATTCATGAGATGAATTATTTATGTTATAGTATATAGTTATTCATGTGATGAATGATCAAGCACTATAACATAGAAATGCATGTAACCTAAGTTAATTATTAGTTTTAAAGGGTTTAGAACTTGAATAATTAGACTTAGGTTTTCTAGTTCTAATAAGATTAGAATTAGGAAATCAAAGTATAGTCTATGAATGGTGACCTTATTAGTAACTTTGTCTCAGGAAGGTTTTGTCTGAGGCTGGGGTATTTAAGTTGACGCTTGCGGAACACCCCTACCTGGAAACCGTCCTGGGAGTGAATTCCGTCCGGAGATTGTTAGATTAAAAGTGTTTTAATTTACTCCCATAGACCTAAGTAATAATGTGATTATATACTTAGGCTAAATGACATATAAGAGTTATATTTGTAGACTTAGGTAAATTTTAGCCGGTTTATCTAGGTATCCTAATATTATAAAGTGTTGAGTGGTAGGAAATACAGTGTTTAAGATACATTTAATTTCTAACCACAAATCTTCGTTAAGTCCGCACCGTGAGATCTATACTCGCCCTCGTGGCGCAAATGGGAGCGTCCCCCTTCGGGTGGCATTTGTATAGGTCAATATCATCGTGGATGGAGAGAGTACTTATAGTGAGTGGGTGCGGGACTTGTGAAATTGGGACCCACGGTCTCTTTTTTCGATTCACACCGTGAGACGCCTATGATTCGCCTGCTAGTTTGGCCTGGACCAGACAATCCCTTAGGAGGGCCTGATCATGGGAGTCGGAACACCGTGAATTCCTGAAATGGATACAGTTTCCTGGTTTGTTTTCCTTCTTGGTTCACCCTTCGGTGGCTATTGTTTGGACAGATACTTGGAAACTTAAAGATTTAGGGTGACACTCACAGAATTCTTTAAGAGTTAATGAATTCGACCGAACAATGGTAATTGGACGCCTAATGGAATAAGAGTTATTCTGGGATTAGGGTCTAATCGAGAAAGTCTCGTCCTAGAGGAGGAGTGTTTCGTTCACTCTTCGGTGGCGGTCATTCTAAACCTTTAGGATATCATTGCAAATTTTGAATGACCTAGGGATCATAAAAAATTTTTTGCTAAAACCTGATTGGATTTCAAAAATTTTTTTGCGAGACTAACACAAACTTGTTTTGATTTTTCAGCTAAAATGTCTAGCTTAATCATAGCTTTAATCACGTTTGACAAATTAGTGGGAGATAATTATCAAACATGAAAAAACAACTTAAACACGATTTTGGTAACTGACGACATTAAGTTCGTGCTCGCTGAGGAGTGTCCTCAGATCTCGGGCTCGACTGCATCGTCAAGTGTTCATGATGCATACGATCGATGGATCAGGGACAATGAAAAGGCCAAGGTCTATATCATTGCCAGCATGTCTGATGTTTTGGCAAAGAAGCATGAGTTGATGGTCACTGCTAAGGAGATCATGGAGTCCTTGCAGGAAATGTTTGGACAACAGTCCTTTCAGGTCTGGCATGACTCGCTCAAATACGTCTTCAACGCACGAATGAAAGAGGGGTCGTCTGTTCATGAACATGTTCTAGACATGATGACCCACTTTAATCTACCGGAGATGAACGGGGCTTCAATCGACGAGTCAAGCCAGGTCAGTTTTATCTTGGAGACTCTTCCGAAGAGTTTTCTTCAGTTTCGTAGCAACGCTGTTATGAACAAGATAAACTACACTCTGACTACTCTTCTTAACGAGCTGCAAACCTTCCAGTCCTTGGTGAGGATCAAGACGTCGGAAGCTGAGGCAAATGTTGCCTTTAGGTTTTATCACAGGGGTTCGACCTCTGGGACAAAGCCTGTAGCTCCTTCTCACCCGAAAGGGAAGAAAAAGAAGATGAAGAAGGGTAAAACTGACCGAGCTGCCTCCCAAAAGGGCAAGAAGGTCAAGAAAGTTGCAGAGAAAGGAAAGTGTTTCCACTGCAATGGGGGCGACCACTGGAAGAGAAACTGTCCTAAATTCCTAGCCCAGAGGAAGAATCAAGGTTAATGTTATTTACTAGTGACTGAAACCTGTTTAGTGGAGAGTAGTGACTCTGCCTGGATATTGGATTCGGCGCCACTAACCATGTTTGTTCTTCTTTTCGTGGTTGATTCTGGCAAAGAACATGAGAGGGTGAGGTGACTCTACGGGTTGGATCTAGGGAGCTTGTCTCTGCTGCAGCGATCGGTACGGTGAAGCTACATTTTGACAGGAATTACATTTTGTTAGACAATATGTATATAGTTCAAAGGTTTACTAGAAACCTAGTTTCTATTTCCTGCCTGTTAGAACAATGTATTTATATTTCTTTTCAAGGCAATAAAGCGTTTATTTCCCGAAATGGAAACATAATTTGTTCAGCTTCACTTGAAAATAATCTGCATGTTTTGAAACCTAATTCAGTCAAAAGTGTTTTGAATACTGAATTGTTTAAAACAGAAGAAACACGAACTAAAAGGGCGAAAGTTTCATCTGAGGAAAATGCCCATCTTTGGCATATAAGGTTAGGCCACAACAATCTCAATAGGATTGAGAGACTAGTGAAGAGTGGACTTTTAAATAAGTTGGAAGAAAACTTTTTACCTGTGTGTGAGTCATGCCTTAAGGGCAAAATGACCAAACGTCCTTTTAGTGGAAAAGGATATAGAGCCAAAGAGCCCCTTGAACTGGTACATTCTGACCTCTGTGGTCCGATGAATGTTCAAGCTCGAGGTGGTTATGAATATTCGTGTCTTTCATAGATGACTACTCGAGGTATGGGTATATTTACCTAATGCATAGGATGTCTGAAACTCTTGAAAAGTTCAAGGAGCACAAGACTGAGGTTGAGAAACTTGTTAGGTAACTCGCTTAAAACACTTCGATCGGATCGAGGTGGAGAGTATATGGACACTGGATTCCAGGACTATATGATAGAACATAGAATTACGTCCCAACTCTCAACACCTGGGATGCCACAGCAGAATGGTATATCGGAGAGGAGAAACAGAACCTTGTTGGACATGGTTCGGTCGATGATGAGCTATGCTCGTCTCCCTGATTCTTTTTGGGGTTACGCAGTGGAGACTACGGTCTATATTTTGAACAATGTTCCGTCAAAGAGTGTTTGTGAAACCCCTTTCGAACACTGGAGTGGACGTAAAGGTAGTTTACATCACTTATGAATTAGGGGATGCCCAACCCATGTGTTGGTGTCAAACACGAAAAATTTTGAGCCCCGTTCGAAATTGTGCCTATTCGTAGGTTACCCCAAAGAGACTAGGGGTGGTCTATTTTACGATCCTCAGGAAAATAGGGTGCTTGTGTCGACAAACACCACTTTCCTAGAGGAAGACCATGTCAGGGATCATTTACAAAGGTGTAAAATTGTGTTAAACGAAATGGACAGTACATTAGCAAGAGTTGCTGATGGGGCTAGTACGTCAACAAGTGTTGTTGATCCTAGCACGTCTAGTCAAATCTTTTCCCAAGAGTTGGAAATGCATCGACGTAGTGGGAGGGCTGTGAGATAGCCTGATCGTTACATGGGTTTAGCTGAAACCTCAGTCGTCACTCCTGATGATGACTACGAGGATCCATTGACAAGGACGAATGGATTAAAGCTATGAACTATGAAATGGAGTCTATGTACTTCATTTCTGTCTTGGAGCTTATGGATCAACCAGATGGGATAAA
Source organism: Trichosanthes cucumerina (assembly GCA_036507285.1). Classification (NCBI taxonomy): domain Eukaryota; kingdom Viridiplantae; phylum Streptophyta; class Magnoliopsida; order Cucurbitales; family Cucurbitaceae; genus Trichosanthes; species Trichosanthes cucumerina. Next base: position 65,931,286 of record CM071838.1, read on the forward strand.
ACCTATTGGTTGCAAATGGATCTACAAGCCTAAACGTGGCGTAGATGAGAAGGTGCAAACCTTCAAAGCCCGACTAGTGGCAAAGGGTTTTACCCAAGTGGAAGGGGTTGACTATGAGGAAACCTTTTCACCTCTTGCCATGGTAAACTCGATCAGGATCCTTCTGGCCAATTCTGCGTATTATGACTACGAGGTATGGAAAATGGACGTCAAGATAGTCTTTCTGAATGACAAACTTGATGAGACCATCTACATGGACAAGCCCAAAGGGTTCACTGCCCAAGGCCAAGAGCAAAAGGTTTGTCGGCTTCATAGGTCCATTCATGGACTGAAACAAGCTTTGAGGTCTTGGAATATAAGGTTTGATGAGGTGATCAAATCTTATGGCTTTGATCAAAATGTCGACAAGCCTTGTGCCCACAAGAGAATCGTTAACAAAACTATCGCATTTTTAGTGTTGTATGTGGATGATATTCTTCTCATTGGGAATGAGGTAGAATTTCTTACTGACGTTAAGAAGTGGCTAGCTTCACCATTCCAAATGAAAGATTTGGGAGAATCTCAATATGTTCTAAGTATCCAGATAGTCCGGAACCGGAAGAACAAAATGCTAGCCTTGTCTGAGGCGTCTTATATTGACAAAATGTTGTCTAGATATAAGATGCAAAACTCCAAGAAGGGCTTGCTGCCTTTCAGGCATGGGGTTCACTTGTCTAAGGATCACTGTCCTGAGACTCCTCAAGAGGTTGAGGATATGAGACGGATCCCATATGCTTCAGTTGTAGGGAGTCTGATGTATGCCATGTAGTGTACTAGGCCCGACATCTGTTATGCAGTAGGGATTGTCAGTAGGTATCAATCCAATCCAGGATTAGATCACTACACAACCGTAAAGGCAATCCTCAAGTATCTTAGGAGAACGAGGAACTACAGCTTAGTGTATGGCAGTGGGGATTTGATCCTTACAGGATACACGGATTCTGACTTTCAGACTAATAAGGATTCTAGGAAATTCACTTCAGGGTCAGACTTAATTCTGAATGGAGGAGTTGTAGTATGGCGAAGCATCAAGAATGGATGCATCACCGATTCCACAATGGAAGCGGAGTATGTTGCGGCTTGTGAAGCTGCAAAGGAAGCTGTTTGGCTTAGGAAGTTCATGACAGATTTGGAAGTTGTTCCAAATATGAACTTGTCAATTACACTGTTATGTGACAACAGTGGTGCAGTAGCCAACTCCTGAGAGCCCCAGAGCCATAAGAGAGGCAAACACATTGAGCGGACGTATCACTTGATACGAGAGATTGTGCACCGCAGAGATGTGACAGTCATGCAGATAGCATCAGAGCACAACGTAGCTGATCCATTTACAAAGCCCCTCACGACTAAGGTGTTTGAGGGTCACCGAGAGAGTCTAGGTCTTCGAGTGCTTCCTGTCTAGGGAAAGAGGGAGATATGTAAACGGGTATTCAATGCCCTAGTTTATTGTATTACTTCATTGTAATTTATGTACATTTCAGAAATGTATTTTCTCCACTAGCTTCGTCCAAGTGGGAGTTTGTTGAGATTTTTGTCCTAATCTCGTGTTTGTAAATTACAGTTTGAAATTAATAAAGTGTTATTTATTTCATTTCTCCACTAGTTTAGTCCAAATGAGAGTTTGTTGGGATTTTTGCCCTAATCTAGTGCTTCCTGACTAGGGCAAGTGGGTGATCTGGCTCGTTAATGTTGTTGACATGCGAGTGGGGGCATCTTGTGCAATGAGATTGTACAAGACCGGACCGTGAATTATTAGACTTACTGATGTAACACCGTTGACAATAAGGACTAATAACTTCGTAGATGACCATTAGTGACTCGACCTGAATCCTGAGCGTGTTACGGACTCCAGTCTGCGGGGGTCTGTCCTTTGACTACTACGGGGGAGTGTGGTCATAGTTACTCGCCCAATATGCCTATCTTCTCAGGGACAGGACCAAGTAGGGAGTTGGAAACTTAACTACGCGAGATGGAATTCACTCGTTCCCGCCATTAGGGAAACTAGAGGGGTTGTTCCATTAAGTGCTGTCTCCAGGGCTTGGACAACGGGCGCCCACCTTCTCACTAGCCCGAGAAAGGTTTTGTGTATGGTTGGACCATCACAATATATTGTTCATTAGAGGAGTAGTGGGGACTTAAGGAACAAGAGGTAGACACAGTGGTAAAACGGTAATTTGACCCAACCGTGTCTACGAACAACCTGTGAAGGGTCGACTCATGGGCATTGGTTATATCAGTGGACACGTAATATTCTGCACTGACGGGAGTGCAACTACGGGCTATAGTGGAGTGTTACCGTAGCTAATGAATGTTGATTAACCAGGTCAAATAGTTTGATAGGTTAATCTCGGATCATTGGAGCTCGTCACTGTAGGTCCATTAGGTCCCTCGGTTGGCTCAATCTGGGTTAAAAGAAGGGTTAATGTTTTGGTGTGAATTGAAGTGTTCAATTTCACTTAAAGGGCATTTATGTCATTTATATGAGATATGAATGATATAATATATGGTTTAATGTGAATGAGATTTATAATAAACTATAGGTTTGTCTAATTGTTGATTTAGGGCTAATTGGAGAAATTGATTGAGAGAAATTAAATTGGATGTGATTCAATTTAATAAATCCACAATTATACAAATATGATTTGTAATATGAGATATGAGATATCTTATAATATATGGTTGTGGAAATATGATTTGCATAACCTATAGTTGTGGTAAAGTCGTAATAATGTGGAGATTTTAACTCCATCAATTTCCACTATTTAAACCCTTTGCAAGAGGGGTTTCCTAAGCTAATCTCTCATTTTCTTGAATTCTAACCAAAAAGAAGAGAAGATTCTCCAAAACACAAAGTTCCACCACTTTCTTTTTTCCAAAGGAAGAACAATCGAGAAAACCTTGGTGGTGTTCTTTTTCGAAAGGAGATTTCGAGTTCGTTGAGATCAAAATTTCGCGAAGAGTTCGTGATTCGCTGGAAAGGAATTCTTGAAGCACGTCTACAACAAGTAAGTGTACTACTTGCTGTTTTTCTTTCCATTTTTTGAGCATACCGATATCATGACGATTCGATACCATGACGATTCGATCGTCTTTCGCTCCGCGGGGATTCTCATTCCCTTCAATACCTGTATAGAGGGTGGGGTGTCGTTGTTGAAGACCTGGAGTCAGTTCTTAAGGGAACAACCTATCTAATTCCTTAGTGTAGGAATGAGTGAATTCCATCTTGCACAGTTAAGTCCCCAGCTACCTACGAGATTTTGTCGATGAGAAGGTAGGCTTATTGAGTTGGCTACAGGCCACTCTCACCCATACTAGTCTAATGACAAACCCCTATAAGCAGGAGTTCTTAACTTGCTAAGGATTCAGGTCGAGTCACTAATGACCATCTTAGTCTTATCCTGTTAACGGGGTTACATTGGTTAGACTAAGAATTTGCAGTCCGGTCTTGTATGAACTCTTCATAAAGGATGCCCCCACTTGCATGTCTACCACATGAATGAGTTGGATTACCTCATTTGTACTAATTACAAAATGGGTCGCATCCATGGTGTTACCAGAATAAGGTTTCCAACCTTATTCTTATACCATAGACCATTTAGGTTATATGCTTGAACACAATCCAAATAGTGTCCACTACACTGATGTTTTAGATATATTATAACCTTGGAGCTTAGTTTATTGGATTTATAAAGCAAAATATAATTTTATCAAAACAAGTAACCCTTTATTTATTTGATCAAAATTAAACAAGTTTAGGGCATAAATCCCAATAGTCTTGACATCCATTTGCCATACCTCATATTCATAATATGCGACAATGACAAGTAAGATACGAATATACTATACCATAGCAACAGGTGAAAAGGTTTCCTCATAGTCAACCCCTTCAACCTTGGTATAACCCTTTGCTACTAGTCTAACATTAAAAGTTTGCACCTTCCCGTCTACACCACGCTTTCTCTTGTAGATCCACGTACAACCTATAGGTTTTACCCCATCAGGTTTATCTACAAGATCCCAAACAGAATTGAAGTGCATAGACTCCATTTCTTGGTTCATGGCCATGATCCATTTGTCCTTGTCTTTGTCATCCATCACTTGATTATAGGTCGATGGATCCTCACAGTTGTCATCTGGTAAAACAACTTGGGTTTCAGATAAACCCATGTAACGATCAAATTGTGTTATAACCCTCCCACTACGTCGAGGCATACTCAACCCTTGAGATGGACTCTCTTAACTAGATAAGCTAGTATCAACAACTTTTGTTGACGTACTAGTTTTATTAGCAACCTTTGCTATCGTTCCGTCTAACTCACTCAAGAGTTGAATGAGACTGTCTTAAATCCATGGGCATCCTCATCGTCTGTGGTGGATGAGGAAGTGGACACTCAAGATCGCAACCCTAGAGATGAAGATTGATCCAACAGTGAAGTTCTGCCCTTTTGTTCGGCTGGTAGATGTCTCTTTGGTAGTTAGCATGTTGTGCTTTCAATATTCTGTCGGCCCTATGTGTACCTGTCTGTTGTTGCTTCGTCCGTCTTTAGTCTAGACAGTGTGCTTTGTCAGTCTTTTCCATTTTTTTTTGACTTCTTTTGTGCTAGTTTAGGTGGCTGGTTGTTGTGCAATCTGTTAGGTTATCCACCGACAGAAGAACAAATATGTTTTTTGTATCTCTATCTGAATCTGTCATCCCTGAATCTGACAGTTGGTGAGCTCGCTACCATAGTGAAATGAAACTAATGGTTTGACTAGTGTGTCCCTCTTCTTTTTCTTGCTTCTGATGCGTTTAGTTGTGCTTCAACTGTTTGCCATAATCCCTTTAATTTAACACACTGCTTGTAGCAGCTTTATGGCACCCCTAGCTTGCTAACCACCAACTCTTGAGAATTTGCTCCTTTAAACTTAGATTAAAGAGTTTGGATGCTCATGGCCTTTAGTTTTTTTTTTATTTTATAGAACAATAACTATGTTTGGGGGTACCTTCCCTTGCTTCTTTACTCATTGGGGACAATGAGCACTTTAAGTTTGGGGGTAAGGCTCCCTAGTAATAAAAGTTATCACTCCTAGGAGCATTCCTCTTCTCTTTATGACTCATGTGGGCCCTCCTTAAAAAAACCACAAAAAAAAAAAATGAAGTTTGAGAGTTATTCCTCTACCCAAGTTACTTATTAGACCAGAGTTGGACATGACACCCATGCTCACCTTTGAGTTGAACAGTAATAAAGGGATATGAATATGCCTAGGCAACCCAATTTAGTAGCAGGACTCGTTGTTAAGTAGCTTTCATCACAAATGTTGGTGCTTAAATCGAAGGTTCTATTTACAAGAAGGGTTCTCTCTAATTTCTTTAGTGAAATAAGTTCTAAAAAAAAAAAAGAAAGAAAGTAAAGAAGAGGAAAGTTAAAGCCTAGTATAAAGTTCTCGTTGCTTAGGTGAGTTGCATCATCAATGTGGTCATTCTAAGAACTAAGGAGAAGTTTATGCTTAGGTGAGTGGCTAGGAGAACCTAAGGGAATGAATGTTTGCCTACTTAAGCTTAAGGTTAGCTTTGTAGGATTCTTAGGAGTGATAGCTCTTGTTGCTATAAAAAAAACAAATGCTTTGTTGAAAGAAAACCTTAAGGCAGTAGAACTCATTCTTCTTTTTGTGAGTTTATGGGGTGCATAGTGAATTCAAAGATGGATTAAGTGCTAGTTGAGTTGTGGGGTTGTTTTGTGAAGCTTGCTACTTTTGATTTGACAGAAAAACAAATTGATTATGGCAAATCTTGTGAAGGCTAAGCTTTGATGAACTTTTGTAAGAAAAATAAATGGGACTGCTATATCAGTAACTATTTTTATCATTTGACTGCTTAATCATTCTTCTTGAGCTTTGTGGTGGTTGTTGCTTCTTGGTGGGATTAGAATGCTTAAGCATTACTCAGGGACGAGTAATGATTCAAGTTTGAGGGTTTGTTAGCTCTCAGAATGAGAGCTAAGATTGGGCTTTTATTGTGATTATTCCTTGGTATTTTGAGATTTCTTGACTGTTTTAACCCCTTGATTAAGTACTTTTGTGCGTTAATATCTACAGATTACTTTTGAAGTACCATAAGGCCATTAAAGTTCTTTTCATTGCTGAATTTTATCTTTTGGCCATATTTTCAGGAGTTTTGGGTAGATGGATGCTATGAAGTGTTGAAGGTCTGCTTCGAGCTACTGTAGCTGTGAAATTGCTGAAGGATAAAGATTGCTGGAGCTCAATTCTGATATCAGATGCAGAATGCACACGTGGACAAAATTCATTAATTGAGCTTGATAGAAATTGCCCTATCAGCTGCTGTGAGCCAATGAGAGGTCTTCATGTCATTACCCTTTGTCTATTATGTTGGGATTTATGTCCTAATCTCGTGTTTGTAAAATATTGTTTTGAATTAATAATAGTTATTCATTTCTTCAATTTGTATCTCGCAAATATTTTAAACCTTTCCAATAAACTAAGCTCCAGGGTCATTGAATATATGAGAGAACTAGAACTTGAACGGTGCGTAGTTGACACACAAGGAGGATCACGTTCGAGTTAATGACCCGAACGGTCTAAAGTATAAGGATGGGGTTGGAGACCTAATCCTGGTACGCTGTGGATGCGACCCGCTTTGTATTAGATACAAACGAGGTGATCTGACTCGTTCATGTGGTTGACATGCGAGTGAGGGCATCCTGTACAATGAGATTGTACAAGACCGGACCGTGAATTATTAGACTTACTGATATAACACCGTTGACAGTAAAGACTAATAAATTCATAGATGACCATTAGTGACTCGACTTGAATCCTGAGCGTATTACGGACTCCTATCTGCGGGGGTATGTCCTTTGACTAGTACCGGTGAGGGTAGTCTCAGTTACTTGCCCAATATGCCTATCTTCTTAGGGATAGAACCAAGTAGAGAGCTGGGAACCTAATTACGCGAGATGGAATTCACTCGTTCCCGCCTATAGGGAATCTAGAGGGGTTATTCCCTTAAGTCTTTGTCTCCGGGGGCTTGGACAACGGCGCGCCCACCTTCTCACTTGCCCGAGAAGGGTGTTGTGTATGGTTGGACCATCACAATATGTTGTTCATTAGAGGAGCAGTGGGGACTTAAGGAAAAAGTTGTAGACACAGGGGTAAAACGGTAATTTGACCCATCCGTGTCTACGAACAACCTGTGAAGGGTCGACTCATGAGCATTAGTTATATCAGTGGACACGTAATATTCTACACTGATGGGAGTGCAGCTACAGGCTTTAATGGAGTGTTACTGTAGCTAATGAACACTGGTTGACCGGGTCAAAGAGTTTGACCGGTTAACCTCAAATCATTGGGCCCACCATCGCTGGTCCATTAGGTCCCTTGGTTGGCTCAATCTGGGATAAAAGAAGGGTTAATGTTTTGGCATGAAATTAAAGTGTTCAATTTCATTTTAAGAGTAATTATATCATATATAGTTTAATATGAATGAGATTCATAATAAACTATATGTTAGCCTAATTGTTGAATTAAAGGCTAATTGGAGTAATTGATAGAGAGAAAATAAATTGAATGTGATTCAATTTGATTAAATCCACAATTATTGCAAATGAGATTTGCAACATAAGATATGAGATATCTTATATTATATAATTATGCAAATGAGATTTACATAACATATGGTTGTGGTAAAATGGTAATAATGTGAAGTTTAAATATGATTTGCATAACCAATAATTGTGGTAAAATGGTAAATAGGTGGAGATTTCAACTCCATCTATCTCCATTATTTAAATCTCTTTTGCAAGAAGGGTTGTAAGCTCTAACTCTCATTTTTTGGAAATCTCACCAAAAGAAGAGTTCTCTCCTCTCTCAATTCTCTCTCTCAAAAGCTTCTCCTCCCTAACCATTAAGTTCGCACCGTGAGATCCATACTCGGCCTCGTGGCGCAAATGGGAGTGTCCCCCTTCGGATGGTATTTGTATAGGTCAATCTCAAAGTGGATGGAGAGAGTTCTTATAGTGAGTTGGAGAGGGACCTGTGAAACGGGACCAACAATCTCTTCTTTCAATTCACACCGTGAGACCCCTATGATCCGCCTGCTAGTTTGGCCTGGACCAGACAATCCCTTCAGAGGGTCTTGATCATGGGAGTTGGAACACCGTGAATTCCCGAAAGGGATACAGTTTCTTTGTTGGTTTTCCTTCGTGGTTCACCCTTCGGTGGCTATTGTTTGGACAGATACTTGGAAACTTAAAGATTGAGGGTGACACTCACGGGATTCGTTAAGTGTTAATGAATTCGAACGAAAAATGGTAACTGGACGCCTAATGGAATAAGAGTTATTTTGGGATTAGGGTATGGTCGAGAAAGTCTCGTTCTAGAGGAGGAGTGTTTCTGTTCACCTTCGGTGCCGGTCATTCTAAACCTTTAGGATATCATTGAAATTTTTTAAATGACCTAGAGATCATAGGATTAAATTTTGCTCAAACTTGATTGGATTTCAAAAGTTTATGCAAGACTGACACAAAATTATTTTTCAATTTTCCAGCAAAATATGTCTAGCTCAATTATCGCTTTACTCGCTTCCGACAAGTTAGTGGGAGATAACTTCCAAACGTTGAAGAATAATATAAACACGATTCTTGTAACCGAGGACCTGAAGTTCGTGGTTACTGAGGAGTGTCCTCAGGTGCCGACCTCGACTGCATCACAAAGTGTTCGTGATGCATACGATCGATGGATCAGGGCCAATGAAAAGGCCAAGGTCTATGCTACGTTATCTGAAGTTTTGGCAAAGAAGCACGAGTTGATGATCATCGCCAAGGAGATCATGGAGTCGTTGCAAGACATGTTTGGACAACAGTCCTTTCAGGTCAGGCACGATTCGCTGAAACACGTCTTAGACGCCCGAATGAAAGAAGAGACGCCTGTCCGTGAACATGTTCTGGACATGATGACCCACTATAATTTGGCTGAGATGAACGGGGCTTCGATCAACGAGTCTAGCCAGGTCAGCTTTATTCTGGAGACTCTTCCGAAGAGTTTCCTTCAGTTGCCTAGAAATGTTGTTATGAATAAAAAAGTTACACCAAAGTTTCTCATCAAGCCTTTAAATAATGGTGAGATATGAAGTTAATATCTCCATTAAATTACCATTAAACCACAACTATATGATATACAAATCAAATTTGCATATCACATAATATAAGGTATCCCATACCTTATTATACAACTCTCATTTGCATAATTGTGGATTTTTAAATTGAATCATATTAAATTTAATTTCTCTCAATTGAATTTCTCCAATTAGCACTAATTAATCAATTAGGCTATGCTATAGTTTATTATGAATCTCATTCACATTAAACTATATATTATGTCATCTATATCTCATATAAATGATATAAATACCCAAATAATGAATTTGAACACTTCAAATTCACACCAAACTGTAAACCCTCAATTTGTCAAATTTGAGCCAACCGAGGGACCTAATGGACCTACGCGTGACGAGCTCCAATGATCCAAGACTAACCTGTCAAACTCTTTGACCCGATTATTCAACATTCATTAGCTACGGTAACACTCCGCTAAAGCCCGTAGCTGCACTCTCATCACTGTAGGACAAGTTGTGTCCATCGATATAACCAATACCCGTGAGTCGACCCTTCACTGGTTGTTCGTAGACACTGTTGGGTCAAATTACCATTTTACCCCTGTGTCTATCTCTTGCTCCTTATGTCCCACTGCTCCTCTAATGAACAAGTACGTTGCATGGTCCAACCATAAACAACAACCCTCTCAAGCAGTGAGAGAGTGGGGCCCCGTTGTTCAAGCCTTGGAGACAACATTTAAGGGAATAACCCCTCTAGTTTCCCTAAGTCGGGAACGAGTGAATTCCTTCTTGCGTAGTCAAGTTTCCAGTTCCCCACGTGGTCCTGTCCCTGAGAATATAGGCATATTGGGCGAGCAACAGTGGCCACCCTCACCCGTACTAGTCAAAGAACAAAGCCCCGCAGATAGGAGTCCGTAACACGTTCAGGATTAAGGTAGAGTCACTAATGGTCATCTACGAAATTATTAGCCCTATCTCATTAATTGTGTTACATCGATAAAGTCTAATAATTCACGGTCCGGTATTGTACAATCTCATTGCACAAGATGCCCCCACTCGCATGTCAACCACATGAACGAGTCAGATCAGCTCGCTTGTATCTTAATATAAAGTTGGTCGCATCCATAGCGTATCAAGGATTATGTCTCCAACCCTATGCATATACTGTAGACCGTTCGAGTCATTAACACGTACGTGATCCTCCCTGTGTGTCCACTACACACCGTTCAAGTTTTAGTTCTCTCATTAATACAATGACCCTGGAGCTTAGTTTATTGGATTAAGTTGATAAAATCTGCGAGACACAAATTTCAAATAAATAACTCTTATTTATATCAGAAGGCTCAAATAAATAACTCTTATTTATTTACAACTTGAAATATTGCAAACTACACGAGATGAGGACATACATCTCAATAAACTCCCGCTTGGACTAAGCTAGTGGAATACGTGATACATTTCTAAAATGTATAATAAAGTAATACAACAAAGTAATACAATAAACTAGGGCATTAAATACCCCTTTACAATACTCCCACATGCCCTAGTCAGGAAGCACTCGAAGACCTAGACTCTCTAGGTGTCCCTCAAACAACTTAGTCGTGAAGGCCTTTGTAAATGGATCAGCAACGTTGTGATCCGAAGCTATCTACGTGACTGTCACGTCTCCGCAGTGCACAATCTCCCGTATCAGGTGATACTTACGCTCAATGTGCTTGCCCCTTTTATGACTCTGAGGTTCTCTCGAGTTGGCTACTGCACCACTGTTGTCACAAAATAGCGTGATCGACAAGTTCATATTTGGAACAGCTTCCAAATCTAGCATGAACTTCCTAATCCAAACAGCTTCCTTTGCAGCTTCACAAGCTGCAACATATTCGGCTTCCATCGTGGAATCAGTGACGCATCCCTGCTTGATGCTTCACCACAGTACAACTCCTCCATTAAGAATGAAGGCTGACCCCGAAGTGGATTTCCTAGAATCCTTATGGGTCTGAAAGTCAGAATTTGTGTTTCTCGTAAGGACCAAACCCCCACTCCCATACACAAGGTTGTAGTTCCTCGTTCTCCTAAGATACTTGAGGATTGCCTTAACGGTTGTCCAGTGATCTAATCCTGGATTGGATTGATACCTACTGAGAATCTCAACTGCATAACAGATGTCGGGCCTAGTACACAACATGGCATACATCAGGCTCCCTACAGCGGAAGCATAGGGGATTCGTCTTGTATCCTCAACCTCATGAGGAGTCTTAAGACATTGATCCTTAGACAAGTGAACCTCATGCCTGAAAGGCAACAAGCCCTTCTTGGAGTTCTGCATCTTATATCTAGACAACATTTTGTCAATATAAGATGTCTCAGATATAAGACGTCTGAGACATGGCTAGCATTCTCTTTTTCCAGTTTCGGACTATCTGGATACCTAGAACATATCGTCCCTCTCCCAAATCTTTCATTTGGAATTGCGAAGCTAACCATTCCTTAATGTTAGTAGGAAATCCTACCTCATTCCTAATGAGAAGGATATCATCCACATACAATATTAGAAATGCGACAGTACTGTTAACGATTTTCTTGTAGACACAAGGCTCGTCAACATTTTCATCAAAGCCATAAGATTTGATTGCCTCATCAAACCTTATATTCCAAGACCTCGAGGCTTGTTTCAGTCCATAAATAGACCTTTTAAGCTGGCAAACTCTTTGTTCTTGGCCTTGGGCAATGAACCCCTTGGGTTGGTCCATGTAGATGGTCTCGTCAAGGTTGTCATTCAAAAAGGTGGTCTTGACATCCATCTGCCATACCTCATAGTCATAATATGTGGCAATGGACAGAAGGATTCTAATCGACTTTACCTGGCAACAGGTGAAAAGGTTTCCTCATAGTCAACTCCTTACACCTGGGTAAAACCCTTTGCCACTAGTCGAGCTTTAAAGTTTGCACCTTCCCATCTACGCCACGTTTACGCTTGTAGATCCACTTGCAACCAATAGGTTTAACCCCATCTGGTTGGTCCAGAAGCTCCCAGACGGAATTGAAGTACATCGACTCTATTTCCTGGTCCATAGCTTTAATCCATTCGTCCTTGTCAACGTCTGTCATTTCCCGATCATAGGTCAATGGATCCGCGCAGTCATCATCTGTAGTTACAACTTGGGTTTCAGCTAAACCTATGTAACGTTCAGGTTGTCTCACAATCCTCCCGCTACGTTGAGGCATTCCCAACTCTTGGGAACGAACTCGACTAGACGAGCTAGGATCCACAATACTTGTTCACGTACTAGCACCATCAGCAACTCTTGCTGATGAACTTTCCATTTCATTCAACACAATCTTACTCCTTGGTAAGTGATCCCTGACATGGTCTTCCTCGAGAAAAGTGGCGTTTGTCGACACAAGCACCCTATTATCCTTAGGATCGTAAAAGAAACCACCTCTTGTCTCTTTTGGGTAACCTACAAAGAGGCACAGCTTTGAATGGGGTTCCAACTTCTTCGGGTTTGACACCAACACATGGGTCGGACATCCCCAAATTCTGAAAAGGACATAAACTGGTTTTACGACCATGCCAGAATTCGAAAGGTGTTTCACAAATACTTTTCGACGGAACTGTGTTCAAAATGTATACCGCAGTCTCCACTGCGTAACCCCAAAAAGAATCAGGGAGACGAGCATAGCTCATCATTTACGACCATGCCAGAGTTCGAAAGGTGTTTCACAAACACTTTTCGCAGAACTGTGTTTAAAATGTATACTGCAGTCTCCACTGTGTAACCCCCAAAAGAATCAGGGAGACGAGCATAGCAAATCATCGATCGAACCATGTCCAACAAGGTTTTGTTTCTCCTCTCTGATACACCATTCTGTTGTGGAATACAAGGTGCTGAGAGTTGGGACGTAATTCCATGCTCTATCATATAGTCCTGGAATTCAGTGTTCATATACTCTCCACCTCGATCCGATCGAAGTGTTTTTATAGTTTTACCTAATAGGTTCTCAACCTCAGTCTTGAACTCCTTCAACTTTTCAAGTGTTTCAGACTTCCTATGCATTAGGTAAATGTACCCATACCTCGAATAGTCATCTATGAAAGATACGAAGTATTCGTAACCACCTCGTGCTTTAACATTCATCGGACCACAGAGGTCAGAATGTATAAGCTCAAGGGTCTCCTTGGATCTATATCCTTTTCCACTAAAAGGGCGTTTGGTCATTTTGCCTTCAAGGCATGACTCACAAACCAGTAAAGAGTTTTCTTCCAACTCGCTTAGAAGTCCGCTCTTCACTAGTCTCTCAATTCTATTGAGATTTATGTAGCCTAACAATAGATGCCAAAGATTGGCACTTTCTTTTGGAGAAACCATTACTCTCTTTGTTCGTATTTCAGCTATTTTAAACAATTCGATGTTCAAAACACTTTTTACCGAATTAGGGTTCAAAAAAGATAAATTGCTCTCAAGTGAAGCAAAACAAATCAAATTTCTATTTCGAGAAATAAACGCTTTATTACTCTTGAATGAAACGGAAATATTTTATTCTAATAGGTAGGAAATAGAAACTAGGTTTCTCGTAAACCTAGGAACTATGTACATATTAACCAATAATAGGAACTTTCTGCCAAAGAACAACTTCATCGTGTCAATTGTTGCAGTGGAGACAACTTCTCCAGATACAACCCTGAGTGTTATCTCACCCTCTTGCAGCTGCTGCCAGTAACTTAATCATTGAAAAGAAGAGCAAGCGTGATTAATGGCGCCTTAACCCAATATCCAGACATAGTCACTACTCTCCACTAAACAAGTTTCTGTGACAAGTAAATCACATTTACCTATCATCTTCTTTTCATCAAGGAACTTGGGACAACTTCTTTTAAGGTGTTCGTCCCCGTTGCAGTAGAAACACTTTCTCGCAACTTCCTTAATCTCTTTGCCTTTTAGGGTGGCAGCACGGTCAACCCTATCGTCTTTCAACTTCTCCTTCTTCCCTTTAGGGCCTGAAGAGTCTACAAACTTTGTCCCAGAGGTCATACCCCTGTGAAAAGATCTTAAGGGAACACTTGCCTCAGCTTCCTGTCTCCTTGTTTGCACCAAGGACTGGAAGGTTTGTAGATCGTTGAATAGGATTGTTGGACCGAGCACCTGAGGACCCTGCTCAGTGAGCGCGAACTCTTGGTCGTCATCTACCAAAATCGTGTCAATATTTTTTTCCATGAAACATTATCGCCGACTAACTGAACGGAAGCTAAACGAGTGTTAAAAGTGTTTGACATTTTGTTGCTGAAAAATGAAGATCTTTGTATTAGTCTCGCAAAAAAACTTTTGAAAAATCCAAACACGTTTTAGTAATTTTTTTACCCTATGATCCCTAGGTCATTAAAAATTGCAATGATATCCTAAAGGTTTAGAATGGCCGCCACCATAGGGTAGACAAAGCCACTTCTCCTCTAGGACGCGACTTTCTCGACCAGACCCTAATGCCAGAATAACTCTTATTCCATTAGGCATCCAGTTACATATTTTTCGTCTCAATCCATTAACTCTTATTGAATCCTGTTAGTGTCACCCTCAATCTTTAAATTTCCAAATATTCGTCCAAACCATAACCGCCGTAGGGAGGACTAAGAAGGAAAACCAACAAGGAAATCGTATCCATTTTGAGAATTCACGGTGTTCCGAATCCCATGATCAAGGCCCTCCGTAGGGATTGTCTGGTCCATGCCAAACTAACAGGCGGATCATAAGCGTCTCACAATGTGAATCGAAAGAAGAGACTATGGGTCCCGTTTTCACAGGTCCCGCTTCCACTCACTATAAGTACTCTCTCCATTCACGTTGATATTGACCCATACAATTGCCACCTATAGGGGGACGCTCCCATTTGCGCCACGAGGCCGAGCATGGATCTCAGGGCGAACATAACGGAGATTTGTGGATGGAAAATTAAATGAAACCCTTGGGCTTGTCCATGTAGATTGTTTCGTCAAGGTTGCCATTCAGAAAGGCGGTCTTGACATCCATCTGCCATACCTCATAGTCATAATATGCGTCAATGGCTAGAAGG
Source organism: Trichosanthes cucumerina (assembly GCA_036507285.1). Taxonomy (NCBI): domain Eukaryota; kingdom Viridiplantae; phylum Streptophyta; class Magnoliopsida; order Cucurbitales; family Cucurbitaceae; genus Trichosanthes; species Trichosanthes cucumerina. Next base: position 65,946,500 of record CM071838.1, read on the forward strand.
ATCCTGATCGACATTACCATGGCAACAGGTGATAAGGTTTCCTCATAGTCAACCCCTTCAACCTGGGTAAAACCCTTTGCCACTAGTCGTGCTTTGATGGTATGCACCTTCCCATCTGCGCCATGTTTACGCTTGTAGATCCATTTGCAACCTATAGGTTTTACCCCATCAGGTTGATCCACAAGCTCCAAGATGGAATTGAAGTACATCGACTCCACTTTCTGGTCCATAGCTTTAATCCATTCGTCCTTGTCAACGTCTGCCATTGCCTGATCATAAGTCAATGGATCCTCGCACTCATCATCAGGAGTGACGACTTGGGTTTCAACTAAACCCATGTAACGTTTAGGCTATCTCACAACCCTCCCACTACGTCAAGGCATTCCCAACTCTTGGGAACGTATTTGACTAGACGTGCTAGGATCAACAATAGTTGTTGACGTACTAGCCCTATCAGCAACTCTTGCTAATGTATTGTCCATTTCTTTAAACAAGATTTTGCTTCTAGCTAAATGATCTCTGACATGGTCTTCCTCAAGAAAAGTGGCGTTTATCGACACAAGCACCCTATTTTCCTTAGGATCGTAAAATAGACCACCCCTAGTCTCTTTTGGGTAACCTACAAATAGGCACAATTTTGAATGGGGTTCCAACTTTTTTGGGTTTGACACCAACACGTGAGTCGGACATCCCCAAATTCTGAAACGGTGTAAACTGCCTTTACGTCCATTCCAGAGTTTGAAAGGTGTTTCACAAACACTATTCGACGGAACATTATTTAAAATATAGACCACAGTCTCCACTGCGTAACCCCAAAAAGGATCAGGGAGACGAGCATAGCTCATCATCGACCGAACCATGTCCAACAAGGTTTTGTTTCTCCTCTTCGATACACAATTCTATTGTGGCATACTAGGTGCTGAGAGTTGGGACATAATTCCGTGTTCTATCATATAGTCCTAGAATTCTGTATCCATATACTCTCCACCTCGATCCAATCGAAGTGTTTTTACCGTTTTACCAAGCAGGTTCTCAACCTCAATCTTGTACTCCTCAAGAGTTTCAGACTTCCTATGCATTATGTAAATATACTCATACCTTGAATAGTCATCTATAAAAGATACAAAGTATTCGTAACCTCCTCGTGTTTTAACACTGATCGGACCACAGAGGTCAGAATGTATAAGCTCAAGGGGCTATTTGGCTTTATATCGTTTTCCACTAAAAGGGCGTTTGGTAATTTTTCCTTCGAGGCATGACTCACACACCAGTAAAGAGTTTTCTTCCAACTCGCTTAGACGTCCACTCTTCACTATTCTCTCAATCCTATTGAGATTAATGTGGCCTAACCGTAGATGCCAAAGATGGACATTATCTTTTGGAGAAACATTTACTCTTTTAGTTCGGGTTTCTGGTGTTCTAAATAATTCAGTATTCAAAACGCTTTTGACCGAATTTGGTTTCAAAACATACAGATTAGACTCAAGTGAAGCAGAACAAAGTAAATTGCCTTTGAAAGAAATAAAGGCTTTATTAAGTTTTAGCAGGAAATTAAAATACACTGATTAATTTAGCAGGAAATAGAAACTAAGCTCCAGGGTCATTGTATTAATGAGAGAACTAGAACTTAAACGGTGTGTAGTGGACACATCGGGAAGATCACGTTCGAGTTAATGACCTGAACAGTCTACAGTATATGTATAGGGTTGGAGACCTAATCCTGGATACACTGTTGATGCAGCCCGCTTTGTATTTGATACAAACGAGGTGATCTGACTTGTTCAGGTGGTTGACATTCGAGTAGGGGCATTGTGTGCAATGAGATTGTAGAAGACCGGACCGTTGATTATTAGACTTACTGATGTAACACCGTTAACAGTATAGGGCTAATAATTTTGTAGATGGCTATTAGTGACTTGACCTTAATCCTGAGCGTGTTACGGACTCCTGTCTGCGGGGTCTATCCTTTGACTAGTACGGGTGTGGGTGGCCACTTTTGCTCGCCCAATGTGCCTATCTTCTCAGGTACAGGACCACGTGGGGAGCTGGGAACTTGACTACGCAAGAAAGAATTCACTCTTTCCCGACTTAGGGAAACTAGAGGGGTTCTTCCCTTAAGTGTTGTCTCTAGGGCTTCAACAATGGGGCCTCACTCTCTCACTCGTCTGAGAAGGTTGTTGTTTATGGTTGGACCATGCAACGTAGTTGTTCATTAGAGGATCAGTGGGACTTAAGGAGCAAGAGGTAGACACAGGGGTAAAACGGTAAATTGACCCAGCAGTGTCTACGAACAACCAATGAAGGGTCGACTCACGGGTATTGGTTATATCGATGGACACAACTTGTCCTATAGTGATGAGAGTGCAACTACGGGCTTTAGTGGAGTGTTACCGTAGCTAATGAATGTTGAATAATCGGGTCAAAGAGTTGGACAGGTTAGTCTCTGATCATTGGAACTCGTCACGTGTAGGTCCATTAGGTCCCTTGGTTGGTTCAAATTGGACAAATTGAGGGTTTACAGTTTGGTGTGAATTTGAAGTGTTCAAATTCATTATTTGGGTATTTATGTCATTTATATGAGATATAGATGACATAATATATAGTTTAATGTGAATGAGATTCATAATAAACTATAGTATAGCCTAATTGATTAATTAGTGTTAATTGGAGAAATTGAATTGAGGGAAATTAAATTGAATATGATTCAATTTAAAAATCCACAATTATGAAAATGATATTTGTATAATAAGGTATGAGATACCTTATATTATGTGATATGCAAATTTGATTTGTATATCATATAGTTGTGGTTTTATGGTAATTTAATGGAGATATTAACACCATATCTCACCATTATTTAAAGGCTTGGTGAGAAGCCTTTGGTAAGGTTGGTTCTCATTTTTGGAAATTCAAGTTCCAAGAGACCTCCATTCTCTCTCAAACCTCTCCTCACCCAAAATCCAAAGGGAGTCCCACATACTCTCCCTTAACCTCCCGAAAACAACCGAGAAGACGTTTTGGAAGTGTCTTGCAACACTGTTCGAGGTTCGATTCGAGGAGATCGTTGGTTCGAGAGAGATCGTGACCGGAGGGGGAAAGCATTGAAGAAGTGTTCTTCAACAAGTAAGTACCGAGTAACCTTATTTTTTTCTTCTCTTTAATGTTTGTTTAACCTATAATTAAAGTAGTTTAGTTCGATTTTAAGATAGAATTACACAACGGATCAACGACGTTCCACAACGTCTTCCGCTGCGGAATTCCAAATCCCTTCAATTGGTATCAGAGCCAATCGTTGCTCTTCGTTGTGTATTCTGTGAATTCTTAAAATTAGGTGCGTAGCATTAATTTTCATGAGATGAATGTTAATGGTTTGCAATTTTGGATGTTTTTGGTTTTTGGCACTTAGTTTAGATTTGCATTAAAGTTGATGAGATCAATGTAAAGGCCTAATGTTTTGGGCATTTTTTAATGTTAATCGAGTATCAAGTCCGTGTCATTCGTGGCATGAGTTGCTGTGAAGAAAACGGAGCGAAAACGGGCGATTTTAATGAAAAATAGTAAAAGTTATTTGCTGGAAATTCATCAGCGTCGCGACGCTGTTCTTCAGCGTTGCGACACCATCCATGTTGTTGGCGAGGCTGTTGCGGTGCAGCGTTGAGAACGCTACGCTTGACGCTGGAGGTTACAACGTTGCAACGCTGGACACAACGTTGCACCGCCATCGCATAGTGGGCAACAGTTCGCGAGAATTTTCAGCGTAGTGGCAAGGTGGTTTTCGTGGGGACTTGAAGGTCGGCGGTTCAAGGCCTGCTGACAACCGTTTTTTACTTTTATTTATTTCTTTTATAAAATGAATTTTAATTAATTTAATTTTAATTAATATTAATATATTTTTTATATTAATGTTAATTAATTAAATTAATGTTCCTAGAGTGCCAAAAATCGGTCAAATTATGCAATTGTTGTATGATTTATTTTTTCTATCTGCATAATGTATATCATATAGATTATAATCTCACCTTAGGTTAAACAGTTCATGCATCATATTTATATTATGAGAGTTATAATATATAGTATGCATGATAGGATTATATTATACGAGTTATAGTATAATGTTTGCATGATTTAATTTATTTAATATAAGTGTTAATTTTTTTAGATTAAAAGCATGCACATGCATTTAATTCATGTAATGAATGTATGTTTTAGTATAGTATTATTCATGTGATAAATGATCAAGCAGTATAACATAGAAATGCATATAACCTAAGGTAATTATTAGTTTTAAATGGTTTAGAACTTGAATAATTAGACTTATGTTTTCTAGTTCTAATAAGATTAGAATTAGGAAATCAAATATAACCTTTGAATGGAGACTTGTATGTAACTTTGTCTAAGGAAGGTTCTGTCTAAGGCTGGGGTATTTAAGTTGACGCTTTGCGGAACACCCCTACCTGGGAAACGACCTGGGAGTGAATTCGGTCCAGAGATTCTTAGGTTATATTCTCATGAGTGTCGTTAATTAAGAGTTAATTAATTTACTCACATAGACCTAAGTTAATAATGTGATTATAGACTTAGGCTAATATAATATAAGAGTTATATTGGTAGACTTCGGTAAATTTTAGCCGGTTTATATAGGTCAATCCCGATTAATTTAAAGTTTTGAGGGGGAGGAAATAAAGTGTATGAGATACATTTAATTTTCTATCCACAAATATCCGTTAAGTTCACATCACGAGATCCATACTCGGCCTCGTGGCGCAAATGGTAACGTCCCCCTACGGGTGGCATTTTTATGGGTCAATATTCAACGTAAATGGAGAGAGTACTTATAGTGAGTGGGAGCGGTGTTGGGATTTATGCCCTAAACTTGTGTAATTTTGATCAATTAAATAAAGTGTTATTTGTTTTGATAAGATTACAGTCTTGCTTTTATAAATCCAATAAACTAAGCTCCAAGGTTATAACATTTATCTTGAAATCAGTGTAGTGGACACTATTTGGGTTGAGTTCTAGATTATAACCTAAATAGACTATGGTATAAGAATAATGTTGGAAACCTCATTCTGGTAACACCATGGATGCGGCCCACTTTGTAATTAGTACAAATGAGGTAATCCAACTCATTCATGTAGTTGACATGCGAGTGGGGGCATCCTGTATGAAGAGTTCATACAAGATCGATCGCAAATTATTAGTCTAACCAAAGATAACACCGCTAATGTGATAAGACTAGTAATTTATAGATGGTCATTAGTGACTTGATCTCAATCTGAGCAAGTTAAGAACTCCCGCTTATAGGGGTTTGTCCTTAGACTAGTATGTGTGAGAGTGGGCACAGAGTCGACTCAATAAGCCTACCTTCTCGGTGACGTAACCTCGTAGGTAGCTGGAAACTAAACTGTGCAAGATGGAATTCACTCATTCCTCTACTGAGGAATCAGATAGGTTGTTCCCTTAAGAACTGACTCCAGGTCTTGAACAACGGGGCCCCACCCTATATGCGGGTATGAATCTAAGGTAGGACCTTAGACTTGTTGTTCATTAGAGGATCAGTGGTGCTTAAGGAAGAAAGGGGTAAAACGATAATTTGACCCAGCTGTGATTACGAACAACCTGTGAAGGCTCGACTCATGGGTAATGACTATATCAGTGGATACTGTTGGGATGTATGTCCTCATCTCGTGTAGATTGTAATATTCCAAGTTGTAAATGAATAAGAGTTATTTATTTCAACATTGTGTAATAAATAAGAGTTATTTATTTAAACTTTGTGTCTCGCATTTTTCATAAACTTAATCCAATAAACTAAGCTCCAGGGTCATTGTATTATGAGAGAACTAAGAACTTGAACGGTGTATTGTGGACACACAGGGAAGATCGCGTTCGAGTTAATGACCCAATCGGTCTACAGTATATGGATAGGGTTGGAGACCTAATCCTGGATACACTGTGGATGCGACCCGCTTTGTATTAGATACAAACAAGGTGATCTGACTCGTTCATGTGGTTGACATGCGAGTGGGGGCATCCTGTGCAATGATATTGTACAAGACCGGACCGTGAATTATTAGACTTACTGATATAACACCGTCAACAGTATAGAGCTAATAAATTCGTAGATGACCATTAGTGACTCGAACTTAATCCTGAGCGTGTTACGGACTCCTGTCTGTGGGGTCTGTCCTTTGATTAGTACGGGTGAGGGTGGCCACTGTTGCTCGCCCAATATGCCTACCTTCTCGAGGCGGTGACCACGTGGGAGGCTGGAAACTTGACTACGCAAGAAGGAATTCACTGCTTCTGACTTAGGGAAACTAGAGGGGTTGTTCCCAAAGTCTTTGTCTCCGGGCTTGAACAACGGGGCCCCACTCTCTCATTGGCCCGAGAGGGTTGTTGTTTATGGTTGGACCATGCAACGTAGTTGTTCATTAGAGGAGCAAAGGGGACTTAAGGAGCAAGAGGTAGACACACAGTGGTAAAACGGTAATTTGACCCAGCTGTGACTACGAACAACCTGTGAAGGGTCGACTCATGGGTATTGGTTCTATCGATGGACACAACTTGTCCTATAGTGATGAGAGCACAGCTACGGGCTTTAGTGGAGTATTACCGTAGCTAATGAATGTTGAATAACCGGGTCAAAGAGTTTGACAGGTTAGTCTCGATCATTGGAGCTCGTCACGTGTAGGTCCATTAGGTCCTCGGTTGGCTCAAATTGGACAAATTGAGGGTTTACGATTTGGTGTGAATTTGAAGTGTTCAAATTCATTATTTGGGTATTTATGTCATTTATATGAGATATAGATGACATAATATATAGTTTGATGTGAATGAGATTCATAATAAACTATAGTATAGCCTAATTGATTAATTAGTGCTATTTGGAGAAATAGAATTGAGAGAAATTAAATTGAAGGTGATTCAATTTATAATTCCACATTTATGCAAATGAGATTTGTATAATAAGGTATGAGATACCTTATATTATATAATATGCAAATGTGATTTGTATATTATATGGTTGTGGTAAAATTGTTATTTGGTGGAGGTTTTAACTCCATCACACAAGTATTTAAAGGCTTTGCAACAAGCCTTTGGTATGCATTTTGCCATTTTTTGGATTTTGATCCAAAAAGAGCAAGTGACTTTCTCTCATTCTCTCTCAATTCTTTCTAAAACTTATCCTCACCCAAAACCAAAGGGAGTCCCACCTACTCTCCCTTAACCTCCCGAGAACAACCGAAAAGACCCTTTGGAGGTGTCTCCTTGTTCGGATCGAGGATCGAGTTCGAGGAGTTCGTTGGTACGAGAGAGATCGTGACCGGAGAAGGAGAAAACGTTGAAGAAGAGTTCTTCAAGAGGTTAGTACTTTTTACTTACTGTTTTCTTCTTCTTCTTTGCATGTTTAGCCTAGGATCTATGAGATAGATTCAATTTTAAGACACTTTTTACACAACGGATCAACGATGTTTCACAACGTCTTCTGCTGCGGGAATTCAAAATCCCATCAGACACAATAATATCTACAGTGAGGAGAGTGCAGCTACAAGTCTATAGTAGAGTGACTTGTAGTTAATGAATATTGATTAACTGGATCAAAGAGTTTGATCAGTTAATCTCACATCATTGGAGCTCATGATCCAGTAGGTTCATTAGATCCTCTCGTTGGCTCAACATGGTAATATTGAGGGTATAAAGTTAGGAGTGAAATTGAAGTGTTCAATTTCATACATGAGGAGTTATATCAATTATATATGATGTAATTGATATAATATATAGTTTTAATGTGAATTAGATTCATATATAAACTATATACTAAAGAGAGATTAAAGGAGGTGTAGGATGGTCATTTCCATCCCATTCCCCTATATACATAGTTGCATGAGATGAAACTAGGTGAAGACTTTTAGAAAGTTTGACAAGCCTCCTTTTTGTGTTGTTGGAAGAGTTCCAAAACACAAATCTCTCTCAAAATACCTCACATCTCCTAAAGGGAACCCACCTTCATCCCTCACCTAGGGAACAACGGAGAAGATCCGGTGGTCGTGTCTTCGTGTGTTGGAGTTCTTGTTGCTGAGATTGTGACCGTGGAGAGAGGAGCACTTGAAGAAAGGTTCTTCAAAGGTAATATACTTGTTGTCCATTTCTGTATTTTATGCTTAATCCATGTTTTAAGTTTCTTGAATTTTCCATTGTAACTAAATCAAGAGCGCGCAATTCGCAATCGCTTCCGCTGCGGGGACCTCGATTCCCTTCAATTGGTATCAGAGCCCAATTGCGTTCTTGATTTATTTTCTGGAATTTTCAAGAACAAGGTGGGATTTACTGTTTTGTGCATGAGATGTATGAACGGTTTTTGCAAAATTAGATGTTTTCAATTTTGGCACTTAGATTTACAATTTCCATTGAAATGTTCAATGTAAGGGCCTTGTGTTTTGGGCAAATTTAATTGTAAATCGAGTCTGTAAGTCTGTGTCGATCGAGGCAAGGCGGTTGCTGAGAAGATCGGAGCGAAAACGAACCAAAAATAATGGAGATTGTTGCTGTCTATGTGCAATGCAGTTACCGCTTGTTCATCGACTTTGCAATGCAACGCCTTCGGCGAGAAAAATGACAAAGCGCGTTACAGCTACGCCGCTATCATCGTTACAACGCGGATACGTTTCATGCGAGGAGCAACGGGTACGTTTTTTTATTATTTATATTAATTATAAATACGTTTTATTTTAATATATTTAATAATTTTAATTTTAATTAATATAATTAGATTATATTAATTAAAATTATTTCTAGGGTGCCAAAATTGGTCTAATTTTTTCTATTTTAATTACGCAATTGTTGTGTAATTATTGCCATGCATAAAGTATGCTTGTATTTTAGAAATCCCACCTTAGGTTAAGCATTTTCATGCATCATTTATAATATAAGGAGTTATATTATATAGTTTGCATGATTAATTAATATAAGGTTGTTATATTAATTTTTGTGCAGCATTGACATGCATTACTTTTCATGAGATGAATATGCTATGAATATTTTATTATTCATGTGATGAATGATCAAGCACTATAACATAGTATGCATGTCACCTAAGGTTAATTATTAGTTTTAAAGTGTTTAGAACTTGGAAATAATAGACCTTAGGTTATCTAGTTCTAATTAGAGTAGAATTAGGAACCAAGTAATTTATAAGCTATGATTAAAAGAGGAACTCATCTCTAAGGAAAGTTCTGTCTAGGTCAGTATTTAAGTCGACTTGAAACGGAACACCCCTACACCGAACTCGACACAGGGAGTGAAATTTAATCAGAGAGTCTTATAAATTACAGTAGCGTCAGCGGGTTTATTAAGGGGTTAATAAACTAGAAATCCTAGGTTTAATATAAGGAGTTATATTAACAAACTTAGGATAAAATCAATATAAGAGTTATATTGATTATCAACATAAGAGTTATGTTGATAGATATAGGTAAAACCATTAGCCGGGTTTTAGCTTAAGAAAGATTCCTATAGACTTAAAGTATTCAGTGGGAGGAAAAGTGTATGAGATACATATTTTCCACCTACGCTATCTCCGGGAAGTTGACACTGTGAGACTCATACTTGGCCTCGTGGCGCAAACGGGAGCGTCCCTCTTCGAATGGTGTTTGTATGAGTCAATACCAAGGTGAATGGAGAGGGTACTTATAGTGAGTGGGAGCAGGTTTAGTGAAAACAAAACCTACGGTCTCTTTTATCGGTTTACACCGTTAGACCACTATGGTCAGCCTACTAGTTTGTCCTGGACCAGACAATCCCTTCGGAGGGCTTGATCATAGGGGATCTAACACAATAGACACCCAAAAGGAATAAAGATTTCCTTAGACTATTTTCCAATCTAGTCCTCCCTTCGGTGGATTTTATTGGATCGAGATTCTGGGATCTAAAGACAAAGGGTTACACTCACGGGATACATAAGTTGTGTATGTATTCAGACCGAAATATGGTAACTAAAACCTATAGGAATAAGAGTTATTCTGGTGTAAGGTTTTGGTCAAGAGTGTCTTGATCCAGAGGAGTGTTTTTTATTACCCTTCGGTGTCATACATTCTAAACCTTTGGAGTATCATTGCAAATTATGAATGCCTAGGAATCATTTGATAATTAGCTAAAACATGATTAGATTAGAGTTATAACAAGAAACTCATACAAGTTTGTTTGTAAATTTTTCAGCAAAAATGTCTAGCTCTATAATTTCCTTATTGGGTGCGGAAAAGTTAACCGGAGAGAATATGATGACATGGAAAAACAAACTCAACACTATTTTAGTAGTGGATGATCTGAAGTTTGTGCTAACAGAGGAGTGTCCTCAGGTGCCAGGCTCGAATGCCTCACGAAATGTTCGTGATGCATATGATCGATGGATGAAGGCCAATGATAAGGCCAAGGTCTACATGCTGGCAAGTATGTCTGACATATTAGCCAAGAAGCATGAGGGCATGATTACCGCCAAGGAAATCATGGATTTTGTGAAGGGTATGTTTGGACAACAATCCACACAAGCCCGACATAATGCCCTAAAGTACATATTCAACTCGAGGATGCCAAGGGTACATCTGTTCGGGGTCATGTCCTGGATATGATGGTACACTTTAACATCGCAGAGTCGAATGATGCTTCCATCGATGAGTCGAGTCAGGTCAGCTTCATTCTGAAAACCCTTCCAGATAGTTTCCTATAGTTTAGAAGTAATGTTGTTATGAACAAGCTTACTTTCAATCTTATCTCCCTTCTGAATGAACTCCAGACCTTTCAGTCTTTGATGAAAATTCAGGGATCGAAAGGTGAGGCAAATGTTGCCAGTAGGAGTTATCACAGAGGTTCGACCTCTGGGACAAAAACAGTGGTTTGATCTTCTTCTAACCTGAGTGGTAAGAAGAAGAACATGAAGAAGGTTGGTAAAGGGAAACATGTTGATAAATCTGTCGCCTAAAAGGGCAAGAAAGTCAAAGACGTTGTTGACAAAGGAAAGTGTTTCCACTGCAACGAAGACGGGCATTGGAAACGGAACTGTCTGAAGTACATTGCAGAAAAGAAAAAGGAAGGTAAATATGATTTACTTTGCCTAGAAGCTTGTTTAGTGGATAATGATAAAACAACTTGGATACTTGATTCAGGCGCCACTAATCATGTTTGTTCTTTTCAGGAAATTGATTCCTGGCAGCAGCTACAGCAAGGAGAGATAACACTCCGGGTTGGAAATGGAGAAGTCGTCTCAACTGTAGCAGTAAGCACAATGAAGCTTTATTTTGGCAAGAAATATGTATTGTTGGACAATATATTAGTGATACCAGGGTTTACTAGAAACCTTATTTCCATTTCTTGCCTTATTGAACAATGTATTTATGTTTCCTTTTCTATGAATAAAGTGTTTATTTTGAAGAAAGGTTTAGAAAAATGTTCAGCTTCATTAGAAAATGGATTGTATGTTTTAAGGCCTAATTCACTCAAAATGGTTTTGAACACTGAATTATTTAAAACTGCAAATGCACAAACTAAGAAACAAAAAATTTCTCGTAAAGAAAATGCTCATCTTTGGCATCTAAGATTGGGTCACATTAATCTCAATAGAATTGAGAGATTGGTAAAGAACGAACTTCTAAACGAGTTAGAAGAAAATTCCTTGCCAGTATGTGAATCCTGCCTAGAAGGTAATATGACTAAAAGACCTTTTAGTGGAAAAGGTTATAGAGCCAAAGATACTCTAGAGCTTATACATTCTGACCTTTGTGGTCCGATGAATGTTAAAGCCAGGGGAGGATATGAATATTTCATCTCTTTTATAGATGATATTTCAAGATATGGGTATATTTACCTAATGCACCACAAGTCTGGAGCACTTGAAAAGTTCAAGGAATTAAAGACTGAGGTTGAAAATCAATTAGGTAAAAGAGTTAAAACACTTCGATCGGATCGAGGTGGAGAGTACATGGATTTAAAATTCTAGAACTATATGATAGAACATGGAATTACATCCCAACTCTCAGCTCCCGGCACACCACAGCAAAACGGTGTATCAAAAATGAGAAATAGAACCTTGTTGGACATGGTTCGATTAATGATGAGTTATGCTCATCTCCCTAGTTCCTTTTGGGGTTATGCAATGGAGACTGCAGTATACATTTTAAATAGTGTGCCCTCCAAAAGTGTTTATGAAACACCTTTTGAACTCTGGAAAGAACGTAAAGGTAATTTATGTCACTTCAGAATATGGGGTTGTCCAACACATGTGCTTGTGACAAATCCAAAGAAGTTGGATTCACGTTCAAAGTTGTGCCTATTTGTAGGATACCCAAAAGAAACAAGAGGTGGTTTCTTCTATGATCCTAAGGAAGATAAGGTCTTTGTATCGACAAATTTCACTTTCTTGGAGGAGGACCACATAAGGGACCACAAACCAAAAAGTAAGGTAGTGTTGAGTGAGTTAGACGGAAATAGCAACGGTTGCGAGTAAGAACACTAGTACGTCAACAAGAGTTGTTGATACTAGTTTTTCTAGTCAAGAGGGTCCATCTCAAGAGTTGAGTATGCCTCGACGTAGTGGGAGGGTTGTGATACAGCCTGACCGTTACATGGGTTTAGCTGAAACCCAAGTTGTTATACCAAATGACAACTGCGAGGATCCATTGACTTATAATCAAGCAATGGTTGACAAAGACAAAGACAAATGGGTCATAGCCATGGACCAAGAAATGGAGTCTATGCACTTCAATTCTGTTTGGGATCTTGTAGATAAGCCTGATGGGGTAAAACCTATAGGTTGTAAATGGATCTACAAGAAAAAACGTGGTGTAGATGGGAAGGTGAAAACGTTTAAAGCTAGACTAGTAGCAAAGGGTTATACTCAGGTTGAAGGGGTTGACTTTGAGGAAACCTTTTCACCTGTTGCTATAGTAAAGTCTATTCGTATCCTTCTTGTCATTGCCGCATATTATGACTATGAGGTATGGCAAATGGATGTCAAGACAGCCTTTTTGAATGGCAATCTTGAAGAAACCATCTTCATGGACCAACCCAAAGGGTTCATTAAACCAGGACAAGAGCAAAAGGTTTGCAGGCTTAAAAGGTCAATTTATGGACTGAAACAAGCCTCTAGGTCCTGGAATATAAGATTTGATGAGGCTATCAAATTTTATGGTTTTGACCAGAATGATGATGAACCTTGTGCCTACAAGAAAATCATCAATAGTTCTGTCGCTTTCCTAATTCTCTATGTGGATGATATCCTACTCATTGGGAATGATGTAGGTTATCTTAGTGACATCAAGGAATGGCTAGCTACGCAATTCCAAATGAAAGATTTGGGTGATGCGCAGTTTGTTCTTGGGATCCAGATTGTTCGGAACTGCAAGAATAAAATACTAGCCTTGTCTCAAGCATCATACATAGACAAAGTGTTGTCAAGGTTTAAGATGCAAGATTCCAAAAAGGGCTTGTTGCCTTTTAGACATGGAATCCGTTTGTCTAAGGAACAGTGTCCTAAAACACCTCAAGGAGTTGAGGATATGAGACGGATTCCTTACACATCAGCTGTTGGGAGCCTGATGTACGCCATGTTGTGTACTAGGCCTGACATCTGCTTTTGCGCTTGGGATGGTCGATGAGTATCAATTCAATCTAGGACTTGAACACCGGATAATGGTTAAAACGATCCTTAAGTATCTTCGGAGAACAAGGAACTACATGCTTGTGTATGGGGCTAAGGATTTGATCCTTACCAGATACATGGATTCTGACTTTCAGAGTGATAAAGATTCTTGGAAATCTACATCAGGTGGTCGGCTTTTAACTCTTAACAAAGGATAAATCGCTGATTCCACCATGGAGGTCGAATATGTAGCAGCTTGTGAAGCAGCTAAGGAGGTCGTTTGGTAAAGGAAATTTATGCTAAATTTGGAAGTTGTTCCAAATATGACTTTGCCCATCACGTTGTGTTGCGATAACAGTGGTGTGGTGGCAAATTCAAGGGAACCCCGAAGTCACAAGAGGGGAAAGCAAATAGAGCGGAAGTATCACCTCATCCGGGAGATCGTGCATAGAGGAGACGTGAATGTCACGAAGATAGCCTCAGAGCACAACATTGCTGATCCTTTTACAAAGGCTCTCACGGCTAAAGTATTTGAGAGTCACCTATAAGGTCTAGGTTTACAAGTCTTCCCCAACTAGGGCAAGTGGGAGTATTTTGTACAAAGGGGTTTAAATGCCCTAGTTTATTGTATTTACATTATTGTAATGTTTAGTACTCCACAAGCTTTAGGTCAAGTGGGAGATTGTTGGGATTTATGCCCTAAACTTGTGTAATTTTGATCAATTAAATAAAGTGTTATTTGTTTTGAAAAGATTACAGTCTTGCTTTTATAAATCCAATAAACTAAGCTCCAAGGTTATAACATTTATCTTGAAATCAGTGTAGTGGACACTATTTGGGTTGAGTTCAAGATTATAACCTAAATAGTCTATGGTATAAGAATAAGGTTAGAAACCTCATTCTGGTAACACCATGGATGCGGCCCACTTTGTAATTAGTACAAATGAGATAATCCAACTCATTCATGTAGTTGACATGCGAGTGGGGGCATCCTGTATGAAGAGTTCATACAAGACTGGATCGCAAATTATTAGTCTAACCAAAGATAACAATCGTTAATGTGATAAGACTAGTAAATTCTAGATGGTCATTAGTGACTTGACTCAAATCTGAGCAGCAAGTTAAGAACTCCTTCTTATAGGGGTTTGTCCTTAGACTAGTATGGGTGAGAGTGGCCTGTAGCCGACTCAATAAGCCTACCTTCTCAAGGACAGAACCTCGTAGGTAGCTAGGAACTTAACTATGCAAGATGGAATTCACTCATTCCTCTACTGAGGAATCAGATAGGGTGTTCCGTTAAGAACTGACTCTAGGTCTTGAACAACGGGGCCCCGCCCTCTATGAGGGTATGAGTCTAAGGTAGGACCTTAGACTTGTTGTTCATTAGAGGATCAGTGGTGCCTAAAGAGCAAAGAGGTAATCATAGGGGTAAAACGGTAATTTGACCTAGCTGTGATTACGAACAACCTGTGAAGGGTCGACTCATGGCTAATGACTACATCAGTGGATACAATAATATCTACAGTGAGGAAAGTGCAAGTCTATAGTGGAGTGACTTGTAGTTAATGAATATTGATTAACTGGATCAAAGAGTTTGATCAGTTAATCTCAAATCATTGGAGCTCATGATCTATAGGTCCATTAGATCCCTCCGTTGGCGCAACATGGTAATGTTGAGGGTATAAAGTTAGGAGTGAAATTGAAGTGTTCAATTTCATACATGAGGAGTTATATCAATTATATATGATGTAATTGATATAATATATAGTCTTAATGTGAATTAGATTCATATATAAACTATATACTAAAGAGAGATTAAAGGAAGGGTATGATGGTCATTTCTATCCCATTCCTCGATATATATAGTTGCATGAGATGTAACTAGGTGAAGACTTTTAGAAAGTTTGATAAGCCTCCTTGTTCTGTTGTTGGAAGAGTACCAAAACGCAAATCTCTCTCAAAATACCTCACATCTCCTAAAGGGAACCCAACTTCCTCCCTCGCCTAGAGAACAACGGAGAAGATCCAGTGGTCGTGTCTTCGTGTGTTGGAGTTCTTGTTGCTGAGATCGTGGTCGTGGAGAGAGGAGCACTTGAAGAAAGGTTCTTCAAAGGTTATATACTTGTTGTCCATTTCTGTATTTTATGCTTAATCCATGTTTTAAGTTTCTTGAATTTTCCATTGTAACTAAATCAAGAGCGCGCGATTCGCAATCGCTTCCACTGCGGGGACTTCGATTCCCTTCAAGCAGGACCTGTGAAAATGGGACCCACGGTCTCTTCTTTCGATTCACATAGTGAGACGCCTATGATCCACCTGCTAGTTTGGCCTGGACCAGATAATCCCTCGGAGGGCCTTGATCATGGGAGTCGGAACACCGTGAATTCCCGAAAGGGATACGATTTCCTTGTTGGTTTTCCTTCTTAGTCCTCCCTACGGCTGCTATTGTTTGGACGAATACTTGGAAATTTAAAGATTGAGGGTGACACTCACAGGATTCATTAAGAGTTAATGGATAAAAACCGAAAAATTTTAACTGGATGCCTAATGGAATAAGAGTTACTCTTGTATTAGGGTCTGGTCGAGAAAGTCTTGTCCCAGAGGAGGAGTGGGTTTGTCTACCCTACGGTGGCGGCGGTCATTCTAAACCTTTAGGATATCATTGCAATTTTTAAATGACCTAGGGATCATAGGATAAAAATTTGCTAAAACCTGATTGGATTTTCAAAAGTTTTTGCGAGACTAATACAAAGTTTTTCATTTTTTCAGCAACATAATGTCAAACGCTTTTAACGCTCCTTTAGCTTCCGTTAAGTAAGTCGGCGATAGTATTTCGTGGAAAAACAATTTTAACATGATTTTGGTAAATGACGACCAAGAGTTCGCGCTCACTGAGGAGGGTCCTCAGGTGCCTGGTTCAATAGATCTATTCAACGATGTACAAACCTTCCAGTCCTTGGTGCAATCCAGGGGACAGGAAGTTGTGGCAAGTGTTGTCTTAAGACCTTTTCACAGGGGTTCGATCTCTGGGACAAAGTTTGTAGGCTCTTCAGTCCCGAAAGGGAAGAAAGAGAAGTTGAAGGAGGTTAAGGTTGATCGCGCTGCCGCCCTACAAGGCAAAGAAATCAAGGAAGTTGCGAGAAAGTGTTTCTACTGCAACGGGGACGGACACCTGAAAAGGAGTTGTCCCAAGTTCCTTGATGAAAAGAAGATGACAGGTAAATGTGATTTACTCGTCACAGAAACTTGTTTACTGGAGAGTAGTGACTCTGTCTGGATACTGGATTCAGGCGCCACTAATCACGTTTGCTCTTCTTTTCAAGGATTAAGTTCCTGGCAGCCGCTGCAAGAGGGTGAGATAACACTCAAGGTTGGATCTGGAGAAGTTGTCTCAGCTGCAGCAATAGGCACGGTGAAGCTGTTCTTTGGCGGGAAGTACTTATTATAAGATAATTTGTACATAGTTCCTGGGTTTACGAGAAACCTAGTTTCTATATCTTGCCCATTAGAACAAAATATTTTCGTTTCTTTCAAGAGTAATAAAGCGTTTATATCTCGAAATAGAAATTTGATTTGTTCTGCTTCGCTTGAGAGAAATTTATATGATTTGAACCCTAATTCGGTCAAAAGTGTTTTGAATACTGAATTGTTTAAGACAGCATAAATTCGAACTAAGAGATGAAAAGTTTCTCCAAAAGAAAGTGCCCATCTTTGGCATCTACGGTTAGGCCACATTAATCTCAATAGGATTGAGAGACTAGTGAAGAGTGGACTTCTTAGCGAGTTGGAAGAAAACTCTTTACCGATGTGTGAGTCATGCCTTGAAGGCAAAATGACCAAACGCCCTTTTAGTGGAAAAGGATATAGAGCCAAGGAGCCTCTTCAGCTTATACATTCTGACCTCTGTGGTTCGATGAATGTTAAGCCACGAGGTGGTTACAAATACTTCGTATCTTTTATAGATGACTATTCGAGGTATGGGTACATTTACCGAATGCATAGGAAGTCTGAAACACTTGAAAAGTTCAAGGAGTTCAAGACTGAGGTTGAGAACCTGGGTAAAACTATAAAAACACTTCGATCAGATCGAGGTGGAGAGTATGCGGACACTGAATTCCAGGACTATATGATAGAACATGGAATTACGTCTCAACTCTCAGCACCTGGTATGCAAAAGCAGAATGGTGTATCGGAGACGAGAAACAGAACCTTGTTGGGCATGGTTCGGTCGATGATGAGCTATGCTCGTCTCCCTGATTCTTTTTGGGGTTATGGAGAGGAGACAGCGGTTTACATTTTGAACACAGTTCCGTCGAAAAGTGTTTATGAAACACCTTTCGAACTCTGGCATGGTCGTAAAATCAGTTTACGTCATTTCAGAATTTGGGGATGTCCGGCCCATGTGTTGGTGTCAAACCGGAAGAAGTTGGAACCCGTTCAAAGTTGTGCCTCTTTGTAGGTTACCCAAAAGAGACTAGAGGTGGTTTCTTGTACGATCCTAAAGATAATAGGGTGCTTGTGTCGACAAACGCCACTTCCCTTGAGGAAGACCACATCAGGGATCACTTACCAAGGAGTAAGATTGTGTTGAATGAAATGGACAGTTCATCAGCAAGAGTTGATGATGGTGCTGGTACGTCAACAAGTGTTGTTGGTCCTAGCTCGTGTAGTCAAGTCCGTTCCCAAGAGTTGGGAATGCCTCGACGTAGTAGGAAGGTTGTGAGACAGCCTAAACGTTACATGGGTTTAGCTGAAACCCAAGTCGTCACCCCTGATGATGACTGTGAGGATCTATTGACCTATGATCAAGCAATGGCTGATGTTGACAAAGACGAATGGATTAAAGCTATGGACTAGGAAATTGAGTCGATGTACTTCAATTCCGTCTGGGAGCTTGTGGATCAACCGGATGGGGTAAAACCTATTGGTTGCAAATGGATCTACAAGCGTAAACGTGGCGTAGATGGGAAGGTGCAGACCTTCAAAACTCGACTAGTGGCAAAGGGTTTTACCCTGGTGGAAGGGGTTGACTATGAGGAAACCTTTTCACCAGTTGCCATGGTAAAGTCGATTAGAATCCTTCTGGTCATTGCCGCATATTATGACTATGAGGTATGGCAGATGAATGTCAAGACCGCCTTTCTGAATGGCAACCTTGACGAGACCATCTACATGGACCATCCCACGGGGTTCATTGCCTAAAGGCAAGAGCAAAAGGTTTGTCGGCCTCAAAGGTCTATTTATGGATGGAAACAAGCCTCGAGGTCTTGGAATATAAGGTTTGATGAGACGATCAAATCTTATGGCTTTGATCAAAATGTTGACGAGCCTTGTGTCTACAAGAAAATTGTTAACAATACTGTCGCATTTCTTATATTGTATGTGGATGATATCCTTCTCATTGGGAATGAGGTAGGATTTCTTACTGACATTAATGAATGGTTGGCTTCGCAATTTCAAATGAAAGATTTGGGAGAGGACCAAAATCGGAAGAACAGAACGCTAGCCATGTCTCAGGCGTCTTATATTGACAAGATGTTGTCTAGATATAAGATCACAGAAACTCAAGAAGGGCTTCTTTCGCTTTCAGGCATGGGGTTCACTTGTCTAAGGATCAATGTCCTAAGACTCCTCAAGAAATTGAGGATATGAGACGAATCCCCTATGCTTCAGCTGTAGGGAGCCTGATGTATGCCATGTAGAGTACTAGGCCTGACATCTGTTATGTAGTTGTCCGTAGGTATCAATGCAATCTAGGATTAGATCACTAGGCAGCCGTAAAGGCAATCCTCAAGTATCTTAGGAGAACGAGGAACTACAACCTTTTGTATGGGAGTGGGGATTTGATTCTTACGGGATACACAGATTCTGATTTTTAGACCGATAAGGATTATAGGAAATCCACTTCAGGGTCAGCCTTTATTCTGAATGGAGGGGTTGTTGTGTGGCGAAGCATCAAACAGGGATGCATCGCTGATTCCACGATGAAGGCCGAGTAGGTTGCTACTTGTGATGCTGCAAAGGAAGCTTTTTGGCTTAGGAGGTTCATGACGGATTTGGAAGTTGTTCCAAATATGAACTTATTGATCATGCTGTTTTGTGACAACAGTGGTGCAGTAGCCAACTCGAGAGAACCTCGGAGTCATAAAATGGAAAAGCATATTGAGCGTAAGTATCACCTGATACGGGAGATTATTGGGATGTATCTCCTCATCTCGTGTAGTTTGTAATATTTCAAGTTGAGTTGTGAATAAATAAGAGTTATTTATTTGAACTTTGTGAAATAAAGAAGAGTTATTTATTTAAACTTTGTGTCTCGCATAAACTTAATCCAATAAACTAAGTTCCAGGGTCATTGCATTATGAGAGAACTAATAACTTGAACGGTGTGTAGTGGACACACAGGGAGGATCAGTTCGAGTTAATGACCCGAACGGTCTACAGTATATGGATAGGGTTGGAGACCTAATCCTAGATAGACTGTGGATGCGACCCGCTTTGTATTAGATACACACGAGGTGATCTGACTCGTTCATGTGGTTGACATGCGAGGGGGGCATCCTGTGCAATGAGATTGTACAAGACCGAACCATGGATTATTAGACTTACTGATGTAACATCGTTAACAGTATAGGGCTAATAATTTCATAGATGGCCATTAGTGACTCCACCTTAATCCTGAGCGTGTTACGGACTCCTGTCTTCAGGGGTTTGTCCTTTGACTAGTACGGGTGAGGGCGGCCACTATTGCTTGCCCAATCTGCCTATCTTCTCAGGGACAAGACCACATGGGGAGCTGGGAACTTGACTACGCAAGAAGGAATTCACTCGTTCCCGACTTTAGGGAAACTAGAGGGGTTGTTCCCTTAAATGTTGTCTCCAGGGCTTGAACAACGGGGTCCCACTCTCTCATTAGCCTGAGAGGGTTGTTGTTTATGGTTGGACCATGCAACGTAGTTGTTCATTAGAGGAGCAGTGGGACTTAAGGAGCAAGAGGTACACACAGGGGTAAAACGGTAATTTTACCCAGCAGTGTCTACGAACAACCAATGAAGGGTCGACTCACGGGTATTGGTTATATCGATGAACACAACTTGTCCTATAGTGATGAGAGTGCAGCTACGGACTTTATTGGAGTGTTACCGTAGCCAATGAATGTTGAATAATCGGGTCAAAGAGTTTGACAGGTTAGTCTCGAATCATTGCAGCTCGTCACGTGTAGGTCCATTAGGTCCCTCGGTTGGCTCAAATTGGACAAATTGAGGGTTTACAGTTTGGTGTGAATTTGAAGTGTTCAAATTCATTATTTGGGTATTTATGTCATTTTTATGAGATATAGATGACATAATATATAGTTTAATGTGAATGAGATTCATAATAAACTATAATATAGCCTAATTGATTAATTCGTGCTAATTTGAGGAATTGAATTGAGAGAAATTAAATTGAATGCGATTCAATTTAAAATTCCACATTTATGCAAATGAGATTTGTATAATAAGGTATGAGATACCTTATATTATGTGATATGCAAATATTATTTGCATATCATATAGTTGTGGTAAAATGGTGATTTGGTGGAGATGATAACCCCACATCTCACCATTATTTAAAGGCTTGGTAAGAAGCCTTTATGAAGGATTTTGCCATTTTTTGGATTTCCATCGAAAGAGAGCAAAAGTATTCTCTCTCAAATCCTCTCTCAATTCTCTCAAAATCTCTCCTCACCCAAAACCAACGGGAGTCCCACATACTCTCCCTCAACCTCCCGAGAACAACCGAGAAGACGTTTTGGAACTGTCGTGCAACACTTTTCGAGCTTCGATTCGAGGAGATCGTTGGTTCGAGAGAGATCGTGACTAGAGGAGAAAAGGATTAAAGGAGTGTTCTTCAACAAGTAAGTATCGAGATACCTTACTGTTTTCTTCTTCTTTTATCCATGTTTAGCCTAGAATTAAAGTTTTTTAGTTCAATTTTAAGATAGAATTACACAACGGATCAACGACGTTTCACAACGTCTTCCACTGCGAGAATTCCTAATCCCTTCATTCATAACCCAAGGCCAAGAGCAAAAGGTTTATCCATTTTTATGAGATATGTATGACATATTATATAGTTTAATGTGAATGAGATTCATATTAAACTATAGGTTAGCCTAATTGTTTAACTAGGGCTAATTTGGAGAAATTAGATTGAGAGAAATTAAATTGAATGTAATTCAATTTAAAAATCCACAATTATACAAATGTGATTTGTATAATGAGATGTGAGATATCTTATTATATATGGTTATGCAAATATGATTTGCACAACCTATGGTTGTGGTTAAATGGTAAATAGGTGGAGATCTCTTGTGGGAAAAGAGATGGACTATAAAAGAAAGAAAAGAAAATTGCACATCGATGTGGTGTTTGCAACAACCACTCCAATGTTAAAGTTATACTGTCGTTTTAATAGGAGGGGCTTTTTTCCAACCCTATTTTAACGATTATTTTATTATATTTAATAGTTTTTTTGTTTTTTTTACCATAACCCTAGTTAATTGCTTTACGTAATATTTTTCTAACAATAATAAGTTCTCTAGTTTATTTAATTAATAGTTATTCCAAGAATTAATGCCAAATCTTGGAAACTAAGTTTGCTACTTATTTACTCATCTATAATGTATTAAAAATTGAGGATGTTTTAATTTGTTTGGACTACTTTTTTCCTATTTTAACTTCTAATTTTATTAGGATTTCATCATCATAAACATTGATAATTGCAATTTCTTTCAAATTTTATTTTTGTTAAGCAATTAATTACTAAAGAGTAAAACAATGTCAAAGAGAGCGTAGCTCAATTGACATTTGAAGCGTATTAAAAGCCACGAGGTCTGTAGTTTGAATCCCCCAACCTCCTTTCGTCAATGCATTGAAAACCAATGATTATTTGCTAATTTTATTTAAGTACGCGTTCCTAAGATAGCTTGCCGGGATAACTCATTTAGGAAAGCGTCAGACTAAGATCTGAAGGTCACGTGTTCGATCCACGTTCACCTCATTTTGATTTGCTTATCATTCGTATAACCCCACACTCATATACACATTGAATCAGAAAAATAATATTTCTTTTCCCTAAAGTTTTCAACTTATATAAACTTTTATCATATACTTTAAACGTCATCAAATTATGTCTTATACTTTAACACGTGTTGCAATTTTTATCCTTGTCTAATTTAAGCTTATTCACTCACTAATTATAATCTAAAGTAATGAAAAAACAAACATAAACTCACTAATTTAATTAAAACCAACATTTTCACAAAATTAAGTCCGATTGCCGCACAAATTAACCTTTAAATAACATAGAAAAAATTCACAAATTTTAATATTAATTTAGCTCTAATAATGTTTTTAGTTAAATCTTATTAATTTTTTGTCAAGCATGTGAAATTAGAATTCATTATTCAATGCATATGAGAACAAATTCTTAACAATCTTTCAGATGAAAACTTATGAAATGATTAAAATTGCAACATTTTTTAAAGTTTAAGATTAATGTTACCACACATATCCACATTTGGAGTTGAACTTTATGAAATTCAAAGTCTACGATAAAAATTGACACAACATGACAAGTTCAAAAGTAATGGAATTTTCTATATTTTAATCTATATCAAATATTAACAATTATGGAAAAAAAACATTTTTTTTACTATTGTTTTCTTCTTTATTTTCTAATCTAAAAGGTATGTCATTAACTACTAATTTTTAATAGTCAATCAATTAATAAAATAACTTTTTAATTAATAAATTAAAAATATACAATAGTTCTAAAAAGTATTTTCTAACA
Source organism: Trichosanthes cucumerina (assembly GCA_036507285.1). Taxonomy (NCBI): domain Eukaryota; kingdom Viridiplantae; phylum Streptophyta; class Magnoliopsida; order Cucurbitales; family Cucurbitaceae; genus Trichosanthes; species Trichosanthes cucumerina. The sequence continues at coordinate 65,969,967 of CM071838.1, forward strand.
AAATTGTATTTTGAAACATGTCTTGCTCACCAATTTATTTGGAGGGGCTTAGACTAAAGATGTAATGGTGGAAATCGCTCTCTTCTTTTTGTTGATACACAAATTCGAGCACACACGTACTTGATTTGTAACTGTGGATTTTTATTCTTGGGGAAAAAAGATGGTCTCTAAAATAAAGAAAAGAAAATTGCACACTGATGTGGTGCTTGCCACAACCACTCCAATGTTTAAGTTAGAGAGGTGTATGTATACCAAGTTAGTAAGAAAACATCAGATGAACTGAGATATCTCTAATAGAATCATACTCTGGTATTAGTAAAAGGGGCCTTTTTCCAACCCTATTTTAACGATTATTTTATTTTATATATATATATAATATATATATATTTTACCATAATCCTGGCCTTGCTTTAGGTAATATTTTCCTAACAATAATAAGATCTCTAGTTTATTTAATTAATAGTTATTCCAAGAACTAATGCCAAATCTTGGAAACTAAGTTTGCTACTTATTTACTCATCTATAATGTATTAAAAATTGAGGATGTTTTAATTTGTTTGGACTATTTTTTTCCTATTTTAATTTCTAATTTTATTAGGATTTCATCAACAGAAACATTAATAATTGCAATTGTTGGAATAAAAATTTTGACAAATCCGAAATTGCCACGCCATCCCCCAAGATTGATGGTGAAATCATATTTAATCAGGGATTATTTAAATTTCAAGGATCCCTAAATTAAATTATGGCAAAATTCAGGTACACATTTGGGCTCTACCCAAATTGAAGACCCAAATTAATCAAGTCTAGCCCGAAAGTCCAAGCCCAGTCTAGAGACGGAGAACCAAATCAACTTTGCCCAGCTTCTAAAGATCGCCCAAAGTCAAACAGCTCACGCCTGATATGATCGCCCAAAAGTGAAACAGGCTCAACCCAAAAGATTGGCCCAACATCAATTTGGCCCAGTCCAGCAGGCCCAAGTCCATCAGAAGGGCCAGAGGAACTCTATAAATAGAGACCTCCCTCTTTCATTTAAAGGGGAGAACTGAAGAAGCTTAGAGAGAATTCAAAAACAAAGATGTGAAGTCTCCAGAAGCTCTTGAAGATCAAACACTGCCTGAACGAAGAACACTTCACGGAGATCGTCAAGAACACGCCACGAATCCATTGAAGTTTCCAACATTGAGAACAAGTTGTTTCAGCCCTCGATCACAACATACAAGTAGGAGAAAGAATCAGAGGATCAAATATTAGAGATTGTACTCACAATTACCTGAAATTAATACAAATACAAAATTCATTTACACGTGTCTCATTTCCATTCGTTGGTTGAAGTCTCGTGTGAACAGTTAACTTGCACTTGGTGGGGACGACTCTACCTCTCATCTCTTTTTCCTCCCAATCAAAGCAAACCAATACAATCAAAGAAAGTTACATCAACTGTTGCTGCTGCAAGCAACATCTATATGGGGTCGGTAACTCGTAATCGTTCCAAAGGGGTCGAGACAAATGATGATCGAACTCCTGATGCAGTGGCAAGCCACCTCACCAAATTACTGAATGAAGCTTCCAAAGCTAAGATTGTCATCAAAGACAACCTCTTGTTTGACCAGTCAGCTCCTGCTCCAAATCCACTGAAGGAGACGCTAAATCAAGATATAATGTCAGTCATGACGGCTGATGTAGACCCTGATGAAAGTATGGCGGAAGTGGAGAAAAAAATCAATCTCCTGATGAAGGCGATGGAAGACAAAGATCTTGAAATCGCCTACCTCAAAAGTCAAATTCAAAGTAGGGATACAGCTGAATCCAGCCACACCCTTATAGCAAGAAATACTGACAAAGGAAAAACTGTTTTCCATGAGGAACAACCATCACAACCTGCTTCGGTTGCTTCTTTATCCGTCCAACAGCTGCAGGACATGATTATGAACTCTATCGAACTCGATGACGGTGGACCCAAATAAAATCCTCTCATGTACTCCAAACCATACACCAAGAGGATTGATAACTGAGGATGCCCACGGTACCAACCTCCAAAATTTCAACGATTCGTGGAAAGGGCAACCCAAAGCAACACTTTGCACATTTCGTTGAAACCTGCGAAAATGCAGGGACGCGTGGTGACCTCCTGGTGAAGCAATTCGTGCGTACCTTGAAAGGAAATGCTTTTGACTGGTACACCGACTTAGAGCCAGAAACAATCGATAGTTGGGAGCAGTTTGAAAAAGAATTCTTGAATCGCTTCTACAGCACGAGGCGAACGGTCAGTATGATGGAACTCAACAATACCAAACAACGCAAAGGGGAGCCTGTCGTTGATTACATCAACCGTTGGAGGGCTCTGAGCCTCGACTGCAAGGACCGACTCACAGAAATATCAGTCGTTGAGATGTGCACCCAAGGTATGCATTGGGGGCTACTTTACATTTTGCAGGGAATCAAACCTCGCTCTTTCGAGGAGTTGGCGACTCGCGCTCATGACATGGAGCTGAGCATCGCTGCTAGAGGGAATAAAGACCTCTTACTCCCAGAAGCAAAAAAATGAGAAGAAAGAATTTAAAGGCGCAGAGAAGACTACGAAAAGCGCCACCAAAGAATCAATGGTCACCAACACAATCCCTCTAAAGTTTTCCTCAAAAGGAAAGGAAGTTAAGCCAGTAGGGCAACAAGAAGCGGGCGAAAGACGTCGCCCAACTCTGAAAGAAAGGCAAGAGAAAACATATCAATTTCCAGACTCCGATGTCCCAGATATGTTGGAGCAGCTACTGGAAAAACGTCTTATTGAGCTTCCAGAATGTAAACGCACTGTGAGAGAGCTCGGAAGGTAAATAATCCTAATTATTGTAAGTACCACCGAGTTATTAGCCATCCGGTGGAGAAATGCTTTGTCCTGAAGGAGCTAATTGTAAGATTGACTCGCGAGAAGAAAACTGAGTTAGACCTCGATGAGGAAGCTCAAACAAACCATGGAGCAATAGTGACGAACCCAAGCGTTCACTCGCCAGCAGTTCCTTTCTACGAGAATGCAGAATGTTTGATCCAGTTCGGGTCTCTCGAACCAATTGTGATTCAGTTCCAGAGGATTGTATAAAGGAAGGACGTTCAGGAGATAAGCTGCCAAAAACAAAGCATTCAAGAGAAGAATGAACAAATTGAAAATGACGATGGCGAATGGACTATCGTAACTCGACGCAAGAAGCGACGACAAAACTATGCTCAGAAGGAAGCACACATTTTCAGGAGCGAAAGAGAAGAAGTAAACTCCCGAAAAGAAAAAGCAGGAAGATTACTAGAAAGTCGAAGGTGATTGTGCAAGAGAATGAAGAGTTCATCTGACCTCGACGGATCGTCACTTTGGCAGAATTCTATCCAAGAAACTTCCAAGAAATCACCCAACGAGAAACGGTCGAGTTTGTTGCGTGTCATGTCGTCAACTTTAATGAAGATCCGACAGTTCCGTCAAGAGGAGCAGCTGAGCTGGAAACCTCATCTACCTTTAGTGTAGAAGACTTATTGTCACTTCCCCAAGCGCCCAAAGGCGTTCTCATCGAAGCCTTGATCAACTCCAATGACGCAAGCGCCTCAACCTCTGTAGCACGCTCATGTGTTACGTGTTGCTTGTCAATAGGTTTTACCGACGAAGATTTATTGCTAGGGTCAAAACCTCATAACAGGCCATTGTTCGTCTCAGGATACATCCGAGAACAGAAGATTGGTCGCATTCTCATCGATGATGGATCAGCCGTCAACATAATGCCCAAGTCAACTATGAAACAGTTAGGCATCTCGATGGAGGAGTTCATGAATAGCAAATTGGTAATCCAGGGTTCCAACTAAGGAGGCCAACGAGCAATTGGCATGGTTCGTTTAGAGCTCATCATTGGTGACCTAAAAGCCGAAACATTATTTCATGTCATCGACTCCAAAACCACCTACAAGTTATTGCTAGGTCGCCCCTGGATCCATGGAAACGGGGTGATAACTTCCACGTTACATCAATGCTTTAAATTCTACCAAGATGGTGTCAAGAAAGTGGAGGCTGATACAAATCCATTTTCGGAGGCTGAATCCCATTTTGCTGATGCGAAGTTCTATTTGAAGGGCGACAACATACGGGAAGTTGTACCGGTGGGAGTCCCCATGATTGAAGCCAGCACAAGGAGCGAATCAGAACCTTGCTATTTGGAGAATAAGAAAGTAGCCAAAGAGGCAAATGTGACTAGCCCTGGGAAAGATCAGACTTCAACAAATCTAGCAGGAGGCAAAGTTTCAAAAGATAGGGGTGCCACAAGTCTTCCTATTTTGCGTTACATTCCCTTATCTCAACGCAAGAAGGACGAGTCACTTTTCGCGGAATGTTCAAAAAATCTAAAAGTTGGCGATGTAGAGATCCTAAAACAAAACTTCGTTATGCCTCTCACAAAGATAATAAAACAAGAAGCTAGGAAACCTGATGATGAGCAGGCAAAAATAGTGTTACCTGAGAGACGAACGGAAGACGGATTTGACCCAAAGGCATACAAGCTTCTAGCAAAAGCAGGGTATGACTTTTCAAGGCACACCAAGTTCGAAAAGTTGAAGATTGTCGACGAAAGGCCCGAATTATCGTCGACGCAAAAGAAGCTGTTACAGGATGGTTACGCCCTACCCACATCAAGAAAGGGACTCGGATATAAGTCGTCTGAGCCAGTTCGCATAACCAGAAGGGGAAAAGCAAAGGTGGTCGATGTGAATCACATAACGGTGAATGAAATTGATGATACAAAAAATGAGAAATACACAAGTCAAAGGATTTCAGCTCTCAGACGCCTTGGATCATCAACTGCACGTGTTCTGATCTCACATAGATTAGGTGAGACTACAACAAGTGAGGAAGAGCCACTGTCTAATGTTAACTCCACCCGACGCTTAGCTTTTCAGAGGTTGAATAGGTCTATTACAGGAGAAGGAAACATCTTAGCGAATCAAACTCCTGATGTTATTCGACCTTCAATATTCCAGAGGCTAAATATACCTGCAAGCAAAGAGAATGGTATCGAATTGGGCCCAACCATGGTAAGGTTATCGGCCTTTCAAAGGTTAAGCGAGCCCAAGAAGGAACCGAAGAAATTACTTTCAACTTCGTTTGCGATACGACCATCAGCTTTTCAAAGGTTGAGTGTGACCACGTCAAGAAATGAAAGGTATGCCGCATCAGTTTTTGATCTAATCAAACCTGAAAGATCGGTGAAGATTTCAAAAGATGTGTCATATAGCAAGAAGGGAATTGATGAAGACATCTGCAACGTTGTTCCTTCTCGAATGAAAAGGAAGACTTTTGTCACAGTCAACGCAAAAGGTTCCTTGAGGGTAAAGCGACGTGATGTGGTCATTACCAACCCCACTGTAGAAGACTTAGAGCAAGATGAAGGTGAGACGTCTTGCCACCACATCACGTTTGAAGAGGAAGCGGAGGCCGAAATGTATGAAGTAAATGTGGACGAAGCCCCACCATCACTCGAAGATGGTAGCCAGTCAACAGTAGACGAACTCAAGGAAGTAAATCTTGGGATGAGGGAAGAACCACGCCCTACCTTTATAAGTTCATCACTTACTCGTGAAGAGGAAGTTGATTATATGAATCTCCTGACTGAGTATAAAGATATTTTTGCTTGGTCGTACAAGGAGATGCCAGGATTAGATCCGAAAGTAGCGGTACATCGCCTTGCAACCAAACAGGGGCATAGGCCAATCAAACAGTCAGAATGCTTTTGTCAACCATTTCAAAAACTTATGAAGAAAAATGCAGAGTTCGAGTGGGATGAAGCATGTCAGAATGCTTTTGATAACATCAAACGGTATCTGCTCAATCCTCCGGTTTTAGGTGCTCCAGTACTTGGGAAGCCAATAATACTTTATATAGTTGCACAAGAGAGATCTGTTGGAGCGTTATTAGCACAAGAGAGAGAAAAGTACAAAGAACAAGCCCTCTACTACCTAAGTAGAACTCTGACGGGAGCTGAACTGAATTACTCCCCAATCGAGAAAATGTGTCTCGCTTTATTTTTCTCCATTGATAAGTTGAGGCATTCCATGCAAGCCTTCACCGTACATTTGGTGGCAAAAGCTGATCCCCTAAAGTATATTTTGTCCAAACCTATCATTTTAGGGCGTTTGGCTAAGTGGAAATTATACTACAGCAGTACGATATCGTGTACATACCTCAAAAGGCGGTAAAAGGACAAGCAGTGGCTGATTTCTTAGCCGATCATCCAACCCCCTCTGATTGGAAATTATGCGAGGATCTCCCAGACGAAGAAGTATTCTACGTTGAAATCGCAGAGCCTTGGATTATGTACTTTGATGGTGCATCACGAAGAAGTGGGGCAGGTGTCGGCATAATCTTCATCTCGCCCGAAAAATACATGTTGCCGTTTAGTTTCACCTTGAGTAAATTGTGTTCAAACAATGTAGCAGAATATCAAGCTCTTATCATCGGCCTTCAAATGGCTTTGGAGTTTGGGATTGTGCACATGGAAGTCTTTGGTGATTCAAAGTTGATAATAAATCAACTCTTACTCCAATACGAGGTGAAACATGAAGATTTAAAGCCCTATTTCATCTACGCCAAGCAACGGTTGGAGAAATTTGACAACATAGTATTGGAGCATGTCCCTAGAATGGAAAACATGAAGGCGGATGCTCTGCAAACTTGGCCACTACTTTGACAAAGGATTTTACAATGTCACCATGAACATTAATCTTAGCCAAAATGGATTGTTCCATCAACGGAAGATCAATGTGAAGAAGTCGACCTCATATCCGTCTACGTAATTGAGGAAGAAGATTGGCGGCAACCCATTATAAATTACTTGCAGCATGGAAAACTCCCCACTGACCTTCGACATAAAGCTGAGATGCGAAAGAAAGCTGCACGGTTCATCTACTATAAAGGTATTCTCTATCGACGGTCTTATGAAGGTATTTTCCTGCGATGCTTAGGAAAAGAAGAATCTTTAAAGGCACTAGAGGAGGTGCATTCAGGCATTTGCGGTGCCCATCAGTCTGGACCAAAGCTTCAGTTCCAGTTGAAAAGAATGGGTTACTATTGGCCTACGATGATCTATGACTCTATGGAGTATGTAAAGAAATGTGAGGCTTGCCAGTTCCATGCCAACTTCATCCATCAACCGCCAGAGCCTTTACATCCGACTGTTGCTTCTTGGCCCTTTGAAGCTTGGGGGCTTGACCTCGTCGGTCCAATAACACCCAAATTTTCGACAGGCCACTCTTATATTCTGGCGGCGAAAGATTACTTTTCAAGATGGGCAGAAGCAGTTGCGTTAAGGGAAGCCAAGAAAGAAAATGTGGTAGACTTTATTCGAACACACATAATTTATCGTTACGGCATCCCACATCGCATTGTGACAGATAATGGAAGACAATTTGCAAATAGCCTAATGGACAAACTATGCGAGAAATTCAAATTCAAGCAATACAAGTCGTCCATATATAACGCTACGGCAAATGGTTTAGCAGAGAGATTTCAACAAGACTTTATGCAACCTCATCAAGAAGGTGGTTTCCAAGACAAAAAGAGATTGGCAAGAAAGGATTGATGAAGCACTCTGGGCTTATAGAACTACGCATCGCACTCCCACAGGAGTCACGCGTTATTCGCTTGTTTATGGGGTGGAAGTCGTGCTCCCCTTGGAAAGAGAAATTCTGTCGTTAAGAATGGCCATCCAAGAGGGGTTGACAACAGAAGATAATGCGAGGTTGCGTCTTCAAGAGTTGGAAGCACTTGATGAAAGAAGACTTGATGCTCAACAGGCATTGGAATGTTACCAAGCTCGAATGACTAAAGCCTTCAACAAGAATATCAAACATCGATCATTCCAAGTCGGCGACCTTGTGCTTGCTGTTCGAAGACCCATCATCACAACGCGACATACGGGAAACAAATTCACATCCAAATGGGACGGACCCTATGTTGTTAAAGAAGTCTACACCAATGGGGCATACAAGATTGTCGAAAAAAATGGCTTGAGGATTGGCCGCATCAACAGAAAGTTTCTTAAGAAATTTTATGTTTAAAATGTTGTAAACACTCCTAATCGTAAGAGTATAAACTACATGATGCTCCTGGCCCGCATGAGCTTAAGAGGTGAACGACCCAATTGTAATGAATATACATATATTATTCACGAGTTGAATTAAGTCATGAGTTGAATAAAAAAAATATAGAGAATTTAAGTCATAAGTTGAATTCAACGATAGATTATGCATAAGCAAATGGGGGTTCAAATTTACAATATATATATAAAAAAAAAAAAAAAGAAAGCATAGCTAAATCATCCACTTGTAATCTTGCAATTCTTGACGAGTACCCTCTAAATATTCGCGAAGCACTTTGAGACTCTCAGCGTCTTGTTCACTCGCAACAGGAGTGTTCTCAACCGCGCTCATCTCCTCCCGTATCTTGGAGATCTCTAATTGTCGTTGAGCCGATAAATTTTCTTCTTCCGAAATTAGGAGCATGGTCTTTTCATGATGAGCTTCTAAAGACTTAAGTTGGGCTTTGAGTCTTTCAAGCTCAAGAAGTTTCTGCTCAGACTCTTGTTGGTATATAATTTTCTTTTTAAGAGAAAGATTATCCCTAGTCATGATGTCATCAACCCTACTCCGAAGCTCAGCTAAGCTTTGATCTTTTTGAGTTGAAGTTAATTTTGAAGAATGCAGCTGATTCAACTCGCTGTACTTTCCCACATGGCGAAAGTAATCACCTTAAATTGTTGAAGAGCCGGCAAGTTGGTCGCATCGACGCCCGCGATGGTTTGAAATATTTTGACCATTTCTGGTTCAAGAGAAGGAACTTTCTCAAACGATGCGCGAGCAAGTTTATTCCTTGCAGCCTCCCACATGGTCTGTGCAGCCTGGCGTTGTATGCTAGAAAAATGCAAAATCATCTCGCCTGCATTGAAGATGGAAGCCTCCGGACCGACAATTTGCACCTCTTGCTGAGGTTGTGTACTGGCAATAGTAGAGGTGATCAAAGTTGTCACTTGCTTGGTCAGAGCTTCGAATGACCCAATCTGCGCCGGAAGAAGATCGAGAATATGGCGACTTGTTGGTGACTGATCTCCCAAAGATTCCTATACAAGGTGGAAAGAGTGTTAGTATATATATAAAAATTCCTATACAAGGTGGAAGGAGGTGCTCACCTGAAGACTGGGAGGCTCAAGCAGAGGAAGAACGTTTGAAGCACCTTCAAGTAAGTTATTATTAGGAGTCGATAGCCTCCCCATTTTTTTCGGCCTCTTCCAATGGCGATCATCATTGCTACTTTGGCTAACATCATCACCACCAGAGGGGCCCTCTTTGTCGGTTGGTGTCTCTGTTGGAGGCTCGTAAACGCTTTTATCTTTATTACTAGCACCCAGGTCTTTAATTGTAACGTCGCAGACAGTCTCACAGACGTCATTATCTTCTGGATCCCTAAGAGATTTCTGTTTACTCGGAGGAGGGGGCATGCTATTCACCAAAAGTTGTCGGCCTTCTACGAGATAGTTGCCATGCTTACGCGACCACCAACTCTTGTAGGCTTGAGTTACTTGAGAGCGAGGGTTCAACTCAAATGGGGGTAGATGCACGTAAGATGAAGTCATATCTTAGTGCAGAGACACCAGTGATGAATAACATTTTCCAAGCTCACGTGCGGAAGGTCTCCATGTAAGTCGTTTGGCACGTCTTGGTAAAAGCCAAACTTATGGCCAAAGCGATATGGGCTATAAGCTTCGATGGTTATCAATTGGCCATGGCGAGAAGATAAATAACATGACCGAAGACTTATGAAAAAAGAGGAGGAACCAAATGAGAAACCTTTGACATCTCGCAAGGTTTCGGGCTTCTTCCTAGAGACAACATTTACATCCCACATTATGGATGCACCCTCATGGATCAGTCTACGAGCTTCATGTGGGTCAAAGCATTTTGCATTACCCTCTCCCGAGTAGTCCACCATCTAGGGCCCCTTCAACAACGCGGTGTGCTTATAATGCGTGCCAAAGTAATGAGCAATCCATCCATACACATAATGAATGGGAAAACAAATCTCTGAATGCCCCGTTCGGTGAGGAGTGTTATAAATTTGACCAAGACCATGGTAAATATTGGACAATACTAGAACAGCAAGGTTGAACAATCTTCCATCCACTATAAGTGATGCAGCTTTAAAAACACCAGGGCGAAGCAAACCTATGCTTTTGTAAGGGAAGAAAAACACACATAGCCAACAAGAGAGAAAAGCGGCCAGGAAAGTTTGGTCCTCCCATTCTTTGTCCACGCCAAGGAGTCGAAACACCTCCTGTTCTTCGGCAACCCACTCACGCATATGAGTGTTATAGCCATCGAGATTATAAGTGGAGCGAGGGCGACCCTTCCTTGGTCTGCGTGGTGGTGGTTTGGAATACTTTGATTTACCTTTAAACCAAAAGGAAATCCACTGATGCACAGAAATTTGTTGCCTTTCCATTTGTTGAGACGCAAGATGGTGATAGGCATGGAAGAGGTAACTACAACTCTTCGGTAGAGAATCGGTCTGGTTGCGCATCCCCACCAGTTCTCCGCGATAGGGGATAACCTCATCATAAAATCTTCCCTTGATGGGCAAGCCTCCAAACTTCCACATATCCCACAAAGATAGGGATATCTCTCCGGCCGCAGTATTGAGCGTGTTGGTGGCAGGACACCAAACTTCGTAAAAAGCTCGGATGATGTCTTGGTTAAAATCGTAAGTGTATAGAGAGGCCATCACAGACCCCAACATATTGGAACCTCGCAGGACTTTCGGGTTCCGAGGCACGACAAGTTCAAGTCATTCCCAATAAAGGGAAATATAGCCAAACTCTCCATTTAATTTCAAGTAATAGCTCCAACAACGAGCTTGAGTTTCAATGATGCGGCGCCCCAAAGTCGACACTTGATCGTCGTTTGGCTTCTTCTTGTGAAGGGAAGATCGTAAAATCCATACTCGGTTGGTAGAGTTCTCATCTAAGGTTTTGTCGACAGATAAGGTGGACAAAAAACATGTATCATCTGACTCAAGTATCGACTCCTCGACCGATTCTCCTACTGGGAGGATGGTTCCGCTATTTGTAGGTCGACTCTCGTCATCTAAAATAACGAGTCGTCTCGTTCCTTCATCCAAAAGTTCCATGAAGAACACCATGACCCCTACAAAAAAAGGGAGGTTAAAAAGAAGCGAAGCTGCAGGGAGCGTGAGTAATCCACTCACCTCCAAGGCACGAACAGGGTTGCGGGGAGCGTGAGCAATCCACTCACCTCCAAGGCACGAACGGATCTATGGGAACTCCTCAAGATTGATGACTTAAAGACACAAACCGAGCTGTAGGGAGTGTGAGCTTGTTAAAAAAAAAAGAGAAGTTTTGGATAGTTAAAAAAAATAATAATAAGTAAATAAAATTAATACTTTAATTTTATTATCTTATATTAATTTTTTTAATAAAATTTAAAAAAAAACTAGTATATATATATATATTAAAAGAGTTGTAAAAAAAAGGTCAAATAAAAAAATCGTAAAAAAAAATTAATGTAAAAAAGAAATAAAAAAATAAAAAAATGGGGGCTTGCACGTTTTTTTTAAAAAAAAGGTCAAATAAAAAAAAAGGGAGAGAGAATAAGTGCGTGGGTGTAAACCCGAGATCTTTCTTTGGAACTTCCTTATTATCAAACAACAAAAAGAAAGAAGAAATGAATGTTTAAAACTTGTTCCCCATGTTTTAAAAAGAAAAGTAATGAAGTGAAAGACAAAAGGAAAACAAGGAAAGAAAGTTTAAACCATTTTGGTTTGGTTTGCTTTTAAACACAAAAGAAGAAAAGGAAATGAAACAAATGTTTTATATTAAGTTATTTTGTTTTGAAAAGAAAAGAAAAGAAAAGAAAGAAAGAAGATAAAGGAAAAGAAAGAAAAGGAAAAAAAAAAAGAATGTAAAAGGGAAAAGGAAAGTGGGTGGTGGATCCCACCTTAGTTTTCTTTTTTAAAATAACCCTTTCCATCGATTTCCTTCTCATTTTCAACAAGGAGCAGCAAGGGTTTCGTGGGAGAAGGAGAAAGGAAGAAGAAGGAAGCCATTTTTGGTGATTTTGAGCTGGAGTTGCAGAAGAAAAGGGGAAAACTCAAGAGGATTCTTTATTACAGCAAGAAAATCAACTCAGACAAGCTCTGATTTTCTGTTCATCTCGAGCTCCAAAAGAAGAGGTAAGAGTTGAGCTTTTGTTTCATGAAAGTTAACTCATATTGGAACAAAATTCGTGAAGGAAGCTCGAGCCAATTCTGATTTTAAGTTGCTGTTTTGTTAAGAGGAAGGCAGAAGACAGAATTTTGCTGTCAAATCCGAGAAGTCTCTGATGTTTTAGTTGTTCTGATCTGTATACTTGGAGTTAGAAGCTCTAATTTGTACTGTTCGAAAGCTTATTCAATTTCCTACAAGTTTTGTGAAGGAATTGTGAGCAGAAAATGATTGGAAGATGTTGTAATCATCAGATTAAGTTTCGGGTTGCAGCAGGAAGTGAAATCTGGAACAGCAGCAGGATCAATTTAGGGGTTAAGCTACTGAGGTAATTTCTAACCCATACGTTAGGAATTTCATTTTCATGTCTTCATAAGCGTTTTAGAGGGTTCAAAAAGGAAGAGTTTGGTATAAAGTACATTCTTTTTGGATAAGTAATGAAGAAGTTATGGCTGTCTGAAAATAGGGCAGAAAATCTGAAAATGCTGGAATTTTTGAAAGTGTGTTTTCTTGTAGTTTTAGGGTTAAAAACCATGAGCTCGAGGTTCTAATACATGAATTTGGTTTGTTTGACAGGCCAAGAGCAAATAGGTCGAGTGTACGGGCTAAGATTCTAGTTCAAACACTGTGAGTGATAAAAGGAACTTCAAAAGTGTATATATGTTTGAATTATGTTCAAGAAATGCAAGTTTTGCTAGAATAAAGTTTTCAATGCATTATGCCTTCTTTTGAGTACATGTTTATGAGTATTCATGTTTTCCTAGAAATGTTTCATGTGTTCATTGTGACCCTAAAAGTCTTTATAAAGTTTATACATGAGCATATGTTTAATGGTTGCCAAAATTTATGGAAATGTTATGATTTCAAGCAAACATGTACTAGCAAGTATGTTTTAAAGATTTCCAATTTTATGAACAAGCTGAGTAAGCTTGAGTTTTATGAAAGAAAAGATAAGCAGGCATGTTCAAATGTTTTCATGTGATTTTCTGAGATATTGAGCCCGAGGCTTTATGGTACCGTGTGCACACAGGTCTTATTCTGTTGTCAACGTTGAGTGTACTCCGTGACAATGCAGCCATTGCCGTGAGTGAGTCTTTGGCGGGCCCCACTCACGACAAAGACGATGGGAGTCTTTGGGCGGGCCCCACTACATCGTAGAGTAAACGTTGGTTGTACTGGGCGTGCCCTACACAACGTGGATTGTGAGATGTTTTTAAAAGAGTTTATTTCATTTACATGCCTTACGAGATTTTGATGATATACTTATTGGTTTTCTGAAAGTCTATTATGATTCTACGTTTACTTTCAATGCTTGAATACAAATGCATATGCTCATAGTTTTCAGGTCACATGTTTTACAAGTTACAGATATTTAACACAGTCACTCACTAAGCTTCATAGCTCATTCTTTCTATGTTTTCAAACTTTTCAGGTAGAGATCGAGCTCCTGGCACTGAAAGTTCTTGCCATAGTCTCTTTGAAGCTTCATAGGTTAAATACTTTGTACGTGGTTTTGGTTTTGTCTAGCAAGTCTCTATGTTTGTAAATTATTTTGTGAGGACTTTGGTGTTATAGTTGTTTGTACATTAGAGGTTGTATAAACACTGGTTGTCTTGTGTTGTTTCTGATGCACTAAACTTTTAGTTTCCATGAGAGACTTGTGAAGAGTTTCTCCTTGTATATGTTTAATAGTTGTCCAGTTTCCGCTATGTCATGTTTAAGTGTTCCATTTTCAAACATAGTATGTTTTATCATGTGAATCAGGGTCAACAGGTATTGTTAAGAGATAAACAATGTCTGTTGGCTTCACGGCGCCTTTCGAGCTGAGTTAGCAGGTAGTTCGGGAGGGGGTGTGACAGTGGGCCCCTCCATTTTTTTTATTTTTTTATCTTTTAATTTTTTTTTCCTTCTCTTCTCCTTCCTTACGACCAAACTCCCATTTTCTCTCTCTAACTTTCACCTTTTTCTCTCTTCTCTTCCACTCTCTCCATCACTTCTCCCCATCACTTCTTTCTGTCTCCCCATCACTTTTCCCCATCACTTCTTTCTCTTTCTCCCCATCACTTCTTTCACTCTCTCCCTCTTTCTCTCTTTCACTTCCTCTCACTACCCCCTTCTTCTCTTCCCTTGTAACGCCCCTACTTTTCTATGACCAAAACCCTAGGGACATTACTACACATGCATGCATTTATAGGCCGCGAGGTAAAAAGAATTTAAAAGCCATTTTTACTTAACGTAAATAGTTCTAGGGATCCCAAGTAAAAACAAAACATTCAAATCATTCAAGACATTACATCAGTTTGGCCTATTAAAAACTGTAAGTAAATTTAACTTCGAATAACAACTTAAAGACAACAATAGTCCAAATAAGAATATGCGGAAATTTATGCTGGTTCCCATGGTTCAAATCACGCTCTCCCGTCACACGCCTTGCACGTCCTTCCCTTTACCTGAAAAACATTTTTTAAAAGAAAGGGTGAGTATTGCATAAACAATACCCAGTAAGTAACCTCGCTACCGAGGTTTGGGATATGCATACACATACAATCATGATCTTCAAATTCATTCATAACATACATAGATGGGAATTAAAACTTTCTAAAGTTGCCAGGTCTTTAATCCATGGCTGCATAGTTAGTTGTCGAGCCTTTAATCCATGACTGTTCATTAAATTGCCAGGTCTTTAATCCATGGCTGTTCATAAAATTGCCAGGTCTTTAATCCATGGCTGTTCATAAAATTGCCAGGTCTTTAATCCATGGCTGCTCATTCAGTTGCCAGGTCTTTAATCCATGGCTATTCATTCAGATTGCAGTCTTTAATCCATGGCTATTCATTCGATTGCCGTCTTTAATCCATGGCTATTCATTCAGATTGCAGTCTTTAATCCATGGCTATTCATATAATTGTGAGGTCGATCGTCATCCCGAGTCATTTCAAATGATCTCGGGATAACCAATGTCCACACTATTCAATAATTCATTTCGTGACATACAAAATCATGCATAAGGTCCCATCACCACATAATCATGGTGTACATATCATAAATATCATCATCAACATATCATTCATACTTTCTCATGGGCGGGGTGATAAATCATACTTTTGTAATAAACATGAAACATTCTCATACACACTACTTTATCCCTGTTTTCACATGAAATAATGGGATCTTTATACATAACATACGAGAATACTTTCACATAAAATAATGATTCATTTTCACATAATACGTCGTCGAAATATTGCACATAAAATATCACGTATTCTCAAAATAATATCTGTGGATTTTCATGTGGAAAAATATGAACTATTTCACATAAAATCATGAAAATCATTTTCATTTACTCCCATTTAAAAGTTCGCACGAGGTCCCTTTACCTCGAGCTTGATTATTATTCCAAAATCTAATTGAACTCCCCGCCTATTCTCCTTTTAGCGAAACCTGAATCACATCATCATTCCCGAAGTTAAACTCCAAATATTCACACTTAAACCCTAATCATTCGAAACTCGAAATACTGCATTAAGACGTCGTGTCTCGCTTACCTCGAGCTCAAGGCGAACACCTACTAATTCTTAGTTCGTCTTGACGATCAATCCCGCACCAAATTCGCTTCCTACAAAAGATATTCGAACCCGTAACCTAAGTTCTCAACCAAAACGCTTAAATAATCAACAGACACAAATAATTCCATAACGAACTCGATACTCATCACCGATCTCTCACCGAACGATCAAACCCGGCTGTCTTTGTAAGGTCACGACGGCGGCGTAAAGCGATTCTCGGCGTGCGATGCGAGATGTGAACGGCGGCGGAGGTCGCGGCGTGAGCGGCGGCCGGCGACTTCGGACGGCGGCGTGGATCCGAGCGGCACCAGGTTTGGAGTGTGCGTGGTCGGCGGCGTAACGGTGGCGCGGCTCGCGGACTCGGCGAAGGCTGCCTGGCTGCGCAAGACGGAGGTAGTGGGCGGGCGCACTCCTCGATCTCACGAGCGCGGCGGCGACCAAAGGTCGGCGAACTCGGTGCGCGGCGAAGGAGGAGGTGGGCGGCGCGAATCGGCGACTGCGCTGCCCCGACCTCTCTCTCTTCGTCGGCGTGCGCAGCGTGGCCGGCAGCGTGGTTCGAAGGTGGCGGCGCGCTTCGCAGCAGCGACCAAGTCCCCTTCGTGCGCGGGTTGTAGGTGACGAGGCTCTTCCCTTGTGTTCGCCGCGGCGAGGATGACCGAGACTTCAAAGGCTTGCCGCGGTAGGGTTAATGCGATAAAGATGGGAGGGTCGCATTGCTAGGGCACACCAAAGTAGAAGAAGAAGAAGATGAGGTGGAGTTAAATTAGGGTTAGGGTTTGGGTGAGATGGAGATTGTGGTGGAGAATAGGATTAGGGTTTAGGAGGAGGAGGAAAAGTGGAGGCTAGGGTTTCTCTTGCTCAAGCTTATAAATCAACCACCTAGGTCAAGTCATGTGTCAACGATCACCCTAATTTAAACTTAAATCACCAAAACGCCCTTAAGTTACCTTCCCTTTAGTTTTCATAACTAATCTCATCTTAAAAGAGACAAATCACGTAAGATAAACAAAATTACGGCCTCTACCTCGCCGAGCTTGATTAAAAACACTAATCCCACTAAACACGGCGTTTACAAGAGCGTTAAATAAAATTAATAGTAATACCTGTGATGATGGTCGTCACAATCTTCCCTCCTTAAGAACTTTCGTCCTCGAAAGTTCCTATTCTTGGAATAGTTCAGGATATTTAGCGCGTACTTCCTCTTCTCGCTCCCAAGTAGCTTCCTCCGTGCGGTGGTTCTGCCACAATACCTTAACTAAGCTGATCTCACGGTTACGGAGGGTCTTTCGATCTCTTGCAATAATTTGTACCGGTCGTTCACCATAACTCAGATCTTCTGCTAACTGTAATGGTTCGAAGTCTATGACATGAGTCGGATCTGAGACGTACTTTCTCAACATGGAGACATGGAATACGTTATGAACCGCTGAAAGGGAAGGCGGCAGTGCTAATCTGTAGGCCACCGCACCAATCCTCTCTAAGATCTCAAATGGTCCGATGAATCGCGGACTCAACTTCCCTTTACGGCCAAACCTTAGAATTCCCTTCATTGGGGCCACCTTAAGGAACACGTGGTCCCCAACCTCGAATTCTAGGTCCCTTCGTCTCGTGTCGGCATAATTCTTTTGTCTGACTTGGGCGGTCTGCATTCGTGCCCTGATCTTTTGCATTGCCTCGTTAGTGACCTGTACTAATTCTGGACCCAACAACTGGCGTTCACCAACCTCCTCCCAGAAAACGGGAGTTCTGCAACGTCTTCCGTAAAGAGCTTCAAATGGAGCCATCCCGATGGTCGACTGGTAACTGTTATTGTAAGCAAACTCCATTAGATGCAAATGAGTGTCCCAACTACCTGGGAAATCTAAAGTGCACGCTCGCAACATATCCTCTAATATCTGATTTAATCGTTCTGTCTGCCCATCCGTCTGTGGATGAAAAGCCGTACTAAAGTTCAACTGCGAACCCAAAGCTCTCTGTAAACTCCTCCAGAAGTTGGAGGTGAAACGTGAATCCCTATCTGAAATAATCTTGACTGGGATTCCATGTAAACGGACTATCTCTTCCAGTGAAATTGCGCCCACTTATCTCAGTAGAATAGGTGGGTTTCCACGGTATAAAATGTGCTGACTTTGTTAACCTGTCCACTATGACCCAAATCACTGTGTAACCTCGTAAAGTTCTGGGCAATCCAACTATGAAATCCATAGAGATCTCCTCCCATTTCCACTGAGGCACATGTAATGGTTGTAGCAATCCTGCGGGCCTCTGTCTAGGTGCCTTCACCTGCTGACAAGTCAAACACTTGCTGACAAACTCTGCCACATCGCGCTTCATGTTGCACCACCAAAACGACTGTTTCAGATCTCGGTACATCTTGGTACTGCCGGGATGCATAGAAAATGGTGAGTTATGTGCTTCGTTCAAGATCTCAGTTCTCAGCTTGTCATCGTCTGGCACACACAAACGTCTCTGAAATAACAATCCTCCATCTGTGGACAGGGAAAACTCTGTCGACTCACCTGTAGTTACTGTGGTAAGTTTTTCCACTAACTGGGGGTCCACTTGCTGAGCCTCTATAATACGTTGCCTCAAGGTCGGTTGCCAGCACCGTTAATCCCAGCTAATCGAGGCCGTGGTCTTTCCTACTAGCATGCAATTTTCACTCGAGCAAACTCTGCTGTAACTCTGCTGCCGTCATTCACTTGTGCGGCGGTGAAGATGCACTCTTTCTCGCGAGGGCATCGGCCACTACATTAGCCTTACCGGGATGGTACTGTATGTCAATATCATAATCTTTCACCAATTCCAACCATCTGCGTTGCCTCATGTTCAATTCCTTCTGGGTGAACAGATACTTCAGACTTTTATGATCTGTAAAAATCTGAATTTTCTCGCCATACAGGTAGTGTCTCCAGATTTTTAACGCAAAACTCTGCTGCTAATTCCGGATCATGAGTTGGATAGTTCCTCTCGTGTGTCTTCAATTGTCGGGATGCATAAGCTATTACTTTACCGTCTTTGCATCAAGATGCAGCATTGACCCTTTCTTGGAAGCATCATCAGAAACCACAAAGCTTCCTGTTCCCTCGGAATCTGTAAGAATCGGGGCGACACTAATCACGTGGCTTGAGTTCACGGAAACTCGCTTCACAAGCATCATCCCAAACAAAAGAGTTTCCCTTACGCGTCACCGAGTCATAGGCATGGCTATCTTGGCAAAATCTGTGCAAAACGCCTATAGTATCCTGCAAGACCCCCGTAAAACTACGTGCCTCAGAATCGTGGTGGTGGACGAGGCCAGCGTGTGACGGCCTCCACTTTCATTTGGATCGACAGAGACTCCACTTGGACACTACATGCCCTAGAAAAGATACACATGCGAGCCAAAATTCACACTTGGAGAATTTTGCATACAACTTATTCTCTCTCAGTGTGAGTAAGACTTTCCTCAGGTGCATTTCATGTTCTTCATCACACCTGGAGTATATCAATATATCATCGATGAACACAATCACGAACGTATCAAGAAACTCCTTGAACAAACGGTTCATCAAGTCCATGAAGGCGGCAGGAGCATTGGTCAGGCCAAACGGCATCACTGTGAACTCGTAATGCCCATAACGTGATCTGAATGCTGTTTTAGGGATATCCCCTCACCGATCCTCAATCGATGGTAGCTTTGATCTCGGATCGATCTTAGAAAACACTGTCGCTCCTTGCAACTGATCGAACAAATCATCTATCCTGGGGAGAGGATATTTATTCTTGATTGTAACTTTATTCAACTCCCTGTAGTCTATACACAGGCGCATGGATCCGTCTTTCTTTTTCACGAACAATACCGGTGCTCCCCAGGGTGAAACGCTTGGGCGTATAAACCCTTTGTCTAGCAAGTCCTGTAACTGTACTTTTAGCTCTTTCAACTCTGCTGGTGCCATTCATGCAGGGGGCCTTGGATATCGGGTCGTCCCAATTCCAATCTGATGTTAAAGTCTACTTCCACGATCGGAGGTATTCCGGGAGATCCTCGGGAAGACGTCTGCAAAACTCATTCACTTCACGCACTTGATGTCACCGAGATCTCTGTGCATCTTGCATCTAGTATGCGAGCTAAGACGCCCCAAGCTCCCGATGCAATAACTTTCGCCTTAAGGGCGATGGTTACCTTAGGCCTACTTCACATCAGGTGCCTCTCAACTCAGTAGCTGGGTTGGTTAGGAGGAGTGAACACTACCTCCTTCCCGAAACGATCAATACAAGCATGGTTTTGCGCTAACTTGATCCATGCCCAATATTACATCAAAATCAATCATATCTAGAACCACTAGGTTCACTTTGCTAACTCATGGTCTCGATGGTCACACTACCATCCTTGACTTTCATATTGGCTAACAAATTAATCCCATGCAGGAGTGGAGACAGATAGGGCATATCAGAATCGTTTCTAGTTCTAACTCACTTGACTTACAAATGATGCGAGAAATAAAAGAGTCGTGAGAACCGAAATCAAATAGTACAAAGGCGAGGTGCCCAAGTAATGGAAGTGTACACAGAACCACCGAGTCCGAGCCATAGATGTCTCGGATGGGTGCTTGCATAGGCTCTCCCATGTGTATGGTCGGTTTCACAAAGGGCCCACTACTCATAATCTGTGGTCGGCTAGTCTTTGGCTTGATTCGAGCGGAGATATTTGCTCTGTGCCCTTCCTTTCCACACTTGAAACACGCTCGGATCAAGCCATACATTTACCCAGTCACGCTTTACCACATTCCTTGCACTGCGGCTGCTCTATCTCCATTGCTATTCCACGATCTGTTGATCGGTGGTTTCGGGCCGGAACTCATGCGGAAATGCCCTGTCTATGCGATGTCTGTTGGGGCGCCATGAGCTGGAATGGGGCTGGTCCCACTTCCTCTTATGATTCGCTATGGGTCGCCCCGAGTTAACTCACTCACTGTTGTGCGATCGAGCTCGCACCCAACCGGGCCTCGCCACTCTCACTGCGGAGGCGTAATCGAGAGTGCTAATGCTTGGATAAAGCCTCGTACATTTTCATCTAGCCCCATGATGAAGCGCTCGGTCTTCTTTGCTTCAGTATCCACTAGCTCGGGGGGCAAAAGCGGACAGACAGGTAAATTCCCTCTCATATATCTCCACCGCCCTCCTGCTGCGCACACAGTAAGAATTTCGCTGCTTCACGTAACGAGCCGCGCGGATAAATTTCCGCGAATGCTTCCTTGAATAGGTTCCAAGTAATCGTTTCTCACTGGGCAACAATGGTTCCTTGGGCGGACTCCCACCACAAGTACGCGTCATCCCTCAGCATGAAGGTCGCACAGGACACCCTCTGGTCCTCAGGGCAGTTCATCAGTCTGAAGATGGTCTCAATGGAGGACAGCCACAACTCCGCCACAGTGGGGTCACTGGAAGACCCATTGAAAGATCTCGGATCATACTTCCTGAAGTCCTTCAGGTAACGGGACTCGTGGTTGCGTCGTTTACGCCCGATTTGCTTGGGCGGTGGGTGGCTCTGTGGCTCGCTCGCACTAGGCTCTGCATGGCCTCCACCATCATAGTCATCACATTGGCGTTCCCCTGGTCTGCCACAGGGGCAACTGCAGGTATATTCTCCTGACGTTCAGGCGGGTCCTGGGGGAGGTCTCGAACGGGTGGAGTAATCTCTTCCTGATCCAGGGGCAATTCCGGTTGGGCATCGATGTTTTCCCTTGCCCTCCGGTCCCTACCACGTCCCCTACCTCTCCCGGCCTCTAGGTGGCATTATGTCAAAACTACAATATAGAGAGTTTCTAACTCGCTTTTCTTTACTTTCAAATCATAAGATAGAATCACCCCAGTAAGCTTTTAAGGTTATGTATGCATAAAATCAGTATCATATCATAGTCATTTACTTTCTTAATAAAATGTCGAACGTGCACAGCGGTGGTGGAAGCGTTGTTAAACCATGGGAACTACTCAGTGCTTACTCAGTAGCAAGTCTCTGAAACCCTTAAACCTAGGGCTCACGATACCAACCGTAACGCCCTACTTTTCTATGACCAAAACCCTAGGGACATTACTACACATGCATGCATTTATAGGCGCGAGGTAAAAAGAATTTAAAAGCCATTTTTACTTAACGTAAATAGTTCTAGGGATCCCAAGTAAAAACAAAACATTCAAATCATTCAAGACATTACATCGGTTTGGCCTATTAAAAAATCGTAAGTAAATTTAACTTCAATAACAACTTAAAGACAACAATAGTCCAAATAAGAATATGCGGAAATTTATCTTTGGTTCCCATGGTTCAAATCACGCTCTCCGTCACACGCCTTGCACGTCCTTCCCTTTACCAAAAAAAACATTTTTTAAAAGAAAGGGTGAGTATTGCATAAACAATACCTGAGTAAGTAACCTCGCTACAGGAGGTTTGGGATATGCATACACATACAATCATGATCTTCAAATTCATTCATAACATACATAGATGGGAATTAAAACTTTCTAAAGTTGCCAGGTCTTTAATCCATGGTCGCATAGTTAGTTGTCGAGCCTTTAATCCATGATTTATTCATTAAATTGCAGTCTTTAATCCATGGCTGTTCATAAAATTGCCAGGTCTTTAATCCATGGCTGTTCATAAAATTGCCAGGTCTTTAATCCATGGCTGCTCATTCAGTTGCCAGGTCTTTAATCCATGGCTATTCATTCAGTTGCCAGGTCTTTAATCCATGGCTATTCATTCAGTTGCCAGGTCTTTAATCCATGGCTATTCATTCAGTTGCCAGGTCTTTAATCCATGGCTATTCATATAATTGTGAGGCCGACTGGTCATCCTGAGTCATTTCAGCGATCTCAGGATAACCAATGTCCACACTATTCAATAATTCATTTCGTGACATACAAAATCATGCATAAGGTCCCATCAGTCACATAATCATGGTGTACATATCATAAATATCATCATCAACATATCATTCATACTTTCTCATGGACAGGGTGATAAATCATACTTTTGTAATAAACATGAAACATTCTCATACACACTACTTGTCCCTGTTTTCACATGAAATAATGGGATCTTTATACATAACATACCGAATACTTTCACATAAAATAATGATTCATTTTCACATAATACGTCGAAATATTGCACATAAAATATCACGTATTCTCAAAATAATATCTGTGGATTTTCATGTGGAAAAATATGAACTATTTCACATAAAATCATGAAAATCATTTTCATTTACTCCCATTTAAAAGTTCGGCACGAGGTCCCTTACCTCGAGCTTCGATTGTTATTCCAAAATCTAATTGAACTCCCTGCCTATTCTCCTTTTAGCGAAACTCCGAATCACATCATCATTCCCGAAGTTAAACTCCAAATATTCACACTTAAACCCTAATCATTCGAAACTCGAAATACTGCATTAAGACGTCGTGTCTCGCTTACCTCGAGCTCAAGGCGAACACCTACTAATTCTTAGTTCGTCTTGACGATCAATCCCGCACCAAATTCGCTTCCTACAAAAGATATTCGAACCCGTAACCTAAGTTCTCAACCAAAACGCTTAAATAATCAACAGGACACAAATAATTCCATAACGAACTCGATACTCAGCCCGATCTCTCACCGAACGATCAAACCCCGCTGCTGTAAGGTCACGACGGCGGCGTAGAAGCGGATTCTCGGCCGTGCAGATGTGAACGGCGGCTGGAGGCTGCGGGCGTGAGCGGCGGCTGGACGACTTCGACGGCGACGTAGATCCGAGCAGCACCAGCGGTTGGAGTGTGCGTGGTCGGCGGCGTAACGGCTGAAGGCAGCAGCTCGCGGACTCCGGCGAAGGCTGCTGGCTGCGCACGGGAGGTAGTGGACGGCTGCACTCCTCGATCTCACGAGCAGTGGCGGCGACCCAAGGCTGGCGAACTCCGGCTGCGGCGACTGAAGGAGGTGGGCGGCGCGAATCCGGCCGACCTGCTACCCGACCTCTCTCTTCGTCGGCGTCTGCAACGCGTGACCGGCAGGCGTGGTTCGAAGGTGGCGCGCGCGGCTTCTGCAACGACCAAGTCCCCTTCGTGCGCGGGTTGTAGGTGACGAGGCTCTTCCCTTGTGTTCGCCGGCGAGGATGACCGAGACTTCAAAGGCTTGCCGGCGGTAGGGTTAATGCGATAAAGATGGGAGGGTCACGGCTAGGGGCACACCAAAGTAGAAGAAGAAGAAGATGAGGTGGAGTTAAATTAGGGTTAGGGTTTGGGTGAGATGGAGATTGTGGTGGAGAATAGGATTAGGGTTTAGGAGGAGGAGGAAAAGTGGAGGCTAGGGTTTCTCTTGCTCAAGCTTATAAATCAACCACCTAGGTCAAGTCATGTGTCAACGATCACCCTAATTTAAACTTAAATCACCAAAACGCCCTTAAGTTACCTTCCCTTTAGTTTTCATAACTAATCTCATCTTAAAAGAGACAAATCACGTAAGATAAACAAAATTACGGCCTCTACCTCGCCGAGCTTGATTAAAAACACTAATCCCACTAAACACGGCGTTTACAAGAGCGTTAAATAAAATTAATAGTAATACCTGTGATGATGGTCGTCACATCCCTTCTTCCTTCACTTTCACTCTCTCATACCTCCAATAAACACATTCACCTTGATCCGGCAACTCGAAGAGTGACGAGAGCGCGCCTACCGATTCGGATCGACGTTCGATCGACGGTATTTAATCGCACGTAATAGCGACTTCCGACATCCGATGATTTGGCTGAAACGATTGTTTACCTCTATTGAAACTCGTTGCTTACTTCAACTCTTGATTCTCCAAATACAAAGCTTCATCTAATGGTTGCTTGAGAAAACTATACTCTAGCATACTATGGGTATATATAGGAAATTTCTTGAGAAGATTGAGGTACTTTCTGTTGCTGGAAGTGAGTTTCAAAGGAGAAATCTAAGCTGAATTAGAGGATTTCAACATGAAAGTTTGAAAATCTTCCCGTTGGAGTTGAGTTCTACTTTTTATGCCCAAAAATAGGTACATTTTAAAACTTATTCACAACTAAATTTGAAATCCTCCAACTCCATTCAACTTCAAACTTGGGCACATATGATATTTTAAAATCAAGTCAAATTGAGATAAATCAAAATTTCATGAAATCATTTTTTTTTTCTTTCAGTAAGCATAATTTCATTTGTCACAAATAAAATTGATTTTTTCTGTATAAATCAAACTATCCCATCTTAAATTTCTGACCAAATTTTAAACTAAGCCTCTTAAATTTTGGGTTTAAGTTAATTTTGACTCAAGCTAAATTTTGGCTATATTCCAAATTTAGCTCTTCTAAGTCAAAACCTTGGTTTTGAATTAAAATCACAAACTAAATTTTGATGCAATTCTCCATTATGTCATGATTAATTTTGTCTCAAACCAAAGTTGGGGCAAATTTTACCAAATTCAAATAAAATGTTTGTGACAAAATTTCAAAATTTAATCAAATTTAAAAAAAAAATGGGATAGAATTTTCAATCTTACCCAAAATTGTTTTGAATTAAAGGAGGACATAAACTCTACTAAATTCAAATCAAAATTTCATGCAAAAAAAAAAAATCAAAATCAAAATATTTACACAAATTCATATTTTGATAAATTGGCTAAAAAAAACAAGTGTCAAAGAAAATCAAGTTATGAACCAAATTTTATATTTGATTAAATTGACACATAAATGGAATTCAAACTAGGAGCAAAACTCTTTCAAATTTAGAGCAAGCCTCTTGATCAGTATTGATTCCAAAATAACTTTTTCGAAATTCACACACATATACTTGTGTATAAATCTCGAAAAGGGGGCATTTGTTGGAATAAAAATTTTGACAAATCGAAATTGTCACGCCATCCCCCAAGATTGATGGCGAAATCATATTTAATTAGGGATTAGTTAGGATCCCTAAATTAAATTATGGAAAAATTCATGTACACATTTGGGCTCCACTCAAATTAGTCAAGTCTAGCCCAAAGTCCAAGCCCAGTCCAGAGGCGGAGGACCAAATCAACCTGGCCCAATCCAAAATACTGGCCCAAAGTCAAATAGGCTCAATCCAAAAGATTTGTCCAACATCAACTTGGCCCAGTCCAGCAGGCCCAAGCCCATCAGGAGGCCCAGAGGAACTCTATAAATAGAGACCACCCTCTTTCATTTTAAGGGTTCAGAACTGAAGAAGCTTAGAGAGAATTCAGAAACAAACCTGTGAAGTCTCTAGAAGCTCTTGAAGATCAAACACTGCCTGAACGAAGAACACTTCACGGAGATCGTCAAGAACACGCCACGAATCCATTGAAGTTTCCAACATTAAGAACAAAGTTGTTTGAAATTTCGATCACAACATACAAGTAGGAGAGAGAATCAGAGGATCAAATATTAGAGATTGTACTCACAATTACCTGAAATTAATACAAATACAAAATTCATTTACACTTGTCTCATTTCCATTCGTTGGTTGAAGTCTCGTGTGAACAACAATATCTTTCAAATTTTATTTTTGTGAAGCAATTAATTACTAAAGGGTAAAACAATGCCAAAGAGAGCGTAGCTCAATTGACATTTTAAGCGTATTAAAAGCCACGAGGTCTGTGGTTTGAATCCCCCAATCTCCTTTTGTACGAAAAAAAAATGAAGTTCGTCAATGCATTGAAAACCAATGATTATTTGCTAATTATATTTAATACAAATTCCTAAGCTATCTTGCAGGGATAGCTCAGTTGGGAGAGCGTCAAACAATACATTTGAAGGTCACATGTTCGATCCTCGTTTACTAATTATAATCTTACCAAAATTTTCACAAAATTAAGTAGGATTGCTGCACTAATTAACCTTTAAATAACATTAAAAAAATTCACAAATTTTAATATAAATTTAACTCTACTAATGTTTTTCGTTAAATCTTATTAATTTTGTGTCATGGATATGAAATTAGAATTCACTATTCAATGCATATGAGAACAAAATCTTAACAATTATGAAAGGATTAAAATTACAACATTTTTTAAAGTTCAGAAGTAAGGTAATTTTCTGTATTTTAAACTAAATAATATATCACATATATTAATAATTATGGGAGTAAAAGAATAATATATCACATATATTAACAATGATGGGAAAAAACATTCTTTTACTGTTGTTTTTGTGACGACCGCCATCTCAGGTACTATTAGTTATTTTAATTAACACTCTATTAGCCGCTGTATTTAGTCGTTTTGGTGTTCTAATCAAGTTCGGGGAGAGTGAGACCTTAATTTTTGTTTAGTTTAAATGAATGGTTCCCTATAAGATAAGATTATTTATGAAATTAAAGGAAAAGGAAATTTGCAAGGGCATTTTAGTTATTAACATCTAATTGAGGATGTAATTGGCAACTAAATTTTAACCTAATGCATGGTATTTAAATATCCCTAAGTCTCAAACCAAAGGAGAAAAGAATTAAACCCTAACCCTAGCAAAACCCTAGCCCCCATCATCTCTCTCTCCTTGTATTTAACCCTAAACCTAACCCTAATCCCCTCCCTCCATAATCTTCAACCAGCCGATCACCTCTTCCCCATCATCTCCATGCCCTAGCCGCCGGCAAGAAGAACACGTACAGCAGCTTCCGCCGACCAGACCCACACGCACAGACACATTCCAGCCGTCCGGGCCGTCGTCCTCACCGTCTCTCCCACCGTCCTGCAGTAGAACGCGTCGAGTCGCCAGCCGCAAGCATTCGCCGGAGCTCCACACACGCGAGCAAAGACACGCCTCGCGCGCCGCCGCCACGAGGCTGATCGGGAGTTGCCTTCTCCGTCAAGGGCCGCACGTACAGCCGAGGAACCTCCACGAACCGTCCCACAAGCGCCGCCGCCGCCTCCCTTACGAGTTCGTGAAGCCCTAGTGCAGCAGCTCTCGCCGTCCGATCTGCCTTCCAACCGCGAGTCCTCGCTGCACCTCACGTTCCGCCGGCCGCAACTCTTCCGAACGAAGGTAAGTACTGCAGCCGCCGAACTCCAGTCTCCACGAGCTCGGCCGTCAACGAGCCCTGCGCGCGCCGCCGCCAGCGCTTTGGTCGGCTCCAAGCCGCAAGACACCCGATCGAGTTTTCTCTCTCCGGTACGCATCTTCTTTGTTGAAGAAGCGTCTGGTTGTCGTCCGATCCGTCCACGACCACAATGGCCGGCAACACCGTCCTTCAAATGATCGGTTTTTCGACTTGATGAGCGAATTCCTTTGTTACGATCCGAAATCGGAATGAGTTTAGAGATCATTATTGTATGTGTATGCATATCCCAAACCTCGGTAGCGAGGTTACTTACTGGGTATTGTTTTGCAATACTCACCCTTTCTTTTAAAAATGTTTTTCGTAAAAGGAAGGACGTGCGGGCGGATGATGACGGGAGCGTTACTAAGACCATGGGAACCAAAGATGATTTCCGCATATTCTTATTTTAAACTATTGTTGTCTCTATGTTTTTAATTGAAGTTAAACTTACTTACAGTTTTAATAGGCCAAGCTGATTTGATGTTTTAACTACTTTTAATGTTTTTGTTTTTCTGTTGGGATCCCTGGAACTATTTACGTCAATTGGAAATTGCTTTTAAGTCTTTTTATCTCTCGGCCTATAAATGCATGCATGTGTAGTAATGTCCCTAGGAATTGGTCATAGAAAAGTAGGGGCGTTACAGTTTTGTTCTTTATTTTCTAATTTAAAACGTATGTCATTAATCACTAATTTTTAATAGCCAATGAATTAATTAAATAACTTTTTATTTTAAAAATAAAAAATATACAATAGTTATAAAAAGCATTTTAAAACAAAAGTGTATTTTGAAACATGTTTTGGTTACCAATTTGTTGGGAGGGCCTTAGACTAAAGATGTAAGGGTGGAAATCGCTCTCTTCTTTTGTCGATGCACAAATTCGAGCACATACGTGCTTGATTTGTAACAGTGAATTTTTTTTCTTGGGGGAAAAGAGATGGTCTATAAAATAAAGAAAAGAAACTTGCGAACTGATGTGGTGCTTGCCACAACCACTCCAATGTTTAAGTTAGAGAGGTTTATGTGTACCAAGGCAGTAAGAAGACATCAGATGAATTGAGATATCTATAATAGAGTCATATTGTTGTATTAATAGGAGGGGCCTTTTTCCAACCCTATTTTAATGATTATTTTATTATATTTAATATTTTTTTTTACCATAATCCTGGCCAATTGCTTTACGTAATATTTTTCTAACAATAATTATTCGAAGAACTAATGCCAAATCTTGGAAACTAAGTTTGCTACTTATTTATTCATCTATAATATATTAAAAGTTGAGGATGTTTTAATTTGTTTGGACTAGTTTTTCCCTATTTTAACTTCTAATTTTATTAGGATTTCATCAACATAAACATTAATAATTGCAATATCTTTCAAATTTTATTTTTGTGAATCAATTAATTACTAAAGTGTAAAACAATGTCAAAGAGAGCGTAGCTCAATTGACATTACAACGTATTAAAAGGCACGAGGTTTGTGGTTTGATTCCCACAACCTCCTTTTGTACGAAAAAAAAATGAAGTTCTTCAATGCATTGAAAACTAATGATTATTTGCTAATTTTATCTAATACACATTCCGATGATAGCTTGCGGGGATAGGTCAGGAGATTGTCAGATTGAAGATTCAAAGGTCACGTGTTCGATTCACGTTCACTGCATTTTTATTTTTTTATCATTCTGATAACCCCACACACATATACACTTTGAATGAGAAAAATAATATTTCTTGTCCCTAAACTTTTCAACTTATAGAAACTTTTATCATATACTTTAAACGTCATCAAATTTTGCCTGGAACTTCATCACATGTTGCAATTTTTATCCTTGTCTAATTTAAGCTAATTCACTCACTAGTTATAATCTAAAGTAATGAAAAAACCTCCATAAACTCACTAATTTAATAAAAACCAAAATTTTCACAAAATTAAGTCGGATTGCTGCACAAATTAACCTTTAAATAACTTTTAAAAAATTCACAAATTTTAATATTAATTTAACTCTACTAATGTTTTTTTGTTAAATCTTATTAATTTTGTGTCATGGATATGAAAATAGAATTCATTATTCGATGCATATGAGAACAAATTCTTAACAATCTTTCACATGAAAACTTATGAAAGGATTAAAATTGCAACATTTTGTAAAGTTTAAGGTTAAGATTACTGGACTTATCCACATTTGGAGTTGAATTTTATGAAATTGCAAGTGTAAGATAAAAATTGACACAACGTGACAAGTTGAAGTAATGGAATTTTACAGATTTGAAACTAAATAATATATCACATATATTAACAATTATGGAAACAAAATATTTTGTTTACTATTGTTTTGTTCTTTATTTTCTAATTTAAAATGTATGTCATTAACCACTAATTTTTAATAGCCAATCAATTAATTAAATAACCTTTTAATTAAAAAATAAAAAATATACAATAGTTATAAAAAGTATTTTTAAATAAAAGTGTATTTTGAAACATGTTTTGCTTACCAATTTGTTGGGAGGGCCTTAGACTAAAGATTTAAAGGTGGAAATAGGTCTCTTCTTTTGTTGATGCACAAATTCGAGCACATACGTACTTGATTTATAACAGTGAATTTTTATTCTTGGGGGAAAAGAGATGGTCTATAAAATAAAGAAATGAAAATTGCACACCGATGTGGTGCTCGACATAAAAACTCCAATGTTTAAGTAAGAGAGGTTTATGTGTACCAAGCTAGTACGAAGACATCAGATGAATTGAGATATCACTAATGGAGTCATGTTGTGGTATTAATAGGAAGGGCCTTTTTCCAACCTTATTTTAACGATTATTTTATTATATTTAATATTTTTTTTTTTACCATAATCCTGGCCAATTGCTTTACGTAATATTTTTCTAACAATAATAAGTTCTCTAGTTTATTTAATTAATAGTTATTCCAAGAACTAATGCTAAATCTTGGAAACTAAGTTTGCTACTTATTTACTCATCTATAATGTATTAAAAATTGAGGATGTTTTAATTTGTTTGGACTAGTTCTTTCCTATTTTAACTCTAATTTTATCAGGATTTCATCAACATAAACATTAATAATTGCAATATCTTTTAAATTTTATTTTTGTGAAGCAATTAATTACTAAAGTGTAAAACAATGTCAAAGAGAGCGTAGCTCAATTGACATTCAAGCGTATAAAAAGCCACGAGGTCTGGGGTTTGATTCCCACAACCTCCTTTTGTACGAAAAAAAAATGAAGTTCTTCAATGCATTGAAAACTAATGATTATTTGTTAATTTTATCTAATACACGTTTCGAAGATAGCTTGCGGGAATAGCTCAGTTGGGAGAGCGTCTGAAGATCTGAAGGTCACGTGACCAATCCACATTCATCGCATTTTTATTTTCTTATCATTCTGATAACCCCACACACATATACACTTTGAATGAGAAAAATAATATTTCTTGTCCCTAAACTTTTCAACTTATAGAAACTTTTATCATATACTTTAAACGTCATCAAATTTTGCCTGGAACTTCATCACATGTTGCAATTTTTATCCTTGTCTAATTTAAGCTAATTCACTCACTAGTTATAATCTAAAGTAATGAAAAAACCTCCATAAACTCACTAATTTAATAAAAACCAAAATTTTCACAAAATTAAGTCGGATTGCTGCACAAATTAACCTTTAAATAACTTTTAAAAAATTCACAAATTTTAATATTAATTTAACTCTACTAATGTTTTTTGTTAAATCTTATTAATTTTGTGTCATGGATATGAAAATAGAATTCATTATTCGATGCATATGAGAACAAATTCTTAACAATCTTTCACATGAAAACTTATGAAAGGATTAAAATTGCAACATTTTGTAAAGTTTAAGGTTAAGATTACCACACTTATCCACATTTGGAGTTGAATTTTATGAAATTGCAAGTGTAAGATAAAAATTGACACAACGTGACAAGTTCAGAAGTAATGGAATTTTTGTATTTGAAACTAAATAATATATCACATATATTAACAATTATGGAAACAAAATATTTTGTTTACTATTGTTTTGTTCTTTATTTTCTAATTTAAAATGTATGTCATTAACCACTAATTTTTAATAGCCAATCAATTAATTAAATAACCTTTTAATTAAAAAATAAAAAATATACAATAGTTATAAAAAGTATTTTTAAATAAAAGTGTATTTTGAAACATGTTTTGCTTACCAATTTGTTGGGAGGGCCTTAGACTAAAGATGTAAAGGTGGAAATAGGTCTCTTCTTTTGTTGATGCACAAATTCGAGCACATACGTACTTGATTTATAACAGTGAATTTTTATTCTTGGGGGAAAAGAGATGGTCTATAAAATAAAGAAATGAAAATTGCACACCGATGTGGTGCTCGACATAAAAACTCCAATGTTTAAGTAAGAGAGGTTTATGTGTACCAATCTAGTACGAAGACATAAGATGAATTGAGATATCACTAATGGAGTCATGTTGTGGTATTAATAGGAAGGGCCTTTTTCCAACCTTATTTTAACGATTATTTTATTATATTTAATATTTTTTTTTTTTACCATAATCCTGGCCAATTGCTTTACGTAATATTTTTCTAACAATAATAAGTTCTCTAGTTTATTTAATTAATAGTTATTCCAAGAACTAATGCTAAATCTTGGAAACTAAGTTTGCTACTTATTTACTCATCTATAATGTATTAAAAATTGAGGATGTTTTAATTTGTTTGGACTAGTTTTTCCCTATTTTAACTCTAATTTTATCAGGATTTCGTCAACATAAACATTAATAATTGCAATATCTTTCAAATTTTATTTTTGTGAATCAATTAATTACTAAAGTGTAAAACAATGTCAAAGAGAGCGTAGCTCAATTGACATTCAAGCGTATAAAAAGCCACGAGGTCTGGGGTTTGATTCCCACAACCTCCTTTTGTACGAAAAAAAATGAAGTTCGTCAATGCATTGAAAACTAATGATTATTTTTTAATTTTATCTAATACACGTTTCGAAGATAGCTTGCGGGAATAGCTCGATTGGGAGAGTGTCGATCAAGATCCAAGGTCACGTGTTCAATCCATATTCACCGCATTTTTATTTTCTTATCATTCTGATAACCCCACACACATCTACACTTTGAATGAGAAAAATAATATTTCTTGTCCCTAAACTTTTCAACTTATAGAAACTTTTATCATATACTTTAAACGTCATCAAATTATGCCTGGAACTTCATCACATGTTGCAATTTTTATCCTTGTCTAATTTAAGTTAATTCACTCACTAGTTATAATCTAATGTAATGAAAAACCTCCATAATCTCACTAATTTAATAAAAACCAAAATTTTCACAAAATTAAGTCGGATTGTTTGCACAAATTAACCTTTAAATAACTTATAAAAATTCACAAATTTTAATATTAATTTAACTCTACTAATGTTTTTAGTTAAATCTTATTAATTTTTTCTCATTGATATGAAATTAGAATTCATTATTCGATGCATATGAGAACAAATTCTTAACAATCTTTCACATGAAAACTTATGAAAGGATTAAAATTGCAAGATTTTTTAAAGTTTAAGGTTATGATTACCACACTTATCCACATTTGGAGTTGAATTTTATGAAATTGAAAGTGTACGATAAAAATTGACACACCGTGACAAGTTCAGAAGTAATGGAATTTTCTGTATTTGAAACTAAATAATATATCACATATATTAACAATTATAGAAAAAAAACATTTTTTTTACTATTGTTTTGTTCTTTATTTTCTAATTTAAAAGGTATGTCATTAACCACTAATTTTTAATGGCCAATCAATTAATTAAATAACTTTTTAATTAAAAAATAAAAAATATACAATAGTTATAAAAAGTATTTTAAAACAAAAGTGTATTTTGAAACATGTTTTGCTTACAAATTAGTTTGGAGGGCCTTAGACTAAAGATGTAAAGGTGGAAATCGCTCTCTTCTTTTGTTGATGCACAAATTCGGCCACATACGTACTTGATTTGTAACAGTGAATTTTTATTCTTGGGGGAAAAGAGATGGTCTATAAAATAAAGAAATGAAAATTGCACACCGATGTGGTGCTTGGTACAAAAACTCCAATGTTTAAGTTAGAGAGGTTTATGTGTACCAAGCTAGTACGAAGACATCAGATAAATTGAGATATCTCTAATAGAATCATGTTGTGGTATTAATAGGAAGGGCCTTTTCCCAACCCTATTTTAACAATTATTTTATTATATTTAATATTTTTTTTTACCATAATTCTGGCAAATTGCTTTACGTAATATTTTTCTAACAATAATAAGTTCTCTAGTTTATTTAATTAATATTTATTCCAAGAACTAATGCCAAATCTTGGAAACTAAGTTTGCTACTTATTTATTCATCTATAATATATTAAAAGTTGAGGATGTTTTAATTTGTTTGGACTAGTTTTTCCCTATTTTAACTTCTAATTTTATTAGGATTTCATCAACATAAACATTAATAATTGCAATATCTTTCAAATTTTATTTTTGTGAATCAATTAATTACTAAAGTGTAAAACAATGTCAAAGAGAGCGTAGCTCAATTGACATTACAACGTATTAAAAGGCACGAGGTTTGTGGTTTGATTCCCACAACCTCCTTTTGTACGAAAAAAAAATGAAGTTCTTCAATGCATTGAAAACTAATGATTATTTGCAAATTTTATCTAATACATGTTTCGAAGATGGCTTGCGGGAATAGCTCAGTTGGGAGAGTGTCAGACTGAAGATCTGAAGGTCACGTGTTCAATCCATATTCACCGCATTTTTATTTTCTTATCATTCTGATAACCCCACACACATCTACACTTTGAATGAGAAAAATAATATTTCTTGTCCCTAAACTTTTCAACTTATAGAAACTTTTATCATATACTTTAAACGTCATCAAATTATGCCTGGAACTTCATCACATGTTGCAATTTTTATCCTTGTCTAATTTAAGTTAATTCACTCACTAGTTATAATCTAATGTAATGAAAAAACCTCCATAATCTCACTAATTTAATAAAAACCAAAATTTTCACAAAATTAAGTCGGATTGCTGCACAAATTAACCTTTAAATAACTTATAAAAAATTCACAAATTTTAATATTAATTTAACTCTACTAATGTTTTTAGTTAAATCTTATTAATTTTTTCTCATTGATATGAAATTAGAATTCATTATTCGATGCATATGAGAACAAATTCTTAACAATCTTTCACATGAAAACTTATGAAAGGATTAAAATTGCAAGATTTTTTAAAGTTTAAGGTTATGATTACCACACTTATCCACATTTGGAGTTGAATTTTATGAAATTTAAAGTGTACGATAAAAATTGACACAACGTGACAAGTTCAGAAGTAATGGAATTTTCTATATTTGAAACAAAATAATATATCACATATATTAACAATTATAGAAAAAAACATTTTTTTTACTATTGTTTTGTTTTTTATTTTCTAATTTAAAAGGTATGTCATTAACCACTAATTTTGAATAGCATATCAATTAATTAAATAACTTTTTAATTAAAAAATAAAAAATATACAATAGTTATAAAAAGTATTTTAAAGCAAAAGTGTATTTTGAAACATGTTTTGCAATTTGTTTGGAGGGCCTTAGACTAAAGATGTAAAGGTGGAAATCGCTCTCTTCTTTTGTTGATGCACAAATTCGACCACATACGTACTTGATTTGTAACAGTGAATTTTTTTATTCTTGGGGGAAAAAAGAGATGGTCTATAAAATAAAGAAATGAAAATTGCACACCGATGTGGTGCTTGACACAAAAACTCCAATGTTTAAGTTAGAGAGGTTTATGTGTACCAAGCTAGTACGAAGACATCAGATGAATTGAGATATCTCTAATAGAGTCATGTTGTTGTATTAATAGGAAGGGTCTTTTTCCAACCCTATTTTAACGATTATTTTAATATATTTAATATATTTTTTTTACCATAATCCTGACCAATTGCTTTACGTAATATTTTTCTAACAATAATAAGTTCTCTAGTTTATTTAATTAATAGTTATTCCAAGAACTAATGCCAAATCTTGGAAACTAAGTTTGCTACTTATTTACTCATCTATAATGTATTAAAAATTGAGAATGTTTTAATTTGTTTGGACTACTTTTTCCCTATTTTAACTTCTGTGACGACCATCATCACAGGTATTGTTATTAAATTTATTTAACGCTCTAGTAAACGCCGTGTTTAGTTGGATTAGTGATTTTTAATCAAGCTCGGCGAGGTGGAGGCCGTATTTTTGTTTGTCTTACGTGAATTGTTTTCTTTTAAGACGAGATTAGTTATGAAAATTAAAGGGAAGGTAATTTTAAGGGCGTTTTGGTGATTTAGGTCCAAATTAGAGTGATCATTGGCACATGACTTGACCTAGATAGTTGGTATATAAACTTATGATCAGGAGAAACCCTAGCCTCCACATCTCCTCTTCATCTTAAACCCTAACTCTATCTCTCACCATAATCTTCATCTCACCCTAACCCTAACCCTAGAAGAAGAGGAGAGCCGCCGCCCACCCCATCATCTCCATGCCCCAGCCGCGGCAGAAGAGTACTGGCAGACCTCCACCGTAGTCCAAATCGCCTCTCGCCACAAGCCCTCGCGATCGCCTCTCCCTTCGCGAAATCGTGCCTAGCCGGAATCACGACCGCCCGTACGCGACCGTGCGCCTCATCCGGAGCTCACGAACGCTGGGCCGACGTGGTGGTCGTGAGGAGTACTCGTCTTTGCCGGCCAGGAGAATCAACGAAGCCCCAACAACCTCATCGGCGAAGACCCACGGACGAACGCCGAGCCGCAGATCCGAGTTGTTGCTCGGGGCGTATGCCGCCGCCGCCGGAATTGATCCTCGTCCACCGTTCACGAGCGCCGAAATCCGCCGCCTGCTGCTGCTTTGCTCGTGTCGGAGATCGCCGTCGAGGCCTGCGGTGTCGAACTTCCTCACGCGAACTCGGTGTCCGCGAGTTCATTGCGCCGCCGCCGACAAACTCGCGCGCCGAGAGCCCCACGGAAGCCGCCGCGACGCAAATTCCTCCCTTCACACCGCTGTCGTGACCTTCACAAAGCAGCAAGGAATTGTCGTGCAGTAAGCGATCGTGCTAGATATCGAGTTCGGTTGAGAATGATTTGTGTACCGTCGATTATTTAAGCGCTTTTGGTTGAGAACTTAGGTTACGGGTTCGAATATCTTTTGTAGGAAGCGAACCGGAGCGGGATTGGAGGTGGATTGTCAAACCAGACTAAGAGATAAGGGGTTTCTGCATTGGACCCGAGGTGAGCGGAACACGACATCGAAATGCAGTATTTTGAGTAACGCATGATTAGGGTTTTAGTGAATATTTGGAGGTTGATTTCGGAAATTATGTGTGAATCAGGTTTTCACTAAAGGGTGGATAGACAGGGAGTTCGATTAGGTTTTGGAGTAAAATCGAAGCTCGAGGTAAGGGACCTCGTGCCGAACTTTTAATGGGAGAAATTGAAAATGATTTTTATGATTTTATGCGAAATAGTTTATATTTTTCACATGAAAATACACAGTTATTATTTTGAGAATACGTGATATTTTATGTGCACATACTTCGATGTATTATGTGAAAATAAACCATTATTTCATGTGAAAGTATTCTCGTATGTCATGTATAAGGATCCCATTATTTCATGTGAGAATAGGACAGTAGTTGTATGAGAATGTTTCATGTCCTTACAAAGTATGATTTTCACACCTTCATCCATGAGAAAGTATGAATGATATATTGATGATGATGTTTGTGATATGTACACCATGATTATGTGACTGATGGGACCTCATGCATGTTTTGTATGCCACGAAATGAATTAGCGTATAGTGTGGACATTGGTTATCCGAGAGAGAAATGACTCGGGATGACCATCGACCTCACAATTAAATGAATAGCCATGGATTAAAGACTGGCAATTAAATGAATAGCCATGGATTAAAGACACGCAATTAAATGAAACGACCACGGATTAAAGACCTGGCAATTGAATGAGCAGCCATGGATTAAAGACCTGGCAACTGAATGAGCAGTCATGGATTAAAGACTGACAATTAAATATACTGACCATGGATTAAAGACACAGCAACTCTAGAAAGTTTTAGATCCCATCTATGTATGATATGAATGAGTTTAGAGATCATGATTGTATGTGTATGCATATCCCAAACCTCGGTGAGCGAGGTTACTTCATCGGGTATTGTTTATGCAATACTCACCCTTTCTTTTAAAAATGTTTTTCAGGTAAAGGGAAGGACGTGCAGGGCGTGTGACGGGAGAGCGTTATTAGGACCATGGGAACCAGCATGATTTTCCGCATATTCTTATTTTGAACTATTTTTGTCTCTATGATTTTAATTGAAGTTGAACTTGTTTACAGTTTTAATAGGCCAAGTGGATTTGATGTTTTAACTGATTTTTATCTTTGTTTTGTTTTGGGATCCTCGAATCATTTACGATAAATGGAAATTTCTTTTAAGTTCCTTTATTTCTACCTATAAATGCATGCATGTGTAGTAATGTCCCTAGGGATTTGGTCATAGAAAAGTAGGGGCGTTACAGTTGGTATCAGAGCCCTAGGTTTAAGGGTTCTGTAGACTTGCTTACAGAGTAAGCACAGAGTAGTTCCCATGGTTTAACAACGCTTCCAGTCACCGCCAGGTACGTCCTGATATTTTATTAAGAAAGTAAATGATTATGATATGATACAGTATTATGCATATACATAACCTTAAAAGCCCCAAGGGGTGATTCTATCTTATGATTTGAAAGTAAAGGAAACCGAGTTAGAAACTCTCTCTATATTGTAGTTTTGACATAATGCCACCTAGAGGCCGAGGAGAGGTAGGGGGGACGTGGTAGGGGCCGGAGGGCAAGGGTAAACGTTGACGCCCAACCGGAATTACCCCTGGATCAGGAAGAGATTACTCCACCCGTTCGAGACCTCCCCGGGACCCGCTTTGACCGTCGGGAGAGAATGTACTGCGCAGCTGCCCCCGTGGCGGACACTGGGAAACGCCAATGTTATGACTATGATGGTGGAGGCCATGCGAGAGCCTAGTGCGAGCCACGTAGCCACCCACCGGCCCAAGCAAATCGTCGGGGCGAAACGACGCAACTCTGAGTCCCGTTACCGAAGGACTTCGTGAAGTATGATCCGAGATCTTTCAATGGGTCTTCCAGTGACCCCACAGTGGCGGAGTTGTGGCTGTCCTCCATTGAGACCATCTTTAGACTGATGAACTGCCCTGAGGACCAGAGGGTGTCCTGTGCGACCTTCATGCCGAGGAGGATGACGCGTGACTTGTGGTGGGAGTCCGCCCAAGGAACCATTGTTGCCAGTGAGAAACGATTACTTGGAATCTATTCAAAGAAGCATTCTCAGCGGAAATTCTATCCTGCTTTGCGCACTCGTTACAGGAAGCGGCGTGCAATTCTCTACAAATGCGCGAGCAGGAGGGCGTGGAGATATATGAGAGGGAATTTACCCGTCTGTCCCGCTTTGCCCCGAGCCGGTGGATCTGAGAAGCAAAAAGAAGACCGAGCGCTTCATCATGGGGCCGGATGAGAATGTTCGAGGCTTTATTCAAGCATTAGCACCTCCTGATTACGCCTCCGCAGTGAGAGTGGCGGAACTGATTTGGGTACAGAGCTCGGGCCGCACACAGTGGTAGTTAACTCAAAGGCGACCATAGCGAATCATAAAAGGAAGTGGGACCAGCCCCATTCCACTCACGGCGCCCCAGTACCCCCCTTCCGCATAGACCAGGGCATTTCCGTGTGTCCCGGCCAGAAACCACCATCCAACGAGGCCGGGAATAGCAATGGAGATAGGCCACGGTGCAAAGAATGTGGTAAATCAGACTGGGTAAATGTATGGCCCGGTCCGAGCGTGTTTCAAGTGTGGAAAGGAAGGGCACAGAGCTAATAGTTTGCCGAATCAAGCCAAAGACTAGCCACCACGAGTTATGAGTAGTGGGCTCGCTGTGAAGCCGCCATACATCGGGAGAGCCTATGCAAGCACCGGTAGAGACATCTATGGCTCGGACTTCGATGGTTCTGGTACACTTCCATTACTTGGGCACCTCGCCTTTGTACTATTTGATTCTGGTTCTACACACTCTTTTATTTCTGCATCCTTTGTAAGTCAAGCTGAGTTAGAACTAGAAACGATTCTGATGATGCCCTATCTGTCTCCACTCTCATGCGGGAATAAATTTGTTGGCCAATATGAAAGTCAAGGATGGTAGTGTGACCATCATCATGAGACCATGAGTTAGCAAAGAACCTAGTGGTCTTAGATATGTTTGATTTTGATGTAATTTTAGGCATGGACTGGTTAGCGCAGAACCATGCTTGTATTGATTGTTTCAGGAAGGAGGTAGTGTTCACTCCTCCTAACCAACTCAAGCTCTGAGTTCAGAGGCACATGAGCTTAAGTAGGCCTAAGGTAATTACCGCCCTTAAGGCGAAAAATTATTGCATCGGGAGCTTGGGGGCGTCTTAGCTCGCATACTAGATGCAAGATGCACAGAGATCTCGGTGACATCGCAAGCGATCGTGAAACGAGTTCTGACGACGTCTTCCCGAGGACCTCCCGAAATACCTCCATCGAGGAGGTAGATTTTAACATCGGATTGGAGTTGGGGACGACCCCGATATCCAAGGCCCCGCATGAGAATGGCACAGCGAGAGTTGAAAGAACTAAAAGTACAGCTTACAAGACTTGCTAGACAAAGGGTTTATACGCCCAAGTGTTTCACCACAGGGAGCACCCTGTATTGTTCGTGAAAAAGAAAGACGGATCCATGCGCTTTGTGTATAGATTACGGAGTTGAATAAAGTTACAATCAAGAATAAATATCCTCTCCCGCAATAGATGATTTGTTCGACCAGGTTGCAAGGAGCGACGATGTCTCTAAAGATCGATCCGAGATCGGGCTACCATCGATTGAGGATCGGTGAAGGGATATCCCTAAAACAAACATTCGATCACGTTATGGACATTACGAGTTCACAAAGTGATGCCGTTTGAGTCACCAACGCCCGCCGCCTTCATGGACTTGATGAACCGTTTGTTCAAGGAATTTCTTGATACATTCGTGATTGTGTTCATCGATGATATATCTTGATATACTCCGTGTGTGATGAAGAGCATGAGATGCACCGAGGAAAGTCTTACTCACACCGAGAGGAATAAGTTGTATGCAAAATTCTCCAAGTGTGAATTTTGGCTCGCATGTATCTTTCTAGGGCATGTGGTGTCCAAGTCGAGTCTCTGTTGATCCAAATAAAGTGGAGGCCGTCACACGCTGGCCTCGTCCGACCACCGCTTGCAGGTAGGTACGTAGTTTTCTGGGTCTTGCAGGGATACTATAGGCGTTTCGTGCGAGATTTTGCCAAGATAGCCATGCCTATGACTGACTCGGTGACGCGTAAGGGAAACTCTTTTGTTTGGGATGATGCTTGTGAAAGCGAGTTTCCGTGAACTCAAGCCACAGTTTAGTGTCGGCCCCGATTCTTACAGCTTCCCGAGGAACAGGAGCTTTGTGGTTTCTGATGATGCTTCCAAGAAAGGGTTGGGCGTGTACCGATGCAAAGACGGTAAAGTAATAACTTATGCATCCCGACAATTGAAGACGCACGAGAGGAACTATCCAACTCATGACCGGAACTAGCAAAGCGGTGGTATTTGCGTTAAAGATCCGGAGACACTACCGTATGGCGAGAAAATTCAGATTTTTACGGATCATAAAAATCTCAAGTATCTGCTCACCCGAAGGAATTGAACATGAGGCAACGCAGATGGTTGGAATTGGTGAAAGATTATGATATTGACATACAAAGACCATCCCTGTAAGGCTAATGTAGTGGCCGATGCCCTCAAAGAGGAAGCGGTGCATATCTACTGCGCGAGTGAGTGAGAGCATTGTGAGAGTTACAGACAGAGTTTGCTCGAGCCGAAATTGCAAAGGCTAGTAGGAAAGACCACGCTCGGTTAGCCCAGCCAACGATGGCAACCGACCTTGAGGCAACGTATTATAGAGGCTCAGCAGGTGGACCCCCAGTTAGTGGAAAAACTTACTGCAGTAACTACAGGTGAGTTGACAGAGTTTTCCCTATCCACAGATGGAGGATTGCTATTTCAGGGACGCTTGTGTGTGCGACGATGACAAGTCGAGAACCGAGATCTTGAACGGCCCATAACTCACCATTTTCTATGCATCCCGGCAGTACCAAGATGTACCGAGATCCAAAACCTCCTTTTGGTGGTGCAACATGAAGCGCGACGTGGCGCGAGTTTGTCGCAAGTGTGTTTGACTTGTCGGCAGTGAAGGCACCTAGACAGAGGCCCGCAGGATTGCCGCAACCATTACATGTGCCTCAAAGTGGAAATGGGAGGAGATCTCTATGGATTTCATAGTCGGATCGCCTAGAACTTTACGAGGTTACACGGTGATTTGGGTCATAGTGGACGAGTTAACAAAGTCAAGACATTTCATACCGTGGAAACCCACCTATTCTACGATAAGTGGGCGCAAGCTTTTACTCGGAAGAGATAGTCCGTTTGCATGGAATTCCACCAAGATTATATCGCATGTGGATCCACGTTTCACCTCCAACTTCCGGAGAAGTTTACAGAGAGCGTTGGGTTCGCAGCTTGAACTTCAAGATGCGACTTTTCATCCATGCATCGGATGGGCGAGCGGAGGCGATTAAACCAGATATTAGAGGATATGTTGCGAGCTTGCACTTTAGATTTCCTGTAGTTGGGACACTCATTTGCATCTAATGGAGTTTGCTTACAATAACGATTACGATCGACTATCTAATGGCTCCATTTGAAGCTCTTTACGGAAGACGCTGCGTAACTCCGCTTTAGGAGGAGGTTGGTGAACGCCAGATTGATGGGTCCAGAATTAGTACAGGTCACTAATGAGGCAATGCAAAAGATCAGGGCACGAATGCAGACCGCCCAAGTCAGACAAAAGAATTATGCTGACACGAGACGAAGGGACCTAGAATTCGATGTTGGGGACCACGTATTTCTTAAGGTGGCCCCAATGAAGGGAATTCTGAGGTTTGGCCGTAAAGGGAAGTTAAGTCCGCGATTCATCGGACCATTTGAGATCTTAGAGAGGATTGGTGCAGTGGCTTACAGATTAGCACTGCCGCCTTCTCTTTCGGCGGTTCATAACGTATTCCATGTCTCCATGCTGAGAAAGTATGTTCCAGACCCGACTCATGTCATAGACTTCGAACCGTTGCAGTTAGCGGAAGATCTGAGTTATGGCGAACGACCGGTACAAATTATTGCAAGAGACCGAAAGACCCTCCGAAACCGCGAGATCAGCTTAGTTAAGGTATTGTGGCAGAACCACCGCACGGAGGAAGCTACTTGGGAGCGAGAGGAGGAAGTACGCGCTAAATATCCTGAACTATTCCAAGAATAGGAACTTTCGAGGACGAAAGTTCTTAAGGAGGGAAGATTGTGACGAC
Organism: Trichosanthes cucumerina; assembly: GCA_036507285.1. NCBI lineage: Eukaryota > Viridiplantae > Streptophyta > Magnoliopsida > Cucurbitales > Cucurbitaceae > Trichosanthes > Trichosanthes cucumerina. The sequence continues at coordinate 66,013,468 of CM071838.1, forward strand.
CATCATCACAGGTATTGTTATTAAATTTATTTAACGCTCTAGTAAACGCCGTGTTTAGTTGGATTAGTGATTTTTAATCAAGCTCGGCGAGGTGGAGGCCGTATTTTTGTTTGTCTTACGTGAATTGTTTTCTTTTAAGACGAGATTAGTTATGAAAATTAAAGGGAAGGTAATTTTAAGGGCGTTTTGGTGATTTAGGTCCAAATTAGAGTGATCATTGGCACATGACTTGACCTAGATAGTTGGTATATAAACTTATGATCAGGAGAAACCCTAGCCTCCACATCTCCTCTTCATCTTAAACCCTAACTCTATCTCTCACCATAATCTTCATCTCACCCTAACCCTAACCCTAGAAGAAGGAGACCGGCCGCCCACCCCATCATCTCCATGCCCTAGCCGCGGCAGAAGAGTACAAGCACCTCCACCGCCCAAATCGCCTCTCGCCACAAGCCCTCGCGCATCGCCTCTCCTCCTCGCGAAATCGTGCCCCTAGCCGGAATACCGACCACCGTGCCGCAGCACCGTGCCTCATCCGGAGCTCACGAACGCCGGCCGACGTGGTCGTGAGGAGTACTCGTCTTTGCACGGCCAGGAGAATCAACGGCCCCCCAACCTCATCGGCGAAGACCCACGGACGAACGCCGAGCCGCGAGATCCGAGTTGTTGCTGGGGATCGTAACGCCGCCGCCGGAATTGATCCTCGCCCACCGTTCACGAAGCCGCCGAATCGGCCATTCGCTGCTGCTTTGCTGTTGTCGGAGATCGCCGCGAGGCCCTCGCGGTGTCGAACTTCCTCACGCGAACTCGGTAGTCCCGCGAGTTCCGCGCCGCCCGCCGAACAAACTCGCACGGCCGAGAGCCCACGAAGCCGCCGCGACGCAAATTCCTCCCCTTCACCGCCGTCGTGACCTTCACAAAGAGTTAGGAATTGTCGTCCGTAGCGATCGTGCTAGGTATCGAGTTCGGTTGAGAATGATTTGTGTACCGCCGATTATTTAAGCGTTTTGGTTGAGAACTTAGGTTACGGGTTCGAATATCTTTTGTAGGAAGCGAACCGAGCGGGATTGGAGGTGGATTGTCAAACCGGACTAAGAGATAAGGGTTTCGCATTGGACCCGAGGTGAGCGGAACACGACATCGAAATGCGATTTTTGAGTAACGCATGATTAGGGTTTTAGTGAATATTTGGAGGTTGATTTGAAATTATGTGTGAATCGGTTTTCACTAAAGGGTGGATAGACAGGGAGTTCGATTAGGTTTTGGAGTAAAATCAAGCTCGAGGTAAGGGACCTCGTGCCGAACTTTTAATGGGAACAATTGAAAATGATTTTTATGATTTTATGCGAAATAGTTTATATTTTTCACATGAAAATACACAGTTATTATTTTGAGAATACGTGATATTTTATGTGCACATACTTCGATGTATTATGTGAAAATAAACCATTATTTCATGTGAAAGTATTCTCGTATGTCATGTATAAGGATCCCATTATTTCATGTGAGAATAGGACAGTAGTTGTATGAGAATGTTTCATGTCCTTACAAAAGTATGATTTTCACACTGTCCATGAGAAAGTATGAATGATATATTGATGATGATGTTTGTGATATGTACACCATGATTATGTGACTGATGGGACCTCATGCATGTTTTGTATGCCACGAAATGAATTAGCGTATAGTGTGGACATTGGTTATCCTGAGAGAAATGACTCAGGATGACCAGTCGACCTCACAATTAAATGAATAGCCATGGATTAAAGACCTGGCAATTAAATGAATAGCCATGGATTAAAGACCTGGCAATTAAATGAAACGACCACGGATTAAAGACTGCAATTGAATGAGCGACCATGGATTAAAGACACGCAATCGAATGAGCAATCATGGATTAAAGACTGACATAAAAATATACGACCATGGATTAAAGACTGCAACTCTAGAAAGTTTTAGATCCCATCTATGTATGATATGAATGAGTTTAGAGATCATGATTGTATGTATGTGATATCCCAAACCTCAGTAGCGAGGTTACTTATCTGGTATTGTTTATGCAATACTCACCCTTTCTTTTAAAAATGTTTTTCGTAAAGGGAAGGACGTGCGGGTGCAGTGACGGGAGAGCGTTATTAGGACCATGGGAACCAGCATGATTTTCCGCATATTCTTATTTTGAACTATTTTTGTCTCTATGATTTTAATTGAAGTTGAACTTGTTTACAGTTTTAATAGGCCAAGTGGATTTGATGTTTTAACTGATTTTTTACTGTTTTGTTTTGGGATCCCTGGAACTGTTTACGATAAATGGAAATTTCTTTTAAGTTCCTTTATTTCTCGGCCTATAAATGCATGCATGTGTAGTAATGTCCCTAGGGATTTGGTCATAGAAAAGTAGGGGCGTTACAACTTCTAATTTTATTAGGATTTCATCATCATAAACATTAATAATTGCAATATCTTTCAAATTTTATTTTTGTGAAGCAATTAATTACTAAAGTGTAAAACAATGTCAAACAGAGTGTAGCTCAATTGACATTCAAGCGTATTAAAAGCCACGAGGTCTGTGGTTTGAATCCCCCAATCTCCTTTTGTACGAAAAAAAAAAAATGAAGTTCGTCAATGCATTGAAAACCAATGATTATTTGCTAATTATATTTAATACAAATTCCTAAGCTATCTTGTAGGGATAGCTCAGTTGGGAGAGCGTCAAACAAAACATTTGAAGGTCACATGTTGGATCCTCATTTACCGCATTTTGAATTTCTTATCATTCTCATAACGTCATCAAATTATGCCTTAAACTTCAACACGTGTTGCAATTTTCTAATTCACTCACTAATTATAATCTTACCAAAATTTTCACAAAATTAAGTAGGATTAAAACAAAAGTGTATTTTGAAACATGTATTGGTTACCAATTTGTTGGGAGGGCCTTAGACTAAAGATGTAAGGGTGGAAATCGCCCTCTTCTTTTGTCGATGCACAAATTCGAGCACATACGTGCTTGATTTGTAACAGTGAATTTTTATTCTTGGGGGAAAATAGATGGTCTATAAAATAAAGAAAAGAAAATTGCGAACTGATGTGGTGCTTGCCACAACCACTCCAATGTTTAAGTTAGAGAGGTTTATGTGTACGAAGCCAGTAAGAAGACATCAGATGAATTGAGATATCTATAATAGAGTCATATTGTTGTATTAATAGGAGGGCCTTTTTCCAACCCTATTTTAACGATTATTTTATTATATTTAATATTTTTTTTTACCATAATCCTGGCCAATTGCTTTACGTAATATTTTTCTAACAATAATTATTTGAAGAACTAATGCCAAATCTTGGAAACTAAGTTTGCTACTTATTTATTCATCTATAATGTATTAAAAATTAAGGATATTTTAATTTGTTTGGACTACTTTTTCCCTATTTTAACTTCTAATTTTATTAGGATTTCATCATCATAAACATTAATAATTGCAATATCTTTCAAATTTTATTTTTGTGAAGCAATTAATTACTAAAGTGTAAAACAATGTCAAAGAGAGCGTAGCTCAATTGACATTACAGCGTATTAAAAGGCACGAGGTCTGTGGTTTGAATCCCACAACCTCCTTTTGTACGAAAAAAAAATGAAGTTCGTCAATGCATTGAAAACTAATGATTATTTGGTAATTTTATTTAATACACGTTCCTAAGATAGCTTGCGGGGATAGCTCAGTTGGGAGAGCGTCGAAGATCTGAAGGTCACGTGTTCAATCAACGTTCACTGCATTTTGATTGTCTTATCATTCTTATAACCCCACACACATATACACTTTGAATGAGAAAAATAAAGATGTAAAGGTGGAAATCGCTCTCTTCTTTTGTTGATGCACAAATTCGAGCACATACGTACTTGATTTGTAACATGAATTTTTATTCTTGGGGAAAAGAGATGGTCTATAAAATAAAGAAATGAAAATTTCACACTGATGTGGTGCTTGACACAAAAACTCCAATGTTTAAGTTAGAGAGGTTTATGTGTACCAAGCTAGTACGAAGACATCAGATGAATTGAGATATCTCTAATAAAGTCAAGTTCGTGTATTAATAGGAAGGGCCTTTTTCCAACCCTATTTTATCAATTATTTTATTATATTTAATATTTTTTTTTTACCATAATCCTGGCCAATTGCTTTCTGTAATATTTTTCTAACAATAATAAGTTCTCTAGTTTATTTAATTAATAGTTATATCAAGAAGTAATGCTAAATCTTGGAAACTAAGTTTGCTACTTATTTACTCATCTATAATGTATTAAAAATTGAGGATGTTTTAATTTGTTTGGACTAGTTTTTTTCCCTATTTTAACTTTTAATTTTATTAGGATTTCATCAACATAAACATTCACTACAACAAATTCAACCTTTAATGTCGGTTGGGCAATTGGCATATTGTAAACGATGCCGCTTTTGAATTGTACCTTTTAATGTCGATTTTAAATGACATCGTAAAGGGTACCCTTATGATGTCGGCTTAAAACCGACATTAAAGACTCTTCAGAATTATCACGACCTTTGATGTTTGTTTTAAATCGTCATCAAATATACCCTTACGATGTCAGTTAAAAACCGTCATTAAAAACTCTCTAAAATTATCGCGAAATTGATGTCGGTTTTAAACCGTCATCGAATATATCTCACTACGATGTCGATTTCAAACCGACATTAAAGACTCTTCAAAATTATCGCGACCTTTGATGTCGGTTTTAAACCGTCATTGAATATACTCTTATGATGTTGGTTTAAAACACGCCATTCAAGACTCTTCAAAATTATCGCGACGTTTGATGTCGGTTATAATCCGTCATCGAATATACCCTTACGATGTCGGTTTAAAAACCGTCATGAAAGACTATTCAAAATTATCACAACCTTTGATGTCAGTTTTAAACCGTCATCGAATATACCCTAACGATGTTGGTTTAACAACCGTCATGAAAGACTCTTCAAAATTATCGCGACCTTTATATCGGTTTAAATTGTCATCGAATATACCTTTACGATGTCGGTTTAAAAACTGTCATGAAAGACTCTTTAAAATTATCGCGATCTTTGATGTCGGTTTTAAACCGTCATCGAATATACCCATGTACGATGTCGGTTTAAAAACCGTCATGAAAAACTCTTCAAAATTATCGCGACCTTTGATTTCGATTTTAAACCATCATCGAATATACCCTTACGATGTCGGTTTAAAATTGTCATGAAAGACTATTCAAAATTATCGCGACCTTTGATTTCGATGCTAAACCATCATTGAATATACCCTTACGATGTCGGTTTAAAAACCGTCATGAAAGATTCTTCAAAATTATCGCGACCTTTGATGTCGTTTTTAAACTGTCATCGAATATACCCTTACGATGTTGGTTAACAACCGTCATTAAAGGCTCTTTAAAATTATCGTGAAATTTGGGATTGGTTGGCGGGTGAATTTTAACCTTTGATGTCAGTTCAAATATGTCCTTGCGATGTCGGTTACAAACCGTCATTAAAAACTCTTTAAAATTATCGTGAAATTGTTGGCCTTTGATGTCGGTTATGATCTGTCATGAAATACAACTTTATGATGTTGGTGAAGTATCGTGTAACGCCCCTACTTTTCTATGACCAATTCCTAGGGACATTACTACACATGCATGCATTTATAGGCCGAGAGATAAAAGAACTTAAAAGAAATTTCCAAGCAACATAAATAATTTCAGGGATCCCAAAAACAAAACATTAAAATCAGGTAAAAGCATCGTTTTAGCATGGCCTAGTAAAACGTAAATAAGTTTAACTCCAAATAAAAGCATAGAGATAACATCAGTTTAAAACAGAAATGTGCGGAAAACATGTCGGTCCCCATGGTTTTAGTAACGCTTCCCCGTCACTCGCCCTGCACGTCCTTTCCTTTACAAAAAACATTTTTAAAAGAAAGGGTGAGTATTGCAAACAATACCAGTAAGTAACCTCGCTACCGAGGTTTGGGATATGCATACACATACAATCATGATCTCTAAACTCATTCGTAACATACATATATGGGACCTAAAACTTTCTAGTATTGTCGTCTTTAATCCATGATCGCTATTTAGTTGTCGCCTTTAATCCATGACTGCTTATTTAGTTGTCAGGTCTTTAATCCATGACTGCTCATTTAATTGTCAGGTCTTTAATCCATGACTGCTTATTTAGTTGTGGGGCCGACTGGTCATCCTGAGTCATTTCGTTTTGAGTCCTCACGGACTTTCAGCACTTTGACCCATAGGTCTCTATTGCATGTTTGACCATGCACATAATGATCTCAGATAACCAATGTCCACACTATTCACTAATTCATTTCGTGGCATACAAAACATGCATGAGGTCCCATCACCACATAATAATAGAGTACATGTCACAAACATCCTCATCAATATATCAATCATACTTTCTCATGGATACAGGTTTGAAGATCATACTTTTGTAAGAAAACATGTACCATTCTCATACAAACTATCATTCCTATTCTCACATGAAATAATGGAATACTTTTACGTAGCATACGAGAATAATCTCACATAAAATAATGGGTTATTTCCACTTGATGCATCGAAGTATTTGCACATAAAATATTACGTATTCTCACATGAATATCTGTATATTTTCGTATAGAAAATTATAAACTATTTTCGCATGAAATCATAAAAATCGTTTTCATTTAATCCCATTAAAAATTCGGCACAAGGTCCCTTACCTCGAGCTTTGATCTCACTATTTCCTTCAAATTCTTAATTTAACTGTCTCTCTCCAAATAACTCAAACCAAGAATTCTTCTATTCGTTATCCTACTACACAGTTCCATCAACATAAAGAATCTAAGTACGAAAGCGTCTATCATTCTCACTTTGCTCCAATTACCTCGACTCCGAATAATAATCCGAACGTGGGTTTGGTTGCTCCAAAGCTTGGAAATCTTGATCCTACACTTCAGTTCGTTCCTACAAATCGTGTTTCGAAACCGTAGTTTTACACTCTCAATTAGACTCTTAGATAAATGATAGGTCACAAATAATCCTTCAACAAAAACGGAACTCAACACGAAACTCTCACCGGTTGTAAATTCAGTGTCGATCGAGGCCGGATTCCGCTACTGTGCTCGACCGGACGAGCCCTCAAAGGGACGGCTGCGGCTGTTCGGAGCTCACGGATGGACGTGCGTGGAGTCCGGCGAACCTGCTGCTACGGACGGTCGGCTGGAGCTTCACGTAATCCTTCGGCGCTGCGGTCACCAACGATCGGAACCAGATCTGCGGCAAAGACGATTCTGATCGGCGGTGGGGTCTTCTTTGACTGGACGTGCGTGGCCGGCGGCGAGCTGCTTGTGGGTCGTCTGCTCGTGTTTTCCTTTCGCCGGCGTGAGTGTACCACGAGGAGGACCGGCTGGACGGGGATTGCACTCGCGAGCGGTGATGCGGCCGGAGCCCTGGAGTGAGTTGGAGGCGTCGGCGCTTTCTCCGTTCGTGAGCTGCAGACGATAGCTCCGCTCGTGGTTCCGACCGGCGGCAGGGCAGCGACCAAGAGGAGAGGGGGCGGTCGGCTAGGGCACAAAAAAAAAAAGAGAAGAAGGAGGTGATGGAAGATTAGGGTTAGGGTTTGAGCTAGGGTTAGGGTTTTGCTCTAGGGTTTGATTCTTCCTCCTTTTGGTTGGGACTTAAGGATATTTAAATACCATACCTTAGGTTAAAAATTCAAATGCCAAATACACCCTCCTTTAGACATTAATAACTAGAACGCCCTTGCAAATTCCTCTTCCTTTAATTTCATAAATAATCTTATCTTAGAAGGAACCATTCACTTAAACTAAACAAAATTACGGCCTCACTCTCGCGAGCTTGATTAAAATCACTAATCCACTAAACACACAATAAGTTAATAGAGTGTTAAATAAAATAAATAATAGTACTGTGGGTGATGGTCGTCACAATCTTCCCTCCTTAAGAACTTTCGTCCCTCGAAAGTTCCTATTCTTGAAATAACTCGGGTATTTAGCTCGCACTTCCTCTTCTCGCTCCCGTAGCTTCTTCCGCGCGGTGGTTTTGCCACAACACTTTAACTAAGCCGATCTCTGCACGGAGGGTTTTTCGATCTCGTGCAATAATCATGCTTGGCCGCTCGCCATAACTCGGATCTTACGCTAATCGCAATGGTTCAAGTCTATGACATGAGTCGAGTCCGAACGTACTTTCTCAACATGGAGACATGAAACACGCAGGATGAATCACGAAAGGGAAGGCGCGGCAATGCTAATCAGAGGCCATCGCACCAATCCTCTCTAAAATCTCAAATGGTCCGATGAATCGCGACTCAATTTCCTTTTCGCCAAACCTTAGAATTCCCTTCATTGGGGCCACCTTGAGGAACACGTGGTCCCCAACTTCAATTCCAGTGTCCTTCGCCTCGAATCAAAGATAACTCTTTCTGTCGCTTTGGGCGCCGCGCATTCGCGCTCTAATCTTTTGTACCGCATCATTTGTGACTGTACTCAACTCTGGACCCAACAATCTGCGTTCACAAGCTCCTCCTGAAAACGGGAGTTCTCGCAACGTTTTCCATAGAGAGCTTCAAATGGAGCCATTTCAATGGTCGATCGATAATCGCGTTATTATAAGCAAACTCCATCGATGCAAATGAGTGTCCCAACCGCACAGAAGTCTAAAGTGCAAGCTCGCAACATATCCTCTAATATCTGGTTTAATCGTTCGCCGCCCATCCGTGCATGGATGAAAAGTCAGATCAAGTTCAACCGAGAACCCAACGCTCTCAGAAGCTTCTCCGTAAGTTGAGGTGAAACGTGGATCCTCGCTCGAGATAATCTTGACCGAATCCCATGCAAACGGACTATCTCTTCCGGTAAAAGTCGCGCCCACTTATCTCAGAGAATAGGTGGGTTTCCACAGTATGAAATGTGCCGACTTTGTTAATCATCCCACTATGACCCAAATTACTCGTGTAACCTCGTAAAGTTCTAGGCGGTCCAACTATGAAATCCATAGAGATCTCCTCCCATTTCCATCGAGGCACATGTAAAGGTTGCAAAGCAATCGCGGGTCTCTGTCTTCAGGTGCCTTCACTGCCGACAAGTCAAACACTTGGCGACAAACTCGCTACGTCGCGCTTCATGTTGCACCACCAAAACAATCGCTTTGAGATCTCTGGTACATCTTGGTATCGCCAGATGCATAGAAAATGGTGAGTTATGGGCTTCGCCAATATTTCGCCGCTTTGTCGTCGCCGCTTTTTACATAATCGACCTTGAAATAGTAATCCTCCATCCGCCGATAGGGCAAACTCTCACCAACTCACCCGAATTCTTACCGCAGACGCTTTTCTACTAATCGGGGTCCACCACCAGAGCCTCAATGATACGCTTGTCTCAAGGTCGGTTGTCTCGTTAATCGGGCTAATCGAGCCGTGGTCTTTCCTACTAGTCTCGCAATTTCACCGAGCAAACTCTGCTCAGAACTCGTGTTCGCATCGTAATCCGCGCAAGTATGCATCAAGCTTCTGCTTGAGGCATCGGCCACTACATTAGCCTTACCGGATGGTATTGTATGTCAATGTCATAATCCTTTACTAATTCCAACCATCTGCGTTGCCTCATGTTCAATTCCTTCGGGTGAATGGATACTTGAGACTTTTTATGATCTCAGTAAAAATCAATTTTTCGCCATACGTAGTGTGTCTCCGCATCTTTAATGCGAATACCACTGCGCCGCTAGTTCCAGTCATGAGTTGATAGTTCCTCTCGTGCGTCTTCAATTGTCGGGATGCATAAGCTATTACTTTACCGTCTTTGCATCGCATACACCCCAACCCTTTCTTAGAAGCATCATCAGAAACCACAAAGCTCCTGTTCCTCTGGAATCAGAAGAATCGGGGCCGACACTAATCTGCGGCTTGAGTTCCCGAAACTCGCCTCACAAGCATCATCCCAAACAAATGAGTTTCCCTTACGCGTCACGGTGAGTCATAGGCATGGCTATCTTGGCAAAATCTCGCACGAAACGCCTGTAGTATCCTGCGAGACCCGTAAAACTACGCACCTGCAGTATCGGTGGTCGGACGAGGCCACTGTGTGACGGCCTCCACTTTCGCCGGATCAGAGAGACTCGGCTTTCTGACACCACATGCCCTAAGAAAGATACTTGTCTGAGCCAGAATTCACACTTGGAAAATTTTGCATATAACTTATTCTCTCTCAACGTGAGTAACACTTTCCTCAGGTGCATTTCATGCTCTTCATCACACCTGGAGTATATTAGTATATCATCGATGAACACAATCACGAACGTATCAAGAAACTCCTTGAATAAACGGTTCATCAAGTCCATGAAGGCGGCAGGGGCGTTGGTCAAACCAAACGGCATCACTGTGAACTCGTAATGCCCATAACGTGATCTCAATCTGCCGCTTTAGGAATATCCCCTTCACCGATTCTCAATCGATGGTAGCTTTGATCTCGGATCAATCTTAGAGAACATCGCTGCTCCTCTGCACGGTGATCGAACAAGTCATCTATTCTCGGGAGAGGGTATTTATTCTTGATCGTGACTTTATTCAATTCCCTGTAATCTATACACAGGCGCATGGATCCGTCTTTCTTTTTCACGAACAATACAGTGCTCCCGTATAAACGCTTGGGCGTATAAATCCTTTGTCTAGCAAGTCTTGTAATCGCATTTTTAGTTCCTTCAACTCTGCGCCAGCGCCATTCTCATGATGGGGCTTTGGATATCGGGGTCGTCCCCAATTCCAATCCGATGTTAAAATCGACCTCCCATTCGGAGGTATTCCGGGGAGGTCCTCGGGGAAGACGTCTGCAAACTCATTCACTACTGGTACTGATGTCACTGAGATCTCTGTGCACCTTGCATCTAGTATGCAAGCTAAGACGCCCCAAGCTCCCCGGTGCAATAACTTTCGCCTTAAGGGCGTGAATTACCTTAGGCCTACTTCCCCGCTATCGTGCCTCTCAACTCCTTGAGCTGTTGGTCGAGAGGGTGAACACTACCTCCTTCCCAAAAACAATCAATGCAAGCATGGTTCTGCGCTAACCATCCATGCCCAATATTACATCAAAATCAAACATGTCTAAGACTACTAGATTCATCGCTAACTCATGGTCATGCGATGGTCACACTACCATCCTTGACTTTCATATTGGCTATGATTTATTCCCGCAGAGTGGAGACAGACAGGGGCATATCAGAATCGTTTCTAGTTCTAACTCACTTGACTTACAAAGGTTGCGAAATAAAAGAGTGCGTAGAACCGTAATCAAATAATACAAAGGCGAGGTGCCCAAGTAATGGAAGTGTACTCAGAACCACTAGTCCGAGCCATGATGTCTCTCTACCGGTGCTTGCATAAGCTCTCCACGATGTATAGCCGGCTTCACAAAGCAGCCCACTATTTATAACTCAGGTGGTCGGCTAGTGTCGGCTTGACTCGGCAAATTATTAGCTCTGCGCCCTTCTTTTCCACACCAAAACACACTCCGGACGGCCAAACACTTACCCCGCTGGTCGCTACCACATTCTTTGCACTGTGGCCTATCTCCGCCGCTATTTCCCGATCTGTTGACTTGTGGTTTCGGACCGAACTCTGCATTTAAAAATGCCCTTGTCTATGCGGTGTACGCTGGGACGCCGTGAGCTGGAATTGGGCCGTCCCACTTCCTCTTATGATTTGCTATGGGTCGCCTGTTAACTACTACTGCTGCAGCGATGCGGCTCGCACCCAAATCAATTCCGCCACTCTCACCGCGGGGCGTAATCGAGAGGTGCTAATGCTTGAATAAAGCCTCGAACGCTCTCATCCAGCCCCATAATGAAGCGCTCGGTCTTCTTTGCCTCAGATCTCTACCACTTCGGGGCAAAACGGGACAAACAGTAAATTCCTCTCATACACCTCCACCGCCCTCCGTTCGCGCACACAGTAAGAATTGCACTGCTTCTCAGAACGAGTCGCAAAGATGATAGAATTTCCGCTGAATGCTTCTTTGAACAGATTCCGTGTAATCGTTTCTCCATTGGCGATAATGGTTCCCTGGCGGACTCCCACCATAAATACGCGTCATCCTCAAAGATAAAGGTAGCACAGACACCCTCTCGGTCCTCGTGGCGCTTCATCATCCAAGATGGTCTCAATGGAGGACAACCACAACTCCGCCACGGTGGGGTCACCGGAAGACCCATTGAAAGATCTAGGATCATACTTCACGAAGTCCTTCGTAACGACTCGAGTTGCATCGCTTCGCCGACGATTTGCTTGGGCCACCGGGTGGCTATCAGTAGCTCGCACTGCACTCTGCATAGCCTCCACCATCATAGTCATAACATTGGCGTTCCTTTGTCTCGCCATAGGGGCAACTCGCAGTACTGCCGCTCCCCGACGGTCAAAGCCGGTCCTGGGAGGTCTCGAGCGGGTGGAGTAACCTCTTCCCGATCTAGGTAATCCGGTTGGGCGCCAACGTTTTCCTTGCCCTCCGGCCCCTACCACGTCCCCCTACTCTCCCTCGGCCTCTAGGTGGCATTTTGTCAAAACTACAATATAGAGAGTTTCTAACTCGCTTTTTTACTTTCAAATCATAAGATAGGATCACCCCTTGGGGCTTTTAAGGTTATGTATATGCATAAAACAAAGATCATATCATAATCATTTACTTTCTTAATAAAATATCGTAACGTGCACAGCGGTGGATCGGAAGCATTGTTAAACCATGGAACTTACTCTGTGCTTACTCTCAGTAGCAAGTCTACGTAACCCTTAAACCTAGGGCTCGATACCAACCGTAACGCCCTACTTTTCTATGACCAATTCCTAGGGACATTACTACACATGCATGCATTTATAGGCCGAGAGATAAAAGAACTTAAAAGAAATTTCCAAGCAACATAAATAATTTCAGGGATCCCAAAAACAAAACATTAAAATCAGGTAAAAGCATCGTTTTAGCATGGCCTAGTAAAACGTAAATAAGTTTAACTCCAAATAAAAGCATAGAGATAACATCGCTTTAAAAATGTAATGTAAATGTGCGAAAACATGCTCTGGTCCCCATGGTTTTAGTAACGCTTCCTCACTCGCCCGCACGCCCTTTCCTTTACCAAAAACATTTTTAAAGAGAAGGGTGAGTATTGCAAACAATACCCGAGAAAGTAACCTCGCTACCGAGGTTTGGGATATGCATACACATACAATCATGATCTCTAAACTCATTCGTGAATACATATATATATGGGACCTAAAACTTTCTAGTATTGTCGTCTCTTTAATCCATGATCGCTTATTTAGTTGTCGCCTTTAATCCATGATCGCTTATTTAGTTGTCGTCTTTTAATCCATGATCGCTCATTTAATTGTCGTCTCTTTAATCCATGATCGCTTATTTAGTTGTGGGGCCGATCGGTCATCCTGAGTCATTTCGCTTTTGAGTCCTCATGCACTTCTCGCATTTTGACCCATAGGTCTCTATTGCATGTTTGACCATGCACATAATGATCTCAGATAACCAATGTCCACACTATTCACTAATTCATTTCGTGGCATACAAAACATGCATGAGGTCCCATCACTACATAATAATAGAGTACATGTCACAAACATCCTCATCAATATATCAATCATACTTTCTCATGGATGGGTTTGAAGATCATACTTTTGTAAGAAAACATGTACCATTCTCATACAAACTAATCATCCTATTCTCACATGAAATAATGGAATACTTTTACGTAGCATACGAGAATAATCTCACATAAAATAATGGGTTATTTCCACTTGATGCATCGAGTATTTGCACATAAAATATTACGTATTCTCACATGAATATCTCAGATATTTTCAGATAGAAAATTATAAACTATTTTCGCATGAAATCATAAAAATCGTTTTCATTTAATCCCATTAAAAATTCGCACAAGGTCCCTTACCTCGAGCTTTGATCTCACTATTTCCTTCAAATTCTTAATTTAACGGTCTCCTCCAAATAACCTGAAACCAAGAATTCTTCTATTCGTTATCCTACTACACAGTTCCATCAACATAAAGAATCTAAGTACGAAAGCGTCTATCATTCTCACTTTGCTCCAATTACCTCGACTCCGAATAATAATCCGAACGTGGGTTTGGTTGCTCCAAAGCTTGGAAATCTTGATCCTACACTTCAGTTCGTTCCTACAAATCGTGTTTCGAAATCGTAGTTTTACACTCTCAATTAGACTCTTAGATAAATGATAGGTCACAAATAATCCTTCAACAAAACGAAACTCAACACGAAACTCTCACCGGTTGTAAATTCAGTGTCGATCGAGGCCGGATTCCGCTACTGTGCTCGACCGGACGAGCCCTCAAAGGGACGGCTGCGGCTGTTCGGAGCTCACGGATGGACGTGCGTGGAGTCCGGCGAACCTGCTGCTACGGACGGTCGGCTGGAGCTTCACGTAATCCTTCGGCGCTGCGGTCACCAACGATCGGAACCAGATCTGCGGCAAAGACGATTCTGATCGGCGGTGGGGTCTTCTTTGACCGACGTGGCGTGGCGTGGCGCGTAGCCGCGCTTGTGGGTCGCTCGCTCGTGTTTTCCTTTTTCGCGGCGTGAGTGTACCACGAGGAGAGGACCGGCCGACGGGATTGCACTCGCAGCGTGATGCGCCGAGCCCCGGAGTGAGTTGAGGCGCCGCGCGCTTTCTCCGTTCGTGAGCTGCAGACGATAGCTCCGCTCGTGGTTCCGACCGGCGGCAGGGCAGCGACCAAGAGGAGAGGGGGCGGTCGGCTTGTGACGACCATCATCACAGGTATTATTAGTTATTTCATTTAACACTTTATTAGCCGCTGTGTTTAGTTGGATTGGTGTTTTAATCAGCTCGGCGAGAGGGAGGTCGTAATTTTGTTTAACTTATGTGAATTATCTCTTTTAAGATGAGATTAACTATGAAAATAAAAGGGAAAGGTAATTTGAAGGGCGTTTTGGTGATTTAGGCCTAAATTAGGGTGATCAATAGCACACAACTTGACCTAGATAGATGGTATATATATCATGAGAAACCCTAGCCTCCACATCTACTCTTCATTTTACCAAACCCTAACCCTAAAAGAGCACACACTTTCTCATTCTCCTTGATGTGCAAACCCTAACCCTAAAAGACTCCACCTCTCCCTCTTTCACTCAACCCTAGCCGAGCACCTCTTCCCCATCATCTCCATGCCCTAGCCGCCGGCAAGAAGAACACCAGCAGCTTCCGCCGATCAGACCCACACGCACGGACGCATTCCAGCCGTCCGGGCCGTCTCTCCCACCGTCCTGCAGTAGTACGCGTCGAGTCGCCAGCCGCAAGCTTCCGCCGGAGCTCCACACACGCGAGTAGCACGTCTCGCGCCTTCCGGCCACGAGGCTGATCGGGAGTTGCCTTCTCCGTCAAGGGCCGCACGTACAGCCGAGGAGCCTCCACGAACCGTCCCGCAAGCGCCGCCGCCGCCTCCCTTACGAGTTCGTGAAACCCTAGCGCAGCAGCTCTCGCCGACCGATCTGCCTTCCAACCACGAGTCCTCGCTGCACCTCACGTTCCGCCGGCCGCAACTCTTCCGATCGGTAAATCATCGGCGTCCGCGAACTCCGGTCTCCCACGAGCTCGGCGCGTCAACGAGCCTCGCAGCCGCGCGGCCGCTTTGGTCGAGCTCCGGCGCCACTAATCGCCGTTGAAGATACGTCGCCGCCGCCGCGTCCGGATCCGCCCACGACCACGATCTTGCGCAACACCGCCCTTGCGGCAAGGGGTTTGTCGTTAGGTGAGCGTTTGATTCGAGTTTCATACCTAATTGGAATTATTGCGACCTATCGTTTAGATTAAACGTTCAATTGAGGAATTGAGTACGGGTTTCGAACACGTCTTTGTAGGAACCGAACTTGAAACGGAATTGGAGGTCGATTGCCAAGCAAACTAAGGAATATTGAGTTCTCGCGTTGAAACCGAGGTAAGCGGGATAGGATATCTTAATACGGTAGTTTAAGTATCGCACGATTAGGGTTTTAGTGGATACTTGGAGTTTAAATTCGGAAATTGGTGTGAATCAGGTTTCACTAAAAGGAGAGTAAGCGGGGAGTTCGATTAGGTTTTGGAGAAAAAGCGAAGCTCGAGGTAAGGGACCTTGTGCCGAACTTTTAATGGGAGTAAATGAAAATGATTTTCATGATTTTATGCGAAATAGTTCATATTTTTCACATGAAAATCCACAGATATTATTTTGAGAATACGTGATATTTTATGTGCAAATACTTCGATGTATTATGTGAAAATGAATCATTATTTTATGTGAAAGTATTCTCGTATGTTATGTATAAGGATCCCATTATTTCATGTTAGAATAGGACAGAGAGTTTGTATGAGAAGGTTTCATGTTTATTACAAAAGTATGATTTTTCACCACATCCCATGAGAAAGTATGAATGATATGTTGATGATGATGTTTGTGATATGTACACCATGATTATGTGACTGATGGGACCTTATGCATGTTTTGTATGCCACGAAATGAATTAACGAATAGTGTGGACATTGGTTATCCTGAGATCGTTATGTGCATGGTCAAACATGCAATAAAGACCTATGGGTCAAAGCATGTGGTCCGTGAGGGACCCAAAATGAAATGACTCGTGATGACCAATCGGCCTCACAATTAAATATACAACCATGGATTAAAGACTGCAATTATATGAATAACCATGGATTAAAGACTCGCAATTATATGAATGACCATGGATTAAAGACTGCAATTAAATGAATAAACCACGGATTAAAGACTGCAATTGAATGAGCGACCATGGATTAAAGACTCGCAACCGAATAAGCGATCATGGATTAAAGGTCCGACATTTAAATATGCAACCATGGATTAAAGACTGCAACTCTAGAAAGTTTTAATTCCCATCTATGTATGTTATGAATGAGTTTAAAGATCATGATTGTATGTATATGCATATCCCAAACCTCCTCAGCGAGGTTACTTATCTGGTATTGTTTTGCAATACTCACCCTTTCTTTTAAAAATGTTTTTCGTAAAGGAAGGACGTGCGGGCGTATGTGGACGGAGAGCGTTATTAGGACCATGGGAACCAAAGATAATTTCCGCATATTCTTATTTTGAACTATTGTTGTCTCTAGGTTTTTATTTGAAGTTAAACTTACTTACGCTTTTAATAGGCCAAACCGACGTGATGTTTTAAATGATTTGAATGTTTTGTTTTTGTTTGGGATCCTCGAACTATTTACTTTAATTGGAAATGGCTT
The DNA here is from genome assembly GCA_036507285.1 of Trichosanthes cucumerina. NCBI lineage: Eukaryota > Viridiplantae > Streptophyta > Magnoliopsida > Cucurbitales > Cucurbitaceae > Trichosanthes > Trichosanthes cucumerina. Next base: position 66,030,827 of record CM071838.1, read on the forward strand.
TTAAGTTCTTTTTATCTCTCGGCCTATAAATGCATGCATGTGTAGTGATGTCCCTAGGAATTTGGTTATAGAAAAGTAGGGGCGTTACAGTTGGTATCAGAGCCCTAGGTTTAAGGGTTCAGAGACTTGCTTACAGAGTAAGCAGAGTAGTTCCCATGGTTTAACAACGCTTCCAATCCGCTGTGTATGCGTTACGATATTTTACTAAGAAAGTAAATGATTATGATATGATACGCTTTATGCATATACATAACCTTAAAAGCCCCAGGGGGTGATCCTATTTTATGATTTGAAAGTAAAGGAAATCGAGTTAGAAACTCTCTATATTGTAGTTTTGACATAATGCCACCTAGAGGCCGAGGGAGAGGTAGGGACGTGGTAGGGGCCGGAGGGCAAGAGTAAACGTTGACGCCCAACCGGAATTACCCTCGATCGTGAAGAGATTACTCCGCCTGCTAGAGACCTCCCCGGTGACCCGCCCGACCGTCGAGAATGTACTGCGCAGCTGCCCCCGTGGCGTACTGTGGAACGCCAATGTTATGACTATGATGGTGGAGGCCATGCAGAGCCTAGTGCGAGCTACGAGAGCCACCCACCGCCCAAGCAAATCGGGGCGAAACGACGCAACTTTGAGTCTCGTTACCGAAGGACTTCGTGAAGTATGATCCGAGATCTTTCAATGGGTCTTCCAGCGACCCCACCGTGGCGCGAGTTGTGGTCGCCCTCCATTGAGACCATCTTCGATCGATGAACCGCCCGAGGACCGAGGGTGTCCTGTCGCGACCTTCATGCCGAGGATGACGCGCAGCTTGTGGTGGGAGTCCGCCAAGGAACCATTGTTGCCGCCGAGAAACGATTACTTGGAATCTATTCAAAGAAGCATTCTCGGAAATTTATCCTCTGCGCCAAAGCTACACAGTGAAGCGGCGTAATTCTTACAAATGCATGCAACAGAGGGCAAAGTGAGATATATGAGAGGGAATTTACCTGTCTGTCCTGCTTTTTGCCCGAGCCGTGGATACGGAAGCAAAGAAGACCGAACGCTTCATTATGGGGCTAGATGAGAATGTTCGAGGCTTTATTCAAGCATTAGCACCTCCCCGATTACGCCTCGCAGTGAGAGTGGCGGAACCGATTTGGGTGCGAGCTCGCATCGCACAAAGCAGTGGTTGTTAACTCAGGCACTGACCATAGCGAATCATAAGAGGAAGTGGGATCACCCCAATTCCACTCACAGCGCCCCCCGCGCCAGACATCGCATAGACTGCAGGCATTTTCAATGCGTGTTCCGCCGAAAACCACAAGTCAACAGATCGGAAATAGCAATGAGATAGGCCACGGTGCAAAGAATGTGGTGGCAAAGACTGGGTAAATGTATGGCCTTGGTCCGAGCGTGTTTCAAGTGTGGAAAGGAAGGGCACAGAGAGCTAATAATCGCCGAGTCAAGCCAAAGACTAGCCACCCACGTGTTTTGAATAGTGGGCCTCTTTGTGAAGCTAAGCCATACATCGTGGAGAGCCTATGCAAGCACCAATGAGAGACATCTATGGCTCGGACTCAAGTGGTTACGTGTACACTTCCATTACTTGGGCACCTCGCCTTTGTACTATTTGATTCTGTTCTACACACTCTTTTATTTCTGCATCCTTTGTAAGTCAAGCCGAGTTAGAACTAGAACGCATCACAGATGCCCTATCTATCTGCCTCCACTCTGCAGGGAATAAATTTGTTAGCCAATATGAAAGTCAAGGATGGTAGTGTGACCATCGCAGAGACCATGAGTTAGCAAAGAACCTAGTGGTCTTAGACATGTTTGATTTTGATGTAATATTGGGCATGGATCGTTAGCGCAGAACCATGCGTGTATTGATTGTTTCAGAAGGAGGTAGTGTTCACCCTCCTAACCAACCTCAAGCTCACAGTTCGAGAGGCACAAGAATGTGAAGTAGGCCTAAGGTAATTCATCGCCTTAAGGCCGAAAGTTATTGCATCGGGGAGCTTGGGGCGTCTTAGCTCGCATACTAGATGCAAGGTGCACAGATCTCAAAGACATCGCGCGATGAGTGAATGAGTTTACTGACGCCTTTCCGAGGACCTCCCTAATACCTCCAATCGTGGAGGTAGATTTTAACATCTGATTGGAATTGGGGGCGACCCGATATCCAAGGCCCCGTCATGAGAATGGCACCAGCAGAGTTGAAAGAACTAAAAGTACGATTACAAGACTTGCTAGACAAAGGGGTTTATACGCCTGCCGCTTCACCCGGGAGCACCCTGTATTGTTCGTGAAAAAGAAAGACGGATCCATGCGCTTTGTATAGATTACAGGGAGTTGAATAAAGTTACAATCAAGAATAAATATCCTCTCCCGAATAGATGATTTGTTCGATCGATTTGCAAGGAGCGACGAAGGTTCTCTAAGATCGATCCGAGATCGAAGCTACCATCGATTGAGGATCAAAGAGGGGATATCCCTAAAACAAATGTTCGAGATCACGTTATGGGCATTACGAGTTCACAGTGATGCCGCTCGGTTTGACCAATGCCCCCGCCGCCTTCATGGACTTGATGAACCGCTTGTTCAAGGAGTTTCTTGATACGTTCGTGATTGTGTTCATCGATGATATATTGATATACTCCGTGTGATGAAGAGCATGAAATGCACCCGAGGAAAGTCTTACTCACACCGAGAGAGAATAAGTTGTATGCAAAATTCTCCAAGTGTGAATTTTGGCTCGAGCATGTATCTTTTCTAGGGCATGTTGTGTCCGGTCGAGTCTCTGCCGATCCAAATAAAGTGGAGGCCGCCACTCGCTGGCCTCGTCCACCACCGCTACGTAGGTAGGTACGTAGTTTTTGGGTCTTGCAGATACTATAGACGCGTTTCGTGCGAGGATTTTGCCAAGATAGCCATGCCTATGACTCACCGACGCGTAAAGGAAACTCATTTGTTTGGGATGACGCTTGTGAGGCGAGTTTCGGGAACTCAAGCACGCAGTTAGTGTCGGCCCCGATTTCTTACAGCCTCCCCGAGGAACAGGAGCTTTGTGGTTTACAAAGTGATGCTTCCAAGAAAGGGTTGGGTTGTGTCTTGATGCAAAGATGGTAAAGTAATAGCTTATGCATCCCGACAATTGAAGACGCGAGAGGAACTATCCAACTCATGACCTGGAACTAGCAAAGATGGTATTTGCATTAAAGATCCGGAGACATTACCAGATGGCGAGAAATTCGATTTTCACAGATCATAAAAGTTCAAGTATCTGTTCACCCGAAGGAATTGAACATGAGGCGCGCGAGATGGTTGGAATTAGTGAAAGATTATGATATTGACATACAATACCATCCCGGTAAGGCTAATGTAGTGGCCGATGCCCTCGCAGAAGCTTGGCGCATCGCTGCGCGATTGACATCATCACGCGAGAGTTACAGCAGAGTTTGCTCGAGCCGAAATTGCAATACTAGTAGGAAGGACCACGGCTCGCTTAGCCTGGGGCTTAACATGACAACCGACCTTGAGGCAACGTATCATAGAGGCTCAGCAGTGGACCTCGCTTAGTGGAAAAACTTACTGCAGTAACTACGGTGAGTTGACAGAGTTTTCCCTATCCACGTATGGAGGATTGCTATTTCGTGGACGATTGTGTGTGCCGGACGATGACAAGGCGAGAGAACCGAGATCTTGAACGAAGCCCATAACTCACCATTTTCTATGCATCCCGGCAAGTACCAAGATGTACCGAGATCCAAAATACTCGTTTTGGTGGTGCAACATGAAGCGCGACGTGGCGAGTTTGTCGCCAAGTGTTTGACTTGTCGGCAGTGAAGGCACCTGAGACAGAGGCCCGCAGGATTGCCGCAACCATTACATGTGCCTCGAAGTGGAAATGGGAGGAGATCTCTATGGATTTCATAGTTGGACCGCCTAGAACTTTACGAGGTTACACAGTGATTTGGGTCATAGTGGGCAAAGTTAACAAAGTCAAGACATTTCATACTGTGGAAACCCACCTATTCTACCGATAAGTGGGCGCGACTTTACTCCGAAGAGATAGTCCGTTTGCATGGAATTCCAATCAAGATTATATCGATGAGGATCCACGTTTCACCTCCAACTTCCGGAGAAGTTTACGAGAGCGTTGGTTGCGAGCTTGAACTTCGATCAGACTTTTCATCCACGAGACAGATGGATGAGACGAGCGTCTAAAACCGATATTATTAGAGGATATGTTGCGAGCTTGCACTTTAGACTTCCCAGCAAATTGGGACACTCATCTACATCCGATGGAGTTTGCTTATAACAACGATTATCGATCGACCATCGAATGGCTCCATTTGAAGCTCTCTATGGAAAACGTTGCGTAACTCCGCCGAGGAGAGGTTGGTGAACGCCGATTGTTGGGTCCAGAATAGTAATACAGTCACTAATGAGGCAATGCAAAAGATTAAGGCACGAATGCAGACCGCCCAAGTCGGACAAAAAGAATTATGCTGACACGAGACGAAGGGACCTAGAATTCGAGGTCGGGGACCACGTGTTTCTTAAGGTGGCTCCAATGAAGGGAATTCTAAGGTTTGGCCGTAAAGGGAAGTTGAGTCCGCGATTCATCTGGACCATTTGAGATCTTAGAGAGGATTGGTGCAAAGGCCTCTGATTAGCACCGCCGCCTTCTCTTCGGCGGTTCATAACGTATTCCATGTCTCCATGTTGAGAAAGTACGTTCCAGACCCAACTCATGTCATAGACTTCGAACCATTGCAGTTAACAGAAGATCTGAGTTATGGTGAACGACCGGTACAAATTATTGCAAGAGACCGAAAGACTCTCCGTAACCGTGAAATCAGCTTAGTTAAGGTATTGTGGCAGAACCACCGCACGGAGGAAGCTACTTGGGAGCGAGAAGAGGAAGTGCGAGCTAAATATCCAGAACTATTTCGAGAATAGGAACTTTCGAGGACGAAAGTTCTTAAGGAGGGAAGATTGTGACGACCATCATCACAGGTATTATTAGTTATTTTATTTAACACTTTATTAGCCGCTGTGTTTAGTTGGATTGGTGTTTTAATCAGCTCGGCGAGAGGGAGGTCGTAATTTTGTTTAACTTATGTGAATTATCTCTTTTAAGATGAGATTAACTGTGAAAATAAAAGGGAAAGGTAATTTGAAGGGCGTTTTGGTGATTTAGGCCTAAATTAGGGTGATCAATAGCACACAACTTGACCTAGATATGATGGTATATATCATGAGAAACCCTAGCCTCCACATCTACTCTTCATTTTACCAAACCCTAACCCTAAAAGAGCACACACTTTCTCATTCTCCTTGATGTGCAAACCCTAACCCTAAAAGACTCCACCTCTCCCTCTTTCACTCAACCCTAGCCGAGCACCTCTTCCCATCATCTCCATGCCCTAGCCACAGGCAAGAAAGAACACCAGCAGCCTTCGCCGACCGGACCCCCACACGCGGGCGCGCATCCCAGCCGGTCGGCCGCCTCTCCCACCGTCCCCGCGCAGAGTGCGCGTCCGAGTCGCCACCGCAAGCTTCCGCCGAGCTCCACACACGCGAGTAGCACGCCTCGCGCCTTCCGCCACGAGGCCGATCGGAGTTGCCTTCTCCGCTGGCAAGGCCGCCGCGTGCGACCAAGGAGCCTCCACGAACCGTCCCGCAAGCGCCGCCGCCGCCTCCCTTACGAGTTCGTGAAACCCTAGCGCAGCAGCTCTCGCCGACCGATCTGCCTTCCAACCACGAGTCCTCGCTGCACCTCACGTTCCGCCGGCCGCAACTCTTCCGATCGAAGGTAAGTACTGCAGCCGCCGAACTCCAGTCTCCACGAGCTCGGCCGTCAACGAGCCCTGCAGCGCGCCGGTCGCTTTGGTCGGAGCTCCAGCCGCGACTGCTGTTGAAGAAGCGTGTCGTCGCCGTCCGGATCCGTCCACGACCACAGTGCCGGGCAACACCGTCCTTGCAGCAAGGGTTTGTCGTTAGGTGAGCGTTTGATTCGAGTTTCATACCTAATTGGAATTATTGCGACCTATCGTTTAGATTAAACGTTCAATTGAGGAATTGAGTACGGGTTTCGAACACGTCTTTGTAGGAACCGAACTTGAAACGGAATTGGAGGTCGATTGCCAAGCAAACTAAGGAATATTGAGTTCTCGCGTTGAAACCGAGGTAAGCGGGATAGGATATCTTAATACGGTAGTTTAAGTATCGCACGATTAGGGTTTTAGTGGATACTTGGAGTTTAAATTCGGAAATTGGTGTGAATCAGGTTTCACTAAAAGGAGAGTAAGCGGGAGTTCGATTAGGTTTTGGAGAAAAGCGGCTCGAGGTAAGGGACCTTGTGCCGAACTTTTAATGGGAGTAAATGAAAATGATTTTCATGATTTTATGCGAAATAGTTCATATTTTCACATGAAAATCCACAGATATTATTTTGAGAATACGTGATATTTTATGTGCAAATACTTCGATGTATTATGTGAAAATGAATCATTATTTTATGTGAAAGTATTCTCGTATGTTATGTATAAGGATCCCATTATTTCATGTGAGAATAGGACAGTAGTTTGTATGAGAAGGTTTCATGTTTATTACAAAAGTATGATTTTTCACCCGTCCCATGAGAAAGTATGAATGATATGTTGATGATGATGTTTGTGATATGTACACCATGATTATGTGACTGATGGGACCTTATGCATGTTTTGTATGCCACGAAATGAATTAACGAATAGTGTGGACATTGGTTATCCTGAGATCGTTATGTGCATGGTCAAACATGCAATAAAGACCTATGGGTCAAAATGCATGAAGTCCATGAGGACCCGAAATGAAATGACTCGAGATGACCAATCGGCCTCACAATTAAATATACACCATGGATTAAAGACTGCAATTATATGAATGACCATGGATTAAAGACTGCAATTATATGAATGACCATGGATTAAAGACTGCAATTAAATGAAACGACCACGGATTAAAGACCTGGCAATTGAATGAGCAGCCATGGATTAAAGACCTGGCAACTGAATAAGCAGTCATGGATTAAAGGCCTGACATTTAAATATGCAGCCATGGATTAAAGACACAGCAACTCTAGAAAAGTTTTAATTCCCATCTATGTATGTTATGAATGAGTTTAAAGATCATGATTGTATGTGTATGCATATCCCAAACCTCGGTAGCGAGGTTACTTACTGGGTATTGTTTTGCAATACTCACCCTTTCTTTTAAAAATGTTTTTCAGGTAAAGGGAAGGACGTGCAGGGCGTGTGACGGGGGAGCGTTATTAGGACCATGGGAACCAGCATAATTTCCGCATATTCTTATTTTGAACTATTGTTGTCTCTAGGTTTTTATTTGAAGTTAAACTTACTTACAGTTTTTAATAGGCCAAACTGACGTGATGTTTTAAATGATTTGAATGTTTTGTTTTTGTTTGGGATCCCTGGAACTATTTACTTTAATTGGAAATGGCTTTTAAGTTCTTTTTATCTCTCGGCCTATAAATGCATGCATGTGTAGTGATGTCCCTAGGAATTTGGTTATAGAAAAGTAGGGGCGTTACACGGCTAGGGCACAAAAAAAAAACAAGAGAAGAAGGAGGTGATGGAAGATTAGGGTTAGGGTTTGAGCTAGGGTTAGGGTTTTGCTCTAGGGTTTGATTCTTCCTCCTTTTGGTTGGGACTTAAGGATATTTAAATACCATACCTTAGGTTAAAAATTCAAATGCCAAATACACCCTCCTTTAGACATTAATAACTAGAACGCCCTTGCAATTTCCTCTTCCTTTAATTTCATAAATAATCTTATCTTAGAAGGAACCATTCACTTAAACTAAACAAAATTACGGCCTCACTCTCGCCGAGCTTGATTAAAATCACTAATCCAGCTAAACACAGCGGTTAATAGAGTGTTAAATAAAATAAATAATAGTACCTGTGGTGATGGTCGTCACATATCGTCATTAAAGACTCTTACAAAACGATGTCGTTTTAAACGTGACCTTCGGTGTCGATTATTCTCGTCATGAAAGAGTCGTCAAAGAGGCTTTTCGATGTTGGTTTTTAACGGTGGCCCCCTCTCAACTTTTAATATTTACAAATTATTATTAAATGTCTTAAATTATTTTTATTGTTAATATGTGGCATATTGGTGTAAGCCACTTTTGATATTCTTAACTTAAGATATTTAGTTCAAACCTCATGTTACTAGATTTTTTGTTTATTTATTTTTATTTTGTTGCTTTTGTTTTTCTCTCCATTTCATTTTCTGTTTTCTGTTTTTTTCTTTTATGCTTATTTTTTCTGTTTTTCTTTTTTTTTTTGTTTTTTTTCTTTTTTGTTTTCCTTTTTTTTGTTCCTTCCCGTTTGAGATCTATTTTATTTTATTTTTTTATTTTTATACCTTTTTCCATTTTTTTATTTTTTTGGAGTTTTTTTTTCCAAAAATAATATTTGTTTTCTTTTTTTTTTTTAGAAAAAAAATTCAATTTCACTCCTTAATTATAGAGTTATATTATTTTTATATAAACTCTCAGTTTAATCGAATTAAACCATATACTCATACTTATGCCGCATTTTTAACCTCTATTCAATTTTAACTAATTAGCCTACTAAATTCTAACAAAACAAAAGTATAATGTAAAAATGACCATCACTAATTTCAATAAATTAAGCTTTGCATACAATTTAATTTGATCAATACACAAATTAAATATTGAAAACTTTACTCAAATCCATAAATTGCAAAAAAAAAAAATAGTTCTAATGTCATTGTTTTAAAAATTTTATCAAATTTGTACAAAATATATGATTTTAGAATTCTAAGAATGCACGTGAAAATATTTTTTTTTAATAATCTTTCAAATACAACCTCATTAGAGGATAAAAAATGCATATTTTCTTTAAGTTTGAGTTAATATTGCAATACTTATCTAAATTTGGGGTAGAATTTGATGAAATTAAAAGTTTATGATAAAAATTTGCACAACATGACAAATTTATGGTCAAAATTTATTTTTTCCCTATTTTCTAAATAATTTAAATTTATAAATAATAAGAAATACATGATTTTATAATTATTTTTACCATTTAATTTTTTTTTGTCTAGAGTCAAATAAAGAAAGAACAAAAAATTAATTTTTACTGATTAATTCTCATGATAAAAAAAAGTATTTCAAGTTTCATTTTTCTTATACATTTTATAAGTTGAAACTATTTTAATAGACTTTTGAATTAAAAGGTATGCAATTTGGCTTTTAACTTTCAATTTTATATCTAATAAATTTCAGAGTTTTCAATTTAATGTCTAATAAATCTGTAACCTAATAATTTTTATTAAGTTTAAGGATCACAAATTTGAAAATTCATGAACTTATAAGATAGAAATTGATAATTCAGTGATTTAATAAAAAAAAAATTAAACCTTGGAACTTATTAAATAAAATTTAAAAGTCGTTTGTGACCCCTGGAAATTTTCACGTACTTTTCTACAATTGCGAATTTTTTAGTTCGCTAGTTTCATAATTTTGATAATAAGTTTAAAGTAATTAAGGAAAAGTTTGTTTTGAAAAGCAAATAAAATTTTTAGAAAAAAATAAGGAAAAGAAAAATATTTTGTTTATTTTAAATAAGAAAAATATATTTTCTTAAAAGATTTGTTGTGATGCCCAGAAAAATAGTTTTTCTTTTCAAAAGGAAAAGTTTTATAAAACAAAAGATCTTTTATATGTTTGTTAAATAAGCAAAGATCTTTTCTATGTATTTTAAATAAGGAAAGATATTTTTTTTCAAATAAAATATAATGAAATTAAAAAAAAAAACTAAACTTCCCTTCTTCTTCATCAGGGTGAACCCTTCTCATTCTTCTTTTCTTCGTCTTTTGCATGAAGCCCAACCTTCGACAACATATTCTTCTCCTCTTTAAGAATCACCGTGCGACTGATCACCGTTCAGCCGGCCGCCGACGACAGTAGCCCCAACTACGAATGCCATCTTCGTCTTCACCGCCGAACACCGTCCTCTGCAGTCACCCGCGCAACAGTTGTGTTCTTCGTGAAAACCGACGCCATTAAGTCGTTTCCTTTCGTTTTCCAGCCACCTCTTCCTTGTTTGTCTTCTCTGCCGCCGTCATCTTCTCTGTCGCCGTCACACACTCATCGGAGCCTCAAGGGAGTCAACATTCGCCAGATCTGCAAGCACTCGCCAGAAAATGGAAAAGACAGTAAGTTCTTCCAACCGGTTCAAGTTTTGGTTCGACCAACTCGCCTCTTTTTTCACTGGTCCTCATATTTTGGTCTTTGGTTTTGGATAGATCGGGTTGTGGGCATCCCCGATCTGTGTTCCACTTGCCGAATGTCGCCGTCGTCGTCTCCATCATAGCCACCGTTGGATAGGTACAACAGTCCGCTACTTTTTAAGCTTCCATGCATGAGCTTGAGTAACAAATAAGATAAAATAAAATATTGTAAATCTAATTATAATGTTAATCAAACTAGAACAAAGTAATTCTTTAGTTTTTTTTTAAGTTATAGAGTTGAAAAGAGATATAATAATTTAAAATAAGATAATATTCTTGCCTATTTTATTTTAAAAACGCCTAAAATAATTTAAAATAATAGTGAAACAATATTCTCTCCCATGAATATTTTTTTCCGTTTGAACTCAATACGACTAATAAACGATTATTAATTTTATTCATGTTTACGATAAATTCAATTTGTTCACTTTTTTAACTATAAAAGTAATATTAGTTTCTAGTAGGAAATTAAATATGGATGATTGTGGATAGAGGAGAAAATTTACTTCTCGTTTTGAAATTATCTGAAGATATTATTTAGATATTATGTAATTAATTATCTAGTTTGTTATGAAATATGAATTTCTATGTAATCTTTTAGATATTTATATAAATATTTTTTTTAATTTATTTGTATATAAAAGTACCAAAAAAATTACATTTATCTTGAAATTTTGTACAGAAATAAATAGACAAACTCTTTTAATTAAAATATTTAATGGAGAGAAATAAAATGAGAGAGAAAAGAGAAACGGTGCATGCAATCTTACTTTTTCAATCAGAGAGAGAGAGAAAGAAGTTGCATATTAAATAAAGAAAGAGAAATAAGTAATTAGTTGAGGGAGATAGAAAGTAATTATGCTATTAATTTATATTTAATTTTAAGAATAAAAAATGACAAGTGTCAATCATATATTTGAGGAGGTATGGAGCCCTCTCACTAAAGTAGGACTAGAAATTTTTTCAATATTTCTCCTTTTCGTCTTTACTATCATTTTATTGTAAATTTGAGTATTTTTGTTCATTATTTCAATTAGTATTATGTTTTATTATTGTATTGTTTATCATGGTACTTTTTTACATATCATTACAATAATTTTTTTTTTGTTTTCACGTAGCTAAGAAGACTTTTGCACAAGCACAAGTGGACGAGTTATGAGCTGAATGGACAGATTTATATTTTAAATTTTAATAGTTTTTTTAGGCAATTTTGTAAATATAGAATTTTAATGCTTTTTACGAAAATTATTTAGCTAAACAACTCTGTTACGAGAGTTTTATTTAGAACTTGTTTATTCAGAATATTATGTCGTTTTTTACTAAATTAAATGAAATAGAATATATTTTGTTTTGCGTATATGTTTCTTTGATTTATGTATTTTGTTTTTAATTGAATGGAGTTAATAATTTTGTTTAAAAGCTGAGAATTATTGTAAAAGCATTGCTATATAGATTTTTTTCATGTTTCGAATTCAAATTAAATGCTAATAAATAAATTTTTGTTGGTATAAGAAATAATGTGGATAAAAACTGTCATCATATATTTCAATAATGACGGTTATAAAATTACATTAAAATAAACTATCATCGTAGCATTAGTATAGGTGAAGGTACAATGTCGGTTCAGACCGTCATCGATACCACATTTGATGTCGATTTGTAACAACATCGTACTAAACCGACATCGTATGTGTACCTCGAATCAAACTTCGATGTCGATTTATATCCGACATCGTATGAATAAGATATCACTAGATTTGATGTCAGTTTCAAACTGACATCGTATCCAATCGACATCGTATGAGTAAGATGTCACTGGTTTTTATGTCGGTTTAAAATCGACATGGTAGCAAACTGACATCGTATGGGTAAGATGACACTGGGTTAGATGTCGATTTAAAACCGACATGGTATCAAACCGACATCGTATGGGTAAGATGACACTAGGTTTGATGTCAGTTGTAAATCGACATCGTATGGGTAAGATGTCGTTTCACTACATTGTCGGTTTAAAACCGATATTAAACCCAACCGACATCATACCCATACGATGACACCTGGAAAGATGTCGGTTGGAAAAACCAACATTATATGGGTTCAATATCAGTGCAAAACTGACATGGAAGCCAAATTTATTGTAGTGATTAATAATTGCAATATCTTTCAAATTTTATTTTTGTGAAACAATTAATTACTAAAGTGTAAAACAATGTCAAAGAGAGCGTAGCTCAATTGACATTCAAGAATATTAAAAGTCACGAGGTCTGTGGTTTGATTCCCACAACCTCCTTTTGTATGAAAAAAAATGAAGTTCGTCAATGCATTGAAAACTAATGATTATTTCCTAATTTTATCTAATACACGTTTCGAAGATAGCTTGCGGGGATAGGTCAGTTGGGAGAGCGTCAGACTGAAGATCTGAAGGTCACGTGTTCGATCCACGTTCACCGCATTTTTATTTTCTTATCATTCTGATAACCCCACACACATATACACTTTGAATGAGAAAAATAATATTTCTTGTCCCTAAACTTTTCAACTTATAGAAACTTTTATCATATACTTTAAACGTCATCAAATTATGCATGGAACTTCAACACATGTTGCAATTTTTATCCTTGTCTAATTTAAGCTAATTCACTCACTAGTTATAATCTAAAGTAATGAAAAAACATCCATAAACTCACTAATTTAATTAAAACCAAAATTTTTACAAAATTAAGTCGTATTGCTGCACAAATTAACCTTTAAATAACTTGGAAAAAATTCACTAATTTTAATATTAATTTAACTCTACTAATGTTTTTAGTTAAATCTTATTAATTTTGTGTCATGGATATGAAATTAGAATTCATTATTCGATGCATATGAGAACAAATTCTTAACGATCTTTCACATGAAAACTTATGAAAGGATTAAAATTGCAACATTTTTTAAAGTTTAAGATTAAGATTACCACACTTATCCACATTTGGAGTTGAATTTTATGAAATTGAAAGTGTACGATAAAAATTGGCACAACATGACAAGTTCAGACGTAATGGAATTTTATGCATTTGAAACTAAATAATATATCACATATATTAACAATTATGGAAAAAAGATATTTTGTTTACTATTGTTTTGTTCTTTATTTTCTAATTTATAAGGTATGTCATTAACCACTAATTTTTAATAGCCAATCAATTAATTAAATAACTTTTTAATTAAAAAATAAAAAATATACAATAGTTATAAAAAGTATTTTTAAACAAAAGTGTATTTTGAAACATGTTTTGCTTACCAATTTGTTGGGAGGGCCTTAGACTAAAGATGTAAAGGTGGAAATCGGTCTCTTCTTTTGTTGATGCACAAATTCGAGCACATACGTACTTGATTTGTAACACTGAATTTTTATTCTTGGGGGAAAAGAGATGGTCTATAAAATAAAGAAATGAAAATTGCACACCGATGTGGTGCTTGACACAAAAACTCCAATGTTTAAGTTAAAGAGGATTATGTGTACCAAGCTAGTACGAAGACATCAGATGAATTGAGATATCTCTAATAGAGTCATGTTGTGTTATTAATAGGAAGGGCCTTTTTCCAACCCTATTTTAATGATTATTTTATTATATTTAATATTTTTTTTTTTACCATAATCCTGGCCAATTGCTTTACGTAATATTTTTCTAACAATAATATCTCTAGTTTATTTAATTAATAGTTAGTCCAAGAACTAATGCTAAATCTTGGAAACTAAGTTTGCTACTTATCTACTCATCTATAATGTATTAAAAATTGAGGATATTTTAATTTGTTTGGACTAGTTTTTCCCTATTTTAACTTCTAATTTTATTAGGATTTCGTCAACATAAACAATAATAATTGCAATATCTTTCAAATTTTATTTTTGTGAAGCAATTAATTACTAAAGTGTAAAACAATGTCAAAGAGAGCGTAGCTCAATTGACATTCAAGCATATTAAAAGCCACGAGGTTTGTGGTTTGATTCCCACAACCTCTTTTTGTACGAAAAAAAAATTAAGTTCGTCAATGCATTGAAAACTAATGATTATTTGCTAATTTTATCTAATACACATTCCGATGATAGCTTGCGGGGATAGGTCAGTTGGGAGAGTGTCAGATTGAAGATCTAATTGCCTCGTGTTCGATCCACGTTCATTGCATTTTTATTTTCTTATCATTCTAATAACCCAACACACATATACACTTTGAATCAGAAAAATAATATTTCTTGTCCCTAAACTTTTCAACTTATAGAAACTTTTATCATATACTTTAATCGTCATCAAATTATGCATGGAACTTCAACACATGTTGCAATTTTTATCCTTGTCTAATTTAAGCTAATTCACCCACTAGTTATAATCTAAAGTATTGGAAAAACCTCCATAAACTCACTAATTTAATTAAAACAAAAATTTTTACAAAATTCAGTCGGATTACTGTACAAATTAACCTTTAAATAACTTAGAAAAAATTCATAAATTTTCATATTTATTTAACTCTACTAATGTTTTTAGTTAAATCTTATTAATTTTGTGTCATGGATATGAAATTAGAATTCATTATTCGATGCATATGAGAACAAATTCTTAACAATCTTTCACATGAAAACTTATGAAAGGATTAAAATTGCAACATTTTGTAAAGTTTAAGGTTAAGATTACCACACTTATCTACATTTGGAGTTGAATTTTATGAAATTGCAAGTGTAAGATAAAAATTGACACAACGTGACAATTTCAGAAGTAATGGAATTTTCTGTATTTGAAACTAAATAATATATCACATATATTAACAATTATGGAAAAAAAATATTTTTTTTACTATTGTTTTGTTCTTTATTTTCTAATTTAAAAGGTATGTCGTTAACAACTAATTTTTAACGGCTAATCAATTAATTAAATAACTTTTTAATTAAAAAATAAAATAATATACAATAGTTATAAAAAGTATTTTAAAACAAAAGTGTATTTTGAAACATGTTTTGCTTACAAATTTGTTTGGAGGACCTTAGACTAAAGATGTTAAGGTGGAAATCGCTCTCTTCATTTGTTGATGCACAAATTCGGCCACATACGTACTTGATTTGTAACAGTGAATTTTTATTCTTGGTGGAAAAGAGATGGTCTATAAAATAATGAAATGAAAATTGCACATTGATGTGGTGCTTGACACAAAAACTCCAATGTTTAAGTTAGAGAGGTTTATGTGTACCAAGCTAGTACGAAGACATCAGATGAATTGAGATATCTCTAATAGAGTCATGTTGTGGTATTAATAGGAAGGGTCTTTTCCCAACCCTATTTTAACAATTATTTTATTATATTTAATATATTTTTTTTTACCATAATCCTGGCCAATTGCTTTACTTAATATTTTTCTAACAATAATAAGTTCTCTAGTTTATTTAATTAATAGTTATTCAAGGAACTAATGCCAAATCTTGGAAACTAAGTTTGCTACTTATTTACTCATCTATAATGTATTAAAAATTGAGGATGTTTTAATTTGTTTGGACTACTTTTTCCCTATTTTAACTTCTAATTTTATTAGGATTTCGTCAACATAATCATTAATAATTGCAATATCTTTAAATTTTATTTTTGTGAAACAATTAATTACTGAAGTGTAAAACAATGTCAAAGAGAGCGTACCTCAATTGACATTCAAGCGTATTAAAAGCCACGAGATCTGTGGTTTGATTCCCATAACCTCCTTTTGTACGAAAAAAAAAATGAAGTTCGTTAATGCATTGAAAACTAATGATTATTTGCTAATTTTATCTAATACACGTTCCGAAGATAGCTTGCAGGGATAGCTCAGTTGAGAGAGCGTCAGCCTGAAGATCTGAAGGTCACGGATTCGATCAACGTTCACTGCATTTTTATTTTCTTATCATTATGATAACCCCACACACATATACACTTTGAATGAGAAAAATAATATTTCTTGTCCCTAAACTTTTCAACTTAAATTAACCTTTAAATAACTTAGAAAAATTTAACAAATTTTAATATTAATTTAACTCTACTAATGTTTTTAGTTAAATCTTATTAATTTTTTGTCATGGATATGAAATTAGAATTCATTATTCGATGCATATGAGAACAAATTCTTAACAATCCTTCACATGAAAACTTATGAAAGGATTAAAATTGCAACATTTTTTAAAGTTTAAGGTTAAGATTACCACACTTATCCACATTTGGAGTTGAATTTTATGAAATTGAAAGTGTACGATAAAAATTGACACAACATGACAAGTTCAGAAGTAATGGAATTTTCTGTATTTAAAACAAAATAATATATCACATATATTAACAATTATAGAAAAAAACATTTTTTTTACTATTGTTTTGTTTTTTATTTTCTAATTTAAAAGGTATGTCATTAACCACTAATTTTTAATAGCCAATCAATTAATTAAATAACTTTTTAATTAAAAAATAAAAAATATACAATAGTTATAAAAAGTATTTTAAAACAAAAGTGTATTTTGAAACATGTTTTGCTTACCAATTTGTTTGGAGGGCCTTAGACTAAAGATGTAAAGGTGGAAATCGCTCTCTTCTTTTGTTGATGCACAAATTCGACCACATACGTACTTGATTTGTAACAGTGAATTTTTTTATTCTTGGGGGAAAAAAGAGATGGTCTATAAAATAAAGAAATGAAAATTGCACACCGATGTGGTGCTTGACACAAAAACTCCAATGTTTAAGTTAGAGAGGTTTATGTGTACCAAGCTAGTACGAAGACATCAGATGAATTGAGATATCTCTAATAGAGTCATGTTGCTGTATTAATAGGAAGGGCCTTTTTCCAACCCTATTTTAACGATTATTTTAATATATTTAATATATTTTTTTTACCATAATCCTGACCAATTGCTTTACGTAATATTTTTCTAACAATAATAAGTTCTCTAGTTTATTTAATTAATAGTTATTCCAAGAACTAATGCCAAATCTTGGAAACTAAGTTTGCTACTTATTTACTCATCTATAATGTATTAAAAATTGAGAATGTTTTAATTTGTTTGGACTACTTTTTCCCTATTTTAACTTCTAATTTTATTAGGATTTCATCATCATAAACATTAATTGTAATGACCCTAAAATTTAAGACGAACCTACGTTAGGGTAGTTACTCCGTCACACCGTTTGCGCCGAAATTTCGGTAGCATAACGGCATAACAAGGAGAAAACCAAAAATTTTCCTGGAACTCGACAAGCGAGCGAAAACACTTCTAATAGACAAAAGAATGCCCAACCCCCACAAACTTCAATCAGAAAGTGGGTTGGGCTGTAACCAGAATTTCTAAGCACGATCCCTTAGACGAAACAAACACGAGCAAAAAGGAAACTCAATAAGCGAGGAGTACAAGTGACAAACAAAATGTCGCGCGACTAGACATATAAAAAGAACTAAAACAGACAAATGAAAACTCAAACGCAAAGGAAACAAGAAGAGGAAGGGTCCCACAAATTTCTCGTCGGGTCGTCATCGTCACCACCGCCCTCAAGGTTTCTTACGCAACCAAAAACAACAAAGTAGACGGGTGAGTATAAAAATACTCGATGGCGTACCCACTCTCACGTCCAAACAAACTAACATGCAACCAAACGAGCCTCGTCTTCTAAAACTCACCCAACCCCGACATAGATCTCACACTTAGCGCGCTTCATCCTGAGCCCTGCTGCGGTAATAACTCGAGCGCTACCTTGGGTCTTAGAACTTTGGTTGACGATGCAATGAGAGAAAGCAACTCTCACGCCACTACACGCCAAGCATAGAGCAGCGAGCGGTGCGTATCCCACACGCCCATGGGAATCGCCTGCCAAAGACGGGATCATGGAAAGCAACCACTCCCGATCTCCACGGGGACGCACCCCAGGCTCTCATAACACACTAGCATGGTACCGTGCGGTGCGTAACCAACACGCCCATTGGGGAATCACCCCTAAGCTAGTTCGGGATCATGGAAAGCAACCACTCCCGGATCTCATCAGGGACGCACCCAATCTCACGAGCCTATCATATATCGTCAACCTAGAGGTTCCGACTCGCTCAAGCGTAACTCAGGGTTTAGTAAGTGCTGGATTTTTGCGCCTCATAAGGTTATTTAGGATGCTAACAAGACATTCCTAAAATCTCCAACCCATTCTCAAGGGTCCCAATTTCAACTAGGTTTTCACTTTTAACCAACACCTCAAAGTATTCGAATTCCGCTTTCAGACCACACTCAGCTAGATGTCTGACTTAGCCCTACCCCAAACCCACACCGGATTGCTCAACTCCTTACTTCACGCCGGTGGCGCCTCTAACTAGCATTCTCGACGTAACCTGCATCGCCCCGTAGGGACGCCTCGTAAGTTTAGTCCCACCCCAAGTCCATTTATCACACTCATTGTGACTCACCTCGAGGCACTCTCATCTTTGGTCTGTTGCCATGACGACCATGGCTCACCACAAGACACCATCAATACTCATACTCCCTGCTAGTTTCTCGACACGCAAAGTTATAAGATAACGTCACCTAAATAAGGAGTGAGGTAGGGGCTACTAGCTCGGGGGTTCCATGACACCATACTCTTGACTCGTCACTAAAACCTTAATCGAAGGTACATATTAACAATCCTGCGAGCAAAACAAGTTGCATAACGATTAAGATCCTCTACCACACGAGCGCGAACCCAAACACTACGTCCCGAACCAACCCTCACACCTACACCACAACACAAGTTTTCACTTCACGAGCTACGCGAGCCAACTCTCTCTCTCACCTCACTTACCCGATCGAGTTGGCTATATTCGTTGACTCGAAGATCCATGAACAACCACTACCTTAACAAGGAAAACACGAGGTACCTAAAACAATTCCAAAGGAGGAACGACCACGAGCTGGGCCTAGGGCCACCTCTAACCCCTAACAAGCTAATTAAAGCGATCCAGACTACTTAAACACGATCCGAAGCTTAAGGCATTGCCCCAACGATCCCATTTGGCCCCAACCTCGGATCCCGAACGGCAGCAGTGTACAACCTCGAACCTTTACAAGTATTGTTTCATGCTAGGCAACCCTATACCTAGCGCAGAAACCCCCTATTTGGTTTGGCCGACTACACTTTGACACGCTCGCTCAACAAGGGATTTCTCATGACTCGCAGCTTCCAACCATCAATCTCGAAGTGAAACCCAAACGTAGCACCACCTTTCAACTACATCCGCTTTGGCACCCACAACGTTCGTCCTCAGCTTAATACGATCAAAGGCTCTTAGTCTCACTCTTGACTTGAAGCCTTAAGCCCCTATTCCCATAATAACTACTTTCTTAGTCCGCAAGTAGTACAGGCAACACCAACACAACTTAAACTCAAACGTATGCATCACAACATAGTTCTCGGGCACTAAACATAATTCACGGATTACAATATTCAAATAAATCAAATAACACCTTCAAGGGGCTTAATCCAAACGACTACTTACCTATACCCAAAGATCCAAGAGCTCGATCTCGTGCACCACGCAAAAGCCCTAAACGCGAATGAGACCTTATCTGGCAATCATAGAACTTAAATCACGATCCCAAACAACTTTAAATAAAATAACTCGACTTAAATGACCAAACAGGTACATGGAGGCTCAAAACGTGATCGAGAAGACGAAGGTAGACATTGTACCTAAACAATGGCGGCAAGGCGACAAGGCGGCGGCGGCAGCAAGGCGGCGGCGGCGGCGACGACAGCGACACGGCGGCGCGTGGGGCAGAGATCCGGAATGCCGAAGACCCGATCTATTCAAAACCAACATCCAAACGATGAGAACCAAACATTAAATGCTCGGACTGATTGAACCAAAACCATGGGTCTCTTGAAAACGAAACTCACCGGCGAGCACACCCCTCTAACGGCGGCGGCCAGGCGACGAGTTGAAGGGTGAGACAATGCGCCAGGCGCATTGGCGCGGAGGCGCACGGGCTTGGGCGCGGGGGAAGGCGTGCGCGCGGTGTCTTTGGCTGAGGGAGGGGGGGAAAAGAAGGAGAAGAAAAAGAGGGGGGGGTCTGCGATGAAGAAAGAAAGAAGGAGAAATTTTATTATTATTATTATTATTATTATTTATTTCTTTTTTTTTAAATAATAATAATAATAATAATAATAATAATAACTTTTAAAACTTATTTAAAACTACTTCCTTTTCTTTTCCTTTCTTTAATCCTTTTTGCAAAGTAGAAACTTAATCAAATCTATTATAAACTTAACCCCAAAATACGAAATAAGGCCAATTTAAAATTCGAACATTTTAGAAAAATAACTGAAAATTTCTGGGTGTCACATCCTTCCCACCTTAAGAACTTTCGTCCTCGAAAGTGGCTAGTCCTCGAACGACTCTAGGTAAATCGCCTTCATCTCGACCTCATGCTCCCCAAGTAGCTTCCTCAAGCTGATGGTTTTGCCACAATACCTTGACAAGGTTGATTTCACTGTTCCTCAACACTTCCTGCTCACGAGTTAGAATCTCCACTGGTCTTTCGTCGTAGCTCAAGTCCTGATCGACCTATAGTGGCTTGAAACCTATCATGCAAAATGTATCTAGCACTTACCCCCGCAACATTGACTCGTGGAACACGTCGTGCATAGCTGCTAGAGACGGTGGCAAGGCTAAACGGTACACCACCAAGCCAAATCGCTCCAAGATTTCGAATGGCCTGATGAACCTAGGTTTCAACTACCCTTTTATGCCTTTCATAGGTGCAACCTTCAGAAAAAGCACAAACCTCCAACTGAAGACTCCAAGACCCAAGCCTTCCTGTCAGAGACTATCCGAACTGGAACCCCGTGCAATCTGACAATCTCTTCCAAAGATAACTTCGCCAACTTTTCCACCGTACAAAACGGTTTCCCCAAAATGAAATGTGACGACCTAGACAACCTATCTACGATTGCCCAAATCATTGAGAACCCTTTAACAATTCGGGGGAGGTCAAAAATGAAGCCCTCTGAAACCCCTTTCCATTTCCACTATGGTACCCCTAAGGGTTACAACTCTCGATCTCGCAACCTTCCACTAGCTTCAGCCACCTATGTTGTCTCAAACTCAGTTCCTTCTGAGTAACCGAGTACTTCAAGCTCTTGTGACTTGTAAACATCTGAATTTCCTTGTCGAAGAGGTCACTCCCTAGATCTTCAAAGCAAAGACTGTCGCAGCTAGTTCAAAGTCAGGAGTCGAGTATTTCCGCTCACAGTCTTTCAACTGACGGAAACATAGGCGATGACCATACCATTCTGGATCAAAACATGACCCAAACCTTTCTTTGAAGCATCACTGTAAGCCACAAAAACTCTTGAACCATCAAACACTGTGAGTACCGGTCGTCGAGATCAACCCCTGATTCAAAACCTAGAAACTCGCCTCGCACGCGTCACTCCACTCGAGAGCACTCCTTCTTCGTGCCCGGTGGTGAAAGATGTAACAATCGTGGAGAAGTCTTTCACGAACTGACGGTAATAGCCGACTAAGTCTAAAAACCGCAAACCTCGGTAACAGTCTTGAGTCGAGGCTAATTCAAAACTACTTCTATTGCCGAGTCTACAGAAACTCTTTCCTTAGATGTCACATGCCCTGGAAAAACACTTGACTCAACCAAGACTCGCACTTGTAATACTTGGCATGCCACCAACTCTCCTTCGAAGCAGTCAAGAATCTACTCAAGTGGCCCCCGTGATCTTCACCCAACTTCGAGTAGATCGAGACGTCGTCAATAAACACGATAACGAAGGTATCCAACATCTCCTTGAACACCTTCTTCATCAGGTCCATAAACTCCGTTGGGGTGTCCGTTAAACCGAACGACATCACAGTAAACTCGCAATCTCCCAACTTGGATCTCAAAGTTGTCTTCATAGTGTCCTCTCTTATTCTCAACTGGTTGTAGCCCAAACACTGAACAAACTTGGAGAACACTGATGCTTCAAGTAACTGGTCGAACAGATCGTTAATCCTGGGGAACGGTTACTTATTCTTTATAGTTACTTTGCTCGACTCTTGACGATCAACGCATAAGCGCATCAACCCATCTCTCAAATCCGCAAAGGGTACCGGTGCACCCCACGGTGTAACATTGGGGCGAAAGTAACCTCTAACTAGCAGCTCCTACAACTGGATCTTGAGTCCTTTCAACTCGATCGGGGCCAAACAATACGGGGCTCTTGAAAGAGGTGTGGTGCCCAACTCCAGCTCGATACTAAAATCCACCTCCCTTACTGGAGGTAAACCAGATAAATCCTCGAGAACACATCCGCACACTCTCTAATTACTGGGACTGTCGACACAACCCCTTTCTCGTTCCTCAGGCCTGTCACACTTGCCAAGAAGATCCAAGCTCCTTGGTCCACCAACCTGATTGCCCCCCCTTAGGGCTGAAAACACCTTCAGAACCGTTCCTGACCCGGTCCTCTTGAACTTGGAGCTCGATTCTTATGGGGGTTTAAACGCGTCCTCCCAGAACACCCCAACCCCGCCTGCCGGCGGCCTCTCTCCCACGACTCTTTTCCACAAACTCATGACCTGAATTTCAAGTCAGCAAGCAAGCAACTCCCGACTACTCACTTTTAAAGCGAGGTTAAATAATTTAAACGCATAGCAATACAAATACAACTAGATGAGCAAACATATTAGTCCCTGCCTACTTTACTAATTAGTTAATAGATACCAAACCTGGCAGCGACGAGACGACTTCCCTGCGAAAGGCTGTGAAGAACCGGAAACTCACAATGTGAGCGAGTCTACAAGATCTAGAACCTAAAGCTCTGATACCAACTGTAACGACCCTAAAATTTAAGACGAACCTACGTTAGGGTAGTTACTCCGTCACACCGTTTGCGCCGAAATTTCGGTAGCATAACGGCATAACAAGGAGAAAACCAAAAATTTTCCTGGAACCTGACAAGCAGAAAACACTTCTAATAGACAAAAAGAATGCCCAACCCCCCCCCCCACAAACTTCAATCAGAAAGTGGGTTGGACTGCAACTAGAATTTCTAAGCACGATCCCTTAGACGAAACAAACACGAGCAAAAAGGAAACTCAATAAGCGAGGAGTACAAGTGACAAACAAAATGTCGCGCGACTAGACATATAAAAAAGAACTAAAACAGGACAAATGAAAACTCGAAACGCAAAGGAAACAAGAAGGGAACAGGGTCCCACAGCCTCGTCGGGTCGTCATCGTCGTCAGCCGCCTCAAGGTTTCTTACCTGCAACCAAAAACAACAAAGTAGACGGGTGAGTATAAAAATACTCAGTAAGCAGCCCACTCACGTCCAAACAAACTAACATGCAACCAAACGAGCCTCGTCTTCTAAAACTCACCCAACCCCGACATAGATCTCACACTTAGCGCGCTTCACCCTGAGCCCTGCTGCGGTAATAACTCGAGCGCTACCTTCGATCTTAGAACTTTGGTTGACGATGCAATGAGAGAAAGCAACTCTCACGCCACTACACGCCGGCATAGAGCAGAGCAGGTACGTATCCCACACGCCCTATGGGGAATCGCCCCTAAGCCAGCACGGGATCATGGAAAGCAACCACTCCCGATCTCCACGGGGACGCACCCCAGGCTCTCATAACACACTAGCATGGTACCGTGCGGTGCGTAACCAACACGCCCATTGGGGAATCACCCCTAAGCTAGTTCGGGATCATGGAAAGCAACCACTCCCGGATCTCATCAGGGACGCACCCAATCTCACGAGCCTATCATATATCGTCAACCTAGAGGTTCCGACTCGCTCAAGCGTAACTCAGGGTTTAGTAAGTGCTGGATTTTTGCGCCTCATAAGGTTATTTAGGATGCTAACAAGACATTCCTAAAATCTCCAACCCATTCTCAAGGGTCCCAATTTCAACTAGGTTTTCACTTTTAACCAACACCTCAAAGTATTCGAATTCCGCTTTCAGACCACACTCAGCTAGATGTCTGACTTAGCCC
Source organism: Trichosanthes cucumerina (assembly GCA_036507285.1). NCBI lineage: Eukaryota > Viridiplantae > Streptophyta > Magnoliopsida > Cucurbitales > Cucurbitaceae > Trichosanthes > Trichosanthes cucumerina. Next base: position 66,055,138 of record CM071838.1, read on the forward strand.
TACCCCAAACCCACACCGGATTGCTCAACTCCTTACTTCACGTCGGTAAACATCTCTCTAACTAGCATTCTGACGTAACCCAGACCGCCCCGTAGGACGCTCGTAAGCTTAGTCCCACCCCAAGTCTGTTATCACACTCATTGTGACTCACCTCGAGGCACTCTCATCTTTGGTCTGTTGCCATGACGACCATGGCTCACCACAAGACACCATCAATACTCATACTCCCTGCTAGTTTCTCGACACGCAAAGTTATAAGATAACGTCACCTAAATAAGGAGTGAGGTAGGGGCTACTAGCTCGGGGGTTCCATGACACCATACTCTTGACTCGTCACTAAAACCTTAATCGAAGGTACATATTAACAATCCTGCGAGCAAAATAAGTTGCATAACGATTAAGATCCTCTACCACACGAGCGCGAACCCAAACACAGTCAGAACCAACCCCTCACACCTACACCACAACACAAGTTTTCACTTCACGAGCTACGCGAGCCGACTCTCTCTCTCACCTCACTTACCCGATCGAGTTGGCTATATTTGTTGACTCGAAGATCCATGAACAACCACTACCTTAACAAGGAAAACACGAGGTACCTAAAACAATTCCAAAGGAGGAACGACCACGAGCTGGGCCTAGGGCCACCTCTAACCCTTAACAAGCTAATTAAAGCGATCCAGACTACTTAAACACGATCCGAAGCTTAAGGCATTGCCCCAACGATCCCATTTGGCCCCAACCTCGGTATCCCGAACGGCAGTGTACAACCTCGAACCTTTACAAGTATTGTTTCATGCTAGGCAACCCTATACCTAGCGCAGAAACCCCCTATTTGGTTTGGCCGACTACACTTTGACACGCTCGCTCAACAAGGGATTTCTCATGACTCGCAGCTTCCAACCATCAATCTCGAAGTGAAACCCAAGCGTAGCACCACCTTTCAACTACATCCGTTTCAGACCCACAACGTTCGTCCTCAGCTTAATACGATCAAAGGCTCTTAGTCTCACTCTTGACTTGAAGCCTTAAGCCCCTATTCCCATAATAACTACTTTCTTAGTCCGCAAGTAGTACAGGCAACACCAACACAACTTAAACTCAAACGTATGCATCACAACATAGTTCTCGGGCACTAAACACAATTCACGGATTACAATATCCAAATAAATCAAATAACAGCTTCAAGGGGCTTAATCCAAACGACTACTTACCTATACCCAAGGATCCAAGAGCTCGATCTCGTGCACCACGCAAAAGCCCTAAACGCGAATGAGACCTTATCTGGCAATCATAGAACTTAAATCACGATCCCAAACAACTTTAAATAAAATAACTCGACTTAAATGACCAAACAGGTACATGGAGGCTCAAAACGTGATCGAGAAGACGAAGGTAGACATTGTACCTAAACAATGGCGGCGGCGGCGGCAAGGCGGCGGCGGCGGCAAGGCGGCGGCGGCGACAGTGACACGGCGGCGCGTGGGGCAGAGATCTGGAATGCCCAAGACCCGATCTATTCAAAACCAACATCCAAACGATGAGAACCAAACATTAAATGCTCGGACCGATTGAACCAAAACCATGGGTCTCTTGAAAACGAAACTCACCGGCGAGCACACCCCTCTAACGGCGGCGGCCAGGCGACGAGTTGGAGGGTGAGACGGCGAAGCGGCGCGGCTGGGCGACGGAGGCGCACGGGCTTGGGGCGGCGAAGGCGTGCGGGCGGGGTGCTGGCGGCTGGAGGCTGGGGGAAAAGAAGGAGAAGAAAAAGAGGGGGGGTCTGCGATGAAGAAAGAAAGAAGGAGAAATTTTATTATTATTATTATTATTATTTATTTCTTTTTTTTTTTAAATAATAATAATAATAATAATAATAATAACTTTTAAAACTTATTTAAAACTACTTCCTTTTCTTTTCCTTTCTTTAATCCTTTTTGCAAAGTAGAAACTTAATCAAATCTATTATAAACTTAACCCCAAAATACGAAATAAGGCCAATTTAAAATTCGAACATTTTAGAAAAATAACTGAAAATTTCTGGGTGTCACATTAATAATTGCAATATCTTTCAAATTTTATTTTTGTGAAGCAATTAATTACTAAAGTGTAAAACAATGTCAAACAGAGTGTAGCTCAATTGACATTCAAGCGTATTAAAAGCCATGAGGTCTGTGGTTTGAATCCCCCAATCTCCTTTTGTACGAAAAAAAAAAAATGAAGTTCGTCAATGCATTGAAAACCAATGATTATTTGCTAATTATATTTAATACAAATTCCTAAGCTATCTTGTAGGGATAGCTCAGTTGGGAGAGCGTCAAACAAAACATTTGAAGGTCACATGTTGGATCCTCGTTTACCGCATTTTGAATTTCTTATCATTCTCATAACGTCATCAAATTATGCCTTAAACTTCAACACGTGTTGCAATTTTCTAATTCATTCACTAATTATAATCTTACCAAAAATTTCACAAAATTAAGTAGGATTAAAACAAAAGTGTATTTTGAAACATGTATTGGTTACCAATTTGTTGGGAGGGCCTTAGACTAAAGATGTAAGGGTGGAAATCGCCCTCTTCTTTTGTCGATGCACAAATTCGAGCACATACGTGCTTGATTTGTAACAGTGAATTTTTATTCTTGGGGGAAAATAGATGGTCTATAAAATAAAGAAAAGAAAATTGCGAACTGATGTGGTGCTTGCCACAACCACTCCAATGTTTAAGTTAGAGAGGTTTATGTGTACGAAGCCAGTAAGAAGACATCAGATGAATTGAGATATCTATAATAGAGTCATATTGTTGTATTAATAGGAGGGCCTTTTTCCAACCCTATTTTAACGATTATTTTATTATATTTAATATTTTTTTTTACCATAATCCTGGCCAATTGCTTTACGTAATATTTTTCTAACAATAATTATTTGAAGAACTAATGCCAAATCTTGGAAACTAAGTTTGCTACTTATTTATTCATCTATAATGTATTAAAAATTAAGGATATTTTAATTTGTTTGGACTACTTTTTCCTTATTTCAACTTCTAATTTTATTAGGATTTCATCATCATAAACATTAATAATTGCAATATCTTTCAAATTTTATTTTTGTGAAGCAATTAATTACTAAAGTGTAAAACAATGTCAAAGAGAGCGTAGCTCAATTGACATTACAGCGTATTAAAAGGCACGAGGTCTGTGGTTTGAATCCCACAACCTCCTTTTGTACGAAAAAAAAATGAAGTTCGTCAATGCATTGAAAACTAATGATTATTTGGTAATTTTATTTAATACACGTTCCTAAGATAGCTTGCGGGGATAGCTCAGTTGGGAGAGCGTCGAAGATCTGAAGGTCACGTGTTCAATCAACGTTCACTGCATTTTGATTTTCTTATCATTCTTATAACCCCACACACATATACACTTTGAATGAGAAAAATAAAGATGTAAAGGTGGAAATCGCTCTCTTCTTTTGTTGATGCACAAATTCGAGCACATACGTACTTGATTTGTAACATGAATTTTTATTCTTGGGGAAAAGAGATGGTCTATAAAATAAAGAAATGAAAATTTCACACTGATGTGGTGCTTGACACAAAAACTCCAATGTTTAAGTTAGAGAGGTTTATGTGTACCAAGCTAGTACGAAGACATCAGATGAATTGAGATATCTCTAATAAAGTCAAGTTCGTGTATTAATAGGAAGGGCCTTTTTCCAACCCTATTTTATCATTTATTTTATTATATTTAATTTTTTTTTTTTACCATAATCCTGCCCAATTGCTTTCTGTAATATTTTTCTAACAATAATAAGTTCTCTAGTTTATTTAATTAATAGTTATATCAAGAAGTAATGCTAAATCTTGGAAACTAAGTTTGCTACTTATTTACTCATCTATAATGTATTAAAAATTGAGGATGTTTTAATTGTTTGGACTAGTTTTTTCCCTATTTTAACTTTTAATTTTATTAGGATTTCATCAACATAAACATTCACTACAACAAATTCAACCTTTAATGTCGGTTGGGCAATTGGCATATTGTAAACGATGCCAGTTTTTGGAATTGTACCTTTTAATGTCGATTTTAAACAGACATCGTAAGGGTACCCTTATGATGTCGGCTTAAAACCGACATTAAAGACTCTTCAGAATTATCACGACCTTTGATGTTTGTTTTAAACCGTCATCAAATATACCCTTACGATGTCAGTTAAAAACCGTCATTAAAAACTCTCTAAAATTATCGCGAAATTGATGTCGGTTTTAAACCGTCATCGAATATATCCTTACGATGTCGATTTCAAACCGACATTAAAGACTCTTCAAAATTATCGCGACCTTTGATGTCGGTTTTAAATCGTCATTGAATATACTCTTATGATGTTGGTTTAAAACACGTCATTCAAGACTCTTCAAAATTATCGCGACCTTTGATGTCGGTTATAAACCGTCATCGAATATACCCTTACGATGTCGGTTTAAAAACCGTCATGAAAGACTATTCAAAATTATCACAACCTTTGATGTCAGTTTTAAACCGTCATCGAATATACCCTAACGATGTCGGTTTAACAACCGTCATGAAAGACTCTTCAAAATTATCGCGACCTTTATATCGGTTTAAATTGTCATCGAATATACCTTTACGATGTCGGTTTAAAAACTGTCATGAAAGACTCTTTAAAATTATCGCGACCTTTGATGTCGGTTTTAAACCGTCATCGAATATACCCTTACGATGTCGGTTTAAAAACCGTCATGAAAAACTCTTCAAAATTATCGCGACCTTTGATTTCGATTTTAAACCATCATCGAATATACCCTTACGATGTCGGTTTAAAATTGTCATGAAAGACTATTCAAAATTATCGCGACCTTTGAATTCGATGTTAAACCATCATTGAATATACCCTTACGATGTCGGTTTAAAAACCGTCATGAAAGATTCTTCAAAATTATCGCGACCTTTGATGTCGTTTTTAAACTGTCATCGAATATACCCTTACGATGTCGGTTAACAACCGTCATTAAAGGCTCTTTAAAATTATCGTGAAATTTGGGATTGGTTGGCGGGTGAATTTTAACCTCTGATGTCAGTTCAAATATGTCCTTGCGATGTCGGTTACAAACCGTCATTAAAAACTCTTTAAAATTATCGTGAAATTGTTGGCCTTTGATGTCGGTTATGATCTGTCATGAAATACAACTTTATGATGTTGGTGAAGTATCGTCATTAAAGACTCTTACAAAACGATGTCGTTTTAAACGTGACCTTCGGTGTCGATTATTCTCGTCATGAAAGAGTCGTCAAAGAGGCTTTTCGATGTTGGTTTTTAACGGTGGCCCCCTCTCAACTTTTAATATTTACAAATTATTATTAAATGTCTTAAATTATTTTTATTGTTAATATGTGGCATATTGGTGTAAGCCACTTTTGATATTCTTAACTTAAGATATTTAGTTCAAACCTCATGTTACTAGATTTTTTGTTTATTTATTTTTATTTTGTTGCTTTTGTTTTTCTCTCCATTTCATTTTCTGTTTTTTTCTTTTATGCTTATTTTTTCTGTTTTTCTTTTTTTTTTTTGTTTTTTTACTTTTTTATTTTCCTTTTTTTTATTCCTTCCCCTTTGAGATCTATTTTATTTTATTTTTTTATTTTTATACTTTTTCCATTTTTTATTTTTTTGGAGTTTTTTTTTCCAAAAATAATATTTGTTTTCTCTTTTTTTTTTTAGAAAAAAAATTCAATTTCACTCCTTAATTATAGAGTTATATTATTTTTATATAAACTCTCAGTTTAATCGAATTAAACCATATACTCATACTTATGCTGCATTTTTTAACCTCTATTCAATTTTAACTAATTCGCCTACTAAATTTAACAAAAGTATAATGTAAAAATGACCATCACTAATTTCAAAAATTAAGCTTTGCATACAATTTAATTTGATCAATACACAAATTAAATATTGAAAACTTTACTCAAATCCATAAATTGCAAAAAAAAAAAAAATAGCTCTATATTTTTTTAAAAATTTTATCAAATTTGTACAAAATATATGATTTTAGAATTCTAAGAATGCACGTGAAAATATTTTTTTTTTAATAATCTTTCAAATACAACCTCATTAGAGGATAAAAAATGCATATTTTCTTTAAGTTTGAGTTAATATTGCAATACTTATCTAAATTTGGGGTAGAATTTGATGAAATTAAAAGTTTAGGATAAAAATTTGCACAACATGACAAATTTATGGTCAAAATTTATTTTTTCCCTATTTTCTAAAATAATTTAAATTTATAAATAATAAGAAATACATGATTTTATAATTATTTTTACCATTTAATTTTTTTTTGTCTAGAGTCAAATAAAGAAAGAACAAAAAATTAATTTTTACTGATTAATTCTCATGATAAAAAAAAGTATTTCAAGTTTCATTTTTCTTATACATTTTATAAGTTGAAACTATTTTAATAGACTTTTGAATTAAAAGGTATGCAATTAGGCTTTTAACTTTCAATTTTATATCTAATAAATTTCAGAGTTTTCAATTTAATGTCTAATAAATCTGTAACCTAATAATTTTTATTAAGTTTAAGGATCACAAATTTGAAAATTCATGAACTTATAAGATAGAAATTGATAATTCAGTGATTTAATAAAAAAAAAATTAAACCTTGGAACTTATTAAATAAAATTTAAACGTCGTTTGTGACCCCTGGAAATTTTCACGTACTTTTCTAGAATTGCGAATTTTTTAGTTCGCTAGTTTCATAATTTTGATAATAAGTTTAAAGTAATTAAGGAAAATTTTGTTTTGAAAAGCAAATAAAATTTTTAGAAAAAAATAAGGAAAAGAAAAATATTTTGTTTATTTTAAATAAGAAAAATATATTTTCTTAAAAGATTTGTTGTGATGCCCAGAAAAATAGTTTTTCTTTTTAAAAGGAAAAGTTTTATAAAACAAAAGATCTTTTATATGTTTGTTAAATAAGCAAAGATCTTTTCTATGTATTTTAAATAAGGAAAGATATTTTTTTTCAAATAAAATATAATGAAATTACAAAAAAAGAAACTAAACTTCCCTTCTTCTTCGTCAGGGTGAACCCTTCTCATTCTTCTTTTCTTCGTCTTTTGCATGAAGCCCAACCTTCGACAACATATTCTTCTCCTCTTTAAGAATCACCGTGCGACTGATCACCGCTCAGCCGGCGCGACGACGACAGTAGCCCCAACTACGAATGCCATCTTCGCCTTCACCGCCGAACACCGCCCCTCTGCAGTCACCCGCGCGCAATGGTTGTGTTCTTCTTCGTGAAAACCGACGCCATTAAGTCGTTTCCTTTCGTTTTCCAGCCACCTCTTCCTTGTTTGTCTTCTCTGCCGCCGTCATCTTCTCTGCCGCCGTCACACACTCATCGGAGCCGCAAGGATTAAAATTGCAACATTTTTTAAAGTTTAAGGTTAAGATTACCACACTTATCCACATTTGGAGTTGAATTTTATGAAATTGAGAGTGTACGATAAAAACTGACACAACATGACAAGTTCAGAAGTAATGGAATTTTCTGTATTTGAAACTAAATAATATATCACATATATTAACAATTATGGAAAAAAAACTTTTTTTTACTATTGTTTTGTTCATTATTTTCTAATTTAAAAGGTATGTCATTAACCACTAATTTTTAATAGCCAATCAATTAATTAAATAACTTTTTAATCAAAAAATAAAAAATATACAAGAGTTATAAAAAGTATTTTAAAACAAAAGTATATTTTGAAACATGTTTTGCTTACCAATTTGTTGGGAGGGCCATAGATTAAAGATGTAAAGGTGGAAATGGCTCTCTTATTTTGTTGATACACAAATTCGACCACATACGTACTGGATTTGTAACAGTGAAGTTTTATTTTTGGGGGAAAAAAGAGATGGTCAATAAAATAAAGAAATGAAAATTGCACACCGATGTGGTGCTTGACACAAAAACTCCAATATTTAAGTTAGAGAGGTTTATGTGTACCAAGCTACTACGAAGACATCAGATGAATTGAAATATCTCTAATAGAGTCATGTTGTGGTATTAATAGGAAGGGCCTTTTCCCAACCCTATTTTAACGATTATTTTATTATATTTAATATTTTTTTACCATAATCCTGGCCAATTGCTTTACGTAATATTTTTCTAACAATAATAAGTTCTCTAGTTTATTAAATTAATAGTTATTCCAAGAACTAATGAAAAATCTTGGAAACTAAGTTTGCTACTTTTTTACTCATCTATAATGTATTAAAAATTGATGATGTTTTAATTTGTTTGGACTACTTTTTCCCTATTTTAACTTCTAATTTTATTAGGATTTCGTCAACATAAGCATTAATAATTACAATATCTTTCAAATTTTATTTTTGTGAAGCAATTAATAGTAAAGTGTAAAACAATGTCAAAGAGAGCGTAGCTCAATTGACCTTCAAGTGTATTAAAAGCCACGAGATCTGTGGTTTGATTCCCACAACCTTCTTTTGTACGAAAAAAAAATGAAGTTCGTCAATGCATTGAAAACTAATGATTATTTGCTAATTTTATCTAATACACGCTCAAGATAGTCAAGTGGGATAGCTCACTTGGGAGAGCGTCGATCAAGATCCAAGGTCACGTATTCGATCCACGTTCACCGCATTTTTATTTTCTTATCATTATGATAACCCCACACACATATACACTTTGAATGAGAAAAATAATATTCCTTGTCCCTAAACTTTTCAACTTATAGAAACTTTTATCATATACTTTAAACGTCATCAAATTATGCCAGGAACTTCAACACATGTTGCAATTTTTATCCTTGTCTAGTTTATGCTAATTCACTCACTAGTTATAATCTAAAGTAATGAAAAAACCTCCATAAACTCACTAATTTAATTAAAACCAAAATTTTCACAAAATTAAGTCGGATTGCTGCACCAATTAACCTTTAAATAACTTAGAAAAAATTCACAAATTATAATATTAATTTAACTCTACTAATGTTTTTAGTTAAATCTTATTAATTTTTTGTCATGGATATGAAATTAGAATTCATTATTCGATGCATATGAGAACAAATTTTTAACCATCTTTCACATGAAAACTTATGAAAGGATTAAAATTGCACTGTTTTTTAAAGTTTAAGGTTAAGATTACCACACTTATCCACATTTGGAGTTGTGAATTTTATGAAATTGAAAGTGTACGATAAAAATTGACACAACATGACAAGTTCAGAAGTAATGAAATTTTCTGTATTTGAAACTAAATAATATATCACATATATTAACAATTATGGAAAAAAAAACATTTTTTTTACTATTGTTTTGTTCTTTATTTTCTAATTTAAAAGGTATGTCATTAACCACTAATTTTTAATAGCCAATCAATTAATTAAATAACTTTTAATTAAAAAATAAAAAATATACAATAGTTGTAAAAAGTATTTTAAAACAAAAGTGTATTTTGAAACATTTTTTGCTTACCAATTTGTTGGGAGGGCCTTAGATTAAAGATGTAACGGTGGAAATCGCTCTCTTCTTTTGTTGATGCACAAATTCGACCACATACGTACTTGACTTGTAACAGTGAATTTTTATTTTTGGGGGAAAAAAGAGATGGTCTATAAAATAAAGAGATGAAAATTGCACACTGATGTGGTGCTTGACACAAAAACTCAAATGTTTAAGTTAGAGAGGTTTATGTGTACCAAGCTACTACGAAGAAATCAGATGAATTGAGATATCTCTAATAGAGTCATGTTTTGGTTTTAATAGGAAGGGCCTTTTCCCAACCATGTTTTAACGATTATTTTATTATATTTATTATATTTTTTTTACCATAATCCTGGCCAATTGCTTTGCGTAATATTTTTCTAACAATAATAAGTTCTCTAGTTTATTTAATTAATAGTTATTCCAAGAACTAATGAAAAATCTTGGAAACTAAGTTTGCTACTTTTTTACTCATCTATAATGTATTAAAAATTGAGGACGTTTTAATTTGTTTGGACTACTTTTTCCCTATTTTAACTTCTAATTTTATTAGGATTTCGTCAACATAAACATTAATAATTGCAATATCTTTCAAATTTTATTTTTGTGAAGCAATTAATTACTAAAGTGTAAAACAATGTCAAAGAGAGCGTAGCTCAATTGACATTCAAGTGTATTAAAAGCCACGAGATCTGTGGTTTGATTCCCCCAACCTTCTTTTGTACGAAAAAAAAAATGAAGTTCGTCAATGCATTGAAAACTAATGATTATTTGCTAATTTTATCTAATACACGTTCCGAAGATAGCTTGCGGGGATAGCTCAGTTGGGAGAGCGTCAGACTGAAGATCTGAAGGTCACGTGTTCGATCCACGTTCACCGAATTTTTATTTTCTTATCATTCTGATAACCCCACACATATATACACTTTGAATGAGAAAAATAATATTTCTTGTCCCTAAACTTTTCAACTTATAGAAACTTTTATCATATACTTTAAACGTCATCAAATTATGCCAGGAACTTCAACACATGTTGCAATTTTTATCCTTGTCTAGTTTAAGCTAATTCACTCACTAGTAATAATCTAAAGTAATGAAAAAAACCTCCATAAACTCACTAATTTAATTAAAACCAAAATTTTCACAAAATTAAGTCGAATTGCTGCACAAATTAACCTTTAAATAACTTAGAAAAAATTCACAAATTATAATATTAATTTAACTCTACTAATGTTTTTAGTTAAATCTTATTATTTTTTTGGCATGGATATGAAATTAGAATTCATTATTTGATGCATATGAGAACAAATTCTTAACAATCTCTCACATGAAAACTTATGAAAGGATTAAAATTGCAACATTTTTTAAAGTTTAAGGTTAAGATTACCACAATTATCCACATTTGGAGTTGAATTTTATGAAATTGAAAGTGTACGATAAAAATTGACACAACATGACAAGTTCAGAAGTATTGGAATTTTCTGTATTTGAAACTAAATAATATATCACATATATTAACAATTATGGAAAAAAAACATTTTTTTTACTATTGTTTTGTTCTTTATTTTCTAATTTAAAAGGTATGTCATTAACCACTAATTTTTCATAGTCAATCAATTAATTAAATAATTTTTAATTAAAAAATAAAAAATATACAAGAGTTATAAAAAGTATTTTAAAACAAAAGTATATTTTGAAACATGTTTTGCTTACCAATTTGTTGGGAGGGCCTCAGATTAAAGATGTAAAGGTGGAAATCGCTCTCTTCTTTTGTTGATGCACAAATTCGACCACATACGTACTTGATTTGTAACAGTGAATTTTTATTTTTGGGGAAAAAAAGAGATAGTCAATAAAATAAAGAAATGAAAATTGCACATCGATGTGGTGCTTGACACAAAATCTCCAATGTTTAAGTTAGAGATGTTTATGTGTACCAAGCTACTACGGAGACATCAGATGAATTGAGATATCCCTAAGAGAGTCATGTTGTGGTATTAATAGGAAGGGCCTTTTCCCAACCATATTTTAACGATTATTTTATTATATTAAATATATTTTTTTTACCATAATCCTGGCCAATTGCTTTACGTAATTTTTTCTAACAATAATAAGTTCTCTAGTTTATTAAATTAATAGTTATTCCAAGAACTAATGCAAAATCTTGGAAACTAAGTTTGCTACTTTTTAATTTGTTTGGACTACTTTTTCCTATTTTAACTTCTAATTTTATCAGATTTCGTCAACATAAACATTAATAATTGCAATATCTTTCAAATTTTATTTTTGTGAAGCAATTAATTACTAAAGTGTAAAGCAATGTCAAAGAGAGCGTAGCTCAATTGACATTCAAGTGTATTAAAAGCCACGAGATCTGTGGTTTGATTCCCCAAACCTTCTTTTGTACGAAAAAAAAATGAAGTTTGTCAATACATTGAAAACTAATGATTATTTGCTAATTTTATCTAATACACGTTCCGAAGATAGCTGGCGGGGATAGCTCAGTTGGGAGAGCGTCAGACTGAAGATCTGAAGGTCACGTGTTCGATCCACGTTCACCGCATTTTTATTTTCTTATCATTCTGATAACCCCACACACATATACACTTTGAATGAGAAAAATAATATTTCTTGTCCCTAAACTTTTCAACTTATAGAAACTTTTATCATATACTTTAAACGTCATCAAATTATGCCAGGAACTTCAACACATGTTGCAATTTTTATCCTTGTCTAGTTTAAGCTAATTCACTCACTGGTAATAATCTAAAGTAATGAAAAAAACCTCCATAAACTCACTAATTTAATTAAAACCAAAATTTTCACAAAATTAAGTCGGATTGCTGCACAAATTAACCTTTAAATAACTTAGAAAAAATTCACAAATTATAATATTAATTTAACTCTACTAATGTTTTTAGTTAAATCTTATTATTTTTTTGGCATGGATATGAAATTAGAATTCATTATTCGATGCATATGAGAACAAATTCTTAACCATCTTTCACATAAAAACTTATGAAAGGATTAAAATTGCAACATTTTTTAAAGTTTAAGGTTAAGATTACCACAATTATCCACATTTGGAGTTGAATTTTATGAAATTGAAAGTGTACGATAAAAATTGACACAACATGACAAGTTCAGAAGTAATGGAATTTTCTATATTTGAAACTAAATAATATATCACATATATTAACAATTATGGAAAAAAAACATTTTTTTTACTATTGTTTTGTTCTTTATTTTCTAATTTAAAAGGTATGTCATTAACCACTAATTTTTAATAGCCAATCAATTAATTAAATAACTTTTTAATTAAAAAATAAAAAATATACAAGAGTTATAAAAAGTATTTTAAAACAAAAGTATATTTTGAAACATGTTTTGCTTACCAATTTGTTGGGAGGGCCTCAGATTAAAGATGTAAAGGTGGAAATCGCTCTCTTCTTTTGTTGATGCACAAATTCGACCACATACGTACTTGATTTGTAACAGTGAATTTTTATTTTTGGAGAAAAAAAGAGATGGTCAGTAAAATAAAGAAATGAAAATTGCACATCGATGTGGTGCTTGACACAAAAACTCCAATGTTTAAGTTAGAGATGTTTATGTGTACCAAGCTACTACGGATACATCAGATGAATTGAGATATCCCTAAGAGAGTCATGTTGTGGTATTAATAGGAAGGGCCTTTTCCCAACCATATTTTAACGATTATTTTATTATATTAAATATATTTTTTTTACCATAATCCTGGCCAATTGCTTTACGTAATTTTTTCTAACAATAATAAGTTCTCTAGATTATTAAATTAATAGTTATTCCAAGAACTAATGCAAAATCTTGGAAACTAAGTTTGCTACTTTTTTAATTTGTTTGGACTACTTTTTCCCTATTTTAACTTCTAATTTTATTAGGATTTCGTCAACATAAACATTAATAATTGCAATATCTTTCAAATTTTATTTTTGTGAAGCAATTAATTACTAAAGTGTAAAGCAATGTCAAAGAGAGCGTAGCTCAATTGACATTCAAGTGTATTAAAAGCCACGAGATCTGTGGTTTGATTCCCCCAACCTTCTTTTGTACGAAAAAAAATGAAGTTCGTCAATACATTGAAAAGTAATGATTATTTTCTAATTTTATCTAATACACGTTCTGAATATAGTCATGGATAGCTCAGCTCGGTTGGAGAGCGTCGATCAAGATCTGAAGGTCACGTGTTCGATCCACGTTCACCGCATTTTTATTTTCTTATCATTCTGATAACCCCACACATATATACACTTTGAATGAGAAAAATAATATTTCTTGTCCCTAAACTTTTCAACTTATAGAAACTTTTATCATATACTTTAAACGTCATCAAATTATGCCAGGAACTTCAACACATGTTGCAATTTTTATCCTTGTCTAGTTTAAGCTAATTCACTCACTAGTTATAATCTAAAGTAATGAAAAAAACCTCCATAAACTCACTAATTTAATTAAAACCAAAATTTTCACAAAATTAAGTCGTATTGTTGCACAAATTAACCTTTAAATAACTTAGAAAAATTCACAAATTATAATATTAATTTAACTCTACTAATGTTTTTAGTTGAATCTTATTATTTTTTTGTCATGGATATGAAATTAAAATTCATTATTCGATGCATATGAGAACAAATTCTTAACAATCTTTCACATGAAAACTTATGAAAGGATTAAAAGTGCAACATTTTTTAAAGTTTAAGGTTAAGATTACCACAATTATCCACATTTGGAGTTGAATTTTATGAAATTGAAAGTGTACGATAAAAATTGACACAACATGACAAGTTCAGAAGTATTGGAATTTTCTGTATTTGAAACTAAATAATATATCACATATATTAACAATTATGGAAAAAAACATTTTTTTACTATTGTTTTGTTCTTTATTTTCTAATTTAAAGGTATATGTCATTAACCACTAATTTTTCATAGTCAATCAATTAATTAAATAACTTTTAATTAAAAATAAAAATATACAAGAGTTATAAAAAGTATTTTAAAACAAAAGTATATTTTGAAACATGTTTTGCTTACCAATTTGTTGGGAGGGCCTCAGATTAAAGATTTAAAGGTGGAAATCGCTCTCTTCTTTTGTTGATGCACAAATTCGACCACATACGTACTTGATTTGTAACAGTGAATATTTTTATTTTTGGGGAAAAAAAGAGATGGTCAGTAAAATAAAGAAATGAAAATTGCACATCGATGTGGTGCTTGACACAAAAACTCCAATGTTTAAGTTAGAGATGTTTATGTGTACCAAGCTACTACGGAGACATCAGATGAATTGAGATATCCCTAAGAGAGTCATGTTGTGGTATTAATAGGAAGGGCCTTTTCCCAACCATATTTTAACGATTATTTTATTATATTAAATATATTTTTTTACCATAATCCTGCCAATTGCTTTACGTAATTTTTCTAACAATAATAAGTTCTCTAGTTTATTAAATTAATAGTTATTCCAAGAACTAATGCAAAATCTTGGAAACTAAGTTTGTTACTTTTTTAATTTGTTTGGACTACTTTTTCCCTATTTTAACTTCTAATTTTATTAGGATTTCGTCAACATAAACATTAATAATTGCAATATCTTTCAAATTTTATTTTTGTGAAGCAATTAATTACTAAAGTGTAAAGCAATGTCAAAGAGAGCGTAGCTCAATTGACATTCAAGTGTATTAAAAGCCACGAGATCTGTGGTTTGATTCCCCCAACCTTCTTTTGTACGAAAAAAAATGAAGTTCGTCATTACATTGAAAACTAATGATTATTTGCTAATTTTATCTAATACACGTTCTTAATATAGCTGGCGGGGATAGCTCAGTTGGGAGAGCGTCAGACTGAAGATCTAAAGGTCACGTGTTCGATCCACGTTCACCGCATTTTTATTTTCTTATCATTCTGATAACCCCACACACATATACACTTTGAATGAGAAAAATAATATTTCTTGTCCCTAAACTTTTCAACTTATAGAAACTTTTATCATATACTTTAAACGTCATCAAATTATGCCAGGAACTTCAACACATGTTGCAATTTTTATCCTTGTCTAGTTTAAGCTAATTCACTCACTAGTTATAATCTTAAGTAATGAAAAAAACCTTCATAAACTAACTAATTTAATTAAAACCAAAATTTTCACAAAATTAAGTCGGATTGCTGCACCAATTAACCTTTAAATAACTTAGAAAAAATTCACAAATTATAATATTAATTTAACTCTACTTATGTTTTTAGTTAAATCTTATTATTTTTTTGTCATGGATATGAAATTAGAATTCATTATTCGATGCATATGAGAACAAATTCTTAACAATCTTTCACATGAAAACTTATGAAAGGATTAAAATTGCAACATTTTTTAAAGTTTAAGGTTAAGATTACTACAATTATCCACATTTGGAGTTGAATTTTATGAAATTGAAAGTGTACGATAAAAATTGACACAACATGACAAGTTCAGAAGTAATTGAATTTTCTGTATTTGAAACTAAATAATATATCACATATATTAACAATTATGGAAAAAAAACATTTTTTTTACTATTGTTTTGTTCTTCATTTTCTAATTTAAAAGGTATGTCATTAACCACTAATTTTTAATAGCCAATCAATTAATTAAATAACTTTTTAATTAAAAAATAAAAAATATACAAGAGTTATAAAAAGTATTTTAAAACAAAAGTATATTTTGAAACATGTTTTGCTTACCAATTTGTTGGGAGGGCCTCAGATTAAAGATGTAAAGGTGGAAATCGCTCTCTTCTTTTGTTGATGCAAAAATTCAACCACATACGTACTTGATTTGTAACAGTGAATTTTTATTTTTGGGGAAAAAAAGAGATGGTCCATAAAATAAAGAAATGAAAATTGCACACCGATGTGGTGCTTGACACAAAAACTCCAATGTTTAAGTTAGAGAGGTTTATGTGTACCAAGCTACTACTAAGACATCAGATGAATTGAGATATCCCTAATAGAGTCATGTTGTGGTATTAATAGGAAGAGCCTTTTCCCAACCATATTTTAACGATTATTTTATTATATTTAATATATTTTTTTTACCATAATCCTGGCCAATTGCTTTACGTAATATTTTTCTAACAATAATAAGTTCTCTAGTTTATTAAATTAATAGTTATTCCAAGAACTAATGCAAAATCTTGGAAACTAAGTTTGCTACTTTTTTACTCATCTATAATGTATTAAAAATTGAGGATGTTTTAATTTGTTTGGACTACTTTTTCCCTATTTTAACTTCTAATTTTATTAGGATTTCGTCAACATAAGCATTAATAATTGCAATATCTTTCAAATTTTATTTTTGTGAAGCAATTAATACTAAAGTGTAAAACAATATCAAAGAGAGCGTAGCTCAATTGACATTCAAGTGTATTAAAAGCCACGAGATCTGAGGTTTGATTCCCACAACCTTCTTTTGTACGAAAAAAAAATGAAGTTTGTCAATGCATTGAAAACTAATGATTATTTGCTAATTTTATCTAATACACGTTCCTAAGATAGCTTGCGGCGATAGCTCAGTTTGGAGAGCGTCTGACTGAAGATCTAAAGGTCACGTGTTCGAGCCACGTTCACCGCATTTTTATTTTCAATGAGAAAAATAATATTTCTTGTCCCTAAACTTTTCAACTTATAGAAACTTTTATCATATACTTTAAACGTCATCAAATTATGCCAGGAACTTCAACACATGTTGCAATTTTTATCCTTGTCTAGTTTAAGCTAATTCACTCACTAGTTATAATCTAAAGTAATGAAAAAAACCTCCATAAACTCACTAATTTAATTAAAACCAAAATTTTCACAAAATTAAGTCGTATTGCTGCACAAATTAACCTTTAAATAACTTAGAAAAAATTCACAAATTATAATATTAATTTAACTCTACTAATGTTTTTAGTTGAATCTTATTATTTTTTGTCATGGATATGAAATTAGAATTCATTATTCGATGCATATGAGAACAAATTCTTAACAATCTTTCACATGAAAACTTATGAAAGGATTAAAATTGCAACATTTATTAAAGTTTAAGGTTAAGATTACCACAATTATCCACATTTGGAGTTGAATTTTATGAAATTGAAAGTGTACGATAAAAATTGACACAACATGACAAGTTCAGAAGTATTGGAATTTTCTGTATTTGAAACTAAATAATATATCACATATATTAACAATTATGGAAAAAAAACATTTTTTTTACTATTTGTTCACACGAGATTTCAACCAACAAATGGAAATGAGACACGTGTAAATGAATTCGTATTGTATTGATTTCCGTATTTTGTGAGTACAATCTCTAATACTTGATCCTCTGATTCTCTCTCCTGTTTGTATGTTTCACTCGAGGGCTACAAAAGCTTGTTCTCGAGATTGAAGCTGCAACGGGTTCTTTAGATTCGAAGCAACGTTCTTGATCTTTGACGTAAAGCAATTGGCCAGGATTATGGTAAAAAAAATATATTTAATATAATAAACTTTGACGTCGTGTTCTTTGTTCAGAAAGTCTTTGATCTTTAAGAATGCAAAGAGTCTTTTGGTTTTGTGAATTCTCTCTGGAGTCTCAAGTTTCTGAACCTTGAAAATGAAGGAGGGAGGTCTCTATTTATAGAGCTTCTCTAGGCCTCCAGATGAGCTTGGGCCCGTTGGACTGAGCCTGCTTTTTGTTGGGCCAACTCCTTTGGGTTGGGCCAGACTGGCTTTGGGCCAACCATTTTGGGTTGGGCCAATATTCTTGGGCTTGGCTGATTTGGCCCTTCTGTCCTGGATCGGGCCTTATTGATTTTGGGCCTACGTCTCTGGATCGGGCTTGGACTTTTGCTAACTGGGTCTTTAATTTAGACTTTTGTCTATCAAATTTTAAGGAACCCAATTATATAGCCACCAATTTAATTTAGGGATGCCTGCAGATTTAATTAGTCCCTAATTAAATAATTTTACCATCAATGTCGGGTGATGACGTGACAATTTTGGATTCGTCGAAATTTCTATTCCAACAAATGCCCCCTTTTCGAAATTGATGCACAATTATGTGTGTGTGAATTTCGAAAAACTTATTTTGGAATCATAACATAAGAGATTTGCTCTAATTTGGATGAGGTTTGCTCCTAGTTGAATTCTGTTGGATGTGTCAATTTAATCAAATATGAAATTTTGGTTCATAGATTGATTTTTCTTTTTTGACACATTTTTTTTTTCTTCATGCCAATATACCAAAATATGAATTTGAGTCAACATTTTGATTTTCTTTATTTGGCATAAAATTTTGATTTGAGTTTAGTAAATTTTATGCTCTACTTTAACTCAAAACAAATTTGGGTATGGTTGAAGATTCTCTCCCAAAAATTTGAAATTAGATTAAGTTTTGAAAGTTTGCCCAAACATTTTTTTTGTTTGAATTTGGTAAAACTTAGTACAGGTTTGAGACAAACTTAACCGTATTCGAAACATTTTTGTTTGAGAAACTTAAGTGAAAATTTAGTTAAAATTTGGTTTGAGATAAATTTGATTCAAACCAAAACTTTTGACTTAGGAAGCTAAATTTGGAATGTGGCCAAAAATTTAAGTGATCCCCAAAATTTAAGAGATTTGATTTAAAATTTGGGCACAATTTTAAGATTGGACAAAATTTTGACCCATATTTGAATTGATTTTGAAAAATTAAACTAGACTTCCTTGAAAACTTGATTTGAAATAAGCTTGAAAAGTTCAATTTAAAATTTAGCCAAAGTTTGAAAAACAATAATTTTTTTTTTCTTTTCATGAAATTTTGATTTATCTCAATTTGATCTTTTTTGAAAAATTTTGGAGGAGCCCAAATTTTAAAGAGTTTTCATAATAAATTGGAGTTTATTCTCAAATTTGACCGTTGATACAAATTTTAAAATTCATTTAATTTTGGGCATAAATTTAGAACTTCAAACTCCAACTCCAACTGTAAAGCAACAAATGGGTTAGTTCTAAGTTGAAAAACTAACCAATTTTGACCATTTCAAAAAAAATAAAAAAAACAAAAGACAAAAAACAAAAAAAAAATCTATTTTTAGGTAAAAAAAATTTCCAATTTAGTTGGAGATTTTTTAACAAACCTTTGTTTAGATTTTTTTTAATTATTTTTATTTTTAACCAATTTCAATTTAGATTTTGTTAACCAACTTTCTAAAATTAGCCACAAATCTCTCCCAATGTTCCCTATAAATAGTAGGAAGATGAATGAACTCATCATTCCATCCTGAACCCAATCATCTATCAAACTCTCTCTCAATTTTCTTTTCTCACGCATCTGCCGGAGTCGGAACTTGAAGATGAAGCCGCCGGAGTCGGAACTTGAAGATGAAGCCACCGGAGTCGGACCTTGAAGATGAAGC
The DNA here is from genome assembly GCA_036507285.1 of Trichosanthes cucumerina. Taxonomy (NCBI): domain Eukaryota; kingdom Viridiplantae; phylum Streptophyta; class Magnoliopsida; order Cucurbitales; family Cucurbitaceae; genus Trichosanthes; species Trichosanthes cucumerina. The sequence goes on from CM071838.1 coordinate 66,075,102, forward strand.
CGCTCGCGTCGGACCTTGAAGATGAAGCCGCTCGCGTCGGACCTTGAAGATGAAGTCGCTCGCGTCGGATCTTGAAGATGAAGCCGCCGGAGTCAGATCTTGGAGATGTAGCCGCCACCGGAGACCGGACCTTGGAGATGTAGCCGCCACCGTCGGAGACCGGACCTTGGAGATGTAGCCGTTGCCGTCGAAGACCGGACCTTAGAGATGTGGCCGTCGCCGTCGGAGATCGGACCTTGGAGATGTGGCCGCCGCCGTTGGAGATTGGACCATGGAGATGTGGCTGCACCGCCGGAGACCGGACCTTGAAGATGAGGCTGCCGCTAGAGACCAGACTTTGAAGATGAAGCGACCGCACCGTCGGAGACTTTGAAGATGAAGCGACCGCACCGTCGGAGACTTTGAAGACGGTAACCCGCACCACGAGAGACTTTGAAGACGGTAACCGCACCACGGAGACTTTGAAGACGAAGCGACCGCACCGCCAAAAACTTTGAAGACGAAGCTACCGCATCAGGAGACTTTAAAGACGAAGCGACCGCACCGCCGGAGACTTTGAAGATGAAGTGACCGCCGCTGCCGGAGACCGGACCTTGGAGATGTTGCCGCCGCCGAAGATTGGACCTTGGAGATGTGGCCGCCACCGCCGGAGACCGGACTTTGAAGATGAGGCTATCGCCAGAGACCAGACTTTGAAGATGAGGCCGTCGCCAAAGACCAGACTTTGAAGATGAGGCCGCCGCCAGAGACTAGACTTTGAAGACGAAACGACCGCACTGTCGGAGACTTTGAAGACAAAACGACCGCACCGCAGGAGACTTTGAAAAAGAAGCGACCGCACCGCCGGAGACTTTTAAGACGAAGCGACCGCACTGCCGGAGACTTTGAAGATGAAGCGACCGCACCGCCGGAGACTTTGAAGACGAAGCGACCGCACCGCCAGAGACTTAGAAGACGAATCGACCATACTGCCGGAGACTTTGAAGACGAAGTGACCGTACTGCCGGAGACTTTGAAGACGAAGCGACCGCACCGCCAAAAACTTTGAAGACGAAGCTACCGCATCAGGAGACTTTAAAGACGAAGCGTCTGCACCACCGGAGACTTTGAAGACGAAGCGACCGCACTGCCAAAGACTTTGAAGAAGAAGCACCGCCAGAGTCTTTGAAGACGACGCACCGCCAGAGTCTTTGAAGACGACGCACCGCCAGAGTCTTTGAAGATGAAGCACCGTCAGAGTCTTTGAAGACGTTGGAGTCCTCGAGCTTTGAGAAGAAGCGACGATGGAGTCTTCTCGCTTTGAGAAGAAGCGACGACGGAGCCTTCAAGCTTTGAGAAGAAACGACGACGAAGTCTTCGAGTTTTGAGAAGAAACGACGACGAAGTCCTCGAACTTTGAGAAGAACCGATGGCGAAGCCCTCAAACTTTGAGAGGAAGCAGCGAAGCCCCTCGAATTTGGAGAGGATGCGACCTCGTATGAACTTAACTTGCAATGTCGTCCTCATAATGATGCAACACCTTCAATTTGCAGCGTCGCTATTGACAATAGGATTGAACAACTTCAATCTTTTTGTATTGCCCCCAGTATGTCATATCTTAGTAGTTGCGACACACTTTTTTTTTATCTATTTTTTTGTGACTGAACTTAAAGTTTTCTTTAAGCTGCCTACGTACCCTTAAGAAAAGAGATCAAGTCAAAACGTAGTTCAGAAGGATTTTTTTTTTTTTTTTTTAGCCATTCACCTTTTAAGCTCGTGCGGGCCAGGAGCATCATGCAGTTTAGGCTCTTGCGACAAGGAGCTCTTCAGATTTTAGATGATTTTGTTCTCATCATGATCTTGACTAAATCCTTCATTTGTAGGATTTGTTACAATCACAAGATTTTCTTTACCTTCAAGGAGCCCTCTGTATTATTTATGAGAACGGAGAACTTTCTTTTCATACGTGAAGGGATGGTACTTTTGACCTTGTTGTGGCTCACCTCATCGAACAGTTCTGCTTTCGAGGTTTTCATCATGCTTTCATCTTGACCACTTGTTACTTTGAGGCGGTCAAAAACAGAGGTTGAAGGTCGGCGTTTCTTTGAAGTAGAGACATTTAGCCTTTGAAAGACTGAAGTTCGAATGGAGCTAGAAGTTAAATCTAGGTTTTCTTCTTCCGTTATGCCATGCTCATCCTTTGGAAGATTGAAGGTCGAGTAGTTGAAGGCTTAATGCGATCGAAGACGAAGTCCTTTGTTTGACTTCTTTTACGTCATCGCCTTCTTCCGCTTCAATGTAATAAACACCAACGAGTTTTCTTCCTTTTCTTTCATGTGAAGGACATTTCTATAGAAGAATTCATTTAAGGTCATCGATTTTCCAGGGTGAGAATATCTTTTGCTTCTCCAAATGAATCACAAGGACCTGACCTTTGTCTTTATCATTGGTAAGTTTGTCCCTATCTTGGAGTTTGTTTCTTGGTATCTCATGTTGAAACCAAACAACTACAGGTTCCATGGTTCCAAATTGGACTAGGCTCACTTCTTTGCCATGAAGCGGTTTAGAGCACATTTGACTGCATGCATTTCATCATTCTCAAGTGGTATGATTCGTTTGAGCTATTTCATTGAGATCTAGCTCAATTTTTCCTTCTTTAGCTAATTTTAGAATTAGCTCTTTCAAGACGAAACACTTTTCCACTGGATGGCTGATAACTCGATGATACTTGCAATACTTGGGATCATCGATCTTTTCCATCTCTTCCGGTCGCTTACATTCTGGAAGTTCAATCAGTTGTGTGTTCAGTAGTTGCTCCAACATATCTGGGACGTCGAAGTCTGGAAATGGATATACTTTTTCTTGTCTTTCTTTCAAAGTTGGACGACGTCGTTCACCCACTTCTTGTTGTTTTCTTGACTTAACTTCCTTCAATTTTGAGAAAACTTTTAGAGGGATCGTGTTGACGACCATTGACTCCTCGGTGGCGCTTTTCATATCCTTCTCCGCGCCTTTGAATTCTTTATCCTCTCTCTTCACGTATGGGACTAAAAGATCTTTATTCCCTCTAGTAGCGATGCTTAGCTCCATGTCATGAGCGCGGGTCGCTAGCTCCTCGAAAGAACGAAGCTTTATGCCCTGCAAGATGTAAAGAAGCCCCCAATTCATGCCTTGGATGCACATCTCCACGAAAGATAGCTCAGTGAGAGCGGGTCTTTGCGATCGAGGCTTAGAGCTCTCCAAATGGTTGATGTAATCGATGACGAGTTCGCCTTTGCGTTGTCCGCACCGTAAGTTCTATCATACTCACGGTTCGCCTTGTCTTTGTAGAAGCGATTGTAAATTCTCTCTCGAATTGTTCCCGGTATCAAATCGTTTACGGTTCTAAGTCGGTGTACCACCAAAAAAGCATTTCCTTTCAAGGTGCGCACGAATTGCTTCACCAGAGGTCACCGCGCATCCTCGCATTTTCGCAAGTCTCAACGGCGTGTGCCACGTGTTGCTTTGGGTTGCCCTTCCCGTCAAACTGCTGGAACTTTGGAGGTTGGTACCCTGTGGGCATCCTCAAATTGTCAATCCTCTTGGTGTACGGTTTGGAGTACGTGAGAGGATTTTGAGCGGGTCCGCCATATTGAGCTCTGATAGAACTCATGATCATGTCCTGTAGTTGTTGGACGGATAAAGAAGCAACTGAAGCTAGTTGAGGCGGTTGCTCCTCTTGGATGATATTTTCCCCCTTGTCATTGTTTCTTACTGCAGGGGTTTGGCTAGATTCAGCCGTTTCTTTGTTTTGGACCTGATTCTTGAGATAGGCAATTTCAAGATTCCTCTCTTCTACCGCCTTCATTTGGAGATTGATCTTTCTTTCCATCCCTGCCATTCTTTCATCAGGGTCTTCATCAGCCATCATGACTGACATTACATCGGGAGTTGATGTTTCCCTTTGTTGATTAAGAGCAGGAGTTGATTGATCAAACAACAGGTTATCTTTGACGATAACCTTGCCTTTTGAAGTCTCATCTAGTCGTTTGATGATGTTGTTTGCCATTGCATCAGGAGTCCGATCATTACTTGTTTCAGCCCTTTTGGAACGACTGCGAGTTATTGGTCCCATGTAGGAGTTACTTACAACAGCAACAGTTGACGCAACTTTCTTTGATTCCATTGGTTTGCTTTGATTTGAAGGAGAAAGAGATGAGAGGTAGAGTTGTCCTACTGGGCGTGCCAATTTGTTCACACGAGATTTCAACCAACAAATGGAAATGAGACACGTGTAAATGAATTCGTATTGTATTGATTTCCGTATTTTGTGAGTACAATCTCTAATACGTTGTGACGACCACAGCCACAGGTACTAGTTATTTATTTTATTTAACATGCTCAACCTTTGTGTTTAGTCGGATTAGTGGATTTTCATCAGGCTCGGCGAGAGTGAGTCCTTAATTTTATTTAATTTAAGTGAAATATTTCTCCTGGAGATAAAATTAATTATAAAATTAGAAGATGAGGACGTGTCAATGGCACTTTAGTGATTATTGCCTAAATGAAGGTTATAGTGGACATTTGGATTTAACCTAATTTGGAGTATTTAAGGTCCTTAAGTTGGAATAAGAAGGAAAAACCCTAACCCTAACCCTATCCTTCTCCTTCTCCTTGCCCTAGCCGAGACTCACCATCTTCCCTACAACCCTCGCCGGCCGGTTCAAGTAGTCACTGGTCCAGCAAGCCGCCCGAGGTCCACCGGCGAGCACCGTCGGTTCCATCCAATCGGCGCGCAAAGAAAGGTGAAGACCTCCAGCCGTTCCATCGACTGCAAGCCGGAACCTCAAGAAGTCGCGCGTCCAGTAGCTCACGCCGGCAAGCCACCTCTGCAGCCGCGAACACCTGCAGACCCACGAACGTGAAGTCCCGCAGTGAAGCTTGCAGCGCCAGATCTTCTCACGCGAAGCTCCAACCGCCGTTGAGGGGAGCGTTGAGCAGCAGTATCGCCTCTTCGCCGGATTTCCACGTGCACCAGCTGCTCGCGTCGAAGCTCCCGCCGCCGGACGTCACGAAGTTCCAGCTGCCGACGTGAGGAGCGTTCAAACAGCAGGCCTTCACCGTTGAGTCGGCGGCGCACGAGGTTCATCTGCGCCCACCACCGGCCGCCGCACGACTCACGAACTACTGCTGCCGTCGATCCTTGCCCTTCGCACGCCGTTCTCCGCCGCCGTCGAGCCCTGCAACGCCGGCCATCACGACTTTACAGCAGCTAAAATTGCAGTTCGGTGAGCGACCTTGCTAAGTATCGAATTTGATTGAGAATTATTTGTGACCTATCGAATAGTTAAGCGTTTGATTGAGAACTTGGGCTCTCGCTTTGACGCTAATTGTAGGAGTCAAGATTGGAGCGGAATTGAAGGTCAAACGCCAAGACGGACTAAGGAGTATTAAGTATTCGCATTAAATTTGAGGTAAGCGGGGCATGAAATCTTAAGAACATAATTTAAGTACCCTTACGTTTATGGATTTAACGAATGCTTGGAGAATGAACTTGGAATTTTGGGTGTGATTCAGGTTCTACTAAAGAAGAGCACTCAAGGAGCTCGGGTTAAGTTTTGGAATAGAATCTGAACTAAGGTAAGGGATCTTGTGCCGAACTTTTTATTGGGGTTGAAGAAATTGATTTTCACGATTTCATGCGAAATTAGTTTATATTTTCATATGACAATATACAGATATTTTCGTGAGAATACTTAATATTTTATGTGCAAATATTTCAATGCTTCATGTGGAAATAAACTAGTATTTTATGTGAGAATATTCTTGTATTCTATGTAAGAGTATTCCAAAGATTTCATGTGAGGATATGACAAGAATTTGCATGAGAATATTTCATGATTTCCTACAAAAGTATGATTTCCAAACTGTCTATGAGAAAAGTATGATTTGCATATTGACGATGATGTTTGTGACATGTACACTATTGTTATGTGAATGATGGGACCTCATGCATGTTATGTATGTCATGAAATGATTTGATGAAAAGTGTGGACATTGGTCTCCTGAGTGCATTATGTGCATGGTCAAACATGCAATAGAGACCCTATGGGTCAAATTACAGGGGTCTGTGAGGGACTCAAATTATTACAGGGGTCTGTGAGGGACTCAAACCAAACAGGGGTCTGTGAGGGACTCAAATTATTACAGGGGTCTGTGAGGGACTCAAAATGAAATGACTCGGGATGACCACTCGGCCACATATAAATAAAAAAAGGAAGTCATGGATTAAAGACCTGACAATATGAGAAAGTTTTAGGTCCCGCATATGTACATTTCGAACAAGTTTAAAAGTCATGATTGTATGTGTATGCATATCCCAAACCTCGGTAGCGAGGTCACTTACTGGGTATTGTTTTTACAATACTCACCCTTTCTTTTAAAAATGTTTTTCAGGTAAGGCTAAGGACGTGCGTATGAGTGACGGAGGCGCGTTGCGGCCGGACCATGGGAATAGACATGTTTTCCGCACATTTCTTTTATAACTGATGTTGTTCCTTTATGTTTTTGGAAGTTTAAATTTACTTTACAGATTTTAAATAGGCCATGTTAAACTGCTCCTTTTATCTGTTTTGAATGTTTTTATTTGGGATCCCTAAAGACAAATTATTTTCATTGGAGTTTTAAAGATCTTTTTATCTCTTGGCCTATAAATGCATGCATGTGTAGTAATGTCCCTAAGAGTTTAGTCATAGAAAAGTAGGGGTGTTACAGTTGGTATCAGAGCCCTAGGTTTAAGGGTTCTGTAGACTTGCTTACAGAGTAAGCACAGAGTAGTTCCCATGGTTGAGTAACGCGTTCCGGTCACCGCCAGGTACGTTCTGGTATTTTATTAATTAAGTAAATGATTATGATGTGATTCTGTTTTATGCATATACATGAACTTAAAACCCTAAGGGGTGATCCTGCCTTACAGTTAGAAGGTAATGAAAACTGAGTTAGAAACTCTCTGTATTGTAGTACGGACAAAATGCCACCTAGAGGTCGTGGGAGAGGTAGAGGACGCGGTAGGGGCCGGAGGGCAAGAGAAAACGTTGACACCCAACCAGAATTACCACTGGAACAGGAAGAGATTGCTCCACCCGCACTGCACCTCCCCCGGGACCCGGCCTAGTCGCCGAGGATGCACTGCACGCGCTCCATGGCGGATCAAGGGAACACTAACGTTATGACTATGATGGTAGAGGCTATGCGCACTCTGAGTGCGAGCTACGATGCTACTCACCGCCCAAGCAAATCGTGGGCGGAACGATGCAACTCGAGTCTCGATATCCGAAGGACTTGTGAAATATGATCCCGCATCGTTTGATGGGTCTTCCAGCTGACCCCACCGTGGTCGAGTTATGGTTGTCCTCCATTGAGACCATCTTCGATTGATGAACCGCCTGAGGACCGAGAGGGTGTCCTGTGCTACCTTTATCTTTGAGGATGACGCGTATTTATGGTGGGAGTCCGCCCAGGAACCATTGTCGCCAATGAGAAACGATTACACTGAATATGTTTAAGGAAGCATTCAGCGGAAATTTTACCTCGCTGCAATGCTCGTTACGAAGAAACAAGCGTAATTCTTACAACTTAGCCGAATGCAGGAGGGCGGTGGAGGTATATGAGAGAGAATTCACCCGCTTGTCACGCTTTGCCCCCGAGCTAGTAGACACAGAGGCGAAGAAGACAGAGCGTTTTCGTCATGGGGGACCGGATGAAAATGTTCGAGGCTTCATCCGGCACTAGCACCTCCTGATTATGCCTCCGCAGTGAGAGAGTGGCGGAATTGATTTGGAGTGCAGCGCAGATCGCACAAAGCAGTAGTGGTTGACCTGGCACCATGGCAAATCATAAGAGGAAGTGGGACCAACCAAATTCAAGCTCACAAAGGCCCCAGCAGTACCGCAGCATAGACCAGAAATTTTCGTGCGGTGTTCAGTCGAAACCACAAGTCAACAGGATGCGAGAAATAACGGTGGAGATAAGCCACAATGCAAAGACGTAGTAGCGAAGATTGGGGTAAGTGTTTGGCCCGGTCCGAGTGTGCTTCGATGTGGGAAAGAAGGGCACAGAGCTAATAGTTTTGCCGAGTCAAGCCAAGACTAGTCAACCTCGGGTTATCAATAGTGGGACTCTTTGTGAAGCCTGTAATACATCAAGGAAGAGCTTATGCAAGCACCAGTAAAAACATCTATGGCTCGGACTTCGGTGGTTACAGTACACTTCCATTACTTGGGCACCTTGCCTTTGTATTATTTGATTACGGTTCTACACACTCTTTTATTTCTCGCATCCTTCGTAAGACAAGATGAGTTAGAATTAGAACGATTCTGATATGATGCTCTGTCTGCTCCCTCCTCTGCGGGGATAAATTTGTTAGCCACTATGAAAGTCAAGGATGGTAGTGTGACCATCGCAGACCATGAGTTAACAATAAAATCTAGTAGTCTTATACATGTTTGACTTTGATGTGATATTGGGTATGGATCAAGCGCGCGCAGAACCATGCTTGCATTGATTGCTTCGGGAAGGAGGTGCTGCTTACTCCTCCCGACCAACTCAAGCTCTGAGTTCGGAGGCAAGTTAGCGGGAAGTAGGCCTAAGGTAATTCTGCCCTTAAGGCCGTGAAGTTATTACATCGGGAGCTTGGGGCGTCTCGGCTTGCATATTAGATGCAAGGTGTACGGAGATTTCCGTGTCATCGGTACTGGATGGTAAATGAATTTCCGCACGTTTTCCCGAGGACCTTCCCTAATACCTCCTACGAGAGAGGTAGATTTTAACATCGGATTGGAATTAGGGACGACTCGATATCCAAGGCACCGCATGAGAATGGCACCGTGAGTTGAAAGAATCGAAACTACAGATTGCGTGACTTCATCGGACAAGGGGGTTTATACGCCCTAGCGCTTTCTGGGAGGGAGCACCGGTGTTATTCGTGAAAAAGAAAGACGGGTCCATGCGCTTTGTGTATAGATTACGAGGGAGTTGAACAAAGTTACGATCAAGAATAAATACCCTCTTCCCGAAATAGATGATTTGTTCGATCGGTTGCAAGGAGCAACAATGTTCTCAAAGATTGATCTCGAGATCGAAGCTACCATCGATTGAGGATCGGTGAAGAGGATATCCCTAAAACGAAGATTCAGATCACGTTATGGGCATTACGAGTTCACAGTGATGCCGTTTGGTTTGACCAACGCTCCTGCCGCTTTCATGGACTTGATGAACCGTTTATTCAAAGAGTTTCTTGATACGTTCGTGATAGTATTTATCGACGATATCTTGATATACTCCGTGTGTGATGAAGATCATGAAAGGCACTCGAGAAAAGTTTTACTCACGCCGAGAGAATATAAGTTATATGCAAAATTTTCCAAGTGTGAATTCGTTCGCACTGGTATCTTTCTTAGGGCATGTGGTGTCCGGCCGAGTCTCTGTGGACCCGAAGAAAAGTGGAGGCCGCCACACAGCTGGCCTCGTCCCGACCACCGCATGCAGGTACGTAGTTTTCTGGGTCTTGCAGGATACTATAGACGTTTCATGCAGGATTTCGCCAAGATAGCTATGCCCATGACTCAGCTGACGCGCAAAGGTAACTCATTTGTTTGGGATGATACTTGCGAGGCGAGTTTCGAGAACTCAAGTACAGATTAGTGTCACCCCCGATTCTTACAAATCCCAGGAACAGGGAGCTTTGTGGTTTACTGATGATGCTTCTAAGAAAGGTTTGGGTGTGTACTAATGCAAAGACGGTAAAGTAATAGCCTATGCATCCCGAAATTGAAGACGCACGAGAGGAACTATCCAACTCATGACTTGGAACTAGCAAAGCGGGTCTTTGCATTAAAGATCCGGAGACATTACTCAGTATGGCGAGAAAATTCAGATTTTTACGGATCATCATAAAAGTCAAGTATCTGTTCACCCGAAGGAATTGAACATGAGGCAACGCAGATGGTTGGAATTAGTGAAGGATTATGACATAGACATTCAATACCACCCCGTAAGGCTAATGTCGTGGCGATGCCCTCGATGAAAGCCATTTCATACTTCCGCACGAGAGTCGATGAGAGAGCAGAGTTACAGCAGAGTTTGCACGAGCCGAAATCGCGAGACTAGTAGGAAAAACCACGACTCGCTTAGCTCGATTAACGGTGCAACCAACTTTGAGACAACGTATCGTTGAGGCTCAACAGTGGACCCTCGCTTAGTAGAAAAGCGTCATCGCAGAACTTCCAGTGAGCCGGTAGAGTTTTCCCTATCCACAGATGGAGGATTACTATTTCAGGGACGATTATGTGTGCCGAACGATGACAAACTGAAAACTGAGATCTTGAGCGAAGCCCACAACTCACCATTTTCTATGCATCCCGGCGGTACCAAGATGTATCGAGATCTCAAATGCTTGATCATTTTGGTGGTGTAACATGAAGCGCGACGTAGCGAGTTTGTCAACAAGTGTTTGACTTGTCGCAGTGAAGGCACCTAGGCGAGAGGCCCGCAGGATTACCGCAACCTTACATGTACCTCGGTGGAAATGGGAGGAGATCTCTATGGATTTCATAGTCGGATCGCCTAGAACCTTACGAGGTTACTCGGTAATTTGGGTCATTGTGGGCCAGATTAACCAAGTCAAGACATTTCATACTGGAAACCCCACCTATTCTACGGATAAGTGGGCGCAGCTTTACCGGAAGAGATAGTCCACTCGCATGGGATTCCAAACAAGATTATTTCGATGTGGATCCACGTTTCACCTCCAACTTTTGGAGGAGCCTACAGAAAGCATTAGGTTCACAGTTGAATTTTAGTACAGCTTTTCATCCACAGACGGATGGGCAGACAGAACGTTTGAACCAGATCTTAGAAGACATGTTACGAGCTTGCACTTTAGACTTTCCGGGTAGTTGGGACACACATTTGCATTTGATGGAGTTTGCTTACAATAATGACTACCATCGACCATCTAATGGCTCCATTTGAAGCTCTCTATGGAAAACGCGTGCGAACTCTCCCGTTTTACGGGAGGAGGTTGGTGAACGCCAGTTATTGGGTCCAGAGTTAGTACAGGTCACTAATAGTGCAATACAGAAGATTAGGGTGCGAATGCAGACCGCCCAAGATAGACAGAAGAGTTATGCGGATACAAGGCGAAGGGACCTAGAATTCGAAGTTGGGGACCACGTATTCCTTAAGGTGGCCCCAATGAAAGGGATTCTAAGGTTTGGTCGGAAAGGGAAGTTGAGTCCGCGCTTCATAGGACCATTCGAAATTTTAGAAAGGGTTGGTGTGGTGGCCTCAGTTTGCACCGCCGCCCTCCTATCGGCCGGCTCATAACGTGTTCCATGTCTCCATGTTGAGAAAGTACGTTCGCACCCGACTCATGTCGTAGACTTCAACCATTGCGATTAGCGAGAAGATCCGAGTTATGGCGAACGCACCCAGTGCATTTATTGCAAGAGATCGAAAGACCCTCCGTGCTGTGAGATCGGCTTAGTTAAAGTGTCGTGGCAAAACCACCGCACGGAAGAAGCTACCTGGGAGCGAGAAGAAGAAGTGCGAGCTAAATATCCAGAACTATTTCAAGAATAGGAACTTTCGAGGACGAAAGTTCTTAAGGAGGGAAGATTGTGACGACCACAGCCACAGGTACTAGTTATTTATTTTATTTAACATGCTCAACCTTTGTGTTTAGTCGGATTAGTGGATTTTCATCAGGCTCGGCGAGAGTGAGTCCTTAATTTTATTTAATTTAAGTGAAATATTTCTCCTGGAGATAAAATTAATTATAAAATTAGAAGATGAGGACGTGTCAATGACACTTTAGTGATTATTGCCTAAATGAAGGTTATAGTGGACATTTGGATTTAACCTAATTTGGAGTATTTAAGGTCCTTAAGTTGGAATAAGAAGGAAAAACCCTAACCCTAACCCTATCCTTCTCCTTCTCCTTGCCCTAGCCGAGACTCACCATCTTCCCTACAACCCTCGCCGACCGGTTCAAGTAGTCACTGGTCCAGCAAGCCGCCCGAGGTCCACCGGCGAGCACCGTCGGTTCCATCCAATCGGCCGCAGCAAAGGTGAAGACCTCCAGCCGTTCCATCGACTGCAAGCCGGAACCTCAAGAAGTCGCGCGTCCAGTAGCTCACGCCGGCAAGCCACCTCTGCAGCCGCGAACACCTGCAGACCCACGAACGTGAAGTCCCGCAGTGAAGCTTGCAGCGCCAGATCTTCTCACGCGAAGCTCCAACCGCCGTTGAGGGGAGCGTTGAGCAGCAGTATCGCCTCTTCGCCGGATTTCCACGTGCACCAGCTGCTCGCGTCGAAGCTCCCGCCGCCGGACGTCACGAAGTTCCACCGCCGACGCGTGAGGAGCGTTCAAACAAAGCAGCCTTCACCGCTGAGTCGGGCGCGCAGGGTTCATCTGCGCCGCCACCCGCCGCGCACGACTCACGAACTCATCGCCGCCGTCGATCCTTGCCCTTCGTGACGCCGCTTCTCGCCGCCGTCCGAGCCCCTCGCAACGCCGCCGCCATCACGACTTTACAAAGAAATAAAAATTGCGCTTCGGTGAGCGACCTTGCTAAGTGTCGAATTTGATTGAGAATTATTTGTGACCTATCGAATAGTTAAGCATTTGATTGAGAACTTAGGCTCTCAAGCTTGAACGCTAATTGTAGGAGTCAAGATTGGAGCGGAATTGAAGGTCAAACGCCAAGACGGACTAAGGAGTATTAAGTATTCGCATTAAATTTGAGGTAAGCGGGGCATGAAATCTTAAGAACGTAATTTAAGTACCCTTACGTTTATGGATTTAACGAATGCTTGGAGAATGAACTTGGAATTTTGGGTGTGATTCGTGTTCTACTAAAGAAGAGCACTCAAGGAGCTCGGGTTAAGTTTTGGAATAGAATCAACTAAGGTAAGGGGATCTTGTGCGAATTTTTATTGGGGTTGAAGAAATTGATTTTCACGATTTCATGCGAAATTAGTTTATATTTTCATATGACAATATACTGAGATATTTTCGTGAGAATACTTAATATTTTATGTGCAAATATTTCAATGCTTCATGTGAAATAAACTAGTATTTTATGTGAGAATATTCTTGTATTCTATGTAAGAGTATTCCAGATTTCATGTGAGGATATGACAAGAATTTGCATGAGAATATTTCATGATTTCCAAAAGTATGATTTCCAAACTGTCATGAGAAAAGTATGATTTGCATATTGACGATGATGTTTATGACATGTACACTATTGTTATGTGAATGATGGGACCTCATGCATGTTATGTATGTCATGAAATGATTTGATGAAAAGTGTGGACATTGGTCTCCTGAGTGCATTATGTGCATGGTCAAACATGCAATAGAGACCCTATGGGTCAAATTACAGGGGTCTGTGAGGGACTCAAATTATTACAGGGGTCTGTGAGGGACTCAAACCATACAGGGGTCTGTGAGGGACTCAAATTATTACAGGGGTCTGTGAGGGACTCAAAATGAAATGACTCAGGATGACCAGTCGGCCACATAAATAAAAAGGAAGTCATGGATTAAAGACCTGACAATATGAGAAAGTTTTAGGTCCCGCATATGTACATTTCGAACAAGTTTAAAAGTCATGATTGTATGTGTATGCATATCCCAAACCTCGGTAGCGAGGTCACTTACTGGGTATTGTTTTTACAATACTCACCCTTTCTTTTAAAAATGTTTTCCGGTAAGGCTAAGGGCGGCGTGCGAAAGTGACGGAGGCGCGCTGCGAGACCATGGGAATAGACATGTTTTCCGCACATTTCTTTTATAACTGATGTTGTTCCTTTATGTTTTTGGAAGTTTAAATTTACTTTACAGATTTTAAATAGGCCATGTTAAACTGCTCCTTTTATCTGTTTTGAATGTTTTTATTTGGGATCCCTAAAGACAAATTATTTTCATTGGAGTTTTAAAGATCTTTTTATCTCTTGGCCTATAAATGCATGCATGTGTAGTAATGTCCCTAAGAGTTTAGTCATAGAAAAGTAGGGGTGTTACATACTTGATCCTCTGATTCTCTCTCCTATTTGTATGTTTCACTCGAGGGCTACAAAAGCTTGTTCTCGAGATTGAAGCTGCAACGGGTTCTTTAGATTCGAAGCAACGTTCTTGATCTTTGACGTCGTGTTCTTTGTTCAGAAAGTCTTTGATCTTTAAGAATGCAAAGAGTCTTCTGGTTTTGTGAATTCTCTCTGGAGTCTCAAGTTTCTGAACCTTGAAAATGAAGGAGGGAGGTCTCTATTTATAGAGCTTCTCTAGGCCTCCAGATGAGCTTAGGCCCGTTGGACTGAGCCTGCTTTTTGTTGGGCCAACTCCTTTGGGTTGGGCCAGACTGGCTTTGGGCCAACCATTTTGGGTTGGGCCAATATTCTTGGGCTTGGCTGATTTGGGCCTTCTGTCCTGGATCGGGCCTTATTGATTTTGGGCCTACGTCTCTGGATCGAGCTTGGACTTTTGCTAACTGGGTCTTTAATTTAGACTTTTGTCTATCAAATTTTAAGGAACCCAATTATATAGCCACCAATTTAATTTAGGGATGCCTACAGATTTAATTAGTCCCTAATTAAATAATTTTACCATCAATGTCGGGTGATGACGTGACAATTTTGGATTCGTCGAAATTTCTATTCCAACACTATTGTTTTGTTCTTTATTTTCTAATTTAAAAGGTATGTCATTAACCACTAATTTTTCATAGCCAATCAATTAATTAAATAACTTTTTAATTAAAAAATAAAAAATATACAAGAGTTATAAAAAGTATTTTAAAACAAAAGTATATTTTGAAACATGTTTTGCTTACAAATTTGTTGGGAGGGCCCCAGATTAAAGATGTAAAGGTGGAAATCGCTCTCTTCTTTTGTTGATGCAAAAATTCGACCACATACGTACTTGATTTGTAACAGTGAATTTTTATTTTTGGGGAAAAAAAGAGATGGTCTATAAAATAAAGAAATGAAAATTGCACACCGATGTGGTGCTTGACACAAAAACTCCAATGTTTAAGTTAGAGAGGTTTATGTGTACCAAGCTACTACGAAGACATCAGATGAATTGAGATATCCCTAATAGAGTCATGTTGTGGTATTAATAGGAAGGGCCTTTTCCCAACCATATTTTAACGATTATTTTATTATATTTAATATATTTTTTTTACCATAATCCTGGCCAATTGCTTTACGTAATATTTTTCTAACAATAATAAGTTCTCTAGTTTATTAAATTAATAGTTATTCCAAGAACTAATGCAAAATCTTGGAAACTAAGCTTGCTACTTTTTTATTCATCTATAATGTATTAAAAATTGAGGATATTTTAATTTGTTTGGACTACTTTTTCCCTATTTTAACTTCTAATTTTATTAGGATTTCGTCAACATAAGCATTAATAATTGCAATATCTTTCAAATTTTATTTTTGTGAAGCAATTAATACTAAAGTGTAAAAATATGTCAAAGAGAGCGTAGCTCAATTGACATTCAAGTGTATTAAAAGCCACGAGATCTGTGGTTTGATTCCCACAACCTTCTTTTGTACGAAAAAAAAAATGAAGTTTGTCAATGCATTGAAAACTAATGATTATTTGCTAATTTTATCTAATACACGTTCCTAAGATAGCTTGCGGGGATAGCTCAGTTTGGAGAGCGTCAGACTGAAGATCTGAAGGTCACGTGCTCGATCCATGTTCACCGCATTTTTATTTTCATATCATTCTGATAACCCCACACACATATACACATTGAATGAGAAAAATAATATTTCTTGTCCCTAAACTTTTCAACTTATATAAACTTTTATCATATACTTTAAACGTCATCAAATTATGCCAGGAACTTCAACACATGTTGCAATTTTTATCCTTGTCTAGTTTAAGCTAATTCACTCACTAGTTATAATCTAAAGTAATGAAAAAAACCTCCATAAACTCACTAATTTAATTAAAACCAAAATTTTCACAAAATTAAGTCGTATTGCTGCACAAATTAACCTTTAAATAACTTAGAAAAAATTCACAAATTATAATATTAATTTAACTCTACTAATGTTTTTAGTTGAATCTTATTATTTTTTTGTCATGGATATGAAATTAGAATTCATTATTCGATGCATATGAGAACAAATTCTTAACAATCTTTCACATGAAAACTTATGAAAGGATTAAAATTGCAACATTTTTTAAAGTTTAAGGTTAAAATTACCATAATTATCCACATTTGGAGTTGAATTTTATGAAATTGAAAGTGTACGATAAAAATTGACACAATATGACAAGTTCAGAAGTATTGGAATTTTCTGTATTTGAAACTAAATAATATATCACATATATAAACAATTATGGAAAAAAAACATTTTTTTTACTATTGTTTTGTTCTTTATTTTCTAATTTAAAAGGTATGTCATTAACCACTAATTTTTAATAGCCAATCAATTAATTAAATAACTTTTTAATCAAAAAATAAAAAATATACAAGAGTTATAAAAAGTATTTTAAAACAAAAATATGTTTTGAAACATGTTTTACTTACCAATTTGTTGGGAGGGCCTCAGATTAAAGATGTAAAGGTGGAAATCGCTCTCTTCTTTTGTTGATGCACAAATTCGACCACATACGTGCTTGATTTGTAACAGTGAATTTTTATTTTTGGGGAAAAAAAGAGATGGTCCATAAAATAAAGAAATGAAAATTGCACACCGATGTGGTGCTTGACACAAAAACTCCAATGTTTAAGTTAGAGAGGTTTATGTGTACCAAGCTACTACGAAGACATCAGATGAATTGAGATATCCCTAATAGAGTCATGTTGTGGTATTAATAGGAAGGGCCTTTTCCCAACAATATTTTAACGATTATTTTATTATATTTAATATATTTTTTTTTACCATAATCCTGGCCAATTGCTTTACGTAATATTTTTCTAACAATAATAAGTTCTCTAGTTTATTAAATTAATAGTTATTCCAAGAACTAATGCAAAATCTTGAAACTAAGTTTGCTACTTTTTTACTCATCTATAATGTATTAAAAATTGAGGATGTTTTAATTTGTTTGGACTACTTTTTCCCTATTTTAACTTCTAATTTTATTAGGATTTCGTCAACATAAGCATTAATAATTGCAATATCTTTCAAATTTTATTTTTGTGAAGCAATTAATACTAAAGTGTAAAACAATGTCAAAGAGAGCGTAGCTCAATTGACATTCAAGTGTATTAAAAGCCACGAGATCTGAGGTTTGATTCCCACAACCTTCTTTTGTACGAAAAAAAAAATGAAGTTTGTCAATGCATTGAAAACTAATGATTATTTGCTAATTTTATCTAATACACGTTTTGAAGAAAGCTTGCGGGGATAGCTCAGTTGGGAGAGCGTCAGACTGAAGATCTGAAGGTCACGTGTTCGATCCACGTTCACCGCATTTTTATTTTCATATCATTCTGATAACCCCACACACATATACACATTGAATGAGAAAAATAATATTTCTTGTCCCTAAACTTTTCAACTTATATAAACTTTTATCATATACTTTAAACGTCATCAAATTATGCCAGGAACTTCAACACATGTTGCAATTTTTATCCTTGTCTAGTTTAAGCTAATTCACTCACTGGTAATAATCTAAAGTAATGAAAAAAACCTCCATAAACTCACTAATTTAATTAAAACCAAAATTTTCACAAAATTAAGTCGTATTGCTGCACAAATTAACCTTTAAATAACTTAGAAAAAATTCACAAATTATAATATTAATTTAACTCTACTAATGTTTTTAGTTGAATCTTATTATTTTTTTGTCATGGATATGAAATTAGAATTCATTATTCGATGCATATGAGAACAAATTCTTAACAATCTTTCACATGAAAACTTATGAAAGGATTAAAATTGCAACATTTTTTAAAGTTTAAGGTTAAGATTACCACAATTATCCACATTTGGAGTTGAATTTTATGAAATTGAAAGTGTACGATAAAAATTGACACAACATGACAAGTTCAGAAGTATTGGAATTTTCTGTATTTGAAACTAAATAATATATCACATATATTAACAATTATGGAAAAAAAAAATTTTTTTTACTATTGTTTTGTTCTTTATTTTCTAATTTAAAAGGTATGTCATTAACCACTAATTTTACATAGCCAATCAATTAATTAAATAACTTTTTAATTAAAAAATAAAAAATATACAAGAGTTATAAAAAGTATTTTAAAACAAAAAGTATATTTTGAAACATGTTTTGCTTACCAATTTGTTGGGAGGGCCTTAGATTAAAGATGTAAAGGTGGAAATCGCTCTCTTCTTTTGTTGATGCAAAAATTCGACCACATACGTACTTGATTTGTAACAGTGAATTTTTATTTTTGGGGAAAAAAAGAGATGGTCTATAAAATAAAGAAATGAAAATTGCACACCGATGTGGTGCTTGACACAAAAACTCCAATGTTTAAGTTAGAGAGGTTTATGTGTACCAAGCTACTACGAAGACATCAGATGAATTGAGATATCCCTAATAGAGTCATGTTGTGGTATTAATAGGAAGGGCCTTTTCCCAACCATATTTTAACGATTATTTTATTATATTTAATATATTTTTTTTACCATAATCCTGGCCAATTGCTTTACGTAATATTTTTCTAACAATAATAAGTTCTCTAGTTTATTAAATTAATAGTTATTCCAAGAACTAATGCAAAATCTTGGAAACTAAGTTTGCTACTTTTTTACTCATCTATAATGTATTAAAAATTGAGGATATTTTAATTTGTTTGGACTACTTTTTCCCTATTTTAACTTCTAATTTTATTAGGATTTCGTCAACATAAGCATTAATAATTGCAATATCTTTCAAATTTTTTT
The DNA here is from genome assembly GCA_036507285.1 of Trichosanthes cucumerina. NCBI lineage: Eukaryota > Viridiplantae > Streptophyta > Magnoliopsida > Cucurbitales > Cucurbitaceae > Trichosanthes > Trichosanthes cucumerina. The sequence continues at coordinate 66,094,011 of CM071838.1, forward strand.
TTTGTGAAGCAATTAATACTAAAGTGTAAAACAATGTCAAAGAGAGCGTAGCTCAATTGACATTCAAGTGTATTAAAAGCCACGAGATCTGAGGTTTGATTCCCACAACCTTCTTTTGTACGAAAAAAAAATGAAGTTTGTCAATGCATTGAAAACTAATGATTATTTGCTAATTTTATCTAATACACGTTCCTAAGATAGCTTGCGGGGATAGCTCAGTTTGGAGAGCGTCAGACTGAAGATCTGAAGGTCACTTGTTCGATCCACGTTCACCGCATTTTTATTTTCATATCATTCTGATAACCCCACACACATATACACTTTGAATGAGAAAAATAATATTTCTTGTCCCTAAACTTTTCAACTTATAGAAACTTTTATCATATACTTTAAACGTCATCAAATTATTCCAGGAACTTCAACACATGTTGCAATTTTTATCCTTGTCTAGTTTAAGCTAATTCACTCACTAGTTATAATCTTAAGTAATGAAAAAAACCTCCATAAACTCACTAATTTAATTAAAACCAAAATTTTCACAAAATTAAGTCGGATTGCTGCACAAATTAACCTTTAAATAACTTAGAAAAAATTCACAAATTATAATATTAATTTAACTCTACTAATGTTTTTAGTTGAATCTTATTATTTTTTTGTCATGGATATGAAATTAGAATTCATTATTCGATGCATATGAGAACAAATTCTTAACAATCTTTCACATGAAAACTTATGAAAGGATTAAAATTGCAACATTTATTAAAGTTTAAGGTTAAGATTACCACAATTATCCACATTTGGAGTTGAATTTTATGAAATTGAAAGTGTACGATAAAAAATGACACAACATGACAAGTTCAGAAGTATTGGAATTTTCTGTATTTGAAACTAAATAATATATCACATATATTAACAATTATGGAAAAAAAACATTTTTTTTACTATTGTTTTGTTCTTTATTTTCTAATTTAAAAGGTATGTCATTAACCACTAATTTTTAATAGCCAATCAATTAATTAAATAACTTTTTAATCAAAAAATAAAAAATATACAAGAGTTATAAAAAGTATTTTAAAACAAAAGTATATTTTGAAACATGTTTTGCTTACCAATTTGTTGGGAGGGCCTCAGATTAAAGATGTAAAGGTGGAAATCGCTCTCTTCTTTTGTTGATGCACAAATTCGACCACATACGTGCTTGATTTGTAACGATGAATTTTTATTTTTGGGGAAAAAAGATGGTCCATAAAATAAAGAAATGAAAATTGCACACCGATGTGGTGCTTGACACAAAAACTCCAATGTTTAAGTTAGAGAGGTTTATGTGTACCAAGCTACTACGAAGACATCAGATGAATTGAGATATCCCTAATAGAGTCATGTTGTGGTATTAATAGGAAGGGCCTTTTCCCAACCATATTTTAACGATTATTTTATTATATTTAATATATTTTTTTTACCATAATCCTGGCCAATTGCTTTACGTAATATTTTTCTAACAATAATAAGTTCTCTAGTTTATTAAATTAATAGTTATTCCAAGAACTAATGCAAAATCTTGGAAACTAAGTTTGCTACTTTTTTACTCATCTATAATGTATTAAAAATTGAGGATGTTTTAATTTGTTTGGACTACTTTTTCCCTATTTTAACTTCTAATTTTATTAGGATTTCGTCAACATAAGCATTAATAATTGCAATATCTTTCAATTTTTTTTTTTTTGTGAAGCAATTAATACTAAAGTGTAAAACAATGTCAAAGAGAGCGTAGCTCAATTGACATTCAAGTGTATTAAAAGCCACGAGATCTGAGGTTTGATTCCCACAACCTTCTTTTGTACGAAAAAAAAATGAAGTTTGTCAATGCATTGAAAACTAATGATTATTTGCTAATTTTATCTAATACACGTTTTGAAGAAAGCTTGCGGGGATAGCTCAGTTGGGAGAGCGTCAGACTGAATATCTGAAGGTCACGTGTTCGATCCACGTTCACCGCATTTTTATTTTCATATCATTCTGATAACCCCACACACATATACACTTTGTGTAACGCCCCTACTTTCTATAACTAAACTCATTTGTCTTTAGGGATCAGATCTTTAAAACCTCCAACTAAAATAATTTGTCTTTAGGGATCCCAAATAAAACATTCAAAACAGATAAAAGGACCAGTTTAACATGACCTATTTAAAATCTGTAAAGTAAATTTAAACTTGGACAACATCAGTTATAAAAGAAATGTGCGGAAAACATGTCTATTCCCATGGTCCTGGCAACGCGCCTCCGTCACTCGCCTCACGCACGTCCTTAGCGTTACACGAAAAACATTTTTAAAAGAAAGGGTGAGTATTGTAAAAACAATACCCGATGAAGTGACCTCGCTACAGAGGTTTGGGATATGCATACACATACAATCATGACTTTTAAACTTGTTCGAAATGTACATATCACGGGACCTAAAACTTTCTCATATTGTCAGTCTTTAATCCATGACTTCCTTTTTTTATTTATGTGGCCGATTGGTCATCCCGAGTCATTTCATTTTGAGTCCTCACTCCTCGTATGGTTTGAGTCCCTCACAGACCCCTGTAATAATTTGAGTCCCTCACAGACCCCTGTAATTTGACCCATAGGGTCTCTATTGCATGTTTGACCATGCACATAATGCACTCAGGAGACCAATGTCCACACTTTTCATCAATTCATTTCATGACATACATAACATGCATGAGGTCCCATCATTCAACATAACTATAGTGTACATGCCACAACCATTATCATTAATATGCAAATCATGACCTTTCACATCAGATAGGGTGTAATACTCACGTATATAATCATACAATATTCTCATAGATAATACTGTACTATCTTCACATGAAATATTGGAATATCCTTACGCAAAATACAAAGACATTCTCGCATAAAATACTAGATTATGCTCGCATAAAATAATGAGATACCTTCACATAAAATCTCAAAGTATTTTCACATAAAATCTCGGGATATTCTCGTATGACAATCATTAAATCCTTTTAAGTAAAATATCGTACTAATTTCACATAAAATATTGAAATTCGTTTTCTTTAATCCCATTTAAAAAGATTCGGCACAAGGTCCCTTACCTCGAGCTTTGATCTCACTCTTTCCTTCTAATTCTTGAATTAACGGTCCTTTCCAATTAACCTGTCAACCAGGAAATCTTCTATTCGTTATCCTACTACACAACTCATTCAATATAAAGAGTCTAAGTACGAAAACGTCTATAATTCCCACTTTGCTCCAATTACCTCGACTCCGGATAATAAACCGAACGTGGATTTGGTTGCTCCAAAACTTGGAAGTCTTGATCCTGAAATTCGGTTCGTTCCTACAATATTTTCACGCGAATCAGATCTAGAATTCTATATTCCACAATCGAATAGGGTTTCGCGTGGCTCACCTGATCGCGAGTTCGACGATTGAAGGGAAAAAGGAGGTACGGGATTCGGCCACGCTCAGTGGTGAACTCTGAACGACAGGTGTGTGAAGCTCGGAGGACTGGCGGCGCTGACGGCTGGACGCTCCAGCGCTATAGGGCTCGATGGCTGAGGAACGGCAGCAGCCGCAACAAATCTTTGGCGGTGCTAGGCGCGAAGAAGCTCGTGGATGACGGCGGCTGCAATTCGGAGGTGATGGCCTTCGGCGCTGCTTGCCGGCCGTCGAGGATGGATCTGCACGAACGTTCGGCGAGGGAGGATCTGCAACGCGAGCCGGCGGCGGTGGCTCTCCGATCGTGGGTTTCCGGCTGCGTCCTGATCGAGCCGTTCGTTGCTGCAGGTCTTGGCGAGCTTGCTGATCGGCAATCCTCCGCTTGATGACCTCCAGTTGCGACTGAAGACGTTGGAGTGGCTGGACGGCGAGTTCTTTTTCGTGGTGGCCGGCGGGAGAGCAGTAGTAACAAGGAGAAGGTGGTCGGCTAGGTTAAATTGTGGAGGAAGAAGAAAATGAGTTTAGGGTTAGGGCTTGTCTCAAAGAGTTTAGGGTTAGGGTTTGTCTCAATGAGTTTAGGGTTAGGGTTTTCTTTAATTTGAAATTTAAGGAGCTTAAATACTACAAAATTAGGCCAATAATCAAAAGTCCTATGTAACCCTCATTTAGTGATTAATAACCAAAGTGCCATCGCTCCTTCTTTTTCCTTTAATTTTACAAATCATTACCTAGGAGAATATTTCGCTTTAAGCTAAGTAAAATCAAAGACTCACTAACACCGAGCTTGATGAGATTCACTAATCCAACTCGACACACACAGGTTGATAGAACGCTAAATAAAATAAATAATTAGTACCTGTGGTCGTGGTCGTCACACTTTGAATGAGAAAAATAATATTTCTTGTCCCTAAACTTTTCAACTTATAGAAACTTTTATCATATACTTTAAACGTCATCAAATTATGCCAGGAACTTCAACACATGTTGCAATATTTATCCTTGTCTAGTTTAAGCTAATTCACTCACTAGTTATAATCTAAATTAATGAAAAAAACCTCCATAAACTCACTAATTTAATTAAAACCAAAATTTTCACAAAATTAAGTCGTATTGCTGCACAAATTAACCTTTAAATAACTTAGAAAAAATTCACAAATTATAATATTAATTTAAATCTACTAATGTTTTTAGTTGAATCTTATTATTTTTTTGTCATGGATATGAAATTAGAATTCATTATTCGATGCATATGAGAACAAATTCTTAACAATCTTTCACATGAAAACTTATGAAAGGATTAAAATTGCAACATTTTTTAAAGTTTAAGGTTAAGATTACCACAATTATCCACATTTGGAGTTGAATTTTATGAAATTGAAAGTGTACGATAAAAATTGACACAACATGACAAGTTCAGAAGTATTGAAATTTTCTGTATTTGAAACTAAATAATATATCACATATATTAACAATTATGAAAAAAAAACATTTTTTTTACTATTGTTTTGTTCTTTATTTTCTAATTTAAAAGGTATGTCATTAACCACTAATTTTTCATAGCCAATCAATTAATTAAATAACTTTTTAATTAAAAAATAAAAAATATACAAGAGTTATAAAAAGTATTTTAAAACAAAAGTATATTTTGAAACATGTTTTGCTTACCAATTTGTTGGGAGGGCCCAGATTAAAGATGTAAAGGTGGAAATCGCTCTCTTCTTTTGTTGATGCAAAAATTCGACCACATACGTACTTGATTTGTAATAGTGAATTTTTATTTTTGGTGAAAAAAAGAGATGGTCTATAAAATAAAGAAATGAAAATTGCACACCGATGTGGTGCTTGACACAAAAACTCCAATGTTTTAGTTAGAGAGGTTTATGTGTACCAAGCTACTACGAAGACATCAGATGAATTGAGATATCCCTAATAGAGTCATGTTGTGGTATTAATAGGAAGGGCCTTTTCCCAACCATATTTTAACGATTATTTTATTATATTTAATATATTTTTTTTACCATAATCCTGGTCAATTGCTTTACGTAATATTTTTCGAACAATAATAAGTTCTCTAGTTTATTAAATTAATAGTTATTCCAAGAACTAATGCAAAATCTTGGAAACTAAGTTTGCTACTTTTTTACTCATCTATAATTTATTAAAAATTGAGGATATTTTAATTTGTTTGGACTACTTTTTCCCTATTTTAACTTGTAATTTTATTAGGATTTCGTCAACATAAGCATTAATAATTGCAATATCTTTCAAAACGCACCTTTTAGTTGAATCTTATTATTTTTTTGTCATGGATATGAAATTAGAATTCATTATTCGATGCATATGAGAACAAATTCTTAACAATCTTTCACATGAAAACTTATGAAAGGATTAAAATTGCAACATTTTTTAAAGTTTAAGGTTAAGATTACCACAATTATCCACATTTGGAGTTGAATTTTTTGAAATTGAAAGTGTACGATAAAAATTGACACAACATGACAAGTTCAGAAGTAATAGAATTTTCTGTATTTGAAACTAAATAAGATATCACATATATTAACAATTATGGAAAAAAAATATTTTTTTTACTATTGTTTTGTTCTTTATTTTCTAATTTAAAAGGTATGTCATTAACCACTAATTTTTAATAGTCAATCAATTAATTAAATAACTTTTTAATTAAAAAATAAAAAATATACAAGAGTTATAAAAAGTATTTTAAAACAAAAGTATATTTTGAAACATGTTTTGCTTTCCAATTTGTTGGGAGGGCCTCAGATTAAAGATGTAAAGGTGGAAATCGCTCTCTTCTTTTGTTGATGCACAAATTCGACCACATACGTACTTGATTTGTAACAGTGAATTTTTATTTTTGGGGAAAAAAAGAGATGGTCCATAAAATAAAGATATGAAAATTGCACACCGATGTGGTGCTTGACACAAAAACTCTCATGTTTAAGTTAGAGTGGTTTATGTGTACCAAGCTACTACGAAGACATCAGATGAATTGAGATATCCCTAATAGAGTCATGTTGTGGTATTAATAGGAAGGGCCTTTTCCCAACCATATTTTAACGATTATTTTATTATATTTAATATATTTTTTTTACCATAATCCTGGCCAATTGCTTTACGTAATATTTTTCTAACAATAATAAGTTCTCTAGTTTATTAAATTAATAGTTATTCCAAGAACTAATGCCAAATCTTGGAAACTAAGTTTGCTACTTATTTACTCATCTATAATGTATTAAAAATTGAGGATGTTTTAATTTGTTCGGACTACTTTTTCCCTATTTTAACTTCTAATTTTATTAGGATTTCGTCAACATAAACATTAATAATTGCAATATCTTTTAAATTTTATTTTTGTGAAGCAATTAATTACTAAAGTGTAAAATAATGTCAAAGAGAGCGTAGCTCAATTCACACTCAAGCGTATTAAAAGCCACGAGGTTTGTGGTTTGATTCCCACAACCTCCTTTTGTACGAAAAGAAATGAAGTTCGTCAATGCATTGAAAACAAATGATTATTTGCTAATTTTATTCAATACACGTTCCTAAGATAGCTTGCGGCGATAACTCAGTTTGGAGAGCGTCAGACTGAAGATCTGAAGGTCACGTGTTCGATCCACGTTCATCACATTTTTATTTTCTTCTCAGGGACAGGACCAAGTAGGGAGCTGGGAACTTAACAATGCGAGACTAAATTCACTCGTTCCTGCCTTTAGGGAAACTTGAGGGGTTGTTCCCTTAAGTGTTGTCTTCAGGGCTTGGACAACGGGCGCCCACCCTCTCACTGGCACGAGAGGGATGTTGTGTATGATTGGACCATTATGTTGTTCATTAGTGGAGCAGTGGGGACTTAAGGAACAAGAAGTAGACATAGGGGTAAAACGGTAATTTGACCCAACAGTGTCTACGAACAACCTGTGAAGGGTCGACTCATGGGCATTGGTTATATCAGTGGACACGTAATGTCTTGCACTGACGGGAGTGTAGCTACGAGCTTTAGTGGAGTGTTACCGTAGCTAATGAATGGTGATTAACCGGGTCAAAGAGTTTGATAGGTTAATCTCGGATCATTGGAGCTTGTCACTGTAGGTCCATAAGGTCCCTCGGTTGGCTCAAATTGGATTATAAGAAGGTTTACTGTTTTGGTGTTAATTGAAGTGTTCAAATTCACTAAAGGGTATTTATGTCATTTATATGAGATATGAATGATATAATATATAGTTTAATGTGAATGATATTCATAATAAACTATAGATTAGCCTAATTGTTGAATTATGGCTAATTAGGAGAAATAGATTGAGAGATATTAAATTGGATGTGATTCAATTTAATAAATCCACAATATTGGAAATGTGATTTGTAATATGAGATATGAGATATCTTATAATATGTGGCTATGCAAATATTATTTGCATAACTTATAGTTTTGGTAAAATGGTAAATAGGTGGAGATTTCAACTCCACCTATCTCCATTATATAAACCTCTTTTGCAAGAAGGGTTGTAATTTGTTGATTGTTCATTTTTCGATTTCTCACCAAAAGAAGAAAACTCCTTCTCTCAAGTTCTCTCTCAAATTCCTCTCCTCCCTAACCAAATTGAAGATCCCACCATCTTCCTTCTTCCAAAAGAAGAACAATCGCGAAGCCAAGTGGTTGTGTTCGTTCTTGTTCGTGAGAAGAATTCGAGAACGTTGAGATCAAGGAAGCACGAAGAGTTCGTGAACAGAAAGGATGCCTTGAAGAACGTCTTCAACAAGTAAGTAACGAGAACTTGCTGTTTTCTTTTCTAATTATGCATGTTTAGCCTTAATCTAAGTATTATATAGTTTTAATGAATATTAGTTGCACAACATCACCGCGACGATTCGATCGTCTTCCGCTGCGCTGGGAGTTTCATTCCCTTCAAAAGAGAGTGCAGCTCAATTGACATTTCAAGCGTATTAAAAGCCACGAGGTCTGTGGTTTGAATCCCACAACCTCCTGTTGTACGAAAAAAAAATGAAGTTCGTCAATGCATTGAAAACCAATGATTATTTGCTAATTTTATTTAATACATGTTCCTAAGATAGCTTGCGGGGATAACTCAGTTGGGAGAGCGTCAGACTGAAGATCTAAAGGCCACGTGTTCGATCCATGTTCACCGCATTTTTTATTTTCTTATCATTCTTATAACCCCCCCACACATAAACTTTGAATGAAAAAAATAATACTTCTTGTCCCTAAACTTTTCAACTTATATAAACTTTTATCATATATGTTGCAATTTTTATCCTTGTATAATTTAACCTAATTCACTCACTAATTATAATCTACAGTAATGAAAAAACCTCCATAAACTCACTAATTTAATTAAAACCAAAATTTTCACAAAATTAAGGTGGATTGCTGCACAAATTAACCTTTAAATAACATAGAAAAAATTCACAAATTTTAATATTAACTCTACTAATGGTTTTAGTTCAATCTTATTAATTTTCTGTCATAGATATGAAATTATAATTCATTATTCAATGCATATGAAAACAAATTCTTAACAATCTTTCACATGAAAACTTATGAAAGGATTAAAATTGCAACACTTTTTAAAGTTTAAGGTTAAGATTACCATACTTATCCACATTTGGAGCTTAATTTTATGAAATTGAAAGTCTACGATAAAAATTGACAAACATGACAAGTTCAGAAGTAATGGAATTTTCTGTATTTGAAATTAAATAATATATAAAATATTAACAATTATGGAAAAAAACATTTTTTTACTATTGTTTTGTTCTTTATTCTCTAATTTAAAAGGCATGTCATGAACCACTAATTTTTAATAGCGAATCAATTAATTAAATAACTTTTTAATTAATAAATAAAAAATATACAATAGTTATAAAAAGCATTTTCTAACAAAATTGTATTTTGAAACCTGTTTTACTTACCAATTGTTGGGAGGGCCTTAGACTAAAGATGTAAAGGTGGAAATCGCTCTCTTCTTTTGTTGATGCACAAATTCGAGCCCAGACGTACTTGGTTTGTAACAGTGAATTTTTATTCTTTGGGGAAAAGAGATGGTCTATAAAATAAAGAAAAGAAAATTGCACATCGATATGGTGCTTGCCACAACCACTCCAATGTTTAAGTTAGAGAGGTTTATGTGTACTAAGCTAGTAAGAAGACATCAGATGAATTGAGATATCTCTAATAGAGTCATACTGTGGTATTAATAGGAGGGGCCTCTTTCCAACCATATTTTAACGATTATTTTATTATATTTAATAGTTATTTTTTTACCATAATCCTTGCCAATTGCTTTATGTATTATTTTTCTAACAATAATAAGTTCTCTAGTTTATTTAATTAGTAGTTATTCCAAGAACTAATGCCAAATCTTGGAAACTAAGTTTGCTACTTATTTACTTATCTATAATGTATTAAAAATTGAGGATGTTTTAATTTGTTTCGACTACTTTTTCGCTATTTTAACTTCTAATTTTATTAGGATTTCATCAAGACAATCATTAATAATTGCAATATCTTTCAAATTTTATTTTTGTGAAGCAATTAATTACTAAAGGGTAAAATAAAATGCCAAAGAGAGTGTAGCTCAATTGACATTTCGATTGTATTAAAAGTCTGACGCCCGGTAATTTCAAGTAAGTTATTATTCTTTTTAACTTAATTCCGGGCTCATGTCGTATTTTTTTTAAAGTTTTGGGCTAAGAATTTAATTATTGAATCTTATAGGGACCCTTTAAACTCCTAAATCTCGCTTTAATTTGGGTGGCCAGCTCCCTTGCCTCTCTTATCGAGCGTGTTGGAGAAGTTTGTTGAGGTAAGCTCTCTCTGGTCTCTTTTAGGGCTTGCTTTGGGTTAGTTTTAAATGTGGGTTAAAAAAAAAAATCGGAGGGAAAGGGATCGAGGAGACCCCTCTCCCCCTCCATCTTTTCTTCGTTGCGCGCTTGAGGGGCCGCCGTGCGCCGCATCCGCCACCATCCTCCCTCTCGGCCTCCCCCTCTTCGTCTCCCGACCTCGCCCCCTCCGCCCCTCTCCCTCTCTCCCTCGCCGATCGGCCGCCCTCTCAAGATGTGCTCTCTGTCTCTCCCTCTCCCCTCCATCGTCGTCCACCAGCTAAGACCCACGCCGTTCGCAAGCCGCCCAGCCACGCCCCTCGCCGACTCTTCCCTCTCCGCCGTAACCTCTCTCTCCCTCTGCCCACCGATCCTTCTCTCTATCTCTCAGCTTCCTCTGTGTCTGCTCTCTCTCTCCCTCTCCGATCTGTTCTCCCTCTCTCTCGTTCAGCTCCTCTCTCTCTCACTCGATCTGCTCTCTCTCTCTCCCTCTTTAGATCTATCTCTGTCTCTCTCGGATCCGAATTTCTTTGCCTAACTCTTCTTTCCTTTCGTTCGTTTTTCACTCTCTATTTTGTGTTGGTTCTATGGGCAGGAGCGGATCCATTGGCGAAGAAGTAAGGTCTTTGGAAGAGATCTCGAGGCTGAGGACGAGCAGAGAACGGCTACAACTTGTAACTGTGAGTAAGCCTCGATCTTGAATCCGTTGGTTCTATGTTTGAGTTTAGGAGTGTTGGCTTGGCTGCGAATTTACGTTAGTTGTTGCGAATTCATGTTAGTTTATCAATAGGTGCTCCTAATTAGCTTGGTTAGGTTCAGTTTCGTATTGCATCTCAAGGGTAGGGCCACGAGCTTAGTTTCCTTTTGAACTTGTGCATTGTTTGTGGTTTCTGTAGGTGCTTTAGGCTACTAGCAGGAGTAAGGACCACCCTTTTGCGCACTTTATTCGAGGTAAGTAGCTGTTGGTTTAAGCATCAAGCTCGTAAGCGAATGAGTTTGAGTTTAGGGTCGTTGTGGTTGACTTTATAACTGTGTTGTGTGGATGTTAGATCGTTGCTTGGTGCGTGAGACTCTGAATGTCCTGTTCTTGTTGTGATTACCTTGTACCGCTTGTAAGTTTTGTGGTTGAATCACTTGTGTGCCCTGATTATATTGCTTAGTTCATGAATGTGCTCTTATGACTCGTGATTGGTTGCTGAGTGAGACTCGACTCTGTATGGTAGAGCCAACTGTGTGGTTGACCCCTGGAACGGAGTAGGATGAGTTGTGTGGTGTTTAGGCTAAGAGTGGCTAGTTAGCTTTGTGGATGGGCTAAGGGTTGGTTGGTGGGTTGCGTGGTTGGCCGGTTAGGCTGATGGTTAGGGACTCGGTTTCAAGACGAACATGGAAAGGTTTAGGGGAAAGCCTAGGAGAGGCATTAGAGTCTGACTTTCTAGGCTAGCATCACCGAACCCACTGAGTGACCCCGAGCGGGACAAAACCTCTAGGTGGGCATCTCTGTGTGGCCATTAGGGTCGAGTGCGTCCTTTTGCGAGCTGTGTGGACATAGGGTCGAGCGCCCTTTGTGATCCTTGTGTGGGTATTAGGGTCGAGTGCACCCTTTTGCGAGTTGTGTCGGCATTAAGGTCGAGTGCGCCCTTTTGCAAGTTGTGTGGGCACTTGGGTGGGCCGCCCTTGTGCGATCTGTGTGGGCTTTAGAGTCGAGGCTCTATTGCGTTCCTGTGTGGGCGTTAAAGTGATTACTCTTTCGCGTTGGGGTGCGTCCCTGTCTGTGGCCGCCTAGGTTTCTGGATCGTCGGTGAGTCTCGGGGTGAGGTATGCATGTGAGCGCCTAGCCATGAGTTCCTAAGTTATTCTTGGTTGTAAACTTATTTTTACCTCTGTGTGTGCACATGTGAAATGTGTAGCTTGGACGTGAGTGGGCTACTTACTGAGTATTCTTATACTCACCCGTCTACTTTAATGTCTTTGGTTGCAGGTAAGGGCAAACAGTGAGCTGGAGAACGACGTTGGCGACGTGACGGGGATATGAGACCACTCTTGTCTTAGAGGAACCTTTATTTTGGAACTTAGGAAGTTCTTTGTATTTATGAGTTGAACTATGACTTCTGTTTATTGCTCGTTCGATTTCTGAACACTTTGGGTTGTTGAGCATGACATTATTCATTTAGTTTTCTTGTTCAGTATGCTCGTTTAACTTTTGTTTAGTGCTTCCGTTGCCTCTGTTGTGTGGTCTGCTAGAGCACGACCTGTTTTGTTGTAGTTTGGAGGAGGTCAGACATTGAAAAAGTTCTTATAAGTGTTTCTTACTTAAAATAGGTTAAGTAAAAATTTGTTATTCATCCGGATAGAGCCGTTATGCTACCGAAATTTCAGCGTAGAGGGTGCTATCTAGTGATGTGACGACCACAACCACAGGTACTAGTTGTTTATTTTATTTAACGTTCTGTCAACCTGTGTGTGTGGGTCTAGTTGGAATAGTGAATTTCATCAAGCTCGGTGTTAATGAGTCGTAGATTTTTATTAGTTTAAAGTGAAACATTCTCCTTTAGACAACTAATTATAAAATTAGAAGATGAGGACGTGTCAATGGCACTTTAGTGATTATTGCCTAAATGAGGGTTATAGTGGACATTTGGATTTAACCTAATTGGGAGTATATAAGGTCCTTAAGTTGAAAGAAGAAGAAGGATAACCCTAACCCTAACCCTAACCCTATTCTCCTCCTTCTTCTTCTCCTATTTTGCCCTAGCCGTGAAAAAACTCAACCACAAGTAACCTAGCCGGCGACTCTCACGAAGCTACTCGTGGCGCAGCCCGATTCACGCCTGGTCGATCCACGAAGACCTCACACACCGATCCACGACGCCGACCGAAAGACCACGTGCGCGCCGCGGCAAAGCCACGAACGGACAAGCTCGCCCGATCTCGAGTCTTGACCGCGTCCGGCCGTTCCTCGCTGCGGCCGACAGAGTCACGCCGAAGTACCCGACGGCCGGTTCGCACGAAGACCTCTCGCCGGATCTCCACGTGCGCCAGCTACTCACGTCTGCAGCCGAAGTTCGCCAGCCGTTTGTGAAGTAACCTCCTTGAAGCCGCTCGCAAGTCGTCGCCTGCACCGAGCCATCACCGATCCACGAGCACCGCGGCGGACCTCGCGCCGATCCCACACAACTCCGGCCTACGCCGCTTGCCGTCGGTGCGCCGTCCGAGCTCTCTACTAACGCGACGACAAAGAATCAGACAAAGAAATAAGATTTCAGTCCGGTGAGCGATCTGTTTAAGTTTCGAACTTGATTGAGAATTATTCTTGACCTATTGATTATCTAAGCGTATAACCGAGAGCCTAAGCTACTATTTCAACACAATTTGTAGGGACTAAACTTGGAGCGGAATTGGAGGTCAAACGCCAAAACAAACTAAGGAATATTAAGTCCTCGCGTTGAACCCGAGAGTAAGCGGGGCATGAAATTGTAAGGACTTGAGTTAGGTACCTTTACAATTATGGATTTAGTGAAGGCTCGGTGAATAATTTCAATTGTTGTGTGAATCGGGTCCCACTAAAGGAAGAGTAGTCAAGGAGTTCGGTTAGGTTTTGGAGCGAAATCGGAACTAAGGTAAGGGACCTTGTGCCGAACTTTTTATTGGGATTGAAGAAAATGATTTTCACGAGTTCATGCGAAATTAGTTTATATTTTCATATGACAATATCTGAGATATTTTCGTGAGAATACTTAATATTTTATGTGCAAATATTTCAATGCTTCATGTGAAATAAACTAGTATTTTATGTGAGAATATTCTTGTATTCTATGTAAGAGTATTCCAAATTTCATGTGAGGATATGACAATAATTTGTATGAGAATATTTCATGATTTCCTACAAAAGTATGATCTTCAAACCGTCATGAGAAAAGTATGATTTGCATATTGACGATGATGTTTGTGACATGTACACTATTGTTATGTGAATGATGGGACCTCATGCATGTTATGTATGTCATGAAATGATTTGATGAAAAGTGTGGACATTGGTCTCCCGAGTGCATTATGTGCATGGTCAAACATGCAATAGAGACCCTATGGGTCAAATTACAGTGGTCCGTGAGGGACTCAAATTATTACAGTGGGTCCGTGAGGGACTCAAACCATACAGGGTCTGTGAGGACTCAAATTATTACAGTGCATGAGGGACTCAAAATGAAATGACTCAGGATGACCAATCGGCCACATAAATAAAAAGGAAGTCATGGATTAAAGACCTGACAATATGAGAAAGTTTTAGGTCCCGCATATGTACATTTCGAACAAGTTTAAAAGTCATGATTGTATGTGTATGCATATCCCAAACCTCATTGAGCGAGGTCACTTACTCGGGTATTGTTTTACAATACTCACCCTTTCTTTTAAAAATGTTTTTCAGGTAAGGCTAAGGACGTGCAGGGCGAGTGACGGAGGCGCGTTGCCAGGACCATGGGAATAGACATGTTTTCCGCACATTCTTTTATAACTGATGTTGTTCCTTTATATTTTCGAAGTTTAAATTTACTTTACAGATTTTAAATAGGCCATGTTAAACTGCTCCTTTTATCTGGTTTTTGAATGTTTTCTTGGGATCCCTAAAGACAAATTATTTTCATTGGAGATTTAAAGATCGTTTTATCTCTGCTGGCCTATAAATGCATGCATGTGTAGTAATGTCCCTAAGAGTTTAGTCATAGAAAAGTAGGGCGTTACGGTTTGGTATCGAGAGCCCTAGGTTTAAGGGTTACGTAGAGACTTGCTTTCACGAGTAAGCCTGAGTAGTTCCATGGTTGAACAACGCGTTCGGTCACCGCCAGTGCGTTCAGTATTTTACAAATTAAGCAAATGATTATGATGTGATCTGTATTATAAATGTAAATGAATTTAAAACCCTAAGGGTGATCCTATTTTATAGCTAGAAAGTAATGGCGAAGTTAGAAACTCTCTGTATTGTAATGTAATGAGACAAAATGCCACCTAGAGGTCGAGGGAGAGGTAGGGGACGTGGTAGGGGCCGGAGGCAGAGAGAAAATGTTGACACCCAAACAGAATTACCATCGGAAGCAGGAAGGGATTGCTCCACCCGTGCGGACCTCCCCCCGGATCCCCGGCCGCGCGGGAGAATGCACTGCGCTGCTCCAGTGGCGGATCAAGGAACACTAACGTTATGACTATGATGGTAGAGGCTATCGCGGACTCTAGTGCGAGCTCTGATAGCCACTCACCGGCCCAAAGCAAATCGAGGGCGGAACGATGCAACTCGAGTCTCGATATCCGAAGGACTTGGTGAAGTATGATCCCGGATCGTTTGATGGGTCTTCTAGTGACCCCACCGTGGGTCGGAGTTATGGTTGTCCTCCATTGAGACCATTTTCGGCCGATGAATTGCCACGAGGACCGGAGGGTGTCTGTGCTACCTTTATCTTTGAGGATGACGCGCGTATTTATGGTGGGAGTCCGCCCGAGGAACCATTGTCGCCAATGAGAAACGATTACACGGAATATGTTTAAGGAAGCATTCAGCGGAAATTTTACCTGCTGCAGCTCGTTACGAGAAAAACAAGCGAAATTCTTACAACTTAGCGAGCGGGAGGCGGTGGAGGTATATGAGAGAGAATTCACCCGCTTGTCACGCTTTGCCCCAGAGCTAGTAGACACAGAGGCGAAGAAGACAGGCGTTTCATCATGGGGCCGGATGAAAATGTTCGAGGCTTCATCCGAGCACTAGCACCTCCCGACTACGCCTCCGCGGTGAGAGTGGCGAGAATTGATTTGGAGTGCGGCGCAGGATCGCACGGCGGTGTGTGGTTAACCCGGGCGACTATGGCAAATCATAAGAGGAAGTGGGACCAGCCAATTTCAAGCTCACAGCGTCCCAGCGTACACCGCATAGACCAGAAATTTTTCGTGCGAGTTCAGTCGAAACCACGAGTCAACGAGCGGGAAATAACGGTGGAGATAAGCCACAATGCAAAGATCGTAGTAGCGGCATTGGGGTAAGTGTTTGGCCCGATCCGGAGTGTGTGCCGGATGTGGGAAAGAAGGGCACAGAGCTAATAGCTGCCCGAGTCAAGCCAGGCCAGCTAGCCAACCTCGAGTTATCAATAGTGGGATTCTTTGTGAAGCTGTTATACATCAAGGAAGAGCTTATGCAAGCACCAAGAAAAACATCTATGGCTCGGACTCGGTGGTTACAGTACACTTCCATTACTTGGGCACCTTGCCTTTGTATTATTTGATTACGGTTCTACACACTCTTTTATTTCGCATCCTTCGTAAGTCAAGTTGAGTTAGAATTAGAAATTCGATATGATGCTCTGTCTGTCTCCACTCCTGCGAGGATAAATTTGTTAGCCACTATGAAAGTCAAGGATGGTAGTGTGACCGTCGCGCACCATGAGTTAACAATAAATCTAGTAGTCTTAGACATGTTTGACTTTGATGTGATATTGGGTATGGGTGGTTAGCGCGAGAACCATGCTTGCATTGATTGTTTCGGGAAGGAGGTAGTGTTCACTCCTCTCACGACCAACCTGGCTCTGAGTTGAGAGGCACGATAGCAGTGAAAGTAGGCCTAAGGTAATTCACGCCCTTAAGGCGTGAAGTTATTACATCGGGAGCTTGGGCGTGTCTTAGCTTGCATATTAGATGCAAGGTGTACGGAGATTTCCGTGTCATCGGTACCGATGGTAAATGAATTTCCGACGTTTTCCCGAGGACCTCCCTGAATACCTCCGTCGAGAGAGGTAGATTTTAACATCGGTTGGAATTGGGGCGACCCGATATCCAAGGCACCGCATGAGAATAGCACCGGCGAGTTGAAAGAACTAAAACTACAGTTACAAGACTTACTAGACAAGGGGTTTATACGCCCTAGCGTTTCGCCTTGAGGAGCACCTGTGTTGTTCGTGAAAAAGAAAGACGGGTCCATGCGCCTGTGTATAGATTACAGGGAGTTGAATAAGGTTACAATCAAGAATAAATACCCTCTTCCCGAAATAGATGATTTGTTCGATCGATTGCAAGAAGCAACGATGTTCTCCAAGATTGATCGAGATCCGGCTACCATCAATTGAGAATCAGTGAAGAGGATATTCCTAAAACAGCATTCAGATCACGTTATGGGCATTACGAGTTCACAGTGATGCCGTTTGGTTTGACCAACGCTCCTGCCGCTATCATGGACTTGATGAACCGTTTATTCAAAGAGTTTCTAGATACGTTCGTGATTGTGTTCATTGACGATATTCTGATATACTCGGATGTGATGAAGATCATGAAAGGCACACGAGAAAAGTTTTAAACACGCAGAGAGAGAATAAGTTATGCACGCAAAATTCTCCAAGTGTGAATTACGCTCGATGTATCCTTCTTAGGGCATGTGGTGTCCGGAAGGCGAGTCTCTGTTGACCCAGTAAGTGGAGGCCGTCGCAAAGTGGCCTCGTCCGACCACCGTTCTGAGGTGCGTAGTTTTACGGGTCTTGCGGAGTTACTATAGACGTTTACGTGCGAGATTTTGCCAAGATAGCCATGCCCATGACCCACCGGCGCGCGCAAAGGTAACTCATTTGTTTGGGATGATGCTTGCGGGCGAGTTTCCGGAAACTCAAGTGTAGATTAGTGTCGGCCCGATTCTTACAAATCCCAGAGGAACAGGGAGCTTTGTAGTTTCTGGTGATGCTTCAAAGAAAGGTTTGGGTTGTGTTCTAATGCGTACGACGGTAAAGTAATAGCCTATGCATCCCGACAAATCAAGACGCATACGAGAGAAATTATCCAACACATGACTTAGAACTAGCGGCGAGTTTTTGCACTAAAGATCCGGAGGCATTACCTATATGGCGAGAAAATTGATTTTTACTGATCATAAAAGTCTCAAAGTATCTGTTCACCCGAAGGAATTGAACATGAGGCAACGCAGATGGTTGGAATTAGTGAAGGATTACGATATTGACATACAATACCACCCCTGTAAGGCTAATATCGTGGCGATGCCCTCGATGGGAAGCTTGATGCATACTTCAAAGACGAGTTCTTGATGCAGAGCGAGTTACTGAGCGAGTTTGCTCGAGTAAAATTGCGTACTAGTAGGAAAGACCACGGCTCGATTAGCTCGATTAATGGTACAACCAACCTTGAGACAACGCATCGTTGAGTCTCAACGGGAGACCCTCGATTAGTGGAAAAACTTACTGCGGTAACTACGGTGAGTTGGCGAGTTTTCCCTATCCACGAGATGGAGGATTACAATTTCGGGGCGATTATGTGTGCGACGATGACAAATCGCGAGATCTTGGCGAAGCCCACAACTCACCATTTTCTATGCATCCCGGCGGTACCAAGATGTATCGAGATCTCAAACAGATCATTTTGGTGGTGTAACATGAAGCGCGACGTAGCGAGTTTGTCGGCAAGTGTTTGACTTGTCGGCAGTGAAGGCACCTAGGCGAGAGACCCGCAGATTACCGCAACCTTTACATGTACCTCGGTGGAAATGGGAGGAGATCTCTATGGATTTCATAGTCGGATGCCTAGAACCTTACGAGGTTACTTCTCGGTAATTTGGGTCATAGTGGGCCAGATTAACCAAGTCAAGCACATTTCATACCGGAAACCCACCTATTCTACGAGATAAGTGGCGCGACTTTACCGGAAGAGATAGTCCGTTTGCATGGGATTCCAGTCAAGATTATTTCGAGGCGAGGATCCACGTTTCACCTCCAACTTCGGAGGAGTTTACGTAAAGCGTTAGGTTCACGCGGTTGAACTTTAGTACGACTTTTCATCCACGAGCGGATGGGCGATGCGAACGTTTAAACGGATATTAGAAGATATGTTGCGAGCTTGCACCTTAGGCTTCCCCGGTAGTTGGGACACACATTTACATTTGATGGAGTTTGCTTACAATAACAGTTATCAGTCGACCATCGGAATGGCTCCATTTGAAGCTCTCTATGGAAAACGTTGCGAGAACTCCCGTTTTACGGGAGGAGGTTGGTGAACGCCGCTTATTGGGTCCAGAGTTGGTACAGTCACAAATGATGCGATGCATGAAAGATTAGGGTGCGCGATGCGAGACCGCCCCAAAGCGCACAAAAGAGTTATGCCGATACAAGGCGAAGGAACCTAGAATTCGAAGTTGGGGACCACGTATTTCTTAAAGTTGCCCCAATGAAAGGGATTCTAAGGTTTGGCCGAAAAGGGAAGTTGAGTCCGCGCTTCATCGGACCATTTGAGATTTTAGAGAGGGTTTGTGTAGTGGCCTACAGGCTAGCATTGCCGCCTTCCCTATCAGCAGTTCATAACGTATTCCATGTCTCCATGCCGAGAAAATACGTTCCGGACAGACTCATGTCGTAGACTTCAACCACTACACCAGCGTAAGATCCGAGTTATGGCGGCGCACACATGCATGATTATTGCAAGAGATCGAAAGACCCTCCGTGAACCGTGAGATCAACTTAGTTAAAGTGTTATGGCAAAACCACCGCATACGGAAGAAGCTACCGGGAGCGAGAAGAGGAAGTCTGAGCTAAGTACCCGAATTATTCCAAGAATAGGAACTTTCGAGGGCGAAAGTTCTTAAGGTGGGAAGATTGTGACGACCACAACCACAGGTACTAGTTGTTTATTTTATTTAACGTTCTGTCAACCTGTGTGTGTGGGTCTAGTTGGAATAGTGAATTTCATCAAGCTCGGTGTTAATGAGTCGTAGATTTTTATTAGTTTAAAGTGAAACATTCTCCTTTAGACAACTAATTATAAAATTAGAAGATGAGGACGTGTCAATGGCACTTTAGTGATTATTGCCTAAATGAGGGTTATAGTGGACATTTGGATTTAACCTAATTGGGAGTATATAAGGTCCTTAAGTTGAAAGAAGAAGAAGGATAACCCTAACCCTAACCCTAACCCTATTCTCCTCCTTCTTCTTCTCCTATTTTGCCCTAGCCGTGAAAACTCAACCACAGTAACCCTAGCCGGCCGACTCACGAAGCTACTCGTGCAGCAGTTCACGCCGGTCGATCCACGAAGACCTCTGGTAAATTGATCCACGAACGGCCGGCGAGAAGACCACGTCGCGCCGCGGCAAAAGCCACGAACGGACAAGCTCGCCCGATCTCGAGTCTTGACCGCCGGCCGGTTTCCTCGCTGCGCAGCACAGAGTCTACGCCAGAAGTACCGGCGGCCGGCTTCGCGAAGACCTCTCGCCGGATCTCCACGTGCGCCAGCTACTCACGTCTGCAGCCGAAGTTCGCCAGCCGTTTGTGAAGTAACCTCCTTGAAGCGCTCGCAAAGTCGTCGCTGCAAGACCCAGCCATCACCGATCCACGAGCACCGCAGCAGACCTCGCCGGATCCCACACAACTCCGGCCTCTGCCATCGCTGCGACGGCGGTGCGCCGCCGCCGAGCTCTACAAACGCCGCCAAAGAATCAGACAAAGAAATAAGATTTCAGTCCGGTGAGCGATCTGTTTAAGTTTCGAACTTGATTGAGAATTATTCTTGACCTATTGATTATCTAAGCGTATAACCGAGAGCCTAAGCTACTATTTCGAACACAATTTGTAGGGACTAAACTTGGAGCGGAATTGGAGGTCAAACGCCAAAACAAACTAAGGAATATTAAGTCCTCGCGTTGAACCCGAGGTAAGCGGGGCATGAAATTGTAAGGACTTGAGTTAGGTACCTTTACAATTATGGATTTAGTGAAGGCTCGGTGAATAATTTCGAATTGTTGTGTGAATCAGGTCCCACTAAAGGAAGAGTAGTCAAGGAGTTCGGTTAGGTTTTGGAGCGAAATCGGAACTAAGGTAAGGGACCTTGTGCCGAACTTTTTATTGGGATTGAAGAAAATGATTTTCACGAGTTCATGCGAAATTAGTTTATATTTTCATATGACAATATACAGATATTTTCGTGAGAATACTTAATATTTTATGTGCAAATATTTCAATGCTTCATGTGGAAATAAACTAGTATTTTATGTGAGAATATTCTTGTATTCTATGTAAGAGTATTCCAAAGATTTCATGTGAGGATATGATAGAAATTTGTATGAGAATATTTCATGATTTCCTACAAAAGTATGATCTTCAAACCGCTCTATGAGAAAAGTATGATTTGCATATTGACGATGATGTTTGTGACATGTACACTATTGTTATGTGAATGATGGGACCTCATGCATGTTATGTATGTCATGAAATGATTTGATGAAAAGTGTGGACATTGGTCTCCCCGAGTGCATTATGTGCATGGTCAAACATGCAATAGAGACCCTATGGGTCAAATTACAGAGGGTCCATGAGGACTCAAATTATTACAGGGTCCATGAGGACTCAAACCATACGAGGTCCATGAGGACTCAAATTATTACAGAGTGCATGAGGACTCAAAATGAAATGACTCGGGATGACCATCGGCCACATAAATAAAAAGGAAGTCATGGATTAAAGACTCGACAATATATGAGAAAGTTTTAGGTCCCGCATATGTACATTTCGAACAAGTTTAAAAGTCATGATTGTATGTGTATGCATATCCCAAACCTCGGTAGCGAGGTCACTTACTGGGTATTGTTTTACAATACTCACCCTTTCTTTTAAAAATGTTTTTCAGGTAAGGCTAAGGACGTGCAGGGCGAGTGACGGAGGCGCGTTGCCAGGACCATGGGAATAGACATGTTTTCCGCACATTCTTTTATAACTGATGTTGTTCCTTTATATTTTCAAGTTTAAATTTACTTTACTGATTTTAAATAGGCCATGTTAAATCGCTCCTTTTATCTCGGTTTTTGAATGTTTTCTTGGGATCCCTAAAGACAAATTATTTTCATTGGAGATTTAAAGATCGTTTTATCTCTGCTGGCCTATAAATGCATGCATGTGTAGTAATGTCCCTAAGAGTTTAGTCATAGAAAAGTAGGGGCGTTACAAGTGACGTCCCTAGATGGAATTGTATTGAAAATTAGGGGCGTTACAAAAAGCCACGAAGTCTGTGGTTTGAATCCCCCCAACCTCCTTTTGTACGAAAAAAAATGATATTCGTCAATGCATTGAAAACCAATGATTATTTGCTAATTTTATTTAATACACGATCCTAAGAGAGCTTGCGGGGATAACTCAGTTGGGAGAGTGCCAGACTGTAGATTTGAAGGTCACGTGTTCGATCCACGTTCATCGCATTTTGATTTTCTTATCATTCTTATAACCCCACACACATATACACTTTGAATGAGAAAAATAATATTTCTTGTCCCTAAACTTTTTAACTTATATAAACTTTTATCATAAACTTTAAACGTCATCAAATTATTCCTTAAACTTCAACACGTGTTGCAATTTTTATTGTGACGACCACAACCACAGGTACTAATTATTTATTTCATTTGACGTTCTATCGTTAATTATTGTTTCTCCTTGAGATGGGATTTATTTGTAATATTAGAAGAAGAGGAAGTACCGATGGCGTTTTGGTTAATAATGCCTAGGTAAGGGTTAATTGGGACTTTTAACAATGACCTAGACCTCATTGTTCAACCATATTTATATAAACTTACAAGCAAAGAAGGAGGGAATGAAACCCTAACCCTAAAACCATATACACATCGATCTTCTCCTTCTCCTTCATGCGCATGCCCTAACCGAAAACCTAGCTCCAACGTCATCTGCTGCTGCTTCGCCGCCGCCGTCGGGTCACCGCAGTGCAAGCCCCACCGCCTCGTTTGCAACCCACGGACGAACACTCGGAGCTGCACGCCGCCATCTCAAACGAAGCCCTACTTACTGTTTCATTAAGGAACCACACGAATGGGAGGAAGGACTCACACCACCCTCGTCCCACGTCATCGGATCTCAACGCCGCCCCATCTCGCACTCGCACCTCGTCCGGTAGCGCGGCAAAGAAGAAGAGTCCCAGCCGACCGCGTCTGCTGCCGCCGACGAACCACGAACATCCAGCCGTCCGAAGAGCCACAGCCGTACGTTGAAGTCACGCCTTGGAAGCCGTCTCTTGGAAGTGCTCGCGCGTCGAGTCTGCGCGGAGATCGAACGCAGGAGCCGCCGTCCGAAGTTTTGCGTGCCGGATCCGCCAATCCACGCCCAATTCGGCGCGCAGTTCTCGCCGGAGTTCACGCAATTTTCCAGCCGCTGCCGCTGTTTGATCTGCGCGCGCCGAGACTCTTACGCCGCCGTCCCTAACTGCCGCCGAGCTTTTTTGCAACGCCGACCAAAGACGCGTTTTCACCCGTGAAGTTATAACTCGGTGAGCGATCTGGTTTAGTTTCGAACTCGTTGGAGATTTACTTGTGACCTATCGATTAATTAAGCGTTTGATTGAGAACTTAGGTTACGGTTTCGAACACATTTTGGTAGGGACCAAACTTGGAGCGGAATTGGAGGTCGATCGTCAAAACGGACTAAGGGATATTAGGTTTTCGCATTGAGCTCGAGGTAAGCGGGGCATGACATCTTAATAACGTAATTCAAGTACCTTATGATTATGGATTTAGTGAATACTTGGAGATTGAACTCGGGAACTATGGTGTGAATCAGGTTTCACTAAGAGAAGAGTAGTAGTCAGGGAGCTCGGGTTAAGTTTTGGTAAATTCGAATTAAGGTAAGGGACCTTGTGCCGAATCTTTTTAAATGGGATTAGAGAAAACGAATTTCAATATTTTATGTGAAATTAGTACGATATTTTACTTAAAAAGATTTAATGATTTTCATACGAGAATATCCCGAGATTTTATGTGAAAATACTTTGATATTCTATGTGAAGGTATCTCATTATTTTATGCGAGCATAATCTAGTATTTTATGCGAGGATGTCTTTGTAATTTTACGTAAGGATATTCCAATATTTCATGTGAAGATAGTACAGTATTATCTATGAGAATATTGTATGATTATATACGTGAGTATTACACCCTATCTGATGTGAAAGGTCATGATTTGCATATTCATGATAATGGTTGTGGCATGTACACTATAGTTATGTTGAATGATGGGACCTCATGCATATTATGTATGTCATGAAATGAATTGATGAAAAGTGTGGACATTGGTCTCCTGAGTGCATTATGTGCATGGTCAAACATGCAATAGAGACCCTATGGGTCAAATTACAGAAGGTCCATGAGGGACTCAAATTATTACAGAGTGTGCATGAGGACTCAAACCATACAGTGTCCGTGAGGGACTCAAAATGAAATGACTCAGGGATGACCAATCGGCCACATAAATAAAAAAAGGAAGTCATGGATTAAAGACTGACAATATGAGAAAGTTTTAGGTCCCGCATATGTACATTTCGAACAAGTTTAAAAGTCATGATTGTATGTGTATGCATATCCCAAACCTCTGTTAGCGAGGTCACTTCTTTGGGTATTGTTTTGCAATACTCACCCTTTCTTTTAAAAATGTTTTTTTCAGTAAGGCCAAGGACGTGCAGGGCGAGTGACGGAGGCGCGTTGCTAGAACCATGGGAATAGACATGTTTTCCGCACATTTCTTTTATAACTGATGTTGTCCCTTTATGTTTTTGGAGTTTAAATTTACTTCACATATTTTTAGTAGGCCATGTTAAACTGCTCCTTTTATTTGTTTTAAATGATTTATTTGGGATCCCTAAAGACAAATTATTTTTAATTGGAGGTTTATTAAAGATCTTTTTATCTCTTGGCCTATAAATGCATGCATGTGTAGTAATGCCCCTAAGAGTTTAGTCATAGAAAAGTAGGGGCGTTACAGTTGGTATCGAGCCCTAGGTTAAGGGTTTCAGAGACTTGCTTACTGAGTAAGCACAGAGTAGTTCCCATGGTTGAACAACGCGTTCCGGTCACCGCTGTGCGCGTTACAGTATTTTACAAATTAAGCAAATGATTATGATGTGATCTGTATTATAAATGTAAATGAATTTAAAACCCTAAGGGGGTGATCCTATTTTATAGCTAGAAAGTAATGAAACCGAGTTAGAAACTCTCTGTGTTGTAGTACCAGACAAAATGCCACCTAGAGGTTGAGGAGAGGTAGGGGGCGTGGTAGGGCCGAGGGCAAGAGAAAACGTTGACACCCAACCGGAATTACCTTTGGAGCGAACAGAAGGGATTGCTCCACCCGTGCAGACACTCCCCCGGACGGCGGCCGCCGGAGAATGCACTGCAGCTTGCTCCAGTGGCGGATCAAGGGAACACTAACGTTATGACTATGATGGTAGAGGCTATCAGACTCTGAGTCGCGAGCTCTGATAGCCACCCACCGCCCAAGCAAATCGGGACGGAGCGATGCAACTCGAGTCTCGATATCCGAAGGACTTCGGAAATATGATCCCGAGATCGTTTGATGGGTCTTCCAGTGACCCCACCGTGGTCGAAGTTATGGCCGTCCTCCATTGAGACCATCTTGATTGATGAACCGCCCGAGGACCGAGGGTGTCTGTGCTACCTTTATCTTTGAGGATGACGCGTATTTATGGTGGAGTCCGCCCGGGGAACCATTGTCGCCGAGAAACGATTACACAGAATATGTTTAAGGAAGCATTCAGCGGAAATTTTACCTGCTGCGCAGCTCGTTCACGAGAAACAAGCGGAATTCTTACAACTTAGCCAGAACAGGAGGGCAGTGGAGGTATATGAGAGAGAATTCACCCGCTTGTCACGCTTTGCCCCCGAACTGGTTGACACAGAGGCAAAGAAAACAGAGCGCTTCGTTATGGGACTGGATGAGAATGTTCGAGGCTTCATCCAAGCACTAGCACCTCCTGATTATGCCTCCGCAGTGAGAGTGGCGGAATTGATTTGGGTGCAGCGCGATCGCACAATGAGTAGTGGTTAACCCGGGCGACCTATGGCAAATCATAAGAGGAAGTGGGACCACCAAATTCAAGCTCACAAAGGCGTCCCAGCGTACACCGCCGACGAGAAATTTTCGTGCGGTGTTGGTCGAAACCACGAGTCAACAGAACGGGAAATAACGGTGGAGATAAGCCACAATGCAAAGAGGCGTAGTAGCGGCATTGGGGTAAGTGTTTGGCCCGGTCCGGAGTGTGCTTCGGATGTGGGAAAGAAGGGCACAGAGCTAATAGCCGCCGAGTCAAGCCAAATAGCTAGCCAACCTCGAGTTATCAATAGTGGGAATTTCTGTGTGAAGCTGTTATACATCAAGGAAGAGCTTATGCAAGCACCGATAAAAACATCTATGGCTCGGACTCGGTGGTTACAGTGTACACTTCCATTACTTGGGCACCTTGCCTTTGTATTATTTGATTACGGTTCTACACACTCTTTTATTTCTCGCATCCTTTGTAAGTCAAGTGAGTTAGAACTAGAAACGATTCTGATATGCTCTGTCTGTCTCCACTCCTGCGGGGATAAATTTGTTAGCCACTATGAAAGTCAAGGATGGTAGTGTGACCATCGCAGACCATGAGTTAACAATGAAATCTAGTAGTCTTAGACATGTCCGACTTTGATGTGATATTGGGCATGGATCGTTAGCGCAGAACCATGCTTGCATTGATTGTTTCGGGGAAGGAGGTAGTGTTCACTCCTCCCGACCAACCTCAAGCTGAGGTTCGAGGCACGATAGCGAGGAAGTAGGCCTAAGGTAATTACTGCCCTTAAGGCCAGAAAGTTCTTACATCGGGGAGCTTGGGGCGTCTTAGCTTGCATACTAGATGCAAGGTGCACAGAGATCTCTGTGTCATCGGTCCCAGTGGTGAATGAATTTACAAACGTCTTCCCCGAGGACCTCCCCGGGATACCTCCGTCGAGAGAGGTAGATTTTAACATCAGTTGGAATTAGGGACGACTCCGATATCCAAGGCACCGTCTGAGAATGCACCGCGCAGAGTTGAAAGAATCGAACTACGATTGCGGGACTTCCATCGGACAAGGGTTTTATACACCCAAGCGTTTACGCTTGGGAGCCCCCGTTGTTGTTCGTGAAAAGAAAGACGGATCCATGCGCTTTGTGTATAGATTACGGGGAGTTGAATAAAGTCACGATCAAGAATAAATACCCTCTTCCCAGAATAGATGATTTGTTCGATCAGTTGCAAGGAGCAACAGTGTTCTCCAAGATTGATCTGAGATCAGGCTACCATCAGTTGAGAATTAGTGAAGAGGATATTCCTAAAACAGCATTCAGATCACGTTATGGCCATTACGAGTTCACAGTGATGCCGTTTGGTTTGACCAACGCTCCTGCCGCTTTCATGGACTTGATGAACCGTTTATTCAAAGAGTTTCTTGATACGTTCGTGATAGTATTTATCGACGATATACTGATATACTCCAGGTGTGATGAAGATCATGAAAGGCACCTGAGAAAAGTTTTAAACACGCTGAGAGAGAATAAGTTGTATGCAAAATTCTCCAAGTGTGAATTCTGGCTCAGACAGGTATCCTTCTTAGGGCATGTGGTGTCCGAAGCTGGAGTCTCTATTGACCCAGCGAAAGTGGAGGCCGTCACACAGTGGCCTCGTCCGACCACCGTTACAGAGGTACGTAATTTTCTGGATCTTGCAGGTTATTATAGACGTTTCGTGCAGGACTTCGCCAAGATAGCCATGCCCATGACTCAGCTGACGCGCAAGGGTAACTCATTTGTTTTGGATGATGCTTGCGAGGCGAGTTTCCAGGAACTCAAGTGCAGATTAGTGTCAGCCCCGATTCTTACAGTCCCCGAGGGAACAGGGAACTTTGTAGTTTACAGTGATGCTTCAAAGAAAGGTTTGGGTTGTGTTCTAATGCAGCACGGTAAAGTAATAGCCTATGCATCCCGACAAGCGAAGACGCATTTAGAGGAATTACCCAACACACGACTTAGAACTAGCGGCAGTAGTTTTTGCACTAAAGATCTGGAGACATTACCTGTATGGCGAGAAAATTCAGATTTTTACAGATCATAAAAGTCTGAAGTATCTGTTCACCCAGAAGGAATTGAACATGAGGCAACGCAGATGGTTGGAATTAGTGAAGGATTATGATATTGACATACAATACCACCCCGGTAAGGCTAATGTCGTGGCCGATGCCCTCGATAGGAAGCGATGCATACTTCAAAGACGAGTTCTTGCGAGAGCGAGAGTTACTGAGCGAGTTTGCTCGAGTGAAATTGCGAGACTAGTAGGAAAGACCACGGCTCAGTTAGCTCAGTTAACGGTACAACCAACCTTGAGACAACGCATCGTTGAGTCTCAACAAGGAGACCCTCAGTTAGTTGGAAAAACTTACTGCGGTAACTACAGGTGAGTTGGCGAGTTTTCCCTATCCACAGATGGAGGATTACTATTTCAGGGACGATTATGTGTGCCAGACGATGACAAACTGAAAACTGAGATCTTGAACGAAGCTCACAACTCACCATTTTCTATGCATCCTGCCAGTACCAAGATGTATCGAGATCCGAAACAGTCATTTTGGTGGTGTAACATGAAGCGCGACGTAGCAGAGTTTGTCAGCAAGTGTTTGACTTGTCAGCGGTGAAGGCACCTAGGCCAGAGACCCGCAGGATTACTGCAACCTTTACATGTACCTCAGTGGAAATGGGAGGAGATCTCTATGGATTTCATAGTCGGACTGCCTAGAACCTTACGAGGTTACTCGGTAATTTGGGTCATAGTGGACAGATTAACCAAGTCAGCACATTTCATACCAGGAAACCCACCTATTCTACGAGATAAATGGGCGCGACTTTACGGAAGAGATAATCCGTTTGCATGGGATTCCAATCAAGATTATTTGAGCGAGGATCCACGTTTCACCTCCAACTTCGGAGGAGTTTACTGAAAGCGTTAGGTTCACGGTTGAACTTTAAGTATGCGACTTTTCATCCACGACGGATGGCGATGAGCGTTTAAACGGATATTAGAAGATATGTTGCGAGCTTGCACCTTAGACTTCCCGGTAGTTAGGACACTCATTTGCATTTGATGGAGTTTGCTTACAATAATGATTATCGATCGACCATCGGAATGGCTCCATTTGAAGCTCTCTATGGAAAACGTTGCGTAACTCCCGTTTTAGGAGGAGGTTGGTGAACGCCGCTTATTGGGTCCCGAGTTAGTACAGTCACAAATAGTGCGATACAAAGATTGGGGCGAATGCGGACCGCCTTAGAGCAGCAGACAAAAAGAGTTATGCCGACACGAGAGACGCAGGACCTAGAATTCGGTGTTGGGGACCACGTATTTCTTAAGGTGGCCCCAATGAAAGGAATTCTAAGGTTTGGCGAAAAGGAAATTGAGTCCGCGCTTCATCGGACCATTTGAGATTTTAGAGAGGGATGGTGTAGTGGCCTACAGGTTGGCACTGCCGCCTTCCCTGTCAGCAGTTCATAACGTGTTTCATGTCTCCATGTTGAGAAAATACGTTCCAGACCCGACACACGTCATAGACTTCGAACCATTACGGTTAGCCGAAGATCCGAGTTATGGCGGCGACACATGCAGATATTGCTAGGGATCAAAAGACCCTCCGTAACAGTGAAATCAACCTAGTTAAAGTGTTGTGGCAAAACCACCGCATACGGAAGAAGCTACACCGGAGCGAGAAGAAGAAGTGTGCGAGTTAAATATCCAGAACTATTTCAAGAATAGGAACTTTCGAGGACGAAAGTTCTTAAGGAGGGAAGATTGTGACGACCACGACCACAACCACAGGTACTAATTATTTATTTCATTTGACGTTCTATCGTTAATTATTGTTTCTCCTTGAGATGGGATTTATTTGTAATATTAGAAGAAGAGGAAGTACCGATGGCGTTTTGGTTAATAATGCCTAGGTAAGGGTTAATTGGGACTTTTAACAATGACCTGAACCTCATTGTTCAACCATATTTATATAAACTTACAAGCAAAGAAGGAGGAATGAAACCTAACCCCTAAAACCATATACACATCGATCTTCTCCTTCTCCTTCATGCGCATGCCCTAACCGAAAACCTAGCTCCAACGTACTGCTGCTGTCGCCGCCGTCCATCCGTTGTGCAAGCCGCCCCAGCCGCCTCGTTTGCAACCCACGGACGAACACTCTCGGAGCTGCACGCCGCCATCCCAAACGAAGCCCTACTTACTGTTTCATTAAGGAACCACACGAACTGCCGGAGGAAGGACTCACACCACCCCTCGTCCACGTACCGGGATCTCAACGCCGCTCCCATCTGCACCTCGTCCAGCCGGCCGCGGCAAAGAAGAAGAGTCCCAGCCGACCGCGTCTGCTGCCGCCGACGAACCACGAACATCCAGCCGTCCGAAGAGCCACGGCCAGTTGAAATCCACGCCTTGAAGCCGTCTCTCTTGAAGTGCTCGCGTCGAAAGTCTTGCGGAGACCGAACGAGGCTGCCGCCGCCGAAGTTTTGCGTGCCGGATCCGCCAATCCACGCCCAATCCGAATGCGAGTTCTCGCCGGAGTTCACGCAATTTTCCAGCCGCTGCCGCTGTTTGATCTGCGCCGCCGCCGAGACTCTTACGCACGCTGTCCCTGCTGCCGTCGAGCTTTGCAACGCCGGCCAACACGTTTTTTCAATCGGCCTGAGTTATAACTCGGTGAGCGATCTGGTTTAGTTTCGAACTCGTTGGAGATTTACTTGTGACCTATCGATTAATTAAGCGTTTGATTGAGAACTTAGGTTACGGTTTCGAACACATTTTGGTAGGGACCAAACTTGGAGCGGAATTGGAGGTCGATCGTCAAAACGGACTAAGGGATATTAGGTTTTCGCATTGAGCTCGAGGTATGCGGGGCATGACATCTTAATAACGTAATTCAAGTACCTTATGATTATGGATTTAGTGAATACTTGGAGATTGAACTCGAGAACTATGGTGTGAATCAGGTTTCACTAAGAGAAGAGTAGTCCGGGAGCTCGGGTTAAGTTTTGGAGTAGAATTCGAATTAAGGTAAGAGACCTTGTGCCGAATCTTTTTAAATGGGATTAGAGAAAACGAATTTCAATATTTTATGTGAAATTAGTACGATATTTTACTTAAAAGATTTAATGATTTTCATACGAGAATATCCCGAGATTTTATGTGAAAATACTTTGATATTCTATGTGAAGGTATCTCATTATTTTATGCGAGCATAATCTAGTATTTTATGCGAGGATGTCTTTGTATTTTACGTAAGGATATTCCAATATTTCATGTGAAGATAGTACAGTATTATCTATGAGAATATTGTATGATTATATACGTGAGTATTACACCCTATCTGATGTGAAAGGTCATGATTTGCATATTCATGATAATGGTTGTGACATGTACACTATAGTTATGTTGAATGATGGGACCTCATGCATATTATGTATGTCATGAAATGAATTGATGAAAAGTGTGGACATTGGTCTCCTGAGTGCATTATGTGCATGGTCAAACATGCAATAGAGACCCTATGGGTCAAATTACAGTGTCATGAGGACTCAAATTATTACAGGGTGCAGTGAGGACTCAAACCATACAGGGTCCATGAGGGACTCAAAATGAAATGACTCAGGATGACCAATCGGCCACATAAATAAAAAAGGAAGTCATGGATTAAAGACCTGACAATATGAGAAAGTTTTAGGTCCCGCATATGTACATTTCGAACAAGTTTAAAAGTCATGATTGTATGTGTATGCATATCCCAAACCTCGGTAGCGAGGTCACTTACTGGGTATTGTTTTGCAATACTCACCCTTTCTTTTAAAAATGTTTTTCAGGTAAGGCCAAGGACGTGCAGGGCGAGTGACGGAGGCGCGTTGCTAGAACCATGGGAATAGACATGTTTTCCGCACATTTCTTTTATAACTGATGTTGTCCCTTTATGTTTTTGGAGTTTAAATTTACTTCACAGATTTTTAGTAGGCGATGTTAAACTGCTCCTTTTATTTGTTTTAAATGATTTATTTGGGATCCC
This sequence comes from Trichosanthes cucumerina, assembly GCA_036507285.1. Taxonomy (NCBI): domain Eukaryota; kingdom Viridiplantae; phylum Streptophyta; class Magnoliopsida; order Cucurbitales; family Cucurbitaceae; genus Trichosanthes; species Trichosanthes cucumerina. Next base: position 66,126,262 of record CM071838.1, read on the forward strand.
TAAAGACAAATTATTTTTAATTGGAGGTTTATTAAAGATCTTTTTATCTCTTGGCCTATAAATGCATGCATGTGTAGTAATGTCCCTAAGAGTTTAGTCATAGAAAAGTAGGGGCGTTACATTTATCCTCTAATTGAAACTAATTCACTCACTAATTATAATCTAAAGTAATGAAAAAACCTCCATAAACTCACTAATTTAATTAAAACCAATTTTTTCACAAAATTAAGTCGGATTGCTGCACAAATTAACCTTTAAATAACATAGGCAAAATGCACAAATTTTAATATTAATTTAACTCTACCAATGTTTTTAGTTAAATCTTATTAATTTTGTGTCATGGATATGAAATTAGAATTCATTATTCGATGCATATGAGAACAAATTCTTAACAATCTTTGACATGAAAACTTATGAAATGATTAAAATTGCAACATTTTTTAAAGTTTAAGGTTAAGATTACCACACTTATCCACATTTGGAGTTGAATTTTATGAAATTGAAAGTGTACGATAAAATTTGACACAACATGACAAGTTCAGAAGTAATGGAATTTTCTGTATTTGAAACTAAATAATATATCACATATATTAATAATTATGGAAAAAAAACATTTTTTTTAGTATTGTTAGGTATTAACCACTAATTTTTAATAGCCAATCAGTTAATTAAATAACTTTTAACTAAAAAATAAAAAATATACAATAGTTATAAAAAGTATTTTAAAACAAAAGTGTATTTTGAAACATGTTTTGCTTACCAATTTGTTGGGAGGGCCTTAGATTAAAGATGTAAAGGTGGAAATCGCTCTCTTCTTTTGTTGATGCACAAATTCGAGCACATACGTACTTGATTTGTAACAGTGAATTTCTATTCTGGGGAAAAGAGATGGTCTATAAAATAAAGAAAAGAAAATTGCACATCGATGTGGTGCTTGCCACAACCACTCCAATGTTTTAGTTAGAGAGGTTTTAAACTGTCATCAAATATGCCTTGCGATGTCGGTTACAAACCGTCATTAAAAACTATTTAAAATTATTGCGAAATTGCTAACCTTTGATGTCGGTTATGATCCGTTATGAAATACAACCTTACGATGTCGGTGAAGACCTTCATTAAAGACTCGTACAAAACGATGTCGTTTTAAACGTATGAAAGAGTCGTCAAAGAGGCTCTTCGATGTTTGTTTTTAATGTTAGGTCGCTCTCAACTTTTCATCTTTACAAATAATTATTAAATGTCTTAAAATTTTTATTGTCAATATTTGGCATATTGGTGTAAGCCACTTTTGATATTCTTAATTTAAGGTCTTTAGTTCAAACCTCATGTTAGATTTTTTGTTTATATATTTTATATTTTGTTGTTTTCGTTTTTCTCTCCATTTCGTTTTTCGTTTTTCCTTTTTTTTTTCTTTTCTTCTTCTTTTTTTTCGTTTTTCCCCTCATTTTTTGTTTTACTTATTTGTTTTCCTGTTTTTGTTCCTCTCCCTTTGGGATCTATTTTTTTTATACCTTTTTCCAATTTTTATTTTTTCGGAGACATTTTTTCCTAATAATAATATTTGTTTTCTCATTTTTTAAGAAAAAATTCAATTTCCCTCCTTAATTTATATAGTTATATTATTTTTATATAAACTTTCAGTTTAATCAAATTAAACCATATACTCATACTTATGCAACACTGTTTAACCTCTATTCAATTTTAACTAATTCACCTACTGAATTTAACAAAAAGTAATGTAAAAAATCTTCATCACCAATTTCAATAAATTAAGCTTTGAACACAATTTAATTTGATCAATGAACAAATTAAATATTGAAAACTTTGCTAAAATCCATTAATTGCAAAAAAAATTAGCTCTAAAGTCATTTTTCTCTTAAATTTTATCAAATTTGTACAATATATATGTTTTAGAATTCTAAGAATGCATGTGAAAATATTTTTTTTTAATGATCTTTCAAATGAAAGCTCATTAGAGGATTAAAAATGTATATTTTTTTACGTTTGAGTTAATATTGCAATACTTATCTAACTTTGTGGTGGAATTTGATGAAATTAAAAGTATAGGATAAAAATTTGCACAACATAACAAATTTATGGTCTAAATTAATTTTTTTTTCCTCTGTTCTAAAATAATTTAAATTTATAAATAATAAGAAATATATGATATTATATTTATTTTTACCATTTAAACTTTTTTTGTCTAGAGTCAAATAAAGAAAGAACAAAAAATTGACTTTTACTTACATTATACTTTAAAACTAATTACATAAAAAATCTATAATTCTCGTGAAAGAGAAAAATATTTCAAGTTTCATTTTTCATATACATTTTATAAGTTGATCGAATCTATTTTAATAGACTTTTGAATTAAAAGGTATGCAATTAGACTTTTAACATTCAATTTTATATCTAATAAGTTTCAGAGTTTCAATTTAATGTCTAATAAATCTGCAACCTAAATAATTTTTATTAAATTTAAGGATCACAAATTCGAAATTTCATGAACTTATTAGATAGAAATTGACAATTCAGTAATTTAATAAAAAAAATTTAAAGCTAGGAACCTATTAAATAAAATTTAAACGTCTTTTGTGACCCCCGTAAATTTTCAAGTACTTTTCTAGAATTTTGAACTTTTTAGTTGGGTCGTTTCATAATTTTGATAATAAGTTTAAAGTAATTAAGGAAAAATTTGTTTTGAAAAGAAAATAAGATTTTCAGAAAAGAATAAGGAAAGGAAAAAGATTTTGTTTATTTTAAATAAGAAAAATATATTTTCTTAAATGATTTGTTGTGATGCCCGGAAAAATAGTTTTTGAAAAGGAAAAGTTTTATAAAAAGAAAGAACTTTGATATGTTTGTTAAATAAAGAAAGATCTTTTATATGTTTTTTAAATAAAGAAAGATATATTTTTTTAAATAAAATAAAATGAAATAAAAAAAAAGGAAACTAAAACTTCCCTTCTTCTTCGTGAACTGCAGGCGCCGAACGTCTTTAGCGTGAAGCCCAAACTTCGACCGCATCTTCTTCTCCTCTTTAAGAATCATCGATCATCCTGCCGCCGACGACAGTAGCCCCAACTACGACCGCCATCCTCGTCTTCACCACCGACACCGTCACCTGCCATCACCCGCGCAACAGCCGCTTTCTTCAAGAAAACCGACGCCGTTAGGTCGTTTTCTTTCATTTTCTGACCACCTCTTCCTTGGTCGTCTTCTCCGCCGCCGTTGCACGCTCACCGGAGCGCAAGGGAGTCAACAGTCGCTCCGAAAAATCGTAAAGACAGTAAGTTCTTCCAATCGGTTCAAGTTTTGGTTCGACTGGTTCGCCTCCTTTTTGACCGGTCCTCATATTTTCGTCTTTGTTTTGGATAGATCGGGTCGTGGGCATTCTGTGCTCCACTCGCGGAACGGGTTGTGGGCATCCCGGATCTGTGCTCCACTCGCCGAACATGGATAGGTACAACCGTCCGCTCCACAAAGTAATTTTTAAGTTATAGAGTTGAAAAGAGATATAAGAATTTAAAATAAAATAATATTCTTGCTTATTTTATTTTAAAAACACATAAAAATAATTTAAAATAATAGTGAAACAATATTCTCTTCCATGGTTGAGTCAATATTTTTTTTCCATTTGAACTCAACAGGACTAATCAAACGATTATTAATTCAATTTCTGTTTACGTAAGTTCAATTTATTCATTTTTTATGTATAAAAGTAGTATTAGTTTATCATAGGAAATTAAATATGGATGACTGTCGATAGAGGAGAAAATTTACTTCTCGTTTTGAAATTATTCGAAGAAGATATTATTTAGATATTATGTAATTAATTATCTACTTTGTTATGGAATCCGAATTCCTATGTAATCTTTTGGATATTTATATATTTTTTTAAATTTATTTGTATATAAAAGTACCAAAAATTTTACATTTATCTTGAAATTTTATATAGAAATAAATAGACAAACGCTTTTAATTGAAATAATCCCAAGGTAGAGAGAGAAATAAAATGAGAGAGAAAAGAGAAATGGTGATGCATGCAATCTTATTTTTTCGACTATAGAGAGAAAGAAGTTGCATATTAAATAAAGAAAGAGAAATAAGTAGTTAGTTGAGGGAGAGAGAAAATAATTATGCTATTAATTTATATTTAATTTAAGAATAAACAATGACAAATAATCGTATATTTGTGGAGGTATGGAGTCCTCCCAACTACGGTATGACTAGAAAGTTTCTCAATATTTCTCCTCTTTACCATCATTCTATTACAAATTTGAGTATTTTTGTTCATTATTTAAATTAGTATTATGTTCTATTATTGTATTTTGTTTATCATTGTACTTTTTTACATGTTACAATAATTTTTTGTTTGTTTTCTTGTAGATTAATATAAGAAGAATTGTGCAGAAGCACAACTAGACGAGTTATGAGCTGAATGAGCAGATTTATATTTTAAATTTTAATAGTTTTTTAGGCAATTTTGTAAATATAGAATTTTAATGCTCTTTACGAAAGTTATTTAGCTAAACAACTATGTTACGAGAGTTTTAGTTAGAACTTTTTTATGTCAGAACATTGTGTTGTTTTTTACTAAATTAAAGGAAATAGAATATATTAATAATTGTGTTTGAGAGTTGAGAATTATTGTAATTGCTGTATATTTTTTTTCAGGGTTCGAATTCAAATTAAATGCTAATAAATATATTTTTGGTGGTATAAGAAACAATGTCGGTTAAAAACTGTTATCATATATTTCCATAATGACGGTTATAACATGACAGTAAAATAAACTATCATCGTAGCATTACTATTTAGGTGAAGGTACGATGTCGGTTTCAGACCGTCATCGATACCACATTTGATGTCGATTTGTAATTGACATCGTACTAAACCGACAGCGTATGTGTACCTTGAATCAAACTTCGATGTCGGTTAGCCAATCGACATCGTATGAATAAGATGTCATTGGATTTGATGTCAGTTTCAAACTGACATCGTATCCAACCGACATCGTATGAATAAAATGTCATTGGGTTTGATGTCGGTTTGAAACCGACATGGTATGGGTAAGATGACACTAGGTTAGATGTCGATTTAAAACCGACATGGTATCAAACCGACATCGTATGGGTAAGATGCCATTGGGTTTGATGTGAAGGGGATTTGGAATTCCGGCAGCGGAAGACGTTGTGAAACGTCGTTGATCCGTTGTGTAATTCTTTCTTAAAATTGAATTCAACAACTTTAATTCTAGGCTAAACATGCAATTCTAGAGAAGAAAAACAGTAAGGAAAATGCTACTTACTTGTTGAAGAACCCTTCTTTCAACGCTTTCCTCCTCTGGCCACGATCTCTCTCGAACACGAACCTCGATCTGAACAGCAAGACACCTCCACACAGTCTTCTCGGTTATTCTGAGGAGGTTGAGGGAGAGTAGGTGAGACTCCCTTTGGTTTTGGATGATGAGAGAATGAGAGAGAGTTGAAAGAGAGTTGAGAGAGAATGGAGGTCTCTTGGAACTTGAATTTCCAAAAAATGAGAACCAACTTTACCAAAAGCTTCTCACCAAGCCTTTAAATAATGGTGAGATGTGGAGTTAATATCTCCACTAAACTACCATTTTACCAAACCTATATGATATGCAAATCGTATTTGCATATCACATATTATAAGGTATCTCATACCTTATTATACAAATCTCATTTGGATAAATGTGGAATTTTAAATTGAATCACATTCAATTTAATTTTCTCTCAAATCAATTTCTCCTCTTAGCACTAATTAATCAATTAGGCTATACTATAGTTTATTATGAATCTCATTCACATCAAACTATATATTATGTCATCTATATCACATATAAAAGACATAAATACCCAAACAATGAATTTGAACACTTCAAATTCACACCAAACTGTAAACCCTCAAATTGTCCAATTTGAGCCAACCGAGGGACCTAATGGACCTACACGTGACGAGCTCCAATGATCCGAGATTAACTTGTCAAACTCTTTAACCCGGTTCTTCAACATTCATTAGCTACGGTAACACTCCACTAAAGCACATAGTTGCACTCTCATCACTGTAGGACAAGTTGTGTCCATCGATATAACCAATACCCATGAGTCGCTTTACAGGTTGTTCGTAGACACTGCTGGGTCAAATTACCGTTTTACCCAAGTGTCTACCTCTTGCTCCTTAAGTCCCACTGCTCCTCTAATGAACAACTACGTAGCATGGTCCAACCATAAACAACAACCCTCTTAGGCCAATGAGAGAGTGGGGCCCCGTTGTTCAAGCCCTGGAGACAACATTTAAGGGAACAACCCCTCTAGATTCCCTAAAGTCGGGAACGAGTGAATTCCTTCTTGCGTAGTCAAGTTCCCAGCTCCCCATGTGGTACTGTCCCTGAGAAGATAGGCATATTGGGCGAGCAACAGTTGCCACCCTCACCCGTACTAGTCAAAGGGACGGACTCCCATGAGACGAGTCCGTAACACACTCAGGATTAAGGTCGAGTCACTAATGGTCATCTACGAAATTATTAGCCCTATATTGTTAACGGTGTTACATTAGTAAGTCTAGGATTATGTCTCAAACCCTATTGATAATCCCATGAAATGGGATTATTTTTGGCACTTTCCATTGCTTATTTCTACTAAAAATTAAGTGGTGGGCGTGTTTTAGTCGTTTTCTTAGTGTGTTTTTGTTGAGTTTTGGAGTGTGGTAATTTTAGTGTCTAGTTGTTTATTTTCTTTGTTGTATTAGGTTAATTTTAGTATTTTGTGTCTATTTTGTTTTGTTGAGTTGGCGTGCTTTATGCTTGTTGCATGTTGAGTTTTATGCTTGTTGTCTATTTTAGTATTTTGTTTTGTTTTGTTGCATGTTGAGTTTTGTTTTGTAGTTCCCTCATTAATACAATGACCCTGGAGCTTAGTTTATTGGACTAAGTTTATGAAATATGCGAGACACAAAGTTTAAATAAATAACTCTTATTTATCACACAAAATTCAAATAAATAACTCTTATTTATTTACAACTTGGAATATTACAAACTACACGAGATGAGGGCATACATCCCAACAAACTCCCACTTGGACTAAGCTAGTGGATGTTGGGATTTTTGTCCTAATCTCTTGTTTGTAAATTACTGTTTGAAATTATTAAAGTGTTCTTCATTTACTAATTTTGTGTCTCGCATTTTATACAACTTTGACCAATAAACTAAGCTCCAGGGTCATTGAATACATGAGAGAACTAGAACCTCAACAGTGTGTAGTGGACACACAGGGAGGATCACGTTCGAGTTAATGACTCGAATGGTCTACAGTATATGGATATGGTTGGAGACCTAATCCTGGATACGGTGTGGATGTGACCCGCTTTGTATTAAGATACAAACGAGGTGATCTGAGCCGTTCATGTGGTTGACATGCGAGTGAGGGCATCCTGTACAACGAGATTGTACAAGATCAGACCGTGAATTATTAGACCCTACTGATGTAACACCGTTGACAGTAAGGACTAATAACTTCGTAGATGATCATTAGTGACTCGACCTGAATCCTGAGCGTGTTACAAACTCCTGTCTGCGAAGGTCTTTCCTTTGACTAGTACGGGTGAGGGTGGTCACAGTTACTCGCCCAACATGCCTACCTTCTCAAGGACAGGACCAAGTAGGGAGCTGAGAACTTAACTACGCGAGATGGAATTCACTCGTTCCCGCCTTTAGGGAAACTAGTGGGTTTGTTCCTGTTGGGATGTTTGTCCTAATCTCGTGTTTGTAATATATTGTTTGAAATTAATAAGAGTTATTCATTTCGTCACTTTGTGTCCCGCAATATTTATAAACTTTTCCAATAAAATAAGCTCCAGGGTCATTGAATTTATGAGAGAACTAGAACTTGAACGGTGTGTAGTGGACACATAGGGAGGATCACGTTCGAGTTAATGACCCAAACGGTCTACAGTATATGGATAGGGTTGGAGACCTAATCATGGATACACTGTGGATGCGACCTGCTTTGTATTAGATACAAACGAGGTGATCTGAGTCGTTCATGTGGTTGACATGCGAGTGGGGGCATCCTGTGCAATGATATTGTACAAGACCGGATCGTGAATTATTAGACCTACTGATGTAACACCGTTGACAGTAAGGACTAATAACTTCGTAGATGAGCATTAGTGACTCGACACGAATCTGAAGCGTGTTATGGACTCCGTAATGCGAAGTGCATTCTTTGACTAGTACGGGTGAGGGTGGTCACAGTTACTCGCCCAATATGCCTATCTTCTCAGAGACAAGACCAAGTAGGGAGCTGGGAACTTAACTACGCGAGATGAAATTCACTCGCTCCCGCGTTTAGGAAAACTAGAAGTGTTGTTCCCTTAAGTGCTGTCTCCAGGGCTTCGACAACGGGCGCCCATCTTCTCACTTGCCTGAGAAGGGTGTTGTGTATGGTTGGACCATCACAATATGTTGTTCATTAGAGGATCAATGGGGACTTAAGGAACAAGAGGTAGACATAGGGGTAAAACGGTAATTTGACCCAGCTGTGTCTATGAACAACCTGTGAAGGGTTGACTCATGGGCATTGGTTATATCAGTGGACACGTAATATTCTACACTGACGGGAATGCAGCTACGGGCTATAGTGGAGTGTTACCGTAGCTAATGAATGTTGGTTAACCGGGTCAAAGAGTTTGACAGGTTAATCTCGGATCATTGGAGCCCGTCACTGTAGGTTCATTGGGTCCCTCGGTTGGCTCAATCTGGGTTAAAAGAAGGGTTAATGTTTTGGTAAGAAATTGAAGTGTTCAATTTCACTTTAAGGGCATTTATGTCAATTATATGAGATATGAATGATATAATATGTAATTTAATGTGAATGAGATTCATAATAAACTATAGGTTAGCCTAATTGTTGAATTAGGGCTAATTGGAGAAATTAATTGAGAGAAATTAAATTGGATGTGATTCAATTTAATTAATCAACAATTATTGCAAATGAGATTTGCAATATGAGATATGTGATATCTTATATTATATGGTTATGCAAATGAGATTTGCATAACCTATGGTTGTGGTAAAGTGGTAATTATGTGGAGATTTTAACTCCATCAATTCCACTATTTAAACCCTTTGCAAGAAGGGATTGGTAGCCATTCTCTCATTTTTTTTTTATTTTCATCAAAGAAGAGAAGAAGAATTCTCTTTACTCTCTCTCAATTTTCCTCCCTCTCCAAAACTCCTAAGTTCCCACAAACTTTCCTTCTCCAAAAGAGAACAACTGAGACTCCAAGTGGTGGTGTTCGGGTTCCGTTCGTGGGAAGAGTTCGTTGAGATCGAGAAGCACGAAGAGTTCGTGATAGAGGAAGAAATCCTTGAAGAAAGTCTTTAATTAGTAAGTACCTCTAATCTTACTGTATTTTTCTTCCTTTTTCCAGCATGTTTAGCCTAGATCTTTAGTAGATCGTTTTAACAAAATCGAGTTGCGTAATGATACCATGACGATTCAATCGTCTTCCGCTGCGCGGGGATTCTCATTCCCTTCAATTGGTATCAGAGCCATTTCGATTGGTCTTCATTTATGCACTGTTTTCATGAGATGAATGTTTGTTTTCTTAAATGGATGTTTCGGTTTTTGGCATTTTAGATTTATTTTCTGTTTGATGAGATCAAATGTAAAGGGCCCGCGTTTTGGGGCATTTTAGAAAATAAATCGAGTCTGTAAGTCCGGGTCGTTCGTGGCAAGAGTTGCTGTGAAGAAATCGAGCGGAAATGGGCAGAATTCGGTGAAGAATAACAAAGTTGTTTGTTGTTCTGTCGATGGCGTTGAGACGCTGTTCATCGGCATCTCAACGCAATCCTTGAGGGCGCTGGCTTGGCTGCAGAGCAGCGTTGCAACGCTAGGCGTAGCGTTGCAACACCACGACGTGGAGCATGCAGGCCTCAACGCTGAACGCGCGGCGTTACAACGCGCGCCCACGACGTTACAACGCCACACGCGCGTGAGTGGGCGATTCATGCGCGATTGCAAGACGTGGGCGGTTTTCATTCATAATGGGAAGTTTGCACGTTTTATTTTATTATTTTATTTAATGTAAAATGTATTTTATTTATTTATTTAATTATTTTATTAAATAATGTTAATAGAAGTGTTAGATTAATGTTATTTAATTAAATAATTGCCCCTAGGTGCCAAAAACCGGTCCATTTTTGCTGTTTAATTATTTTATGCATGAGATGTATATTTTAATTAATTTCTATGTGCATATTGTATGTCATACAAATTTAAAATCCCACCTTAGGTTAAAAATTTCATGCATCATATTTATATTATAAGAGTTATAATCTATAGTATGCATGATAGGATTATATTATAAGAGTTATAATATAATGTTTGCATGTTTTAATTTATTTAAATATAAGTGTTATATTTTTAAATTAAAAGCATGCTCATGCATTTAATTCATGTGATGAATGTATGTTATAGTATAATATTATTCATGTGATGGATGATCAAACACTATAACATAGAAATGCATGAAACGTAAGTTAATTATTAGTTTTAAACCTTTTAGAACTTGAATAATTAGACTTAGGTTTTCTAGTTCTAATAAGATTAGAATTAGGAAATCAAATATAACCTTTGAATGGAGACTGATAAGTAACTCTGTCTAAGGAAGGTTTTGTCTAAGGTTAGGGTATTTAAGTTGACGCTTGCGGAACACCCCTACCTGGAAACCGACCTGGGAGTGAATTTGGTCCGGAGATTCTTAGGTTATATTATCATGAGTATCGTTAATTAAGAGTTAATTAATTTACTCACATAGACCTAAGTTATAATGTGATTATAGACTTAGGTTAATATCATATAAGAGTTATATTGGTAGACTTAGGTAAATTTTAGCCGATTTATCTAGGTCAAATACGTCTTCAACACACGGATGAAGGAGGGGTCGTCTGTCCGTGAACATGTTCTAGACATGATGACCCACTTTAATCTGGCTGAGATGAAGGGGGTTCGATCGATGAGTCGAGCCAGGTCAGTTTTATTTTGGAGACTCTTCCGAAGAGTTTCCTTCGATTTAAAGAGCAATGTCATTATGAACAAAATTAGCTACACTCTGACCACCCTCCTCAATGAGCTACAAAATTTCCAATCCTTGAACAGGGTCAAGGAATCTGAGGAAAATGTTGCCTACAGGTCTTATCACAGGGGTTCGACCTCTAGGACGAAACCTGTTGCTCCTTCACGCCCGAAAGGGAAGAAGAGGATGAAGAGGGGTAAAACTGACCGAGCTGCCGCCCAGAAGGGCAAGAAGGTCAAAGACGTTGCAGAGAAAGGAAAGTGTTTCCACTGCAATGGGGGCGGACACTGGTAGAGGAACTATCCCAAATTCCTGGCCGAGAGGAATAATCAAGGTAAATGTGATTTACTTGTGATAGAAATATGTTTGGTTGAGAGTAGTGACTCTGCCTGGATATTGGATTCGGGCGCCACTAACCACGTTTGTTCCTCTTTTCAGGGGATTGATTCCTGACAGTCGCTGCGAGAGGGTGAGGTGACTCTACTGGTTGGATCCGGGGAGCTTTCTCTGCTGCAGGAATCGACACGGTGAAGCTACACTTTGGCGGGAAGTACTTATTGTTGGACAATTTGTACATAGTTCCAGGGTTTACTAGAAACCTTGTTTCCATTTCCTGCTTAATTGAACATTGTATATCTGTTTCCTTTGAATCAAGTAAAGCGTTTATTTCTTTCAAAGGCAATCTTATTTGTTCAGCTTCACTCGAGCATAATCTGTATGTTTTGAAACCTAATTCGGTCAAAAGTGTTTTGAATACTGAATTGTTTAAAACAGCAGAAACACGAACTAAAAGAGCGAAAGTTTCTCCTAAGGAAAATGCCCATCTTTGGCATCTACGGTTAGACAACATTAATCTCAATAGGATTGAGAAACTAGTGAAGAGTGGACTTCTAAACGAGTTGGAAGAAAACTCTTTACCGGTGTGTGAGTCATGCCTTGAGGGCAAAATGACCAAACGTCCTTTTAGAGAAAAAGGATATAGAGCCAAAGAGCCTCTTGAGTTAGTACATTCTGACCTCTGTGGTCCGATGAATATTAAAGCTCGGGGCGGTTATGAGTATTTCGTGTCTTTCATAGACGATTACTCGAGGTATGGGTATATTTACCTAATGCACAAGAAGTCTGAAACTCTTGAAAAGTTCAAGGAGTACAAGACTAAGGTTGAGAACCTCTTAGGTAAATCGCTTAAAACACTTCGATCGGATAGAGGTGGAGAGTACATGGACACTGAATTCCAGGACTATATGATAGAACACGAAATTACATCCCAACTCTCAGCGCCTGGTATGCCACAACAGAATTGTGTATCGGAGAGGAGAAACAGAACCTTCTTGGACATGGTTCGGTCGATGATGAGTTATGCTCGTCTCCTTGATTCTTTTTGGGGGTACGCAGTGGAGATTGCGGTTTATATTTTGAACAATGTTTCATCGAAGAGTGTTTGTGAAACACCTTTCGAGCTCTGGAGTGGACGTAAAGGCAGTTTTCATCACTTCAGAATTTGGGGATGCCCGACCCACGTGTTGGTGTCAAACCCGAAAAAGTTAGAACCCCGTTCGAAACTGTACCTATTCGTAGGTTACCCTAAAGAGACTAGGGGTGGTCTATTTTACGATCCTAAGGAAAGTAGGGTGCTTGTGTCGACAAACGCCACTTTCCTAGAGGAAGACCACGTCAGGGATCATTTACCAAAGAGTAAAATTGTGTTAAATGAAATGGACAGTACATCAACAAGAGTTGCTGATGGGGCTAGTACGTCAACAAGTGTTGTTGATCCTAGCACGTCTAGTCAAATCCGTTCCCAAGAGTTGGGAATGCCTCGACGTAGTGGGAGGACTTTGAGACAGCCTGATCGCTACATGGGTTTAGCTGATCAGGCAATGGTTGATGTTGACAAAGACGAATGGATTAAAGCTATGGACCAGGAAATGGAGTCTATGTACTTCAATTCTATATGGGAGCTTGTGGATCAACCGGATGGGGTAAAACCTATTGGTTTCAAATGGATCTACAAGCGTAAATGTGGCGTAGATGGGAAGGTGCAGACCTTCAAAGCCCGACTAGTGGCAAAGGGTTTTACCTAGGTTGAAGGGGTTGACTATGAGGAAACTTTTTCACCTGTTGCCATGGTAAAGTTGATCATGATCCATCTGGCCATTGTCGCGTATTATGACTACGAGGTATGGCAGATGGGCGTCAAGACAACCTTTATGAATGACAAACTTGATGAGACCATCTACATGGACAAACCCAAAGGGTTCATTGCCCAAGGCCAAGAGCAAAAGGTTTGTCGGCTTCATAGGTCCATTTATGGACTGAAACAGGCTTTGAGGTGTTGGAATATAAGGTTTGATGAGGCGATCAAATCTTATGGCTTTGATCAAAATGTCGACGAGTCTTGTGTTTACAAGAAAATCGTTGTCAAAACTGTCACATTTTTGGTGTTTTACGTGGACGATATTCTTCTCATTGGGAATGAGGTAGAATTTCTTACTGACATTAAGAAGTGGCTAGCTTTGCAATTCCAAATGAAAGATTTGGGAGAACCTCAATATGTTCTAGATACCCAGATAGTCCAGAACCGGAAGAACATAACGCTAGCCTTGTCTCAGGCGTCTTATATTGACAAGATATTGTCTTGATATAAGATGTAGAACTCCAAGAAGGGCTTGCTGCCTTTCAGGCATGGGGTTCACTTGTCTAAGGATCAGTGTCCTAAGACTCCTCAAGATGTTGAGGATATGAGACGGATTCCATATGCTTTAGCGATGGGGAGCTTTGATGTATGCCATCTTTGTGTACTAGGCCCGACATCCATTATGCAAGAGGGAATTGTCGGTGAGATATCAGTCCAATCCAAGATTAGATCCCTGGACAACCGTAAAGGCAATCCTCAAGTATCTTAGGAGAACGAGGAACTACAACTTAGTGTATGGCAGTGGGGATTTGATCCTTACGAGATACACGAATTCTGACTTTCAGACCGATAAGGATTCTAGGAAATCAACTTCGGGGTCAACCTTCATTCTGTATGGAGGAGTTGTAGTATGGCGAAGCATCAAACAGGGATGCATCGCTGATTCCACTATGGAAGCGGAGTATGTTGCGACTTGTGAAGCTGCAAAGGAAGCTGTTTGGCTTAGGAAGTTCATGATGGATTTGGAAGTTGTTCCAAATATGAACTTGCCGATCACACTGTTCTGTGATAACAGTGGTGTAATAGCCAACTCACGTGAGCCTCGGAGCCATAAGAGAGGCAAACACATTGGCGCAAGTATCATCGATCACGAGAAGATTGTGCACCGCGAGACGAGGCGTGGCCAGTCAGATATAGCGTCGGAGCACAACGTAGCTGATCCATTTACAAAGCCCCTCACGGTTAAGGTGTTTGAGGGTCAACTAGAGAGTCTAGGTCTTCGAAAGCTTCCTGACTAGGGCAAGTGGGAGATGTGTAAACGGGTATTCAATGCCCTAGTTTATTGTATTACTTCATTGTAATTTATGTACATTTCAGAAATTTTTCTCCACTAGCTTAGTCCAAGTGGGAGTTTGTTGGGATTTTTGTCCTAATCTCGTGTTTGTAATATATTGTTTGAAATTAATAAGAGTTATTCATTTCATCACTTTGTATCTTGCAATATTTATGAACTTTTTTAATAAACTAAGCTCCAGGGTCATTGAATTTATGAGAGAACTAGAACTTGAACGGTGTGTAGTGGACACACAGGGAAGATCATGTTCGAGTTAATGACCCGAACGGTCTACAGTATATGGGTAGGGTTGGAGACCTAATCCGGGATACACTATGGATGCGACCCACTTTGTATTAGATACAAACGAGGTGATCTGAGTCGTTCATGTGGTTGACATGCGTGTGGGGGCATCCTGTGCAATGAGATTGTACAAGACTGGACCGTGAATTATTACACCTACTGATGTAACACCGTTGACAATAAGGACTAATAACTTCGTAGATGACCATTAGTGACTCGACCTGAATCGTGAGCGTGTTACGGACTCCTGTCTGCGGGGGTCTGTCCTTTGACTAGTACGAGTGAGGGTGGTCACAGTTACTCGCCCAATATGCCTATCTTCTCAGGGACAAGACCAAGTAGGGAGCTGGGAACTTAACTACGCGAGATGGAATTCACTCGTTCTCGCCTTTAGGAAAACTAGAAGGGTTGTTCCCTTAAGTGCTGTCTCCAGGGCTTGGACAACGGACGCCCACCTTCTCACTGGCCCGAGAAGGGTGTTGTGTATGGATGGACCATCATAGTATGTTGTTCATTAGAGGAGCAGTGAGGACTTAAGGAACAAGAGGTAGACACAGGGCTAATACGGTAATTTGACCCAGCCGTGTCTATGAACAATTTTTGAAGGGTCGACTCATGGGCATTGGTTATATCAGTGGACACGTAATATTCTACACTGACGAGAGTGCAGCTACGGGCTATAGTGGAGTGTTACCGTAGCTAATGAATGTTTGTTAACCGGGTCAAAGAGTTTGATAGGTTAATCTCGTATCATTGGAGCCCGTCACTGTAGGTCCATTGGGTCCCTCGGTTGGCTCAATCTGGGTTAAAAGAAGGGTTAATGTTTTGGTAAGAAATTGAAGTGTTCAATTTCACTTTAAGGGCATTTATGTCAATTATATGAGATATGAATGATATAATATATAGTTTAATGTGAATGAGATTCATAATAAACTATAGGTTAGCCTAATTGTTGAATTAGGGCTAATTGGAGAAATTAATTGAGAGAAATTAAATTGGATGTGATTCAATTTAATTAATCCACAATTATTGCAAATGAGATTTGCAATATGAGATATGAGATATCTTATATTATATGGTTATGCAAATGAGATTTGCATAACCTATGGTTAATATTAAAGTGGTAATTATGTGGAGATTTTAACTCCATCAATTCCACTATTTAAACCCTTTGCAAAAAGGGATTAGTAACCATTCTCTCATTTTTTTGATTTTCATCAAAGAAGAGAAGAAGAATTCTCTTTACTCTCTCTCAATTCTCATCCCTCTCCAAAACTCCAAATTTCCCAACAACTTCCCTTCTCCAAAAGAGAACAACCGAGACTCAAAGTGGTGGTATTCGGGTTCCATTCGTTGGAAGAGTTCGTTGAGATCGAGAAGCACGAAGAGTTCGTGATCGAGGAAGAAATCCTTGAAGAAAGTCTTCAACAAGTAAGTACCTCTAATCTTACTATATTTTTCTTCATTTTTCCAGCATGTTTAGCCTAGATCTTTAGTAGATCGTTTTAACAAAACCGAGTTGCGTAATGATACCATGACGATTCAATCGTCTTCCGCTGCGCGGGGATTCTCATTCCCTTAAGTTCCCTTAAGTGTTGTCTCCAGGGCTTGGACAACGGACGCCCACTCTCCCAATGGCACGAGAAACTTGTTGTGTATGGTCGGACCATTACAGCGTTGTTGATCATTAGAGGAGCAGTGGGGACTTAAGGAGCAAGAATTAGACACAGGCGTAAAACGGTAATTTGACCTAGCAGTGTCTACGAACAACCTGTGAAGGGTTGACTTATGGACATTGGTTATATTAGTGTACACATAATATTCTGCACTGACGGGAGTGAAACTACGGGCTTTAGTGGAGTGTTACCGTAGCTAATGAAGGTTGATTAACCGGGTCAAAGAATTTGATAGGTTAATCTCGAATCATTGGAGCTCGTCACTGTAGGTCCATTATGTTTCTCGATTGGCTCAATCTGGGTTAAAAGAAGGGTTACTGTTTTGGTGTGAATTGAAGTGTTCAATTTCTCTTAAAGGGCATTTATGTAATTTATATGAGATATGAATGATATAATATATAGTTTAATGTGCATGAGATTCATAATAAACTGTAGGTTATCCTAATTGTTGAATTAGGGCTAATTGGAGAAATTAATTGAGAGCGATTAAATTGAATGTGATTCAATTTAATAAATCCACATTATTGCAAATGTGATTTGTAATATGAGATATGAGATATCTTATAATATATGGTTATGTAAATATGATTTGCATAACCTATAGTTATGGTAAATGTGGAGATTTTAACTCCATCATTTTCCACTATTTAAACCCTTCTTGCAAGAAGGAACTTAAACTATTCTCTCATTTTTTGGATTTCACCAAAGAGAAGAGAATTGATTTTCTCTCAAATTCTCTCTCATTTTCTCCTTCTTCACCAAAAATCAAAGTCCCACAACTTTTCTTCTTCCAAAAGAAGAACAACCGAGACTCCGATTGGTTGTGTTCGTTATTGATCAGGAGAAGAGTTCAATAAATTCGAGATCATTAGGAGAACACGAAGAGTTCGTGACCGAAAAGGAAAACTCGAAGCACGTCTACAACAAGTAAGTGTACTACTTGCTGTTTTTCTTTCCATTTTTCTGCATGTTTAGCCTAAACTATTAAATAGTTAATTTTAGTGAAATCGAGTAGCATAACGACACCACGACGATTCAATCGTCTTCCTCTGTGCGAGGATTCTCATTCCTTTCAGTGGAGTACATGATACATTTTTCAAATGTACAGTAAAGTAATACAATAAAGTAATACAATAAACTAGGACATTGAATACCCCTTTACAATACTCCCACTTGCCCTAGTCAGGAAGCACTCGAAGACCTAGACTCTCTAGGTGACCCTCAAACACCTTAGCCGTGAGGGCCTTTGTAAATGGATCACCAACGTTGTGCTCCAAAGCTATCTGCGTGACTGTCACGTCTCCACGGTGCACAATCTCCTGTATCAGGTGATACTTACGCTCAATGTGCTTGCCCCTTTTATGACTCCGAGGTTCTCTCGAGTTAGCTACTGCACCACTGTTGTCACAAAACAGCGTGATCGACAAGTTCATATTTGAAATACCATCCAAATCCGTCATGAACTTCCTGAGCCAAACAGCTTCCTTGGAAGCTTCACAAGCCGCAACATACTCGGCTTCCATCGTGGAATCAGCGATGCATCCCTGATTGATGCTTCACCATACTACAACTCCTCCATTCAGAATGAATGAAGGCTGGCCCCGAAGTGAATTTCCTAGAATCCTTATCGGTCTGAAAGTCAGAATCTGTGTATCCCGTAAGGATCAAATCCCCACTCCCATACACAAGGCTATAGTTCCTCGTTTTCTTAAGATACTTGAGGATTGCCTTTATGGCTGTCCAGTTATCTAAACCTAGATTGGATTGATACCTACTGACAAAACTGCATAGCATATGTCGGGCTTAGTACACAACATGGCATACATCAGGCTCCCTACAGCTGAAGCATAGGGGATTCGTCTCATATCCTCAACCTCTTGAGGCGTCTTAGGACATTGATCCTTAGACAGGTGAACCCAATGCCTGAAAGGCAGCAAACCCTTCTTGGAGTTCTGCATCTTATATCTAGACAACATCGTGTCAATATAAGACGCCTTACACATGGCTAGCGTTCTGTTCTTCTAGTTCCGGACAATCTGGATACCTAGAACATACTGTGCCTCTCCTAAATCGTTCATTTGGAATTGCGAAGCCAACCATTCCTTAATATCAGTAAGAAATCCTACCTCATTTCTAATTAGAATGATATCATTGTTGGGATTTTTGTCCTAATCTCGTGTTTATAAATTACTATTTGAATTTAATAAAGTGTTATTCATTTCATCTTTTTGTGTCTCACATTTTATACAAACTTTGACCAATAAACTAAGCGCCAGGGTCATTGATTATATGAGAGAACTAGAACTTGAACGGTGTGTAGTGGACACACAGGGATGATCACCCGAACGATCTACAGTATATAGATAGGGTTGGATACCTAATCCTGGATACGCTGTGGATGCGACTCACTTTCTATTAAGATACAAACGAGGTGATCAGACTCGTTCATGTGGTTGACATGCGAGTGGGGGCATCCTGTGTAATGAGATTGTACAAGATCGAACCGCGAATTACTAGATCTACTGATGTAACACCGTTGCCAGTAAGGACTAATAACATCGTAGATGACCATTAGTGACTTGACCTGAATCCTGAGCGTGTTACGGACTACTGTTTGCAGGGGTCTGTCATTTGACTAGTACGGGCGAGGGTGGTCACAGTTACTTGCCCAATATGCCTACCTTCTCAACGACAGGAACAAGTAGGGATCTGGGAACTTAACTACGCGAGATGGAATTCACTCGTTCCCGCCTTTAGGGAAACTAGAGAGGTTGTTCTCTTAAGTGTTGTCTCCAGGGCTTGGACAACAGGCACCCGACCATTACAACGTTGTTGTTCATTAGAGGAGCAATGGGGACTTAAGGAGCAAGAAATAGACACAGGGGTAAAACGGTAATTTGACCCAGCAGTGTCTACGAACAACCTGTTAAGGGTCGACTCATGGGCATTGGTTTTATCAGTGGACATGTAATATCTTGCACTGACGGGAGTGCAGCTACGGGCTTTAGTGAAGTGTTACCGTAGCTAATGAATGTTGATTAATCGGGTCAAAGAGTTTGATAGGTTAATCTCGGATCATTGAAGCTCGTCACTGTAGATCCATTAGGTCCCTCGGTTGGCTCAATCTGGGTTAAAAGAAGGGTTACTGTTTTGGTGTGAATTGAAGTGTTCAATTTCACTGAAGGGCATTTATGTCATTTATATGAGATATGAATGATATAATATATGGTTTAATGTGAATGAGATTCATAATAAACTATAGGTTAGCCTAATTGTTGAATTAGGGCTAATTGGAGAAATTAGTTTGAGAGATATTAAATTGGATGTGATTCAATTTAATAAATCCACAATATTGCAAATGTGATTTGTAAAATGAGATATGAGATATCTTATAATATATGGTTATGCAAAATGATTTGCATAACCTATAGTTGTGGTAAAATGGTAAATAGGTGGAGATTTCAACTCCACCTATTTCCATTATTTAAATCCCTTTGCAAGAAGGGTTACTCACTGATTTGCTCATTTTTGGATTTCTCACAAAAAGAAGCAAAAAGCTTTTCTCTCAATTCTCTCTCAATTCCTCTCCTCCCTAACGAAATCTATAATCCCACCATTCTCCTTCTTCCTAAAGAAGAACAACCGAGAAGCCATTTGGTGGTGTTCTTGTTCGTGAGAAGAGTTCGAGTTCGTAGGGATCGAGGAGCACACGAAGAGTTCGTGAATCTGGAAAGGAATCCTTCATGAAGGTCTTCAACAAGTAAGTAAAAAGAACTTGCTGGAATTTCTTTCCTTTTATGCATGTTTAACCTAGAGCTAAATGTTAGATTAATTTTAACGAAACAATAGTTGCACAACAACACCGCGATGATTCGATCGTCTTCCGCTGCGTGGGAGTTTCATTCCCTTTTAATTGGTATCAGAGCCATACGTTGGTTCGATGTTGTGCACTGTTTTTCTTTAAAATTAGGTGGGTATTGCCTTAATTTATGAGATAAATTGTGGTTTGCATGATGGATGTTTCGGTTTTGGCACTTTAAGTTTAGATTTACAATTTTTATGTTGATTAGATCAATGTAAGGGCCCGTATTTTTGGGCATTTTGTTGTAAATCGAGTTTGTAAGTCCGAGTCGTTCGTGGCAAGAGTTGCTGTGAAGAAATCGAAGCGAAAACGAGCGAGAAGCGACGAAGAACAACAAGAGGAGCTTGTTGTTTTGTCTGTTGGGTTTTTTGTCCTAATCTCGTGTTTGTAAATTAATAAGAGTTATTTATTTCATTACTTTGTGTCTCGCAATATTTACAACCTTTTCCAATAAACAAAGCTCCAGGGTCATTGAATTTATGAGAGAACTAGAACTTGAACGGTGTGTAGTGGACACACAGGGAGGATCACGTTCGAGTTAATGACCTGAACGGTCTACAATATATGGATAGGGTTGGAGACCTAATCCTTGATAGACTGTGGATGCGACCCTCTTTGTATTAGATACAAACGAGGTGATCTGAGTCGTTCATGTGGTTGACATGCGAGTGGGGGCATCCTATGCAATGAGATTGTACAAGACCGGACCGTGAATTATTAGACCTACTGATGTAACACCGTTGACAGTAAGGACAAATAACTTCATAGATGACCATTAGTGACTCGACCTAAATCCTGAGCGTGTTATGGACTCCGTCTGCGAGGGTCTGTCCTTTGACTAGTACGGGTGAGGGTGGTCACAGTTACTCGCCCAATATGCCTATCTTCTTAGAGACAGGACCACGTAGGGAGCTGGGAACTTAACTACGCGAGATGGAATTTACTCGTTCCCGCCTTTAGGGAAACTAGAGGGGTTGTTCCCTTAACTGCTGTCTCCAGGGCTTGGACAACGGGCGCCCACCTTCTCACTTGCCCGAGAAAGCTGTTGTGTATGGTTGGACCATCCCAATGTGTTGTTCATTAGAGGAGTAGTGGGGACTTAAGGAACAAGAGGTAGACACAGGGGTAAAACGGTAATTTGACCCAACCATATCTACGAACAACCTGTGAAGGGTCGACTCATGGGCATTGGTTATATCAGTGGACACGTAATATTCTGCATTGACGGGAGTGCAACTACGGGCTATAGTGGAGTGTTACCGTAGCTAATGAATGTTGATTAACTGGGTCAAAGAGTTTGATAGGTTAATCTCATATCATTGGAGCTCGTTGGTAGGTCCATTAGGTCCCTCGGTTGGCTCAATCTGGGTTAAAAGAAGGGTTAGAGTTTTGGTATAAAATTGAAGTTTTCAATTTCACTTGAAGGGCATTTATGTCATTTTTATGAGATATGAATGATATAATATATAGTTTAATGTGAATGAGATTCATAATAAACTATAGGTTAGCCTAATTGTTGAATTAGGGCTAATTGGAGAAATTAATTGAGAGAAATTAAATTGGACGTGATTCAATTTAATTAATCCACAATTATTGCAAATGTGATTTGCAATATGAGATATGAGATATCTTATATTATATGATTATGCAAATATGATTTGCATAACCTATGGTTGTGGTAAAATGGTAATAATGTGGAGATTTTAACTCCACGATTATTCCACTATTTAAACCCTTCTTGCAAGAAGGATTGGAAGTTCAATCTCTCATTTTTTGGATTCTCACCCAAAAAGAAGAGAATTCTCTCAATTTTTCTCTCAATTCTCCTCCCTCTCCAGAACAAAAAAAGTCCCACCACTTTCCTTTTTCCAAAGGAAGAACAACCGAGAATGCCGTTGGTGGTGTTCAGTTTTCGTTCGAGAGAACCATTCATTGAGATCGAGAAGCACGAAGCATTGGTGACCAAGGAAGGAACTTTGAAGAACAGTCTAGAACAAGTAAGTACGTTCTTCTCGCTGTAATTTCCTTCTTCTTTTGTATGTTTAACTTCTAAGTGTTAGATCATTTTAATAAATTTCAAGTAGCGTAATGATACCTTGACGATTAGATCGTCTTCTGCTTCGCGGGGATTTTCATTCCCTTCAATTAGTATTAGAGCCAGGTTGATGGTTTTTTGTTATGCACAATTTTTGTTAAAATAGGTGGGTAATTTACCTTAATTTATGTGATAAATTGTTGGTTTGCGAATTTGGAAGTTTTCGGTTTTGACATTTTAAATTTACAACTTTATGTTGATGAGATCAATGTAAGGGCCTGTTGTTTTTGGGCCTTTTGTTGTAAATTGAGTCTGTAAGTCTGGGTCTTTAGTAGCAAGTGTTGTCGTGAAGAAATCAGAGCGGAAACGGGAGAAAAACGATGAAAAACAACAAAGGAGTTTGTTGTTCTGTCGATGGCATTGGGACGCTATTCATCGACGTCTCAACGCTATCCTTGCGAGCGCTGGCTTGGCTGCAGAGCAGCGTTGCAACGACACGGCGTGGAGCACGCTGATCTCAACGCTGGACGCGACAACGTTGCAACGCCGCACGCGTAGAGGGCAGTTCGCGAGCAGTTGCAAGACGAGGGCGATTTACAAAGCAAAGTGGGCAATTATTTTCGTTTTTTTATTTTTAAAATGTAAATTTTGTATTTTAATTATTTATTTAATTATTTTATTAAATAATATTAATATAAATGTTATATTAATGTTATTTAATTAAATAATTTCTCCTAGGTGCCAAAACCGGCCCATTTTTGCTATTTAATCATTTTATGCATGTGATGTATGATTTAATTAAATTTCTATGTGCATAATGTATGTCATATAGATTTAAAATCCCACCTTAGGTTAAACATATTCATGCATCATTTATTTTATAAGAGTTATAATATATAGTTTGCACGATAGGTTATATTATAAGAGTTATAATATAATTAAATGCATGTTTAATTTAATTAATATAAGTGTTATATTTTTTAGATTAAAGTATGCTCATGCATTTATATTCATGTGATGAATTATATTATGTTATAGTATATAGTTATTCATGTGATGAATGATCAAGCACTATAACATAGAGATGCATGCAACCTAAGTTAATTATTAGTTTTAAAGAGTTTAGAACTTGAATAATTAGACTTAGGTTTTCTATTTTCTAATAAGATTAGAAATTAGGAAATCAAAGTTTAGTTTATGAATGGAGACTGATTAGTAACTCTGTCTAAGGAAGGTTTTGTCTAAGGTTGTGGTATTTAAGTTGACGCTTGCGGAACACCCCTACCTGGAACCCGACCTGGAAGTGAATTCGGTCGGGAGATTCTTAGATTATACTTATCGCGAGTAGCGCTAATTAAAAGTGTTTTAATTTACTCACATAGACCTAAGTAATAATATGATTATAAACTTAGGTTCATACCATATAAGAGTTATATTGGTAGACTTAGTTAAATTTTAGCCGATTTATCTAGGTCAATCCCTATTAAAATTAAAGTGTTGAGTGGGAGAAAATATAGTGTATGAGATACATTTAATTTCCGACCACAAATCTCCGTTAAGTCCGCACCATGAGATCTATACTCGGCCTCGTGGCACAAATGGGAGCGTCCCCCTTCGGGTGGCATTTGTATAGGTCAATATCATCGTGGATGGAGAGAGTACTTATAGTGAGTGGGAGCGAGACTTGTGAATACGGGACCCACGGTCTCTTCTTTCGATTCACACCGTGAGACGCCTATGATCCGCCTCCTAGTTTGGCTCTGGACTGCATAATCCCTTCTGGAGGTATGATCATGGGAGTCTAACACCGTGAATTCGAAAAGGGATCTGATTTTACGGTTGGTTTTCCTTCTTGGTTCACCCTTCCGGTGGCTATTGTTTGGATGGATGCTTGGAAACTTAAAGATTGAGGGTGACACTTACGAAATTCGTTAAGTGTTAATGAATTCGACCGAATAATTGTAATTGGACGCCTAATGGAATAAGAGTTATTCTTGGATTAGGGCTGATCGAGAAAGTCTCGTCCTAGAGGAGGAGTGTTCTGTTCACCTTTTGGTGGCGGTCATTCTAAACCTTTAGGATATCATTGCAAAATTTTGAATCACATAGGGATCATTAAACATTTTTTGCTAAAACTTAATTGGTTTCAAAAGTTTTTTGCGAGACTAACACAAAGTTTTCTTGATTTTTCAGCTTAAAACATGTCTAGCTCAATAATAGTTCTACTCGCGTCTGATAAACTAGTGGGAGATAATTACCAAACTTGAAAAAACAATATAAACACAATTTTGGTAACTGACGACATTAAATTCGTCCTCTCTGAGGAGTGTCCTCAGATGTCGGGCTCGACTGCATCGCGAAGTGTTCGTGATGTATACAATCGATGGATCAGGGAAAATGAAAAGGAAAAGGTCTATATCATTGCCAACATGTCTGATGTTTTGGCAAAGAAGCATGAGCTGATAGTCACCGCTAAGGAGATCATGGAGTCCTTGCAGGAAATGTTTGGACAACAGTTCTTTCAAGTCCGACAAGACTCGCTCAAAGACGTCTTCAACGCACGGATGAAAGAGGGTCGTCTGTCCGTGAACATGTTCTAGACATGATGACCCACTTTAATCTAGTGGAGATGAACGAGGCTTCGATCGACGTCGAGCCAAGTCAGTTTTATCCTGGAGACTCTTCCGAAGAGTTTCCTTCAGTTTCGTAGCAATGCTGTTATGAAAAAAATTAGCTACACTCTGACTACCCTCCTCAATGAGCTCACAATTTTTTCGGTCCTTGATGAGAGTCGAGGGCACCAAATCTGAGGCAAATGTTGCCTACGTGTCATATCACGCTGGTTCGACCTGCGGGACGAAAACTCTGTGCTCCTTCACACCCGAAAGGGAAGAAGAAGATGAAGAGGGGTAAAACTGACCGAGCTGCCGCCCAAAAGGGCAAGAAGGTCAAGGAAGTTGAAGAAAAAGGAAAGTGTTTCCACTGCAATGGGGGCGGACACTGGAAGAGGAACTGCCCCAAATTTCTAGCCGAGAGGAAGAATCAAGGTATATGTGATTTACTTGTGACAGAAACCTGTTTAGTGGAGAGTAGTGACTCTGCCTGGATATTGGATTCGGGCGCCACTAACCATGTTTGTTCTTCTTTTCAGGGGATTGATTCCTAGTAGCACCTGCGAGAGGGTGAGGTGACTCTACGGGTTGGATCCGGGGAGCTTGTCTCTGCTGCAGCGGTCGACAAAGTAAAGCTACATTTCGGGAGGAATTACATTTTGTTAGACAACATGTACATTGTGAGGCCCAGTTTCATTTTTTTTCCTTTAAAAAAAAACGAAAAGGAATTGGGGAGGGGCTCGCCCTCCCTCTTCGTTCGCGGCGTGAAGCGAAACGGCCGCCGACCGTTTCGCCCTCTTTCTTCGGCTCTCGTCCATTTTTCTCCCTCAACTCCTCTCCCTCGATCCCTCACTCGTCCCCCTCACGGTTCCCTACCTTTCTCACCTCTGTCGCTCTCTCTCACACCTCCTCTCTCTTTCGTTCTCTACTTCTCTGTCGAACCTCTCCCTCTTCGCCGGTAATCTCTCTCTCTCTCTCTCCCTCTCCCTCTCGAAACTGCCTCCCTCTCACCCTCCCTCTTTCCTTTTTTCTCTGTGTCAATCGACCACCATGCAAGTTTCACGAGTTGTGTCTTCACGTTGCTGCTGTTCGAGATCCAATTGAGCCTCTGTGGGTATGTTTTCTTTTTCATTAGTCTAGTGCATCCCGATTTGAGTTTTTCTCAAAGCGAACTTGCCCCTGACCACTGTTTGTTCGATTTTTCTCCACTGACATCTAGCGCGACTGGATCCACGGGGTTACCCCAGCTAAACTTGTTAAGACTTGGCTGTAAAGGAGGGTGTTAACTTGACATCGGGGACTGCAGCGTTGACAAGAAGATTCATTCTAGCAGGTCGAAGCCAGGTGCATTTTCGCTCAACCAAGGTTGTGGCGACTTGACTTGTAGGCTCCCTTAGTACGCGCAGGCAGGTTCGTAGTTGGTCCTAGGAGGGAATAGCTAGTCACCGCATTTCTAATAGAGGTAAGTAGCCGATGGATTTTTCTACCCTTAAGTGTAAGGCTTAGGGATGACACTACACATGCATGTTAGGGATTTCGTAGCTTTTGCCTGTTGTGATCATGGTGATTAAATGTCTGGATCTTAGGAGTAGATTGTCTAGACCCTGTAAAAGTATATGTTGTTGCTTGATTATTATCACATGCATGAGCTCAAAGTGCCTGTTACGCATGATGTGAGACTCGTGATGAGGTGTGAGCAAGATGAATGTTGTTGTATGTACTTGCTGGTAGAGGCTTGTGTGGTTGTGTGTTTAGTTCCGCATTGGTCCAGAGAAGTGTTTTCCAACCTTAAAGACATAGTGGACACAAGCAGTCATGTTAGGCCAACGTCCCTGTATACCCTTAGCAGGCTGTGACTCTAGGTTGGCAAGTTGATATGGGATGCGGAGTCTGCCCTTCATCTAATAGAGAGGCTCGGGGAGTGATTCCCAGAGTATAAGGGGTAGTGGATATGTTCCTTGCCCTAGTTCGTGGTTCAGGGAGTGATTCTCGAGATGTAAAGGGCGTTGGACACGTTCCTTGTCCTGAATTGAGGCTCAGGGAGTGATTCCCGGAGTTGCAGAGGGGTTGGACATGTGCCTTCACCCTAGATGAGGCTCGAGAAAGCCCCGAGGTCGTGAATTTGTGGGCGGGAGCACCGCTATTGTTTCCAACTTAGTCCAGAAGCGAAGGGTAGGGCAGAGTTAGAACTTGAATAAGCCAGGGTCAGAGAGAAAGTGGAAATCTGTAGGACGGGACGAGTTGTGTGCTAGCTGAACCAAAGGCTCGATCTTGTTTTTGTGCTGTTTCTTTTTGGGCGAAGTGAGCTACTTATTGAGTATTTCATACTCACCCCTCGTTTTGTGTGTTTTGAATTGCAGGTAAGGCGAAACACTGAGATGACCAGAGTTGGCGAGGCTCCTGCAAGGCTATGGAAGGATGTGTTAGGCTTAGTTAGGGTTGTTTCCTCGTTTAGGGGGTTGACTGTTTCCATTATGCTGTTTTGCACTCGATGTCTAGCTTGGTGATTTGTTTTATTGGTTGACTGTTTCCATTATGCTGTGTTGCACTCGATGTCTAGCTTGGTGATTTGTTTTATTGTTGAGTTAGTCCTGGATGTTAGACTTGCATCTGATGTTCTGTTCGTACTTGATAAGAAAGTTTGCTCTATTAAGAATGTATGTCTATTTTGCCAACCAAACTAGAAAGCATGTTTTAGAAGGCAAGTGTGGTTGACTGTGAACTCCGGGGGACTGGAGCCCGGCCTGTGTGTTTATTGTAGTTTGGTGGAGACTGGGTTCCCTCGTGAGGTCGTGCTTTGGAAGTGTTTATCTTGCTCAGGCGGGAAAATTTTTGGAATAGTCCTAGTTACGCCCTTATGCTGCCGAAATTTCGGCGCGAGTGGCGTAACCTGGAGTATCATCTCTAGTAGAATGGTCAAAACTCTAGGGGTGTTACAGTTGGTATCAGAGCGGGTTTTATATTCTTTATACCGCCTACATCGTAGGTGTTTGTCCTCCATAGCCTTCTGCAAGGAACTCGTCCGGTCATCATCAGGTTTGCTTTATCTAATAACTAGTAGGGGATATTGTTTTGTTTCTGGTTTTTATTGTGGTATACGAGTTATTGTCGAAATGTCCTTTTGGTATAAAGTTGACCTTTGATAAATTGTAAACCAAATTATGGCACGTGCTAGAGGACGTGGTAGATGGGCCACTGGCGGTCGAGGTCGCCGTGGTTGGCGTAGACGCCGAGGCCGAAGGGCCCGTGGCCAAAATTCGACCGTTGAGGCACCAGCAGACGAGCGCTCCGAGCATCAAGAGGAGCTAAATCAGGATGCTCCGGCCATCGAGGAGTCGGCGGGCCAAAACGAAGGAGTACATGAGCAAAAAGGCGGGCAAGCCCCACTGACAACCAATGTGCTCTTAGCCAACCTCCAGAAGCTCGTCCAGACTACTCTGGCAGGTCAGTCAGCATTGCTCACCCAAGCCTTGGGAGTCATAACAAACAAGAATGAGGGGCTAGCGACCGTTCAAAATCAAGGAGCCGCACCAGCCCATATCCATGGGGCGACGACTGAGGAGGCAAGGTATCTCAGAGACTTTAAGAAGTACGACCCACCCCTCTTTGATGGACATAGTGTAGACCCAATGGCTGCAGAGGCGTGGTTTGCAACGGTCGAATCTGTATTTGAGCGCATCTGTTGCCCCGAACACCAGAGGGTGCAATGTGCTATTTACGCACTTGGAGGTCGTGCCTTTCTATGGTGGCAAGCTGCAGTTCGGTCCATTGATGTCAGTACTGGACCAGTGATCTGGGTGAAGTTCCAGGAGGTGTTCTTCGAGAAGTATTATCCGGCTGTGGCTAGGCTCCAGAAGCAGACAAAGTTCATTCAGTTGAAGCAAGGGTTCGGTCAACCAGTGGAAGAATATGAGCATGAATTTACTATGTTGTCCCGTTTTGCTGCAGATTTGGTGGATATAGAAAAGAAGAAGATTGATCGATTCCTAGCGGGGTTGCCCAGTGATATACAAGGGGCTGTGGTTGCCCATGAACCAAAGACTTACGCTGCAACCATCCGAATGGCCTCCCTGTTGGACGCTTGTACTCCAAAGACGAAGGGAGCCAGTACTAATCAGGCACCCGAGGCTTGCCAGAGCCCAGGGGCAGGCCAGAAGAGGAGGTTTGAGCAAGCTTTTGCTAGGCCTAATCGACCCGGGGTACAGGGTCAACAGATGAAGCAGGCCCCAGGAAGAGGTTCGTGTTACAGGTGCGGAGGACAACACACTGGAGCCTGTCATGCAACTAATAAAGTATGTAATAACTGCGGAAAGGTGGGCCACTTATCGTGCATGTGCAAGCGAGGCATCGTAGATCGAGAGGATCATTATAAGTGTGGTAAACCGGGCATCTCGCATGGGCTTGCACAGTGAAGAAAGATGAAGCGAACCAAGGAGACCGTCAGAAGAGCGGAGTCTATGCGACCGCTAACAGGAATGCAGGAGGGTCTGGCTCAATGGTGACAGGTACGCTACCCGTTCTATGCCACCTGGCCTTTGTTTTGTTTGATTCGGGTAGTAACTACTCGTTTATTTCTGCTGTGTTTGTGGGTCAAGCTCGGCTAGAGGTAGAACCGCTAGATTTTAAACTGTCAATTGCTACCCCGGTAGGAATGGATTTAGTTGTTTGAGAAAAGGTTAAGTCTGGGCAGGTAGTTGTGGTGAATCGTGTGATAGATGTGACACTCATAGTTCTAGACATGGACGACTTCGATGTAATTTTAGGCATGGACTGGTTGTCAGCGAACCATGCCAACATCGACTGTCATCAACGAGAGGTGGTGTTCCGGCCTCCAACTGAAACTAGTTTTAAGTTAAGGGGAACCGAGGCTAGAGAAGTCCCAAAGGTGATTTCAGCTCTGAAGGCAAGGAGGTTGGTAAGTAAAGAAGCGTGGGCCTTATTCGCTAGCGTGTCAGATACGAAGGGTAAGGGACAAGAGGTGACCTCGATCCCTTTTGGTAGGGAGTTTACTAATGTGTTCCCAGAGGAGTTGTCCGGGTTACCCCCAGTTCGAGAGGTTGACTTTAGCATTGAGCTCGAGCTTGGAACGACTTCGTTATCTAAGGCTCCATATAGAATGGCTCCAACAGAGTTGAAGGACCTTAAGACCCAGTTGCAAGAACTCCTGGATAAGGGGTTCATCCGTCCTAGTGTTTCACCGTGGGGCGCACCGATTCTCTTCGTGAAGAAGAAGGGATGGATCGATGCGGTTGTGCATTGACTATCGAGAGTTGAATAAGGTAACAATAAAGAATAAGTACCCTCTTCCTAGAATCGATGATCTGTTTGACCAATTGCAGGGGGCGACGGTGTTTTCAAAGATCGACCTGCAATCGGGGTACCATCAGTTGCGAATCAAAGACGAGGACATCCTGAAGACTGCTTTTAGGTCCAGGTATGGACACTATGAGTTCACGGTAATGTCTTTTGGTTTGACGAATGCTTCAACCACTTTTATGGACTTAATGAACAGGGTGTTCAAGGAGTTCCTTGACACGTTTGTGATCGTCTTCATCGACGATATTTTTGTGTATTCTAAGACAGAAGAGGAGCATGAGATATTTTGGTGTCTCCAGGGCTTGGACAACGGGCGCCCACCTTCTCACTGGCCCGAGAAGGGTGTTGTGTATGGTTGGACCATCACAATATGTTGTTCATTAGAGGAGCAGTGGGGACTTGAGGAACAAGAGGTAGACACAGGGGTAAAACGATAATTTGACCCAGCCGTGTCTACGAACAACCTGTGAAGAGTCGACTAATGGGAATTGGTTATATCAGTGGACACGTAATATTCTGCACTGACGAGAGTGCAGCTACGGGCTATAGTGGAGTGTTACCGTAGCTAATGAATGTTGATTAACCGGGTCAAAGAGTTTGACAGGTTAATCTCGGATCATTGGAGCCTGTCACTGTAGGTCCATTAGGTCTCTCGGTTGGCTCCACCTGGGTTGAAAGAGGGGTTAATGTCTTGGTATGAAATTGAAGTGTTCAATTTCACTTTAAGGGCATTTATGTAATTTAAATAAGATATGAGTGATATAATATATAGTTTAATGTGAATGAGATTCATAATAAACTATAGGTTAGTCTAATTGTTGAATTAGGACTAATTGGAGAATTTTATTGAGAGAAATTAAATTGAATGTGATTCAATTTAATCAATCCACAATTATTGCAAATGAGATTTTCAATATGAGATATGAGATATGTTATATTATGTGGTTATGCAAATGAGATTTGCATAACCTATGGTTGTGGTAAAGTGGTAATAATGAGGAGATATTAACTCCCTCATTCCACTATTTAAACCCTTTGCAAGAAGGGTTTGGTAAGCTCTCTTCTCATTTTTTGTTTTTCACCAAAGAGTAGAAAAGAGAATTCTCTCTACTCTCTCATTTCTCCTCTCTCTCCAAAACACATACAAGTTCCCACCAACTTCTTTTCTCCAAAAGAGAACAACCGAGAAGATCACTTGGTGGTGTTCGAGATCGTTTTGTGGGAAGAATCCGTCGAGATCGAGTAGCACGAAGAGTTCGTGACCCGAGGAAGAAATTGTTGTGTTTGTCTACAACAAGTAAGTAAGATCTTTTCTTGCTGTAAATTTCTTCTTCTTTAAGCATGTTTAGCCTAGGTATAAGAGTTAGATCGATTTTAATAAATACAAGTTGCATAATGATACCTCGACGATTCAATCATCTTTCGCTGCGCGGGATTTTCATTCCCTGCAGAAGCATCAAGCAGGGTTGCATCACCGATTCCACTATGGAAGCGGTATGTTGCGCTTGCGGCGAAGGTAAGGAAAGCTTGTTTGGCTTAGGAAGTTCATGACAGATTTGGAAGTTGTTCCAAATATGAACTTGTCGATCACACCGCTCGTGATAACAAGTGCGATAGCCAACTCCAGAGAGCCTCGAAGCCATAAGAGAGGCAAACACATTGAGCGGAAGTATCATCTGATACGGGAGACTGTGCACCGCGGAGACGTGACAGTGACGCAGATAGTGTTGGAGCACAACGTAGCTGATCCATTTACGAGCTATAGTGGAGTATTACCGTAGCTAATGAATGTTGATTAACCGGGTCAAAGAGTTTTATAGGTTAATCTCGAATCATTGGAGTCCATCACTGTAGGTCCATTAGGTCCCTCGGTTGGCTCAATCTGCGTTAAAAGAAGGGTTAGAGTTTTGGTATGAAATTGAAGTGTTCAATTTCACTTGAGAGGCATTTATGTCATTTATATGAGATATGAATGATATAATATATAGTTTAATCTGAATGAGATTCATAATAAACTATAGGTTAGCCTAATTGTTGAATTAGGGCTAATTGGAGAAATTAAGTGAGAGAAATTAAATTGGATGTGATTCAATTTAATTAATCCACAATTATTGCAAATGTGATTTGCAATATGAGATATGAGATATCTTATATTATATGGTTATACAAATACGATTTGCATAACCTATGGTTGTGGTAAAATGGTAATAATGTGGAGATTTTAACTCCATGATTATTCCACTATTTAAACCCTTCTTGCAAGAAGGATTGGAAGTTCAATCTCTCATTTTTTGGATTCACACCAAAAAAGAAGAGAATTCTCTCAATTTTTCTTTCAATTCTCCTCCCTCTCCAAAACCAAAAAAGTCCCACCACTTTCCTTCTTCCAAAGGAAGAACAACCGAGAAGGCTTTTGGTGGTGTTCGATTTTTGTTTGAGAGAAGCATTTGTTGAGATCGAGAAGCACGAACGTTCATGACCAAGGAAGGAACTTTGAAGAACAGTCTACAACAAGTAAGTACGTTCTTCTCGCTGTAATTTCCTTCTTCTTTTGTATGTTTAACTTAGATCTAAGTGTTAGATCATTTTAATAAATTTCAAGTAGCGTAACAATACCTTGACGATTCGATCGTCTTCCGCTGCGCGGAGATTTTCATTCCCTTCATTGTCGACAACGTTGAGACTGAAGGGAATCGAATCCCGCAGCGGAAGCGATTGTGAATCGTGCATTCTAAATTACATTACATGGATTACATTCAAGAACTAAACTATCTAGATTAAGCATATAATAACATTCTAAATTCCGATCACCTCGTTTCCGCTCAATGTGCTTTCCCCTCTTGTGACTTCGAGGTTCCCTTGAATTTGCCACTGCACCACTGTTATTGCAATACAGCGTGATGGGCAAAGTCTAATTTGGAACAACTTCCAAATTTAGCATGAATTTCCTTAACCAAACGAC
Source organism: Trichosanthes cucumerina (assembly GCA_036507285.1). Classification (NCBI taxonomy): domain Eukaryota; kingdom Viridiplantae; phylum Streptophyta; class Magnoliopsida; order Cucurbitales; family Cucurbitaceae; genus Trichosanthes; species Trichosanthes cucumerina. The sequence continues at coordinate 66,159,601 of CM071838.1, forward strand.
CCCTTTAGCTGCTTCACAAGCTGCTACATATTCAACCTCAATGGTGGAATCAACGATTGCATCCTTGCTTGGCGCTTCGCCATACTACAACTCCTCCGTTAAGAGTAAATACTGACCCTGATGTAGATTTCCGAGAATCTTTATCAGTCTGAAAGTCAGAATCCGTGTATCCTGTATGGATGAAATCCTTAGCCCCATACAGAAGCATGTAGTTCCTTGTTCTCCGTAGATACTTAAGGATTGTTTTAACCGTTGTCTAGTGTTCAAGTCCTGGATTGGATTGATACCTCTGACCATTCCAACTGCAAAATAGATGTCAGGCCTAGTACACAACATGGTACATCAGGCTCCCAACAGCTGATGCATAAGGAATCCGTCTCATATCCTCAACTTCTTGAGGTATCTTAGGACACTGTTCCTTAGACAAATGGACTCCATGTCTAAAATGCAATAAGACCTCTTTGGAGTCTTGCATCTTAAACCTTGACAACACTTTGTCTATGTAAGATGTTTGAGACAAGGCTAGTGTTTTATTCTTGGGGTTCCAACAATCTTGATCCGAAGAACAAACTGTGCATCACCCAAATCTTTCATTTGGAATTACGTAGCTAGCCTATTTTTAATGCCAGTAAGATATCCTACATAATTCCCAATGACTAGGATATGATCCACATATAGAACTAGGAATGCGACAGAACTATTGATGATCTTCTTGTAGACACAAGGTTCATCATCATTCTGGTCAAAACCATGAGATTTGATTGTCTCATCAAATCTTATATTCCAGGACCTAGAGGCTTGTTTCTGTCCATAAATTGACCTTTTAAGCCTACAAACCTTTTGCTCTTGTCCTGGTTCAATGAACTCTTTGGGTTGGTCCATGTAGATATTTTCCTCAAGATTGCCATTCAAAAAGGTTGTCTTGACATCCATTTGCCATACCTCATAGTCATAATATGCGACAATGGCAAGTATGATACGGATAAACTTTACCATAGCAACAGGTGAAAAGGTTTTCTCATAGTCAACCCCTTCAACCTGGGTATAACTCCTTGCTACTAGTCTTGCTTTAAAGGTTTGCACCTTTCCATCTACACCACGCTTTCCCTTGTAGATCCACTTACAACCTATAGGTTTTACCCCATCAGGTTTATCTACAAGATCCCAAACAGAATGAAAGTACATAGACTCCATTTCTTGGTCCATAGCTATGACCCATTTGTCTTTGTCTTTGTCAACCATCGCTTGAGTATAAGTCAATGGATCCTGGCAGTTTTCATCTGGTATAACAACTTGGGTTTCAGATAAACTCATGTAACGGTCAGGTTGTGTTGTAACTCTCCCACTACGTCGAGGCATACTCAAGTCTTGAGATGGACTCTCTTGACTTGACAAGCTAGTATCAACAACTTTTGTTGACGTACAAGTTTTATTAGCAACCTTTGCTATTGTTCCGTCTAACTCACTCAACACAATTTTATTTCTTGGTTTCTGGTCCCTTATGTGGTCCTCCTCTAAGAAAGTCAGATTTGTCGACACAAAAACCTTATCATCCTTAGGATCATAGAATAAACCACCTCTTGTTTCTTTTGGGTAGTCTACGAATAGGCACAATTTTGAATGCGAATCCAACTTTTTTGGATTTGTCAAAAGCACATGTGTTGGACAACCTCAAATTCTGAAATGACATAAACTACCTTTACGTCCTTTCCAGAGTTCAAAATGTGTTTCAGAAACACTTTTTGAGGGCACATTACTGAAAATGTATACCGCAGTGTCTACTGCGTAACCCCAAAATGAACTAGAGAGATGAGCATAACTCATCATTGATCGAACCATGTCCAACAAGGTTCTATTTCTCCTTTTCGATACACCGTTTTGTTGTGGTGTACCGGGAGTCGAGAGTTGGGATGTAATTCCATGTTCTATCATATAGTTCTGGAATTTTAAATCCATGTACTCTCCACCTCGATCTGATCGAAGCGTTTTAATTGTTTTACCCAATTGATTTTCAACCTCAGTCTTGAATTCCTTGAACTTTTCAAGTGCTTCAGACCTATGTTGTATTAGGTAAATATGCCCAAATCTGGAATATGTTGGCTTTTTTGCCCTTAATTTAAAATTAATTAATTTTAATTATTAATTAATTAATATTTTGATGATAACAAACTTGCTACTGATTACTAATACTTTAATTATTTTGAAGTGTCTATTGCATAGAGCTCGGAATAACGATTTCCGCCTCTTGAATCACTAAAATCGGAGCTAAAACAAAGAAGTTATGACCAAAACAAATTTGAACGAAAATTTCCCGACCCGATGACGTGGCGGCCAAATTACCATTTTTAGACCAGTTAAAATGTGACATGTGGACATATGGGAGAGTAACATTTGGTGGAGTTTTGTTTGTTTTAAAATAAAAATAAAATAAAATAAAAAATCATATTTTTTATATGTATATATATTACCGTTGGGTTAATAATTTAAAAAAAAAAATATTAGAATTGCATTAAATGCAATTCTGACCGTTGGAGTTGTTTTAAAAAAAAAAAGGAAAATCAAATTCTTTTTAACCGTTACTCACATAAATATAATAATTGATTATTATTATTATTATTATTATTATATAATTATTTTAATAATTATTTTCTTTTTTACTTTTAATGTCCACCATCCATTTCACTTTTTCTACAATCTAATGGTCCAAATTAAAATTTGATTTTTACTCCATTTCCCTCTCTTTTTATACCATCTTTTTCTCCAAATTTTTACAACAAGTTTTGGCATTTTACAATCCTCCAAAAATCAAAAGTCTCTTTGTTGCTCTTTCCAAGCTCTCAATTTTTTTTCTTTTCATCTTTTTCTTGAGAGAGCTTTGTTGTATTGTGAGAATTGATTTATGAAAGTTAAAATTTGTGAATCTAGTCTATCAAGAGAGTGTATTAGTGTGCTCTTCAAATATTTACCAAACTTTGTAACGGTTTGATCCTAAGCCGTGGAAAGGATTGGGTTTGCTCTTGAACCCGTAAAAAGAGCGATGTAGCGGTTGGGCTCTAATCCATGGAAAGAGTCGGTGCAAAATTTTTTTTATTCAAATTCCCAAGAGGCGTTTGGAGAATGGAGTAGGTCGTGTTTGACCGAACCACTATAAAATTACGGTGTCCTCTTCTCTGACTCTTTCCTATTTATTTTTGCAATTACTATTAGTAGTTTATGCATGCTTTAATTTGTTCTCAAATTAATTGATAAGTATTGGATAGAACTAATTTTTGTTATACTTTTTATCTATCTAGCATATTGCATTAGTTTCTCTTAATTATTTTTTTGTTTCTTAAAAAGTTTGTTAATTAGATAAATTTGGCATACTTTGTAAAAAGTTTAATTAAACCCTATTCACCCCCCTCTAGTGTTGTCATACCGATCCAACAATTGGTATCAGAGCGAGGTTACTCTTTTAAAATTTTTGTTTATAAACTTTATTGTTTAAGCTTTATGGCAAACGTAGTAGTAAATGGTGTTATTGAAGGACACTCCACTTCTAGACGTCCTTATTTTGATGGGTCAAATTATTCTTATTGGAAGGCTAGAATGAAAATTTATTTGCAATCCGTTGACTATAGTTTATGGTTAAATGTGGTTAATGATCCTTATATTCCCATGAAAATTGTTAATGAAAATGATGTGCCAAAATTAGAAAATGAATATGATGAAATTGATTTGAAAAAGTGTGGTCTTAATGCTAGAGTTTTAAATTATTTTTATTGTGCTTTGAGTAAGGATGAATTTAATAGAATATCTATGTGCTCTTCGGGTAAAGAAATATGGAGTATTCTTGAAGTGACTAATGAGGGAACTAATCAAGTTAAAGAATAAAAAATTAGCATGCTAGTTCATAATTATGAATTCTTTAAGATGGATGTTAATGAATATATTACCGAGATGTTTACTAGATTTACTAACATTACAAATACTTTGAAAGGTCTTGGTAAAGTTTATACTAACTCGGAAAATGTTAGGAAAATTATTAGATTTCTACCTAAGATTTAGGAAGCTAAGGTGACGGCAATTGAAGAAGCAAAGGATCTCACGAAACTTCCTTTGGAGGAACTTATTGGCTCTCTCATGACACATGAGATCACTATGAAGGAACACATGGAGGATGAGTCCAAAAAGAAGAAAATTATTGCTTTAAAGACTTTATCCTTGGAAGTTGAATCAGAAGATGAGGGTGTTCTTGATGAAGAAGATATTGCATATTTTTCACGTAAGTATAAAAAGTTCATTAAGAGGGAGAAACAATTCAATAAACATATTTCAAACCAAAAAGAGTCAAATGGTGAAAAGAGTAAAAAGGATGAGGGCATATGCTATGAATGCGAGAAACCGGGTCACTTAAGAACGGATTGCCCTCTCCTCAAATCATCAAAGAAATCCAATAAGGAAGCAATGAAAGCCAGTTGGGATGATAGTGATGAAAGTGGAAGTGGAAGTGACAATGAAGAAGTAGCAAACTTTTGCTTCATAGCTCATAATGACAATGGTGATGAACAAGATGATGAGGTAACTCTAGAGCCCCTTTCTTATGGTGAATTATTTGAAGTTTTTGAAAATATGCAAAATGACATAGAAAACTTGGTTCTAAATATGTTGTGCTTAAAAACAAATACAATGCTCTAACTAGTGAAAATAAGTCTTTACTTGATGAAATTGCTTGCTTAAAAGAAAATGAGCATAATGTTGTTAAAATTGATGAAATGAATATCTCTTGTGATAAGCATGCTTTTGATTGTGATGAGAAAAATGCCTTGCTTGATAAAGTTAGATTTCTTGAGCGTGATAGTTATGAAAAAGATAATTTGATTAAGTTGCTTAAGGAAAATGAATTAAATGCTTTGCAAGAACTTGGTAAGGCAAAAGAGTCCATTAAAAAGTTGACAATAGGTGCTCAAAGATTGAACAAAATAATTGAAGTTGGCAAACCTTATGGTGATAAAAGAGGTTTAGGCTATATTGATGACTGTTCTACTCCTTCAAGTTCTAAAACTATCTTTGTTAAAGCATCTCCCATTGTGCCTAATCATAATATGCCTAAGATTGGGTCTAAGCATGATAAATCTAGTTTTGTGCCTATATATCATCATTGTGGTGTTCAAGGTCATATTAGACCAAATTGCTTTAAATTAAAATATGCTCATACTATTTCTTCAAGAAGAAAATTTTCTCAAAGAGCAAAGTTTCACAATGCTCCAAGAAAGAATTTCTCCAAGAAAAGTAGAGTGCATAAATTTATCGTAAGAGATAAATCATTTCATAATATTGTTTGTTTCTCATGTTGCAAGTATGGACATAAAGCTTATTTTTGTTAATTATCTAAATCAAATTTTTTAAATGTGAATGCAAAAATATGGGTTCCCAAGTTTGTCAATGCTAACCTTCTAGGACCCAAACAAGTATGGGTACCAAAAGATCAATCTTGAATAATTTTGTTTGTAGGTATGTTTGAAAGTCTCCAATAAAAATAAATCGTACTTGGATAGTGGTTGCTCGAGGCATATGATGGGAGACCAATCCAAGTTTGTCAATCTTTCCAAAAAGGATGGAGGTTTAGTAACTTTTGGTGACAACAAGAAAGGTAACATTATTGGTAAGGGTAGTATAGGTAATAGTTCTTCTACTTTGATTGAAAATGTACTTTTAGTTGATGGTCTAAAGCATGATTTGCTTAGTATTAGTCAATTATGTGATAAAGGTTTTAGAGTTGTGTTTGATAAAAAGAATTGTGTCATTGAAAATGCTACTGATAGAAAAGTCTTGTTTGTTGGTAATAGGGATGAAAATTTGTATACTATTGATTTGAATGATTGCCCTATTAGTGATAAATGTCTTTCGGCTTTGCATGATGATTCTGGGTTATGGCATAGAACACTAAGACATGCTAGCATGCACTTAATTTCAAATATTTCCAAGAATTCTTTAGTTAGAGGTCTACCTAAATTTAAATTTGAAAAGGATAAAGTTTGTGATGCTTGTCAAATGGGTAAGCAAACCAAGTCTTCTTTCAAATCTAAAAATGTGATCTCTACATCTAGACCCCTTCAACTATTACACATGAACTTGTTTGACCCTTCTAGAATTGCTAGTTTTGGAGGGAATTATTATGCCTTTGTGATAGTTGATGATTTTTCAAGATTTACTTAGGTATTGATGTTAAAATATAAAGATAATGCTTTGACAAGTTTTTCTAGTTTTGCAAAAAGAGTTCAAAATGAAAAAGGATTCTTTTTTTTTTTTATTTCTAAAATTAGGAGTGATCATGGAGGAGAATTTTATAGTATTGCTTTTGAAAAGTTTTGTGAAGAAAATGGTTTTTCTCATAATTTCTCCACTCCAAGAACTCTTCAACAAAACGGGGTGGTTGAAAGGAAAAATTGTACTTTGCAAGAATTTGGTAGGTCAATGTTGCATGAGTATGATTTACCTAAATACTTTTGGGTGGAAGCCGTTAACACCACTTATTATGCCTTAAATAGAGTTTTAATTAGATCTTCTTTAGATAAAACTCCTTATGAGCTTTGGCATAACAAAATTCCAAATATTGGGTATTTCAAAGTTTTTGGTTGCAAATGTTTTATTTTGAACAACAAAGAAAAACTTGAAAATTTTGATTCTAAGACGGATGTTGGTATTTTTCTAGGATATTCATCTACTAGTAAAGCCTATAGAGTTTTCAATAAGAGAACTTTAATTATTGAGGAATCTATGCATGTTGTATTTGATGAATCTTGCAATAATGTTTCTAATGAGTCTATTTGTAGTGATGATTTAGAAAGGAATTTTGGAGATTTACTTGTTAGTGACAAAGGCAAGGAAATTGACTCAAGTAAGCAAGAAGTGAGCTTGAATGAAAAGAAGGAAAATAGTTCTTCGTCTATGTCTAAAGAATGAAGGTATGCTCCATCCCATCCTAAGGACTTGATTCTTGGTGATCCCAAACAACGTGTGAAAACTCGTTCCTCTCTTAATTTGTTTAATAATCTTGCTTTTGTCTCTCAAATTGAACCTAGAAGTTTTAAAGATGCGGAAAATGATGAATTTTTGATTTTAGCTATGCAAGAAGAATTAAATCAATTTGAAAGGAACAAAGTTTGGGAATTAGTCCCTAGGCATTCTAATGCTTCTATTATTGGGACTAAATGGGTCTTTAGAAATAAAATGGATGAAAATGGAAATATAATTAGAAATTAAGCTAGACTTGTAGCTCAAGGTTATTGTCAAGAGGAAGGTATAGATTATGAAGAGAGTTTTGCACCCGTTGCTAGATTAGAAGAATTAGAATATTACTTGTTTTTGCTTCTTATAAAAAATTTATCCTGTATCAAATAGATGTGAAAAGTGCCTTCTTAAATGGTTATATTATGGAGGAAGTTTATGTAGAACGACCTCTGGGGTTTGAAAGTTTTGATTTGCCTAATCATGTCTATAAGTTGAAAAAGGCTCTTTATGGCTTAAAACAAGCTCCAAGAGCTTGGTATGATAGACTTAGTAATTTTCTTCTTGAGAATGGTTTTAAAATGGGTAAACTTGACACTATTCTTTTTAGTAAGACTAAGGAAAATGATATGCTTTTAGTACAAATCTATGTAGATCATATTATCTTTGGTTTTACTAATCCTTCTTTGTGTGAAGAATTTTGTAAATGCATGCATAGTGAGTTTGAGATGAGTATGATGGGAGAACTTAGTTTCTTCCTTGGACTTCAAATCAAACAACTCAAGGATGGTATCTTCATAAGTCAAGAGAAATACACAAAAGATTTGCTCAAAAGGTTCAAGTTCAATGAAGGTAAAATTGCAAAAACTCATATGAGCACATCTACTAAGTTTGACAAGGATGAAAAAGGTAAATGTGTGGACATAAAAACTTATCGAGGTATGATAGGATCTCTACTTTATTTAACCGCTAGTAGACCCGATATCATGTTTAGTGTATGTCTTTGTGCAAGATTTCAATCTTGTCCTAAGGAATCCCATTTGCATGCCGTTAAGAGAATATTTAAATATTTGCTTGGGACTATTGATTTAGGTTTATGGTTTCCTAGAAATGTTGAGCTTACTTTGGTAGGATATTCCGATGCGGATTTTGCCGAAAGTTTACTTGTCGTAAAAGTACTAGTGGAACTTGTCAATTTCTTGGTAGCTCCTTAGTATCTTTGTTTAATAAAAAGCAAAATTTGGTTGCCTTATCCACTACCGAAGCGGAATATATTGCGGTTACTAGTTAGAGAACACGTGCAAAATGGTCATATTATTCTTGATTATGTGAGCTCTAATAATCAATTAGCGGATATTTTCACCAAGTGAATGAAGAAATTTTTTGAAAAATAGACTTGAGCTTGGTATTATTCGTTGTGATGCCTCTTGAATCTATAATTTAGTTTTCTAAGGCATATTGATATGGGGAGTTATGTACAGTATATATTCATGTTCTTAGGGGGAGCTTGCATGTAGTTCTTAATCATTCATAATTGTGTCTTTTTGATGATTCCAAAGGGGGAGAAGTTTAAGAAAAATTTGTTCTAAAATTTGTATCATGTTTTAGTTTTGCATTAATTTAGGGGGAGAATGATGTATTATATTTATTTGAGTGATTGTTCAAGTATGAGCTTTATGGTGACACATTGGACTTTATATTTAAATTATTACTTGAATACTTGGCTTATCTTATTTTTTTATGAACTTCAAGTTATTTTTCTTTAATTGTTTGTCATCATCAAAAAGGGGGAGATTGTTGCCTTTTTGCCCTTACTTAAAAATTAATTAATTATTAATTAATTAATATTTTGATGATAACAAACCTGCTATTAATTACTAATACTTTAATTATTTTGAAGTATCTATTGCATAGAGCTCGGAATAACGATTCCAACGCCTCTTGAATCACTCAAATCAGAGCTAAAATGAAGAAGTTATGACCAAAACAAATTTGAATGGAAATTTCCCGACCCGATGACGTGGCGGCCAAATTACCATTTTTAGACCAATTAAAGTGTGACATGTGGACATATGGGAGAGTAACGTTTAGTGGAGTTTTGTTTGTTTTAAAATAAAAAATTATATTATATTATATATATATATATATATATATATATATATATATATATATTACCGTTGGGTTAATAATTAAAAAAAAAATCAGAATTGGATTAAATGAAATTCTAACCGTTGGAGTTGTTTTTTTTTAAAAAAAAGGAAAATCAAATTCTTTTTAACAGTTACTCACATATATATATAATAATTTATTATTATTATTATTATTATTGTTATTCTTATTATATAATTCTTTTAATAAATATTTTCTTTTTACTTTTAATCTCCACCATCCACTTCTTTTTTACTACAATCTAATGGTCCAAATTAAAATTTGATTTTTACTCCATTTCCCTCTCTTTTTATACCATCTTTTTCTCCAAATTTTTACAACAAGTTTTGACATTTTACAATCCTCCAAAAATCAAAAGTCCCTATTGTTGCTCTCTCCAAGCTCTCAATTTTTCTTTTCTTTTCATCTTTTTCTTGAGAGAGTTTTGTTGTATTGTGAGGATTGATTTGTGAGAGTTAAAAGTTGTGAATCTACTCTATCAAGAGAGTGTATTAGTGTGCTCTTCAAATCTTTACCAAACTTTGTAACAGTTTGATCGTAAGTCGTGAAAAGGATCAGGTTTGCTCTTGAACCCGTAAAAAGAGCGGTGTAGCGGTTGGGCCCTAATCCGTGAAAAGAGTCGGTGCAAATTTTTTTTTATTCAAATTCCCAAGAGGCGCTTGGGGATTTGAGTAGGGTTGACTGAACAACTATAAAATTACGGTGTCCTCTTCTCTGACTCTTTCCTATTTATTTTTTGCAATTACTTTTAGTAGTTTATGCATGCTTTAATTTGTTCATAAATTAATTGCTAAGTATTGGATATAACTAATTTTTGTTATACTTTTTATCTATCTAACATATTGCATTAGTTTCTCTTAATTATTTTTTTTGTTTCTTAAAAAGTTTGTTAATTAGATAAATTTGGCATATTTAGTAAAAAGTTTGATTCAACCTTATTCACCCCCCTCTAGGGTTATACCGATCCAACAGAATAATCATCTACAAAGAAAATGAAATATTCATAACCTCCTCTTGTTTTAACACTCATCGGACCACAAAGGTCTGAATGTATAAGCTCAAGAGGTTCTTTGGCTTTATAACCTTTTCCACTAAAAGATCTTTTAGTCATTTTTCCTTATAGGTAGGATTCACATACAGGTAAAGTATTTTCTTCTAACTCATTTAGAAGTCCATTCTTTACCAATCTGTCAATCCTATTGAGATTAATGTGACCCAATCTAAGATGCCAAAGATGAGCATATGACTGAATTAGGTCTTAAAACATACAATCCATTTTCTAATGAAGCTGAACATATTTCCATATATTTCTTTAAAATAAACACTTTATTCATTAAGACATAAACAAAAATACATTGTTCTATAAGACAAGAAATTGAAATAAGGTTTCTAGTAAACCCTGGTATCACTAATATATTGTCCAACAACATATATTTCTTGCCAAAGTAAAACTTCATTCTGCCTACTACTACAGCTGAGACGACTTCTCCATTCCAACCCGGAGCGTTATCTCTCCTTTCTGTAGTTGTTGTCAGGAATTAATTCCCTGAAAAGAAAAGCAAACATTATTAGTGGCGCCTGAATCAAGTATCCAAGCAGTTTTATCATTATCCACTAAACAAGTTTCTAGGGAAAGTAAATCATATTTACCTTCCTTCTTCTTTTTTGCAATGTACTTCGGACAGTTCCGTTTCCAATGTCCGTCTTCATTGCAGTGGAAACACTTTCCTTTGTCAGTAACTTCTTTGACTTTCTTGCCCTTCTGGGCGGCAGCTTTGTCAGCTCGTTTCCCTTTACCAACCTTCTTCACGTTCTTCTTCTTCCCTTTCAGGTTAGAAGAAGATGAAACCACTGTTTTTGTTCCAGATGTCGAACCTCTGTGATGACTCCTACTGGCAACATTTGCCTCACCTTTCGATCCCTCAATTTTCATCAATGATTGAAAGGTCTGGAGTTCATTCCGAAGAGAGGTAAGGTTAAAAGTAAGCTTGTTCATAACAGGATTACTTCTAAACTGTAGGAAACAATCTGGAAGAGTTTCCAGAATGAAGCTGACTTGCCTCGATTCATCGATGGAAGCACCATTCGACTCCGCGATGTTAAAGTGCACCATCATATCCAGGACATGATCCCGAATAGATGTACCCTCTAGCATCCTCGAGTTGAATATGTACTTTAGAGCATTGTTTCGGGCCTGTGTGGACTGTTGTCCAAACATACCATGCACAGAATCCATGATTTCCTTGGCGGTTATCATGCCCTCATGCTTCTTGGCTAATATGTCAAACATACTTGCCACCATGTAGACCTTGGCCTTATCATTGGCCTTCATCCATCGATCATATGCATCACGAACATTTCGTGACGCATTCGAGCCTGGCACCTGAGGACATTCCTCAGTTAGCACAAACTTCAGATCATCCACTACCAATATAGTGTTCGGTTTGTTTTTCCATGTCATCATATTCTCTCCGGTTAAGTTTTCCGCACCCAATAAGGAAATAATAGAGCTAGAAATTTTTGCTGAAAATTTACAAACAAACTTGTATGAGTTTCTTGCTATAATTGTCTAATCCAATCATGTTTTAGCTAATTAGCAAATGATTCCTAGGTCATTTATAAGTTACAATGATACTCCAAAGGTTTAGAATGTATGACACCGAACGGTAATAAAAAATACTCCTCCTCTGGATCAAGACACTCTTGACCAAAACCTAATGCCAGAATAACTCTTATTCCTATAGGCTTTAGTTACCATTGTTCGGTCAGGATACATACACATCTTATGTACCTTGTGAGTGTAACCCTCTGCCTTTAGAACCCAGAGTCTCCATCCAATAAAATCCGCCGAAGGGAGGACTAGATTGAAAAACAAACTAAGGAAATCTTTATCCCTTTTCGGGTGTCTACTGTGTTCGATCCCCTATGATAAAGCCCTCCGAAGGGATTGTCTGGTCCAAGCCAAACTAGAAGGCTGACCATAGTGATCTTACGGTGTAAACCGACTGAAGAGACCGTAAGTTTTGTTTTCACTAAACCTGCTCCCACTCACTATAAGTATCCTCTCCATTCACCTTGATATTGACTCATACAAACACCATCCGAAGGGCGACGCTCCTGTTTGCGCCACGAGGCCAAGTATGAGTCTCACGGTGTGAACTTCCCAGAGATATGTAGGTGGAAAAATATGTATCATATACACTTTTCCTCCCACTTGATACATTAAATCTATAGAGATCTTACTTAGGCTAAACCCGACTAATGGTTTTACCTAAATTTATCAATATAACTCTTATATCGATAATCAATATAACTCTTATATTGATTTTATCCTAAGTTTGCTAATATAACTCTTTATATTAAGCCTAGGATTTCTAGTTTATTAACCCCTTAATAAACCCGTTGACGCTACTATGATTTATAAACTCTCTGATTAAATTTCACTCCCAGGTCAGTTTCCAGGTAGGGGTGTTCCGTTTTCGTCAGCTTAAATACCCCAGCCTAGACAAAACTTTCCTTAGACAAAGTTCCTCTTTTCATCATTGTTCATAAATCACTTGGTTCCTGATTCTAATCAAATTAGAACTAGATAACCTAAGGTATATTATTTCCAAGTTCTAAACATTTTAAAACTAATAATTAACCTTAGGTGACATGCATACTATGTTATAGTGCTTGATCATTCATCTCATGAATAATAAGACATACATAGCATAATCATCTCATGAAAAATAATGCATGTCAATGTTGTACATCAATTAATATAACACTTTATATTAATTAATCATGCAAACTATATAATATAACTCTTTATATTATAAATGATTCATAAAAATACTTAACCTAAGGTGGGATATCTAATTAAAAGCATACATTATGCATGGTAATAATTACACAACCATTGCATAATTTAAATAGCAAAATTAGACAAATTTTGGCACCCTAAATTCAATTTTAATTAATATAATCTAATTATATTAATTAAAATTAATTAAATTAAATATAAATAAATATAAAACATTTATTTATTTATTATATATAATAAATCGATTTCGCCGCTTCTTCTTCGCGTGAAACGCCCTGCGTATGCGATCAAAGATTGCAACGCTACATCTTGTCTTCTTCAGCCAGTCGAAAACGTGCCTCAGCTCTAGCATTGTACAACGCCTCAGCGTTGCAACGTTGTCGTCTTCCTAGCCGTGCGCGTGCCGCATTGGCATTGCAACGCTATAGAACAGCGTTGCAACACCATTCACAGAACAACAACATGAAATCTCCATTTCTTACTTGTTTTCGCTCCGATCATCTCAGCAACCACTTTGCCTCGATCGACACAGACTTACAGACTCGATTTACAATTAAAATTGCCTAAAACACCGGGCCCTTACATTGAACGATTCAATGAAAAATTATAAATCTAAGTGCCAAAATTGAAAACGTCTAAATTGCAAACCGTTCATACATCTCATGCAAAACAGTAAATCCCACCTCGTTCTTGAAAAATCCAGAACGTAAACTAAGAACGCAATTGGGCTCTGATACCAATTGAAGGGAATCGAATCCCGCAGCGGAAGCGATTGTGAATTGCGCGTTCTAAATTACATTACATGGATTACATTCAAGAACTAAACTATCTAGATTAAACATATAATAACAATATGGACAACAAGATATTACCTTTGAACAACTCTTCAAGTGCTCCTTTTCCCACGTTCACGATCTCAGCAACACGAACCCGAACGTTCACTGACACTACCACCAGATATGATGAGATGTTGTGAGAGAGATTATGTTTTGGAACTTTTCCAACAACACAACAAAGGCTTGAATTAACTTTTGCTAGTTGCATTGCATGCAACTATATTATATAGGGAAATAGGATGGAAATTTCCATTCTATCCCTCTTATAATTTTCCTCTATTATATGGTTTATATGCGAATCTAATTCACATTAAAACAATATATTATATCAATTATATCATATATAATTGATATAACACCTCATGTGTGAAATTGAACACTTCAATTTCATTTCTAACTTTATACTCTCAATATTACCATGTTGATCTAACAGAGGGACCTAATGAACCTACAGTTCATGAGCTCCAATAATGTGAAATTAACTAATCAAACTCTTTGATCCAGTTAATCAATATTCATGAACTACAAGTCACTCCACTATAGACTTGTAGCTGCACTCTCCTCACTGTAGATTATATTGTGTCCATTGATATAATCATTACCCATGAGTCGACCATTCACAGGTTGTTCGTAATCAAGTCTGGGTCAAATTACCGTTTTACCCCTGTGATTACCTCTTTATTCCTTAAGCACCACTGATCCTCGAATGAACAACAAGTCTAAGGTCCTACCACAGACTCATACCCTTATAGAGGGTGGGACCCCGTTGTTCAAGACCTGGAGTCAGTTCTGAAGGGAACAACCTATCTAATACCTTAGTGTAGGAATGAGTGAATTCCATCTTGAACAGTTAAGTTCCCAGCTACCTACGAGATTCTGTCCATGAGAAGATAGGGTTATTGAGTCGGCTACAGGCCACTCTCACCCATACTAGTCTAAGGACAAACCCCTATAAGCAGGAGTTCTTAAGTTGCTCAGGATTAAGGTCAAGTCACTAATGACCATCTATAAATTATCAGTCTTATCCTGTTAACGGTGTTACACTGGTTAGACTAATAATTTGCTGTCTGGTTTTGTATGAACTCTTCATAAAGGATGCCCCCACTTGCATGTCAACCACATGAATGAGTTGGATTACCTCATTTGTACTAATTACAAAGTGGGCCGCATCCATCCAACCTTATTCTTATACCATAGACCATTTAGGTTATATTTTTTAACACAATCCAAATAGTCTCCACTACACTGATGTTCAAGATATATTATTCTCTTGGAGCTTAGTTTATTGGATTTATAAAACAAGAATATACTTTTATCAAATGAAATAACTCTTTATTTATTTGATCAAAATTACACAAGTTTAGGACATAAATCCCAACAGAGATGTTGTTCATCGGCGTCTCAATGCTGCACATGCGAACGGAGGCTTGGCTGCAGAGCAGCGTTGCAACGCTAAGGCGTGTAGCACGCGGGGCGTGACGCTGGACGCTCCAGCGTTGCAACGCTGCCTACGGCATTGCAACGCTGCACGCGTAGTGGGTGTGTGCAACGAGCAGTTCGCGTGAAGTGGGCGGTTTCTCAACTTTCATCAACTTGGGGCTTTTATTGAAGCTTTTCTCTCAATTCTCTCTCAATTCCTCTCCTCCCTAACCAAATCTAGAA
The DNA here is from genome assembly GCA_036507285.1 of Trichosanthes cucumerina. Lineage (NCBI taxonomy): Eukaryota > Viridiplantae > Streptophyta > Magnoliopsida > Cucurbitales > Cucurbitaceae > Trichosanthes > Trichosanthes cucumerina. Next base: position 66,175,063 of record CM071838.1, read on the forward strand.
TCCCACCATTCTCCTTCTTCCTAAAGAAGAACAACCGAGAAACAATTTGGTGGTGTTCTTGTTCGTGAGAAGAGTTCGAGTTCGTAGAGATCGAAGAGCACACGAAGAGTTCGTGAATCTGGAAAGGAATATCAAGAACTAAGTAACAAGAACTTGCTGCAATTTGTTTCCTTTTATGCATGTTTAACCTAGAACTAAATGTTAGATTAATTTTAACGAAACGATAGTTGCACAAGAACACCGCGACAATTCGATCCTTTTCCGCTGCGTGGGAGTTTCATTCCCTTCAATCATCCACATACAATATTAGAAACGCGATAATACTGTTAACGATTTTCTTGTAGACACAAGGCTTGTCAACATTTTGATCAAAGCCATAAGATTTGATTGCCTCATCAAACCTTATATTCTAAGACCTCGAGGCTTGTTTCAGTCCATAAATAGACCTTTGAAGAAGACAAACCTTTTGCTCTTGGCCTTGGGCAATGAACCCCTTGGGGTGGTCGATGTAGATGGTCTCGTCAAGGTTGCCATTCAGAAAGGCGGTCTTGACATCCATATGCCATACCTCATAGTCATAATATGCGGCAATGACCAGAAGGATTCTAATCGACTTTACCATGGCAACAGGTGAAAAGGTTTCCTCATAGTCAACCCTTTCCACCTGGGTAAAAACCTTTGCCAATAGTCAAGCTTTGAAGGTCTGCCCCTTCCCATCTACGCCACGTTTACGCTTGTAGATCCACTTGCAACCAATAGGTTTAACCCCATCGGTTGGTTCACAAGGTCCTAGAAGGAATTTAAGTACATGGACTCCATTTTCTAGTCCATAGCTTTAATCCATTCGTCTTTGTCAACGTCTGCCATTGCCTGATCGTAGGTCAATGGATCCTCAAAGTCATCATCAGGAGTGAGACTTGGGTTTCAGCCAAACCCATGTAACGTTCAAGCTGTCTCACAACCATCCCACTACGTCGAGGCATTCCCACCTCTTGGGAACGGACTTGCCTAGACGAGCTAGGATCAACAACACTTGTTGACGTACTAGCCCCATCAGCAACTCTTGCTGATGAACTGTCCATTTCATTCAACACAATCTTACTCCTTGGTAAGTGATCCCTGATGTGGTCTTCCTTAAGGAAAGTGGCGTTTGTCGACACAAGCACCCTATTATCCTTAGGATCATACAAGAAACCACCTCTAGTCTCTTTTGGGTAACCTACAAAGAGGCACAACTTTGAACGGGGTTCCAACTTCTTTTGGTTTTGACACCAACACATGGGCGGAGCATCCCCAAAATCTGAAATGACGTAAACTGGTTGTACGACCATGCCAGAGTTTGAAAGGTGTTTCACAAACACTTTTCGACGGAACGATGTTCAAAATGTAAACCGCATTCTCCACTGCGTAACCCGAAAAAGAATCAGGGAGATGAGCTAGGATCATCATCGACCGAACCATGTCCAACAAGGTTCTGTTTCCCCTCTCCGATACATAATTCTGCTTTGGCATACCAGGTGCTGAGAGTTGGGACATAATTTCGTGTTCTATCATATAGTCCTCGAATTTAGTGTCCATATACTCTCCACCTCAATCCGATCGAAGTGCTTTTATGGTTTTACCTAACAGGTTCTCAACCTCAGTCTTGAACTCCTTGAACTTTTCAAGAGTTTCAGACTTCCTATGCATTAGGTAAATGTACCCATACCTCGAATAGTCATCTATAAAAGATACGAAGTATTTGTAACCCCCTCGTGCTTTAACATTCATTGGACCACAAAGGTCAGAATATATAAGCTCAAGGGGCTCCTTGGCTCTATATCCTTTTCCACTAAAAGGACGTTTGGTCATTTTGCCTTCAAGGCATGACTCACATACCGGTAAAGAGTTTTCTTCCAACTCGCTTAGAAGACCACTCTTAACTAGTCTCTCAATCCTATTGAGATTAATGTGGCCTAACCGTAGATGCCAAAGTTGGGCACTTTCTTTTGGAGAATCTTTTAATCTCTTAGTTCGTTTTTCAGCTGTTTTAAACAAGTCGGTGTTAAAAACACTTTTGATCAAATTAGGGTTCAAAACATATAAATTGCTCTGAAGCGAAGCAAAACAAATCAAATTTCCATTTCGAGAAATAAACGCTTTATTACTCTTGAAAGAAACATAAATATTTTTTTCTAATAGGCAGGAAATAGAAACTAGGTTTCTCGTAAACCCAGGAACTATGTACATATTATCCAATAATAAGTACTTCCCGCCAAAGAACAACTTCACCGTGCCTATTGATGCAGTTGAGACAACTTCTCCGGATCTAACCCTGAGTGTTATCTCACCCTCTTGCAGCCGCTGCCAGGAACTTCATCCTTGAAAAAAAGAGCAAACATGGTTAGTGGCGCCTGAATGCAATATCCAAGCAGAGTCATTACTCTCCACTAAACAAGTCTTTGTGACAAGTAAATCACATTTACCTTTCATCTTCTTTCCGTCAAGGAACTTAGGATAACTCATATTCAGGTGTCCGTCCCCGTTGCAGTAGAAACACTTTCTGGCAACTTCCTTGATCTCTTTGCCCTTTAGGGGGTAGCGGGGTCAACCCTATTCTTTTTCAACTTCTCCTTCTTCCCTTTCGAGCCTGGAGAATCTACAAACTTTGTCCCAAAGGTCATACCCCTGTGAAAAGGTCTAAAGACAACACTTGCCTCAACTTCCTGTCCCCTGGTTTTCACCAAGGGACTTGAAGGTTTGTAGATCGTTGAATAAGACTGTTGAACCGTGCACCTGAGGACCCTCCTCAGTGAGCGCGAACTCTTGGTTGTCATTTACCAAAATCGTGTCTATATTGTTTTTCCACAAATATTATTGCCAACTAACTTAACGGAAGCTAAAGAAGCGTTAAAAGCGTTTGACATTTTTGTTGCTGAGAAATGAAAAAACTTTGTATTAGTCTCGCAAAAACTTTTGAAAATCCAATCAGGGTTTAACAAATTTTTATCCTATGATCCTTAAGTCTATTAAAAAATGCAATGATACCCCAAAGGTTTAGAATGACCGCCACCGTAGGGTAGACAAAACCACTCATCCTCTAGGACGAGACTCTCTCGACCAGACCCTAATACCAAAATAACTCTTATTCCATTAGGCATCCAGTTACCATTTTTCGGTCTGAATCCATTAACTCTTAATGAATCCTGTGAGTGTCACTCTTAATCTTTAAATTTTCAAGTATCCGTCCTAATAATAGCCGTCGTAGGGAGGACTAAGAAGGAAAACGAACAAGGAAATTGTATCCCTTTCGGATATTAACGGTGTTCCGACCCCCATGATCAAGGCCCTCCGTAGGGATTGTCTGGTCCAGGCTAAACTAGCTGGCGGATCATAGTCGTCTCACGGTGTAAATCGAAAGAAGAGACCGTGGGTCCCGTTTTCACATGTCCCGCTCCCACTCACTATAAGTACTCTCTCCATTCACGTTGATATTGACCCATACAAATGCCACCCGTAGGGGACGCTCCCATTTGCGCCACGAGGCCGAGCATGGATCTCATGGTGCGAACATAACGGAGATTTGTAGATGGAAAAGTAAATATTCTCATACACTTTATTTCCTCTCACTCAACACTCTAAAATAATCAGGATTGACCTAGATAAACCGGCTAAAATTTACCTAAGTCTACCAATATAACTCTTATATTGGATTAGCCTAAGTCTATAATCACATTATTAACTTAGGTCTAAGTGAGTAAATTAATTAACTCTTAATTAATGACACTCATGAGAATATAACCTTAGAATCTTTGGACCAAATTCACTCCCATGTCGGTTTTCAGGTAGGGGTGTTCCGCAAGCATCAACTTAAATACCTCAGCCTTAGACAAAACCTTCCTTAGACAGAGTTACTTATCAGTCTCCATTCAAAGGTCATATTTGATTTCCTAATTCTAATCTTATTAGAACTAGAAAACATAAGTCTAATTATTCAAGTTCTAAACATTTTAAAACTAATAATTAACTTAGGTTACATGCATTTATATGTTATAGTGCTTGATCATTCATCACATGAATTAAATGCATGAGCATGCTTTTAATCTAAGAAATATAACACTTATATTAAATAAATTAAATCATGCAAACATTATATTATAACTCTTATAATATAATCCAATCATGCATACTATATATTATAACTCTTATAATATAAATATGATGCATGAAATGTTTAACCTAAGGTGAGATTTTAAATCTATATGACATACATTATGCACATAGAAATAATCAAATCATACATCTCATGCATAAAATAATTAAATAGCATTATTGGACCAATTTTTGGCACCCTAGGGACATAAAATTAAATTAATTAACATTAATATAACAATTATATTAATTTAATTAAAAGAATTAAATAAATACATTTAATAAAAATACATTTTACAAGGAAAAAAATTAAAAACTAAAAACGTGCTTCAGCTGGGACTAGAACCGCTGCACGTTTGTCCCAATAACCACTTTCCACCCACGATCTCGCATACGCCGCTGGAATCGCCCATCACGCTGATAGCGTTGAAACGCATCGTGGTCAACGCGTTAACGCCGCCGCTTTCGCCTTCCATGTTACGCAGGCGTTCTCAATGCCCGAGCGTTGCAACACCGCGCCTGGCGTCGCAACGCTGTGCCCGCAACGTGCCTCCTTCAGCATGGACAACGTTGAGACGCCGATGAAAAACGTCTAAACGCTGTCGACAGAACAACAAACACTTTGCTCGTTCTTCGTCAAATTTCGCCCGTTTTCGCTCCGATTTCTTCACGACATCTCATGCCACGAACGACACGGACTTACAGACTCGATTTACATCAAAAAATGCCCAAAAGACCGGACCCTTACATTGATCTCCTCAACTTTGAATGTAAATCTATTCAAGTACAAAAAAATCGAAAACATCCAAAACGCAAACCATTAACATTCATCTCATGAAAATTAATGTTACCCACCTAATTTTAAGAATTCACAAAATAGACAACGAAGAGCAACGATTGGCTCTGATACCAATTGAAAGGGATTTGGAATTCCCGCAGCGGAAGACGTTGTGAAACGTCGTTAATCCGTTGTGTAAATCTATCTTAAAATTGAATTAAACAACTTTAATTCTAGGTTAAACATGAAATTCTAGAGAAGAAAAACAGTATGCATAATGCTACTTACTTGTTGAAGAACCCTTCTTCAACGCTTTCGTCCTTTGGTAACGATCTCTCTCGAACAGACGAACTCCTCGAACACGAACCTCGATCCCAACAGCAAGACACCTCCACAGTCAGATCACCTTGTTTGTATCTAATACAAAGCGGGTCGTATCCACATTGTATCTAGGAATAGGTCTCCAACCCTATCCATATACTGTATACCGTTCCGGTCATTAACTCGAACGGATCCTCCTTGTGTGTCCACTACACACCATTCAAGTTCTAGTTCTCTCATTAAAACAATGACCCTGGAGCTTAGTTTATTGGATTAAGTTTATGAAATATGCGAGACACACAGTTTAAATAAATAACTCTTATTTATCACACAAAGTTCAAATAAATAACTCTTATTTATTTACAACTTTGAATATTACAAACTACACGAGATGAGGACATACATCCCAACATGATGTCGGTTGTAAACCGACATCATATGGGTAAGATGTCATTTCACTACGATATCGGTTGAAAATCGACATTAAACCCAACCGACATCGTACCCATACGATGACACCTGGAAAGATGTTGGTTGGCAAAACCGACATTATATGGGTTCAATGTCAGTGCAAAACTGACATGGAAACCGAAATTTAGTGTAGTGGTAGTGTACATAAAAAGAATCTCGGTTCGAGATACAACCTAAATGGTCTATAGTAAAGGGATAAAATTTGGGTACCTTACCCTGGTAATACTATAAATGTGACCCACTTTGTATATGATACAAACATAGTGATCATAATGTGTTCCTGTAGATGACATGTGAGTGGAGATTTCCTATGTAATGAGATTACATAAGACCAGACCGCGAAATAGTAACCACTAGATATAACTCCGTTTATTAGCTAGGTTTCTATTTCACTAGGATGACCTAGGCAACTTTATCTCAATCCTGAGCGGATTATGAACTCCTGTTTGCGAGAGATTGTCCTCAGACTAGTATGGGTGAGAGTGGCCAGATACGCCGACTCAATATGCCTACCTTCTTGGGGACAAGACCGAGTGAGCAGCTTGGGACTTAGACTAGCAAGATGGAATTTACTCCTTCCGACTACTAGGGTAAGTAGATGAATGTTCCCTTAAGTGGTGTCTTCGGGACATGAACAAAGTGCCTGACCCTCTCATTGGCCCAAGAGGGACTTCTGTTTGTTGGTAGGACCACAAACAAATTGTTCATTTGAGGAGCACTGATACTTAAGGTACAAAATGTAACCAAGAGGTAAAACGGTAACATAAAGAAATATGTATGCAGTGAGAAGAGTGCAGCTGCGAGACTTTAGTGGAGTGTTCTCGTAGTTAACGAATGTTGATTAGGAGGTTAATGAGATGAACCGAGTAATCTCGTATCGTTGGAGCTTCTGATCTGTAGATCCATTAGGTCCACCTTCTAGCTCGTAAAGGGTTCTTAGATCGCTTGAATTTGAAATGTTCAAATTTATTAGGGAATAAATTAAATATATATCGATACATTATAATATAAAGTTTTGGAACTATATGTTATAAATTTAATGTGAATATGATTCATATTAAATTATATGAGAGAATTAAATATTTTAAAGAGTTCAAATATTATTTAAATGTGAATGTGATTCATATTTAAAAACTATAGGTTAAAATTTTATGTACATGTGATGCACATTAAAACTATAGGTTAAATTAAAATTATTAAATAAGATTTAATTGGTTTTAATTAAAATAGATATTAATATAATTAGTTTTATTAATTATATTATTTAATTAAAATATTATTTAATTAATTAGGAACGTGTCACGATAACACGTTCCCATCACTTCCCAATCCCCTCTCGATAGGTAGTGGGGAGTTCCCCTTCTTTTTCGTTCTCCTGGTGAGATGCATGATCGATGTTTTTCTTGTGCAATTAACGAATTGCTGTAAAAAATTCTCTCCTCTCTCAATTTCCCTCTTCTCTTCCAACTGTTGGAATCGTTCCCACCAAAGGAATTGGTCTAGGAAATCCAGGGAATAGGAGGTTCTCCAAGTGGTGTTGTCCTGTTGGAAAGGAAGAACAGAGGAATTGATGTGTGTTGTGTTGTTGCTCAATTCGAGCAAGGAGTTACTATTTTTATCTACATAGGTAATCATATCTATCCTTTTAGTTTAATTGTTACACAACGTGTTTGCATATCTTGTTAGCTCCATGTTTAATCTAATTATATTAGAATTGTATGCTCATCTCTGTATTATTGCCAATGTACTTGTATTTGTTTTTAACCAAAAACAATCAAGCAATTTCGATTTTTAATCACGTTTCCGCTGCTCAAGGAGACCAGATTCCCATCAATTAGTATCAGAGCAATGCTTGTTTTGTTTTGGTTGAAAAAAATTTGCTTTGGATAGGTAGGAATTGCATTTGGTTTGCTGTAAAACTTGTTTAGGGAATTTTTGGCCTTAGTTTTTTTTTATTTGATCGAATTAAGTGTAAAAGCTCCTGCGTTTTGGACAATTAAGTGCATAATCGAGTCTGTAATTGAGTTGTGAGTCGTTCGGGACCAGTTTTGTGCAATCCAGATGAGTATCGAGGGAGAATTTGTCATTTCAAGTTGTTGTGTTTGAAGGAAAATGCTGCTGCAAAAGCAACAGCGTTGCAACGCTGAGAAACGGTGTCGCAACGCCGAGGTTCCCCTCAGCGTTGCAACTGTAATGAACAACATATTGACCCAGTTAACCTGTCCCCTCAGCGTTCCAATGATCCGAAATTAACTTGTCAAACTCTTTGACCCGGTTAACCAACATTCATTAGCTACGATAACACTCCACTATAGCACGTAGCTGCACTCCCGTCAGTGCAGAATATTACGTGTCAACTGATATAACCAATGCCCATGAGTCGACCCTTCACAGGTTGTTCGTAGACACGGTTGGGTCAAATTACCGTTTTACCCTTGTGTCTACCTCTTGTTTCTTAAGTCCCTATTGCTCCTCGAATGAACAACATATTGTGATGGTCCAACCATACACAACACCTTTCTCGGGCCAGTGAGAAGGTGGGCGCCCGTTGTCCAAGCCATGGTGACAACCCTTAAGGGAACAACCCCTCTAGTTTCCCTAAAGGCGGGAACGAGTGAATTCCATCTCGCGTAGTTAAGTTCCCAGCTCCCTACTTGGTCCTGTCCCGAGTAACTGTGACCACCCTCACCCGTACTAGTCAAAGGGACGCACTTCGCAGCATGATGGAGTCCGTGAACACGCTCGTGATTCGTGTCGAGTCACTAATGGTCATCTACGAAGTTATTAGTCCTTATTGTCAATGGTGTTACATCAGTAGGTCTCCAACCCTATCCATATACTACGAAGTTATTAGTCCTTATTCACGGTCCGGTCTTGTACAATCTCATTGCACAGGATGCCCCCACTCGCATTTTAACAACATGAACGAGTCAGATCACCTCGTTTGTATCTAATAAAAAGTGGGTCGCATCCACAGTGTATCCAGGATTAGGTCTACAACCCTATCCATATACTGTAGACCGTTCGGGTCATTAACTCGAACGTGATCCTTCCTGTGTGTTCACTACACACTGTTCAAGTTATAGTTTTATCATAAATTCAATGACCTGGAGGTTAGTTTATTGGAAAAGTTTATAAATATTGCGAGACACAAAGTGATGAAATGAATAACTCTTATTAATTTCAAACAATATATTATAAATACGAGATTAGGACAAAAATCCCAACAGCAACGCCGTGACACCAACTTGAAGGAGCAGACCGATTCAGGGGCGATTCTAGTGGTTCGGGTCGTGATTGGTCCGGTTCGAGCGATCTGAGCCCGGTTCCAAGTGTTTTGGACAAGTTTTGTAATAAAATTAGTGTAATTTTATTATTTTTGGTACTTTAAGGGCCAATTTTTTTCGGTTTTACAACTATTTTTCTTTATGAATGTCATTTAGAATTTTTTCCACCTTAGGATAAGCATGTTCATGCATTTTATTTGTATAATTGTTATATAAATATGGTAGCAATGCATGATTTAATTTATTTTTAGCGAGTAATTAATTATAATTGTTATAATTAGATTATATGGAAAATAAATTGCATGGAGCATGAAATTACTTAGTTTAAAATAAATGTTATTTTATTTAAGTAATTTGCGTTATTCAATTAGTTGAATATTTTATAATTCCAATTTGAAATTATTTGTTGGTTTTATAACATAGTTCCTTGTCATAGGTTAACTATCAAAATTTATAAAATTTATAAATAAAGGGGTTTTTAGAAACCATAACCTATAACTAAGAATTACATGCAAACATAGGAACTTGGGTTAAAATTAAATTAGTTTCAAATTGTTTAAAATTAATTTAGACCTAAGTTTTAATTTCTAATAAGATTAGAAGTTTGTCTTACAGAGTATTTTAAATAGTTTAAGCTATAGTAGGACATTAGAACTTTGGTTATAAGGGAACTCTACTGGTGAAGTTCTATTTATGGTTGGGGGTACTTAAGCTGGCGGTTAACGAAACACCTCCTACTTGGGAACTGACCCGAAGCTTGAGTTGAATTAACGTTAGTTCTGTTTTTTATCTAGGTAACTAAAATGTTTATTCACCTAGACATAAGGTTAAAAGACCTACTTATAATAGGCATAGACTTGGATAGATTCTTTTAGCAGAATCCGACTAAGTTAAAAATATACCCTAACCTTAGGAGCTTCATTGGGAGAAATCGAGATGTTCGCATCGAGTTTACTCTCACGTCCTCAAGAGTTCACACCGTGAGTTCCATGCTCGGCTACGTGGCGTCAATAGGGCGTCCCCCTACAGTAAGTGTTTGCATGGTTCAATACCAAGGTGAATGAGGGAAGTATATATAGTAAATGGGAGCAGGACGCGTGTCAACGTATCCTACGGTCTCCTCCATTAGGTCGCGCCGTGAGATTTCTATAGTCCACCTGCTAGGTTGTCCTGGAACAACCAAACTCTACGGAGGGCCTAACTCTAGGGATCAGAACACCACGAACTCCATAAATGGATAGGGTCTCTTAGGTAATTTGCCAACAGTTGTCTTTCATAATAGTAGCTTGTTGGCTCGGACCTATTAGATCTGAAAACTGTAGGGTCACATTGACGGGATAAGTTAAGCTAGTTAACAAGTCCTTGACCAAACAAACGATAGCTAAGAATCATTGGGACATGAGATGTTCTGGTAGTGAGAATTAGCTGAGATAGTCTCAATTCAAGGGACGAGTGTCTGACCACCCAGCGGTGGCTTTTGTTCTAAACCCTTGAAGTATCGTTGCAAAATTAAAGGCTTAATTTAAATATTAGGGTTCTTTAATAATTTTGCTAAAATTGATTGGTTTGTAATGGGTTAAGGATTGATTTGTTTGTAATTGGTTAAAGGCATAACTTATTAGAACTATTTTTAAATTTGAGCATGTCGTCCTCAATTATAAACGTACTCAAAAGTGAACGTTTAACTGGCGAAAATTATACGACGTGGAAGTCCAACCTGAATACGATTCTCGTTGATGACGACCTTCAGTTTGTACTGACATAGGAATGTCCTCAGGTCCCTGCTCGAAATGCTCCTCAATCTGTTAAGGATGCGTACGACTGCTGGATCAAGGCCAATGATAGGCCAAGGTGTACATTTTGGCTAGAGTTTCTGAAGTTCTGGCAAAAAAGCACGAGGGCATGGTCTCAGCTCGTGAGATCATGAGTTCGTTGCAGAATATGTTTGGACAACCATCTGGACAGCTTCGACACAAATCCTCAAGTACGTTTATAACTCTCGTATGAAGGAGGGGTCGTTGGTGAGAGAACACGTTCTCGATCTTATGGTCCACTTCAACGTGGTTGAAATGAACGACGCGATCATAGACGAGCAAAGTCAGGTGTCGTTCATCCTGGAATCTCTTCTGAAGAGTTTCTTGCAATTTCGCAGCAATGCATGATGAATAAGATAGAGTACAACCTGACTACTCTCCTCAATGAGGTGCAGACTTTCCATTCTCTTATGAAGAATAAGGGGCAGGCTGATGGAGAGGCAAATCTGTTTGCCCATTCCAGAAGGTTCCAGAAGGGTTCATCTTCTGGGACTAAGTCCTGTGGTCCATCTTCTGGGCTTAAGAAGACCCAAAAGAAAAAGATATGAGGGAAAGGGAAGGCACCTACTGTTGATAAGGGCAAGGGAAAAGCCAAGGTTGCAGACAAAGGAAAGTGTTTCCACTGCAACATGGACGGACATTGGAAGCGAAACTGCCCAAAGTACCTTGTTGAGCTCAAAGAGAAGAAAGCTAAATTCGATTTACTTGTTCTTGAAACTTGCTTAGTGGAAAATGATGTTTTTACCTGGATACTTGATTCAGGAGCCACTAATCATGTTTGTTCTTCTTTACAGGAAACTAGTACCTTCAAGGAGCTCGAAGAGGGTGAGATGACGCTCAGGGTCGGAACAGGAGACGTCGTCTCAACTCATGCAGTGGGAGATGCCAAGCTATTTTTTAGAGATAGATTTTTATATTTAAAAAGTCTGTACATAGTTCCTAAGATTAAGAGGAACTTAAATTCTATCTCTTGTATGATTGAACATGGATATTGTATTACTATTTCTATTAATGAAGCGTTCATTTCGAAAAAGGGTGTCAATATTTATTTTGCTAGATTAGAAAACGACTTGTATGTACTTAAACCGAAATAAACTAAAGCAATTTTAAATCATGAGATGTTTAAAACTTCTAATACTCAAAGTAAAAAGCAAAGAATTTCTCATAATAATACATATCTTTGGCATCTTAGACTTGGTCATATAAATATCAACCGGATTGAGACACTATCCAAGAATGGACTTCTAAACAAATTAGAAGATGATTCTTTACCTCCTTGCAAATCATGCTTGAAAGGCAAAATGACTAAGCAACCTCTTACTGGAAAAGGTTATAGAGCCATAGAGCCCTAAGAGCTGATACATTCGGATCTTTCTGGTCCGGTACATGTTAAAGCTCGTGGAGGGTACAAATATTTCATCTCTTTCATAGATGATTATTCGAGGTATGGTTATCTATACCTAATGTATCCTAAGTCTGAGGCTCTTGAAAAGTTCAAAGAGTACAAGGTTGAAGTAGAGAATGCGTTAGGAAAAACCATTAAAACACTTCGATCCGATCGAGGTGGAGAGTATATGGATTTGAGATTCTAGGACTATTTGATAGAACATGGAATTAAATCTCAACTCTCATCACCTAATACACCACAAAAAATGGTGTGTCAGAAAGGAGGAATAGAACCTTGTTATACATGGTTCGATCTATGATGAGCTATGCTCAATTGTCTGCCTCATTTTGGGGTTACGCAGTAGAGATTGCGGTTCAAATCTTGAACATTTTTCCATCAAAGAGTGCTTCAGATACACCTTTTGAATTATGGAAGGGGCGTAAACCTAGTTTACAACACTTCAGGATTTGGGGTTGTCTGACACACATGTTGGTGACAAACCCAAAGAAATTGGAACCTCGTTCAAAATTATGCCATTTTGTTGGCTATCCCAAAGAAACGAGAGGTGGTCTTTTCTACGACCTAGAAGAAAATAAAGTGATTGTATCGACAAACGAAACTTTCTTAGAGGAAGATCACATGAGGAACCATAAACCACGTAGTAAATTAGTACTAAATGAAGCTACAGATGAAACAACAAGAGTTGTTGATCAAGTTGGACCTTCATCAAGGGTTGATAAAGAAGCCTACACATCGAGTCAATCTCATCCTTCTCAATCATTGGGAATGCCTCGACACAGTGGGAGGGTTGTTTCCCAACCTGACCGCTGCTTGGTTTTAGCTGAACTCAAGTTTTCATACCTGATGACAGTGTAGAGGATCCATTTTCCTATAAACAGGTAATGAATGACGTAGATAAGGACCAATGGATCAAAGCCATGGACCTTGAAATCGAGTCAATGCACTTCAATTCAGTATGGGAACTTGTAGACCAACCTGAAGGGGTAAGACCCATAGGGTTTGAACGGATCTATAAGAGAAAGAGAGATGCAACCAAAAAGGTATAAACCTTTAAGGCTAGACTTGTAGCAAAGGATTTTACCCAAAGGGAAGGAGTTGACTATGAGGAAACTTTTTTCCCTGTTGCTATGCTTAAGTCTATTAGGATACTCTTGTCCATAGCCGCATTTTATGATTATAAGATTTTGCAAATGGACGTGAAGACTTCCTTTTTGAATGGTAATCTTGACGAGAGCATCTATATGTCTCAACCTGAAGGGTTCATAACCCAAGGTCAGGACCAAAAAGTTTACAAGCTCAATTGATCCATTTATGGGTTGAAACATGCATCGAGATCTTGGAACATAAGATTTGATACTGCGATCAAGTCTTATGCCTTTGACCAAAATGTTGATGAGCCTTGTGTTTACAAGAGAATCATCAACGACAAAGTAGCTTTCTTAGTACTTTATGTGGATGATATCCTACTCATTGAGAATCATGTAGGATACCCAACTGACATAAAGAATTTGCTGGCGACCCAATTCAAAATGAAATATTTGGGAGAGGCGCAGTATGTTCTTGGGATTCAAATTTTAAGGAATCACAAGAACAAAACACTAGCTTTGTCCCAAGCATCTTATATCGACAAAATGTTGGCCCGATATTCGATGTAGATTTCCAAGAGAAGCTTATTACCCTTCAGGCATGGAGTTCATCTATCTAAAGAACAATACCCTAAGACACCTCAAGAAGTTGAGGATATGAGAAGTATTCCCTATGCCTCTGCAATAGGTAGCTTAATGTTGAAGGGATCGAATCCCGCAGCGGAAGCGATTGTGAATCGCGTGTTCTTTATTTTTTTGTACGGATTTCATTCAAGAACAAAATACCTATGATTAAGCATGTAGTAAAACATAGGGCAACAAGAAAATTACCTTTGAATAACGCTTTCTTCTCGAGTTCCTTCTCCAATGATCATGATCTGAACATGATCCGTGCGAAATTCCACCACTAGATCTTCTCCGTTGTTCTTTAGGTGACGGAGGAATGTGGGTTCCTTTAGGATGTGGTGTGGAGGTTTTGAGAGAAGTCGTGTTTGGAACTTTTCCAACAACACAATAATGTTGAACTCTAGGGTTACCAAAGCTTAGTCTAAAAGTTGCATCTTATGCAACTATTTATAGGGAAATAGGATGAAAATTATCATCTTATCCCTCCTTCATTCTCTCATTAGCATATAGTTAATATGTGAATCTAATTCACATTAAAACTATATATTATATCAATTATATCATATATAATTGATATAACACCTCATATATGAAATTGAACACTTCAATCTCATTCCTAACTTTATAACCTCAATATTACCATGTTGAGCCAACGGAGGGACCTAATGGACCTACAGTTAATGACCTCCAATGATGTGAGATTAACTGATCAAACTCTTTGATCCAGTTGATAAATATTCATTAACTACAAGTCATTTCACTATAGACTTGTAGTTGCACTCTCCTCACTGTAGATTATATTGTGTCCATTGATATAATCATTACCCATGAGTCGACCTTCTCACGTTGTTCGTAATCGCAGTGGATCAAATTACACTTTTACCCTTGTGATTACCTCTTTGTTCCTTAAGCACCACCGATTCTCTAATGAACAACAAGTCTATGGTCCTACCATAAACTCATACCCTCTTAAGCCAGTTTAGAGGGCGGGGCCCCATTGTTCAAGACCTGGACTTAGTTCTTAAGGGAACAACCTATCTAAGTCCTTTGTGTAGGAATGAGTGAATTTCATCTTGTATAATTAAGTCCCCAGCTACCTACGAGGTTCTGTCCCTGAGAAGGTAGGCTTATTGAGTCGGCTACAGGCCATTCTCATCCTTACTAGTCTAAGGACAAACCCCTATAAGCAGGAGTTCTTAACTTGCTCTAGATTCAGGTCGAGTCACTAATGACCATCTACAAATTATCAGTCTTATCCTGTTAACGACGTTATACAAATTATCACTAATAATTTGCAGTCCGATCTTGTATGAACTCTTCATACAGGATGCCCCCACTCGCATGTCAACCACATGAATGAGTTGGATTACCTCATTTTTACTAATTTGAAAGTGGGTCGCATCTATGGTGTTAGCAGAATAAGGTTGGGTTTCCAACCTTATTCTTATACCATAGACCATTCAGGTTATACTTTTGAACACAATCCAAATAGTGTCTACTACGCTGATGTTCAAGATATATTATAACCTTGGAGCTTAGTTTATTGGATTTATAAAGCGAGAATATAATTTTACCAAAACAAATAGCTCTTTATTTATTTGATCTAAATTACATAAGTTTATGGCACAAATCTCAACAATCTCCCACTTGACCTAAAGCTTGTGGAGTACTAAACATTACAATAATATAAATACAATAAACTAGGGCATTGAAACCCTTTGTACAATATTCTCACACATGCCGTAGTTGGGTAAGACTTGCAAACCTAGACCTAGGTGACTTTCAAATACTTTAGCCGTGAGAGCCTTTGTAAAAGAATCAGCAATGTTGTGCTCTGAGGCTATCTTCGTGACAATCACGTATCCTCGATGCACGATCTCCCGAATGAGATGATAATTCTGAGGGGAATTAGAGTCCCAGCGCAGCGAAAGACGATCGAATCGTCGTGGTATTGTTGTGCAATTCAATTTCATTTAAATTAAACTATAACATAGTATAGGCTAAACATGCATTTTAGAAAGGAAAAACAACTAGTTTAAAGCTACTTACACGTTGAAGACGGTCTTCAAGCTTTCCTTTTCTGTAGGTCACGAACTCTTCGTGCTCTCCTCAACGATCTCGATCTCCTCACACGATCAACGATCTAGACACCACCACTTAGTTTCTCGGTTATTCTTCCTTAGGTATAAGGAGGATTGTGGGTTCCTTTTGGTTTTGGGAGGAGACATTGAGAGAGTTCTTTGAGAGAATTTGGTTGCTTCTTTTGCTGAGAAATCCAAAAATAAGCAAATGATCAATGAAGCCTTCTTGCAAAGGGGTTTAAATAATGGTGATAGGTGGAGTTGAAATCTCCACCTATTTACCATTTTACCACAACCATAGGTTATGCAAATCATATTTGCATAACCACATATAATAAGATATCTCATATCTAATTTTTCAAATCACATTTGTATTATTGTTGATTTTAAATTGAATCACATTCAATTTAATTTCTCTCAATTTAATTTCTCTAAGTTAGCCCTAATTCAACAATTAGGCTAACCTATACTTTATTATTAATCTCATTCACATTAAACTATATAATATATCATTCATATCTCATATAAATGACATAATTACCCTTTAGTGAATTTGAACGCTTCAATTCACACCAAAATTGTAAACCTTCTATAAATCTAGTTTTAGCCAACCGAGGGACCTTATGGACCTATAGTGACGAGCTCCAATGATCCGAGATTAACCTATCAAACTCTTTGACCCAGTTAATCAAATTTCATTAGCTACGATAACACTCCACTAAAACCCGTAGCTGCACTTCCGTCAGTGTAAGACAAGATGTGTCCACTGATATAACCAATGCCCATGAGTCGACCCTTCACAGGTTGCTCGTAGACACTGTTGGGTCAAACTACCATTTTACCCTTGTGTCTACTTCTTGCTCCTTAAGCCCCCACTACTCCTCTTATGAACAACAACGTTGTAATGGTCTAACCATACACAATATCCCTCTCGTGCCAGTGAGAGGGTGGGCGCCCGTTGTCCAAGCCCTGGAGACAACACTTAAGGGAACAACCCCTCCAGTTTTCCTAAATGCGGGAACGAGTGAATTCCATCTCACGTAGTTAAGTTCCGAACTCCCTACTTGGTCATGTCCCTGAGAAGATAGGCATATTGCGCGAGTAACTTTGACCACCCGCACCCGTACTAGTCAAAGAACTGACCCCCGCAGATAGGAGTCCGTAACACGCTCAGGATTCAGGTTGAGTCACTAATGGTCATCTACGAAGTTATTAGTCCATACTGTTAACGGTGTTACATTCGTAGGTATAATAATTCACAGTCCAGTCTTGTACAATCTCATTGTACACGATGCCCCCTACGAGTCAGATCACCTCGTTTGTACCTTAGTACAAAGCGGGTCGCATCCACAGCATATCCAGGATTAGGTCTCCAACCCCATCCATATACTGTAGATCGTTCGGGTCATAAACTCGAACGTGATCCTCCCTATGGGTCCATTACACACCGTTCAAGTTCTAGTTCTCTCATATATTCAATCACCCTGGAGCTTAGTTTATTGGACAAAATTTGTATAAATTCGCGAGACATAATTATGAAATGAATAACTTTGATTAATTTCAAATGTTGATTTACAAACAGAACGAGATTAGGACAAACATCTCAATAATTTCTACTCAATATGCTTACCCCTCTTGTGACTTCGGGGTTCCCTTGAATTTCCCACGACACCCCTGTTATCACAATACAGCGTGATAGGCAAACTCATATTTGGAACAACTTCCAAATCTAGCATGAATTTCCTGTTGGGATGTTTGTCCTAATCTCGTTTTGTTTGTAAATTTACATGTGAAATTAATAAATGTTATTTATTTCATTATTTTGTGTCTCGCATTTATTACAAACTTTGTCCAATAAACTAAGCTCCAGAGTCATTGAATTTATGAGAGAACTAGAACTTGAACGGTGTGTAGTGGATACACAAGGAGGATCATGTTCGAGTAAATGACCAGAACGGTCTACAGTATATGGATAAGGTTGGATACCTAATCTTGGATACGCTGTGGATGCAACCCACTTTGTATTAAGATACAAACGAGGTGATCTGAGTCGTTCTTGTGGTTGACATGCGAGTGGGGGCATCCTGTACAATGAGATTGTACAAGACCAGACCTTGAATTATTAGACCTAGTGATGTAACACCGTTAACTGTATGGACTAATAACTTCGTAGATGACCATTAGTGACTTTACCTGATCCTGAGCGTGTTATGGACTCCTGTCTGCGGGAGTCTGTCCTTTTACTAGTACGGGTGAGGGCGGTCACAGTTACTCGCCCAATATGCCCATCTTCTCAGGGACAGGACCAAGTAGGGAGCTGGGAACTTAACTACGCGGGATGGAATTCAATCGTTCCCGCCTTTAGGGAAACTAGAGGGGTCGTTCCCTTAAGTGTTATCTCCAGGGCTTGGACAACGGGCGCCCACCCTCTCACTGGCACGAGAGGGTTGTTGTGTATGGTTGGACCATTACAACGTTGTTGTTCATTAGAGGAGCAGTGGGGACTTAAGGAACAAGAAGTAGACACAGGGGTAAAACGGTAATTTGACCCAACAGTGTCAACGAACAACCTGTGAAGGGTCGACTCATGGGCATTGGTTATATCAGTGGACACGTAATGTCTTGCATTGACAGGAGTGCAACTACGGGCTTTAGTGGAGTGTTACCGTAGCTAATGAATGGTGGTTAACTGGGTCAAAGAGTTTGATAGATTAATCTCGGATCATTGGAGCTCGTCACTGTAGGTCGATAAGGTCCTTCAGTTGGCTCAAACTGGATTAAAAGAGGGTTTACTATTTTGGTGTGAATTAAAGTGTTCAAGTTCACTAAAGGGCATTTATGTCATTTATATGAGATATGAATGATATAATATATAGTTTAATGTGAATGAGATTCATAATGAACTATAGGTTATTCAATTAGGGCTAATTAGGAAAAATTAGATTGAGAGATATTAAATTGGATGTGATTCAATTTAAAAAGCAACAATATTGCAAATGTGGTTTGTAAAATGAGATATGAGATATCTTATAATATGTGGTTATGCAAATATTATTTGCATAACCTATGGTTGTGGTAAAATGTTAAATAGGTGGAGATTTCAACTCCACCTATCTCCATTATATAAAGCCCTCTTGCAAGAAGGGTTGTAAGGCTTTAAGCTCATTTTTGGAATTCTCACCAAAAGAAGCTTTCCTCTCTCTCTCAATTCTCTCTCAAATATTTCTCCTCCCAAACCAAAGAAGGATCCCACAATCCTCCTTCTTAAAAAAGAAGAACAACCGAGAAACAAAGTGGTGGTGTTCGGTCGGTGTTCGTGAGAAGAGTTCGAGATCGTTGAGATCGAAGGAAGCACGAAGAACTTGTTGTTTTTCCTTTCATAGTATGCATGTTTAGCCTAATTATGTGATAATTGATTTTAACGAAATTAAGTAGCACAACTTCACCGCGACGATTCGATTCGTCTTCCGCTGCACGGGGAGTTTCATACTCTTTAACCAAATCTAACATGAATTTCCTTAACCAGACGACCTCTTTAGCTGCTTCACAAGTTGCTACATATTCGACCTCCATGTGGAATCAGCGATGCATCCCTGCTTGACGCTTCGCCATACTAACAGCTCCTCCGTTAAGAGTAAATACTGACCCTGATGTAGATTTCTAAGAATCTTTATTAGTCTGAAAGTCAGAATCTGTGTATCCTGTAAGGATCAAATCCTTAGCCCTATACATAAGCATGTAGTTCCTTGTTCTCCGAAGATACTTAAGGATCGTTTTAACCGCTATCCAGTGTTCAGGTCCTTGATTGGATTGATACCTACTGACCATTCGAACTGCAAAACAGATGTCTGGCCTAGTACACAACATGGCGTACATTAGGCTCCCAATAGCTGATGCATATGGAATCTGTCTCATCTCCTCAACATCTTGAGGTTTCTTAGGACACTATTCCTTAGACAAATGAACTCCATATATAAAAGGCAATAAACCCTTTTTGGAGTCTTGCATCTTAAACCTCAACAACACTTTGTCGATGTAAGATATCTGAGACAGGGTTAGTGTTTTATTCTTGCAGTTTCAGACAATCTGGATCCCAAGAACAAACTGCGCTTCACCCAGATCATTCATTTGGAATTGCGTAGCTAGCAAATTCTTAATGTCAGTAAGATAACCTACATCATTCCCAATGAGTAGGATATCATCCACATATAGAACTAGGAATGCGACAAAACTATTGATGATTTTCTTGTAGACACAAGGTTCATCATTATTATGATCAAAACTAGAAGATTTGATTGCCTCATCAAATCTTATATTCCAGAACCTAGAGGCTTGTTTTAGTCAAAAGATTGACCTTTTAAGCCTGCAAACCTTTTGCTCTTGTCATGGTTCAACGAACCCTTTGGGTTGGTCCATGTAGATGTTCTCGTCAAGATTGCCATTCATGAATGCTGTCTTGACATCCATTTTCCATACCTCATAGTCATAATATGCAACAATCACATGTAGGATACGAATAGACTTTATCGTAGCAACATACGAAAAGGTTTCCTCGTAGTCAACCCCTTCAACTTGGGTATAACCCTTTGCTACTAGTCTAGCTTTGAAGGCTTGCACCTTTCCATCTACACCACGCTTTCTCTTGTAGATCCACTTACAACTTATAGGTTTTATCCCATCAGGTTTATCTACAAGATCCCAAACAGAATTGAAGTGCATAGACTCCATTTCTTGGTCCATGGCTACGACCCATTTGTCTTTGTCTTTGTTAACCATCGCTTGATTACAAGTCGATGGATCCTCACAGTCGTCATCTGGTATAACAACTTGGGTTTCAGATTAACTCATATAACGGTCAGGTTGTGTTATAACCCTGTCACTACATCGAGGCATACTCAACTCTTGAGATGGACTCTCATGACTAGACAAACCAGTATCAACAACTTTTGTTGATGTACTACTTTATTAGCAACCTTTGCTATTGTTCCGTCTAACTCACTCAACACAATTTTACAAATAAAGTGGCATTTGTCGACACAAGTACCTTATCTTCCTTACAATCATAGAATAATCCACCTCTTGTTTCTTTTGGGTAGCCAACGAATAGACAGAATTTTGAACGTGAATCCAACTTCTTTGGATTTGTCACAAGCCCATGTGCTGGACAACGCCAAATTCTGAAATGACATAAACTACTTTTACGTCCTTTCCAGAGTTCAAAAGGTGTTTCAAAAACACTCTTTGATGACACATTGTTCTAAATGTATCCCCACAGTCTCTACTGCGTAACCCCAAAAGGAATTAGGGAGATGTGAGCATAACTCATCATTGATCGAACCATGTCCAGCAAGGTTCTATTTCTCCTTTTTGATACACCATTTTGCTCGGGCGTATCGGGTCTTGAGAGTTTAGATGTAATTCGATGTTCTATCATATAGTTCTGGAATTTTAAATCCATGTACTCTCCACCTCGATCTGATAATGGTGTTTTAATTGTTTTACCTAATTGATTTTCAACTTCAATCTTAATGTGACGACCACCATCACAGGTACTACTATTTATTTTATTTAACGCTCTATTAACCGCTGTGTTTAGTTGGACTAGTGTTTTTAATCAAGCTCGACGAGAGTGAGGCCTTAATTTTGTTAGCTTAAGTGAATTGTTCCTTCTAAGACGAGATTATTTATGAAATTAAAGGAAAAGGAAATTGCAAGGGCGTTTTTGGTTATTAATGTCTAAATGAGGGATTGTAGTACATTTAAAATTTGACCTAACCCTAGCCCCTTTAGTCTCCTTAGTATTTATATTATTTTTTAGACAAAACCCTAGCCATATAATTCTCCTTCTCTTTCAAGCCCTTGCCCTAGACGTGAGAACTTCCAAAACCACCGTAGCTCCCGCCGGCAACTTCACGAAGGAGACTCAGCCTTCTTGCAGAACGTCCGCGCCACGCTGCCTTCGAGCCGAGGTAGGTGCAGCGACTCCAGCAGGCTGATCAGCGAGCAGACTGACCCCAGCCGCCGCTCGCGTCTGCTCCTCGTCGACGTTCCACATTTGCCGCCGATCTGCTGCGCCGACCGGTTGCATCGCGATCGCTCGCGCGCGCCACCTTCGATTCACCTACCACTTCTGCCGGTTTTGCGTTGCAGCCGCCGACGAGGAGAACGATCGGGTAGCAGGTCTTCGCCGGATTTCACGCAACTTCAGTCCCTGCCGCTGCTCGATCTCGCCGCCGCCTTCACGGACGAGCAAATCCTTCACCCTTCTTCTGCTTTGCTGCGTGGTGCGCGCCGCGCGAGGCTCTTACACACGCCGTTCCACCACGCCACCGCCGAGCTCTCACAACGCCGCCGCAATCGCTCGATAGCTACGAATTCAGCCCGGTGAGCGATCGGTTTAAGTTTCGTACTTGATTGAGGATTATATGTGACCTATCGATTATTTAAGCGTTTGATTGAGAATTTTGGTTACGGGTTCGAACACATTTTTGTAGGGACCAAACTTAGAGCGGGATTGGAGGTCGATCGTCAAAACGGACTAAGGGTTATTAGGTTTTCGCTTTGAGCTCGAGGTGTCACTAAAGGAAGAGTGGGCAAGGAGTTCGATTGAGTTTTGGAGCGAAGTCGGAACTAAGGTAAGGGACCTTGTGCCGAACTTTTAATGGGATTGAAGGAAAAGGATTTTCATGATTTCATGCGAAATTAGTTTATATTTTTCATATGAAAATATACAGATATTATCGTGAGAATACTTAATATTTTATGTGCAAATATTTCAATGCATCGTGTGGAAATAAACCATTATTTTATGTGAGAATATTCTCGTATGCTATGTAAAAGTATTCCAGTATTTCATGTGAGAATATGACAGTAATTTGTATGAGAATATTTCATGTTTTCTTACAAAAGTATGATCTTCAAATTGTCTATGAGAAAAGTATGATTTGCATATCGACGATGATGTTTGTGACATGTGCACTATTATTATATGAATGATGGGACCTCATGCATGTTTTGTATGCCACGAAATGAAAAGTGTGGACATTGGTATCCTGAGATCATTATGGGCATGGTCAAACATGCAATAGAGGCCCTATGGGTCAAATTACAGGGGTCTGTGAGGGACTCAAAACGAAATGACTCAGGATGACCAGTCGGCCACACAATTAAAAAGAAAGTCATGGATTAAAGACCTGACAATAAAAAAGAAAGTCATGGATTAAAGACCTGACAATTAAAAAGGAAGTCATGGATTAAAGACCTGACAATATGAGAAAGTTTTAGGTCCCGCATATGTATATTACGGATAAGTTTAAAGGTCATGATTGTATGTGTATGCATATCCCAAACCTCGGTAGCGAGGTTACTTACTGGGTATTGTTTTGCAATACTCACCCTTTTCTTTTAAAATGTTTTTCAGGTAAGGGAAAGGACGTGCAGGGCGAGTGACGGAGGCGCGTTACTAAAGACCATGGGAACCGACATGTTTTCCGCATATTCTTGTTTTTAAACCGATGTCGCTTTTTATGTTTTATTTGGAGTTAAACTCACTTACGCTTTTAACGGGCCATGTTAAATTGACACTCTTAATTGTTTTAAATGTTTTGATTTGGGATCCCTAATGACTATTTATATTTACGAGGAAGTTTTCTTTTAAGATCTTTTATTTCTTGGCCTATAAATGCATGCATGTGTAGTAATGTCCCTAGGAGTTGAGTTGGAAAAGTAGGGGCGTTACAGTTGGTATCAGAGCCCTAGGTTTAAGGGTTCTGTAGACTTGCTTACAGAGTAAGCACAGAGTAGTTCCCATGGTTGAACAACGCGTTCCGGTCACCGCCAGGTACGTTCTGATATTTTGTTAATAAAGTAAATGATTATGATATGATACTGTTTTATGCATATACATGAACTTAAAACCCCAAGGGGTGATCCTATCTTATGGTTAGAAAGTAAAGAAAACTGAGTTAGAAACTCTCTGTATTGTAGTATTGACAAAATGCCACCTAGAGGCCGAGGGAGAGGTAGGGGACGTGGTAGGGGCCGGAGGGCAAGGGAAAACGTTGACGCCCAACCGGAATTACCATTGGAACAGGAAGAGGTTGCTCCACCCGTTCGAGACCTCCCCCAGGACCAGCCTGACCGCCAGGAGAATGTACCTGCAGTTGCCCCAGTGGCAGATCAAGGGAACGCCAATGTTATGACTATGATGGTGGAGGCTATGCAGAGTCTGGTGCGAGCTACAGTAGCCACTCAGCTGGCCCAAGCAAATCAGGGGCGAAACGATGCAACTCTGGAGTCTCGATACCTGAAGGACTTCAGGAAGTATGATCCTAGATCTTTCAATGGGTCTTCCAGTGACCCCACTGTGGCTGAGTTGTGGCTGTCCTCCATTGAGACCATCTTCGATTTAATGAACCGCCCGAGGACCGAGGGTGTCTTGTGCTACCTTCATGCGAGAGGATGACGCGTATTTATGGTGGAGTCCGCCCGAGGAACCATTGTCGCCAATGGAGAAACGATTACCGGAATGCTTCAAGGAAGCGTTCGCGAAAATTTTATCCTCGCTGCACTTCGTTCTGAGAGCGCAGCGGCGAGTTCTTACGACTTTGCGAGCAGGAGGCGGTGAAAGGTGTATGAGAGGGAATTTACCCGTTTGTCCCGCTTTGCTCCCGAGCCGGTAGATACTGTATAAAGAAAAGCAGAGCGCTTCATTATGGGACCGGATGAGAACGTTCGAGGCTTTATTCAAGCACTAGCACCTCCTGATTATGCCTCCGCAGAGAGAGTGGCGAATTGATTTGGGTGCAGCGCAGATCGCATGCCAGGCGTGTAGTGGTTAACCGGCACGGCCATGGCAAATCATAAGAGGAAGTGGGACCACCCAAATTCTAGCTCACGGGCGTCCCAGCGTGCACACCGCATAGGCGTGACATTTTCGGGCGAGTTCAGGTCGAAACCACAGTCAACAGATCGGAAATAGCGGTGGAGATAAGCCACGGTGCAAAGAGATCGTAGTAGCAAAGACTGGGTAAGTGTTTGGCCCGGTCCGGAGTGTGTTTCAGGTGTGGAAAAGAAGGGCACAGAGCAAATAGCTGCCCGAGTCAAGCCAGCACTAGCCAGCCTCAGGTTATAAATAGTGGGCCTGCTGTGAAGCCGGTTATACATCAGGGGAGAGCTTATGCAAGCACCAGTAGAGACATCTATGGCTCAGACTCAGTGGTTACAGGTACACTTCCATTACTTGGGCACCTTGCCTTTGTATTATTTGATTCTGGTTCTACACACTCTTTTATTTCTGCATCCTTTGTAAGTCAAGCTGAGTTAGAACTAGAACAGTTACAGTATGCCCTGTCTGTCTCCACTCCTGCGGGGATAAATTTGTTAGCCAATATGAAAGTCAAGGATGGTAGTGTGACCATCGCAGACCATGAGTTAGCAGTGAATCTAGTAGTCTTAGACATGTTTGACTTTGATGTAATATTGGGCATGGATCGTTAGCGCGAGAACCATGCTTGCATTGATTGTTTCGGGGAAGGAGGTAGTGTTCACTCCTCCCCGGCTGCACTGGCTGAGTTCAGAGGCACGATAGCAGGAAGTAGGCCTAAGGTAATTACTGCCCTTAAGGCACGAAAGTTATTACATCGGGGAGCTTGGGGCGTCTTAGCTCGCATACTAGATGCAAGGTGTACGGAGATCTCAGTGACATCTGTACCAGTGGTGAATGAATTTACAGACGTCTTCCCGAGGACCTCCCTGAATACCTCCGGTCGAGAGAGGTAGATTTTAACATCGGTTTGGAATTGGGGACGACCCCGATATCCAAGGCCCCGTACATGAGAATGGCACCGCGAGTTGAAAGAACTAAAAGTACAGTTACAAGACTTGCTAGACAAGGGGTTTATACGCCCAAGCGTTTCGCCTTGGGGAGCCCCTGTATTGTTCGTGAAAAGAAAGACGGATCCATGCGCCCGTATAGATTACAGGAGTTGAATAAAGTTACGATCAAGAACAAATACCCTCTCCCCTGAATAGATGACTTGTTCGATCGGTTGCAAGGAGCAACAAGATGTTCTCCAAGATTGATCGAGATCGAGCTACCATCGATTGAGGATCGGTGAAGAGGATATTCCTAAAACAAAGCATTCGATCACGTTATGGGCATTACGAGTTCACGCGATGATGCCGTTTGGTTTGACCAACGCCCTGCGCCGCTTTCATGGACTTGATGAACCGCTTATTCAAGGAGTTTCTTGATACGTTCGTGATTGTGTTCATCGACGATATACTGATATACTCCAGGTGTGATGAAGAGCATGAAATGCACCTGAGAAAAGTTTTACTCACGCTGAGAGAGAGTAAGTTGTATGCAAAATTTTCCAAGTGTGAATTCTGGCTCAGACAAGTATCCTTCTTAGGGCATGTGGTGTCCAAGTCGAGTCTCTGTTGACCCAAAGAAAAGTGGAGGCCGTCACACGCTGGCCTCGTCCCGACCACCGCTACATGAGGTACGTAGTTTTCTGGTCTTGCGAGGATATTATAGGCGATTCGTGCGAGGATTTTGCCAAGATAGCCATGCCCATGACTCACCTGGTGACAAGCAAGGAAACTCATTTGTTTGGGATGATGCTTGTGAGGCGAGTTTCCAGGAACTCAAGTGCAGATTAGTGTCAGCCCCGATTCTTACAGTTCCCGAGGGAACAGGGAGCTTTGTGGTTTACAGTGATGCTTCTAAGAAAGGGTTGGGCTGTGTGCTAATGCAGCACGGTAAAGTAATAGCTTATGCATCCCGACAATTGAAGACGCACGAGAGAGAACTATCCAACTCATGACTTGGAACTAGCAGCGGTGGTTTTGCATTAAAGATCTGGAGACACTACCTGTATGGCGAGAAAATTGATTTTTTACAGATCATAAAAGTCAAAGTATCTGTCACCCGGAAGAATTGAACATGAGGCAACGCAGATGGTTGGAATTAGTGAAAGATTATGATATTGACATACAATACCATCCCGGTAAGGCTAATGTAGTGGCCGATGCCCTCGCAGAAGCCGGTGCATATACTTACGCGAGTAGTGACGAGCGGTGCAGAGTTACAGAGCGAGTTTGCTCGAGCCGAAATTGCGCATACTAGTAGGAAAGACCACGGCTCGATTAGCCCGATTAACGCGATAAACCGACCTTGAGACAACGTATCGTTGAGGCTCGTGGTGGACCCTCGATTAGTAGAAAAGCGTCTCGCAAGAACTACGGTGAGTTGGCGAGTTTGCCCTATCCACGGATGGAGGATTACTATTTCGTGGTCGATTATGTGTGCCAAAGCGACGACAAATCGGCGAAATCTTGAGCGAAGCCCATAACTCACCATTTTCTATGCATCCCGGCAGTACCAAGATGTACCGAGATCTCAAATAGATCATTTTGGTGGTGTAACATGAAGCGCGACATAGCGGTGGTTTGTCAGCAAGTGTTTGACTTGTCAGCAGTAAAGGCACCTAGCGAGAGACCGCAGGATTACTGCAACCTTTACATGTACCTCAGTGGAAATGGGAGGAGATCTCTATGGATTTCATAGTTGGACTGCCTAGAACTTTACGAGGTTACACAGTAATTTGGGTCATAGTGGACAGATTAACAAAGTCAGCACATTTCATACCAGGGAAACCCACCTATTCTACAGATAAGTGGGCGCAGCTTTACTTGGAAGAGATAGTCCGTTTGCATGGAATTCCAGTCAAGATTATTTCAGACAGGGATCCACGTTTCACCTCCAACTTCGGAGGAGTTTACGAGAGCGTTAGGTTCGCGATTGAACTTCATCTGACTTTTTCATCCACGAGCGGATGGGCGGACATAACGCTTTAAACCAGATATTGGAAGATATGTTGCGAGCTTGCACTTTAGACTTCCCAGGTAGTTGGGACACTCATTTGCATTTGATGGAGTTTGCTTACAATAACAGTTACCAGTCGACCATCGGAATGGCTCCATTTGAAGCTCTCTATGGAAGACGTTGCAGAACTCCCGTTTTCTGGGAGGAGGTTGGTGAACGCCAGTTGTTGGGTCCGACTAGTACAGTCACTAATGAGGCAATACAAAAGATTAGGGCGCGGATGCAGACCGCCCAAAGCAGACAAAAGAGTTATGCCGACACGAGACGAAGGGACCTAGAATTCGATGTTGGGGACCACGTATTCCTTAAAGTGGCCCCAATGAAGGGAATTCTAAGGTTTGGCCGAAAGGGAAATTGAGTCCGCGATTCATCGGACCATTTGAGATTTTAGAGAGGATTGGTGCAGTGGCCTACAGATTAGCACTGCCACCTTCCCTTTCAGCGGTCCATAACGTGTTTCATGTCTCCATGTTGAGAAAGTACGTTTCAGACCCGACGCATGTCGTAGACTTCGAACCATTGCAATTAGCAGAAGATCTGAGTTATGGCGAACGACCGGTACAAATTATTGCAAGAGACCGAAAGACCCTCCGTGCTTCGTGAGATCGACTTTAGTTAAAGTGTTGTGGCGTAACCACCGCATCGGAAGAAGCTACACGGGAGCGAGAAGAGGAAGTGCGAGTTAAATACCCAGAGTTATTTCAAGAATAGGAACTTTCGAGGACGAAAGTTCTTAAGGAGGGAAGATTGTGACGACCACCATCACAGGTACTACTATTTATTTTATTTAACGCTCTATTAACCGCTGTGTTTAGTTGGACTAGTGTTTTTAATCAAGCTCGACGAGAGTGAGGCCTTAATTTTGTTAGCTTAAGTGAATTGTTCCTTCTAAGACGAGATTATTTATGAAATTAAAGGAAAAGGAAATTGCAAGGGCGTTTTTGGTTATTAATGTCTAAATGAGGATTGTAGTACATTTAAAATTTGACCTAACCCTAGCCCCTTTAGTCTCCTTAGTATTTATATTATTTTTTTAGACAAAACCCTAGCCATATAATTCTCCTTCTCTTTCAAGCCCTTGCCCTAGACGTGAGAACTTCCAAAACCACCGTAGCTCCCGCCGGCAGCTTCACGAAGGAGACTCACCTTTTCTTGCGTAACGTCCCGCGCCACGCAGCGCCTTGAGCCGAGGTAGGTGCAAATGACTCAGCAGCCGATCGTGAGCGGATCGACCGGCCCGGCCGCCGCTCGCGTCTCTCCTCGTCGACGTTCCACACCTGCCGCTCTTCGCCGCACCGGCCGTACCATCGCCGCTCGCGCGCGCCACCTCCGATTCACCTACCACTTCGCCGGTTTCGCGTTGCGGCCGACGAGGAGAACGACGGGTAGCGTGTCTTCGCCGGATTTCACGCAACTCCGCCCCGCCATGCTCGATCTCGCCGCGCTTTCACGGACGAGCAAATCCTTCGGCCGGCCGCCGCTGCGTGGTGCGTACGCGCGCGAGGCTCTTACACACGCGTCGTTCCACGCCACCGTCCGAAGCTCGCAACGCGGCCAAAGAATCGTCCGATAAGCACGACAAATTCGGCCGGTGAGCGATCGGTTTAAGTTTCGTACTTGATTGAGGATTATATGTGACCTATCGATTATTTAAGCGTTTGATTGAGAATTTAGGTTACGGGTTCGAACACATTTTTGTAGGGACCAAACTTAGAGCGGGATTGGAGGTCGATCGTCAAAACGGACTAAGGGTTATTAGGTTTTCGCTTTGAGCTCGAGGTGTCACTAAAGGAAGAGTGGGCAAGGAGTTCGATTGAGTTTTGGAGCGAAGTCGGAACTAAGGTAAGGGACCTTGTGCCGAACTTTTAATGGGATTGAAGGAAAAGGATTTTCGTGATTTCATGCGAAATTAGTTTATATTTTTCATATGAAAATATACAGATATTATCGTGAGAATACTTAATATTTTATGTGCAAATATTTCAATGCATCATGTGGAAATAAACCATTATTTTATGTGAGAATATTCTCGTATGCTATGTAAAAGTATTCCAGTATTTCATGTGAGAATATGACAGTAATTTGTATGAGAATATTTCATGTTTTCTTACAAAAGTATGATCTTCAAATTGTCTATGAGAAAAGTATGATTTGCATATCGACGATGATGTTTGTGACATGTGCACTATTATTATATGAATGATGGGACCTCATGCATGTTTTGTATGCCACGAAATGAATTAATGAAAAGTGTGGACATTGGTATCCTGAGATCATTATGGGCATGGTCAAACATGCAATAGAGGCCCTATGGGTCAAATTACAGGGGTCTGTGAGGGACTCAAAACGAAATGACTCAGGATGACCAGTCGGCCACACAATTAAAAAGAAAGTCATGGATTAAAGACCTGACAATAAAAAAGAAAGTCATGGATTAAAGACCTGACAATTAAAAAGGAAGTCATGGATTAAAGACCTGACAATATGAGAAAGTTTTAGGTCCCGCATATGTATATTACGGATAAGTTTAAAGGTCATGATTGTATGTGTATGCATATCCCAAACCTCGGTAGCGAGGTTACTTACTGGGTATTGTTTTGCAATACTCACCCTTTTCTTTTAAAATGTTTTTCAGGTAAGGGAAAGGACGTGCAGGGCGAGTGACGGAGGCGCGTTACTAAAGACCATGGGAACCGACATGTTTTCCGCATATTCTTGTTTTTAAACTGATGTCGCCTTTATGTTTTATTTGGAGTTAAACTCACTTACAGTTTTAACGGGCCATGTTAAATTGACACTCTTAATTGTTTTAAATGTTTTGATTTGGGATCCCTAATGACTATTTATATTTACGAGGAAGTTTTCTTTTAAGATCTTTTATTTCTTGGCCTATAAATGCATGCATGTGTAGTAATGTCCCTAGGAGTTGAGTTGGAAAAGTAGGGGCGTTACACTTAATTTCCTTGAACTTTTCAAGTACTTAAGACTTATGATGCATTAGGTAAATATTCCCAAATCTGGAATAATCATCTATGAAAGAGATGAAATATTTGTTGGGGTTTGTGCCCTAAAACTCTTAGTTTGTATTTTTTTTTCTAATTATTGTAATAAATTGTTATTACTTCAATAAAGTGTTATTGTTCGTTATTTACGTTATTGTCATTGTTTTAACCCCAAATACAATAAGCTAAACATGCAAGGCTGTAAAATGTATCTTTAGCTGAATGTAGTTTACATATAAAGGATCTCAATTCGATATACAACCTAAAGGGTCTATAGTAAGGGGATAAGGTTTGGGTACCTTACCTTGGTAAAACTATGGATGTGGCCCACTATGTATATGATACAAACACTGTGATCCTAACGTGTTCGTGTAGATGACATGTGAGTGGGGATATCCTATGTAATGTGATTACATAAGATCGGACCACGAAATAGTATCCTCTTGATGTAACTTCGTTGACTAGTTAGGCTTCTATTTCACTAGGATGACCTAGGCAACTTGATCTCAATACTGAGCAGGTTACGAACTCCTGTTTGTGAGGGATTGTCCTTTGACTAGTATGGGTGAGAGTGGCCAGATTCGCCGACTCAATATGCCTACCTTCTTGGGGACAAGACCGAGTGAGCAACTGGGACTTAGCCTAGAAAGATGGAATTCACTCCTTCTCGCCTACTAGGGTAAGTAGAGGAATGTTCACTTAAGTAGTGTCTCCGAGATTTGAACAAAGGGCCCGACCCTCTCATTGGCCCGAGACGGACTCTGTTTGTTGGTAGCACCACAAACATATTGTTCATTAGAGGAGCATTGGTACTTAAGGTACAAGATGTAACCTAGGGTAAAACGGTAATTTGACTCAGCTTG